>LR994584.1:8788560-10079810 GCA_905187575.2 Celastrina argiolus
TCCGCCGTTGTCGTCCTGCAAAAGTTTCGACAATTTGACTCTGAAAAAGGAGAAGAAGTTTACGAAAAACATTTTGAAGAATGGCATTAGTCTTCAGAATTTGAGCAGGGATGATAATATCAAACACTACGTATCTCCAACCGACGAAGTAACAAACTACAAGAAGGCGGACGTGAGGAATTCCTATTCTGTGTCTGATGCCCGTCGACGTCCTATTCAACGTCGCATTTCCCGAGGGACTGCTGCACCAGGAGTCGGAATTTATAGGAAAATAAACGGAGACAGCAGCGCTGATAAAAAACTACACGGTACGATAATTATGTTTTATTTTTTATAAAACTCAAAACACTTGTATTGCGGAGTTATGACCTTGTCGCCAACATTTATTAATAACGTGATTTGAGAGACATTGAATAGTTATGTTTTTATTAAGTAAGATTATGATAATATTAAGTTTTTGTAACTATAGTTATATTCTCTTTGTTGCGAGCAGATTTTGATAACATTAAGTCTATCTGCATTTTGGCAAGTAGGTATAGTTAAATGTAATGTCAATCATTAGAAATAAGAACCGTAATTGCAATCGATATGGCAGAAAATAATTATACCGAGCGATTGTTACACAGTCATCACTCATCACTATATCAAATGTGCCTGGGTGTACTTGGTGCTCTATGATAGGAATTAGGATATATTATAATTATATCAACATCTCCGAAACTTTTAAAATTGAATCGGTAGTTTTTAAGTCTCATTTTTTCCCTATATCCTTTTTTTGTTGAAAATGATTCCTAGAAAGGATATGCGTATTCTGGGTAAGAATGTCGATGAGATCTAGAAGAGCATACCTAATAATATGCGATTTTATATTTTAGGTGGATACTGAGGACAATATGACATTGTATAGTTTTTACTAGGATTATTTTGGTATATTTTTTTTGTATTTTTTTTTATTTCGTATATTTAATTCAATAACAGTGTTTCAGGTTTTTTTTTCTATGATCAATCTTTTATATATAAAAATCAATTGCTGTTCGTTAGTCTCTCTAAAACTCGAAAACAGCTGAACCGATTCGGTTATTTTTGGTCTTGAAATATTCGTGGAAGCCCAGGGAATGTTTAAACGGTTTTTTTTTCTTTTTTATGCTCAACGAAGTGGGAACGGCTCAGCTAGTAAACTATAATAGTTACTCCCTATTTTAATTTTTTACCACTCCAATACTAAATTAAACATAAAAAAGTTCTTTAAAACGTGAATGAAACAGATTTTTTTGGTTTCTGAAAAATTCTAATTGGGCGATTGACTGAAATGACCTATTCAATTGTAATTTACCTTTCGTATTTCCAAAGTAATTATATTTAGGTTAACCTTATCTCGTCTAATATTCATTGCTTGTGAGTTGTGGGCCTTGTGACACTTATTTTTTCCTTTCATATAGTGGGTTTGATTAGAAATTCTGAAGAGCTCATTATGTTGTCCTTGTGTTTGTAAATAATGTAATTTACCACAACTGCATTTATTAAAACGCTATCAGTTGTCTCTACTGTTTTTTCCGTGTTCGTGTCTGTTTTGTAAAGTTGATATTGTCCTTTGCGTGTGTTATCTTCAATGCTATAGTGGGATCAAAGAATAATTAGTACATAACCTTAATTTTATTCATAGTAAAAGTTTTAATTCAACTTCACCTGTTTAGGGTTTTATTGCCGCCAAAAAGTAACATTATCTGATGTCCATAGATTAGAGTTCCTTTACTGTGTAATGTGTTCTCTGAAAAAGGAAATAGACTTGCAGTCGCTTAGGTTTTCTATAACTTCATTCCTATCGGCTTCACTTACCCATTAACTTTTGATGGCCTTAATCCAAATTCCTTCCTATTGTACAAAAGCTAGGGCTTCCTTTCACCAGCCTTTGCCACTGAGACGTTCCTAGCCTTGCCAGAGAACCCTTACCTACACACATACTGTATACTTATATTAAACATACATCTACCATGTTATTGTATTGGTATCCACTATCCTTCCTACTAATATTATAAAATAAAAAGTTTGTAAGTATGAATGAGGGATGTCTGTTACTCTGTCGCGCATAAACGGATTTTGATGAAATGTGGTACGCAAATCCAGCATGTAAGGCTACTACAGCTTACGTGCTGGATTAACACAAACGCTACTTTTTACCGCAGCAAAAGCGGGAAACATCACTATACAATAAGCGTTACATTACTCTAGTAGTATACGTATGCGGTGGGCTAATCCTGAGGTGCAGGTCCCGAAGGTACCGTTCTACACTAATATAATTACGTGTAACATGTTTTATCAGTAAAGAATGTAAGGGTTGGCGTGGCTGGTCTAGGTCTAGAAGCTCTGTCGATAGTAGAGTCCTACGTCTCAACCGTAGAACGGTTCTTGGTTCTTGCTACTTATCAGTTATCATAAATGTCTCACAAATAGCTCTAGTTTTAAGCAAAAAAAAAATGTTGTTCCAGTCCCACATTTTACTTTACATGGATCCATAAAAGCAGTAAGTAACTACGATGCGCCTGATTGTCAACGCTCAACCGTAAAACGGTTCTTGGTTCTTGCTACTTATCAGATATCGGATACTATATTCATAAATGTTATTTAGTGTAGCTTTAGTTTTAAGGAAAATCTTGTTATTCCAGACCCACATTTTACTTTACATGGATCCATAGTCCATACACATCATTTTTCATAACAAAACCTGTAGTTACGATTATTTACTCGGAAACTCCAATGACGTCCGTAGAATTCTATCGATGTGCCTGTTATTTACACTGATAAATAATCAATAAAATATTTATTAGGCTTTATTTCCTTCCTGTAAACTTGTATTCTCGCTGAGTTCAACAGATATTGTATAATAAGACGCAATAGCCGCGGGAAATTATTGATTGTCTATTGTTATTTGTTGTTCGAAATCGTTAATGTTAAGGACTTCGACGAGTAACAGTGGCTTGGTAAATATGAATAGAATTTATATACTATGTTCCTAGCCAACAGTCAGTCCAACGTAGATTTGACTGCTAGCTTACAACAATAATTTACATTATGCAAATTCACTCTATGCGATGGTCATTTGACAACCTCTATTCATTGGTTATTGGTTAGGTGCGCCGGTGAAACTTTGAAGAAGAAACAAGGCGAGATCTTGATTTTAAACGTGACCAGCTGAAAACAAGACCGCCTCCTAAATTACGATTGCGTCAATGTTGCCCGAACTTGCGAATCCTGCTCTCAAACCTTTACTGCCAGGATTGGGATATTAGACAGGGCAAAACATAATATTATATTAAAAAAAAAACAACCAAGCTACTGAAGTCGAAATCGGCTAGGTTGATTATTATAATGTCGCGGGCATCAAAAACAACTGAACCAATTTACTTTTTTATGTTTCTAAGGGCTGATTTTTCAATCGTCAGATAACTCATATCTGTCGAATAAACAAGTGACTTTTACATTTGTTCCATACTAAATCTGTCGAAGTCACATATTTATTCTTCAGGGAAATAAATAAATAAATATCTTGATGTGAACGGTAAAAAAGTATTACCACGAATTACTAAATACATAGTTACTACGTAACCGTAACACACGTTCATCGGGTACTTAGCACGGGGCCAGACTGCTGTGGTGTGAAGCGTCCACAGATAGTAGTAGTAGTCTTTTTATTAAGCATTCCAATTTTTGATTTCTAAAATGCAATCGCCAGTCATGATTGATGACTTTAGATGATCGTTTAAGAGGCACTTGCTAAAAGTTTAAGAAATAAGTCAGTAGCAGACATGAAATGTCACTAGGTCATGATGTGAAATGAAAAATAATGCGCCGGTTTGGTTATGTACTGACTTTATTATACTAACGACATATTCAGTCATCGTTTATTACTGTCAGGGACCGAAAAGGTTACCCATTTTGGTGTTTTAAACTGTTTAATTTATACGATTCTCTGAAAAACCCTAACATGCGCTTCAGCCGTATATACGGCTGAATCAACGGTATAAAAAACCGTTTATGAATAAGGTTCATTTTCGTTCGTTTTTCTGTGTTAAAAAAGGATGCGTGATAAGTAAGTACCGCGGAACGCTATTGGCTGAATTTGTTCCATCATGTCACAACTAGACTGGCGCACCATTTAACGCAAAAATGAGTGTGCGTTACAACTGCTCCGCCACGGTAGAAATATGATGAAAATGTTCGCCCAAAATTTAGGCGAAATTTGACAAAATCTATGGGTCCAAACCAAAAATTTGTCGAAGTAGAAACAAAGAAGTTATAAGGGTTTTAAGTTGGCCGCGCCAACGTAACGTCCACGATGGCGCGGCCATGGAAATTTTAGGAACTACGTGGGTTAGAGATGTAATTCTTTTTCTAGTATGAAGATTGAATTTGGCGAAAATTGTCGAAAAGAAATTATAAAGTAGAAATCGATATTTTAAGAGATATTTACCTCAGAAGCCGTGGTGGCGCAGACGTGCACTTCGTGTTTCTTTGATGTTGATTATTTCTTTATATCATAAGACTTAGTACAAAAAACAGACAAATCGGACCGAAACAAAAAATAACATGGCCGCGCCAACGTAACGCTTCTTTGTACGCTGATATCTCATTATCTGTAATTGCTAGGATTTCAGTTTTTATATCCATTTATTCGGCACATTAACCTGATTAGAATGGCATACCGTTTTACCCTCAGAATAGTTTTTAACGCGTGTAATCTCCAAAAATATGCTCTCTCGTACAATGTTTGAGTAGGGTAACCATAATTTCGATTTTATTTGAGAATAATTTTTACTCTACTAGACGAAAATGTGTCTATTTCTTAAATAATGCCAACAAATGGAATTATTACTATTAAATATTTCACACATAAACGTAAGTATGTAGTTAGTACCTATGCCCGTAAGCGGTCAGTTGTAGATATGATAATAATATTATGTTAGGTAAGTATACTGTACCTAGGCAGGCTACTTAATATTATGGGTTTCTTGCCCTTGAAATTAAGTACCTACTTATCTACGACAAGTATCCTTATTCCCTGCAGCAAAGCAAGCCGGCGTAACGCCGGTTTTCATAGAGACCCATGGCCGTGGTTAAGACTCGCTATTGGAATTAATATTATTCCAACGGCAGACGAATAATATGCTTTTTCAAGAAGGCACTTTTTTTCCGTATTTCGGTATGAAGTGACGCTTAGATTTTATTAGCGAGTCCGACCTTGTACTTATGCATTTTTAGTCATCTGCCTAATATTAACTTTCTTGTTTGAGCCTTGTTACACCTAGATTTTATTTCATTTATTTCTGTATCCATGATGTTTATAAAAGTACTAGCTGTGACCGCGACTTCGTACGCGTGTAAAAGTGATTTAGGGCACTTTAGTATTTTTAAATATATTTTTAGTTTATGAACACTGTCCTTTGGGTATTATGCTTCATTATACATGGTCACACGGAGGCCGATGAAGTAATAATAATAGTTTCAAATAATGGCTCAGATATGCCATATTAAGACATATGATTAACCCCAATAGACGTAACAGTACTCCAGCCCGGCTCGGACGTAAGATACGTCACGCAGCAGCCAGCATCACGCGGCGCCCGGTCGAATCACGGAGAAACGATTTTAATTTTGCTATATGCTAAAGTATTCATTATATTTGCATGGTCTAAAGGGCAAAATATGTAGTCTTCAGAAATGCTTAAGCAGAATAACGTATTTTAAATGATAAGGATTAATACCGTGATGGTAGATGGCATTCATCTGATTCAAATCGCCATTTCATTGAGTGACTATCGTTTTTATCGATTGACATATTTATATATATAGTGTGTAAAAAGAGCAGTCATTATAACTTTGAGATACGATTATACTACCTTTCCTCATTTCGGAAATGTATTTTTTTTGTCAGAAACTAAAAAAAAATGTTTTTTTTTCTTTTTACCATTTCTTATTTTTTTGTAATAATAAAAAAAAAAAAAATAAAGCCAAAAAAAAATTATTTTTTAATTTTTGTAAAAAAAATATGAAAAAAAAATACATTTCTAGAATGAGCGGGTGTTCCCCAGTTTGGCGTACTCTCTCCCCTCCTGTTTTCTATATTTATTAATATTATTTCCTCATTAATCAACTTAAATTTCCATCTTTACGCAGACGACCTGCAACTCTATCGTCATTCTAATATTGATGATATTGATTCTACACCTGCGATTTTTTGGGATATAAGTATATAACGCAACGTTTACACATTGTGTAAACGTTGCGTTATATACTTACTAGTATATAAAGCAACGTTTACACAATGTGCCTGTGGTCAAATATGATGGTACTATTATCGAATTCAGAGACACAGCTAAGAATTTAGGGTTAACTTTGGACAGCAATCTCTGCTGGAATCCGCAGGTTAGTGAAGTCAGCAGAAAGGTACACCACTCGTTGCACATGCTGAGGCGCCTTCAAAACTTTTTGCCTTTGCAAACCAAAATTTTCCTCGTCAAAACTCTCATTTTTCCTATCCTCGACTATGCCAACTCCTGCTACTTAGACTTTACCGAAGAGCTGCTAACTAAACTGGAACGCTTGCAGAATCTCTGTATCCGTTTCATTTTATTTAAAAAAGTTTGATCACATATCAGCCTTTCGGATAAAACTCAAGTGGCTTCCTATCCGTCTCCGTCGCAACTCCCATATCCTCTGTTTACTTTACAATATCCTGTATAACCCTCTCTCTCCTTCCTATCTTCGTGATCGATTTAACTTTTCCCGGCCCATTGATATCCCTTGTAGGTCCAAATTCAGAATAAACCTTTCCCTCCCATCACATCGCTCTAATTTCTACTCCTACTCCTTCACCGTTCATGCGCACAGATTGTGGAACTCGCTTCCTCACACCGTCCGAAAGAGAAAAGATAGTATAATCATATCCCAAATTTATAGTGACTGCTCTTTTTACACCCTGTTATAGCTTCTAAAAACCGCTAAATTGTCCGTTTCTTTATCCCAAAAGGCTTTCTTTTAATAATACCAAAAGTTGATTTTATACAATAAATGATAATTTATTTCAGTTTGTGAAGCAAGTTCAAAAATACAGTTTTTATATTATTGACACTGTGGAAACATTTGTCTTTTTAATAAAATCATGTTAGTTACTTATTTAATGTTCTAATCTACTTTAGTGCCACGTTCTATACCTTCGCGTCACTGTGTAAGCGATCCCCTCGCGCGCTCCGCCCGAACCGTTCGTCCGCAGTCGCGCGCGAAATTCATCGACTTGCTTCAAAGTTATCGTCACTGCTCGGCTCCTATGTATCGTAGCGTTATGTTATATATCCTATAACCTGCCTAGAAATATGGTCTACAATCGTAATAAGTTTGGTTAAAATCCCTTCCGTGGTTTTTGATGTTGCACATACAGACAGATATAGAGACAAAAAATATAGATGAGTGTATAAAAGAATTATAACCCGTCTTCGCAAAAACGGATCAAGGGCAAGAAATGCATAATATTAAGTAACCTTCCTAGGTACAGTATACTTACCTAACATAATATTATTATCCTATCTACAACTGATCGCTTACGGGCATAGGTACTACATACTTACGTTTAAGTGTGAAATAATGATTAATAATAATTGTTCCGTTTGTTGGCATTATTAAGGAAATAGATACATTTTCGTCTAGTAGAGTAAAAGGTATTCCCAAATAAAATCGAAATTATGGTTACCCTACTCAAACATTGTACGAGAGAGCACATTTTTGGAGATTACACGCGTTGAAAACCATTCTGAGGGTAAAACGATATGCCATTCTAATCAGGTTAATGTGTCGAATAAATGGATATAAAAACCGAAATCCTAGCAATTACAGATAATGAGATATCAGCGCGGCCATGCTATTTTTTGTTTCGGTCCGATTTGTCTGTTTAAATAATATTTCGTTGTATTTATTGCTTTCATTAGTTTAAGCCCTTACTTCCTGCATCATATTTTTGTACTAAGTATTATGATATAAAGAAATAATCAACATTAAAGAAACACGAAGTGCACGTCTGCACCGCCACGGCTTCTGAGGTAAATATCTCTTAAAATATCGATTTCTACTTTATAATTTCTTTTTCGACAATTTTCGCCAAATTCAATCTTCATACTAGAAAAAGAATTACATCTCTAACCCACGTAGTTCCTGAGATTTCCATGGCCGCGCCATCGTGGACGTTACGTTGGCACGGCCAACTTAAAACCCTTATAATTTCTTTGTTTCTACTTCGACAAATTTTTGGTTTGGACCCATCGATTTTGTCAAATTTCGCCTAAATTTTGGGCGAACATTTTCATCATATTTCTACCGTGACGAAGCAATCGTGATGCATACCAAAAATGATCATAATTGCGTATGACATAAGTTATAAGATGATGTTATTTAATGCAAGTTCTCGTCCATTTTTGTTTATTATTGTTTTTTTTTCCATTCTTAGTCTTTCCTTGATATTGATTTGGTAAAGAGCGAAAAGTTAATTCCCATCTTATTTTTTTTTCTAATTATACGGAATTGTAATTTAGGTAATTCAAATTACTATAAAATATAAGTATGTTAAAATATAAGTATAATATTAGTATAAAATATAAGTGCTGTGCATTGTGCAACATTGATTTGGTCACTTTAAACTAATGTTTAAAGTGACCAAATCAATGTTGCACAATGCACAGCAAGGCTATTGAAACCTCAAGTCAGTGATGAAAAAACCGCTTTTCATAGATTTGATCCCAGCCACGGCGTGTACCACAAATTTTTTGTCTCTTTCGGTTATTGGCGCGGCTGTATTAAACGGTTTAATACCGTTTAAGACAAGCGCATAGTTAAAAACCCTTAATATGGGTATTTAAAATAAAACGGTTTGTATTGATACCGCTACAGCCGTATAGCGGATTAATCGGTCCCTGATTACTGTAATTGTATGTTAAGGGCGCGTACTGGCCAACGAACATTTGTATGGAAATGTGAGCTCCCGCGACAGTTGAAACGTGCGGGAAATGTGGGAAATAGGTGGTGAATTTAAACGTATCAATCTTTATTTTTTTTTTGTATTATCTATTGTTTATTCTGTCGTACCTATTACTTCAATAGCAGATGTATTGTAAGTTAGAGACAACTTCTTTATATTTTTTTTCAGTCGAGAAAATTGTATCCAATCGTATTTTTAAGTAACATTGTCACTAGTCTCTAGTAGACTCTAGTGACTAGAGTTAATCCTGAACTTTGTAGTATTTTTTATTTAATTCCACATTCAGTTTTTCATTACTACAGATTTTACAGACAATCATATAAAACCATCTGACATAGTATAGTACGCGCCCTTACGGCCAATCACTCCTAGCTCATTATTGCCTTTTTTAACCGGCTTCCAAAAAAGGAGGAGGTTTCTCAATTCGACCGTATATATGTTTTTTGATGTAGCAAGGAAAATGCGTTACTTATCCTTATGTTTTTTGATGTAGCAAGGAAAATGCGTAACTTATCTCTATGTTTTTTGATGTAGCAAGAAAAATGCGTTACTTATCCTTATGTTTTTTGATGTAGCAAGGAAAATGCGTAACTTATCTCTATGTTTTTTGATGTAGCAAGAAAAATGCGTTACTTATCCCTTAGGTGTATATTGGGGGGAATGTCCTGTATCTTTTTAATTCAATGCAATGTTTGTCAATCTTCACAATGTATGGTAGGTACTAGGTATCTCAAAGGTTTTTTGGAAGCTAGTTGAAGTCTTACATAATATTAATTTTTAGATTAAGTTACATATCTATGTAGTAGGTGTTATGATGCGATTCACTTGAAGCCAACACAAGGTCTATGCCATACACTAAAATTACGTACTTGTTATTGTCTGCTTTTGCTTTTACAGTCCCTCATATGGGGATGATAATTTACCAATTGCCATATTCGTCCATCATTGACTGTTAAACACAGGTCATTGTATTTATTTCATTATTATTTTGCGTTATTGCTACAAATCACAATACACTTTATCCTCATTACGGAATAAGATCTGAGCATATTTTAGAATTCCATAACCGAACACCCGTTTTTAGTTTTAAAAACGGGAGTCTATTACTGAGACTGCTATCCGTCTGTTTGTCACCAGGCTGTATCTGATGAAGCGTGATAGCTACACAGTATTTAAAGCTACATAGTGTTTCTGTCATACCCTGTAAAATATTTACAGAGTACGACAGAAACACTAATACTATAAACAATACAATATAAATAAACAAATTATCTGACCCGTGCCCATTTCGTAAAGCATAGCCGTTTAAACCTTTCCTGGATTTCCACGAACATTTCAAGACCAAAAACGGCCGAATCGCTTCAGCCGTTCTCGAGTTTTAGCGAGACTAACGAATAGCAATTCATTTTTATATATGAAGAATAGAATATAAAATATAAATAAAATACTTATAGGGATTTTTTCTGTTTTGTACGTAACCCAATGTGTGCGAGTTGACATTTGCCTGGTTTTTGGATTTTGTTTGCAGTGTACAATAATTATATAGGTATCCAAAAACTATTGGTCCTAGTTAGGATTTACTGAGTCATCAATAATGCGTTCGTATATGCTGTTGTCCCATTATGGCAGCAGCCTTAGCGTTTGTTTGTGATGTGTATGACGCACTCGGACTCAGGAAACGGGCATGACCCGTCGTCCGGCGCGGCAGGCGGAGTAGTGTCCTCAGCGGTGCGGTGCCAGTCGGCGGCCTCGCGTCCCAATGTCGCCATTGCGGTTATTTATAAACTAAAGCGTCATAATATGCCTCCGATTTGATGGCCTACACAGGAATCTAGTGTCTTTCGTGTGCCGGTGTGTTTGATAACAAATACCCGAAACAGCTGTGGACGAGGTGTTAGTGCCAAATGCTTTTTACTACACAAGGAAAATCTATCAGTGTTCTAGCTCTGCACTTATCTGTGTTTACTGGGAATAGTGGTACGTGACTATATTCGTTTCTGTGGTTTGTTGTAACTGGTAACTACCTATAAGTGAACCCCCGCTCGCTTCGCTGGTTGTATACATGTATTCGATGACAATACGATCAGTGGGAGGATCCAGCTGTGTGACATCATTACGAATTCGTGAAAAGGAAATGTAAATAATGATGTGAACGCAGAGTTTAAGCCTTTAAAACTAAACTAAATTCTCTATCTAATAAAATGGATCGGACGTCAAAAATGTATTAAAAACTCGCTAGAGCAGAAAAATCATCACGTTTTAATTGCGTTGTAAATTGTGATCAATGGTAGCTTTATAGTAATGCGGAACTACTACACATTTGCACGTGCTAGGTATGTTGTTTTTCTACAACTTTGGTTCTACAAAAAACGGAATATCAAAGAGGATAAATGACGCGTTATCTTTTGAACGACCATTAACGGGTCAAAGTTTCCTTTATTGAGTCATGAGAGTGCTCAGCTTTTACATGAAATATTTTCGACGCCACTTGACCTATATTACAAATTCTAATTCTGAATTATCACTATATTATCTACTCTATGATTAAAAGTAATTAATTCGCCATTGTCGCAATTTTATGTAACTTTTTTGTTTTGTCAGTCTTCAGTTTAGTTTGACGGTTTTGTGTTATAATTAAATGTATTGTATACAAAAGTTCTTTCCACTTTTACTATAGGAAAACCATATACCAAAGTTAAGGTTACTATAATTATAACGTTCATGATATACTGGCAGTTGATGTTTATTTAATTTATGTTATTCGAAATTCTAGTCATTGATTGACTTCGTGAAAATAAATTATTTTTGCTGAAAAATATATTTTACTAAATAGCAATATAAGCTAGCTCCACGTTACTAATCACGACCTAGGGCTGAGGAAGTGCTCCGCGAAAGTAACACAAAGTTCCAAAAGCGTGATACGAAGTGAAGCTAAGCTATAACCACACTGACGTATTCGACTAACTTCAGCCCTCTTCGCCAGTAGTCTGGACTCTGAAGCCAGCTTCAAATTTTTGCTAGATCGTTGAGCTAAGTACATCAAAAAGTAAAACCAATGATGTGTGAATGATCTCATAACATTTTAACAAAGTAATTCGCTAACGTTGGAACTTGGACGTGTTGGTGACAATGATTCACAATTCATATTTGTTATTCTCAGCATTGTAATGGTCACAACGCGGCCCACTATAGTGCGAAGACCCTGGGATCATAAACAAGGTATGATCGGAGCCTCGATTTAATGGAGGTCACATTATGAATAATAATTATTCAAATATTTCAATGAAAATCGTGCGCGGTATCAGTGTAAAGGATGTAATCAATGTTAATCTTCATTTAAGTGTGTTGTGCGTTGCCACTTGCCAATCCGTTCATCTTGATATTCAAATCGAGCAACATCAACATTGAGGTCATGTTATAATCATCTCGCATACTTTACACCTCCGACTTTGAAGACTTAATTATAATTATTTTTATTTCTAAAAGCTCATAGAGATAAAAGTCCACAACATAATTAAGGCGCATTAATCTCATTACCGAGCACTTAATTTTTTCCCTCGCTTCTGTTTACGACAGGTAATTAACTGGGACTAATAAATTCATTTCAAAATGTAAATACGACTCGTAAACGCACACCATATGGAATTACTAGTGATAATTATCATTTTGGGTCACTGGTGTCAGCGCTCTCGTTTAAGATTACCTTAATGTCTTGTTAATTGTCGTGTTAGTTACCTTGTGGGATTG
The DNA here is from genome assembly GCA_905187575.2 of Celastrina argiolus. NCBI lineage: Eukaryota > Metazoa > Arthropoda > Insecta > Lepidoptera > Lycaenidae > Celastrina > Celastrina argiolus. Next base: position 8,801,327 of record LR994584.1, read on the forward strand.
AGGAATGAGTGGGCATATGGGTATATGACCTAAAGTACAGTCTAACTATATTTGGATTTTGGGTCATTGCGTTTATTTATCTTTATTGAACAAGCTTGTTCACTCAGCGAACATGTCGCTCGTTTTTCTCGTATTAAATTTCGGGACTCTATGAAGATAGGAAGATCGAATTCCAACAAAAACATCTCTTGACGTCAGGTCTTTCATTAAATTATTAGAATTTTCCTCTCAGCTGATGGCTCATTGTATTTCAGTAGGAACTACGATGCGACCTTTATCGTTTCTAATAATAATTAATCACTAGTTCTTAGTACTGGATAATGGATATCTTTTTAATGTGAGTAGGATAAGGGTGAAATTGCGTATTTCTTCAGGGATTAGGTGAAATTCAAAGGAACTTAAGCTTGGTAGGTTTATATTAAATTGGAAACTAACTTTTACTATGTAGGTAGTAGAGTAATAGGAAATAGGTTTTTCGATTGCAGAACGTTATGATTTTTTGTGTGAATTTATTAAAACTGGGTTGGGTTGGGCACGGCCCAGCGTTACTGTCGGATTCGCGTACCTTCGAAGGTTCCTAACCTTCCCGACTAAAACTTTGATAGACTATTTTATACGTTTGTGTGAAATATTTGTGGGAAACCTGTAAATGTCCTGATTTATTCACTTATTGTTATATCTGGTTAAATATGTATATTAAAATTATTGCTACGAGCACAATAAAATCTTGGGCCCCTGATTCAAGATGCCATAACTATTTATCGCTTACGAAGTTCGAAAGCACACGAATTTGCTTGTCATTTAGCGAACCTTATGTCAAATTCCATTTCGTTTTCGAACTTCGTAAATAGCGATGGCATCTTGAATCAGGGCCATGAGTTTACAACTCTTCACTTTTTCTTTCACTTTTTAAAAATTAATGCTACAGTCATAATATCAATAAAATCCTGTTTGTTGCACTCGTGTAACGTTTTCTCTCCTTGTTTACAGACAACGAGTGTGAGGTTGGGTCGGGGCACCGCGGCTCGCTGCGCGGCGCCAACAAGCTAGCGCGGCGTGCGCGCTCCTTCAAGGACGACCTGCTCGAGCGCATATCCAACATGCGCTCGCCCGCGCAGCCTTCGCACCCGCCACACCTCTCCTCTAACCTCAGGTACCACCTTACACCACCACAACTATTGCGTACCAGAAATTACTTTAATCTAAAGTCATTTGACTAACCCCTTTTAAGTCCACCTTGCTTAAGGAGTTGGAAGCAGGGATGAAATGGATATGAAATTTCGGATACGGATATGGATATTACATTATTTCGGATTATCCGTTTGTTTCGGATAATTTCGGTTACGGATATTAAATTTTGGTTGCAGTTGTCTTTTTACAGACAAACTTTTATTTCGGGTACGGTTACGGATAACTTTTTATATCGGATATCTGATAGTTTCGGTTACGGTTACGGAGCTTCCTAACATTCCTATTTGGAAATATTTATGGAGATTATTTTATTTTTATTTATTTACATGGAAAACTTACAGCAATGATATTTATATAGTTAATATTTTTGTAAGTATACAGTCTGTCAGTTATACGGTTTCGCTTTTAAAAAATCTAGCTATCATTCAGCAGGACTGTCTTGTAGGCAAAATATTAGGAAGGAAGGATATTAATGATCTATTAGCATAATATAGGCACCTACGGGCTACGACACGAGTATCTATTTGCTATGCCAGGTTTTAAGAAATGTATTTATCTATTTTAAGTCTTAACACCCAACTACTGAATACGTTACTGTTAAAACATGCAGACCTATTACCTAAAACCCATGAAATCTAGAGCCACGAACACAGCGAGCTCTCCGCAATCGCCATTCCTCAATAAGTTCTGCTCCAAATTGCGAAACCAACACAGAGTACACCTGTGTCTAAGTAGCTAACTATGTTTATTCTTCTGTTAGTTATTTAGACAATGTTCTATTTCATTATGACAATGACATCGAAAGGAGATAGAAGATCGACTATGATGCTATTCCTTTCTGCTTCAGAAATAATTAGGATTTTACGAGTTGACTTTTATCGCTCGGAGACCATTAGAATAGTTAAAAAGACATTAGTGTAAAACTAGAAGAAATAATTGCGTAAGAAATTCCAACATTCGTAAAATAAACAAGTTTCAAATTACTTAGTAAACACGCTTGCCGCTTACGTGCTACCTAAATAGTTCGTTAATGTTATACATTGTAACATAAATTAAGATAATTGAATAATTCACATGTCAGGGCACTTCGAGAATTCTGCACCTACATATTTTCACACATTCTCATAAATATAAACATAATAAGATGTATTCAATTTTATAAAGATATTAGTTGTCCGTTCCTATTTTCCTATGGCATGAAAAAGAAAGAAATAGGAACAAAACAAAATTGTACTAAACGTGAAAATGTTTAATTTAATTAAATTCGAACAGGTAGTAAAAGTAAGTAATTACGTCACAACAATAACAATATTTTTAAAAATAATTTAATTGTGTACCCGATCCATGTAAGTTACGCTACTTCTCTACAATTACAACGTTTAGACTTTAGAGTATGAAATTATATCAATTAAATATAATTCGTTGAACACGCTTTCTCAAAACATGCTTAGTTATTGTTATTTTTGTATATTATTTGCCTTTCACTTGTAGTTAATATTTTATGAATGACCGCGAAGCGTTTTTTTATTGAGTACTCTATGTGTGACTTTGTACGCGCAAAAGGAAATCATACGGAAATCAAAGAGTCTGCAGTACCTAACGATTTAGTAATATGTGGTGCAGTGGCGAAGGCTGGTTCTCCTAGCTATACTTTCAGAAATATTAGGGCCACACAAAACTGCGATGCGATGCGATGTCGCAACTCATATTTTCACACTCGTTTACAGTCAATCGTATCGCAAATACGCTGCGATATATGCAACGCGATGCGAATTCGCAGTTTTGTGTGGGAGTCCTTATTTCGGATATCGCATACCTTGCTTTTTTAAAAATTCACAGGATATTAGTTATTTAGGTAGACATTTAGATGAGGGTCTTAGAAAAGTAAGTTGTAAGTGAAGCGGATAGGAAATAGGAATGGAGTTAAAGGAAGCCATCATAGAACTAAATTTAATCAAAATTGGTCTAGTAGTTTCGAAGCAACAGGAAACAAACATATTTTTCCTATTTATAATAGTATGAAATTACCCTTTCGCCTTTGCGATATATTACTTTACATAGCCAGTGTCCTTCCCTATCTAATCTATAACTGTGGATTGTGCTAAATTTCATTTAAATCGTCCAGTAATTTAGAAGCCTATAAATAGAAACAAACAAAATGTTTCCTCTATATTATAATATAAGTATTATAATATTATATTAACCCCAAAAAGGTAGTACGTTTGTTCTGTGTTAAATTATCCTTTCGCCTTTACAGTTTAATATATATATTATGTACAAGATACCTACTCCCTACATATTATTATTGAACAAAACATGTTTTCTCGAATCACGTATTAACGTGAATTATCTAGATTTTTCGAGTTTCCTGACCTATCATTCGACGACCTCCGTAGCGCAGTTGGTTGAGCGCGTTGGTGCTCGAACGAAAGGTCGCGGGTTCGAATCCCGCCGAGGGAACAAAAAGTTTTCAATGTTCCTGGGTCATAGATGTGTATTAAATTTGTGTATAATATAATTAAAATCTTAAATATGTGTATAGTATAAAAGTATTAAATATATTTCCGTTGTCTGGTACCTGTAACACAAGTTCTTCGGATACTTAGCACAGGGCCAGATTGACGTGGTGTGAAGCGTCCATAGATATTATTATCATAACCTTTAATGTTGTAATATGTATTATATTTATAATCTGCAGATTATAAATATAATATTCCGCGCTTTTGTGCCGCGAATTTTTCAATCTTCCTCTTAAAACAATAATAAGTATCTACACGCGCATTGTCCTCGATTTGTTTAATCAAATAACCTTTAATCATAACAAGACGCACAAACTAGTTGTGTTAAAAATATGTAAATATACCTTACCTACATGTAATATGATAAACACATGCATTCAATTATGACAAAATTCTCTATAACTGTCTATCCTTTAGTTTTATTTATTTTACATGACTAGTTGACCCGGACCCACTTCGTTGAGCATAGAAACAGTTTATGATGAACCGTTTAAACCTTCCCGGGACTTCGACGAATATTTCAAGACTACAAATAATATTTATATAAATAGCCAAATCGGTTCAGCCATTCTCGAGTTTTAGCGAGACTAACGAACAGAAATTCAGTTTTATACATAAGATTATTGTCAATAACTACCAAAACCTTACTAGCAGTAGCAAATGCTGCTGAAATAGGATAAATTAATAAATACGTAATTAATATGTAAGTTGTATTTTTGTTGGACAACACGTTAATACTCTGTTCCGATTCAATGTGATTTATATGTAAACAAAGCTGTATGGAGTGGATATAATGCTTCCAATTGAATTGTATAATCATACTAATATTATAAAGGCGAAAGGGCCGAAGTCAGTGTGTGTGTTATGTAAATGTAATATGTGTTTGGTACTCTTTCACTCAAAAAAAAGATTAAAAAACTATAACCCGACTTCGCAAAAAATGGGTCTAAAAAGTCTGAAACCAGAAAATAATTCAATTTTAAATCCAGAAATGCATAGGTACAAAAATGGTCAAGGTAGAGCCGTGGTCGCACCCGCCGAAAAAAAATTCTCGTTTCGGTTCGGTTAAAAAGTCGGGTTATAGTTTTTTAATCTTTTTTTTATTTAATATTTTTCTGTTTCCACATCAAATATAATAATTATTATATTTTTATTTTATTGTCCATTACATAGAAAGTATCAACTCCTAGATACTACTAGTACGACCGCATTTTAAACCTTTATTTTGAATTTAACAATAAAATATAATAATATATAAAAAAATATAAATACATATTCGTAATGTGCTTGCCAAGACCTATCTTTTGATACCAAACACGAGACAAATATCTTAATTTAATTTTTTTTGGAGATAATTTTTGAGGTATAATTTTCAAAATTCAAAAATTTTCAAACAATTATATAGCCTATGTTACTCGCGGCATTAATACGAATCGATTGACACCTCATTCATCAAAATCGGACCAGTAGTTTAGCCGCTACGAGGGAACATACATACATACATACATAGACTGCCAAAATCATTACCCTTCCTTTTGGCTTCGCCGAAGTCGGGTAAAAAGTACGGACGGGTTTTGATGAAATTTGAAAATCAGGTTTACACATACGTTTTCCGCGGGATTTCATTTTTTTTAAATGTTGCTTACCGCGATACGAAGAAAAAGGAATCGACAAACCAACGTGTCATTAATTTTAATAGAATTCGGGTGGGTTTGGTCGTTTCTTTTTGTTTACATAATTGCCACAGTTAATAGGCACGGAGGAGTCAACATCGTATCAAATATTTTTAGTACTTTTCAAATAAGTAATTTTTTATTCTGAACCATTCATACTTGTAACAATAGGGCTTGCTCCGATTTCTAAGAATAGGTTGCAAAAACATATTAATCATGTATCTATTAATAAAATAGACACTGGCTTGGCTCGCAGGGTTTATGATCTGCATACCACACAGGCAAGTCATTTAGAATTTAGAAAATTGTCATATATAATATAATTTGTGTTGCATAAGCGGTAAGCACTTTAGAGATTGGGATCATGGTAGCGTCTGTCGTGTATTGGATCCTATTAAGAGGAAACCTCACGGTTGAAGGAAATACAAAATAGTTTATAAAATCTATTGCTGTCTCGCAGTTCCTTAGCTAGTCAGCACTAGCGCGATAGAGACCACTGCAGCTCGAGCTGAAAATTACCTGTTATGTAAAAGTACAAGAAATCGACGTTTGGGGGATTCCAGTTTCCTTCTCCAAAACTTAACCGATTTATATATTATTTCATTATAAACTAAAAAAAGGCTATCTAGGTGCCTCTGTTTTGATTTTATTGTATAATCCAGTCAAATTTGTTTCCTGAGTGTTTAAACACAGCAAAAAGTCTGATAATTTTTTTAGATTTTTGAATGTATATCCATATCTCCTCAAATTCTTAATATATAAAAAAAGGAAATAATAGGGACGTACAAATAATATTCATAAATATTCAGGAAAAAAATAGTTACTCTAGCGGCATTATCCAGGAAGGAAACAGGGACCGCGTGGACACCTATTTTTGTATGGAGAAAACAGGCGTGATCTCTCTGAACAGTATATTTCGCGTGACTAGGTTTTTTAACACGCTTTTAATAAGCTTGGGTTGTATGTATGTATCTATGTATGTATGTAAAGGATTTTTTACCAATTTCCAAAATTCTGACAAATTTGAAATTTTGCATACGTATGACTATGCAATTAAGCGTTTTTTTTAAACTATTATTTGTTTTATTTAAAGTAATTCTGTTATATTAAAAAAAGACACTAACGTATATTGCAGGCTGATAGGCCTTATATCCTGATTGAGACATGTACATTGTACAAGTACATAAATCACTAAAAAAGTTACTTCTGCCCTTCTTAAATTAAGACCCAGACATACATAATATGAGTCGTATAGAATCAAAAACAGCAATCTGACTTTTGACTTATTATGGATACCGATACTAAGTCTAAAGTCAGATTGCTGTTTTTGATTCTATATGACTCATATATTTTAACTTTTAGCAGGACAAAGATGCTTTTTTGTGTTACTATGTGAAGGAATTTGTCATATCAACGTCATCTTATCTCCTTGTGTACACGGTAAATAAATTTACACGCCAACTATTGTTTCTTATCTAAATTGATAATGATATTCCATGCATAAGTACAATCTTGGAGGCGATCCAAGATAGACGAATATAACGTTACGAATAAAGTGATATAGTATTGTTTTATCAAATAAATGCATTGAAAACACAATTTTTAACCTTTGTTTGGAATGAGTGTCGACACGAGTTAATGTGTTGGTGATTACTGTGAGTCAGAACGTCGGCGGTCGCGTATTAATGACATTGTCCGCTGAAATCTCATTAATTTTGCTCGCGTAATATTTATTTAATATTCTCTCCGTTGGACGAACTCTCATAGTGATGTGCTCCTAACTGGAAAGTGTACGATAGTTGAAATAGTGCTGTGCTCATCTCGATAACCGTTCGCTATTGTAACAATGTCGAGTGCGGTCCGGTCCCCCGTCGGGTCGTGGTTTCACAAACGAACAAATAAACTACAACACCGTCTCAAGACTAATGGCAACCGGTACATACTTTTTTTGAATTCAGCAACCATCATCAGTTTGGAAATGTCCGTCGTACATACTATGATCAATTATTAAACCCAAGGCATGCTAAATGCTGGGGCTGTTCTGTTCTAGAACCAAAAAAATTAACGAATAACTAAATACTATAAACTATTTAAATTTATTTCTTGTCATAATCTACTAATCTATTAGTCTACTTACCATGTCAACAGTTGTTTTTGTTTTGAATTGACTGACCTAAAAATGCTCATCATTTTGTGCATAATTTATATTTTCGGATACAACTGACTGAATTAATAAGAACATTAAACCGGTTATATATCGTCTATATAATCATAGTTTCTTATTTCGCCTAATATTTAATGTTATGTAAGAATTTGCGTGTTCATTTTATGTTAATTTGAGCATATATTAATAGACATCTGTTAAATAACAAGTAAAAGTAGTCCAATGATAATAAAACGCCAAATTATATCACGAATATCAAAAGTTTCACACTAAATGTTTAGATAAGGATCATAATTAGCCGTACAGCTTAAGGTATATTTTTTAATAAAATTGCGAAAATAAAATTTACAAATGCATAGAGTTTTCAAAGCATAGATTCACCTTGATGTAGAGTCTTTACTAATTAAAAATAAACATTTTCGAAGTTGTAAAAAAAACTGTTCAAACCATTAGTGCAAAAAATATTTGAGCTAATTTAAGTTAGGAGCTCTCCTATTTACAGTCTATCACTGTCACTTCTTGGCTAAATGATAAGGACAGAATGTTACTTGAGCGCGCCACCTAATTAAACTATCGTAGTATTCGGCCGTCAGTTTTTTTTGATTTATTAACGAAGTTATCAGAAATTATAATAATTATTGGTTTTGTAGTTTATACATAATTACTTTGACGTTTGTATATTGTTCATTAGTAATATGAAACGGGACTTTGAAAATCAAATAGAGCCTAGCTTTGTTATTTGCTCGGTGCTGACTGCAGGCCCGCATACAAAGTAGGCTCTTTCGCAACTAAACATTCCAGTATGTTTTTTAATACTTATAGTAATGTGTTTAATTGGGTATTATATATACTATGTCGTTGAATGTCGAGTTTTTATGTATTCAATTGGTTGGAATTTATTTTGGAAACTGCTAACTTTAAAGCGTGATATAACTTGCATTTTTAGTAGTATTTTTTTAATAACATATTTTCTTAACTCTTAAAATTAAACACGTGACATTAGCTATATTTAGGCAGGACTTACACAATATGCGAAAGGATATGCTTTGACACCCTGCTCTATTTGCTCTAACTCAAAAATGTTGTCAACTTTCTATGTAAACTAATGAGCTTTCAAATCTGCATGCAAATTTTTTGTTTGTGCGAAAAAGCCCACGTTTTACGTAACATGCCTATTAAGTTTTCCATATGCCTATCATTAATTAAATATATATTCAAAATGTACACAAATATCGTCACAATTTCATAGTAATATGAAATTAAATTAAATTAAATAAATATCTATGGACGCTTTACACCACGTCAATCTGGCCCCGTGCTAAGTATCCGATGAACTTGTGTTACATGTGCCAGACATGGGAAATATATTTAATACTTTTATACTATACACATATTTAAGATTTCTATTATATTTTACACAATAAATTTGTGTATACATCCATTACCCAGGATCATTGAAAACTTTTTTGTTCCCTCGGCGGGATTCGAACCCGCGACCTCTCGCTCGAGCACCCACGCGCTCAACCACAGTGTTAAGAGGAAACAACGCGGTTGAGAGAAATACAAAATAGGTATTTATAAAATCTATTGCTGTCTCGCAGTGCCTTAGCTAGCCAGCACTAGCGCGATAGAGACAACTGCAACTTGGACTGAAATTACCTATTAAAAGTACCAGAAATCGACGTTTAGGGGATTCCTGTTTCCTCCTCCAAAACTTAACCGATTTAAATATATTTTTCTTTATTAGCTAATAAAAGAAATGAGCTAGGTTCCTATTTTTTGATTTTGTTGTTTAATGTAGTCAAATCTGTTTCCTAGATGTTTAAACATAGCGGAGAGTCTGGCCATTTTTTTTAGGTTTTTGAACGTCCATATTAAATAGTTAATTTATTAAAAAAAGTAAAAAATAGGGACGTACAAACAATATCCATAAATATTCAGAAAAATAATTGTTACTTTAGCAGCATTATCCAGGGAGGAAACAGGAATCCCGTAGACCCCTATTTTTGTAAGGAAAAAATTTCGTGTTGTTTCCTCTTAAGAGGTCGTCAAAATATGTGTAAATATTTACATGTTGATCGTATGTCGATGTATTAGCATTTGATGAACTCAACATTACACAACCTAGATAATGGTTTGGAGAATGTGGATTATGTAAAGAAATGCCATTCGCTTTAACAATATTATGATGGTTTACTTATATAAATCGCTTACAAAACATTGTAATAAGCGTAAGGGTGCCCATCTACGAGTGATAATCGGTGTCCAATTTTTTCTAGGTGAAAAATAAAAGATGCTGATAGCAATAGTGCAACTCACACGCCATACTAAAGTTGGTCTGGAATAATAAGAAAGAAAAATCTGCTCGATAATAATCGATCAGATTTTCGAGCAGGATCAATAGGTCCTACAAAAAGTATGCTGTGGTTAGGCACCCTAAATCAGAAAGTTGCATTTTATGTATCTGACCTACAGTAACTCGTAACCGTTTCACAGTTTAATTGTTTCCATGACCAGCTTTCGCCCGTTTTTAGGATATTGACTGTAGCGATATTATTTTTTATGTTTTGCGGCTATGTGCTTATAAAAATAACTGCCATGCGAAAAGTTATTTAATAGTCTTTTTTACGTAACCCTAGCCGCAAGCATGTAGCTCTAATGCTAAGGCTATCTAAACTTCAGGGCTGGAAATACGTTATGTTCCGGAACCGAAATGACCGGCGGAAATTGAGAGCACTGAAAATTGCACTTTGGGCTACTGCAATAGAGCTGAAAAGAACAGCCGGCCTTCCGGCTTCCGGGTCATATTAATTATTTTATTCCCAGGCTAATATCCACCATACCATCCAGTTTGTTAACCAGATTGTTAGTTTTCGGATGTCCCAAAAATAAAATTGTATGTCAGGCAGTAACTCAGTAGGTACACAATATAACAAAGTGTATATTTTCCTGGTCCACTTTCTTTTGTTTACATTTTAGCTTTTCAATCATAGACCTATCTATAGAGTTAGTAAGTCGGTCAAGGCTTAGAAAAAAGCAGCGCAGTATATCAAACATACAAAACATCTAGATATACCAGGAATAGCTACCTGAGGCGAAGGCTACCTCAAAGAAAAACCGTAGCCTGTATAATATTTTTATGAGGATCTTCAAGGCATAAGAGAAGGCTATAGGAATGGAGCTATAGGAATCCGACGCTACTGATAGTAGCATAGCATGTGATGGATTTGAATACTACAACGATAGTAGCATAGGATGAATATGCGCAGAAGATTACTATAAAGTTAAGGATTTTATGAATGATATGTAACACCTTGGGAATAAAGTAGGCCCTTGCATGGCTATCTTCATATACTTTAATCATTATTTTACTCTTTTAATTGGCGTTTGTTTTTGAAAAGATCTATATCTCATATTTTTGGTAAAAAATGGCCCCACGCGAGTTTCTTACGCCTTTCTAGTTCAAGAACCGGTGGTAGACATCATTGACACGACGACGTTCAGAAAACATTTATGTGAAATTTATTTTGAATAATATTTTATTTGATAATTATTATTATGTCTCTGTCATATTGTCTCTACATTCTTGTGTACACAACGTCATTTCGACGGTGGTAATGCTAACTGTGCTGACATAACAGAGACCATAATAAAAACCTTGCTTACTTCCTACAACTTCCTCGATACATTATTATGCGTTATATTGGTATGTCCATGTTATGATATTAATTACCCGTGTTATGTATGCTGGTTGTGTAACGTTGATGTGTTGGTCGCAGATCGCACTCCCCCCTCAGCCCGAAGCCTCGGAACATGGGCGTCAAACCTGTTGCGGCGGAGGACGGTGAAATCACACCTGCCAAAGAACTCGAACGGCTAGTCAAAGAGGTATGTCCATAATAATTGTTTACACTGCTAGAGGGTCAATGTTTGTTCTAGTGTTTTCTATATGGAAAGTTAATTTGCAGAGAGTTTTGGTTCTTTACTTATCTGCCTACTCAGTTATGTAGATGTAGCTTGGACGCCGTGGTACAGTAGTTTGGAGTTTGCTCCGGAGGTCGTTGGTTCGAATGTCGCGAATCGCGCTGGAACGACAACAAACATTTTGTTTTCATGTTTGTTGGCTGCATTGTCCATGTACCCAACATTGTTGTCCGAGAAGAAAGATGATCCATGCGTCGGATGCGTCTGAACGCTACATCCGTAGGTTTATGAGAGTTAAGAAAAGAGTGTGCTCTTGTATATTGCGCACACACCCTTCTCTATTTAATAACTCAGGGGGCCTACTCAAGATGCCATCGCTAATTGTCGCTTACAAAGTTCGATAACAAAATGTATGGGATTTGACATAAGCTACGCTAAATGATCGCGATTTGGTATGTCATTTAGCGTACCTTATGTCAAATCCCATACATTTTGCTATCGAATTTTGTAAGCGATAATTAGCGATGTCATCTTGAGTAGGCCCCCAGGAGTTACTTTATCTGTAACTCAGATGTCAATTATGTCAATTAAACCGACCACATCAATTATTATTGTAATGTTGTATTAAAAATGACTATATCTTTTGGCCTGTACATGGAAAATATCGTATGACGATATTAACTCCGGAATAGAGTTAAGTTTTTTAGTTAGCATGAGTTCTTGCTTAATTGGCGTCATAATAGAATTTTATTCTCATCTTTTTAGGATTTTTTTATAAAAATAGGGCTTTTATTTAGTCATCCGCCTGGATAATGACACATCTGAGGTGAGTCATCGATATTCTTAAATGCAATTAATTTTTTATTTCGCAGGTCACATTTGGATTAAAACATTTCTCAGATGTCATCACAAAACGAAAACTTGAAATGTTGCCCGACAACGGTACTATTGTATTCGAGTCGATCGCCAATATTCACAAAGGTAAATATTTTATTGCTACAATTTTTGTGGTTAAAGCCTATGTTACTTTTACGAATCTATTGGCATATTATTTATTAAAAAAATACCCGTAGTTTGGGCGCTACGGTGAAACGAACATTACTGCCAAAATCAGTACCTACCCTTCCTTTTGACGTCGCCGTAGTTGGTTAAAAAGTAATTGATCTATAGTTCAAATGGTTACTAATTATTATATTTACTGGATAACAAGCAAAGTTATTTTCTCCTAGAAATAGAATAGGTAATTAGACCATCGTCTAATTTAGCTTAAGCTTGTCAATAATAAATAAATAATAATTTTTAGATACATTTTTAATTTTGCCCTATATAATATGGTATTTCTCAACATATTATTTCTTAATATGTATATTTTTCAGCAATAAAACCGTACTGCAGTAGATCGCCGCCCTTACTGAACGCGGTGAAAAGACTATGCACAGCGTTGGCGATGCTCATACGTCTATGTGACGAAGTGACAGTGGTCACGTTGAAAGCGGACGCGGAGGACTCCAAGCCCGACGCCGTGAACATACCGGCGCTGTCGCCGGAGAACGTCAGCTCCGTGGTCAAGGGACTGACGGACGCGGTGAACGAGGTCGCGAGCCTGGCCCAGCAGTATATGACCAGGCCGGCCTTATCGCCGCGCCCGGCGCTGGTGTCGCCGCGCGCGTCCACGCAGCGGAACTCCTTACCAGGTGTGCTATTGGGAATATTTGGGCTTGTAATAATAGTTTTCATTAGTAACGTTTTTTCACGGTGTAATAACCATGTGTTATTGAACTTATTGAAATTATCTACGTTCGACCTGACTGACAGTTTATAATACGCGAGAAATAAGTAGATTTAGTTCAGTGATATTAGAAGAGAGATTATACAAACGTCGCTCGATCTGTCTGTCCTGATATAACATTAAATGAGAGAGGGTGAAATTCGGGTTTAACGTTTGGAGCGTTTTAGGAAGTTTGGTGCAATAATGTCGAAATTCTAATGAAATGCACATGTTAATAAATAATATCAAAATGTATTAAATTCATTAAGAATTTCACTTTAATATGTTCAGGGCGCGTTTCACCGAGCAATGTTAAATATCATGTTGTTCCTCTCGTAATCCCTATCAATGAATGAGAAGTTATTTTAACACGCCGTTAACACTATCATGCGTTGGTGAAATCGGTACTCAATGTCATAGATAGACGTATGTGTAACTTATAACGCGTTACTCTGTCCGCAGATATCCCGCTAACGCCGAAGGAGCGGTCGCTGCTGACGGGCGAGCCCGGCGGCGCGGACGCGGGTGGCGTGCGCGCGTCGCACTCGAGCGAGTCCGTGCTCGACGCACCAGACTCGCCGCCGCCGAAACCCGCCAGACCCATGCAGTGAGACAACCATTTTTTTTTGGTTTCTGTTGCCGTTATAACAACAAATCGTCGTTTACCTTCACAACCGCGTATCTATAAAACTACAACTTTTTAGTAGAGTCAAAAAACTTAATAATTTTAGATTTTATTTTGACATGAATTTTGTTGTATATGAGGTTCAGTTATGTAACTTATGTACAGTGTACTAGATGTACTCCAGGTAAATATATCCAGGTAAAGCGACGAAATAGTAATAATAAATATTTGTGGGTGGATACTAGAACCCCATACAACAAACGTGTATGAAGCGTTTTGTATGGAGCCGAGTGCGCGATTCTGAATCGCATCTGGCCGATTTTTTTCTTACTTTTCGATTACCATCGCCAAGATACGGAATATAGGCATAATATATGAGGTAATAAAAGTCGTTCTAATAATTTTCATTAAGGGATTTTGGTTTGTTTACGTTTGTGTTAAATTTATCTGGGACATACTATAATATGAGGAACTTATAGAAGTACCCATTGGCCAACTGGACTTATAATGAGGTAATGCGTTCTTTAATTTATGACACGCAAAGGGTGTCTTCTGAATATTACCTTTGCAATTAAATCATAATAAAAATAATCTAAAAGTTGTCTATAAACTGTCCAAACCCTTATGGTGTTGCAGTACTGTTGCGTAATATTTTGCTAATGGATAAAAAATAATTGCTGTTGGTACACTATGGTTATGTAATAGTGCGAGTACAGTTATTATAGCAATCACTGTAATTATTGCCTTAGGAGAGAGCTATAGTGACCGCGGCGCGTGAATTAATACTTTTAAGGGACCGTCTTGTTTTATAAAAAGAAGTATAATTGATTGAAAAAATTGCGTTTGAAAACTAGGCAGTATTTTAAACTGCTAAATTATTTTATTAACTTAAGACCGCCTTTTAAAAACGTGTTATTATTCGTCACTTGATTATTTTTATTTGCCGTTCAGTCATTGGAATTTCAATCAAATTTAGTGATATTTACTTTGTAGTAGTAAGTCACAGTTGAACTTTGTATTGTTGTAATTCGTGCTACGACGTACCTTTACATTTCAATTGGAAATAATAGGTTGAGGTTAGACATTAGACGCGCCGGATACAAACCAATTGAATCAGTTGTCAGCCATTTTTCACATTAGATCTACCCACAAGGTGAATTTTTATATCGATTTAGGGCAATAATTATAAAATATAACGGAATTTCTAATAATAATATTCATATAAGCATACATGTTTACTACAGCTATGTTTATTTATATTTAAAAAAGGTACTTTCATTTCATTCACTATCATTTCCACTTTGCGAATCTAGAAATTTCTAAGCTATCTAAATATAGGCAATAATTACGTTTTTGTCCGCTTTTTCGTTCGCGTGAAATAGATTTCAGCCTCGTCAGAGGTGAATTTATAAAAACATCTTATAATGTATGCCTTAGTTATGTAAGGTATGTGAAATTTAAATTTTCATACCTTAAGCGGCATGTGTCGATTGATACATCAGTCAATCACTTTTTTCTTCTAAATATATTTGGAGTCGATAAACACAAACTATTATTTTTAATAAACCTGTTCCATAGGAAACGTTATCAAATTAAAGCTGCCTCTGACTGTGATTATGATTTGTCAATGAACTTTTCGCCAATAGAAACCTGTTAGTGTTATGTCACGTGCGTAATGGAGTAAGAGTGAAAGTGTGTGTCGCAGGAAGTTCGAGCTGGCGCCCCCCCTGCCGCCGAAGCGACGGCCCACCAACGACAACTCGCTGCTAGGACTGTCCGTTGATAGGTGAGGAATATATACATAATATCTATACAAGACGCTTTGACATGGAATTTCAAGAAATACACCTTCAAACCTATATGGACCAACGGGCTACAGCTGTTCGAGAGTGCACGCAACACCAGCTTTGCCATCCTACAAAGACTTCAGAACATTATATTGAAAACACATCGTATACAATATGTGAACAGTGAAATAGATAAATAGAAGAAATAAAACACGCCCCGAAAGACCAGGTTCAAAACCATCCTAATGAATTGGCAAACAATTCATTATAACTGGCATACAGTAAACTTCTTACTTTTGATATACAAAACCTTAATTGTCGTTTTTAAAACTGGAAGGGAACTCGTTCTGGGGAATGAACTGAAATGATAGCATATAATATAATACAACACATTTGCATATAGTCAAAAGACAGATCATCAAAAAAATTTTGATTGAAAGCATTAAAATGCGTTTATCAACCAAATTTAAATATTATATTATGCTGCCTATATTCCTACCACCTTGCTAGTGAAAATGTATACAAGGTGTAAAATAAACGAGTGATAATGTGAAAGTATACTCTACATAGGAGCGCTGAAAGACTCAGTTTTGACTTTCATGTATCTATGAAAAATGGTCCAACGACATAAATTTGCCCATACAAAAAAAAAAAAAAAAAAAATTCAGTGCCAGCGCCACTTTCAAACTAAACTATATACGGGACCCATACACACCGTAAATTATTGTCACTTTTTGATATTACAGCCTGTATATAATACTAGATAAGCTATAGAATACAAAATGTAACATATCAGATAAGACGAATATATTGTATAGCTCATAGTGTCAATATTTTTATTAGTAAGGGGGATTAACTTTAGTTGCTACACTCTTACCTTATCGAGACTCCCTGTTATAGATAATAATGTTACAAAAATACATAATTACCTGGAGCTCGATTTATTATTATTATGATTTTACAATAAAATAACAATATAGTCTCATTATGTTAAATAGCAAGATGGTAAGCTAATATTCTTTTTTATAATTTTCAGGTTGTCCCTACAATCGCACAGCAGTGGCTCTGTGGACTCCATGCTCAATGAGGAGCGACACTCGCATGACCCCATGAACCATGAGGTGTTCGTGACAGCGCCTAGCACGGACCTCGTCGGTAAGTGGATCTTCTATGGTCTTACTTTCATAGTCAGTCATTTTTTACACCAAACCTAAAAAATGGTAGATTTTACAAACTGTCTAAAGGTCGTCACAGGCGTAGCTATAATTTATATTAATATGAATCATAGCAATGCATATTATTATATATTTTGTACATACAATATTGATGACCGCACACGCAGCTATGATATATATTTTAGGTATTCATACTAATGGCTCATATAAATATATATTATGGTTCCGTTTGACGTCCAAAGTCCTTTATGAGAGAGTACATCGCTTGCTACCGATTACAGCCCATAGATGTCGTACCGTTACCGCTCCCAGCGCCACCTTCCGTTAAATCTGTGAACTAAGTGAAAGCCACAAGCCGCCATCTTTGATATATCAGATCATTGTTGCGTCGTTTTTGCAACCATGCAGTCGCTAAAAACCTACTTATTTAAGTTATAAATTTAACTTAACTTTTAATTTTAAAATCTATTTAATACAAATTTTTGGGTTTTATAAAGTCGTAAAACCGTTACTGATCGTCAATAGAGTTCATTATACAGTTTTTTACCGCGTATCGGGTAAACGTAAATCACGCGATCGGCATATCGCGGTGAAAAGTTCGTCGTTATGAACTCGTTATTGGCGGTTACTGTAGAAGATGGAGCAGAAAACCTCTACGCCGTTTGAAATTAGGATCGAAGCAAAGGTTTGCAGCCGCATTTGGTGAGTGACATGATAATTTTTCACGATTATGCGGCGTGTACTAATGATCTATTTCTTGAGATCGTGCCTAATTCGGTGACCTGTTTATCATAGCGTGATATCCGAATATATATAAAAGTAATTAATTAACAAAAAATGCTATTTTTAAACTTTTACGGCTACCGCCATTTTTGGAACGGAGACGTATTACCTAAAATGTAAACGTATTCATACAATAAACCGCTGTCTTTTACATTTCAAATGGCCATGTAAATGTATTAATACAAATATTTCATTACTAAATCGAATTTTCCATCCGTTACATCATTTACGTTTACTTCGCGGAGGGTAGTAAAATATTTTTTGCGAAGTTGTTCAGCTTTTTTCTATTGCTAATTGAGCCAGTACGTACAGTTCTGCAGATATTTAGTTTAAAATACATTATACTTATAACATTTCTGATCGAAATATATCGATGTTTACACTTGTAACATTTGTGATCAAAATAGATCGATGTTTACATTCATAACATTTCTGATCCAAATAGATCGATGTTTACACTCATAACATTTCCGATTCAAATAGATCGATGTTTTCACTCATAACATTTCTGAACGAAATAGATCGATGTTTACACTTGTAACATTTGTGATCAAAATAGATCGATGTTTACACTCATAACATTTATGATCCAAATAGATCTGTGTTTACACTCATAACATTTCCGATCCAAATAGATCGATGTTTTCACTCATAGCATTTCTGAACGAAATAGATCGATGTTTGCACTGGAAGTACCTACAACTTTTCCAGACCTTCTATAGGTACGTTAAACGTCTTGACTGTTCGGTTCTAACAGTAGACGTCTGAAAATATTTTTAATAAACATACCCTAAGCCTATATAATATAGCTTAGAAAATTCATGTTTATGCATACGCAGATATCTAATGCTTGACAAGCCAAGATAAAAAGTAGGCGGACTGGATAACATACATTCAGGTTACGAACACACAAGTTCTCTGGAAGCCATCCTCACTCCTTAAAAAAGAAGGGGGGGGGGGATATAATATATTATATAATATGACCACATAATATATAAGAGATCAAAACTTTACTGATTTTAATATGACTTTAATAGAATGATTTCAAACTGAGACAAGTGATCGAATAAAATGTACAGTCGGTAACCTCACATAAATTATCATTTTTTAAAAAGAGGTATTGTTATGAATTTAAACTATGTACAGTTGACGCCATCACGAATATTATCAATAAAGTGGTAGAAATCCATTGTACAGTCGACGCCCTCGCGATATTAATCAAAGTCATTAGATTTGCAAATCTCGTTCATTTTGTAGTTGTGGCTAAAATACTATTACCATTAAATATATAACACAGACTGTTGGTATGCTTGCTATATAAATATCGATCGAGATGATGAAATACATGGCCTTCTAGTACAGTACATCGAACCAAGAATCAGGCTTCAACAATTCTAAAGGTTCTAAACTTTGGCTGGTTTTGAACTATAAATGTCAGCTTACCGAGGACATTAAAATTTATAAATAATTGTTGGCTATTACATAATACCAACTGCAGTAGTTCAGGCTATAAATTAGCTTCTTAACCTAGATCTTCCGCGCAGGGAAAGGTCGTATCACCTCGCAGTCAAACTGCAAAGTCAATATTTATGGTATACAATACGCTATACAAATTCCCTGTTCAAAAAGTCAGTAAATACAAAAGGGTTATTACAATACATTAAGTAACAGCTGACAGTTTAAGCTGGTCTTCTACCTCTTGGAAGTTAGGACTATAATATCAGCTTCGAAACTGAAAAATTTGCCTCCTAACCTTCATCTCCCGCTGGGACAGGTCGTATAGTCGCGCACTCTCACTGCAAGAGTAATATTTAAGGGACACAAAACCTATACAAATTCCCTGTCGAAAGTCAATAAGTACAGTACAAATTCATTACAATATATTGACTAACAGCTGACAGTTCAAGCAGGTCTTCTACCTCTTGGGATTTTGGGCCATAATATCAGCTTCGAAACTAAACAATTAGCTTCCTAACCTTCATCCCGCTGGGACAGGTCGTATAGCCGCGCACTTACACTGCAAGAGTAATATTTAAGGGACACAAAACCTATACAAATTCCCTGTTGAAAGTCAATAAGGACAGTACAAGTTCATTACAATACATTGACTAATAGCTGATTGTTCAAGCAGGTCTTACTCCTCTTGGGACTATAATATCAGTGTCGAAACTATTTACCTCCGGGTATAGCAGGATTGCTGTTGGCTGAAACGCCAAACATTTGCGCCTATTTACTTTACGTATACCAGGTCCTATGAAAATCGGGGCAGTGGTCTGTTTGTTGCACAAACGGATTCAGCTTTACAGAGTATAATATTAATATTATATCCACTTTGGCCTTCGAGTCATTGTCGACGCGTGCTTTACCTATGTCCAATATACAAAGTCTAAAGTTTTATAATGGCACACATCATAAAACAGATTTCTTAACGATGGTATAAAGTCAAGAGGTTTATAAGGGCATACATCCTAATACAAATTTCCTATCAATTATATAAATTCAAGAGATTTATAATGGCATAGGTACATTCTAATACAAATATCCTGTTGATGATAGAAAGTGGAGATGTTTATATTAGCACATATTCAAATACAAGGATTGATGATACACAAACAATATGTTTATAATAGCACACGTTCTAATAATAATACAGGGATTGATGATACGCAAACAAGATGTTTATATGATGGCACACATCCTAATATAAGGTTTCTATTGATCGTATACATTCATAAGCTTTATAATGGCATACATTCTAAGACGAGGTTCCTGTCGATGAAACGAAGACAAAAGTTTCATAACGCAGATACAGACGCACATCCAAATATGTTGTATTTATTGAAAACCAAGATATTGCAGACGTACTAGAACTCAGGGTCTCTTGTCTGTAGTCGACTTTGGGTCAAAATCAGTCCTAGACTTAAGGGTCGAAAGCTCGCACATTACAGCTTCAAAGGCTACATAAAGCTCGGGACACTCACCATGACACTTTAATAAAGTTTTATTGAAAAAATAGATACTGTATATGTGCTAGAGTTTATGGAGTTTCCTGTGCAGCTGGCGGTTGGTCCCTCATGCAGGTCTCGCCTCATAGGGTTTATCAACTTTGCAACCTTCATCACCCCAATCGGGAAGGTTGCTTGCCTAACGCTGGCACGCTACAGCTTCAGTAAAAGTATATGGAACACTAATCGCAACTACGAAGTTCCTGTCAAATGTAAGACACTGAAGACGTGATGCAGCTTATGGACATCTATTCCCTAATTGCCGGTCGGTCACCTAGCAAGATCTTTGCGACGATTTCCACAGTCCTGGAAAGGATCAAAGGCGACATAGTCGGTAATATTTATTTTTAATTCTCAGGAATAAGTCTAGATTTGCAGAGATGTTCTATTACACTAGTACATAGCGTATAGTACTTGTACCATCCAGGTAATATATTTTATTCATAGAACCAAAAGTGTCACACGATGGCATCGAATAGTAACTAACTTTTTAACTTTGCAAGACGTTTTTAATTGCATTCAACCCTTACTAGTAGCGGACTCGAT
The DNA here is from genome assembly GCA_905187575.2 of Celastrina argiolus. NCBI lineage: Eukaryota > Metazoa > Arthropoda > Insecta > Lepidoptera > Lycaenidae > Celastrina > Celastrina argiolus. Next base: position 8,822,487 of record LR994584.1, read on the forward strand.
GGTGCTAAAATTTTGTGATACCCCAGTTGCTTGGAATATAAACTAATCCACACTGGCGGTGCCATATTTGTATCTTGGTGAACGCCTCGGGTACTTTTACAGTTTTCCTCTCAAAATACGTATTATGTTATAAAGATATATATATATATATTTTTACGCTACGCCTGGAAACTTACATCAGCAGTAATTATTGTGATGTCGGATTACGTGAACCAAAATATATTCTTAAATAAAGAATTAAATACTCGACCAGTCTCTTGACACACAGTACTACTTGATAGGTGATATTGTGATTCTTTTATTACTTTAAAACTTTATCACATTGTTGCATTATTCACAAGCCACCAGGAGATAACAAACACGTCTCTCATAAAGGACTTTGGACGTCAAACGGAACCATAATATATACATTTTACCTTCCAATAAAATGTGTATTATGTTCCTTAACGTCCAAAGTCCTAGTAAGGGCTTCCTGGTGTCCACCCTCATCATTATGAGACACTTACAATGATCTGATATATCAAAGATGGCGGCTTGTGGCTTTCACTTAGTTCACAGATTTAACGGAAGGTGGCGCTGGGAGCGGTAACGGTACGACATCTATGGGCTGTAATCGGTAGCAAGCGATGTACTCTCTCATAAAGGACTTTGGACGTTAAGGAACATAATACACATTTTATTGGAAGGTAAAATGTATATATTATAGCTACGTCTGTGACGGCCTTGATACAGTTTTTGTTCGTCTGCAGTTGCATTGACATTTACTAAGTTTTCTTTTATTGTATAGTATGTAACATATACATTGATTTTCTTAATGTTTCTATTACAGCATGTCGGTGTAATGTCTCTGAAATGAGAACGTCTGTGGAGTCGAATGATATACACTTGAACAATATTCACGGCCACTCAAATCACAATCGGTACGTAACTGTTCTAATACTTAAAATAATAAACATTTAATTAGTTAGATAGACCCCCAGTTTCTGAAACATAAATCAACTAATTAGTAACAAAATAAATCAAAGTCAACTGATTTCAGTATTGATTTGCCCTTTTAAGATACCTGGTGATAGTCCATCAAAACTTAAAAAGGATAAAAACCCGCCTATTACTGATTAAGTGCCAAAAAGTTTTACTCATCTTTTTAAGTAAGCTCAGTAGCATAATTCAATACACTAATGCTGTGAACTATATTATGTTTTTTAGCTTCTCCAATGAGTCTGGGTTCGTGTCGGTTGGCCAAGCGGAGATATCTACGGAACACAGCTTCACCTCAACATTCTCTTCCCACCACTACTCTAGTCACACGGACAGGTAATAATAAAATATGTTATACCCACTACCTATAAGTATTACCAGGGCCCTGATTCAAGATGCCATAGCTATTTATGGCTTACGAAGTTCGAAAACAAAATGTATGAAATTTGACATAAGCTTCGCTAAATGACATACAAATTCGCTCATCATTTAGCGAAGCTTATTTCAAATCCCATACATTTTGCTGTCGAACTTTGTAAGCGATAAATAGCGATGGCATCACCCTGAGTAGTCTGAAATTCGTTAAAAGTTCCCCCCGATCTGGAATTGCGACGAATGGCTAAATTCAGACTAGTCCTTACACTACCTGACTGGTCTGACGTTAGTTGGAAGTTAGCACTGATCTATTTGCGAGCATTCAGACCGGTTAGTGTTCTTGCCTGCAAATCAATTTTTGTTACTATTATGTTTAACTGTGTTGTCTAAATGTTTTCTCACTTTTTGTGCATGCTTTTAATTCACTAGGCCATCTGATTTGATATTTGTCTCTTCGTATTATTCATTTGCAATATGTAGTACTTTTTATTTTAGCCAAAATGTAAGAATGACATAATGTACTTGAATTAATTTATTGAACCAACACAGGACGATTACATTAATCGTCCTTTGTGACTTATTAATGAAGGCTAGAAAATGTAGAAAAAAATATTATAGTTCTTGTTTTATCTTTACTGTATTTTCTATATCAAATAAGATGCTTTGGAATGTTACTTACACCGTAACCATTTGTGTCGTTCACGCTTGCCGTTGTTGTCCGCAGTACTTTTGAGAGTACAGAGTGTGTCAGCGAAACCAAGTGCACCGTCCAAAGTGTTGAGAGTCGCGTCTTCTCCACACATCACACGTCGAAGTGAGTCATAAATCGATATTGATGTCGATTAAATATCGATTATTACAGTGGAAAATCGATTACATTATGTATCGGTATAATAGACAATAATTCTTACAATACTTGAAGTAACTATATCAGCAGCCTATATCAGCAGTGCACAGTGGCCACATTTTTTAAAGTTTAAGTTGTGTATTAGCACTTTTAACATTATTTTACACAGTAAAATGCACTAAGTAAATAAACGATTAATTGTTTTGTTTTTAAACTATAACTGATTTTCACGAATGTTAAAGCATGAATTGTTGCACTAAGCAAGCTTATTCTAAAATTATTAATTTGTCAACAAGTATACTCACATAATATTGTGTTATAATAAAATCAAATAACTGTTACATATAATAGTGAGTTTGAGTTAGTTTAACATTGTATTTATATAGCAGGTTGGCGAGTATCACGTCCGACGAAAGCGAGACGCCGCCTGAGTTGCCGGTCAAAACGAGACGAAACGTTCGCGCCGAAATGCAACACTGCTTCCCGGATATAGAAATCAGGTACATATAATTATGTAACCATAAAGTATATATAGATCTGAACAGAACAATGAAAAACTATTCTATTTTTAATCAATTAAAACAATAAAAATGATATCAGTGCTAAATTATTTTGCAGGTTAAGTACATTCCAGTTTTTCGTAGGTGTTGCTGCATCAAAAATTAAGCGGACTCTGACCAGTTACCTCTGTATAAAAAAAAAACGTGATACGTGTTAGGGGTATAATATAATAACTTTTCTTTTGCCCGTGATAGGAAAAGCCCGGCGTTTTCGCTGAACGAGCCACGGCCGCATACACTGGCGGAACACAACCAGCGCCCGCCGCCGCTGCCGCTCAAGAAGAAACACAGTCAGTATATTTTTATTACAAACTATGCAAATACTGCAACGTACAGGCAGTATAGTGATTCAATCTTTCGTTTACGTACTAAGTACGCGCGTACGTGCGTACGTGCGTGCGTGCGTACGTGCGTGCGTGCGTGACGTACACATTAATGTTTTATGAAAAAAAAATATGGGTAGTTTACTTTATATTTTATATAAATTGTTTTATTATATAAAACATAAATAAATTAAAACATTGTACAAAAATTATGTACCCTCTAACGATAACGATTTAATAAGAGTAACTCTTAAGCTGATATTATGTTTGTTGCATATGTCTACGTCTATGATATTATGTTCAATGTCACTCCATGTGTCGTTGTTGTCCTGTTATGTAAATGGGTCGAATATAGTCTTAATTTGTGGTTGAGGTTCTTGTTTCAGTTTCTGTGACATTTTATTTTTGAATAGAAGTAAAATGTTCGCAAATAATCTACTGTATGATATAACTAAAGCCCTCAAGCAAGGAATATTATCGATTTATCTATTTTGACAATATAATACAATACATTTTGAATATTTAAATATTAAAGAGATTAAGAAGCATTGTAATGGATACTAATTATATATAAAGATTACTGGTAATATTCCTTCTGCATGCGGACTAAAGTAATGTTAGTTGTAACTTGCACCTACATGGGTTAGGTTTTAAGGACTTAGGACACATGTGCGTTAGAGCAAGGGTTATAATAGCATGTTTATCTGTTACGCCGGTGCGGCTCGGCAGTGTTTCAAAGCGTCGCCTACAGTGGTGAGTTGTCACTGGTTGAAATGTTATACTACACAGTGGATCTCTTATTAATAATATTTGACCCCCAATATTGACCAGCAGTAGCGATAAGCGATGTTGTGTGTTAATTTTTACGTTTAAAGTAAATAAAAAACGCTACTCGCTAATGCTATCAATGTACGCAGGGTCTTATACGCCATGCTTGTTTTAATTTTTGTGCTAACTAATATGTAGGCAAGTCATACGATAAAAAATATCATCTCATATATTATCTAAAACTGAAAACGAGAGAATTGGATACAGAATGGTAAAACAAAAAGAACCAAGCTACATTTTAGAAAAAATTAACGTTGTAGAAAATTAAGTTTTTAAAGTGTAAAGCACTTTAAAAATGATACTTGATGTAATGTAAAGTTAAACTGGGTATATATTTATTTTGATCAAATCTATTTTTCATCCAATTTTACTCATTTCTGAAAACATTATAACTAAATATATATAGGCAAAACTTGGTAAAGGTTTTGCCACTGTTTGTACAGTTACTAAACAAAGCGCGTTAGTTTAGAATCCGCTGTGTAGTGTGGCGTTGGACCGGTGTGAGTTTGCATGTTTCGCGCTGGCTAGCTCAACGGGGCCCGTTCGTTACTCACATCTTTGGCGGAACTACTTGTTCTATTTGTTTTAATCTTAATATTATATTTTATACGTGTTAACTTATCTCTCTTAGTTTTTTAATGCTATAAATAGCCTTTAGACAAGTTGCCAAGGCTCATTAGGACGACGAAGTTCGAAACCAAACTGCAAACATGTATGATATTTGAAGATGAAGCATCGTTTACCCTCGGTTTCTGAAAGGCTGCTCAAATCGTCGATCAGCTAACACTTGTGTTAACAATTATAAACGGTCATTGGTAAACGAAGCGAGTTAGCGAGGTTGCGGCGAGTGATGTTAACCAATGAGCGTTCAGAGATTGTTAACTCAAATGTTTGCTGATCGACCTTCCTGAAACCGGGGGTTAGTGATTAAGGCCGTGTTTCCACTGACGCGGAGCGGAGAGGAGAGGAGCTTAGTGGTGCCCAAATTGACCAATCACTATGCTCGTGCTGTTTCCGTGAAAACGGAGCGGAGATTTCGATTGGTCAATTCGGGCACCGCAAGCTCCTCTCCGCCCCGCTCCGCGTCAAAGGAAACGCAGCCTTAAGCATCGTCGTATCACATAAAAATACTTATGTGCCAAATCCCATTCATTTCGTTTTCGATCTTCGTCGTCGTAATTAACGATGACAACTTAGATAAAGGTTCTGCTTATGTTTAATGAAAAATAGAGCTTCCTTACAATTACACCATTAGACATTCTTAGGCAACTTTTAATATTTTAATGATTCATAGGTCCTCATTATTAAATTATGAACTCTTTCTTACTTATGAATTTTACTTAATAGACGTTTTTTCTATTTTTATCTTGTAGCTGCTTCGTTTTACGTGTTAAAATAATGATTTATTGATATAGAACACATGTAACTTCTAGAATTCTAGTTCTATATTAGCAATACTTAGTTCCGCCGGTCGTAGCTCCATATAGGACATTGGAGAGCTCAATGTGCTTTCAGCTATCACGATCAGCTTATCTCACGCTTGCGGTCGAATTCCGTGTTAATTATCACCTATCAATGCTATTAGCGCCCCGGCGCCCTTGCTTCGCTCCCGTGTTGTTATTTTCGTGTTCTACAATTAGTGTTTTCGCTACAGTCATGGCGTATATGGAGATGTTCGGCAACTGTAGTCACACGGTCAACACACACCCGCCGATTAACCCCGAGGCGCCTGCGGATATGTTCAGGCACTCGATACACACCTACAATTTGACGAGGTAAGAATGTTGATAGTTAATGATTTTTTGTATGATAGTATACCTTGTATGTACAATAATATAGAGGTCCCCTGCGAGACTACTTCCGTATTGGAATTTAAGTGTTGATGTTTTTTTAAAGAGATATTCTTTAAAAAGATATCTATGTTTTTGATAAAACATAGTCCCGCGACTTTCTTACGCCGGTTCTTCTTGTTGGACAAATTCCCGAACCGTAGGTAGGCACGACGTTAAAAATATTTGTATTTTTAATTCTGTATATTATTATTTATTTTGATCGGGGGATATTTTAGCTTAAAATTTCATAGATCAGCTTGTGCATAAGACAATTCTTTATAATGAAGAATAAGGCTATGTTTCCAAGTTTGAAAATATAGGTTGAAAATCTTTAACACATTTGTCTGTTTTGAATCCGGGTATATTAGCTAAATGTTTTATAGATCTGCCTGTGTTAACGATTCTCGATGATGAAATACTATGCTTTATTTCGAAGTTTGAAAATGTAATAATCAATCATGCTGCTTGTGACATTCTATCCACCATGGTTCGTATTTATGGCGGTGTGTCCTTTCTATATTCTTGAACTCAATTATTATTATTGATTTCACTTTCAAACCCGATGACCAAATGTTGCACATCAGTTATATTGTTTGTGCCTACTTTCTAAGGTGGAAAGTCGTATATCATTTTGTATACGTTTGTGCCTTCGATAGTTAGATAATTTTAGAATTTCATTGCGTCTGACCGATTGTTAACAATTTATAGTAAGTGATTGAACTTATCACTTGCGATTCATAACAATATGATATAATATAATATATCTGTGACTATGTAAATCGTTAACGATCTTGACATACATTCAATTGATTAGTTGTTGTGTTTTAATTTAAGACGATGGATGGAAACAGCAAATTGTTCCGTATATGGAGCTCTCATGAAAATTATCTCATACTGAGACTTTCAGTTATACAGTATCATTACAAAAGTGACGTCGCGTGGTGCAGCTCGCAATTCTAACGAAAGTGCGTGCCGTCTCGTCTTAGTAGCGCCCTTAGTAAAGATTGTCATATGTATGGTTGCCATTTTCAAGATTAAAATACGCCTATCTTATATATAAAAATGAATTGCTGATTGTAAGTCTCGCTAAATCTCGAGAACGGCTTAACCGATTTTGCTATTTTTGTCTTGAAATATTAGTGGAAGTCCAGGGAATGTTTAAACGGTTTGTATGCTCAACGAAGTGGGCACGGGTCAGCTAATTTTATTATAATATTAGCCCAAAACCAACAAATATACGCCTCACCAAATTCCAAAAAATCTCAATACTAAAAAATATCTAAATTCGGGTATCAGCTGTCCTGTTCGGACGCTCCCCGGACGCCCTTAAAAGTAGGACAAATCCGGGAAAACCCAGACGGATGACCCTAGACATAAAATGCAACACATTGATAAAGTGTATTAATCGTTTAACAGTAGCGCGCAACACTCGAGCACGGGCAGCCTGAGCGTGGGCCAGATGCCGCGACCGCTGGCCTCGTCGCTCACCGTGCAGCATCTCAGCACACCGCCTTTGAGGTATGTATACGGGTAGTATCCTTATGACAGACATGATAAGGAAAAATTTATAACTAAATAATATTTAACGGACGTTCCAAACATGAGGTTGTCAATAGTCAGGATGTTTGTGAGATACCTAATGCCATATATCTTAATCTTGCCTTGCATAGTTCGGCCCTCTCTGTCTATAACAAAAGTAAGTTATACAAGTTGTCCCAAAATTACCAAGCCACAGTGACACCAGAGCTAGGCCAACTCAAGAGGAACCTAACCAGCCTAATATGACCCCAGTAAAAGTTGCACGGTTTTCGAGTTATTGCTGAAATAATAAAAATCGAGAAATTTTCCTTTTGCTTAAATATTTTTAAACAGTTAATAGAATCAGGCGTTACTTTGCGCAAAAACCATAGCATAAAATTTAAATATATTATATCTAGCAAGCCAGTAAGTACTTGCCTAGTGAGTACATGCACCTGATTTATGGAGAAGGTCCGTCCGGACATATTAGACTGGTTAGGTTCCTCTTGAGTTGGCCTACCTCTGGTGTCACTGTGGTAGTGGGGTGGTAGTTTTGGGACAAACTGTAGATATATAAGTTATTGAAACGAGCCAAAAAAATTGCTGTGATGGTTAGATGGTTATAACAGTCATAAAAAAGTATTTATTTACGGATATTTCATTAATTTGATTTATTTAATGTTCCAGTGGTTCGGAAGACAGCGTGAGCATGATGACGTCGAGTCGGAGCAGCCCCGTGCCGCCCGAGCCGCCCGCCCTGCCGCCAAAGATGTACAAAGTCAACAAGCTGGCAAGTATTCTCATGTTTACAATATGCAATAAACAAGGATACATGCTTCATAGTAAGAGGTAACAGTCGTCTGAAGATATCATTATAGGGATGTTGATAAGATTATCCCTATTGAACTTATTAAATAATAGTAAATGATAAATTAGGGTATTTTAAATTGAAAACAGCCAGACAATTGAAGACATGAATGGATGAAGGAGATATGTAGCAAAATCATGATTTTGAGAAAATTGAGATCAAACTGTCACTTTAAACATTTTAGAATACGTCATAAAGTAAAGATCCTTGTCTAGGATCAAAGTCAAAGTCAAAAATTATTTATTCAAAATGGGTTTACAAAAACACTTTTTGACGTCAATAAACAATTAAAAATTAGAATACATTACAATACAATTTAAGCCGGCACAAATGTTAGTAGCGTTACATTATGTCATGTCCAAGAGATTATTATAAATTCCATTTAACAGTAAATAAGACAACCAGTATGAAAGGAGCATGAGCAGAATATTTACTGATCCACGCTAAGATACATTTACTTCCAAGCATCCTTGTCGTTAAAATAATGGTTAACTGTATATTAAGCTTTTCGAATTAGCACTTCCTTAACAAGTTTTTTAAATTTAGTTTCTGGCAAGCAAACTATGTCATTCGGTATTTTATTATAGAATTTTATGCAGTTGTACTTAATATGTTACTACATAATATCCTGAAAAGTTTAAGTGACTGTTAAAACTCAATTTTCTGGGTAATTTTTATGCGACATATCACCATCATGTCTTCAAATATTAGAATGAAAATTGTATGCAACAGGTGTCAATAAACACGAGCAACGAGCTGATACCGCCGCCGTCGCCGCTGCTGTCCTCGCACAACAGCTCCGCAGACATGTCCCTGCTGAACAACATGGTGAGTACACATATTCATCGTTATATTATAGCGATTTAGATACCAACTTTAGTAGCTACATTACATTACCTTATCAGTGAGAGATGCCTCCGTGGTCTAGTGGTTTAGAGCCTAGCTCTCGACTGGGTTCGATTCCCGCGTTGGGAGATGGAACAACAAAAAATGTTTTCAAGTTTGAATAAGACAATGCAGGCTGATCACCTGAGTCGGCGCCTGTTCTCCCGCGTCCTGTAGGTTATCTGTCCCACTGGGCTACGAGAGTCAAGGAAGAGAGAGAGTGCTTCTGTGTATTGCGTACACACTTAAACACTATAAAATAACTCCTGCGTAGCCTGGTTTCAATGAAACCGGCCACCGTCACCGAAATAGGTGTGGGGGGCATTATTACCTTATCAGTAAATAATATAGTGAGATGTTAATGTTGTTGTGATTACTAATAAAAACACTTTCACAATGTATAAGCTATACATTTTTGTCTGCCAAGTGTCGTTTTCTTCCGTATCCAATTAGGAGAAAACATTTTGTGTACAGTGTGTAAATCAAGATACCTAATATAGATTTTACAAAATACATTACGTCATACAGAAGGTCTTACAAAAGTAAAGTAACAATAGCAACATGGTATTCGCATAAACGTAAAGCCAAACTCTGAAACCAGTTTAAAGGAAGAGTACTACCCTCTAAAAAAAGTAAAATTTTGTAAAAAAAAATTAATAAGTAAATGTCATATATGTTTCCAGAGCACAGACGAGCTGTACGTCAGCAGCACGTCACCAGGCAAGTTCCCGCTGGACGAGGAGGAGCTGGAGCGACTGACGCGGCCCGCGCCCTCGCCCGCGCCGTCCGTGGTAAATACCTCTAGTTATATAACACACCCTAAAATATTCTCTATCAATGACGACCTCTGTGGCTCAGTGGTTAAGCGAGTCGGTGATGAAGCCGAAGGTTGAATCCCGACGAATGAACCAAGAATTTTCCTATGTTCTTGGGCCATTTATGTGTGTAATGTAATAAAAAGTTTAAATCGTCGTATTACCATCTCATCCTCGAATCTAAAAAACTACAACTTTTCAGTAGAGTCAAAAAACTTAATAATTTTAAATTTTATTATGATATGGATTATGGATATATACTGTACCTACATAATTGAACCTCATTTAAAACAAAATCCATGTCATAATAAAATCTAAAATTATTACGTTTTTTGACTCTACTGAAAATATGTAGTTTTATAGATACGAGGGTGTCAAGTTAAAGCGACGAAATATGTGTATAGTATAAAAGTATTAATTATGTTTCTGTTGTCTGGTCCTCGTAAAATTATTACTTCGGATACTTAGCAAGGGGCCAGATTGACGAGGTGTAAAGGTGTCTTCTTAATCAACGGTTCAAATAAATGTACATAATATATGGCAAGGTAAAGACAAACATCAAACGATTTAAAAAATACGTTTAAAAAGCCCCTTGGTAGTATGTCTATGTTAACTATTTGTATAATCCATAATATTATACCATGTGTATTTCAGGTGAGCATGGGCAGTATACTCTCCGTTGACGATTCTGTGAATGCAACTGCGGACACTACAGCAGCGGAGTCGTCAGACTCGGCCGTCGATGCGGACGACATGATGCTCAAGACGGACGTGAGCGCGTTCTTGCAGCTTAAGGCGCCGGAGTCGGACGCGCGCAGTAGCCAATCGGACGCGCGCGCCAACTACCCTGAAGTGCGCGGCGGACACCCGGACGCGCTAATAGTACTGGCCACTAAGGCCACCAAAGGTAAACCTACACTTTATTCACTTTTGGTTGGTTGGTTAGGGTAATAACTTCTACAATATACACTATAGGCCGAATACTGAATGATATTTATACTAGCGGCCCTCTTATGGTGCGTTTCAATAACCTATCTATATGTACAGGGTGTATAAAGACTAAAATTGTAAAAGTTTTTAAATTTTTTACGAAAAAAACACATTTCTAAAAGAGAAAAGGTAGTATAGTACAATCCTATGCTATCTTAGTTAAAACCTAAGAATCGATTTAACTATTGGTTACAGTGTACTGTATAGGCTATGGAAATGGCATGGTAGAAAGAGTACCATTTAATTAAAGAGGTGTTTCAGTATTGGTTTTTAAGAATATATTTTTAAGAATATACAATGGTAACCAAAGTTTGATAAGTTTCTATAATATCAGTAACTTTTAAGCGGGAAGTTTTAATGTATTATTAAAGTATTGCCAAACCAGAAATTTAATTTAAATTGCAGGTGATTTGTGTTAACATTCTTTTTCGCATAAGTAATAAACATATCTTGAGGTTTTCATTATATATTATCGTTTACAATAAAGCATGATATTCATTTTTCATTTCATTCAAATATATTAAATCTTCTTCTTAAATTCGAATCAATCTCTATGAAAGTCATCACGCCCTCGTATAAAAATAACTACACAAGTATAAATAAATAAAACGACATCATTTGGAAACGGCATTTTAATTATTATTTAAGCTTTAGTCCCGATTTCACCAACGCTTGTTACATTTAACGGCTTGTTAAAATACCATACCTTCTCATTCATTAGCAGGAAATACGAGAGGGTTAACATGATATTTAATAAGGGTTAACTTTAACATGTGTTGGGGAAATCTGCACACTTAAGCTGATGATGTCATTTTAATTTTTGGGATAAATCTGGTCCATTTATCATAGCTACTTAAGAATGCTAAGCTAAGACAGTACAAGCGAACATGCTCTTGTTTCTTGACCGTACACGCATCTAACATCTCAACTTTCATGCTTTCATTTACAGAAACGGACGAGTGTAAGTGATCATAATATTTGGGGCTGACGGATACGGTTGTTGACTAATTATTACTTTAGCTTGGCTAGAATTGCTTGATATTGTTATGTTATTACTAGCTGTACCCAATAAACGTTATGTTTAAGATGGGATATATAAAAGCTACATATACACAAACCCCCTTAATAATAAAAGTATTCACGATACGCTAAACTATGTCCCTGTCTTGTCACTTGACAACTTACCAGACAATTAGACACCAACATTATAAACAGGCTATAATATTAATGAGTGATAATACTGTAGGGTGTTATGGGTCCCGTATACAGAGTTTACTGAGAAAGTACCAGCGCTGAAACAGTTACTTTAGTTAAAATTATTGTACGGGCAAATTTATGATGTTGGTGCATTTTTCATAGAAACATGAAAATCAAAAATAAGTTTCAGCGTTGGTACTTTCACAGTAGTCTCTACATAGTAGGCACATACACACTCTAAAGTATTATCACTAATTTATTTTACACATTGTATATTATGTTGTTTGTTGTGTTAATATTTTTATTAATGAGGATTACACAGTTTGTACACCAACAACTTATATCCACTACCAGCATCTAATAATATTATTTTTTATTTAAGTATATAAGAATTACATAACAGCGCAGCCGCTTAGTACTGAACACGCTTACTTAAAACGTGACCTAACAATAAAAATGCAGAATTTAATGCAAACGGAGTTACAGATATTCTTGTTTAGTGGAAATATTTATTTTATATGTAAATGTACCATAAGTTTCGCCATAGATCTTTGTGTCACTTAGAACTTCATGCATGCAATCATATACACGTAGCATGATTGGGATTGTAACCTTCGTGCATGCATATGTTAGAATTAATAAAAAAAAACATTCAAGGTGATTAGCACACGGCCGAAAGAAATTAAAGAGTATTTGTGACTGCGTACCTACGCGTAGCATGTGCACACTGCATATTGCAGTTTGATGAAAGCACCGGCTTTTGCATAGCAAAAAGCACAATTTGCTGCAGATTGACGCTTGTCATAAGCGACATTTTCTTAATGATACGATCAAATTTTATCTATCGCAATGGCGAGCTTCATTTAATGGCCAGCGCACATTAATTCAAATGAAACATGACTCTTGTGTAATTAATAAAGTTAAATTTTCAATAACTATTTTAAAAATTGAGCGCTTCGTCGTGTCCTTGTGTGAACGACTTGTGTGTAACGCTTAGTTATATTAACTGCATTTTCTTTTTAATTATTTTACCTGTTGAGAAACCAAAAATCCAACGTGGCTATTAAGAAAGTTGATCGTATGATTATGATTAAGTCGTTATTCATAAAGATATGGGTTATTTAAAGTCATTTTTCTATGCAGATTTCGCCTACCAAGAAGCTTTCCTGGCTACGTACAGGACTTGGGTATCGCCCAGTGATTTAGTGAAGAAACTCATACGACGTGCGAACCACTTCAAAACGAGACCGCACGAGTTGAGGTCTACCTTGAGTCTACTTACTAGAGTCGTGGCTGATCTAACGTGAGTTAATTTCTTTATATTCATGTATATAAATTATTGTTTTTATTTTAGTTTTTTTAAATTATAGGTCTGTAAAGTCATCAACATATTATAAGCCCCTGTATTCTGAATGATTATATACTTTTTTTTTGTAAAAGAGATTTTTTAATATTTCGGTTAAATAAATAAAACAATATTACAGGCTGAATATTTAAAATGGTCATGATAGGCGATGTCTGCAAACTATAGGAATGCACTTATTTTTAACAAAAACTTTTTTTATCCTAAAATTTAGTCAGTTAAAAAAATTCCTTAACTTTGATATAATATGTTATTACTTTTTAGGATTTGTTCCTTATTAGCAACACTACCGAATGATGTAGTAATACAGGTGTTTTTGTGTGGATGTTTTTTCTTTGTCGTCTTTTTATAATTTCAACCTGTATATTTTAAAAGTATGTGTTCTGTTAGATTGTGCATGAGTTTAATAGTTTTTAAAATGTGTTAAATTTTGTTCCAGTATGTCAGATTTAGATCAGACGCTCATGCAAGAGATAATGGAGTTCATATACTGGTTAGTGGAGGTCGAAGAGTTGCCCATATCGAGGGCGCTGAGGCAAATACTAGTCGACAAACAAAAGCAGATACACTTCCAACATGTAAGTGATCTTTCCTATATGTCATTGGTTAAGTACGCAGATTTATAAGAAAATCCGCAGTAATCTGGATTTTTTCAGAATTTACTAATTAATCAACAAAAAAATAATAAAAATCCGCAGTAATCTGGACTTTTTCAGAATTTACTAATTAATTAACAAAACATAATTAATTCAGAAGAGATATTCAATGCCAACGCAGAGTTATCCGAGCTGAACACGTCGATCAAATCGGCACCTAAATCATTCGCGACGCAGAAATTGTTTCTATTTCTCGTACACCTGTCGCACTGAATACATGTACTATCGTGTGCTTGATTATTACTATCTATTACTTATCTTGTGATGATTTCGTCCGACTTCGTCTAAGTAAAATAAGTTTCATGGGATTCAATATACAAATTCATGGTTTATATATCAAGTCGAATATAGTGTGAAGAGAATGACGCGTACATCATGCTTTGGCACTTCATATAAATTACTTCGACAAATCACGATTAAAGATCTATAGATAAATTCACAAAACAGATGAGTTTCAATCCTGGTCAGGTCTTGTGGATAGACGAGGAGCCCGCGAGCCCTAGCATAGTAAGATTCACTCATTGTTGTCGATTTAGACTTTTGATTTTTTATTGAGTTATATTAAGTAATCTATATGAGGTACCAATATAAAAATGCTCGACGCGTCATTCTCTTCACACTATATTCGGCTTAATATATGAACCAAGAATCACACTTTAATGTTCATAATATTGTTTCAGAGCAACAACCGATACGAATACGAGACGCCGTGCTACGGCAGTATAACGCTACGACGGGACACGCTACTCGACTTTAAGGCGGAAGAATTAGCAGATCAGATGACGCTACTGGACGCGGCGCTGTTCGCGCGCATATCCGGGGCGGAAGTGCTGTCCTGGCCGCGGGAACAGTCGGAGGAGAGTTCGCCCAACCTCACGAGGTTCACGGAGCACTTCAACAAGATGAGCTATTGGGCGCGCTCGAGAATACTCGAACAGGTTAGTTTGGATGTAAGTGAACTGTCTGACCCGTATTTATTTTAGTTACTTGAAAATTTGTCTAAAATAAAGATTTATTTATTATGTATGACTGATCCAAATCAGCTAATAAGTATGAGTGGATTTGGATCAGTCACAATGGCTCCAGATGGGTCTTCGGAAAATGGAGTTCGGTCATTATATTATTGAGTGCTATGTTTCATTTCAAGAGCGCCAAAAGAAAATATATATTTTAAATGCTGCATAGTTTGTATTTAAATTATTTATTTAGTTGCATGTCCCATTGGGTAAATAAAATATAGTAATGGCCGAACATTAATACCTAAAATAGTCACCGGTATTTAATATTTAAAAAGCACATTGCTAAAAACTATGTAAGCAAAATTTCCTCAGTAAAGCCAATAGAAGTATGCTAGCGGATTTACGTGTTTGTATATTTTTATTTTATTACTTTATACTGGATCTCTGATAAAAATTAGTTAGTAATGATGTACTAGCACTACTAGTTTTGGCCCATAAAACCGTTTTTGACATGGGCTAATTTGTGTTACAGTACGAGTCCCGTGAGCGCGAGAAATACGCGAAGCATCTGCTGCGAGTCATGAAGAGCCTGCGCAAGATCAACAACTACAACTCGTACCTGGCGCTCGTGTCGGCGCTCGACTGCCCGCCCGTGCGCCGGCTCGGCTGGTCGCGGCACATCACGTTCCCGCTGAGCAATCACAGCGCGCTCATAGACTGCTCGCACTCCTTCCGCGCGTATCGACAGGCACTCGCGGACACGCAGCCGCCTTGTATACCGTACATGTGAGTATTGCTTACGAGGGCCACAATAGACAGCGCATAGCGCTTATAAATCTCGCTTGTCTATGTACATACCTGTATGTATAGACATTTGACAATCGACATTAAGGGCCTCTGCTGGGACAAGCAGACACACGCCCATATGTTTCACGTCATATTATAGCGTCGCGTGCGACGGTTGACATACGTAGGTTACGTCTCATGTAGCTGACGTACGTATGCGCCCGCTTAACGCACCGAAGGGCCTTATCTTATATGGCCTTATCGTGTGGCTGCCGTTTAGATGTTTCTTTCGGGCGAGTTCACAACTAACGATTTTTAAAATGAAGAAGCAGGTTCACATTTATTTGGATTGACAATAAGGATTTTTATTTCATGAGCGGCGCGTCTCGGCGCAGACAATACTGCGTACATAATATGTTGTGTTTCAGTGTACCTTTTTTAATATTATAAGGATAAATAAAAACTATAAAAATAATATATACTATAAATATTTTGTAAGTTCTAATAATTATGTAATTATGCTTAACATTTATTAATGAAGATTTCTTTAAATACAACTGTTTTCGTTTTACAGCGGACTGTTCCTGCAGGACCTGACGTTCATACACGTGGGCAATCCCGACCACCTGCCCGACGGCAGCATCAACTTTACCAAGCGGTGGCAGCAGTACAGTATACTGGAAAACATGAAGAGGTTTCACAAAGAGTAAGTATACTTTGTGTTAAGTTTTCTGTTTGTTGTTTCTTACGCCGGTTCTTCTCGCCGGGTTAGTCCCCGAACCGGTGGTAGGTCATCATGTAGGACAATTCTAAAAGTGTTAGTAACTAACCTATTTGGAAATAAAAGATTTTTCATTTCACTTTCATTTTCATGTTGTAAAACAGTTTTTACAGGCTTAGGTGTAGTCGATGTGATCCTATAAAAATGTTGAAAAGCCTTTATAAAACCCCTAAAATATTACATTAATACATTTTAGAATGTTCTAATCGTAAAGTTGTTTTGTAATTTGTTAAGTTTTTGTTATAATTTTTTTATAGAATATATATTTTTTTGGTTTATTTTTTTGTACTTACTACTATAAGGTAGTGTAATAACTAAAATAGGAATAAATGATTTATTATTAATAAAGTTAGGTTAGGTTAGTAGGTACAAAAATATCAGGAAAAAAAATGTCAACAACTCCTTAAATGATAAACATTGATTGCGGCAAAGAATAGGTACTGAGAGAATTGTACTAACCTTAAAACCTTGTAGTAGGCAATACAAGATCAAAAAGAACGAGCGCATCCAGGCGATGTTCAACGACTTCGACGACGTGCTGAGCGAGGACACCATGTGGCAGATATCCGAGGCGATCAAGCCGCGCGAGGGCCGCAGCCGCGCGCCCGACGTCACCGCGCCGCTGCCCACCGCCGCCGCCGCCGCCGCCGCCACGTAGTGCGCGCGCACAACTAGTGAGTACCGCCTGTACATAAACATAATTATATTTTATTTTATTTATACAGAAACACTTACAGCTATACACATCTTAATACTAACAGATTAGAGACAGAAAGCCATTTGCAAGTTTTTATAGGTATGTAACAAATATTTGGTGAATACATCAAAGAATGAAACAAAGCAAAGTATTTATCAAATGATTTTCAAAATTGAAACGAAAAACAAAAAAGAAACAATTTATTTATTTAATATCGACAGAGAAGTATTCTGTAGTTAAAAGCTGTTTAATAGAAAAAGGTTTGAGTAAAAAGACATCTGCGTTAGGATGATCGCGTAAAAAATTATTAAATTGTGCGATAATATAAATATCAACGCCTTCGTGGTACAGTTAACCACTGCAGGAAACCATGTCGCAATTTCCCGAGGCGATCAAGCAGCGCGGCCTTCGCGCCCGACGTCACCTGTGTGTCTAGTGACGTCAGGGCCTATTCCGGAACTTTTAGGGCCAGACTTGCGAAGAAAACATGTATCTACCTTTCATCTGTTATCGGATGATTTATAAAGTATTCCCCAAGTTTCTATAAAGTACTTATTGTCTATGACAGGACGGGTCTATATGTTAGCGGACGAAGCCGCGAATGGTTGCCCAGCACATACGGCAATCTTGTCATATTGTTGTAAATGCTAATTAAGTATGCGCCATGCCACTGTGGGAACGGGATATTAATTGCTAGAAAATGCACATACGAAATAAATGAAATGTTAGTATGTATTTTCTGAGGGTACTGTCCAATAGTGAATATGTTTAAACTTCTTTAGCTATGCAATTTTTGTTCTATGTACTTGAAATATAAAATAAATTAATGAAGCAATTTTTTTTCAGGTATAATTTGAATCCAAAGAAAAATCGTGTATCGAGGTAAACATGAGACTTATCTACGAGGAATTGTTTGATTTAGATTGAAGCAATGTGATTATCTGTCCTAAAAAGGCCTAATTATTGTTAATGTATTTATTGGTAATGCGATTTCAGCTGTGATCGGTCGGATGATGAAGCCAGTCGGCTAGGTTCGGTTGTAAGGTGTGTGTGTATTGTCAATAATGGCTAATCAGTAACTAAATTAGAGTATTTCAAACGCTCCATGATTTGTGTCGCTACAATATTTTTGTATGAATTTCGCTTTAAATTATTATAATAGTGATAAACCGGGTTCATAAGTGTTAAAAGCGGTTGTTCGAATTCAAAAGAAAAGTCAGTTGAATTAATGTTAAACCGCATCACGCTGTTTACTCGAATCCACAATCCTAACGCCGTCTTTACATATCATTGTATGACTTTATAGATACAGATGTAGTTAGATGTAGCTAAAACTTACTCTTGTAGCTGTTGTGATTCGCCATTAGTGATATAACTTAAGATATAAAAGATAATAAATACATCGAATTAATGAAATTCTTTTGAATCTTTAAGGACGGTAGGGCAAGTTATGTAATAAGTAAATGACGTTTATCTTTCTATCTCTAACGAAGCTATATGGTAAAAGTGTGCTCACTAAATTGTTGGACTTTACACAGGGTTTATACAACCCATATATTAATAACCCCATGGCGTTCGCGTTGTAATAAGAACATAAACTTTTGAAATATGAAATTAATATCTTTTAAACTACCCCCATTTTTTCGATATTCGAAATTAGGCGTGGACCCACTCGCCTATGAAAGCTATCTTTGGTAGAACCGGCAGGGGGCCTACTCAAGATGCCATCGCTAATTATCGCTTAGTTCAATAACAAAATGTATGGGATTTGACATAAGGGACGCTAAATGATCGCGATTTGGTATGTCATTTAGCGTACCTTATGTCAAATCCCATACATTTTGTTATCGAACTTTGTAAGCGATAATTAGCGATGGCATCTTGAGTCGGCCCCCCGATTAGTAGCCCTAAAATGTTACATATCGCTTCATAAGTGTGCCAAATATTCAATTTTAATGGAATTGCATTTATAATACCACCTGAGAAAAAATTATGTACTATAATTTTGTTGAGCTTACCAGTACAGAATAAGTGGTCGTAGCTTATGTTACACGACAAAGTTACGGTTGGGCTATTATCTAAAACGCATCAATTTATACAAATGTACAGTCGCTGACTGATTCTGTATATTTCGATCTTATTACTGTGATAATAAGGTCTAATCGTGGTACTTCATCCTGCTGTACTTACAATATAATTCACAACTGTAGTGTTGTTGGTGTAACATAAGCTTCAGTTTTGAACACATATGACAAGATTTGGATATATTTACAATCAATTAGCTGCCCAGAAAAACATAAAAATCTAAATAAGTAATATAAAAACTGAAAAGTGCATTTAGTTGAAACAAATACGAATAGCAATAGCAAAGTGCTTCATAACATAGATCTAATAGTTTTATATCTGGATTGTACAACTGTGCTCTCGTAGTAATAGCGCCTTTTTATACATTTTAGTATGAAACGTTCGTTATCTGTATGAAAGCGTCTACCGTACTCACTTCCGTCTAATTTTTTCTGTCACTAGGGATGTTTTCGTCTCGTCTGTATATTCTATTTCGTGCTGTAGCTAAGTGTTATTATATTAGTAGAGATAGATAACATTGCAACTTTTTAATAACATTATTGCGTACAGCTTGAAGTTAATACTCTATAGTGGCTTTATGTAAATACGAATATAGGGTTAGAACTTAATTGTAGTGTCGAATCGGTTCAGGGCCCCGATTCCAGTAACTTGGACTTCGATTCTATCGTCAGTCTTTCTCGCCAGCACTGTAAATCACACATGCATGAGCGGTACAGACTGAGATTCGAAACTTAAGTTCGAGGCACGATAATTGGGGGCCAGATTTACCCCATATTAGGAAAGTGCTGAATGGTGCTTACGTTGTAGCTTGACTGTTACTGCGCACGCAAATACGTCTACACTACAGCCGTGGACACTAACTTGGGAATGTGGACACATTGAGGCTCACTAGCGCCAGTCTGGGTTAAATAAACCCAGAGATAACCCCTTAATATAAAGGAGAAATATAGCTAAGTCTGGATTTATTTGTAAAGAAATAATCCCGACAGTCGCCTCACGGCTGTAAGTACTGTAACGTTAGCTAAATGTGGAGCTCAAGTCACATGCTGACCTTGTAATTTCGAAAAGCAGTGACAGTGACCACCTGGAGTAGGAGGGGTCGTAACTTTAAATAGCGTTTCAGTATTCGGCCGCTAGTAAGACCATAGCTAACAGTCAATACAACAAGCTTCAAGAATCGCAGGGAGGAAAGAGATGGCATTGCTTTATCGCTTTGCCGCGAAGTGAGTCGAAGTATTTTGTGCTTCAACGTATATGTTAGTGTTCACGACTGTACTCTAGAGTCTACCCGATTCTACATATTATATAAAATTAAACTATTCATATATTTAGTTCTTTTGATACTATGAATTAAATTTCATCGGTGACTACTTATTTTATATTAATCTATTTCATATTATATTTTATGCGAATTCTTTGAATTTTATAAAAAAAAATGATAAATATTATTTTTGATAAACAGAAATGATATTTTTCCTATAACGTGCTGCCTACAAGGGGGCTCTTTATAAAATACTTTTGAGATCCAAACATTTTTACGTCTTGTTATGCATTCTTCTAAACTAGATGCATCGAAGGCTATATCTTAGTGAGTCATGATATTGGAATTAGATAATAATATAATATTGCTAGCGAAAATTTGAATGTTGTATCTGTTTTGAATTTGATAATAAATATACATTATTAATAGTATGATTGATGGTGACATAACATATTATGTTGCTTTACATAGCGACCAACGAATGAAACTTAAACAACAAAAAAAAAGGAGTAGTCTAATACTTTTCAAACTAGACATTAAATCTTACAACTTCACCAATTTTAGATTTGATTTTAATCAGCATAATGTACAAAATCAATATTATGTAGATATGTAGAAATGTAAACGGGAATGTTAGTAATTTTCCCGATTTTTACATTTACATCTTGTCAACGTTTCCAAATTTTCAAAGTTCTCATCATTCGTTGGTCGATGGCCAGCCTTTGACAACGACTATAATGAAACATATTCGTTTGCCTTAGACGATTGTTCTGGAATAATAGCAATAATTCACCATGAATGTTGTTACTGCACTTTTGTGATAGTTCACTCGCTTTTGTTGACGTCCTAGGCAAATATATTAGACGAATGGTAGCTGTAAGCTGTAAGTGAACCCCATTGAGTCGGCTAGTAGGCGTAGGCTTAGCAACGAGTGCAGGAACCAATGGAGTATTCGCAAGTTTCGTCTCCTGTGATTGGGCGATTAATTCATAACCAACTGACAAATTATTCTTATTGGTCGTTTTAAAAGTCGTTTTAATTGCTGTGACTGGCCAAAATTCCGCCGTTAGTTTTTGCAGACTCCTCATTGGTTGTTGTGTTCGTTGGCTGATGGCTCATAGTAATGACGTAACTCGTGTGAATAAGGCTTTAGCCGAATATGTAACGACTTCTAATTTGAGACTATTTCTATTGTATTAGAGAATACATATACAGTAGGCAATATTATAATATGATTCCTCTTTATTCTGCATATTATAGTTATATTCTTCTAGTTTTATCTTATATTTTTTCATAAACATTGCTTTAATTTTTCTAATGAAATTAATCCCAAGTATATTAAATTAGCTACAAATCAGTTATTAATTAATTTATTATGTGTAGTAGTAGTAATATTATGTTTAAGGTATTATTTATTTATTTTGTATTTTCATTGCAACTGTACGTATTTCGCTCTACAACAACTGGTATAAATATTATCATAACTTAAATAATGGGTGATTTTTTATTTTGTTCCGAGAGAAACTCTACCAATTTAAATAATCTAGGTAAGAATTTGTGTCCCAAGTTTATGACCTTTCTAAGATTTTCCAACTTTCAAATACTTTGGCGTCGATGCTTTCGTATATTATATATTTATACAAAAGCCGCTCTGTTTCTATCGAGACTGAATAAAATGTCCCTCAGAATGCAGTTTTGAGTTTAACTAATACGGTTTTAGAGCAATCGGACATTTACAACTGTATAGAGTTTATTCTGTTAAGACGTAGCAGTAGTTCCCTTGTAGTATTAGCATCGCGAGTGCTATGCATATGCATTATTTTTATATATTCATAATTTATACATATTATGTAGTAGGTTTTCGTTGTTTGCGTGTTTTATACAAGATAATATTGTCATTGTTAATAGATAGATTTACAGGTAAACCCCGGCACCTACGGACTTAGGTGGGTACAATACTTGCACGTTTGAACGAGACGAAGTTATGTGCCGAGTGCGAGCTATTCGTCGTGAAAAAGTTAACTTCAATTTGTATAGCAACAAACAACGCCCCTAGTGGAAAAATAGGGAACAAAATAGATTCCATACAATAACAGTGGACTACAATTTATGTAGTTAACTTTTCCACAACACTTGTAATGTCAAAAACTCGCACTGAACACACTGAAGCACAATTATTCTCGTACCTATTTGTGATATAATTCTCTTTCGGTTGTCGTGGCGCCGCATTTACATCGCGCGTGAGCGAGTGAGGCAGCGCGCCGACCTAAACAAGATTATTTCATAAAAATTAACGAGCATTGGGCTTCAGTATTTTAAACATTTTATGCGGTCAAAATTACGATGAGCCGCCTAAGCTACGTAGGTCATAATATAGTCGAGTAATCGGAGTTGTAGTAACGGTTTGCTAGTTTGAATAATGAGTGTCCAGGCAATAAACTAGACCAATATTTAGCATGATTTACAGTGCTTTATCGACGCTGCTAAAGTAGGTATTCAGGCGTGTTACCATTTACTTGTCAGGTACTAATGTATTTATTTGCGTAATTCGTATTGGTCGAGACGCATAGAAGACTGCCTAAATTAATTGATTACTCAGTATAATTGATGTGTAAATTAGTAATTGTGTTCGTCTCTTTCACTCATGATTTGGGTGAATACGGTTTTGTATCAATACTATACAATATTGTAGTTTCCGTATGCGAGATGCGTTTATGTTAATTATATGAAACATTTAATATTGGTATGAAAATGAAATTTTTATAGAACTGGTATGTAAGTTCATAAATTTGAGTATTTTAGAAGTACATTTTAATTATTTAATATCAGCATAATAAAATAAATGTTATAGTTTGTATGCAATTCTAATATTGAAAATTAGAAAATGAAAATACATTTTTAAATCGCATCTTCCATACGGCGTACTAGAGAATACACGGTTTGTTGTATTAGCGAGTTCAGTATTATCATTTAAGTAATGCCATAATGTATCAAATGGATAATTTTATTTTATGGTTTTAATGAAAATAATTGTTTTTTTATACAATACTGTTGAAGTTTACTTTAGTATTTTATGTATTTACGTTTTATTTGTACAATATTCTTAACATACAATTATTACATAATGCATGCGTACTGTACAGATATATTTTGTGTCAAGTTTTTTTTGTAATTATTTTGTATCATAAATATAGCACATTATTTACAAAGTGATACGTTGTTTCATTTATAGTTCCGATAAGTATTTGACATATTTATATTTACCTAGTCTAGATTAGGAATCTTAATAGATTCAATAAACTGCACGCCAGACACCGTGATTATGGCGAGAACAAAAAAAAAAGGACGCTTTATGTATGGCATGTTTTTAAAATAAGATGTATTATTTAATATTATAATATGAAAAAAACATAATATATTCTTAGACAACAACAAGCGACTGCCGGCGAAGCGTGCAAAGTAGGTACTATTAACAAAATAAGTTTATATTTGCATATCAGTAACTAATTGTAGGGAAGATGGTTTAGACCCAGCGGGAATTCTAAACGATAAGCTAAGTAAAAAATTAAGTGTTAAGATAAAACACAGCATGGGATACTTAACATTATCTATGTAAGTGCTGAAATACTACTATTTAAGAGGCCTGAAAATAATAAAATCAACTTGGCAGTGTAAAGTATTGGCAGTGGAACGTGGAAGAATATAACTGAATTATCTCGACATGTTTTTCTACATAGTACTATTGGTTTTCATAAAAACTATAAACACAGCTCCTCTAATTGAAGAATATGACGTATACGAGGACATGGGTGGTATGTTATTACTTTGTAAACCTAAACTTAATATCAATAGAGGGAATTTTTTAAATTAATATCTTAAAATCTTTTAAAAAACAAAATTTCCATTTTCTCCGCACCCAGGGAAATAGAAAAAGATTATATTATATTCAACAGGTTTTTAAAATCAGCTACATAACGAAGGTTAAAGTTAAAAGGAAGGGGAAAGGGGGTAATGATTTTGGCAGTCTAACTATGTATGTTTGTTTCACCTTAGCGCCTAAACGGCTGGTCCGATTTTAATGATAGAGAAATTTTATTAGGTATATCTATCAGTAAAAGTTTTTTTTGTAAAAATATGGTTATATGTGCCATGCTAAGGACGTCACACAAATATTTGCAGTGAACAGTGTAGAAGCAGAACTAGGTGACTATTTCGAAGGCGACATAGTCCTGAACCCAGACCAGAGAGCGGCTATAGCGACTGCGCAGGAGTCTCGTAACGGACTACGCGGGGGTGCTAAACGATGGCCGAACCAGACTGTTGTTTACTACATAGAGGAAGACGAGTTTGGTGCGTTATTATTTCATAGCAATAGCACAAAGTAGATATATAACATTGGTAAAGGGTGATGTACAGGCACATCCCGAAAACCGCCATCTAGCGCCACTATTGGAAAATACTAATTTCGTTTCGTACCAGCTCCTTATTAATTAAGGAGTAGAATTCAGTTCAATATGATGTTATGCTTTAAAAATACGCTTATCTTTATTTTAATTTCAATATTTGTACTTAATTCGGCATATTTACATTATGTAATTTACAAACGTTAATAGTAGTGGCATCTATAGCATTTTTTTTGTATTAAAGATAGATTGTATGGGACGCTACGTAGGCCAGGCCATGGCAATAGTGACGTAATAAATCAGTAACCCTGAAATGTAGTTAGTAAAATTATAGCGACGTGTTGTTGAAATGGACATTTTCGAGATTATCAGACCATGCAAGAAAGCCCTTTGTGACCAAGGTGTTTCGTGTACTTATTGATATTTAATATTTATGTGTCAATAAAAATAATATTTCTTAGAAAAATCCTTGTATATGTCGCAGTCATCTGGTTGAATCGGCTATTTTATTAAATGTCTAGCGCGATTATTGAATGACGACATTTAATTGATTGACTAGTAGGCCGAACGTTTATTGAACAAGCGTCACTCAACGTCCAACTAGTTAGCAGTGGCGCTAGTAGTCACCAAAACAAATATTCACTATGCGAGAGGACGTTCAGTAAAGATGTTGAACGTTACATTAAATAACTTGACGAGTTGACCTTTAGTCATCCAATTAAATGTTGTCATTTCGTAAACGCGCTAGTCGTTAAATTAAACTGCTGATTAAATCAGATGACTGCGACATATAGATATCCGCGCATAGTAAACATACGTGGTGGAGCGTGAAGTTAGACATTACAGATGGATTTTTATGCATGATAGCTACTGGTGCTAAATAAAAAACCTACATAATATCTACATTATTAATACTAAACATTACCTACATATTAATTTATACTACTTAATACGAATTAAAAAATATATTTTTAGACGAAGAAGAAATTGAAATTATCAAAGCGGGAATGCAGGACATCGCCAATAAGTCGTGTATCAGATTCCGAGTTAAGGAAAACGATGAACACGCCGTAATAATAAAGGTAAAACCCAAACATGTACAGACGCCTCCGTGGTCTAGTGATTCAGAGCTTGGCTCTTGACCCGGAGGTCGCGGGTTCGAATCCTGCTGAGGGAACAAAAAGCTTTAAATGTTCCTGAGTCATGGATGTGTATTAAATTTGTGTATATATAATAAAAACCTTAAATATGTGTATAGTATTAAAGTATTAAATATATTTCCGTTGTCTGGTACCTGTAACACAAGTTCTTCGGATACTTAGCGCGGGGCCAGATTTACGTGGTGTGAAGCGTCCATAGATATTATTATTATTATATTATTATTGTTGAATAATACGAATATTCTTGTGTACATTTATAAACGGGCATTGGCCCACCTCACATCCTACCAGTGCAACTCCTGTAAACCAGGATCGACAGCAGTAACCAACCACGACAAACCCTTTGATATTATCTCAGGGGTGCCCGAAGGACAAGCTAAATCTGTCTTGGGACCCACAACGAAGTTAATCAGAAGAAGAAAAAAAAGGAGGAGTAGAAAGTATTCCACTTTCCCTCCCCAAGCAAAGTGGGAGACAGTACAAAATTGTAATGACCCAAAAGTTCAAATAGTATGGGAAATCACAACGGGAATATAGATTATTATGTCACTGTCAGCTTATTAAGAGTTTATCTCATTTATTGGGAATTTATTGTGATGTTGATGAATGTTTCCAATAATAATTATGGCAGAAACGCTTGAAAGCGCGGAAATTCCTTGCGCTATCGTCACCGTATTAAGCGACTCCAGATTTACAAATTAGACTGTTAAGCTTTGTTGTCATTCTTCTTGTGTACATTTGTCAATAGAGGTGATACGTATATATTTCGACCTTATTGTTATGGTAATAAGGTTTGAAAGTGGTACCTACACTGAGTTTCCGCGACCGTACCTTCTTTGTGCAAGTCATCACTCATCGTCCAAAGTCCGAAGTCCCTGTCCATAAGGATGTGATACGATTTGTGGACGCTACCGGATTACAGAGACCACCTTTGACTTGTTTTAGGTGAAACTAAAAACAAGTTTAAAGTGGGACGGTTTTCGCGTCGTAGGTACCTACCAATTATAGAAATACAAAATATAGAAAGTAAAGGAACAACTTTCAAACTTTTAAACGTTAATGAAACTTTTATTCGAAAAAAATGCGCTGCTGGTCGAAAATTTAACTGAGTATATGATACTCCATCGCTAAAAGTAAGTGCCTATTCGCACTAGCGATTTCTCTGCGATTTCTCTTATACACCGGATAGTCTTGTAATTGGTGATTTGTCAATAATCACACGTCCTTAACAAAATGAGATTTAACCCAATATTTTCAGGGATCAGCTAAAGGATGCTTCTCGAACGTTGGCTACAGCACCTCTCACGACGAGGACGAGGAACACCAGGTGCTAAACCTGGCCCGTGGCTGCTTCAAGCATGGTACAGTCGTGCACGAGATGCTGCACACCATCGGCTTCTACCACATGCAGAGCACATACGACAGGGATGACTTCGTCGAAATTGTGTGGAAGAACATAAAATCAGGTAGGTAACGAGGATTATTTTTATTTTTAAGGTTCAGAAAAATTTTACCACTGTGACAGAGCCCAAGGAACAAAACAAGTTTTCTGTAATCTTGGGTCATGAGTATTTATTTTTTCGCGTAGGTATGTCTACCACGGGGTGTCATATTGACGTGGTTTTAAATGTGACCATAGACATTATTATTATTCCTACCGGTGTGGGAAAATAGTTAATTGCAAAATACCTACATAATTACTTTGCCAATGATTAATGTTATCGTATCAAAAAAGTTCTTCTTGGGTCGTAGGTACGTTTATAAGTTACTAGCTGACCCGTGCCCACTTCATTGAGCATACAAACCGTTTAAACCTTCCCTGGACTTCAACGAATATTTCAAGACTAAAAATAGCCGAATCGGTTCAGCCGTTCTCGAGTTTTAGCGAGACTAACGAACAGCGATTCATTTTGATAAAAAAGATAAAAGATTATTATTTTTATAAATCTACACTGGAAACTAAAAAATATTTTGAACATCAGGCACGGAGCACAACTTCGCGAAATACACGAGCGACACGGTGACCGACTTCGGGGTTCCGTACGACTACAGCAGCGTCATGCATTACCCGGAGACCGCTTTTTCCAAGAACGGACAAAAAACCATCATACCTACCCAGGTACGTCTTTAAAAATGCTTTCAGAGACGCAATTCAATATAAGTACTAGCGATAATAATATCTGGGAATACAATTTAGTAAACTTTCAACAACATAATATTTATTATCCCTAAATTTTGTTACGCTACGTATCGTCGTTTACCTTCTTAACCTCGTATCTAAAAAACTAAAATTTTCAGTAAAGTAAAAAACTTAATAATTTTAGATTTTATTATGACATTGATTTTGGATGTATATTGTACATAACTGAACCTCATTTAAAACAAAACTTATATTTGAAATACCACGTCGACAAAATATGATTAAATTACTATAGTCAGTATGCGAGGGTTGTTTGTAAAAAGCTGTCATGTTTATTTTCAGGAAAACGTCAAAATAGGCCAAAGAAATGGACTATCGGAAAGCGACATCATCAAATTGAATAAAATGTACTGCGAAGTATCAAAAGAAATTCCGATAAGCTACATTGATTAGCAATTATTTGGATTAAGATTTGTAATACAAACAGTTCACGCTTGATTAGATTAATTATAACTATTTAGTAATCTCTATTTTCTATCAGCCTAGCCTACTTACTTTTTTTAGAATACTTTAGGGGTTCTTTGTTAAAGGTAAAAAAATATTTTGAAAATTGTTTTAGGCAAGAAACAAGTTTTTCATCGTACGCAAAATTAAATCCAAATTTAATGTTAAATACCTACTACTTAACATTAAATTTGGATTTAAATTTACATACAGATTAAGTAATTAATATTAATGCAAGAATTACTTTGTACCTAGACTTTATTGAATAAATTGGTTTACAAAACATCAATCTAAAGCTAGAGAAGCAGTGATGTAAGATAGAGTTTCTGGCGATTGATTTCATAAAATGTACATTACCGTATCAAATCGGCACTCGTTATAAATATTGGCAAATTTCTATTGTATCGTTTGTGCCAATAACGGAAACGAACATGTTACATTTCAAGGCCGGGTTCGGACAATTGCGCGGCGTATTGGGACAATTCTGAAATCTGGTCTTTTCGTTAAAATAAGTCGAGCAGTGAATTGGGCAACCCGCTCTTGCACGGGAGGAGTTGCGTGGCGCAACTGCTGCAGTGTACCGCCAGCGCCTTGTGAAATGGTCGCACCGAAGGCTATATCTATTCCCGATCCGACTAGATGGGTTTTGTTAGACCAAAACTGCACAGTGAAGCGCAAAAAGTATTTTATGTCTCGTTAATTACAATGTCGCCAGATAACTGGTAATATGACACACATACCTTGCGCGCGAGCGGTTTTTTAAACATTTTTCGTGGATATTCAACTCGTAGATTTTTAAAATGAGAATGGAGTGGTTCAGTTTGGTTCTTCTGTATAATGTGTGCGTGATCAAGTGTCATTCGATAGCGATGAGTGAAATTGAGGATTTTAGTAACTTTTTGAGGGAAACATCCCAGTTGGACCAAAATGTAAAAAGTAAGTATGGACGTGTACAGGATGTTATTTTTTAACTTTCTTGGGCTTATTAATTTTTAAATCATATCTTTGTTTTTTGGTTATTTTAGTTAATAATAATATTAATTAGTGCGCAAGAACATTAAACAAAGAGTAATAGGAGAGATTAAGAAATTCAATATCTATTGGACGTAATAGTTATGACAAAAAATCCAAGCTTTATTTTGCAAAATTTTGTACAAAAAGAAGTCATCTAAAAAAGTTTAATTTATGGGCACTTTACTGAAAATGCGTTTTAATATATCAACCGTTTCCGAAATGACAAAAATCTGTTTTCTCTGTATTAGCTTCTCTCATTCGTTTATATCAGTTTTTTTTTTAGTTTTATTTTGCCTCTTTCATTTTATAGCAGTCCCAGTCTTTCCTGTTTAATTAATAGTATGTACTATAGTAATGCACTAGTAGCCGGCTTTATTAATGGTTTCCTCCTCTGCTGACATATTTACACTTAAAAAATTCTTCGATTATTATCGATGTGTTCACTAAAATAACTAACGCGCTAGGTGAACAAAGTATTTGTTGCATTTTATTTTTAAAAATAAATTATCTTTTACTGTAATGATCAAAACTAGATTTTGTCTAAAAAATAAGTTATCGCAGACTTTTACTTAAATAACTTAAAAAAATATTTGTTGGTCTGTTGTTGAAGATTGATTAATTAATTATTAGATCGCGTTCCCGAAATTACATTTCTACTGTAGGTTTATGAATTGTATTTGAAATTTAATTCTTGAATAATTTTTATAGTTTGACGATGAATAAATTCACAATAAATGCATTGGTAAATTGGAAAGTTGTAATTATAGTACTATACATTAAAATTTATCAATAAAGTCATGTTTTAATACATATTATGTAACTACATTAAATTGTTAGAACAGCCAATTGGTAATTTTGAACGTTGAACACAAAATATATCTTTATAGGTAGGTATAAGCTATTGTATTTTATTCCATACAATACAAAGGTAAGTAGGTAAGTAGTTAGTTCTACTTAGTACGAAATAACGAGATGTTTATGAATTGAACATTTGAAAATTCATTCGTGGCGCATCAATTAGTTTTGTACCTACTCTCGTATATTATACCCATCATTGCCTTCACTATCAGTCAGTTCCTGCAGGTAAGTAAGTATAAGTACAATCATAATATTAACATGTAAAAATTAATGTAATGTAGGTGTATGAATTTAATGGATATTAT
Source organism: Celastrina argiolus (assembly GCA_905187575.2). Lineage (NCBI taxonomy): Eukaryota > Metazoa > Arthropoda > Insecta > Lepidoptera > Lycaenidae > Celastrina > Celastrina argiolus. The sequence goes on from LR994584.1 coordinate 8,853,475, forward strand.
TATCCCAATCAGGTAAAATATCTACTACCTATCTACTACTTAATTTATTGTAAGTTCTCATCTCATAGCTGAAGTATTTGTCGCCTAATTGTCCATTGTCTTTCCAAAGGTTCCTTTCCTGGCAACGATTACGATGATGACGAAGCCATATCTGACGAGGCCTGGGAAGAGAGTGGCAAGTTCGAGGGGGATCTCATATTGAACGAACGGCAGCGGCGCCTGATTGTCGCCAACGTTGCGGAAGGACTCGCCCGCAACGGCCAAACTGACACTACCAAAAGGTGGCCCAATAACGAAGTCATCTTCTTCATCCAGGCGGAACATTTCAGTAAGTTTTAACTATATCACCCTATATGTTGGTGACTTTGGCCAGATTGCAGAAGTATGTGCGCAATATGCGGAAGCACTTCCTTTAATCTCAGATTTTCGAGTTCAAACAAAAATCTTCTTATTATTAGTAATTAAAAATAATATCGCTTTATATGGTATCTTCAGTTAGGTGGCTTAAAACTTTGTTTCGGACTATCTCCTGCTCTCTATCCGGTCGTTATTGGTTCCACCCTTTCGTTGAAACATTTTTTAAAATTTTGATTAGTACAATGTTGGCTGATCATCTGACTGTGTAAGATCCATACGTAGCAGGAGCATGTAAAAAGTTGGTCCTTCGCCGATCTTTCCAGTCGTGTCATTCGTCCCAATAAGTATTTATGTTATTTATTTTGTAGAAAATTGGAACTAGGAGAAATTGTTTGGTTGTAATAAATTAAAGACCACCTGTGTTCAACTATAAAAATTAGGCCCAGCATCACGAAATGCAAACAATTTTCTTGTAGAAAACAAGTATGGGATTTCAAAGTGTGTGGTAATGTGTCTAACGCCTGTTATAATTCAACTCGCCTTCTTACATCGCGAGGCGCAATCTAATTGACTATTGTTTATTGTTAACAACTTTCCAAACGAGCTTCTTGTGTGATATACAGTATAAATAACTGAGGTGCAATTTCACTTTTTACTGCCTATACTTTACGAGTTACACTATATTTCTAAATAATAACAAATGACATCATACTTTTTAATTAGTAATAAAGTTGTAAATTAAAGTTAGCTACCTAGTTAGTAATCTGTGCTGTGAAAGTTTTTATTATTATTTTATCTGATCTACTTTTAATCTGAGATACGCAATGCACTTAAAGGTTTTTGCATTGCATTTTTGCAATCAGTAGATTAGACCTACGTTTCAACTATTGCCAGCAATCGGTTGACGATTACTATCAGTCATGTGGGGAAATCTATAAGATTTCAAGTAGTTCAATAGCTTATTGTTGCAATGTGCTGATGAATGATAGTATTTTAAATCTGTTTCCAGCAAGCGACCAGGTCCAGGCGATACACGACGGTATCGGGGACCTCGCACGGTCATCTTGTGTGAAGTTCACTCCGTATAAAAAGGGGGACAGAGATGCAGTTGTCATTCAGGTAACATTTAAGATAGAGTTTGATTTGATGAAAAGGGTTAATAGTTTTAGCAGTCTGTTTGTTTAACCGTAGCGTCTAAAGTCGAGCAGGTTCACTCCCAACACAATCGAGAATTGAATCAGTTTGATCCTAACGGCTTTTGATATTTTATTTAGTGGATTACTTTAAAACTAACCAGGATAAAGAAAATCGTTAGACCGTAACTTTTTGTACCTCCGACCCTATCAATCGTCTGAGAATCAAAATAAACAAACGTCAATTTATTCGGGAGTACGCGGCACGATCGAATCTGAATCAAAATAGATTCAATTTGGAGAGTAAGGCCCGAGGTGTCTAGTTCACGACACAAACAATTATTACTTGTTATAGGGACAGATACAGTAGTCTACTAACGTTTATCCTAAACATACAGAAAGTATCATCATATTAATATAACCATGCTGAGATACCCTCAACCACCTATTCCAGGGTAGCAGACGCGGATGTTTCAGCCAGGTGGGCTACCAAGGAGGTTACCAAGTGCTGAACCTATCCGGTCGTCACCCCGTGGGGCGCGGCTGCTTCCGCCACGGCACGGTGGTGCATGAGCTGCTGCATACCCTAGGCTTCTACCACATGCAGAGCAGCCACGACAGAGATGACTACGTCGATATTGTGTGGGAAAATATCGTCAGACGTAAGTGCTGTGCTATTTGTTTTTTTTAGCCCCTTATTTATTTAACCACCGACGCAAAAACGACGGGGTATATAAGTTTGACGTGCCTGTGTAAATGTGTATGTGTGTGTGGCATCGTAGCGCCCAAACGGATGATCCGATTTAATGCGGTTTTTTGTGTGAAAGGTATATCAATCGAGAGTATTCTTAGCTGTGTTTAGTGGAAATCGGTTCAGGTCTTCAAGGTCATCAGGTCGTTTATTAGGTGTGATAGGAATGTGTCACGCTAAGAAGGGTTTTTTTAACTTTTAATTTCGTCGTCGTCGTCGTTTCAGCCTTTTAAAGTCCACTGCTGAACATAGGCCTCTCCAACACATTTCCAGTGTGTTCGGTCCATTGCCACCTGCATCCAACGTGACCCGGCAGTTTTCACCAGGTCGTCGGTCCATCTGGTAGGTGGCCGTCCCACACTGCGCTTGCCAGTACGTGGTACTAACGTAACTAACTTTTAATTTAGTTTTAAATAATACCCTGCAGTGGCGAAGGTTCTCTTTCCGAGGGAAGCCCTAGCTTGATGTTAGGTGGATATTTTATTGATTGTGTATTCAAAAGGTAAAAGCTGAGTGAAGCCGATGGAAATGCAATTATAGCCTTATAGGAACCGCATGCCACGCATTGCAGAAATATGCTTCGACACTATTATATCTATGGACGCATCACACCACGTCAATCTGGCCCCGTGCTAAGTATCAGAACTTGTGTTCGAGCACCAACGCGCTCAATCACTGCGGTACGGAGGTTGTCAAAGACCACGTGCATCATTGTCAGAGCGTAATACGATTTAGATTTGACAACTTCCTTGTGTTCGAAAACATTGTCGACAACACCCAATAAAAGCTTACCGCGCTAAATGTTGACCAATGATATTGTAGCGTTTCGACCTCGAAAGATCGAGGATTGGAGAACTTACCGCGCGTTTTAATATCCACGCAAGTCGAACAGGAATTGGGAATACTTAAGAGAATAATACACCACGGACTAGAGAAATGCAAAATAGGTATTTGTATTATATTTCAGTCTCGCAACTGTCCGATCAAACCGATAGAGACCACTGCAGCTTGATCAGAAATTATCCCTGTTTCCTCCTCCAAATCTTAACTGTTTTAAGTACTTTTTTCATTATAAACTAAAAAAGGCTTGATGTTCTTATGTTTTGATTTTATCATAAAAAGTATTTCAACTTGTTTCTGGAATTTGATGAATTCAATTTGTTTCAGCCGAAAATCTGACCATATTTTTTAGGTTTTCAAGCGTCCATATTTCTTTTAATAATTAATTTATGCAAAAAAGTAAAAAAATAGGGACGTACTAATAGTATCCATAGATACTCAGAAAAATAATTGTCACTCTGGTGGCAATATCCAGGAAGAAAAACAGGGGTCGCGAAGCCCCCGTTTTTGAATAGAAAAACGGTTGTTGTGTTTTCTCTTAACCCCCTGAAAATTGTTATCGCTTGCCCATTGATGTTCCGCTCTGTGGCGTAGCTGCCTTGGCGGGGCCCCGTATAAAAATTTGTTTTGGGGCCCCTATGAAAGTTAAAGATTTCTCACAAATGAACAAAGAAATATTATAATATGTATTAATGCATAAAATTACAATAAATATTTATTTGTCATAATTATCTGCAGCTTTTTCCAAAAATTTTTATAAATAATTAAAATTAAACGTAGGTACCTTGCCTTGCCAACGTGAGCAACCGGGGCCCTGTATAATTGATGATACGGCTGATACGGCGGTAGCCCCTGGTTCCGCTACTAGTTTCCCACAAACTCAATAAGATCTATTGCATAATATGTGGTAGGTATTTCCCCCGGTATTATCATCGACTGATATTTCACAAGTAGATATTTATCATTTGTTTTATTCCGTTTCAGCTGCCCGCCACAACTTTCGCAAGTACAACTCCTTCTCTGTGTCCGATTTTGGCGTGGGTTACGACTACGACAGCGTGCTGCATTACAGTCGTAAAGCGTTCTCGTCTAATGGACAAGACACTATTGTGCCAAAACAGGTGAATGCTAATTATATTAAGTACCTTAATAAAGTATCTATATGAAATACCTACACTATATTTAATTAGGGATATAAGACTTGAATTATAAGAATATTAGGATACTAGCTGTGCCCGCGAGTTCGTTCGCGTGGTTGTCAGAAACACTATCACGATTGTTCACGTTGGTTTTTGTTATTATGATTATAAAAAAGGAATAATTCTTTCATACATATTTTTTGAGTAACTAAAACCGTTTATGCAGCGCATGCAACGAAAGTCCTCAAATGTCAATAATTATCCCCGTTTTTGCAACATTTCTCACTGACCGAAGCGTCAGTGAGAAATGTTGCCCTATTGGTCGCAGCGTTATGTTATATAAATAGCCTAGAATCTTCCTCTTTAAATGGACTATCCAACAAAAAAGATTTTTCAAATTGGACCAGTACCCAGTTCCTGAGATTAGCACGTTTATACAAACAAACAAACAAACTCTTCCGCTTTATAATATTAGTATCTATGGATTTAATAATTAAAAAAAAACTTTGTTTTTCAGAGTGGATCCAATATCGGCCAAAGAGTGGGTCTCTCCGACAAAGATGTGCAAAAATTAAATAAAATGTATTGCGACGCCGACTCCGACGCTTTGAACGAAAATAACGAACCTAAGAAGCCGGAGCCTAAAAAGAAAGCAAAGAACAGACCGTTCGAAGGTCACGGGATTGGATATCAGCAAGGTAAAACTGTGGTTATAAAACTCCCTACGAACCAAGTGGCTCATTCACCGCAAAGTATGTATTATTTTAGTAACGCGCCGAAAGTCGTGCAAGAGGCGTTTGTTCAAGGATTTGGAGCTGGAAAAGAAGTAAACTACGGCTATCGTCCGCAGACCTCGCCCGTTTACGAGAACAAGGTACCTATTGTACAAAATATCCAACACTCTAAAGATGAAGAACTTGTAATGCACAAGAAGAAAATCGAAACGGGTGGAAACGATGAACTAAATGACGCGTTGAATAGATTTGCCAGTATAATAAAATCACAAGAAAATCCTTACCCGCCAGCGTTCGATTATGATTATAGTAAATACATGAATCTAAAGAAGCAGGAAGACAGGCCTCCTACTAAAGAAACATTTTACAAAAACAGCAAAGAAACTGATGTAGAAATTCCCAACGGTCGGTATAGTCATGGATCACATGAATTAGAAGATGTAAGTACCTACGGACTGCGACCTCTAAACCATCCTCAGGAACTGAGAATACGAGATCATAACATAGAAAATGAATCTGTAGAAGCCATGTATCCGAGTGATTACGAATATGTTCCAAGTGGTAACAAACTTAACTACAGTACGGTGTATGATCCAGAACAATTTGGTTTTAAAAGCGTTTTACCGGTGCGGTTAGTAGAAATTCCAAAATATAATAAGGAAAACGTAGAATTAAGACCTAGAAACAATAAGCCATTTGAAAATAGGGAATTAAATACATATTCTAGAGTTCATAGCAGTCATATACATGAACAAGCATCTCCTTATAGTTACTCTGATCCTACTGGTCATTCGTGGTTAACTACGAGAAGTCCTGGTCATGATTATTTCACAAAAGAATATCCTGACTCCCCCGAGGTTTATAGATAGTTACATACTTTTATTCTTATATTAAGTTACCATCTTAGAATTAAATTTTAGAAAACTTTGAATATAAAATATAAATATTGTTTTTCATTGCCTGAAGTTTCATTTATCATTTAACATAACATAATAATGAATAAAAAAATATCTTAATTTTAACATAAAATTGTATAGTTCATTGAGGAAAATAAAATTAATAAAATAACATCTGTTCAAATTGGGGATCTTACTGCTTTATATTATGAAGTATCTTTCAGGCAACCATTATTTATAGTCTACCTAGACTATAATATATATATCTACCTAGATACTGATCCTTGTACATTGTAAATAGGTATTTTAATGTATAAACTCTACACTATAACTCTTTTAAATAATTATTCTTAATTACTTATACAGACACTTATTATAATATTAGAATAACTTATGCTCCCCATAGTAATTTATTATTTTAGCTTCTGTTTTCATTTTTAAATATGTATGAACAGTGAACACAAGACTGTAGACATTTAAGGCGAGGAGTAACCGCAACTAGCGCCACTCTTTTAAAATAAATTTTACAATGACACAACGATCTAATTAAAAAAAGTAATCGGTTCAAACTTTAAGTAAGTAGTTAAACTAATTTATTGGCATTTAATTACAGCTCTAAATCCTATACTGTATTTACTCTCGTAAGTAATAACTTAAACGGCCGTTTTAGTTATTACTTACGAGATACATAATATTAGTTTAACTATTTTAGATTACTATAATAAATTAGTTTAGCTATTTACTTAAAGTTTGAACCGATTACTTTTTTTAATAAGACCTTTGTGTCATTGTAAAATTCATTTTAAAAAGAGTGGCGCTAGTTGCTGTTACTCCTCGCCTTAATAGAAAAAATATCAACTCATATTGGCTAAGAGTAAACATGGGCGCCGCGCCGGGTACGCCGCGCTGCGCCGATTTCGAACGGCGCCCGCGCCGCCGCCAACAAATCTTGCTGGGCGCCCATTTCTAGCTCAGAGTCGAAACGTCGCGACGGGTTATTTTGCTACAAGAAAGGTGTACATCAGAAAACAACGCGCGTTGGCATGAGGCACACAACGTAGCACTCGCTACCTACTATAATTTCATTCGTACGTTCATTCGTTGTCATTACTGCGATGTTACCTATTTAAAAAAGGTAATGTCGTTTGTCACTGTCAGTGTCCATTCGACTTGACTTTGACAATCTAAGCTTCAAAGAATTTCCCAAGAATTTCCCTTTGTCAATCAGTGATAGTGAATAAAAAATTGGACCTAATTTGTTTTGTTTATTAGCGAGTTGCGATGTGATGTCCATAAACTTAAAGGCGTAATTTCCTGAACAGCAGAAGTCATTGAAAAAACTTTAGAAATGACTCAACACTTACGGTGACAAAAATAAAACTATTAATGTTATGAAAATTTGTCGCTTTACAGCAAAACTATTTTTATTTTGATGGGTTGTGCTGCATCAGGCTTAAATAAAACTATGTCATTGTTTGGCAAACGTCCTCAAGATTCACAGGATATAAGAATAAAAGAAATTGAAAGGAAATTGTACCTAGCGAAAGAGTCACCAGATCCCGAGTTCGATATATCAGATTGTCAACTGCGTCAACTGCCCGCCGGTATATTCTCAATATGCAAGGTATTTCGCAAAGACTATTTATATCTGCAGAATAACTGCCTGTCGTCACTAGAAGAAGGTGGCCAACTACTAGATATGCGTTTAGTTAAAATACTCAACATAAGTTTCAATAATTTCAAACATTTACCTAACAATATAAGGTATCTAACCAGCCTTACAGAATTGTATATTCAAAACAACTTCCTGGAAAGTTTGCCTGATGGTATAGGACACTTACAGAGCCTTAAAGTTTTAGACATATCAAACAATAGATTGAAAAGCTTAAACCCTGAAATAGGTAAATTGAAATATTTGTCCAAATTAAATATTTCTAAAAATGAAAATTTACATGATATCTGTCCAGAACTTTGTTATGCAAATAACATTACACATATTGAACTAGATGTTAATAACATATTATTTCCATCTATTGAAATTACCTCACAAGGTACTGAAGCAATTAAACAATTTTTATGTAGACACATGAATGTTGAATATATTGAACCTACATTGAGCAGCCCTGAAACATTGCCTCCGCAAACGTCTAGTAGGTCTGGTGCTTTCCAAAATCAGTTAAAGTTTATCTGGGAGGAACAAGAAGCTATTTCAAAAGAACGAGAGGTTAAAATTCACATGCACAATCAGCAGCAGAGGGAGAAATTTTTATCCAAAGTCCTACAAACCCAACAAAGCCTTGATAAAGAAATAGCAAAAGCTCAGGAAACAAGGGAACAAGAGAGGCAAAGACTTTTTAAATGTATTCAAGATGATGAAAACACAATAAAATGCTTGCTCAAAAACTTCATTCAATCTGATAGACTGAAACCGGAAGTCATTCAGCAGCAGCTGGCTTACGAGCAGGCTGAGCATGATCATCTTTTGGAAATCACAAGAAAAAATTACGACAACATTAGAAAAGCTGATATTATGAAAGCAACTGAGCAACTTATGGAAAAAGATAATTTAATTAAATATTATAAAAAACATTACATTGATAACTTGAATAACATGAAACAGGATATATTGTTAAAAGAGACAGAAGGAGCAACTAAGTTGGCGAACATATTGTACACCAGAAATGAAAACAGATCGGGAATGATCCAACAGCTTCTTGAAGACCAAGACCTACAACAAGCAGCTGTTGCTTCTTTGCTTGATAGAGTGGATGCCAAGAGTTGGAGTTTAAATCAAGAAATATCATTGATATCCTCGCACCTAGCAAAACTCAGTATTATAGAGCAAGAGAAGAAAAAAGTACAAATGGAATATAATTTCAATGATCTCCTACAGCAAAGGATAGAGCTAGTCAATCTTTTGGATGACTTATTTAAGCAGAGGAGTAAAAGAAGACAACAACTACTTGACACATTAAAGGAAGCTGAAAGTGAAACACAAACCAAAACAGACTTTTGGTTGAGAAGTTACCAAAGACTACTCGACTCAGCCCCCAAAAGCCTATTCGATATTGGCAAATTGGACCCTGCATTTGCCAACTATCTGATTCAAGAAGGTGTAATTCATTGCTTACCATTCCTAGTGAAGTTCATTTTCTCTGGAAAAGCTTTAGTGAACATTTCTAATGAAGATCTAAAGCAAAATGGTGTCACTCTTACTTCAGATAGGGAGAGTATATTGCGAGCAATATGTCAATACTTAGACCTTAAAACTCAGACAGTGGAAGAGATGGCTTTGCCAAGTGCACCATCTGTGTCAATTAACGAGAACAATTATTCTGGAGTCCTCAATGAAAATGAGGAAGATGATGGCTCAGAGAGAGCAGAGTGTGTGATTTGTATGGATTCTAAACCAGAAACAGTATTTGTACCCTGCGGTCACATGTGCTGCTGTCAAGCCTGCTCTGAAAATGAACTCGGAAATTGTCCAATGTGCAGAGCTAAAATTGAAAGAACAATAAAAGTACTGCTTGTATTGTGAAAGTAAAAAGATTTTCATCTTAAAACATACTGTTCTACAAGATAGTCTTTTATATACCTATTATAAAATAAATGATGAGGAGAAAGTTCATTGTGTAGTCCGTTTTGTAATATTGGATAGATGTATAAAGTTTTGATACAAATATAGATAGATGAAGAAAAAACAGTGGCACTCTATGTGTGTCGACGTAACTGAAAACGATAATGCGCTGGGTGACTTGCCCTTTCATACTGCACTGGTGATGCACTGGTGTCAGTAACAATATCACGATATTGTTACTGACAGTTAAGTTATTTCTATCACCTAAAGGTTGACTGGTAGAAAATGCCTTGAGGCATTAAGTCCGCCTATGTACAAATGTGCATGATGTTTAAATAAATAAATAAATAAATAAAAAAGCACCTTACTTCAAAAAATGTTGCTCATAACATTCCCATGTAAATAAATTTAAAAGCAACAAAATACAGTTTGTTTCAAGACAAAAAAGAGTTGAAAAATATTTGTTTAGTTAAAAGTATTTATAATTTAAACTCGAAACGAGTCTCACTTGACTAGTCTTTAAAATAGTAATGATCTCTAGATGTTTATTTCGTTGTATTCCTGTATAAATAAATATGTACAAATAAGTTTTAAAATTTTAGCACTAATTCGATACCAATTATTGGATTGCCTTTGCTAATTCAATCAGACATTGTGCCTTTTAATGTCTTTTGGAGTGTTGTTTTACAGAACTTCTGAATATGAGATTAATGTAACATTGTACGGCTGTGATACTGTTGTTACAACTTACAGCAATAGGGATATTCTTTGTAAGTAGGTATTATTTATCGTGGGGAAACTGGTGGACAAAATTTACTATAATCTGTCCAAATTCAATAAAATCTAAACATAAACGAATAACTAACATTACTTTATAATGTATTCCTAGGTACAATAATCAAAACTAAATAAAAAAATTAAAAAAACTTTGACTTAGCGTGTAACATTCGTATCACACCTAACAAACGACATGACTTTAAAATCGGATCTTCCGTTTGGGAGCTACGATGCCACAGACAGACACATACACATTTTCACAGACACGTCACACTTACTTACCGTCGTTTTTGCGTCAGGGGTTAAAATAAATAGAACTGAGAGAAAAAAAGGTTATGGACAGAAAGTCCGGAGACGAACTTTATTTAACAAATAAAAAAAAAACATAATGAAATGTTATAAAAAAATGTTAGAATTGTCTTTGTGTTTACGTTTAGATTAAATTGTGTCTGAATAGAGAATAGTATCTAAACATGAGAATGGTCGGATAAGCCGCTTTTGTAATATGGAGGTGTGCTCTGTATGAGTAGTATGACTACTGTAGAAATACCTACGTTTTTTATTACACAAGATTAGAGAATGTGCATACTGCCACATTGTATGGAATAAAAACAATCTTTTGTTTATGTGTCATTTTGTATATTCTTCTAGAGAGAAAAAAACGATTTCTACGGTGGCTATGCTGAGATGGAGAGTGGCTATGAGCTGGTGGTGAGGCCTTGTGGGCGAATGTTATAAAAATTATATGAGTATTGGTTTTAAAAATCTTGATGTTTACATACTCATTCTTTATTTTTATCTTTGCTTTAATATACCTATAAATAGAGCACTTTAAATAATAATCAATGAATATGTACCTACTTAAGTTTTATCTAATATTGTTGATTAAAATGATAATATTATTGGTTTTATAACTTTATTTCGATTAATAATGTAAATATTATTCCGAATGATATTTTTAATACAATGTTTAGAGTTTTAAGGTAAAATCTGCATGGATCCAGGATGTTCGACTAATTTCGACAAAAAAAATAAGTACTTTTACTTATTTTTTAGCCATCAAAATTGTTGGCCATCCCTGATTGTGAAATTCATTACTTCTCACTGCCATTTTTTAAAATATTTTATCATAAGTATCTTTTAGCTGAAAATACATAGAAAAATGTGATATGCACTAACACATACTAGGCTATTTAATAAGTTAACCGTTTAATTAGTTTTTTCTATACTAACATGGTGATTTAACTATCAATAGCGTCATAAAATGTATTCAAAAGATATGTAAATAAACATAAAATTTTCATTGTAAGTATACATAAAATACTAATTATTATGCAAAACATTAATTACTCATACTTATGTTAACTTATTTAGTCACAATTCACATCATAAAGCAACCTACGTAATCAATCTTTTATGTGTTATAAAAAAATTAAGGTATTTTCTGTTTTGCGAATAACTGTATTTAACAGATACAAGTCTAAAAGAAAAAGTCATCTGTTTGATGCGCCTAAATAAAAATAAACATTTTGAACAATTAAAAAATATTGCGTATCTGTTTTTTGCAAAACGATTTGTTTTTGACCTTACAGTCCGATATTTTGATTCTTGCAAATTGAAATCTTTGTTATTTCTTAAGTTTAATAAAATGGGATTAACTATATATGTTTATCGTCATGTTGTCTATTATTGAAAAGTAGTTACAAAATTGTAAGACGTTGGTTAAAAAATATGCTCTTGAATTTGACTATTGATTTTCGTTTATTGTTTAGAAGTCGGTCAGGATTTTGCCTTGGAAACGAGACATAACTACACATAATATAGGTAATTAGCAACACACTGCTGCAGAATTTGAGTCCTTCGTATTGGACAGATCCAATAGCTAAGCCTAGCCCGCGGTGATATATCATTACATGTTTCATAATAATTTATTGAGTTGTTTCTTTTACAAAAGAACACTGCCTTTATGGTACTATATATCTTCACACCACACATTCCAATTTACAAACATTATTGAAAAAATGTTGAGAATAACTGTCATGTTAAATTACGCTCAGTAATTTACCATTTACTATACAAGGTGTAAAATAAATGATAATAATACTTTAGGCTTTCCTGTTTGTATGAGAAATGCTTCAACATATTATATCACTTCAATAATTAAAAAAAGTACCTCTTTCAGCACTGGTACTTTCTCAGTAAACTCTACATACGCGACCCATGCACATCCTAAAGTATTATCACTCATTAGCCTGTATAAATTATTTTACTGTGCTTTATTTACATAACTAACAACATCAAGGGCAGTACCTATATTTGTATTTGCTTTACAATATATTGTGATGGCACTAGGCTCTAGAATAGAAAACTAACTATTTACTGTAATGCGCTCAAGTAAACTATAATACTACATAGAAACGTGTTCATGTTCACATCAAATTTTTGCTTGTACATACAGTCGTGGAAAGTCGTGATGTATCACTTTTATCCACATTGCCATAATAATTGGGTTGAAATGTCGTACATCACGAATGTTTTCGATTGCACCTATGTTATAAGTGTTACATTGCATTATGCCATTTGATTTTGGTTATGTCCCATGAGCTATCATTTAAATGGACATGTGCATTCTCGATTGATAATGAGTTCATACAAATGGCCCATGGGACATATTATAAATGACCATTATTTATTCGCTTTAACATATTTAAGCATTCCTTTTCGTTTCCTCCCTCTTATTTATTGGAATAAAGATAGTAAAACAAACGGTTGTTTTTCTAGTCCTTACCATTTTTATTGACCTAAAACCCTTTTATTAATCTTACCTGTTCATTAAATATGAACTGGAATCATATTTATTGTTAATTTATGCAGTATCATGTTTTTATATATTAAGTAGTAAGCAGTGCCATCTAGTCTACGTAGCAAAAAACAATTGTAGCGTAAGCGGCTGGCTTTAGTAAAGTGGAGTCCGTGTCTGATAATACGTGTAAAATATAATATTTACCCTATTCGCTTACAGATGGCGTTATATCGACATAATAAGGCAGTTTCTGCAGCTTCATATTTTTTTAATTAGGTACATACATAAAAATATACTTAGTTTCCTGAAAAAAAGAATTGGTCTCCCTTACTAATGTAATTTTATTATATTAGTAATATTTTTATTGTCATGTGTACTGTCTGTCCGTTTCTGTATGTGTATCTCTCAATGTCCTGTCGGAGGTCTGCTGGCAGAGATCTCTATCTTGTAAAGATTTGCACACCATGTAGTATGTACGTCTGTCACTATATTTTGCCTCTAAGTAAGTTTTTGAATTATGTACATTTGAATAGATTTTTGCCAAAGAAATAATATGCTCTCAATCTTTCTGCAACTATTGATTGTTGAAAGCATTTTTAAGAGTCTTGTAAAAACTCCCATACAAATGTCACAAATAATACTTCAAAAACATGGAGCAGTTTGTTTTAATAAATATACCATTTGTACTTTCTTATTTTTGGAGCACTATCCATGTACAAAGTTATATTCTTTTACAGTCTACGCAACATTTGTTACATTACGTAGATAATGGTATTGTGTACTATATGTACCTACCTACATAGAGACAAAGCTCGAGATTTGTGAGGCGCGTTTCAGTTCCAAGGAAATTTTCAATCACATAAGTATTTCAATCACTGTTTCGTTCGGTCTAAGTTCATGCATAAGAAACAGGAATGTGATTGACAATTTCTTAATAACGTTATTTTCTTGCAACTGGAACGCATAATAAGTAGCGACAGTAAATACCTAGTAGATTCCCAATCAAGGCGCTACGCGCTGTTTGGTCTCATTGAAAATTAATTTAACACAATATTATGTGACTTATGTAGGTTTGTAAAATTAATTTATTAAATACCGCAGGCACATATTGTGCAATGCAGCCGTAAGGTGATGGTTTGTTAATTGGATATTAAATTGGAATTTAATTGTTTTTATGATCGAACAATCATCAGTAGTAATCTAACAAACGATTAATTAATCAAAACCAATTAATCTAAGGGGATAAAAATAAAGATATAAATAGGTATAGTAAGAGGGTCTCCTACTTAATGGTGAACATTTGTTTAACTAATTATAAATAAATAAAAAAACGAACAAACGATTTTTACATTCGAACAATATCAAACAAATAATTTAAAATAAAAAAATCTAAAAAAAGTGGGGCTAAATTCAGTGAGCCTACACACACTGAAAAATTATTTGATTTATGAGGTAAGTACCTTTATTCTATGCTATTGCCTATTTAAGAAAATTTATTCGAGTGTGTGAATAAGTGCGTAATGCGTATCAATTTATCACAATATCTAAGCAATATCGTTAGTTTAGGCTAGTTAGTTATTATTCCGAGTTTCTTACCGCGCCGGTTCTTCTCGGCGGGTTAGGGTTGAACCGGTGGTAGCTTGTTTTTCTTGTTGACTTTCCGAAAATAACTTTGTAAGTTTCATTTGGAAGGAAGGAAAAACTGAGGTGCATCACCTCAGTTTTTCCTTCACATTAACATAGATAATATTAATGTCGAAATACGCAAGTCACAAAAGTTGTAATGTTTTAAATACTTTTAATGAGAACACCGCTTACGAAGTTTATTCTGCAGCCATTTCGCGGGTGTCTTACTATTATAATTTATAAGCTACGAAAAATGACGGTGCACACTGAGGTACGGTATTGGTACGGTTGTATGACAAAAAGTACGGAAAACCGTACTTTTTGGTCCGTTCTGGCAACACTGGGCACCGCAATGGTAATGTTTGCTTTTTTTATGATCGGAATTGATGAAGTGTTGAGTTAAATTGGAGCTCATCGTTGAGCTTGAGGTCGCGGGTTCGAATCCCGCCAAAAGAATAAACAAGTTTCTTTTACTTGGGTCATGGATGTGTATTAAATATTAATATTTAATAAACATACTTACCTATATTTAATTATCTACTTAATTTGTGCCTATATCATAATATATGTATATCTAGTATAAAAGTATAAAAGAATAATTTTTCATCCATAGATATTATTTGCTCCAATTTGTAGACGATCGATCAATGCTTCACTACAACGAATAGAAGGTGAATACTGCATAGATGAATCTGTTCTGAAGTGTTTGAAGTTGGAACATAACCTTACAGTTACCAGTTAGGTACGAGTTACGAGCATTCAATTACCTTGTTCTCACTCCGCGCTAAAATTGCTATCATATTTGATCGATTGTGTTGAACCTTGCTGAGCAATTGGATTTAGCCATTGTTCATCACAATCACCGTAAAAAACACCTAAAATAATTTTAACGTAAGTAAGTAGGTAGGTACTAAAAAGATGCTAAATGTATTTAAAAGATTACATAATATGTAATCTTGTAATTAAAATAAAAAAAGACTAACTATAATATTATGTAGTTACATCGTTAATAATAATATGACGTTTTAAATAGGTCGTTTAATATTTTTCTTCTAGATTAAGATATTGATTTTTTTTAAGGTAGGTAGATCGTTAAAAATATTCGAAAATACTATCTAATAATTTCCTAAAAATCGCTTAGACACTATTTTAATTTTATTTTGTAAAAATCGCTTAGACACTATTTTAATTTTATTTTGTACCTAGGTAAGTACGACCTAATCTGCTGATACAAATACCTAGTTAAATAAAAAATGTTCATGGAAAAAAATACCAAAGAAAAAAAGTTCAGCATACCAACTCAAGTATTTAGGAGTTATTTATTATTATGCCACAGACCAAATACAATGTCCCTCCGCTACCGTACTTTTAAAGTAAATTATGAAGTATTTCAGTTATTACCCCAGGGCGTAAAAGGGTTGCTATTTTCCAAACATGACACAAAATTAACGCACATTTCCGGAACTAATCCCACGGAGACTCAGGAAAGTGTGAATAGACAGAAATCGACGAAATCAAGGTTTGGGATTTCCAAGTAACTCGGTGTTTGGGCTTATCAATATCACATATATTATTATATTATATTATTATTCCTGTAATCATATTTGCTTGCCTTGGCGAGAGCCCCAAGATTATAATAAATCCTAGAGAATAATAACTATAAAAAATGAGCCTAAAAGTCAATTCCGCTATTTCAATCTACGATAATACAGTTTAAATACAGCAAAATGACCTATATAATGTAATCGAATATAAACGTCAAACGGGTAGTAGAATTTTAACGACTTTGGTACAGTTTATGATAACAAGACGCAAAATAATTCCTTGAATGTTCAGTTAATTAAACGACAATTGGACTTCTGATAACATAGATAATTCATTCACACTTCATTTCTATATAAAATCATTTTACATACCTACGGCAGAATTTTTAACCGACTTCCAAAAAAAGGAAGAGGTTCTCAATTCGACCTGTTTTTAAATGTATGTAC
The DNA here is from genome assembly GCA_905187575.2 of Celastrina argiolus. Classification (NCBI taxonomy): domain Eukaryota; kingdom Metazoa; phylum Arthropoda; class Insecta; order Lepidoptera; family Lycaenidae; genus Celastrina; species Celastrina argiolus. Next base: position 8,870,099 of record LR994584.1, read on the forward strand.
CGATTACTCTGAGGTTAATGATCCGATTTGCGTGATACTTTTTTTATCGATGAAAAGTAGCTGCCATTTGGCCCCATAAAAAATTTACATAGTTTGGCACTGTAGTTTTTATTTTATGAACATATTTACCAACATTTTTAACGAATCAATACTATATTATTATACTATCGATACATTACGACCTCCGTAGCGCAGTGGTGGAGCGCGTTGGGTGCTCGAACGAGAGGTCGCGGGTTCGAATCCCGCCGAGGGAACAAAAAGTTTTCAATGTTCCTGGGTCATGGATATGTATTAAATTTGTGTATAATATAATAAAAATCTTAAATATGTGTATAATACAAAAGTATTAAATATATTTCCGTTGTCTGGTACCTGTAACACAAGTTCTTCGGATACTTAGCACAGGGCCAGATTGACGGGGTGTGAAGCGTCCATAGATATTTATATTTATTATTTATTTATTTATTTTGTCGATGATTTGATTTGTATGTAGTTTCAGTGCGGCTAATTTGGGAGATTTTCACTTTCGCATTTACAATTGACTCTCCACACAAAAAGGAGGTGGAAATTATAAATATGGTGTCTGTTAGTCTGTCTGTAGCATCGTAGCTACAAGTTCGAAGTCGGTTTTTAAACATAGTTTCTTTTTATTTTTTACTTTTTAGTGTCTCTAAGGCAAAGTTAAAGATAAATCCTTATTTGTACAAAGAAAACTGTCGCTGTTTATCAAATCTAAATCAAACCGACATAATACTTTAATTGAAATCGTCGTCGACGTTGTTCCTATGAGGTATGATGTTCACTGCTGAACATAAGCCTCCCCCAAAGTATTTCATGGGGGGTTGTTGCCTATACTCGCTACGTTTGGCTGGCGGGTTAGCGAGCGCAGTGTTAAAATAATAATAATGTTTGCGGAAACGTTGCTGCCGATTTCCGGATATACCTAATAGGTACCTTCGCTATGTCGCCTTTCACGATACCCATTCATGGGGAAAATGGTTAGGTAATAAGGAGGTGCTATTCTTACTACGGCACCCCACGGAAGCAGGAATGAATTGCAAACATTATATTATAGTATCTAGAACTATTACATGATTATTTTAGTAACTAGTTGACCCGTGCCCACTTCGTTGACCATACAAACCGTTTAAGTATTCTTTGGACTTCCAAAAATAGCCGAATCGGTTAAGCAGTTTAGTGTCAATAGCAAAGTTATCGTAGTTGCCGATAAATAGTTTGTAACATGTGGATCCGTTCGCTTATTATATTATGAACTCTCTTTTTTACCCGACTTCGGCGAAGCCAAAAGGAAGCGTAATGATTTTGGCAGTCTATGTATGTATGTATGTATGTATGTATGTATGTATGTATGTATGTTCCCTCGTAGCGGCTAAACTACTGGTCCGATTTTGATGACTGAGGTGTCAATCGATTCGTATTAATGCCGCGAGTAACATAGGCTATATAATTTTGATTGAAATTTTGGACTTTGAAATTTATACCTCAAAAACTATCTCCAAAAAAAAATTAATTAAGATATTTGTCTCGTGTTTGGTATCAAAAGATAGGTCTTGGCAAGCACATTAGGAATATGTATTTATATTTTTTATTTATTGTTATATTTTATTGTTAAATTCAAAATAAAGGTTTAAAATGCGGTCGTACAATATCTAGGAGTTGATACTTTCTATGTAATGGACAATAAAATGAAAATATAATAATTATTATATTTGACGTGGAAACAGAAAAATGTTAAATAAAAAAAAAGATTAAAATACTATAACCCGACTTCGCAAAAAATGGGTCTAAAAAGTCTGAAACAAGAAAATAATTCAATTTGAAATCCAGAAATGCATAGGTACAAAAATGGTCAAGGTAGAGCCGTGGTCGTACCCGCTAATAAAATCTAAGCATTAGTTCACACCGAAATACGGTAGAAAAAAAAATTCAAGGCTCGATGCCAATAGCGGGTGTGACCACGGCTCTACCTTGACCATTTTTGTACCTATGCATTTCTGGATTTCAAATTGAATTATTTTCTTGTTTCAGACTTTTTAGACCCATTTTTTGCGAAGTCGGGTTATAGTATTTTAATCTTTTTTTTATTAATGAACATACTTATTTTATAGGGATAGAGATTTTTTTTAATTTGAAGGCCCTTCCTCGCAGCCTTTTTTACTTAGTATTAAATGCCTTAATTTAACTTGCAATGTATGTAAGTATACATAATAATTAATAATACATAATATTATTATGTTTGTTTAAGTAGAATCTTGCTACCTACTAATACTGCTACTGCTGTGTGACGTCATTCTAAATCCAATATGGCGGACCATCCAGGCAGAAATCGAAATAATGTTTTTTTTATTTATTTCACACTACTAGGTGCTTCTAGTACTAAATTTAAATAAGATTTTTAAATCTTTCGGTCGGATTTGACGAAATCCAAATTTATAATCCGTTCTATTGGAATAAACGTCAGATTGAATCAGCATCGCTTTGTTCCTCGCAATTGATCGGTGTAGAACACTCCCACACAATGAGCTTGAGTGAGATGTAGGAACCCGACTCGGAGGTAATCCCCTCAATTAATGCCAGATTAGAGCATTATTAGCGTGGATTGGAACGTTTTTTGTCAAATCAGTACTTTGGTAGACTCTTAAGATTACAAATAAAGAATTGCTAATTGAATCCTATTAAATATTTTAGTTTCGTGTATGGAACCTGTGACAATCCAGATGTTGATTGACGGATAACTTCGTCGGTATAACTTTTATTACAGAGTTATTTGCTTAATATCTATTCATATTTCATACGTAACCACTTTCAAAACTCCGTTCCTTAATGCTGCTATGACCCTGATGATAGAAATTAACTAAATGTAAAAAATACGTGATAATGAATTGGAAGCATTATGTCGTCCATATTGAGATTTGTTTAGATTTGGATTAGATTGAATCGGAACGGGCTATAAGTACTTACTAAGTAAGATGCACTCGTTTGTCTCACTTTAAAATTTGGTGATGATATCTACACTAATATTATAAAGAGGAAAGATTTGTATTTTTGTATGTAACGACTTAACTCAAAAAGTACTGAACTGATTTTAATCATTATTTTTTCATTAGAAAGCTACATTATCACTGAGTAACATAAGCTATAAAAAATCAATTGCTGTTCGTTGGTCTCGCTAAAACTCGAGATCAGCTGAACTCGGCTATTTTTGGCCTTGAAATATTCGTGGAAGTCCCGGGAAGGTTTACAAGGTTTCCATGCTCAACGAAGTGGGCACGGGTCAGCTAGTTCTTTATAAATAAGTAAAATCGGTGCAATTTCTAAAAAAACGTCTTTACAAAGCTTCCAACGGATCTACGGCACGATACAAAAACATCAGAAGCGTTCAGCCCCGTTAGATACACAACAGGATAACATGTGAATGAAAATAATACAAGCCCATACTTTAACCCCGTCAAATAAATTTCACCCGGAATACGGCAATTTGCTCTCTCCTCTTTACAAACTGTTACGATTTTTCAACGCTCAATTCCAAACGAGTACCTTCCCACTTATCTGTCGTCGTCCATTTCAAGGCGGTAATCTTACGGGGGAACGTTCTAGAGAAACAATTTCGTTCGAGTGTCATTCGAAATATTATTCTCCGAGGTGCAAAAATGTTATTGAAAAGTATGAACGGAGTCGAAACGCGTTATCTGGAGATAAGTCAGGTATTTAGTATGTCCGGTCGTATTCCAATCTCTTTCTGACACGATGTTACTGCCCTGGTAATTGATAGAATAGTAGTCGGTTTCGAGAAAATAGCACTTAAAGATAAAGCTTTAAGTCTCATTTTCTCGAAGCCGCATTTTCTGACTTACTGCTCTATTAATTACCAGGGCAGATTAGGTGTGTGAAGTCTAATTTCCATACCTTAGTCCCATTTCCATTTTGTATCCTTATGGTACCTACCAAACATAAAGTTATAAGGCAACTACTACTTTTATTTGATTTTCAGTAGTGGAGTTTATATTAGGAAAATAACATGAGGTTTTTATTAACAAATTTTATACAGGTCTTATCAACATACAACTTTATGCAAAAACTTTAAGTAGATACAGTTTTTGAGAATTGTGCAAGTGGAGTTTGGCAAACCGAAAGTTAATGTGTAAAAGCCAATTTTTATTTATAGTGATTATAAAATAATATATAAGAAATACCAACCACTTCAGATTATTACTCATACATGCGTATAATAAATTTAAATTTTATTACGCGTAGACCCTTGTCAATTAATCACATTTAATTTTTTTTATACTTATTAAATTTTAACGTAAAAATATAATAAAAAGAATTATTATGGGTGTTTTTCACCACATGACGACCTCCAGTTAACTAAATTATGCAAACGGTAGACGCATCTGGCACATTTTGGCTTAGTTTTACATATTAAATCGTTTAATATCTTCCCAAGAAGACTGATGAAGAATTAAGAGCGGTTGGGTAGTTATCGGGGCTGTTAAATATGGAGCAGGCAGACTTGAGCTCCAGACTTAGTTATTACAGGATATTAGGTGAGTATTAAAAAGTTATGGCTGGCTTGTAAGTTTCGAGTAGGTTCCTACTTTGTGCGGCAGATGAAAATGTGTAATACTTATTCTAGTTTAAATTTGTTTTTCAAATCAAATCAAAACATTTTATTCAGAATAAATTTTTACTAAATGTTTTCTGAACGTCATGACTATGTTATGCCTACCACTGGTTCGGGAACTAGCCCAGCGATATATATATGGGATCCAAGTACACCCTCAAGTATTGTCACACATTAATATTACAGCCTTTATTTAAAAAAATCAATTGCTATGCAATTTCACAGCCATGAATAAGTATGATGATACCTAGTAGCTGTCCATGTGAACTATTCGTATCTTAATGCACCGATAAGTGCCACCAACCGAGTCCAATCACAGGACTTGGTTTTATAATATTATGTAAAGAAGAATAATATACAGGGTGTCTCATGGTTCATATGTAAGCCGAATACAGTTTGAAGAGAAGAAGAGGACGCGTAGAGCATTTTTTGTTTTGGCACCTCATATAAAATACTTACCATAACGCGACAAATCGCGATTAAACATCTCCATAAAAGTCACAAAACTGATGAGTTTCAACCCTGGTCATGTGTTAGGTCAACGACCAGTGCGTTCATGTGTATAGACTAGGAGCCCGCGAGCCCCGGCATAGTAAGATTCACTCCTTGTGGTCATTTTAAACCTTTGAATTTTTATTCCCTTATAGTAAATAAGTAATTTATATGAGGTGCCAAAACAAAAAATGCTCTACGCGTCCATCTCTTTACACTATAGTTGACTTGATATATGAACCATGAGAGTCTCATGGTTCATATATCAAGTTCATATATATTTGAAAGGGTTTTTTGTCCAACGGCTTACCAATTCATTAGGGTAACCCCATCATAGGGGTTTTTAATTGACTTAAAGTAGCTAGCCTTCCAAAATACCCAATCAAAACCCCTTCAAGGGTAAGCGCTTCCCAGCCTCGAAGTCGCTACTGCAATCCAACTAAAAAAAAATATGACAATGACTTCGGAACCGTTGTGAATATGGAAATGATTGAATCTTTGGTCTAATCGGCTTTAGAAATAATGAATTCCCCGTGGTACACCACGTGCATCTTGAAAGTCGAATCAATGTTAACAATTACGATATGGGAGACTGCCACGAGCAATAATATTGGTGTGGGCTTATTGTAAGTGAAAAATTAACATTACAACAATAAATTTAACATAGCGATTGCAATAGTCACAAAGTAGATATATAACAGAGACACCACCTAGTACTAGAAAATGGTATCAACCTTATACTGGCAATTCGACTGGCTATTTTGGTTTTCTTCGATTTCCAGGCACATTCCGGAAACCGCGATCTAGCGCCACTATTGTAGAATTCTAATTACTAATTTCGTTTCGTATCTTCTTCTTAATTAAGGAGTTGAATTTAGCTTAATGTGATGTTATGTTTAAAATATGCTTATCTTTATTTTAATGTCAATACCTACTTAATTCGGCATATTTACATTTTATAATTTACAAACGTTAATAGTAGTGATTCAGACATCTATTGCAATTTTTTTGAATTAAAGATGGATTGTATGGGATGGTACGCCATGCAATAGTGCAATGCACACGTCATACAAAACTCGGTCAGAAACAATATGGAGGGAAAATCTGTCCGATTATTATCGGTCCGACGACAAGTATGACGTGGGCACCCTAATAGCTTCAATTAAATGTCACTTATTAAACGCGCAAAGAAAACAACGATTAGGTTAATATTAAATTATTAATTATATTTTCATTGTCTAGTACCTTTACAGGTACTAGAGTGTTGCCACAAGTGTTCTTCTAAGCTAACTTATCACGGGTCCAGATTGACGTGGTGTGATCGCGTCTATAGATATTATTATAGTATTATAAATTATAATACGCGTGTCTTGAATATCTACAAACTAAAGTTAACCTAAGCCTTAAGACCATACCTAATGGGAAGGTGCTGAAAATAAGTAGATTGATAATTGAAATATCTATTATGTCAGTAGGTATTCACATATTCACATACTTCAATACATTTTATCTATTTTTATTTCAGTTAACAAAAAATCTAAATCTAATGGCAGTTAGTGAGCATGATTTGTTATTCAACTTTCACAGTTCACATGAAGTCCACGTAACACAAGTTCTTGTCTGGGGGATACATTGACGTGGTATGAAGCGTCCATTATTATTAATTAATGTTAAAATTAACTTTTTCCGTCAAAAGATAATTTAGGACAATTTTTTTTCAATTTCCGATGCTTTGTTAGTCTATGGTAGACATGGGCGCCGAGCAAAGTTGCCCGGCGCCGGCGCGCCGACAGGTCATGCTCGGTGCGGCGGCGCCACGCCGGCGTGAAAATGATCAGCGTCTGCAGGAGCTGCGGCGCAAAATCCATACAAATCTTAGTGTACTCTACGAGATCTTTGGGGCGTAGATAAGCGTACTATCAAGTAGTCCCGTTAGCGTAATAGTTACTTAATTATTTGGTGTGCTGGTAGAAGAATATTCATTGTTAGCATTTTCATAGGGAAAAATCGCCATTAGAACCGTTCGGTACGCCGAGTTGAATCCTCGGCGGCGGCGGCGCCGTCCGAAAGCGGCACGGCGCGGCGTGGCGTACTCGGCGCGGCATACTCGGCGCGGCGTCCACGTCTAGTCTATAGTAATGTAGTAGCTGCCCGTAGCATTAACTGAACACAATTCCCCCATGACCTGCGTGTCGTGGCCACACTTGCCCTGTTGGAGCGATGTGTACGAGTCACACTTGTATGCCGTGTAGTTGGTGCCGAGAACCGTCTCCGCGAAGTAGACGTACCCACAGCTGTGCTCGCAGGACACTGGAATTAAAGTGTACAAGATCAAATATGTGGTTAATGTACGATCTGAGTAGGTCTTAAAACATAAAATGGATGAGCCTTAGCGACGATTTCCCCTCTAGGTATAAGATTGAAATTGATAAACAATCTAGCGTGTCTTTAAAAACTAATTGCGGAATCGATTTTATTCATTCAGTGAATCGGTACAGCATCGCGAGGACGTCCATTACTGTTCCGCTAAAAATCCATTTAGCGCTGTTAATTTCCGAAAAAGCAAGTTTTTGTACAATTCCTTAAATTGCGTTATGATTGTTGTATGCGTTTTTTTATGTACAAATAAAGAATTTTCTATTCTATTCTATCATATATTGGTATAGTTTGTAATACATAGTACTACATAGCTATACGTATAATGCGTAGCACCCGCTTTTCCATAACATATATAATCCCTGGAGTTGGTCCCGTCAGTCAGTTCCAATCAAGTCAGTAGATAAACAGGTATCCAGATAGTTCCGCAGTTTATCCGTGCGCGACATTTGTCTGGCTTAATTAATAATTATATAATTGTGAACGTATTATTTTAGTAATAAATAAAATCTACTTTAAAAATTGATTCTCAAAAACCCTTTATCAGATTGAACGAGTTGCCGCTCGACGGTTATTAATTTAGCTGTTAATTGCTAGTATTGAAAACAATATTGTAAACTGGATTTTTCTATCTAATTTCACGCAGTTCCATAAAATCGACACAATTTAAACTAATTTTGCTCTAGAGTCGTGGTTAAGATTAGCCAACTGCCAAATTCCAATCCGATCGATTAGAAGTAAAATACTTGAACACTTAGATTTTTTTACTAGTTCCAAATTACTTATAGCTTGGTCGAAGCTCCCAAAACCATTAATAGCTGTACATAGCTCAAAGGCGAATTGAACATTTTTGGCGTTTGCATTGAACCAATGCAAAAGTCAAAGGGAATCGTTCTTCAAATATGCGTTGCAAAATTGAGTTCGATACAGACCGGAATTTGTAAATTAAAAATAAAAACCAGCTGAGTGCGAGTCACACTCGCACACAAAGGGTTCCGTACAAGACGGAAAAAATCACGTTTCATCAAATGCAAACATCAAACGCATGCCTAAGCAGTATGCGTACCACTCACTCATCTGCTAGCAGGTTGTGGTTATTTTTTCGCGGGATATTGCTAGATATTATAATATATTTAAATTTTATGCTATGGATTTCCGCAAAGTAACACCTGTTTCCATTAACTATTAACAAAATCACGTTTGTTGTATCGGAGCCTTAGTTTATTTTATTTTAGTATTTGCTGTTATAGCTGCATGAGAAAAACATAATTTGTGAAACCTTCTGTCTAGTTACACACTATAGACAGATAAACAGAAAAGTCTTAGGCTCAACTCACATTGGCATGAAGTCGAAACTTCGCAACGCCTCATTTTTTTACCCCGCGACGCAAAAACGAAGGGTTGTTATAAGATTGACGTGTCTGTGTAAATGTGTATGTGTCTGTCTGAGGCATCGTAGCTTCCAAACAGATGATCCGATTTTAATACGGTTTTTTAGGTATACCTATCAGTCGAAAGTATTCTTAGTTATGTTTGGTGGAAATGGGTTCAGGTCTTCAAGGTCATCAGGTCGTTTGTTAGGTGTGATAGGAATGTTACACGCTAAGTCGGGGGGTTCTTCTTAAATGTTTTATTCAGTTTTGTAATATTATTTTACAAGAAAGGGCCAGGCCCCATTAGGCCTCAGCCTCGAATTTTGCGGGCAGCGGGGCGGGAGCGGCGGCGGCGCGGGAGCGGCAGAATCTTTTGCGTATTTAATCAAATGGCCGGTCCATTTGAAATGTCCGGTCCGGTTGATTTTCTCGAAAACAGCGGCGCGGGAGCGGGTAAATAGTACCGCACCCGCGCCGCCGCCGCTCCCGCCCCGATGCCCGCAAAATTCGAGGCTGAGGCCTAATGGGGCCTGGCCCTTTCTTGTAAAATAATATTTTCCGATGCCTTAGTGCGTCACCGATTTCCACATATTTTTTATGACACGTCCCACGAGAAAAGACGCAACGCACAAATGGGGCCTCGCTCAAACGCGCACTTTAGTAGAAAAACATAACGCACTTCGACGCCACGCGCGTTGACGCAATGCGACTCTCGCTAACCAACTTGTACCTTAATTATTATATTATATTGACGACCTCCGTAGCGCAGTTGGTGGAGCGCGTTGGCGCTCGAACGAAAGGTCGCGGGTTCGAATCCCGCCGAGGGAACAAAAAGTTTTCAATGTTCCTGGGTCATGGATGTGTATTAAATTTGTGTATAATATAATAAAAATCTTAAATATGTGTATAGTATAAAAGTATTAAATATATTTCCGTTGTCTGGTACCTATAACACAAGTTCTTCGGATACTTAGCACAGGGCCAGATTGCCGTAGTGTGAAGCGTCCATATTATAAAAAAAAAAATATGTTATGATGCCTCTATGCACAATCATAACTTGTACTTAATTATTATTAGTAATTAAGGTACAAGTTGTGCATAAAGTGGTTAGCCAGAGTCGCATAGCGTCAACACATGTCGAAGTGCGTTCTGTTTTTCTTCTGAAGTGCGCGTTTGAGCGAGGCCCCATTTTTCAAAAAATAGAGATGAATATGCTATGTAGTGTTTGAGTTCAGTTTAGTAATCCCGTTATTTCCATTCCTCTACGGAACCCAGAAAGAGACGTGAAATATGCATGTGAATTGTAACTGCAATTTGCAAATCCGTTACATATTCCAATGAAAGAGAGTAGAGGCGTATTCAAGTAACGAGCTGTCTAACCGCTAACTAACTGAGCTATTGTATAGGTAGTGTGCCTCATACGAGGAGCTCTATCAAGTAAATTACGTTTGGTTCTACAGATAGTAAAAAAGTACTACAGTTAAAAAACCAACTTCAACAACTAAGAAGCATTATAGGTACTTTTATAATGTAGTTACAATCAATATTCTTTTTGAAGTAGGTGTCAGCAAAGGTGATTTTCAAGTCAGCAACTTTGGGATGAAGTATAGAAGTAAAAATTACAAATATGGTGTCTTATTATTTTATGCTTTTTATAATGATATATAAAAAGCATAAAGTAATAAGACATCATATTTATAATTTCTACTTCTTTTTTGTGTCGAGAATCAATTATAAATGCGAAAGTAAAAACTAAGCAAATTTTTAATGTAACTAATGGCAGCTGTTCTGTGTCAAATAAAAAACACGCAAATCGGATCATTAACCTAAGAGTAATCGGAATGAATAAAAAAAAACAGGCCGAATTAAGAACCTCCTCCTTTTTGGAAGTCGGTTAGCAAAGATATATTCCAACATTTCCAACAGAAATAATTCTTAATAGTGTTCCGAATTCAAAAGCTGGCACAAGATTACTATCTGTAGATTACTGTAGAACCAAACGTAATTTAGTAATTTACCTAACAGTGCTGCTCGTATAAGGCTTATACAATAGCGCAGCCACCCTATTCTCGCCACGGCTCATACAAGACTCAATTCAAATTGAAAATCATACCACCAAAATTACATGAATCTTGTGCCAGCTTTTGAATTCGGAACACTGATTTCTGTTGGAATATACCTTTGTTAACCGACTTTGTTTCCAAAAAAGGAGGAGGTTCTCACTTCGGCCTGTTTTTTTATTGATATCGATTACTCTGAGGTTAATAATCCTAGTCCAAGTCTTCATAGTAATAGGCCCTCAGTGCACACTTATGTAGACTCCTGATAATTGTAGTAGGCAATAGCAACTAATAATTTCTGAAAAAAGTGGTATAGGTACCTAAAACTCGGCAAAAGTCTATAAAATTACAATACAAGTTCCGCCAATGTCATAGTGAGTAGCAGAAGCGGAATCCACTAACAGGGTTATTTCATGTATAAAAATCGCCAGTCATTATACATGATAAAGTTGTCATAAATAAGTAATAATAAAACTGGCATTCCCCTTTAATAAATTTTCAATTATTTGTTCATTCCCCTTTAATAAATTTTCAATTATTTGTTCATTCCCCTTTAATAAATTTTCAATTATTTGTTCATTCCCCTTTAATAAATTTTCAATTATTTGTTCATTCCCCTTTAATAAATTTTCAATTATTTGTTCATTCCCCTTTAGTAAATTTTCAATTATTTGTTCATTCCCCTTTAATAAATTTTCAATTATTTGTTCATTTCCCTTTAATAAATTTTCAATTATTTGTTCATTCCTCTTTAATAAATTTTCAATTATTTGTTCATTCCCTTTAATAAATTTTCAATTATTTGTTCATTCCCCTTTAATAAATTTTCAATTATTTGTTCATTCCCCTTTAATAAATTTTCAATTATTTGTTCATTCCCTTTTAGTAAATTTTCAATTATTTGTTCATTTCCCTTTAATAAATTTTCAATTATTTGTTCATTCCTCTTTAATAAATTTTCAATTATTTGTTCATTCCCCTTTAATAAATTTTCAATTATTTGTTCATTCCCCTTTAATAAATTTTCAATTATTTGTTCATTCCCCTTTAATAAATTTTCAATTATTTGTTCATTCCCCTTTAATAAATTTTTAATTATTTGTTCATTCCCCTTTAATAAATTTTCAATTCTTTATTCATTCCCCTTTAATAAATTTTCAATTCTTTATTCATTCCCCTTTAATAAATTTTCAATTTTTTGTTCTCATTAATTCGCAACAATCGCAACAGAGTATGCCGTATGTAGTAAATGCTGCCTACAATAATACTCACTTGCTAAAATATTACCGAGGTAGCAACAGTGCGGTTGTCGCAGCCCGCCGTTTGGGAAGAAGTCCACGTGGCCGGCCGAGCTGTTGTACCCTATAGCTCCTCTGCTGGTGTGTATGATGTCGACAAACGCCGCTGACTCCTTGTCTATCCCAGCAAAGTATTTGGGCCACTCGAAGAAATGTCTAGCTGGATCTAAACCTGTAATTATAGAGGCATTTTTCTTGTTTGTAATTGCTTAGGTATCTAAAGTGTCAAAAGTACGCAAATTTCTGCACCTTATATTACGTGTCAATTTAGATTATATACTCACATGAGTATAATATAATCTGCGTGTCAACCATTGTCCAATACATGGAAGATGATGAGAGATGCAAGAATACTATATGTATTCTTGCATCTCTCATCAAACCTAGTAGGAGTGCTAAAACCGAATCCGTAAGCTGTATTATGTCTCACAAATCATAAAAGGCAAATCCCATAAGAATGAAAAAGAATGACCATGTTTCATTATTTCTAAAGATTGGTAAAACTGGAGTAAATTTTACGACGTTGGAATAGCAACTAAATTGCAGTATACATTTCTTTTTTTAATTTACTTATAGCTACTGATAGTTAAAGTTATTTGTATTAGATGACTCCATACACTTGAAATTAAATAGCATCTACTTAGTATATTTATTGATATGATATCGAGACTTCTATTATTAATATATTCAGCAATTTAAATTGGTTACAGGCTGAAATATTAATGAGTGATTATGGAACATACGGGACTCATACACCCACTAAAGTATAATCACTCATTAATATTACTTATGAGTTCACTGTTAATGTACCAGTCACTTTTTTAAATTATTCTATGGGCAAATGTATGATGTTGGGGCAGTTCTCATACAAACATATATTCCCATACAATAATAAAAATAATATAACACTATCAGCACTGGTACTTTCACAGTGAACTCTACATACCGAACCCATACACACCCTAAAGTATTATCACCCATTTACTTTATATCTTGTACTGTTACCACCTATTGTGCTTAAGGCGTGTTTCACCAGGCAATGTTAAAGTAAATCCTTGGTTAAATATCATGTTGTTCGTTTCGTAATTCATATCAATGAATGAGAAGGCATGGTATTTTAACATGCCGGTAAATCTAACAAGTGAAATCGGGACTTAGAGTTTTAGAGTAACATTACAAAGTATTCGAATTACGTATAAATTCATACCTGTTATACGGCCAACAGTTACATTAGCGTCTTGAAGAAATTTTCCAGCACGACCCAACACGTGGGCTCCTAGGCTATGCCCAATCATGTGTATGTTCGTGCTGCTAACATCCATTACAGCTGTCAAAGTTTGGATGAAGTCTCTGATCTGTAAAGTAATCACATCACACTATCACACTTCACATCACGGAAAAACTACTGAACGGAGTTTGGGGTCTATTGGGGTTTCTACAGTTGGCAGTGTCAAAATGGCGTATTTTTACTGTGATTTTATTTTATTTGATTGAGTGCCAATTTCACCAACACATGTTAAAGTTAATACTTCATGTAATATGATGATATCCCTCTCATATTTCCTGTCAATGAATGAGAAGGCATGGTATTTTAACAAGCCACTTTTTTAAGAAACAAAACTAACAAGCGTTGGTGAAATCGGGACTAAGGCACACCCTAAAGTATTATCACTCATTTACTTTATATCTTGTACTGTTACCACCTGTTGTGCTTAGGGCGTGTTTCACCAAGCAATGTAAAAGTTAGCGCCATGTGCACAATAAGTGAATATGTGAAAATATCGGTGTTTTTGGTTTGTTTACGATAGATTAAATTTAAAAAGGACGTATAATGATATCAGTATGAATATAAGGAGTGTCAGGATCTAAATCTATAATTAGTTCTCCTTCTTTAGGGGTCCGTACGCGGCATATTTTCTGTGACTGACTTTTTTGGTGAAAAACAGAACATTCTGATTGCAATAGAGCAACGCACACGTCTTACGAAAATTCGGTCACAAAATCGGTCATATTTGTATGGTGGAACAATTTCGGAAAATTGGTGCACAAATTGGTGACAGAAAGTATGCCGTGAGGGCGTACCCTTAGGCCCGTATTAATAAAGAAGGCTGCGTTTCCACTGACGCGGAGCGGGGCGGAGAGGAGCGTAGCGGTGCTAAAATTGACCAATCACTATGCTCGTGCTTTTTCCGTTAAAGCGGAGCGGAGATTTCGAGCAGTGATTGGTCAATTCGGGCACCGCAAGCTCTTCTCCGCCCCGCTCCGCGTCAGTGGAAACGCAGCCTTAAGCCCAACCTCACCTGAGAACCTATTTGATAGATAAAACAACGTTTCGTTTTACTTTTAAAAATAAACAGCTTTACATATATATATGTTGCATACTTTTTTTTTTTATGGTAAAAATAAACATGGTATAAGTATAGAATATACTTATTTTAATGTTTTTCTGCAATCTTTATTATGAATAATTATTACGATATAAAAAGAAAAGAAATGAAAGTACTATGTAACATTTATAAAGTTGTTCAGTTTTAAAAGTGAAACGAAACGTTGTTTTATCTGTCGAATAGGTTCTCAAGTAGAGGTTGTGTTTAAGACTTCTTTATTAATACGGGCCTTAATCAGCACAATACTTTGTTTAATTACTGACCTTCTTCGCAATAGTATCTACCATGTACGCAGAAACAATATAATTAGTGAAGGACGCCGCGTTTGCCCAGTCTACCACCACAACATTAACATCGGACGCACTAAGATACGCGTTCTTTATTAGTTGCGTAGAGCTCGCGAGCCCGTCAGCCATCCACCCATGAGTTAGAACTATGAGTCTTTTATTCGTAAATTGTCGATAATATCTTGTAGTGTTGTAACTAGTGAGACCCTTGGTTGAGACTTCCACATGCTGGTTTGACCTAAAAGTTGAGTTTGTTTAGTCTTATAATACGTATTGTAGCTGATTCTAGAAGTATAATGTAGAGTAAGGGGTGATTTTTCAATCGTCTTGTAACTTTTACCTGAGGAATAAATATGTGACTTTGACATATTTTGTATACTGTAGTCCAGTTTGGAATCCACACTATGCCATATACTCTAACCGCATCGAAACAGTTCAAAAACGTTTTCTATGGCATTTGTCCTACAAGCATCGCTTGGCTAGTAAACTACCTCATTATATTAATAGGCTAAATCATTTTCATCTCGACTCACTTTTTGACCGTCGAAAATATTTAGAATTAATCTTCCTACACAAAATTCTGACAGGCGTTACTGACAATAACAGACTTCTAAGTAAAATTTCAATAAATATTCCTACCAGACTACCAC
The DNA here is from genome assembly GCA_905187575.2 of Celastrina argiolus. NCBI lineage: Eukaryota > Metazoa > Arthropoda > Insecta > Lepidoptera > Lycaenidae > Celastrina > Celastrina argiolus. The sequence goes on from LR994584.1 coordinate 8,885,667, forward strand.
GAAAAAATAACTATAAGCCGCTCCATGTTAAATTTGCTAGAACAAACCTGGGCCATTATGCGCCACTCAGAAGATTGTGTAGATCCTACAATACCATATCCACTTCCTCCGAGATTTGTATATTCTCGGATAAGTTAGGTACTTTTAAAAATAAATTAAAGGTAATTCTACGCAATAATGCGTCCTAGAATTAAGTATTATTTTAATTTTTCCCTTTTTTTTAGCTTTAACTTTTTAACAGTTAAACGTTTCAATGACACATTCTTGTAGAATAATATTATCATCATCTTTTTATGTTATGTTAAGCACCGATTAGTTTTTTAGTTTAGCATGTTGTATTTCACCTGTCATTAGAACTCATTTTACCTATAAGTTATTGTTTAATTATTATTTTTTTGAATTGTACCGGATGATGTTCTGTTGGTGAATCAATAAATAAAATAAAAAGTATGAAAATAATGTCAAAGTTACATTTATTTCTCAAGTAGAAGTTAACTGACGATTGAAAAATCACCCCTTAATTTATATTATACTTCTAGAATCAGCTACAATACGTACTCGTATTATCAGTCAGGAAGACTATGCCAATATTTTAGTATCAGTTAGAAGTCTTCGTACCAGAAACATACTAGTTACATACTCGTAGTAGCATCTACAAAGGATACAACATAATATTATATACTTGTAGCAATGTAGAGAAGCTGCTACAAGTATGTAGTAGACTACCTAGTGTTTTTTCTACAAACTCATTAGCTGTGCTTCTACAACAGTAGATATATCTCTTTATTATATAGGCATCTACTATTCTGACGTCTTAGATCTGTTTACTAATTTATTTATTTTTTATTTATTTATTTATTTATTTAGGAAAACAAACAGCTTCTAATACATATGATAAAATATACAAAAAATAGCCCATATGAGCCAGTAAAGTTTTCACAATTCGATTTTACATTACAATATTAAAATGATGTGACACAAACAACTAAGTATTATAAAGATACATTAGATACATATATATAAACAGAAATAAAGCAACAATTATACCACGCCATCAATTATGACCCTCAGGAATCACATTGCAATATATAATCAACAACAAAAAAAAAACAAGAACACAAAAATGCTGCACACGACGGACACTTCAGATGAAACAGTTACAAGCAAAAGATAAATAATATAATAATCTAGAGTGTATTCATTACATTTCTTATAGGGCTTGTACACAAAACTGCGATGCGACGTCGCATCGCAGAAATAACGTCACACGCCCATACAACACGGGTGACAATTCTATGGCTGTGTGACGTCATTTCTGCGATGCGGCGTCGCATCGCAGTTTTGTGTACAAGCCCTAAAGGTGGCAACAAATGAATTAAATTTTAGACAAAATATATCTATATTGTTATAATTATTAAGGTTATGCTTTCTACACGCTCTTACAATGAAGCGATTGCCTGCGTAACTCGTCCTGCACAGAGCTGTATCAAATAAATGTAAAATTATTGCGAGTACGAGATGGGCACCGAAATAGTATTTGACTTAAAAGATATGGACAATCAAAATAATGACGGTGTCTACCTGTCTACCAGTTTAAATAAGATAATTTATAGACACGAATATTTGTTTTTTTGTTGAAATAAATATCTATATATCTATACTAATATTATAAAGCGGAAGAGTTTGTTTGTTTAAACGCGCTAATCTTTGGAACTACTGGTCCGATTTGAAAAACTCTTTTTTTTTTGGTTAGTCCATTTATAGAGGAAGGCTTTAGGCTATATAACATTACGCTGCGACCAATAGGAGCGAAGCGTCAGTGAGAAATGTTGCAAAAACGGGGAAAATTATTCACGTTTGGCGACTTTCGTTGCGTGCGCTGCATAATATATGGTTTAAGTCACTCAAAAACTACGCGAACGAAGTCGCGGGAACAGCTAGTACTTAATATTAGAAACACTGATTCAATCGAAAATGAAAAATAATATTGTACTCAGTAATCGTTAAAAATTCTAAGGCTGAAGAAATAATAGCAAAACTTTCCAAATTAAAACAAAATTGTTTCGTAACATACCTATTATAAAGGAAAAATTTCGTGTCGTCGATATTGAAATGGCGATTAATCAACGCTTGGATTGAGAGGAGTCGAAATATTGACGTGGCTATAATGGCTTTTGCTGTCGTTGAATTTAAAACCTTTTTGATTTTCATTGTCTCTCATCTCATAACACACCAGCATTTCTACTTATTCCCATTCATTTTTTATTTTTAAGAACACTTATGAATTTTTGAATTCGGAACACTGAGTTCGCGCACGTTTTTTTCTATCTCGGCTTAGGCACTGACTGCTAGTTCTGAATACCGATACATCAGATAATAGCTTAATCGATTGTTATCAATAAGGTGATAATTTGTCAATTTTCATGTATTTGGGATAAAACGCTAACGGATAGTCCTTTATACTTTATACCACTTTAAATATATATTACCTATTGTTTATTAATAATAATTATTACAAGAGCACATCAGCAGCTAAATAATATTTATTATAAAATATTAAATTTATTAATAATATTTATTATTTACGTTGTTAATTATTGTAGCTATATACAAATGAATTGGTGGCACGGCTGTGCCCCCGCAAAGTTGAACACTGCCGAAGGTGCTATTCTTTTCTCGAAACAGTTCAGGCCATTTTCAACCCCCTATAACTTCGTTGTGGATAATATTTAAAATGCGGATTTCGACAAAATAGTATAATTTTCAAATGTTTGCAACTACTTTTCATATAAAACATAACTCAAAAATCACAGCAGTAAATTTTTATAACTCATTTTTATTAAACTTTGTATGTAGGTATCTAATATCTATGGACGGTTCCACGTCTCAATCTGCTTCAGTTCTCGAAAAAAATGTGTTAGGGGTTTTACATAACATAAATAGTAGGTAGGTACTATAACAAAATATTTTAAGATTTTTATAATCTTATAGATGCACGTCCAATACTGGACGACGAATACAAAAGACAGACGGACAGACGATCAGACGGATGGACAGAGTACTAAATGGCATAGTTGTAATGTAGTTAATTTTGTACCACATTTTTTACCGTGGGTATGACCTGTCTCACTAAACATAAAGTTATCAGGAAACAATATTGATTCAGCATATTATCTTATCTTTAATCGTTAGGTATATTTCGTAGTAATATTTTCTCGTATGACACATACCTAATGGTTATCTTTTATGACTCATTTAATTTCATGTTCCAGTTTTGGGCAATGAACTTTATTTTGCAGGTTTGTTATTATCAGATTTTTTTATTAAAAGATACATACGAGCTTTTAGCTACTAGCTCTTTAGAAATCGACATAATATTCTAATATGAGTTCAAAGAATTTAACTTTATATAATAAATAATAATAATTTCGTAACTAGTTATTTAGGCGAGATCTCTATTTTCATCAGAAAACTGTTGAAAAATGACTTCGTAACTTCATAAAGCCAACTTTCTAACTTCAAATCTACTGAACGGATTTTGATGACATTTGGTATGGTAATGGTTTTATATGCTGGATTAACACATAGGTTCTTTTTACCACACAAAAGTGTACGGTTTTTGTCTAGATAGAAATGACATAGGTGGCTAATTTCGCGTATCTTCCGTGTAAATGAAATGACTGGTACATAAAATATTCAAATCAAATCAAATCAAATATACTTTATTGTGTACAAAATCTTTACAGAGTAACATATAAATAACTATACAACAATACATAAAATCAGACGTGCACACAAGGGCGGCCTTATTACTTCAAAGCAATTTCTTCCAGGCAACCCTTTGGTTTTTGACATTGGAAAGAATCATAGACTGAAAGATAGGTTGTGTGTAAAAGTATGTAACATACTTATTATAATATATAGTCATAATATATAATATATATAATAATAAAAATAAGAGGTATGTATATTGTATATATAAAATAAATAAATTTATACATAGATATATAATATACGTATATATAATATATATATATATATATGTGTGTGTATATGTATAAATATTAAACAGCAATAAAAAATAATAAAATATGTAATTTTTATTAGTAGGTATGATACGGTATACTGCAAAAATAGGTAACAATTATATTAAGCAATTATTTTACTCGGTTGACACATAAATCAAGGTAATGGTTTTTTAACAGCGTCTTAAAGCGTTTTAGGTTTTCAGCCTGCCTAATTTGGGAAGGTAAAGATAGAAGGAAATATTATTAGTATTTATTGTAATAATAGCAGCAACAGATATATCTGAAAAAATGAAACTGTCCAGCTATCACGGTTAAGCAGATATATGGTGACAGATAGACGAATGATAAAACGATACGGTTTTAGACATTTATTTTCTCAATAAGAATAACAAAATTCATTTACTTGAGAACAAAACAATCTTAACTATTGAGTTAACTTACACTGGTACAAGACGCAGATTACAGATTACAGTAACATATTTTTACAAGCATAATAGTACTTACAGTGCTTTGAACTTATATTTAAATATAATAAGGTCTACCACAATACAAAGCCATAACCAAACCGATTTGCCACTCTTGTACGGCGCGGCCATTATACTAACACAATACTATATTATACTATATTACATAATATAGCCGTTATACTAACGATACGACGGGACATTACAGTCCCGGTTTAAACCTTTGTACATAACTCTAAAATTCACCAATAGTACATTTAAAATATAACTTTTCATTTGCAGATAACGGGGCCATCGTTTGTTTCAGTTGTAATTGATATCAATTAGGGCTGTGCTTGCGGCGATTCGCAGACAATGGATCCCGGGTATTCGGGCCCGGCTGTCGTGATATTATTATATTGATGATATTGGCTCAAAGTATCTGATTCAATATTTCGATGATAAAAATCTAAAGATATGGCTTACAAGTTAGTTCGAATTGAAAGAATAAACAAAAATTGTAAGTTGTGTTATTAATTAAAAATAAGAAAGGAGTTTTTTCAATATGTATTCAATGACAAAAATCTAAAGAAATGGTTTACAAGATTTGTAACTAAAGTTGTGTTATTAATTGAAAAATAAGAAAGGAGTTTATCGCTCATTTGTTCACAAATACAATATAAATAATAATTGGATGACTTGAAAGGTAAAACTTAAAATAGGTCTAAGGCAGTGTAATTTTGTAATACCTACTTACCAACTTTTTGAGACTTTTTGTAGATGAAAAATACATGCTGATTTTACTAGTGCAACGCACACGTCCTACAAGGTGTAGGTCACAAAATCGGTCATATTTGAATGGTAGAACAATCTGCGGCAAAATAGCCCTACAAAAAGTAGGGCGTAGGGGGCAGCCTATGTATTAGTAGTCGGTAGGTGTTTAAAATATAATATTACATACCAAATGTTATTGCTAAACACCTACCTACAGTTTGTTTCTACAAAAATATCTCGCCTTCAATCAAATCCCGACTTAACCTAAAATACTCTGTCGCTCAATTAAAACATTATTTTGAAACAAAATTTACCAGTCAATATTTTACGAAGCAATTATGTAAACAAGCTTTTACCATTTTGCATTAATTATAATGCTGATTAGTTGATTTAAATATTAAAATCGTTTAATAAACAGCCTCGATACTTACTGCTAAAATATGCGCGGATCGTGCTTGGCTGATGTCGGTTTAAGGGCAGTTTGAATATGGAACGGGCAGCGGAGTTTAGCCGTTAGATTTACAGCGCTTAACTTCGTACATTATAAGAACATCTTGCCGTATATTTTACACAGCCATTACCCGGCTTTGTGAGCGTGGATGAGGTTTTTATTTAGTGTAGGAGACCTCTTTAGGAAGCTAAGAAGTTTATGAAGAACTTTTAATAAAATATAGATTATAATATTATACCGTCAGTTGGTTAGTAAATAATAATATTATTTTCCTCTTGCTCCAACTAATCTTATTACTATTTCAACTGTATATTACGGCACACGGCACACTATTCAAGTACTTATCTATAAGTAGATAGTTATATTACCTTCCTACTGAATTTTTTTTTGAAATTGAATAGATCACCAGTGTTGCCAATACGATTTCCCAAAAAAGTACGACTGTCACTCTGAAAAGGTACGGACTTAACTCAAAAGTACGGTGTTGCCAAAACATTAAAATGTCTACCCACAGTAACCCTTTTATAGTATGTATTAAATAACATGTATTACCAGTATAATTTACGTAGTCGAGGTACGGTTGTATGACAAAAAGTATGGAAAACCGTACTTCTAAATATAAAACCGAAAAACGGTACGTTCTGGCAACACTGTTAAGATCGCTGTAATTTTGACGTAAATACATTTTTAAAATAGTAATAATAATAGTGGTATAACTAATTGCAATTTTTCAGAGCAATATCTACAAAAGGTAAGTGAAGGATAGGAATGGAGTTCTAAGAACCCCACGCCATTGCTACTACCTTTCTTTCTTTACGTCATAATTGGGTAACCTATTAAGACAAACTAAGACTTAATCGTAAAAAAATTAAGACTTAATCGTTACGATAACTTTTCTTACCAAACATAGTATTATCATCGAGGAACCATTGTTCGAGATCCCTTAAATACTTACTTTAAAACACGGAGGTGTCAGGAAGTTTTGACAAGTTCCCAATATAGAACGAGTCAGCCCAAGACGGCCAAACTTGCGACTAAATTATTCATCCAACAAATTAATAGTCAAATTGATAAGTCCCGATTGTTTATTAGCTTTCCGTTTGCGATGTTATATATACTCGTAAGACACAGAATAATAATAATAATGAACTGTAATGTATAACAAACATGGATTGGAGAGAAGCATGCTCAAGGTGAAATAAAACCGACAAGATCCGTCACACAAAAATCAGAGCAGTAACAAAAGCCACCGACGCTTTGATCTACGCACAAAAGCAAAAATGGAGGTGGGCAGGCCATGTAGCGAGACTTAGAGACAAAAGATGGACCTATAACACCACTATATGAAGAGGACCTCACGGAAAAAGAAAGAGAGGAAGACCCTCCACCCGATGGGACGACGAAATTAAGAAAGTCGCCGGATCAAACTGGTGGCAAATAGCTCAAGACAGAGAAAAGTGGGCACTCTTGGAGGAGGCCTTTACCCATTCTGGGGACCTAGCTTAGTTATTAATTAAATAGGATATGTAGAACAAAAAAATTAAAAATAAATGTAAATGTAAACTTTGGATCTAGTAAACAAATTATTATTGTAAAACGAAATGTAGCTCGGTCAAATAAAGGATTTTTTATTTTTATTTTATTTATTAATGTATAACGTGAGCATAGAGTTTTATTTTACAGTTACTTCTGTTACGACCAAAAAATCACGTATAAATTGAAAATCCCCATCGCGTATTACATCTTATCTATACTTATAATAAAACTGTAGAGAGGTCAATTCTGTACATTGAATATTTTTTCAAAATACATATTGGAGGATGATTGGCGATCGATACTGATGCCAAAAATGCAATTAGTAAAATTTTTGTCTGTCTGTCTGTCTGTCTGTCTGTCTGTCTGTCTGTATGTGCGCGATGGGAACAAAAACTACTGAAGGGATTTTAACCAAACTTGGTACGATTGTAGCCCATATTCCTGGGCAGGTTATAGGCTATATAACATAACGCTACGATACATAGCAGCCGAGCAGTGACGATAAATTGGAAGCAAGTCGGATGAATTTCGCGCGCGCGGGCTGCGGTCGAACGGTTCGTGCGGGGGGCGCGGGGGGATCGCTTACACAGTGACGCGAAGCAATAGAATGTGGCACTAAAGTAGATTAGAACTTGAAATGAAGAGTGTTTCCACAGTGTCATAATAATATAAAAATTGTATTTTTGAACTTGCTTCACAAATTGAAATAAATTATCATTTATTGTATAAATCAACTTAATTAACTGTATTATTAAAAGAAAGCCTTTCGCGATAATCTAAAAAAACGGGCAATTAAGCGGTTTTTGGTAAACTATTTATACCATCACGGTATTAATCCTTATCATTTTTAATACGTTAGTTGGCTTAAGCATTTCATGAAGACTATATTTACCCTTACCCTTTTTATCAAAAGTTTTAGAGCGAATCATTCATCACCAGCTTACGCAATTTGTTACCCACAACAGCTTACTCAGTCCGTTCCAGTCCGGTTTTCGCACTGGTCACAGTACGACTACCGCATTGGTAAAGGTAGCTGATGATATACGGTCAGGTATGGATGATAAAATGCTTACTATTCTCACACTTCTGGATTTTAGTAATGCCTTCAATTCCATAGACCACGATATTCTGCTAGCCCGGCTTGCATCTTTAAATCTTTCACCATCAATAATTAATTTAATTCGTAGCTACCTTGTAGGACGACGGCAGAGAGTTAAATCATCTGATTATTTCTCCGATTGGAGTTATATCTATGCCGGCGTGCCTCAGGGTGGTGTGCTATCTCCTCTTCTGTTTGCAATTTTTATAAACCCTATAACAATATCGATTTCATCATCCTACCACTTGTATGCGGACGATCTTCAAATATACACACAGTCTCCTTTGGACAATCTGAATTCCGCTTTTGATCTAGTGAATCACGATTTGTCGAATATTTGTGAATGGAGCAAGAATCATGGACTTCTTATTAATCCTATTAAAACTCAATTAATTGTAATTGGTAGCCCCGGGCTAATTTCTACCACCTACCTAACCACCAAATATATGGTTTGACAGAAAAAGGGATATGAATTTAGTTAATATTAATAAATTTCATGAATGTATGACGGCTTTGTCTTTTGATGAAATTCTAGAGGAAACTAACACAGAATGCGCATTTTGTAAGTTTCATGAACTAATAAGATTATTTTATAATTTATGCTTCCCTATTATAACTGTGAAGAAAGTTAATAAACCGGTTAAAAATTCTTGGCTGTCTAAAGGTATAAAAAAGAGTTGCATCTATAAACGTATACTATACTTAAAATATAGACATGATTCAAGTAATAGAGTTTTGAAGAAAAAAAACTATAAACGCTATTCTAGTATTCTTAAAAAATGCATTCTAGCGGCACAGAAGGGAACAAATACGCGTTTAATAGAAATGTCTAAGAATGCATGTAAAACTTCTTGGGACCTGATAAAATATAATACACAACACAAAGATAATATAAATAAAGGAATTAGGGAAATTAACGTGAATAATATAAAAATTACTGATATGCTTACTATTTCTAATGAATTTAATAAATATTTTAATGACATAACAACGTACAATAAAACAGACACTGTAAATAATTCTAAATCATTAAATATACCAAATTGTCCCAGATCTATCTACCTGACACCGGTGAACGAAAATGACATATACAATAAAATAAAAGAACTTAAAAATACTAACTCTACCGGATATGATGATTTATCTACAAAGATAATAAAAAAATGCGCTAAAGTAATAGCTAAACCGTTAGCTCATATTATTAATTTATCAATGAGTCAAGGTCACTTTCCTTCTGCTTTAAAAATTACGGTAGTCACACCATTATATAAAAAAGGTCCTATTGATCAAATGGAAAATTACAGACCTATCTCTATTATACCCATAATATCAAAGATATTTGAAAAAGTTATGTTGGAAAAAATTTACTCATTTATTTGTTCTAATGGCCTACTTAGAGATGAACAATTTGGTTTTAGAAAAAATAGTTCAACATCTCTCGCTTGTTTTCATCTCATTAAACACATATCCGAAGGTCTCGATAAAGGAATGTCTGCATTGGCTATATTCCTAGATATGAGCAAGGCTTTCGACTATGTAGACCACAAATTATTGCTTCTAAAACTTGAAAAATACGGAATACGAGGAATAGCAATAAATTGGATCGAAAGTTACCTTAAAAATCGTATACAACGAGTTGAAATATCTACAATCGAAAACAAGCATATTAAAACCTACACATCTAACTACCTTACTAATACATCCGGTGTTCCACAAGGAAGTGTATTGGGCCCTCTATTATTTCTTCTATACATAAACGATCTGCCAACTATCACAAATCAGCAATGTATTTTATTTGCAGATGATACAACTCTTATAGTCAAATCTAAAAATAAAAATAATTTGGAATCCATTGCTAAAACAGAATTTAGTAAAATTCTTACATGGCTAGTAAATAATAATTTAAAAATTAATATAAATAAAACAAAATTCCTAAAATTTAAAACAATAAACAGTAAGGACGAAAACGTTGACATAATATGTAAATTTGATAATAATTTAAATAAAATAGAGAAAGTTACAATGACTAAGTTCTTAGGAATATTTATTGATGACTCTTTAAATTGGAAATCCCACATTGATACAATGGCAACCAAATTAGACAGATTTGTCTTCGCTCTTAATAGGTTAAGACAAATTGCATCCAAAAAAGCAGCTCTAACTGCTTATCATAGCTATGTGTCATCTAATTTACGTTATGGAATCATACTGTGGGGTAATGCATCCGATACTATTAGAATATTTAGAATACAAAAAAAATGTATTAGGTCGGTATGTGGTGCAGGATATTTAGACACTTGTAAACCGCTATTTAAAAATTTAAATGTGCTTCCATTACCATGTTTATACATTTTCGAAACGGCCCTTTTTGTGTATAAGAATCCATGTTTATTTCCAAAAAATAAAGATTACAATTATAGAGGTCGGAAAGGAGACAAATTATACATTCCTAAGCAAAAGTTAAGCATGTTTTCTAAAAACGCCTACTGTATGGCCATTCGTATGTATAATAAACTACCAGATAGTTTAAAAAGATTGACATTTAATAAATTTAAAAATGAATTATTTATATTATTACTAGACAAAATGTATTATACAGTTGATGAATTTATAAATGATGAAAGTGTAAGTAATGTTAACATTTAAATTTTAATTATTATTAATTGAATAATTTATTACTGTTATTGACATATTATTAAATTGTTGACGGATAGCAACATTTTATTAGAAATTAATTTTTACTATCTAATTATTAAATTCAAATAATATTTGCACGTCGAGATAATCCGACAAGATATGTGTGTCACTACTAACCTGTTCCAGCCTAATGTACCTACCATATTTTGGCAAATAAATTATATTATTATTATTATTATTCTAGAGTTGACCATGATTCTTTACCTCCTGTCCTTATAAATGGTGTAACAATACCTTTCAGTAAAGTGGTTAAAAACTTGGGAGTGTACTTTGATGAACATTTATCGTGGACGCATCAATTGCAAGAGATTAGTAGAAAGGTTTTTTCTACCTGGCGTTCCCTAAAACGTCTACGATATGTTCTTCCGATACCCACTAAGGTAGTTTTGGCTGAATCCCTACTCCTTTCCCATTTAGATTATGCGGACGCTTCTTTCACTAACTTGACGGAGGAACAACTGAACAAATTGGAGCGCCTTCAAAACCTGGCTTTGAGGTTTGTTTTCGGTTTACGTAAATTTGACCATATCTCCGAGTATCGCCTCAAGTTAAAGTGGTTGCCAATCCGCTACCGCCGTGACTCTCGTGTTCTCTCCTTCCTTTATAACATCCTATTTGACTCCCATTGTCCCACTTATTTAAAAAGTAATTTTAACTTCCGTACCTCTGACAGACTGGAACTACGATCTATATCTAATCTTCTTCTTGACATTCCTATCCACCGCACTAAATACTTTAATTGCTCTTTCATTGTAAAATCCATTTCCCTTTGGAATTCTTTACCTATCCATATAAGGCAGGCTGAAACTATACATCGCTTTAAAACTCTTATAAAAAATCATTATCTGGAATCATATTGTGTCAACCCTTAACTTATGTAACTAACACTTATTATTATAAATTAAAATATCATGTAGGTTTATCTATTGTATATATATATATATATATATATATATATATATATATATATATATGTCGGAGCCGGATATGAATATGGACACAAAACGAGACGGAAGCGCGCCCCCAAGTGGCAAAATGGCGCAACTTGTCTATGGCGCGCTTTGACATGACTCGGGACTTTCTTGACGAGACTGAATTCATTCGTGATTTGGTCGCCAAGTTGAGATGTCTTGAAACGTGTTATGTTTCGTTAGTGTCAATACTTGTAAAGTAAAGTAAAGTGAATTTAAAGTAAAGTAAATTCATAAAGTGTAGTGAATAGTGAATTTATAAAGAAATTGTGATTACGAATAAACAAGTGATATTGTTACTCTGTTCTCTTTTCACGATTTACCCACGAAAGCCCACAGTATCCGAAGGAATGTTATTAAATCATGAGAGCCCTTTCGACATCAGAATCTGGGATCAAATCGTGCAAGAGAGAGAGGTTTTTCTTAAAAGTGCGGGTAGTAAAAAAAAAGTGTAATCTTTTGTGTGGTCTGCAAAAAGTGATAATAGTAATCATTGCAAATCAATACAAACTCGATCCACATTTGGGCAGTACGTACTAACACGTGCTGCTTTGCAAGCTATGTACATGGCGTAATTGTGGTAAGACGGGACAGCGGTGAGCAGAGTGCTGCAAGGATACCGTGTACCAATAATCCCGCCACGATGATTAAGAAGGAGTAGAAGTACTGACAGCGGTGACGTGATGATGACAGTGACGTGACGTCTACACGGTGGCGACACCAGCAGTGGTGCTTTAACGACAGGCTTTGATTATGGTTTTGGTAGAAGGTGATGGACAAAACACTGGGATGATGTTCGACCGGATGATGCATAGCCTCGCCAAGGGGAGAACGAGCAGTGCTGGGTGACCGACCAGCGTGCTGACTGCTGGGTGACTGACCAGCGTGCTGGCTGTTGGGTGACCGACCAGCTTGCTGGGTGTCCGACCAGCGCAGACAAGCATTGTGCATCTTATGGACTTCTCTACTCGCTTCGCAATGATGTGAACTGGTTGTATCATGATCGTTACTTATTTCATTATAAAGTTCTAAATGGTTCTGGTTTTATAACCAAAGTATTATTTAAAAAAATAATCGAAGTGAATAAGCAATCATTAACGCAAAGTAAAAACAAGTACTTAGTACATAGGACATACGTCTTACAGATATTCATTATTATTACTGTTTGATTGACCGAAGTAGATCAGGCTGTAATACAGCAGTACTTGAAAGTTTGATCAGCAGATGATCATTATCGACATTTCATTTCGTGAAATCGTACTGTTTGTAATAAAGTGATCAAAATCAGAATATGATAAGCAATTCTCATGACGTGTATTTTGATAATACAATTAGGCATTCGTGTTATTTTTTGGGTGTTCATTTCAGAATAGATAAAGTTCCAACGGATTCACATTAACGTGAAGTAAGAAAGTAGGAAAGGTGAATAGTACTATAGAGTCGATATCGTATCGATATCGATTGGTTACCAACACCTGAAACTTGTTATTGGATGTACTATATTCTTATTAGGTGTGCCTGAAATAAACCACATCCGGTATGCGTATCGGTGCACCTGCACTGCATAAACAAAATCAATTGACGTGTACAAATATTGTTTGGAAGATGCTACCTAGTTTGAAACTTACCATGTCTATTAAACCGGGAAGAAATGGATTTTAAATTTCGGATACGGATATGGATATTTAATGATATCGAATTACCCATTTGTTTCGGATAATTTCGGTTACGGATATTGGATATTAGTTTCCTTTTTACAGTAGCAAAAGTTTTATTTCGGATTCGGTTACGGTTACGGAGCTCCCTAACGTCCCTGTTATTAAATAGCGAAGTTCATCAAGTGGGTGTTAATCACAGTAGATACTTACAGTTTGTACACAGTTCTATTTCTTATTTGGCGTTACCGCATACGTAGTAAGAAATAGCCATTGATCAGTTTCAAAAGTAACTTTAAATAATATCGTGTTTGTTATTTATTCCGAGAGTGTTTTTTTAAACAAACAGATAACTGATAATAAGTGCTAGGACATTCGCGATCCGCAATAAAACTGTCCGTTTATGATATTGTTGTTGTAAGCTGTAAAATTGAAACATGTTTGTCTATCTATTACTTTCACACTAGGCGGATTGGAATTACTATAAGTTACGGCAATAATAGTGTAATTTGCGACGAAAAGAAAATCGGTTGTGATTTAAATAAACTTTATTGAATTGACGCATTTTTATTTCACATTTCCAGAAGCCTGTGGCTGGTGTTGATGGTGAACGCGGCAGCACACACTCAACGGTCCAGTGGCAGAGGCCGTGAGCTTGTGGCTGAGGTGGATAAGAAAGTTCATCGGTGGACTTCAGTCAGCTTCGGTGAACTTGGTTATCATGTGAAAGGTTGTAAACGCACTTGGGAGTCTTCTGGTATTGTGATCGCTCACGTGACCAGAGCGTGGCTCTCCACTTAAGAGTTGTGGGTTCAATTCCCGCGATGGTGCAACTAAAATGTAGTGGTCAAGTTGTATTATTGGGACAGCTGCTGATCAGTTGTTATTATGAGACTGTTACTGTAACAGCTTTTCTTTATCGAATTAGTTAGATCGTTGAAAGGAAATAAAATGAAATTTATTGCAAAGTCAATTTAACATTTTGATCTCATAATAATTGTCCGCGATATTTGAACTGCGATAGCTTGGTTCTTGAGCTGCGACCTGGTGGCAAACAAACATACAGCAAAGTTTCTGTTCCTGTTATTTACTCTTGGATGATCATCATCATTTCGGCTATGATGTTCACTTCTGGATATAAGCCTCCCTTAATTCGTACTCTTAATTCGATTACATGGGGGTAGTTGCCTATACTCGCCACGTTTGGCAGGCGGGCTGGCGGGCGCATCCACGGGAAAGATGGTTGATAGCGAGGTGCTACTCTTTCTTCGACACCCCACGGATAGGAAACCCTAAAAAGAACATAATTGGACAGTTTGATCATTTTTTTGTGCTGTTTAATTTTGTGTACAGACGGAGATTCAATGAACGAGCGCCGCGACGCGACGCAGACGGCGCGCGTCGAGCTGTGCTGGGTACTGCTGCCAATGCAGCAATGCTGCAATGTATCGGCCTATGATGATGGCGTCAGGCGCCAAGGGGCCTGCACTCTGTACTTCATTGAAGTATCAGATTAGGATATTGAGTTTTTTTTGGTGAGCGTAATTGTTTATCTCGTGACTTTAGTGTGAAGACTCTGTATAGTCTTTTTCTATGAACCCTTTTTACAAATCTTAGTTGAGAAGGTACATTGACTGTTTCATACAGTAACCGAGATAAAAAGATAGTTCAAATAATACACCTTATGAAAGCAATAAGGCGTAAGTAAATAGATTTTCGATTGGTTGTTTTTCATAGTTGAAAATAAGGCTGTAAAAGTTGCAATTTCAAAGCGTACTTATGACTGTGCATACGTTAGAGAAAGATTCCTTCGGGTCATGTATTGGTGAAAGTTGATAATGATAAAGATTTTGCTAATGATGAACAAATTTGAGTTGTTGGGTAAAGTCTCTACCTACCGTACTATGAGCGAATATGAAGTTGACCGTCCAGTTATTACGTAACCAGTAACTCGGACTGTATCAAGTCCGTTTTATGTTCGGTGGGCGTTTGACTGGCGATATGGGACTGGGTCTATGAGTAATGAGGTTGACCGTCCAGTTATTTCGTAACCGGTAACTCGGACTATATTAAGTCCGTTTTATGTCAGGAGGGCGTTTGACTGGCGGTCTGGGACAATGAACCTTGTGAGTTCTATGTCTATGAAATTGGGTATGGTAGTGGAGTTAGAGATTTTACTAGTTTATTTGTGTTCAGTTGTGTTACAGTTCCTACAGTTTTAACATGATTTAAGTAACATGACCCAGGGTATCATTCCATGTCGAAATTTTTTTGATCAAGAATTTTATTTGAAAGATTATTTGAAACAAAATTTTATTGAGATCTGAACTTTATTTTTGATGATTTGTGGAGATTGGTCAGAGTTGGCCGAGCGAAAGGCTCGTGATATTGCAGCTGGTTTTCTCTTTTGCAGAAGCATCACACGGGACGTGTGACTTATCAGAATGGCCGTGTCGGAGCCGGATATGAATATGGACACAAAACGAGACGGAAGCGCGCCCCCAAGTGGCAAAATGGCGCAACTTGTCTATGGCGCGCTTTGACATGACTCGGGACTTTCTTGACGAGACTGAATTCATTCGTGATTTGGTCGCCAAGTTGAGATGTCTTGAAACGTGTTATGTTTCGTTAGTGTCAATACTTGTAAAGTAAAGTAAAGTGAATTTAAAGTAAAGTAAATTCATAAAGTGTAGTGAATAGTGAATTTATAAAGAAATTGTGATTACGAATAAACAAGTGATATTGTTACTCTGTTCTCTTTTCACGATTTACCCACGAAAGCCCACAGTATCCGAAGGAATGTTATTAAATCATGAGAGCCCTTTCGACATATATATATATATATTATATTATATTGTATACATATATTATATATTTATTGTGTTTATGTATTATTTTATTTTATTTACTTTTATTTTATTAAATATACTTTTGCGCAACTCCCATTCTCTAGCATTGTTTTCTCTAACACCATAAGGTTGTCTGGAAGAAATTGCTATCTAGTAATAAGGCCGCCTTTGTGTGCATGTCTGATTTTTGTAATGTATATTTTTTTTTTGTTTTTTTTGTAACTTGTTGTGTGCACAATAAAGTATATTTGTATTTGTATTTGTATTTGTATATTTGTCCTTTATACCTAGCAAGTATAATTAATAGTTTAGGAGATAATATAGCAAAATTAAAATCGTTTCGCCGTGATTCGACCGCCGCATCGCGGCGCCGCGCGATACAGGCTGATGCGTGACGTCTTTTATCCGAGTCGGGGTGTAGTGTAGGTATCAGATGCTGGTAGGTAGGAATTTTGGCGAAGGTCAACCAAAGGAACTCCACCCCACTGCTGGGTAAAAAATACTATTAAAATGTGCTAACAGGCAGTACCGGTAGTATGAATTTAACCACGCACAGCCGCTAACTGTGCCCCCAGTAATAATCGTGTTAAAAGTACGGCGTATGGCGTATAGATGTCGCTTTGATTTGAAGATATATGACAATAAAAAAAATACTGGACGTTTGTATGAAGCGCGGCGGGAACCGCGCTGCTTCAAACATTCAAATTTATTCTTTTTTTATTTTATATTTTGTTTAAAACAAAATTTCATTTATTTATATTATTATTATTATACTTAGGGTAGGTTATAAAAAACGCTACTAAAGCCGATCGGCGCGGCGCGCCGAGCTGGGGCCTACCTCTCCAAACTGATTCGATTTTAATTCAGATTCGATCGTGCCGCATACTCCCGAAGAAATTGACGTTTGTTTATTTTTATTCTCTGTCGATTGATATGGTCTGGTGTACAAAAAGTTACGTTCTAACGGTTTTCTTTATCCTAATTAATTTCAAAGTAATCTACCAAATAAAACACCAAAAACCGTTAAGATCGAACTGATTCGATTCTCAGTTGTGTCGAGAGTAAGCCTGCTGGATCCTCGGCGGGGCGGCGTGCCGCCGCGCCCATGTCTAACCGAGAGTTCCGTTTTAAAGACCTTAGTAATTGCAATATAAGTTTAAATTTAATAATACTTCAAAACATTAATGACAAAAACGGTAATAAGTTGAAATAATTGAAAATATTTTTATGGTTTCGCAATTTATCCTATGTCGTTTAAATTTGATATGAGGCAATGTTTTAATAGTGCATTAAGACGTTGCTTCATATCAAATTTCTATTCCCGGGAAGTACCCTTTAGGTTTTGGTTCCCTTTGGCGTGTCGAAAATTGCGAAAATTAGCGATATAAACGGCTGAATCTTTGGGTAGATGTGGCCAAGATGCCTGTTTCTTTTCACAGCCAGAAGGGACAGTAGAACTGAGTTTTTAATATGATTTTTAGCTTGATACCTACACGTGTTAAAGTTTTGGCACCCAGACAGACAGACGGACATCGAAGTTAAATACTTTACTAAATTAACGTGAAAAATTGTCTGGGTCTATACGGTGCATTCGAATAATATTATCCTAACTTCGAATACCTTTGCTGACTTCTACATATTGTTCGAAGGCCTACTTCTTTTGCCGAGCTCCGAAAGGATAGTAATATATTATTATTATACCCTGCATACCAAGAGGCTTGCCGGGTACGTGACTTGCTGGATCGGGATCAACACTGGGATGCACTGGGAAGTACCTATTAGCGAAAGTTGTCAGCGGTTGCGCCAATAAACTAAAAATATATTTAAAAATACTAAAGTGCCCTAAATCACTGTTCCACGCGTACGAAGTCGCGGGCACAGCTAGTAATGATAATAAGACACAACTTTTTATTTAAACTTTTCCACTTTTATTATGTTTTTGTAAGTTTTTACAAAATAACACTACCGGTTTCGATTACATCATCATCAGGTGTTTTGTCTTATTATTGTTAACATGCATATTTTCCATGAAGAGCCAACAGTATATTCAAGCAGTTACATCTTAATGACTTTTTTTTTTTTTTTTTTTTTTTTTTTTTTTTTTTTTTTTTTTTTTTATATAGAATCAATCCTGTTTATTTATGTCCGGCTCTGTAATTTACTCGCATAATTAATATAACTTTCTTTCTGTGGTGCGAGTACCAATACACAAGTCGTGCAGCTGCCAGCGCGGGGCTCACGCGCGGAGTGATCAGCGGCGCGCACGGCTTGTGCGCGG
The DNA here is from genome assembly GCA_905187575.2 of Celastrina argiolus. NCBI lineage: Eukaryota > Metazoa > Arthropoda > Insecta > Lepidoptera > Lycaenidae > Celastrina > Celastrina argiolus. The sequence goes on from LR994584.1 coordinate 8,904,448, forward strand.
CGCTTTGCCCCTTGCCCCCGCCGCAAGTAGTGAGGCTGCAGTGCAGAGTACACGATGCACAGTGCATACAGCCGAAGGTTAAATATATTGGTAGTAAAAAAAAAAAAAAAAAAAAAAAATATAACCCCTTGATAATTTTTGCCGTACACCGCACTATCCTTTTTGAAATACCTATTCTTATATTAGTATTATAAGTATTTATGTATCATAAAGTACTTCAGTATGTATTATATTTTAATATTTTATTTAATAACATTAGTTTATCGCACTCCTTTATCTAAGTATTAATTACGCCTTGAGTAGTCTGTCTCACGCCTGACAACTTAATTGGATCCACAGAATATCAGGGACTGTGGTAATCCTCAGTCATAACCTGAGTGGAATCCTTTTCAGCGGTTTGTGCATTACACCACCTACCTATAACATCCCTTAGCTCTCAGTAAAAAAATATATAGCTATGTTAAGTGTGTTTCTTTCTCATTGTTTGTCTCCGTTTATTGTTTTCTCTTTTTTGTCGCTTATCAGTCTGTTTAAAATGTTTTTGTGTTTAAAATATTGTGTGTGCTTATTTTGCTTGTTACTTGTCTATAAATGTAACGTTGTGTAATGTACAAATGTGTTTTGAATAAACGTCTATTATTATTATTATTATTATTATTATTACTTAAGTCTACTTAAGATCTTAATAACTCATGTCATATACCCTTACTAATAAAATAATAAACACAATGATAAGACATTTATATTATTATATTATTATTATTCAACATTGCTCTACATGTCTGACAATTAATGAGCTTACTAACTAACGTATTATTATCCGTTGATATTTTTATAAGTAAAGGGGTTAATTTTTAAAGTAAAGGTGTTGGATGTAGTTATCTCATAGAATTTTCCAGTAATTACTAGTGAGATAAGCTTACGAGCTGACCCGATAGTTCTAGAACGGTTTTAGTAAAATCGATATCGGGTACATTAAGCGCATATTGCCTAAGTATTATCTTCATAATGTAATAGAGGTTTGGCTAACATGATATTGCAAAATGGGATCCATAATTTTACTATTATCATTAGATGTTACGGTATTAAACCACTATTTATTTAGCGTTAAAACTAATTAAACCGTTACTATTAATTTTATATCAGCATTGCTCTAAACAGTTTTAATGACTACGTTTTTCGAAATGTAATGCTAATTTAGCTTCTCGAATTACTTATTAATACCTTCAAATGTGTTTCCTACATTTTCAATATGAAATGTACTAAAAGGCCCTTGGCTTTCATATAATGGCTAATCAACGATACCAGCTAACTGCGACTGGCGACAGTAATTTGCCGAGTCCGACTGTCATTCGATTAGTGTGCTCACAAAATGGCCGCTCATGCATCTACGAAATGTATTCCATTCCAAATTCAAATGTTTTAATTGATTCTAATTGCGCAGATAAAAAAGATTCAATTACAAACTCTAATCTGATCTTAACTAAACCCTTTTCTGATAAAATTCAGATCAAAAATTTAATTACAATAAGCTGTTAAGCTAATTTATTAAGGAGCGCCAAAGTTGCTCCCCTTAAATTACTTTAGTTTGAAGACAAATCGGATTTGTTTGAGTGGTGAGAAACATTTTTAACCACATTTTCTGAAAATCGTCTTGAAGGACGTTTGCAAAATTTGTTGTTTGATAGCGGCTATGGACTGACACATATTTTATTTGGAAATGTTTTATTCCGTAAATCCAGATAGTAACTAAAATATAAGGCTTATTTTATTACGTGAATTTTTAAAATGAATTATATATTGTAGAGTGTGATTTTAAAAACTAAAAAACTCTACCTATTTATACCAGGTGTAATTAAATAAATGAGTGATGATACTATAAGGATGTGTATGTGTCTCCTATGATAGAATCTCCTAGAAGTAAGTCAACTGTGAAAGTACTAGCGTTGAAAGACTTAATTTTGACTTTCCTGTTTCTATGAGAATGCCCTAAGGCCTAACGTCATAAATTTGCTTATAAAATAATTAAAAAGAAAGTAATTGTTTCAGCGTAAACTACGTACGGGACTCATACACACCCTAAAGTTTTACCACTCATGCATATTGTAGCCTGTATAATTAGCGCTACCTGCCTAAATAGCTTATCTAGTTTACATTTTATCATGAAAAACTCTCAACTGGGTTGAGAATAAACTAAACTTTCCAAAGTCATAATTTATTTCTGTAGCTTATCATTTCAGCAATATTTTAAAGATATTAATGTTCTCACAAGGGACTTTTTATAATGATATTAAATTCTACCTGTGCTCTGATTTATGAAACGAGAAGCAATTTCCTCTACGGAAGTGTTGCTCTGACAGAATTTTTCAACGGAAAAAGACTGGAATCTCTGAAATACAGTTCCGATGTCAACACTTGAATTTGTATAAATGTATTGTGGAGTATATCGTACAATTGACTGCCTTCGTTGGCATAAATATTTGAGGTGCTCTAGATTTTTCGACATCTTCAAACATTTAAACTTCGAAGCTGTTGCAAAGATTCAAAACATACCGTCAATTAATAATCCTTACATATTATAAAACAATATCCTCCGTCGCGTCTCTTTGTCTTTCTGTTCGCGATAAACTATACTATATAGGTATACTATATCTATGGACGCTTCACACCACGTCAATCTGGCCCTGTGCTTAGTATCCGAACAACTTGTGTTACAAGTACCAGGCAACGGAAATATATTTAATACTTTTATACTATACACATATTTAAGATATTTATTATATTATACACAAATTAAATACACATCCATGACCCAGGAACATTGAAAACTTTTTGTTCCCTCGTTGGGGATTCGAACTCGCGACCTCTCGTTCGAGCACCAACGCGCTCAACCACTGCGCTACGGAGGTTGTCAAGACTCAAAGACTACTGCACCGATCTTCATTCTGTTTTCAAATATGGATAGAGTGGTTCTTGGGGAAGGTTTTAGTGTGTTAGTGCGTCAAGAGTAGAACCTAATTCTAAGACGTTTTGAAGATCGCCGGAACAGCTAGTACCTAATGGGTACACGGTAATAATTATTTAAGAATTCATTCATCCTTTATACCTAATAAAGAATGAATGAATTATTATCGGAACCATTTCTGACGAAGATTTATCATTGGCCTGTTTTTAAAAGAACATCGTAGACCATTGAAAGAAATGCTTTTAATACCAAATGCTATTGCTTTCTATGGCGTAGTGTGGGCTGCAGCAGGCAACAACCAATTATATCATAGCCAATGTGCCCTTTTAACCACACATAAACAATTCATATAAGTACATTAGGTACATGACTTTTCAAAACATTTACAAAACACGAAGCCACTTTTCGTGTCGTTAAATATATGAATTAAGACATAAAAGCAAATGAGCTTCCAAAACTCTGAAACGCGTAGTCTCGTGTTTGTATAACAAAGGGTCTTAAATTAGAGTAATATTCATGACATGTGCTTAGGCGGAATGCTGCGTAATGTGAATTTTTTGACAGTCATCCATTAACAAGTGGGTACATGTCATATTTAACCTTCAAAAACTGACGGTTCTGACGATGTGTCGTTGCCACGAAGCTCCAGACGGATAAACCGATTAACTTTTTTTTTGAGTTTACATTTACATTGTTTTTTTTTTTACATTTACCTTAATACAAAAATGTGTGTTTTGTTTATTTATTGTTGACTCTGCATAGTCGAATGTTTTGCATACTTATTATGCGCCTTGATGGAATTTTCTTGGCGTTCTAGAATACTTTTGTACGTTCTGTCAATCGAGTAGGCCATGGACGTCGTAGATGTGATAGAGATGACAATAATATATTGTGTGACTGATGAAATGTTTGTTTATACAAATACATTGATGGAAAACTGAAGCCAGTATTCAGATTTTTCACTGAAATTTAAAAAAATTATGTAACATCCTAAATTGATAGAATATTATGTTAGTATAATGTCTGCCTTTATTTGCCGACCGTTCTAACTAATATACTAGGTAGACCGATGTTGGTTCGTGGATAACATAGAATAGATTGATCCATTGATCCAAGTTAATTATGCTCCATCACGCGCTTTACATTTGCGGCTTTCAAACCACATACAGACCTAATGTAGGTATCAATGTTAAGTTCTAAATTAAATTAACTTTTTGAGTAGTGTACTAGTGGTAGCAAATAATAACAATAATTATTTTAATTCGTGTTGTAACCCCAAAAAATAAGTAAATAGATCCAACTATTTATATACGAGAACATTAAGTACCTATCAAATAGCGAGTAGGTAGTTTTACGTAGCTATAAAAAATATATTTAAATTTGGAACGTGCTAGCACTGCACGAACATGAAGTAGTCCGATGTTAAATATAAAATGCACACTCTGCAAAACTTAAATCTTACAGCTCTGCAAATTCTGCAATTATATGGATGCAGGAAAATTTTCACTGCATTTAAAAAATCTACTGTGCGCCAGAGGTGCCCAAAAATTAGGTTACAAAACGATTTACGGTGTAAGCAAATTACTAGATATACTTACTTTTTCCTAGGTAGGTATCTACTTACAAATATATTTTTTAATAGTATCTTAAGTTGGGTATGTAACTTTAAATATTATAATATTATAAAAAATTATGTGAGCTAACTACTCAAAACCACACATGTAACATACTACGTACTTACTAACATAGTAAAAGGATAAGCTTTGGACTATCCTGACTATCCCTATTACACGAAGTTTTTTTTTAAATTTGCATTATGCTACATATTATGATATAAAACTATTTATAAAATAATTTTGGCTTACGAATTGGCGATTCGCGGTATAGCGTGCACAATGCAATAATTTTGAGCTGTCACACGCAGCGTGCAGGTGACAGATGAACATTGGTGCCACCTGCTTTGTGAAACATGGGATTTCCCCAAAACTTTTCATTGTTTCTCGTTTCATAGTTTTTTGCATAGATGTATGATAAAAATCTGCCAAGTGCGAGAACTCACGCACGAAGCTTGCGTTCGAAACGCAAAATAAATTACGTTTGTTGAATGGGAATCCTTGAATATTTAATAATTTATTTTGTTTTTTACTTTTTTGTTGCTAAAGCGGCAACAGCTGAAATACATATTTATAGATACAACCTGGTGACAGATAGACGACAAACGGCGATAATAGGAACAGGGTCCCGTTTTTGGGCACGTAATCCTTTAAATCAACAAAAAATTCATAATATAAGTAGGTAGGTATTAAGTATGGTTTTGTCAAAAGTTTCGGTAAAAAGTAACATACAGCTTACTTAACTAAAAATATGACCTAAAAGTAACGATGACCTAATTGATTCTGGTCCCGGATCCCGACGTTGACACATTTGCCTGAATCCTAACCAAATAAAAGAAATTGAATCCTTTCACAAACTTCGACAGAATCTAAGTGAAATATAAATCGAAAAAATACCTAAGTATATATAGTAGATAAAATTAACTTCTGTAACTTTACGAGTATTAGTAGATAAAATTAACTTCTGTAATTTTACGAGTATGTCTTAATAGCAAGTGACCGACTACCCCTTAATTATACATTTTTATTATGAGCAAGATGAGAAGCTAGTCCATAATTTTCTTTCACAACTTAAAATTTTGCAATGAAGAATGAGTACAAAAAGAAAAAGTAAGGTCAGTACATTATTTAATATTGTTATCATATTAGAATTTCCAGTACTTATAATTAACTTCTGTAATTTTACGAATATGCACCTATGTCTCAATAGTACTACCCGTTAATTATAAATCTACCCCTTAATAATACTTTTATAATTTAAGCGAGATGAGATGCTAGTCCATAATTTTCCTTCAAAACATACAATTTTGCAATGAGGAATGAGTACAAAAAAAGTAACGTCAGTAGATTATTTAATATTGATATCGTATTAGAATTTCCAGTTTCTGTGCAATTACATTAGAAGTAAGCCGGGCATTATCCGGCGGATATACGGAGTAGATACGAGATATTAGCTGCACACTGCATGCATACATGAATTTTATCAAGTTTATGATTTATGATATATTTGAGCTATTTTTAATATTAGGTACACTTTCGTAATAATACGAGCAATTTAAATTATAATACTTATTTTTATTGGCTCGTAGGTATACGACATCTATGGATATTAAAATTACACCAAAGATTTAATTATTGACTCAAAAAGTAAGAAATTTTAAGTATATAATAATAATTATTATGACTACTTAGATGTTTCAAAATCATAAGTTTCAAATTTTTAAGGATCTTTTGCCACTGAGATACATAAATATTATGTAAATGTTGTGTATGGAATCTGATAGAAAGATTGATAAATGTGTCCTCCTGATATTATATACAAACGTTTGGTAGTGTGAGGTGTGCCGTGTGTATTATTATTATTATTTATTTTATGTCTCTCTATGCGAGATTTTAAGAAATATTAGCATTTTGCACTTCTTCTCTATTTTTGCTTCACGTAATTAATATTATTATTTTTATAAAGTTTAGTTACATTAGCGCACAATATTATGCTTTCTAAGTTTTGAGTCTTAGCGTTTAATTTAAAACCTTAAATTTGTTCAATTTAAGAACACACACGCATTTCAAATCTTTCAATAGGGTATACCTGTCTCACTTGAACCGTGTCCCCAGTGTGAATTGTCCAATATGCGTGGGTCGGCTCCCGGCTCTCGGCACTCGGCGCGCACCACCACACAACCGTGAACGGATTTCACGCTCGACTCGCTCGCTCTTTGATGGGCTCAACGTAAGTAACCGAAAATTAGGCGAACATTTTAGGAAACAGTTCAGAATTCATTGTACGATTTTTACTATTCGAGGGATTTAAATGTTCTGCTTTCGCGCGTATAGCTGGCGGTACAGATAGGTCGTCGATGTTTGGTGTGTTCATTAACGTGCGTGGTCTAGTTAAACGTCTTCATTCAGCTGTTCTTAAATCTCACAAATAAACTTTCACATTTATGTTATTTTTTTTAGTTTTTTTCCATTCCACGAGAACTTCAATGCCTACATTCATTATTATGATTAATTTTATTTATTAGACGAACTATATTACTGTAAAATTTCATCAAATCCGTACAATTTTCTTGAAAGAGGCGCAAACAATCTGTTCCATCCATCATTGATAAAACGACAAAAAAAAAAACATAATATTATGCCGTTAAAGAATTCAAATAAGTAGTTGATTAAGGGCTGATTTTTCAATTGTCAGATAACTTTTATCTAAGGAATAAATATGTGACTTTGGCAGATTTTGTATGGAACAAATGTCAAAGTCACATGTTTATTCAACAGATAAAAGTTATCTAACGATTGAAAAATCGGCCCTAAGAACACGAGATCAACCGCTGATTAAATTAATTCCCACCAATCTCTAGCTACTGGGATACAGTTTGTAAAAAGACCGCTTGCTATAACTTTGGACATGATTATAATACCTTTTCTCATTCTAGAAATTTATTTTTTTTATTTTACTAGAAGTAAAAAAATATTTATTTAGCTTTAAAGCAAATCTTAAATAGTAAAAAGAAAAAAAATAATGAGAAAATACATTTTTTGTTTCATCATATCCCAAAGTTATAGACTTCGAATTTTATTCAGTATCTAGTAATTGAAAACATGAATGGACGAAAATGATATGTTGCAAAAAAAAACCGAAAATTTACTTTAAATAGTAAAGTATTAATTACATTGATTATAGGGACGGTTCTTTAGATTAATGTATTTAATACCTACTTTACGACGTTTTCTAAAATGTTTGGACAGATTGAGCTCAATTTTCTCGAAATTAGAATTTTGCTACATATCACCTTCATCGATTCATGTCTTCAATTATTTCAATAATAATATCCCAACTCCCCTGTGTTAAAATAAATAGAAAATTTCGCATGAAATATTCTTTAATCAAGTTATATTTTTTAATCTCACAATTTCGTGCCTCGATAAAATGTTCCAGTTTCGTCGAGATTATTATGTAAACAGATTTCCTTTACTGCCTCGGCACTTTTAATTTTAACGCGGAAGTGCAAGGACTTGCTTATTACAATACTAATGTTATTTGCTGTTAGACAGTATACTGGAATTCCAAATGAGAATGCTGGAAATAGCGTGTGGAGAATTCTGTTGTTCGGTGTAAAATGTAAAGCTGGAATATTCGGGAATGTTGCATTTTTGCAGAACATTCGCAAGCGCTATCATAGATACGTGCCAAATTTTTATGTCGTCGTGTGCTTCTATGACACTGGAAGATAAGTTATTACCAATTATACGGTAACTTTAAATGCTATTTCTTACTGTAAATACATTAATCTTAAATATTTTGTGGCGTATTTTTTCCAAATAAAAATTTTAAAAAATGTTTCTTTTTATAACATTATTGTCGATCTACAACTATATAATTGGATAAATTTACAACAATTACGTAATTTTTTGGTAATTTTGTATGGAACCCTATGTGCATAGGTTCGCCACAAGTTTGGCCGGATTTATTTAACTTTATAATTTTGTGTTCAATTTTGAGTAATATGCCAACGAAGAGTTCTTATTGTTTTGCATTGTCCGTTCATTTGTTAGTATCTTTTTGTTTTGCTGATTTTATGATTTAACACAATATACTACACTTATTTGTTACTTATTATGCTGAAAATTTTTTCAGCGTCGTTATCGTCCGCAATTTTCATAAAAAGGGGTGCAAAGTTTTTGTGTAAAATAATTTATATACCTATAGATACTGTATGTCTAAATTAAGTTACAAGTCATAGACCGCATGAGAGTGCCTATTCTCCCCATTAGGCGAAACGTTTCGAACGTAATTCGATCTAAAAGCTTTTGAATTTCGAACACAACCGAACCATTAACAACGTAATATTCAATTTAGGAACCATAAATGCAATGGCGAATTCCATTTTACTAATTCAATCCGTCAGGATCTTATACCTATTTATTTAAAAAGAAATGTAAACGTTTAACGTACTATTTTTGCAATATGGTGTGTATTATACAGTAGATATGCTACATCGGTTTTTATTGACTCACCAACGCTTTGTAAAACAAAATAGATTTATTAAGGTGCGATTCTACCGGTGTTCTGAACTGTTGCGAACATTGTGCGTAACAGATGTTTGTTCCGGTGGACTCGCTAACGCAACATTAATAAATTGGAACACATACAAATTGGCACAGCTTCTTTATTCAACACTATTTTGGTGGAATCGTACCTTTAGATTTTAAGTTTGTAGAATACACAGGAAATAGGCATGCAAGGAAGTCCGTTTACTTCGTGCCCCCAAGCCTCTCCCTTCCAAATGTGCTTGGCAAGCGGCTTGTTTTATTTCGTTTTTGAGGGTAGATTTTTCCATAATATTATTTTTGACCATTGATACGCTAGTAGTTATAACTATTGGTTACTACCAATAGCACAAAATAAATTTGTCCATCTAGTTAGTGCATATGCGCCTACCCTACCGTCACTGGACGAGGAGAAGGAGGTATTTTACCAACAACTTCGGCAAACCGTTGAGAATATTCCAAGGCATGATAAGCTTATTTTACTGGGTGATTTTAATGCTCGTGTAGGCACGGATCACGACCTCTGGAACGGTGTTCTAGGCAGACGCGGTGTCGGAAACTGTAATGAAAACGGCTCCCGACTCTTAAATCTTTGTGCCGAATTTGACCTTTGTATCACGAACACATTTTTCCGCCTTGCTAACAATTATAAAACCTCCTGGATGCACCCAAGATCTAAACACTGGCATCTTTTAGACTATGTTATAGTCCGCCGTAAAGACTTCCGTGACGTTCTTGTAACAAAAGCGATGCGCGGGGCACTGGGCTGGACTGATCATCGTCTCATCAAGTCGAGAATGCGTCTCGAGTTGAAATTTCCACGACGAGCACAACACAAAGTTACACCTAAGCTAGGGTTTTCCCGGTTGGTTGCGTCACCGGAGTTGGGAGAGTCTTTGAATGCTAAGTTCGCTTCTACTGTTCTGCCTACTGAGTTTTCCACCTTAGACGATGAATGGCGATTTTTCGCAAAACACTTATATACTTGTGCTCTTAACATCATCGGTCAACCACAAAAGAGAAATCAGGATTGGTTCGATGCCTCCGATATTAATATTAGGATGCTTGTTGAGCGATATCGGCTCGAAATGAATTCAAAATCGACACATTTCCAGAATAAAAAGGAAACTCATAAAATGCTAAGGTCTAAGATTCGTGAACTGAAAGACAAGTGGTGGAGAGATAAGGCCGCTGAACTGCAGCAACTAGCCGACACTCATCAAACCGGTAAGTTCTTCGAAAGCGTACAAGCTATTTTTGGGCCGAGAATGAAAAAGACAGCTCCGATGTACTCAAAGGACAGGCAACATCGAGTTACGGATAAAGAATCTATACTAAAGCGATGGGCAGAACATTTTAATGACGTTCTAAATCCCGATGCGCTCAGAGTAGATCTCTCATATTTAGATACACTTTAGGAGCAACCAGTCTACCAACATCTGGATTATCCGCCGACTTTCGAGGAATTCATAAACGCTGTTAAGCGTCTGAAAAACTCGAAGACAGCAGGATTGGACCAATTTCCGGCGGAGGTGTATAAATATAGTGGGGAACATATAATAAATAGACTTTACCATCTTGTCTTAAGAGTGTGGGACAGTGAAACCGTTCCCCAGGACTGGAAGGATGCTGTTATCTGTAAACTGTACAAAGGTAAAGGGGATGTCTCCGATTGCAGCTCCTACCGAGGTATATCGCTTCTCTCCAGTGCCGGGAAGATCCTTGCGCATATTCTCAACACCCGCCTCAGTGAACAGGCTGAACATTATCTCCCCGAAAGCCAATGCGGGTTCCGACCTGGTAGGGGAACAATTGACGCCATTTTTGTCGTAAGGCAGCTCCAAGAGAAAAGCCTTGAACAACAGCGGTCCCTCTTTATGTGCTTCGTTGATTTGGAAAAAGCATTTGATCGCGTTTCTCGTGAGGCCCTCTGGGTAGTTCTCCATAAATTTGGATACCCAAAGAAGTTTGTCAACCTAATTCGCCAATTTCATACTGGTATGAAAGCACAAATACAACACGAAAACGATCTCTCCGAGGTGATCCATGTAACTAGTGGAGTTAAGCAGGGATGTGTTATGGCACCTACACTCTTTGCCATATATTTTTCCGCTGTGATGAGCGATGCATTGAAGCACTGCAATGGCCAAATACAACTCAATGTTAGAACTGATAAGGGGGTTTTTGACATCACAAGGTTTAGAGCAAAGTCTAAAACTCAAGGAATCTCTATATTGGATGTGCTTTATGCAGACGACATATGCCTCATGTCTGATAGCATGTCGCACCTTCAATATTATGTTGACACACTACATGAGTCATGTCAGCGATTTGGTTTGGTCATAAGTGCTACCAAAACACAAATACTGAAGCAAACACCTAGAGGCAAAGTCGCTGACTCAACCGCATTGAATCTGGATGGCAAACCACTAGAAGAAGTTTCGCACTTTGCATACCTTGGTAGTCACATCCGCCACGATAATACCTTAGCCTCGGAAATACCATCACGTGTTGCTAAGGCAGCTGCCAATTTTGGGCGACTCAATGATCGTGTCTGGAAGTCCCATGACCTCAAGCTAGAGACTAAGATTAGTGTTTATAAGGCACTAATAATACCTGTGCTTTTGTATGGAGCTGAGACATGGTGCCTCTATAAGCCAGACATTAAAAAGCTCGACACCTTCCACCTAAGATGTCTAAGGTCTATTCTTAGGATAAAGTGGCAGGACCGTGTGCCTAATTCTGAGGTCCTTCGTCGCGCCGGGGTATATGGAATGGAAGCTCTACTGATGCAGCGACAACTTAGATGGTGCGGACATGTTCTTCGCATGGACGCTCGCCGTATGCCTAAAGCTGTATTTTTCTCTGAGTTAGCAGAAGGCAAACGTAAGCAAGGTGGACAGTATTTGCGCTATAAAGATGTGCTCAAAAGGCATCTGAATGCTTGCTCTATTGCCCCTGCGTGTTGGGAGGAGCTTGCTGCTCGGAGGTCATCTTGGCGATCTACGATCTATAACAAGATTAAGACGTTTGAGGGAAATCGCCTACAAACGCTAGACGAAAAGCGCCAATTACGTAAAGAGAGACCTAAGCCCTCCTATATTTACACATATAACTCGGCTGGCCAACTCTACTGTAGCACGTGTGATAGGATATTTACGAACAAGTTTGGTCTAGCAAGTCATATAAGGGCTCATACTAGAAATAACCATTAATTTCCGGGGTCGCCGTTATCGAAATCGATAAGGAGGACTATATATATAGTTATAACTAAATGTTTTTGACCGATTTTTTATACGGTTATAATCGGTGACTGATTTTTCACTTATAAAAAGTCGGTCATTTTGTCGGTCGTTGGGTTGGCGCCCTATAATAGATTCTATTCTGTACACCGAGCTATGCAATTAGAGTCTTATTCACCTCAACTCAATTTGCTGTGAAATCAACAAATTTGTTTTGAATATTCACTTCATTTGTGAATGGTGTCTGATTGCAGAAAATGTAAGGTGTATTATTACATGGCGAACTATGTCAATCCATATAGTTACTTTCCGAAGTTCGTTACTGTAATTAGCGATGTTATCTATAAATCCGGTGCTAAATTTCAGAGAAGCTTACCGTAGTAAACATAAAATGATATTATCACAGCTACAATCTGTCATTATGATCGTGTTTTACGAGTTTACATCACCTACACAAAACAGTTGTTTACGATTATGGTCCTGGAGCAAATGACGATGATAACTATTATGAGGGAGACTACATGTAAAATTTAATTAATACAACGTGTAAGAGAAATCAGTGATTGACGTTTTATTCTATACGAAAGGTAGTTGCAAACATTTGGAAACCATTCTGGATACCTTAAGGCTATGCACGTGAGAAGCTGAAAAGTTTTTGAAACCGTACTTTGGTCTAATAGAGAAAATCTTAAAAAAATATTATACGAGTAATTCGATCTTATATACCAGAGCATAGTTGTCATTTACATTTATATTTATATTTTAATTTTGTTAAAATAATAGGCAAAGTACACCCATTTTTAATTGAAACCTATTTACTCTTTATTTATTGGTGACGCGAGTGTGAAAATTATTTCAATATTTTAAGTGAGACAAGAATTAGGGGTATATTGTTTTCGATTTGCAAAATTGTCCCTTTCTCGCCATACAAATAGTTATTCAATGTCATTCATGGTTTGGCGGTATACAAAGGTAGTAGTATCATCACTTATTATAGTAACAATTATATATAAATACTCAAAGGGTCCGTCCGTCCTTCCTGTCATTAGGCTGTATGCCCTTAACAGTTATATCGTTGAATATTTTTACAGATGATATAATATTGTATAATTTCTGTATGATTTACAGAAATTATACAATATTACCATAATATTAGTTATAAGAACAAACGTTCTTTTTGTTATTTTCTACAGAACTTTTCCCACCCTGACTATTCTCTTGGTCCAACTCGCACTTGTCAGTTTTTAATATTCGTTAATTTCAGGCAGGGACCGAAAAGGTTACCCATTTTGGTGTTTTAAACTGTTTAATTTATACGATTCTCTGAAAAACCCTAACATGCGCTTCAGCCGTATATACGGCTGAATCAACGGTATAAATAAACCGTTTATGAATAAGGTTCATTTTCGTTCGTTTTTCTGTGTTAAAAAAGGATGCGTGATAAGTAAGTACCGCGGAACGCTATTGGCTGAATTTGTTCCATCATGCATGTCACAACTAGACTGGCGCACCATTTTACGCAAAAATGAGTGTGCGTTACAACTGCTCCGCCACGGTAGAAATATGATGAAAATGTTCGCCCAAAATTTAGGCGAAATTTGACAAAATCGATGGGTCCAAACCAAAAATTTGTCGAAGTAGAAACAAAGAAGTTATAAGGGTTTTAAGTTGGCCGCGCCAACGTAACGTCCACGATGGCGCGGCCATGGAAATCTCAGGAAGTACGTGGGTTAGAGATCTAATTCTTTTTCTAGTATGAAGATTGAATTTGGCGAAAATTGTCGAAAAACAAATTATAAAGTAGAAATCGATATTTTAAGAGATATTTACCTCAGAAGCCGTGGTGGCGCAGACGTGCACTTCGTGTTTCTTTGATGTTGATTATTTCTTTATATCATAAGACTTAGTACAAAAAACTGATACAGGAAGTAAGGGCTTAATTTGTCGAAACTAATGAAAGCAATAAATACAACGAAATGTTATTTAAACAGACAAATCGGACCGAAAGAAAAAATAACATGGCCGTGCCAACGTAACGCTTCTTTGTACGCTGATATATCATTATCTGTAATTGCTAGGGTTTCAGTTTTTATATCCATTTATTCGGCACATTAACCTGATTAGAATGGCATATCGTTTTACCCTCAGAATAGTTTTTAACGCGTGTAATCTCCAAAAATGTGCTCTCTCGTACAATGTTTGAGTAGGGTAACCATAATTTCGATTTTATTTGAGAATACTTTTACTCTACTAGACGAAAATGTGTCTATTTCTTAAATAATGCCAACAAATGGAATTATTACTACTAAATATTTCACACATAAACGTAAGTATGTAGTTAGTACCTATGCCCGTAAGCGGTCAGTTGTAGATATGATAATAATATTATGTTAGGTAAGTATACTGTACCTAGGCAGGCTACTTAATATTATGGGTTTCTTGCCCTTGAAATTAAGTACATACTTATTTACGACAAGTATCCTCATTCCCTGCAGCAAAGCAAGCCGGCGTAACGCCGGTTTTCATAGAGACCCATGGCCGTGGTTAAGACTCGCTATTGGAATTAATATTATTCCAACGGCAGACGAATAATATGCTTTTTCAAGAAGGCACTTTTTTTCCGTATTTCGGTATGAAGTGACGCTTAGATTTTATTAGCGAGTCCGACCTTGTACTTATGCATTTTTAGTCATCTGCCTAATATTAACTTTCTTGTTTGAGCCTTGTTAGACCTAGATTTTATTTCATTTATTTCTGTATCCATGATGTTTATAAAAGTACTAGCTGTGACCGCGACTTCGTACGCGTGTAAAAGTGATTTAGGGCACTTTAGTATTTTTAAATATATTTTTAGTTTATGAACACTGTCGTTTGGGTATTATGCTTCTTTATACATGGTCACACGGAGGCCGATGAAGTAATAATAATAGTTTCAAATAAAGGCTCAGATATGCCATATTAAGACATAGGATTAACCCCAATAGACGTAACAGTACTCCAGCCCGGCTCGGACGTAAGACACATCACGCAGCAGCCAGCATCACGCGGCGCCCGGTTGAATCACGGAGAAACGATTTTAATTTTGCTATATCCTAAAGTATTCATTATATTTGCATGGTCTATAGGGAAAAATATGTAGTCTTCAGAAATGCTTAAGCAGAATAACGTATTTTAAATGATAAGGATTAATACCGTTATGGTAGATGGCATTCATCTAATTCAAATCGCCATTTCATTGAGTGACTATCGTTTTTATCGAATGACATATTTATATATATATATATATATAGTGTGTAAAAAGAGCAGTCATTATAACTTTGAGATACGATTATACTACCTTTCCTCATTTCGGAAATGTATTTTTTTTTGTCAGAAACTAAAAAAAAATGTTTTTTTTTCTTTTTACCATTTCTTTTTTTTTGTAATAATAAAGCCAAAAAAAAATTATTTTTTAATTTTTGTAAAAAAAATATGAAAAAAAAATACATTTCTAGAATGAGCGGGTGTTCCCCAGGGTGGCGTACTCTCTCCCCTCCTGTTTTCTATATCGATTAATATTATTTCCTCATTAATCAACTCAAATTTCCATCTTTACGCAGACGACCTGCAACTCTATCGTCATTCTAATATTGATGATATTGATTCTACAGTTGCTGGTATTAACTATGATCTGCAGAGCATATCAAATTGGGCTAAATCTTTTGGTCTGTTGGTAAATCCCAAAAAATCGCAGGCTACGATAATAGGCTACTGCCTATTATCATAGCCTGCGATTTTTTGGGATATACTAGTAAGTATATAACGCAACGTTTACACATTGTGTAAACGTTGCGTTATATACTTACTAGTATATAAAGCAACGTTTACACAATGTGCCTGTGGTCAAATATGATGGTACTATTATCGAATTCAGAGACACAGCTAAGAATTTAGGGTTATCTTTGGACAGCAATCTCTGCTGGAATCCGCAGGTTAGTGAAGTCAGCAGAAAGGTACACCACTCGTTGCACATGCTGAGGCGCCTTCAAAACTTTTTGCCTTTGCAAACCAAAATTTTCCTCGTCAAAACTCTCATTTTTCCTATCCTCGACTATGCCGACTCCTGCTACTTAGACGTTACCGAAGAGCTGCTAACTAAACTGGAACGCTTGCAGAATCTCTGTATCCGTTTCATTTTTGGTCTAAAAAAGTTTGATCAGAAAAGTTGATTTTATACAATAAATGATAATTTATTTCAGTTTGTGAAGCAAGTTCAAAAATACAGTTTTTATATTATTGACACTGTGGAAACACTTGTCTTTTTAGTAAAATCATGTTAGTTACTTATTTAATGTTCTAATCTACTTTAGTGCCACGTTCTATATCTTCGCGTCACTGTGTAAGCGATCCCCCCTCGCGCCCCGCCCGAACCGTTCGTCCGCAGTCGCGCGCGAAATTCATCGACTTGCTTCAAAGTTATCGTCACTGCTCGGCTCCTATGTATCGTAGCGTTATGTTATATAGCCTATAACCTGCCCAGGAATATGGGCTACAATCGTAATAAGTTTGGTTAAAATCCCTTCCGTGGTTTTTGATGTTGCACATACAGACAGATATAGAGACAAAAAATATAGATGAGTGTATAAAAGAATTATAACCCGTCTTCGCAAAAACGGATCAAGGGCAAGAAATGTATAATATTAAGTAACCTTCCTAGGTACAGTATACTTACTTAACATAATATTATTATCCTATCTACAACTGATCGCTTACGGGCATAGGTACTACATACTTACGTTTAAGTGTGAAATAATGATTAATAATAATTGTTCCGTTTGTTGGCATTATTAAGGAAATAGATACATTTTCGTCTAGTAGAGTAAAACGTATTCTCAAATAAAATCGAAATTATGGTTACCCTACTCAAACATTGTACAAGAGAGCACATTTTTGGAGATTACACGCGTTGAAAACCATTCTGAGGGTAAAACGATATGCCATTCTAATCAGGTTAATGTGCCGAATAAATGGATATAAAAACCGAAATCCTAGCAATTACAGATAATGAGATATCAGCGCGGCCATGCTATTTTTTGTTTCGGTCCGATTTGTCTGTTTAAATAACATTTCGTTGTATTTATTGCTTTCATTAGTTTCGACAAATTAAGCCCTTACTTCCTGTATCAGATTTTTGTACTAAGTATTATGATATAAAGAAATAATCAACGTTAAAGAAACACGAAGTGCACGTCTGCGCCGCCACGGCTTCTGAGGTAAAAATCTCTTAAAATATCGATTTCTAGTTTATAATTTCTTTTTCGACAATTTTAGCCAAATTCAATCTTCATACTAGAAAAAGAATTAGATCTCTAACCCACGTAGTTCCTGAGATTTCCATGGCCGCATATTGGGCGAACATTTTCATCATATTTCTACCGTGACGGAGCAATCGTGATGCATACCAAAAATGATCATAATTGCGTATGACATAAGGTATAAGATGATGTTATTTAATGCAAGTTCTTGTCCATTTTTGTTTATTATTGTCTTTCCTTGATATTGATTTGGTAAAGAGCGAAAAGTTAATTCCCATCTTTTTTTTTTTTTCTAATTATACGGAATTGTAATTTAGGTAATTCAAATTAGTATAAAATATAAGTATGTTAAAATATAAGTATAATATTAGTATAAAATATAAGTGTTGTGCATTGTGCAACATTGATTTGGTCACTTTAAACATTAGTTTAAAGTGACAAAATTAATGTTGCACAATGCACAGCAAGGCTATTGAAACCTCAAGTCACTGATGAAAAAAACCGCTTTTCATAGATTTGATCCACGGCGTGTACCACGAATTTGTTGTCTCTTTCGGTTATTGGCGCAGCTGCATTAAACGGTTTAATACCGCTTAAGACAAGCGCATAGTTAAAAACCCTTAATATGGATATTTAAAATAAAACGGTTTGTATTGATACCGCTACAGCCGTATAGCGGATTAATCGGTCCCTGATTTCAGGCGTTAAGCGAGCAAAACACCTAGAATTTAAATGAAATACATAATACTTTTTTGTCGACCGAACCAGGAACTTAATAAGACATAAAGCTAGTCCGCCGCTCGGCTTTTAAACGCGGTCAAGCAGATAAAGCATTAGATTTTATGAGGGTTATCCTTGTTAACGAGTCGTTAAATGAAGACCCGTTTTGAAGCCAAGAAGATTTTGACTCGCCTACGAGTATTACGTCATCCTTTCTTTTCATTTTTGTTTAGTTGCCAGTGCATTCAGAACTTATACTTTGGAAAATGGACTGCATGAAATTTTGCCGTAGCACAGACTTTAATTTAGAGGATTTAAAAGAGTCTACTGGAATAATGAATTCTACCTTTCATAGATAAATGTTAAAGTCCCTTTATGGCGGCAACATTTACAGAGTGAATTGAGGCAGATTGTGTGTCGCTGGACTTTAAATGCCGATAGTTTGCACCCTCAGAGGGTTCCATCACGACGCCCACTCGCCAATTACGCTTCTCATCCTCCCACCAAGCATTAAGCTATTGGTACTCCAACCGGCCGGTAAAGGCAAGTCAGAGGAAAGGGCTCCGACCGGCCAGTAAAGGCAAGGTTGAGATGGAGAACATGGCATTCCGTTGGGTGGAGGAGTACTCAGGCGCGCGGGGTCGCTATTCGCCAACAGGCCACAAGATGCCCTTATAATAATAATATTAAGAAACTCTGTTCTGATCCAATTTAACTTTTTTGTGAAAGATAATGGACCAACATTTTAACGTAATTATTTTCGGTTAAATCTCGTTTGATTTTTAGGTTGTCGCGCTCGCGCCCACTATATTTGACGCATATGAAATTATATCAGCATGTTGACCGAACCGAGATTATATCCCGAATTTTTAGAGCAAATGCGCTATATGATTAGAGAAGAAATGAAATTAATTTTGAACGTTCACAAAGAGAGCATAATTCAACAATTGAACGTTAAAATGACGGAAGTACTTACCACAGTCGCTGATATAAGCTCGGCTATTAATTTTCTAGAAAACAAATATGAAGATATGAAAAAGGACATGACACAGAAGAACGAGATTACGAAAACACTGGAAAATGAAAACAAAGTACTGAAGCAGGATCTGATTGACATCAAGGCTAGACTTTCTACTATGGAGCAACAATCAAGAGCTAATAATTTGGAAATACAATGTTTGCCTGAACAAAAATCGGAGAACATTATAAAGATGGTAAAACAGATAGCTTCAATTGTGCAATGCCCTATTAATGATAGTGATATACAAAGCTGTACTAGAATAATGAAACTAAATAAAGACAGCCCTCGACCCCGTACTGTTTTAGTTAAATTCTTTAACTCACGGGTACGAGATAACTTTTTAGCATCAACTATAACCTATAACAAAAAAGCACCTACAAACGATGATAAACTTAATACTAGTCACATTGGTATGGGCGGATCTAGGAAACCAATCTATGTCTGCGAACACCTATCTCCATCGATCAAGGCCTTGCACGCAGAAGCACGAGTAAAAGCAAAATTACTTAATTACCGTTATGTCTGGGTTAAACATGGACGTGTTTTTATGCGTAGAAATGATAAGAGTGAATATGTTTATATAAAGAATGTGGACGTTCGTAACAGCCTCAAGTAGTTTGTCCTTTAACTAATTTAATTAATTATTATGTGCAGGCATTTGTGTTTATTTTGTTAATAAATTCACTTCTCTTAGCTGCTACTATCAAAATGTTAGAGGCCTAAATACAAGTTTGTCTCAAGTCAAACAAGAAGTGTTAAATAATAATTATGACATAATTGTATTAGTGGAGACATGGCTCAAAAGTAACGTATTTGACTCCGAAGTTCTCGATGATAGGTATATTATTTATAGACGCGATAGAGAATCATCTAAACTTTCATGTCATAAGAACAGAGGTGGTGGGGTCCTTATTGCAGTATCAAAAAAACTTAATACGGTGCGCTGTACTTCCTGGGAGAGTGATTGCGAGGATCTTTGGGTCTCTATAGATTTAAAGTTAGGAACGAAAATGCTTACCCTACACTTATGCGCAGTTTATCTTCCTCCACCTCTGACATGCGATGTACTGTCGACCTTTATTGAAAAAGTAAATAATGTTCTTACTCTGAACAATAATTTTGAAAACTTAATACTAATATTGGGTGACTTTAACATCACAGATTTAAAAGAACCTTATTATGTCTCACAAACGTCGCTTATTCCGCAACAAAACTACAATCCACTTAAAAATATTCTGTATGATTTTCTAGATCTAAACTCTTTAAATCAAGTTAATAACATACTGAATTATAAAGAACGTCTACTCGATCTTGTTCTTAGTAATGTATCACTGAATGTTTCGGAATCGAACTTCCCTATACGAACTGTGGATAAATATCATCCCGCACTTGACGTAATAATTGACGTTCAATTGCAACATTCTGAACTAAAAGAAACACAAAAATCTTACAAATTAAATTTTCATAAAGCAGACTATAAAAACATTTTAACTTCACTCGATTCAATTGATTGGGCATTGCAATTTAATCAATTTAATGACGATGTGAATAAAATGACTGATTACCTATATAATACTCTGGATGATGTTATAGAAACACATGTTCCTAAATCTAAAAGTAAATCATACTCAAAATTTCCTATATGGTTCTCAAAAACTCTTATAAAACTATTAAAAAAGAAGCATAACTGTCACAAAGATTAAAAAAGTATAATAACCCACTCGATAAAATTGAATTTAACTTTCTTAGAAAGGACTGTAGCAAAATGATTAGGCAGTGTTATAGAGATTATATTTGCGCTATTGAAGATTCTATTTCAGGTACTCCCAAAGTATTTTGGCCACATATAAAAAATATGAGGAGAAAGAGTAGCTCATATCCATCGTCTATGGAACTAGAACATACTGAGGCAAATAACGGTTCTGATATATGCAACCTCTTTGCTAAGAATTTCTCTTCGGTGTACGAAATTGATACCAATAGTCATACACACTATACAGTAACTGAACCAAAAATATACATGAGCAACTTTTATATTTCCCAACGCGATGTACTTAAGAAACTTTTGAAACTTGACTGCACTAAGGGACCGGGGCCGGATAAAATCCCTCCAATATTCTTGCAAAAATGTGCTCCTGCGTTATCCCAGCCACTTCACTTTATTTTTAATACATCGCTTAAAACAGGTATTTTTCCCACAACATGGAAGAAAGCCCGTATAGTTCCTATACCTAAAGGAGATAATCCTAGACTTATTATCAATTACAGACCTATATCTATACTGTCGACTGTGTCAAAAATTTTCGAGTCATTAGTTCACCAAAATTTATCCGGACATGTAAATAAGCTACTTAATACTAATCAACATGGTTTTTTACCGGGCAGATCATGTAATACTAACTTGATATCTTATGTAACTTACTTAACTAATGCAATTGACGATGGAAGTGAAATTGACGCTATTTATACAGACTTTTCCAAAGCTTTTGACAAAGTCAATCATAACATTCTTTTACAGAAATTAAGGTCCTTTGGTATTGTAGGCACTTTATTAAACTGGTGCTCTTCTTACTTAAGTCAGAGGCAATCCTATGTGGGCTTCGGTTGTCATCAATCTGACCTCTTTACTGCTTATTCCGGGGTTCCTCAGGGGTCCATTCTTGGACCTCTCTTTTTTGACATTTTTATTGATGACATAAATAATATCTTAAAAAACTCCAACATTTTCATGTATGCAGACGACCTAAAACTAGCTAGGATAATAAAAACAAAACTTGACGTAGGAAAGCTCCAGGATGATATCGATGCTCTAGTCTTGTGGTGTGTAAATAATAAAATGTACCTTAATGCAAAAAAATGCCATCATATTAAGTTTACAAGAAAAAGGGTAACTACCGTCAGCGAATACACCATATCAAACATTGCTGTATCTCAGGTTCAAACTGTTCGAGACCTTGGTGTGGTACTTGACTCCAAGTTGAGTTTTATCCCACACATAGAGGAAACAGTCAGCTCTGCCATAAGATCCCTTGGTTTTGTGCTTAGAAACGCTAGAGAATTTCGTAAAGCCTCTACAGTATTGACCTTGTATAATAGCTATGTAAGAAGTAAACTGGAATACTGTTCTACTGTATGGAATCCATTTTACAGGGTGCATATTGACAGAATTGAAAGTGTTCAACAAAAAATTGTCCGCCATTTGTCCCATAGATTTTGTAACTCCTTGCGTGGTTGCTCACACGACAAGAAACTACAATACTTTGGTATGGTAACTTTAGAATCTCGAAGACACATTTTAGACTTATTATTTCTATATCAATTAATAAACAATAAAATAGACTGCATGTTTCTCCTTTCTTCATTAAATTTCTACCTCCCAGTGAGATCTTCTAGGAAACTGGTACCCCTTTTTCGACCTAATTATCCCAAAACTAATCTTGGTAAAAATAGCCCAATAACTAGACTTACATGTAAATACAATGAACTATCGTTGAGGATTTCGGATCTTGATATAAACCATGATCTCTTCCGTAGTTTTAAATCAAAGATTCACAAATTCTATCAGTCCACTATATCTTAATTGTCTTGTAATTTTTTATTTATTATTTTGAATTTTATACTGTATTTTATTTTAATAAGTGTTTGGCCTTAGTATGTGTAAAAAATAAGTATTACGAATATTGACATCGCTATCATTTGTTATTATTATTTATGATTTGATTTTAATTTTATGTAATTCTTTTTAATTGTTATTTTTAATTTACCTAATTTTAATTTAATTTATATTTTCTTTTTGCATGATGAAATGACCTGTAATTAAAAGTACAATTAGCTCTTTCTTAATAATTGTATTTATATGATGAATTATTGTAACTTTTGTTGGTTATTCATAGTAAATAAATAAATAAATATCCAATATAATAAGAGAACTTCACAGTATTGATATTTTCGTAGGCTAAAACAACAACATTTGCACGTAGATGTAATAAACATTTTTATATATTTCGGGACGTGCGTTCCGTTTATATCGGTTTGATGGGATCGTAATCATTGTGAGATCAAAGGGTTTCCGATGTTCGATGTTCCGGCTGTAATGTGGGTAACTCATCAAAGTATCATATTAAGCCTGAGGGTTTTGGATGTCAATATTTTTACATCCTTCCCGGTCCTGGTCAGGCCAAATCACATCAACGATTTTCGATAATATATTATACTAATATTATAAAAGCGAAAGTATGTATCTAACATTTTCACGCTGCATGATTGTTGATAAAATTTGGTATGCATGAAGGACACCCTGGGGTCCCTGGGGTAACACATAAGCTACCTAATATGCCCAAAAAGTTCAGTGCTTTCGTAGGATACTGTATTAGGAAATATTTTAAGTGACAGTTAATTTAATCTTTAATTAAGGCTTCATTACATCATTCGAAAAGGAACACAAGATACATTGAAAAAGAACTAAACGAGATTTAAGCTGTGTCATATGTCATAGATGTAAAGGCACACTTTGTAACGAAACTGTATCTATAGAACTGCAAAAAAAGTTAGCGACGCAACGCATAGCTCCACTGAAATTCAAGTTCCATGCATTCTAAAACGCGCCTATTCTTCTCGGCTAAGCGCAAAAATAGAATGGAGAAGGATTTGCCCGATTGAATATTCCAACCCGATAGTTTTGAATCTGAATCGAGTCGGAAGAGCGGATAACCTTTTCACCGACTTATAGATATTTTTAGGTTCTTTGTCAATAAAAGGGCCGTAAAACCCCTTGTTATAAAGTTTAAGTACACTTCTGGGAGGGATTTGGGACATTTGTGTGTAAAGAATGTGCTAGCGCTGGCTTAAACGTGACTACACATTTACCAAAAAAGCTCGCCTTTACGAGTACGGTCCCTCATAATGTGTAAGTATAATTAAGTGTAGGTACAGAATTGGAATATTTCTATAACGGGTGTAAAAAGAGTAGTCACTATAACTTTGGGATATGATTATACTACCTTGTCTCATACTAGAAATGTTTTTTTTTCATTTATTTTTATACTACAAAAATGAAAAAAAAAATTTTTTACTTTATTGTTATTTTTGCGACAAAAAAAAGAAATGGTAAAAAGTTAAAAAAGAAATAAATTAATTTTGACAAAAAAAAATACTTACTTATAAAAAAAATACATTTCCAAAATGAGGCAAGGTAGTAAGGTAGTACTCAAAATGTGTAAGTATAATTAAGGGTACAGAATTGGAATATTTCTATAACGGGTGTAAAAAGAGCAGTCACTATAACTTTGGGATATGATTATACTACCTTGTCTCATTCTAGAAATGTTTTTTTTTATTTATTTTTATACAAAAATAAAAATAAAATTTTTTTGCTTTATTGTTATTTTTGCGACAAAAAAAAAGAAATGATAAAAAGTAAAAAAATAAATAAATTGATTTTAACAAAAAAAATACTTACTTATAAAAAAAATACATTTCATTTTTTTTATAAGTATTTTTTTTTGTCAAAATTAATTAATTTATTTTTTAACTTTTTACCATTTCTTTTTTTTGTCGCAAAAATAACAATAAAGTAAAAAATTATTTTTTTCATTTTTGTAGTATAAAAATAAATGAAAAAAAAACATTTCCAAAATGAGGCAAGGTAGTATAATCGTATCTCAAAGTTATGGTGACTGCTCTTTTTACACCCGTTATAGAAATATTCCAATTCTGTACACTTAATTATACTTACACATTTTGAGGGACCGTAGTCGTAAAGGCGAGATTTTTTGGTACTGACTGCTTTTTTTTACACTCTGTATATAACACAGAAAGTACTTTTCGTTTGAATCGAAAACGCACTCTCCATAAATATTCCATGGTGTTCAAATATAATGACAGTGGCGTAAAATTTTTGTTTGTTATCTGAAAACTTTCAAGCGGTTTAACCGATTTTTATGTTTTTTTAATTTGCAAGCTGGTCCAGTCCTGACATCCATCCATGATAAAATAATAAAATAATATTATTATTCTTAACTAAAGGCCGCACTCTGAGCCCTTTCATGAGCTACATAGTACTTACAGATTTTATGTCAAAATATCTACAAAGTAGATATAGGCACTATAAAATAACTCCAGCGTTGCTGGCCTGGTTTCAATGAAACCGGCCACCGTCACCGAAATCGGTGTGGGAGGCCTTATTATTATAATACTAGCTGTGCCCGCGACTTCGTTCGGATATAAATCTTAATGCGTAATAATATTTTATTTTGAAAGTGTTTTTGCTTTGGAATAATTACTCTCTTACAAGTACCGCCCTCCTCGTTAGTATAAAGCTCTAGACGGTCTTAAGCGTCTCATTGTCTTTATGCACTAAATAGTGGAGTGTCATGGACGTAATAACAACAGACTATTTCAATGTAGGTTAATCTGACATCGCATTGTCTTTGTGACTACATTAACTTTGTTTCTGTGTTCTGTTTCACATTTTCTTGAAGGTTTTTGTTCTTGAAGGCTGGGGATAAAAATTAATTGTTATGAGCTATATTATTATGTGGTGCAAAACCTTGAATACATTTTTACGAGAACTGTGCGAATGGATGAGTATGAATTTTGGCACAACTGAAATTTATGTGTGTACTAAATATTATAAAAGTTTGAGAATCTGTCATATATTTGCTTTATTTGTTTTTTTTTTCTAATTAAAAGGCAAAATAAGTACCTATCTACCCTTATAAAGTTCCATATTCAAAATTTGAATTGTAGGCGAATTTCGACCACAGGACCCCAAATACAAAGGTAGGTCCCCTGAGGTGGTTCATCACCATTTTAGCAAAGACGTCCTCTCTTGGCTTTCTTCCGGATATCTTATAACAATTATAGTAATTTCCGGATATTCTATAACAATGTCCGGGGTAACGCTGCTGCACATTTCCGGAAATTCTCTGTCGCCTTTATGACGCCCACGGGGAAGATGGTTGATAGGGAGCTGCTATTATTTTTCCGACACCTCACGGATAGGAGAAGTGGTTAAGTATTTTAAAATATTTCAATTTTGTTGATGAAAACGAATAATATGATGAAATGAGATATTGTAGTAGGACATCACTCGATACTTGTTTTCTTGTATCACAATCTCAGTCTAATTTTCCTCCACTCGTGTAAAGCGCATTTATAAAGTGGATACTTCATCTGAGTTACTCAGTCTGATCAAACAATTTATTTTTGTACTAGCTTACCCCTGCCCACTTCGTTTAGCATACAAACAGTTTGTGATGAAATTAAATTAAAAAATAACAAAATCCGAACCCAGAACCCAGAATCCAGAACCCGCAATCCCCAAAACGACAAAAAGTAGGCATTTGCATTCGATATTGGATGACTAGTACAGTAATGTAACGGTTTCAAAAGTATTAGTCTGCCTTCAACGCAAAGGCTGGCAACACTGTTGTGATAGAGACTTCATACTGTTATTATAGAGTAAAGTACAGCATTTAAAACTGTCCATAAAACGTGTACAATGTAAGAAGTGTTGCAAGTTTACGATGGATTACCCAACGACATGACAGTGTAGAACAAAGTCTGTCTACGACCATGTTGACATTCTACTTAATAGTTAACTGTCAGTTTATGTTGTAGAGTTCTTTCCATTAATGTAACCGTCTAGAGGAGCTTAGACGCTACGCCGTGAATGTTAAATCAACTTAACATACATAGCGCCGTCCTATAAGATCGCCGAAGAAAAATGGTAAAGCTTCTATAAATTTAAAGAGAGAGAGAGACTAAGTTAAATACCTCTACTTTTTTTTTTTTTGATTTCGCAAGGGAAATGCGTTACGCATCCCGCCGGGAGGGTCCCCGAGGGGTATGTGGGACTCCCGGCTCGCTACGGCCGGTTTACCCACTAAAACCACTTGCGGATTGCCATCAGCCGTTATGTTGGGTGGAGTGCCTGGATCTGTCTATTGTCTAAACACAGGCTACTCCTCCCTCGACCGGCCGGTTCACCTCTACAGGGACCGGACTTCCATCAAATCAAGAGATCGCTCCGGCAAACTGAAGCGCTCTCCTGGGCGCGGCGCGCGGCGCCGAGACTAAGTTAAATACCTCTACTAAATGTATAGGGGTTAATGTAATTTAACGTATTAGGAGGTGATAGTGGTGACTAGTAGCGGTGACCAGTGTTGCCAGTAGGATTGCCCAAAAAGTACGATTTTGCCAAAACATTAAAAATGCTATCTACCCAGTAACCCTTTTTAACCGACTTCAAAAAAGGAGGAGGTTCTCAATTCGTCTGTATGTATAATTTTTTTTTTTTTTTTTTATGTATGTTCACCGATATTTTCGTCAATTATAGACGGATTTCAAAAAATTTTTTTTTGTTGGATAGAGTTCACTTCTGGGGTGGTCCCATTTTCACCAGGTCAGGATCTGATGATGATCCCATGAGAAATCGAGGGCAACCACCGAAAATTGTATGCTCGTATGGTGTTTTTGTTACGTAATTATGTCTTACTCAGGTATATGCTTCAGGGTGTCCACATCTGATGCTGCTGTGCTGATGATGAAGCTACAGTACTCCTTAACGGTTAGGAGTTGGAAGGCAGTACTGCAATTGGTCGATGTAAACTATTTCGTAGAATGTAGGGCTAACATGTTGCTTGTGAGGTATGCTTGAATCAACATCTGATGCTGCTGTGCTAAAAATTTAGCTACAGTACTCCTTAACGGTTAAGAGTTGGGAGCAGTACTGTAATTGGTCGATCGAATGTATTCGGTTACATATGAAATTGGCGTTTTGTCGTACTGGCCACTTTGATCTTAAATATATCCTGTTTAGTTAGGAATTCCAAATTCAAATTTAAACAGCTATTTACTCATGCATTTGTGTTTTGAACACCGTAATTCATTTGTTTTATTCTCTTTTGCTTTTTTTTCTACGTCACTTATTTCACAAAATGGATAACTTAAAATATCGCATTATTTGAGAGTACGAGCACCCTGGCACCAGTGCTGCAGAAACGGCTCGAAGAATTGATTATGTGTATGGGGGTGGTGTCGCAAAAGAAAACACGGTGCGTTTTTGGTTTCAACGCTTTCGTTCTCGAAATTTCGACCTGCAGAACAAGCCCTGTGGACGGACGGAGACCAAGGTCGATAATGATGAATTGAAGGCTATTGTGGAAGCAGATCCATCGCAAACCACATCAGAGTTAGCTACAGGCTGCGGTGTTAGTGACAAAACCGTTTTAATCCACTTCAAGCAAATTGGGAAGGTGAAAAAGCTTGAAAGGTGGGTACCTCATGAATTAAGCGAAGTAAACCGACAAACCTGCGTCGACTGCTGCGTTACATTGCTCAACCGGCACAATAATGAAGGAATTTTAAATCGGATCATTACATGTGCTGAAAAGTGGATACTGTACGATAATCGTAAACGCTCATCGCAAAAGCTGAATCCTGGTGAACCGGCAAAGTCTTGCCCCAAGCTAAAATAGACTCAAAAAAAGATACTTGTAAGCGTTTGATGGACTAGTCCCGGTGTCGTACACTATAGCTTTCTTAAATCTGGTCAGACGAATATGGCTGATGTCTATTGTCAGCAACTGCAAACCTTGATGGAAAAGCTCGTCGTTAAACAACCGAGACTTGTCAATCGCTCTACGCCACTGCTGCTTCAAGACAACGCTAGACCACACACGGCCCAACAGACGGCTACCAAATTAGAGGAGCTTCAATTGCAATGTCTAAGACATCCACCGTACTCTCCGGACATTGCTCCAACATATTACCATTTTATTAGAAATTTGGATATCTTCTTGCAAAGAAAAAAATTCAATTCCGATGAGGCAGTCCAAACCGCTTTCAAAGATTTCATTGGTTCCCGTCCGAATGGTTTTTTTAGTAAAGGGATCAATGAACTACCTATAAGATGGCAAAAGTGTATAGATTGCAATAGTACATATCGTCGTATTACTGCAAAAACCACTAATGTGACATTTTCTTGAAATTGTTTTTATTACAGTTTTAGAATTAGTTTTTTATGCTTTACAAACTAGTAAAACCCATTTTTCTCTAGTAGTATCCATTACAAAGATAGATTTTGTGTATAGTTACTTAGTGCTCAATTTTTCATACAATACACAAGAAAAAACTGAAATATCGATGATTATTTTTTGATTTATGATTTATCTCCATGAAAAACCACTCATTGGTACATAACATTTTTTTGCATTGACATTTTAGTTAGTAATAACAAATTTTGTTCTGAAAATAACTTCCTATGCCCCAATACCTGGTATTTGCAATATGTCATAGTTCCTTAACTATTTGATTTTTATCCAGATAAAAACTGTCAATCATCTTTAAAACTTTTTTCCAGACCGTATTCGTGTTAATTACACTACCATTAGTACATCCAATAAATTACATAATAACTTTATTGTTTTTACCTGTAACTTATTTCTATAGAAGAGAAACTTTATACAGCTAAAATCGTCTAAGTGCGCGTTCGAGCTTCACGCTGATCATTCTGTGCCTAACTTCATTCTGTCGCGACTCACGCGCCTTGATTTGCGTTTGATGTGAAGGAGTTTATTTTTGATAAATTAGAATTTATTGTTCATTTATGTTAGATATTTGGAATAATTAAACAAAATGACTATTCTATTTTATTCTATATTAATTTATTTTTGAACCTGCAACGGCTTTGAGATTTAAGATTGAAATTATCTCAGACAGGTGGTTGATTTAAATTCCTGGGAATGGAAGTTAATCAAAAATAGCTCACTTTTACTATATAATTACTTTGTAATCAAAATAAATTAAGATTATTTGCGCTTTTTTATATTTTTTTTACTGTCGTCACAGTATTAGTCGTAACTAATTGAGACATGGAATGCTAAATGATACAATTTACTATTATATCATTTGGTATACAGGTGTCCCAAAATTACCACGCCACAGTGACAACAGAGATTGGCCAACTCAAGAGGAACCTAATCAGCCTAATATGACTCCAGTAAAAGTTGCACGGTTTTCGAGTTATTGCCGAAATAATAAAAATCGAGAATTTTCCCTTTTCTTTAACTTTTTTTCTTACTGCACCGGATTGGCACCATCTTAATAATAGTTTTTGACGGTATTAAAATCAGGAATAGTTATTCTAGTAGTCCTTAGTGTTATTTGGTTAGTAAATAAGTGAATTTGTGAAAAAAAACTTCATTAATCTTGATTTCAGTTGTCAGAAAAAACAGAAGTTTGAACTTTAAGTAGTGGTGAAAAAAATTTTGTAGAAATGAAAAAAACTATTATGCAGATTTAGAAATAGTATAATACATTTATCTTACTACAAGAACATGAAGCATTTTTGTCACTTTACTGATGCCCCAAACCGCCACCGTTAAGTACCGCCGAAGTAAGAAATTAGATATTACTTGCGCTATCGCTCGTGCATCGTGGCTTGCCCTTATCACAGGCTTTGTAACTGTCTCACTTTATCGTTTCCGTAAAAAAAGGGATGGATGTGCACTCCACACAAATCGCACTAGCGCTCGAGCGCAAATCAGTTCGTTACCCAGCGTTCCAAGCGATACCTGTGTTTTCCGTGCTTCCGAAATCTTTTTTCATATACTACGTTGACTTGGCTTTTTTTTGGACTCTGATTTGCTTCTTGACTTGACTGTGTATGACAATCTCAACTCTACAATTCGCAGAGAGGTCCCTGGCTCCACTCGTACTTCTTCTAACACTACATTATCGTCCACAGTTCGAGGTCTCCCTGCTTGACCATTGCTCCGGGTAGCCTGCCCTCTCGATAAGCGTTGACAACTCTTAAAATCACTTCATGTGTCATTGGATGACGATTTGGATATCATTGCGAATACAATCTTGATGCCAATCGTGCATTGTATGAAACTTTGCCTCGATTTGAAACGGACCTCGTTTCTCCATAAATCAGGTGCATGTCAGCGTATTCACTAGGCAAATCGGTGTCCCAAAGAGCGCTAATTCGTCGTTAAGATTATCATACACAGTCAAGTCAAGAAGCAAATCAGAGTCCAAAAAAAAAGCCAAGTCAACGTAGTATAAGAAAAAAGAATTCGGAAGCATGGAAAACACAGGTATCGCTTGGAACGCTGGGTAACGAACTGATTTGCGCTCGACCGCTAGTGCGATTTGTGTGGAGTGCACATCCATTCCTTTTTTTACGGAAACGATAAAGTGAGACAGTTACAAAGCCTGTGATAAGGGCACGCCACGATTCACGAGCGATAGCGCAAGTAATGTCTAATTTCTTACTTCGGCGGTACTTAACGGTGGTGATTCCGCAAGGTCCAAAGGTGTATACAAAGTTGGCAAAAAGAATGTTAAGAAAGGTCCATACCATGTGAAAGAATTTAAATACCATGAATTTTACAACTTAAAACAACTATCCCAAACTATTATAAAAAACAAAACAATAGACTGTAATGGTAACAGAGTAAATTGGCTCAAGATAAAGAAAATGAAATTTATGAAAGGCGAAAACAGAGTATTTTTTAATTACGATGTTTCAGAACACTATTTAAACTTCGATGTTAAAGATATTCAAACATCCCGTAAGGTCACCCCGCAATCTACTGGTAGATATAGTACAAGAACCTTTAAGAGACGCGGCATTTCGAACTCTAAATCCGTGGAACCCCCTCCAACCTCTGAGAGTGGGTTTAGTTTCCCTAATTTAGAAAAGCTTTATAACAAACCAATGCCAATTTCAACAGCAACAAAAAGGATTTGATCATTATGTGTGAAAAAGGGATAATTCCTGAAGAATATCACGGATGGTTTTAGTGTCTGAGAGCAGAAAATGATATTATTGATCGAGTTCCAGATGCGGCACTATCCGAATCGGAACCTAGTGATGAATAGGAATAGTCAGAAGAAATTACTATCCATAATGTCATTTTTTATCTTTATATAAACTGGTTTTGGTATGTTTGATAACATGTTATAAAATGTTTCTGATAATAAACGTACTAATTTTAATAATTAACATTTGTTTCTATAAAAAAAAAATCACAAAATCAATGCCGTGTATATACTTTATAAAATTATAACTATTATAAAGAACAAAAAAAAATTAAGCTACACTTATCAGGTTTCTTTTGTATTTCGTACAGATAAAACCGATTATGTTTTCAAAAGGAGCGTCATATCTAAAAAACTTAAGATTTCTTTTTATATATTTTGAGGTTTCAGTTAATTTGTATATAAAATAAATCTAAATAAAGTAAAAATACAGCAGTAGATACTTTACTTAATGATATATACGAGAATGCAATTTTACTGCAAAAACCAGTTAAGTGACATGAATTACGCGATATCATATTTTTGATCACATTATTATCGATGATTTATAAAACATTTTGTATGTTTAATTAAATAGTCATAAACAACAATTATTGAAGCTTTGTATCCTATATAATAAGTACACACAAGTCTGCGACTTTATACAAAAAAATATTCATAAACATTTAAATCAAGTTTTCTCAAAATGGGATTTTTGCACATTAGCGGTTTTTGCAGTAATACGACGATATTTTGATTAATAAAATATATTTTAATATGAAAAAATCGCCATTATGTTCCTCCAATACAAAACGCCAATTTTATATGTAAGGACTTAATATGTGGGGCTAACGTGATACATATTTGTAATATACCATCCAGACTCACGGCGAGAAATCTTACCGAGAAGTCTCGCCGGGCCTTCTCGCGAGAACAAGCATTTTATTCACACTCTCATTTGAGATCTGTTTCCTATGCAGTATGGACGACATTGACGAAATTGAAACTGCAGCAGGTTTGGCTCTGTGTGCCATTGCATATTATAACTTTGTCAATGTCGTTGGGTCTACCTATGATAATAAAAAATATAAATACCTAATAAGTAATATCAAACTCTTTCAAGTAAGTACCTATTAATAATAATTATAGCTTCCTAAATATATGAACAATTCGTCAAACGGACGTTGTAATTAGTGACTATAGGTATATATTAAATAAACTGAAACCCTAGAGGAAATGAACTAGCATCTATTTAAGTTCACAACGCATTAGCACAACTAAAAATCGAGAAATAAACTGACTTTTTTAAAAAAATTAAACCGACTTCAAAAAAAAACACAAACGACAAAAACTTTAACCAAACAAAAACAGTATCTACATAACTAAAAAGCGATAAATAACCTAATTTATCTATTTCATGCATATTATATATCTACAACTATTTAAATATTTACAACTAAATACCTAATACTTTAACAAAGACATCTTTAACTATTTAAATATACAGTTATCACTTATTTTTGAAGTCGGTGCCAGCCTGCAGCCTAGGTAACGTAGTCTGTTGTGTTGTTTGACGCGCGCGGCCGGCAAACGCAAAGCCACACACACGGCAAAATACAATCTATACTAATAAATTATAATGCGGAAGGGTTTGTTTGTTAGTTTAAACGCGCTAACCTCAAGAACCACTGGTCCAATTTGAAAAATTCTTTTTGGAAAATTTGAAAAATTTTAGTGTCGGCCAGTTTTGTTAATTAAATTTATTTGTTTGGCTGGCACCGACTTCAAAAATAAGTGATAACTGTATATTTAAATAGTTAAAGATGACTTTGTTAAAGTATAAGGTATTTAGTTGTAAATATTTAAATAGTTGTAGATATATAATATGTATGAAATAGATAAATTAGGTTATTTATCGCTTTTTAGTTATGTAGGTACTGTTTTTGTTTGGTTAAAGTTTTTGTCGTTTGTGTTTTTTTTTGAAGTCGGTTTAATTTTTTTTAAAAAAGTCAGTTTTATAGTATGTATTGAAACATGAATTACTAGTATAATTTATAAGGTACGAAAAAGGTACGGTCCACACTTTGGTACGGCAGTTTCAGTTGAATGACGTAAAGTACGGAAAACCGCATTTCATCAAAATAAAGCTAAAAAATTAGTTTGATAACTAATCAAGTGAAAACAATGTATGTGGGAACCCGGACTACTGTTGTTAATTTTAATTGAAGACCTGCATGGATGAAGATGATGAAATTTGAACTATAATAATAAACAATATAAATATATATATCTTAATTTAGCCAAGTAATTAAAATGTTAAAGGAGCACAAAATCAGAAAATCATACTAATTCATAAAAAGCATAAATTAATACATAATAAATTATGTTGTGATGACAATTAAAAAATGTTAATCAACTACCTACTGTTCTTTACTTGTACCCAGAAAATTGAGTTTAAACTGTCACTTAAACGCTTTAGGATAATATGTAACTTAACGTATTAAGTGCATTGATTCTAAAAACAGATATTTAGATTATTGAACCTAATAGGTTACGACGTATTCTAAAATGTGACAGTTTGAATTAAATTTTCTCGAAATCAGAGTTTTGCTACATATCACCTTCATCCATTAGTGTATTAAATTATTAGAATCAAAATCGATACACTTGTTTGGGAGTCGATTCATGTTTCCTAGTTATTATTGTCAGTTTAATAGTGTATAAACGATGTAATAATAATAGCTCCCCTCACCGATTTCAGTGTCGGTAGCCGATTTCATCGAAACCAGGCCAGCTACGCAGGAGTTATTTTATAGTGCCCAAGTGTGTGCGCAATTCACAGAAGTACTCTCTCTTCCTTTTACTCTCATAACTTAGTGGGACGGTAAACCGCCACGTCTAGCGAGAGATCAGGCTCCGACTTTTTACATGCCCATCCGACGCATGGATCATCTTTCTTGTCAGACAATCTGATGATCAGCCTGCATTGTCCTAACCAAACTTGAAAACAACATTTTTTGTTGTTCCAACGCGGGAATCGAACCCACGACCTCCGGGTCGAGAACGAAGCTCTGAACCACTTGACCACGGAAGCGATATGTATGTGGGAGTACGAGTGGAAGCCCCAAAGGGAGATCTCCGACCGAGCGAGATGGTATGCTCGGTCAGGCCGAAGCCCACTGTACTAGTTTTCAGATGTCGTATATATAGCGCCGGACTTAGAAAACTTCGATAGCGCGATGCAGGATGTGGCGCTAGTAGTACCGCTACATGTATAAACGATGTGTACCTATAGTTACGTGCATGAAGACTGTAAATTAGGTATTAGAAGGAGCCATTATACCCAAATGTATCGTTTGATACAGGGAATGGTGGTTAGGAGGGTGGGTTCCTGGATTTGCATGCAAGAGATTTACGATATCGCTCGGTTGCAAACATTGTTCCAGTAAATATACCGGTGATTTTGTTAACAAAGTACATTGATCAGATTACGAAGATTCGTATATACGAAAACAGCAAGGTGCAGCTGATTTTTCCACTGATTTTTCCGGAGATTGATCCATATAAATATGAGCGATTTTGTAAAGTGAGTTTGCACTATTGAAATCAGTATGTACTATTTTTACCTACAAAAGGGTCTAGGTTATGAAAGGTACGTATTATTCTGTTTATAAATACAATTTTGTGAAATTCTATTATTCGACTATCATGTATTTTTTTTTAAATAGCAAATTAAATACAAATTTGGCACTACCTACCTAGCGCCTATTATATTTAACTACGTAATAGTTAAATAAGGTTCAGTTATGTACAGTATTATACATCCAAAATCCATGTCATAATAAAATCTAAAATTATTAAGTTTTTTAACTGTACTGAAAAGTTGTAGTTTTATAAATACGAGGTTGAGAAGGTAAAGCGACGATTTGCCCTTATCTCTGAGTTAAAACAGTCTCCCACATAATCACATTCTAATTTTTTACTTAAAGTTAATAGTTTAGGGTGTGTATGTGCCTATGTTGAGTATGCTGTGAAAGTACCAGCGCTGAAAGACTTACTTTTGATTTTCATGTTTGTATGAGAAATGCTTCAACATCATAAATTTTCCACTTTTGACCAACCTGTTCAGTCAAAAGCACTTTTGACAATCAGTAATGAATTTGCTAAACAATAATACTTTTGACTGGTTACGAGTTTTGACTGCAACATATACACACAAAGCTATACACGTGAAACTTATAACACATCTGTTTTCGCCGGGGGTTAAAACCACCCTTCGGCAGTAGGGTTTACAGCTGTACAATGACATGACAACAATCTGCGGAGTCGCTCCCCGCAGGTTGTATGTTCATTACTTTTCACTTCCCTCACGAATTGGACTGTAAAATCTCTTTCTCGAGACTTAAATGGCGGAATTTCCGCGTAGTCCCAGTTTCCACAACAAAGAGCCTCGCTCAGGAATAAGGCTCTATCTACATTGGCGCAGAAGCGTCGTGTTTTTCACTTTTTTACATTACTAGCTGTGCCCGCGACTTCGTTCGCGTGGTTTTTGAGTGACTTAATCCGTTTATCCAGCGCACGCAACGAAAGTCCCCAAATGTGAATAATTCCTCCCGTTTATACAACATTTCTCACCAACGCTTCGCTCCTATTGGTCGCAGCGTAATGTTATATAGCTTTAAGCCTTCCTCTATAAATGGACTATCCAAAAAAAAAATATTTTGCAAATCGGACCAGTAGTTCCTGAGATTAGCGCGTTTAAATAAACAAACAAAAAACAAACTATATACTAATATTTATAATATTAGTATAGATATCGGCTAAATACTGAAACGATGGTTAAAAAGTTGAAGTCGGTTTTTTAAACGTAGTTTTATTTTTTACTTTTTAGTGTCTCTAAGTGAAAGTAAAAGGTAAATCCGATTGGTAGCTACGATGCTACAGACAGACTGTCAGACACCATATTTATAATTTCCACCTGCTTTTTGTGTCGAGAGTCAATTGTAAATGCGAAAGTGAAATCTCTTAGGCCTTAAATTACCCGTACTAAAACGTTTTTTGTATCATCGATGTAAAAAAAATCCATACACCTCTGGAACTTGGTGAAATATGTCCATAAAATAAAAAGTACAAGTCCAAAGTATGTACAATTTATGGAACCTAATGGCAGTTATTTTGCATCGAATAAAAAAGAATCACGCAAATCGGATCTCTAATGATCCGATAATACTCAGAGTAATCGGTGTACATACATAAAGAGTCGGTTAATTAAATATTTACGGATGAATACTGAAATGTTATTTAAAGATTAAAGGGTTCCTATCTCTAAATAGCATTTCAGTATTCATCCGTAAATATTAGATATAAATCTCCGTGTGACTAAACGCCTCCTTAACGGAAAATTCGATTTTAATGATTTTAAAATTGGTCCCGATTCTTTAGCGGTATGAAGTTCGCCGGGACAGCTCGTGGCATATAATATTTATTATTACAATATTTAGATACGAATTTGTAGTATCGAAATATAATAGCGATCTTTCGCAGCGGCGCGTCTTTATGTAACACCGCCCGTGTTCCTACGAATCGAAATATGGCTACAAAACGATCCTACGTTTGTAGCCATATTTCGATAATACAAATTTGTACCATAATTACCAATGTAATGCTATAGAGAAAAAATGGGTTGCACTCCGGAAGTGCCGGCAGAAGTAAAAAACGAAACACCAGGAACAAAACAGGAGAGGCAGTAATATTCCCCATATCCCACTCTCCTACGCTGCGCCGGCGGTCTACTCTCCCTCTGTCTTACGAATTTTCGGTCAGGTATCCTCAATTGATATCATAATCTACCCATTCTAAAATGTGCACAATGCCTCTAAAGAAGTTTTAATTTCAAAAGCTTCGATTCTGCGCCAATGTGAATTGAGCCTTAGGCTGTGTGCTATTGTATCCCACACTTGCATATCGAGTATGAAATTGTTTATTTATGAAGCTCGTTACACTTAGTACTTCGGCCATTGATAAGAATGCCTCCGTGGTTCAA
The DNA here is from genome assembly GCA_905187575.2 of Celastrina argiolus. Classification (NCBI taxonomy): domain Eukaryota; kingdom Metazoa; phylum Arthropoda; class Insecta; order Lepidoptera; family Lycaenidae; genus Celastrina; species Celastrina argiolus. Next base: position 8,942,707 of record LR994584.1, read on the forward strand.
TGGTTGGAGATTGGCACTCGACCCGCGGGGGTTATTACGTAAATAGCTATTAGCAAAAATCGATTGCTAAATATTAAAAGAAATCGGATTACCTAGGTGATCGATTGCTAATTGCTCGCTGTTGTGTTTGAATACATTACATTTACCTCGTTTTGGTACGACACTAGCGCCAAAAATTATTATTTAGTAGCAATCATAGGAACTAGATACAGCTATAAAATGTCTAGTCAAACAATAGTTTGTTAAAATTGCATGTTTTTTAGTGTAAATGTAATTTTAAATACATTATTAAAAGTTTAATTGTTATTGTTCTGAAGTAAGATCCTTTAAGATTTCGGTAAATGCTTACAGTAAATGCCATTGCGACAGTTTTGGTGTATTCAGTTTGTTTACCTTTCTGCCAGAGCGAAAGGGGATGAACTATACTAATTAAGTAGTTGTGCTCGTTTCTAGAACAAATCAACAAAATAACTCTCAAAGTAAGAACTATTTGTTGATAGTAAATAGTTGCAATAAATTTTATTTTGTTAAAATCAGGTAGTTCAGCACTGTCGAATCGAGTATAAAATTACGAAGTGGCATTACTGGATTAAGAGTACCTATACTACTAACTTATAAAATACACTTTACATACAAACAAGCACATAAGCATTCCACGACAGTTTTGGCTATCAAAAGTCTGACGTAACACGAAAATTTTACAGTTGTGAAGAAATTTAAAGATTTAATGCAATTTATAGTTCCTTGATTGTTCGTTAGAGGCAGTGTTGGCACTAGATTGCTATTGCAAGTTTGATGTTGATACGTAATACGAAATTGCAATTTTGAAGCAAAATTGCACAATTTTTGCGATTTCTTAGCTTTTGCAAGATACGTATCTAATAAGCGTGCCGGAGGTAGGTTCGATTCCCGCCTTAGAACACATCTTCACTTCGAGTCCTTAAGATGTTTAGTCATCAAGGAATACGATAGTTATAATTTGTCTTTAGTTAAATAAAAAAGATAAAAAATACTAATATCTTATTATGTATTAGGGAGCGATGTTTATAGGCTTTTTTGCACAAATAATGAGCAAACTTTTAATACAATTTAATGTCAACTCTCGGGCGTTTTTCGCTTAATATTATAGAAAAGCAATTTTGGCCGTAAGATGAGGACGTCGCTAAGGGTGTCCCTGGCGGCCATATTGGAACCGTTTTTCATTTACAGACCATTAAATAGAGTCAGCGCTGATACTTTAGCTACTTACATTCTTTGTTAATGTATCGGATTGCTTTAAATAAATCAGTTTCAATTGCAATTTATATCTAAGAAACAAATAAAATTATTTTGAAGAGATTAAAAGAAGCAATTAGAAGTATTTTTTTCATATTCAATATGGCTTTTTGTGGAATACCAGCAAACTACGAAAAGCTGAACTACAAAAAAAAAATGGGTAATAGGTGGTATAGTACGTCCGAGATAAATTTAACTTAAACGTAAACAAACCAAAAACACCGAAATTTTCACATATTTACTTATTGTGCACACTTATCAACACTTTCACCGGAATGTTAAAGAATTATATTTCATTATCCAATACATTTTACAACAATTAAACAACAATGAACATGTTTAAACATCAAATGAAAATCTTTCACAGAAACAAATACGCCATTTTGACACTGCCGATTGTAGAATAAAAGCCTATTATAGTCTATGGATTCATAGCAAATAATAATCATTTTATTAATATTGGCCAATGAGCGGTTTTTATTTTGACAGTTCTACTAGTTTAAGAAAAATGCTGATAGATGGCATTAAACCTAAGTAATATGTCAAGTCCTGTGTAAAATGTCAATTTCCGCTTTGTTTTTTGTTTGTTTACCTTTCAGCTTTCTTTCTTTCACTTGCAATAGTTTATTATTTATTAATTGTGCCCTGAGAACTAAACTAAACATGACTAGTCCATGCGTAGTACAATTTTGTAAAAATATAGGTAACCACCGCTTTCCCCAAGATGAATAGATAGAGGCTATCAAACATATAAAAACAGGATTAACTATAAGAAAAAATTCCTTCATATGTTCAACTCACTTTACGCCAGCAGATTTCATCTCTCCGTCATCACATTTGGCAAGAGCCGCAAGAGGTCAAATATTTATCTTAGCGTGCATTAAGAAATAATAATAAAGCTTATTGACATTAGACTTAAATTAGTTACATTTTTTTAATTTCTTAACCTAAATATAAGTATATCTTTATGTTTGTTACCTATCTTGGGTATCATAACTTAATGGAAACATACTACAGTAGGTACCTTAGGAGTTCATACCTAAAAAACCAAACTTTTAAGTTTGCAGCTCATCGCCTAAAATACTTAATAGAAAACCTGTTCCTTCTTTATTCCCATGGAATGAAGCTTGTCAGCAAGCTAACCAGCTCCAGCAGCAGTCAGAGCCAATGTTTAATCCAACTGCAGTTCAGGCTACATATTCTCAATATATATATATTTCGGAGGGAGATTAAATGTGGGCGTCTTTTGATTATTTGGTATCGTCAGGAAATAATAAGCCGCACAAACAGTACTTATATTCAGTTTAACAAAAACTTAGTTTCACTCTAAAACATTAACTCAGATCGTGGATGCAAATGGATTCATCTCAAGACGTGACGAGGTCAGCTGACATATTGGCTAACGTGTGTGAACATCAGCTTCTCACGATATCTTCGGTCTTCCAATGGTCACCCCCAATAGAATATCATCACCCCCTTTCCGGTGTCCCGTCGAAAATGCCATCTGTCATCGCTGACATAAGTGACACTTGTCAAACGAGCTGTTATAGCCAACTGTCACTGAACACGTCCAGGCGTGATCCCGTCGCCAAGAGATTCCTCCTCCTTCTTCGATCGATCCTATTCTTAGTTTTCCTCCGACACGGCCATTCTGACCAGTCACACGTCCTCGTGTGCTGCTCCTGTAAAAGAAAAAAAACCAGCTGCAATATCACAAGCCTTTTGCTCGGCCTAACCTGACTCTACAATTTTAGGCCAATTTGCTAGTTTAATCTCTAATAGTAATCTCAACAGATACTTTAACTTCTTTAATGCACAACAATAAACTACGCAAAGTCTCAGGTAATGCCTATATGACCAGAGCTCTTTAGTCGAAATACGTTAGCCGCGTAACACGACGTGTTCTCCCCACGGCTAACACGTGTGCATCACTCATTGAATACACATCATGTGGTCTGTGTAGACCCCAACCTTCCAGCATCACACGCCCGCTGCGCTCCGCGTCCTACTTGAGTTGCCCCAAGAGATACCGACTTTTAATGGTTGCTGCTGCGAAATGATGCCTGGTAGGTCAAATATTGTCATCAGAATTTGACTTCTATGTCACGGCTCCATCGCCGACATACGTCAACCGCTTAACACATTTGTGTTAACCGCGGCTACCCGTGTGCTTCACATGCACAGCGTATGGTCTGTGAAGACCCCGACTCCGCCAGTATCACACTACAGTCAGTAGATAAACAATTACGCTCACCAAATAATTTTGGTTTCGAATGTGATACTTCAACGAAGTACAGACGACAGTCGTCTAGCCGCCGCGCCACCGCGCTGCGCTGCATCGCTCGCCGCGCTCCGTCGCGTCGTGTTGCGTCGCTAGCGTTGCTCGAAGCTCGATCCACTGTACACAAAATGAAACAGCACAAAAAAATGTTCAGACTATCTAAAATTAAGTTCTTTTAGGGATTTATTTACTAAGACTTCGCTGTGCCTGTCTGTCTTTAATCAGGCTGTATCTCAAGAACAAAACTATCGCGGTTTAAATATCAGCAACAACAATGAGATTAAAATGTTAGATTTCACTATGCAGTAAAATTAATTTAATTTCCTTTCAATGATCTAACTGATTGAATGAAAATAAGCTATTACTTTAGAGTCACACAATAACAAGTGATCAGATTGCACTGTCCTCACTAAACTTGACAAAAATAAACATTTTTAGTTGTACTGTCGCGGGAATCGAACCCACAAAGTCGAGTACTAGGTTCTAAACCACTGGACCCCAGAGTAATTCATAATAATAATAATAGCTCCCTTCACCGATTTCGGTGTCGGTAGCAAATTTCATTCAAACCAGGCCCGCTACGCAAGAGCTGTTTTATAGTGCCCAAGTGTGTGCGCAATACACACAAGCATTCTCTCTTCCTTTTACTTTCATAACCCAGCGGAACGGTAAGTCGACACGTCCGGCAAGAGAATAGGCACAGGACCGACCCTTTACATGCCCATCTGACGCATGGATCATCTTTCTTGTCAGACAGTCAGGTGATCAGTCTGCATTGTCCTAACCAATCCTAAAAACAACCTTTTTTGTTGTTTCAACGTGGGAATCGAACCCACAAATACGGGTCAAGAGCTAAGCTCTGAACCACTAGACCACGGAGGCAATTCATTCGTCATTCATAATACCTGAAGACTCGCTAGTGCGTTTCCAACCTTTTACAAAATCACTAAGTTGGTCGGAGCAAACTGAAGTCACTCAATGAACTTTCTGATCTTCCACCGCATCAGTGGACTGCCACGGCCTCTGAGACTCTTGGACCGTTGAGTGTGTGATGCCTTGTTCACCATTAGTACCAGCTTACATACAGTAACTTCTGAAACATGAAATTAAAATGTGTTAATTCCATAAAACTCATATCACAAACAATATTATCCTGTTGGACGAATTTTAAACTATTCCATATTGCATAATGTTCTAAAAAGTAAAAGTCTGTTAAATCTGTAGGTAATATGTATTCCAAATTTACTTTAACAGATATTTTTATAGCCAGCTTAGGAATAAATAACAACGTACAAGACATTATTTAAAGATACTCTTTTTTTTTTTTTTTCTTTGTTTTAAACTCACCAATGAAAATTACATTTAAGTATGTAGTTTCAAACTACCTACTTATGTTAACCCTCAAGACCCCATGATCAATTTATTGATTTATTGACTACTCTTAAGATTTGTTGTAACTAGAGATTTGTCAAGCCCTCAGCACTTGACTTTAAAACGGACTTCACGTAAAAACTAAGGGATGACACATTAATTGCATCCCAAGATTAATTATGACCAAAGCTTTGTTTATTTAACACACATGTGTTGTTGTATTTTGTTTCAACTATTGTAAATGCTCCCGATGGGGACATTTGATCGTGGCATGAATTTCTGCTTGGTTGTGTCCCGACAGAAGATAACTTGTAAAAGCTCTGCATGTTAACCCTAATTAAGTTTTAAACTTTAATAATTTGCAACTTTAAATAAATTTTTAATTCTTTTTGAATAGTCTTTCTCGCTCCTACAAACTTGTCTACCTACTTACTATCATGTAAACAATATTTACAAAGATCATGTCAATGTTATTGTATAAGCCTGTTTGTTTACAACTTGTGCTCACCTGCATAAGACCTTTACTTGTTGTGTAATAATAATTATGATCATTAAAATCAAACTTTGATTTCTTCTTTATTAACTGTGTTGATTTCACTCTATTAATAAGAATATAGCTAGTATAATAACAAGTTTTAAAACTCACATAATTTAAGTATCAAAATACTGTAAGATCTTTTACTTTGAATCTCTTTTCTGTTACTAATACTGTGATTATAAAACCAGACTAATTCTGAACTTTACAATGAAATAAGTAATGATACTCATACTACCAGTTCACATCTTTGCGAAGCAAATAGAATAGTCCATAAGATACACAATGCTCATCTGCGTTGGTTGGTTACCCAGCAAAGCTCATTCTATGCATCGGGCAAGCATGCAAGCTATGCAAGGCTATGCATCGTCCAGTCCAGCACTATCCCAATGTATTGTCCATCTACAAATAAAACAAAACAGCAATACAAACGAACACTAAACTTTAAAGTTTATTTAGATTTTTGGGCAAGCAATTTCATGGAAACTTTGAAATTGTATTTACTTTGAAGGCTTCCAAATTATAACGAGGAATAAAAAGATTGCTACCACCTGTTACCAAAGCCATCAAGCTTATAACCAAGACCTGTCGTTGACTAGCCACGTCAATCTTGTCATATTATCGTGGTTCTATTGTAAATCGTCACGTTCCCATTGTCAATCGTCACATTCTCATTGTAAATCGTCACATTCCCATTGTCAGCACATTACCATCGTCAGCAGCGCTGTCATCCCATCAATCGTCTTTCTGCTATGCATTATATACCATGCTGCCTTTGGTAGTGGAGGCTCCGTTATATAATCTGTTCCGTCTCAACGTGATCTGAATATCTGCAAGGCCATAATATCCAATCCAACAATTTGTAGGTACCCTGTAACCATCTATCTTGATTTTGCGGGTATATCCCAATTTCTGATTTCGGAGGGAGATTAAATGTGGGCGTCTTTTGATTGTTTGGTATCGTCAGGAAATAATAAGCCGCACAAACAGTACTTATATTCAGTTTAACAAAAACTTAGTTTCACTCTAAAACATTAACTCAGATCGTGGATGCAAATGGATTCATCTCAAGACGTGACGAGGTCAGCTGACATATTGGCTAACGTGTGTGAACATCAGCTTCTCACGATATCTTCGGTCTTCCAATGGTCACCCCCAATAGAATATCATCACCCCCTTTCCGGTGTCCCGTCGACAATGCCATCTGTCATCGCTGACATAAGTGACACTTGTCAAACGAGCTGTCATAGCCAACTGTCACTGAACACGTCCAGGCGTGATCCCGTCGCCAAGAGATTCCTCCTCCTTCTTCGATCGATCCTATTCTTAGTTTTCCTCCGACATATATATATATATACCAACCACTTAAGAGTCGAAAATACTCGGCAGCAGGCTGAAATTTGGCATGTATATTTCTTAGAATGTAAGTATAGGGAAATACTAAACAAGAACTTCCCGAAATCCTTACGGAAACGGGAGAAAAGTGTGATTAAATATTAGTTTGAAAAATCAAAGATATTGAAGCCAGCGTGCTTTATTGTATGTAGGTTTCCTCAGAAGTGTAGGAGATCACTAAGAAAGGAATTTGAAAGAATAATTTTTGTGTATGAAACAGCATACCTACAGCGACTTAACCACTTTATGAATAATTTCACTACCTGAAAATGGATAATAGCTATAATCTGGCAACCCTATTAACCACCCAACAAAAATCACAGATTTTTTTGACATAATATTACATTATACAAGCGCCATCTTACGGTAGTCTCTGTACCTAAAAGTGACACTTCGAAAACCCCTCATTTGCATCACTGACTATTCCATGGTTGTGTGATGTGTCATAGACGGGTTTGTTTACGTTTGTGTTAGATTTATCTCGGACGTACTATAATAAGTAACCGCCATTACGTCCATAGTCTTCAAACTTTAAACTCTTTATTAGCAACCAAGTTTACATACATAATAAATCAAAATACAGACAAAAGAACCTTCTTAAAAATTTTACCGCCTACCGGTCTTAAGTCGTTGAAAGGTATTTTCAATTCAATATAGTATTTTGTGGAATACCTACCAGCAAATGTCGGGAAACAGATGGATTAGCAAACAGTAAGTTGTTACCGCCAGTTATTCCATAGACAACAAAGTACCTACTCAAAAATTTATCTACCGGTCTGTGGCTGTTGAAAGCTATTTTCAATTTACTGTTGTTCATTTAAATGGAATGGCATCGATAAGGACAAACAAAGGATTTTATTGCCAAAAAAGTGTAGAGAAAACATACCGGAAATTTATTGTTTCTACGAGACAGGCAACGATATGCAAACAGGGTCGTTTCTTTGAAAGCTCACCTCATTGGGTCCTAATGCCTCTATCGCAATATTTTCCATCGAACTGCCTCTGAGGAAATAACCGTGAAGCTATAAAGAGTGTGGCGAAAAATGTAAAGTTTTTAGAAAAATATTCGCGTTAGGTTGAAAATTTCGGAGACTGAGGGCGCGTTTCACCAAGCAATGTTAAAGTTAACGCCATGTTAAATATCATGTTATCCCTCTCGTATTTCCTGTCAACGAATGAGATGGCATGGTATTAACTTTAACATTGCTTGGTGAAACACGGTCTGAAAATATGAGAATTCAGGTTATAGTTAGGTTAAAATTTATTTATTCTCATTTAGACAACAGTCATGATGACTGACATACATGAGAAATAATTTTACAAAATGTATTGTATCCGTCAGTCACAGTTGGTAGATATCCACTGAATATTTTCAAAGAAGTTGTTAATGTTATATGTAGGGCTTATTTCCTAATAGCTAGACAACCTCTACCTAAGAAATAAATGTCCATCACACGCATCAGAAATATTGTACGTGCATAAGGTTGCCTTACACACGGCATTCTTTGGGCAGGTGCACAAAGTAGATATCACTACATAATATAATGTAGTTTTTGTTTTCTCCGATTTCCAGTATATAAAGGGTGAAGTCCAGGCACATTCCGGAAACCGCCATCAAGCGCCACTATTGGAAAATACTAATTACTAATTTCGTTTCGTATCTTCTTCTTAATTAAGGAGTATAATTTAGCTTAATGTGATATTACGCTTACAAAATATGCTTATCTTTATTTTAATGTCAATATTTGTACTTAATTCGGCATATTTTCATTTTATAATTTACAAACGTTAATAGTAGTGACATCTATTGCATTTTGTTTGTATTAAACATAGATTGTATGGGATGTTAGGCCATGGGTAGGGGCACAAAGTAGATATTTATGTAGGGTCGATAAACGGGCAAATTTTTTCCACATAATATTATTTCTGACTGACTTTTGTGTCAGACGTGTGCGTTGCACTATTGCCTGATGCCATTCATCAGTAGGTATTCTTTATTGCCATCGCAATAAAGCATACCTACTGATGTATGCTCTATTTATTTTACCGATTATTATCGGACCTACAAAAAGTATACCTTTATGCGCGTACAATATTTCTTTGTTGTATTCAAATTGCAATTCAAAATAAAATTCTCCCGAACAGCAGTTGTTTCTGACGGCCATTGTAATTGTGGACTGAAAAAAGAAACATAATTTTTCTTAACACTCCATTCTTTATTCACTCAACAACGGTTGTTTTGTTACAAATAAAAAATATCCTTTGAATAAGCTGAATATAAACAATAACTCTTTTGAATTTAACTACTTTACACTTACAACAATTCAAATTAGAGAAAAATTATAATTAATATTATTGCTATAAAAATCTAATCTTTGGAACGACTGGTGCGATTTAAAAAATTCTTCCAGTAACTTTTTATTGAGCAGAGCAGTATATCGCCACACTTAAACCATAGGAGTAGAACACCAATGCTTAATGATTCATATTCTTTCGTACGTTCATACTTCGTCCGCGTGAAAAGTGATATAAAACCCCCTGGTTTTATATCACTTTTCACACGGACGAAATCACGGGCTCAGCTAGTTTAAACAAAAGGAAAAGATATAACTTTATGTTCATAATTACTGTAATTTACCGGATCGGAAACATTTAATTGGCACGCGTAGCTTTTGGATTAAGTCAGCATTTTGTAACAACCGAACTCAAAATAACTAAGTGGGTAACTTGTACTTAAATAATAATATCTTGTTTGTATTTCATTACGAGCGTAAACTTGTCAAGTTTATACGGTGTTTCAGTAGTAAACAATCCCACCAAAAACATTTTCATGTAAAAATTATGCCAAGACGTGTCTACATAGCTTACCCTGTGAAAAAGTTATCAGATATCGTATAAAGCCAAGCTCTAAAGACAACTCGCCCTAAATCTACAAGCACCTTGATCAAAATGTATCAAAAAGTGGACAGATCTCATGTAGAACCAATGTTCTTGATCTATGCGCCCTTACTTTACTAGGCTTAGCTTCACTTACTCTAAATTTCAGTTAAAACGTGATGCTTGGCCGTTTCATTTCACACACGATAAATGAATGCCTATAAAATCTTCGTAACGGTAGCAAAACGGCCAAGTATCACAATTTGTAGATGAATAATAGAATATACTGATTGCAGCGCATTCAACATACATAAAGTCGGACATAAATTATATGGAGCAAAACTTTGAACGATTATTGGTCCTACAAAGAGTAGGTCGTAGGTTTTTTATGTACTTGTATATTTTTATTCCTTTTATAAATTAAAGATCATCAGACGCCCAGCGCCACGACGCCTGCCGACGCCAAGCGCCGCGACGCCTGCCGACGCCCAGCGCCACGACGCCTGCCGACGCTGAGCGCCGCGACGCCGAGCACCGCGACGCCTGCCGACGCCCAGCGCCACGACGCCTGCCGACGCCCAGCGCCGCGACGCCGAGCGCCGCGACGCCTGCCGACGCCGAGCGCCGCGACGCCTGCCGACGCCCAGCGCCGCGACGCCTGCTGACGCCCAGCACCATAACATTACGCTGTGACCTAAACCAGTCGCGCGTCGTCGTCACCCGACGCCGCGACGCGACGCCGACGCCCGACACCGCGATGCCGACGTCCGACGACGCGACACCGACGCCCGGAGCCGCGACGCTGATGCCCTACGTCGTAACGCCGACGCCCTACGTCGTAACGCCGACGCCCGACACCGCGACGCCGATGCCCGACGTCGCGACGCCAACGCCCGACGCCGCGACGCGGACGCCCGACGTAGCGACGCCGACGCCCGACACCGCGACGCCGACGTCCGACGTCGCGACGCCGACGCTCGACGCTGCGACGGTGACGCCCGACGTCGCGACGCCGAGGCCCGACACCGAGACGCCGACGTCGTGACGCCGACTCCCGACACCACGACGCCAGATGCCGACGCCCGATGCCGCGACGCCGGACGCCGACGCCCGATGTCACGACGCCAGATGCCGACGCCCGATGCCGCGACGACGGACGCCGACGCCCGACACCTTGACGCCGGTGGTCGACGCCGACGCCCGACGCCGCGACGCGGACGCCCGACGCCGTGACGCGGACGCCCGACGTCGCGACGCGGACGCCTGACGTCGCGACACCGCGCCTTCTGAATCTTATATGGCGCTGCGACGGTGACGCCCGACGTCGCGACGCCGAGGCCCGACACCGAGACGCCGACTCCCGACACCACGACGCCAGATGCCGACGCCCGATGCCGCGACGCCCGATGCCGCGACGCCCGATGCCACGACGCCAGATGCCGACGCCCGATGCCGCGACGCCGGATGCCGACGCCCGACACCTTGACGCCGGTGGCCGACGTCGCTACGCCGACGCCCGACGCCGCGACGCGCTCGCCCGACGTCGCGACGCCGACGCCCAACACCGCGACGCCTGCCGACGCCCAGCGTCGCGACGCCTGGCGACGCCTAGAGCCACGACGCCTGCCGACGCCCAGCGCCGCGACGCCTGCCGACGCCCAGCGCCGCGACGCCTGCCGACGCCCAGCGCCGCGACGCCTGCCGACGCCCAGCGTCGCGACGTCGGGCGTAGGCATCTGGCGTCGTGGCATCGGGCGTTCAATTGTTAATTGGGCATAACATAAGGCAATATGTGGGTACATATAAGATTTAGAAGGCGCGGTGTCGGGCGTCGGCGTCGCGACGTCGGGCGTAGGGCGTCAGCGTCGCGGCGTCGTAACGTCGGGCGTCCGCGTCGCGGCGTCGGGCGTCGGCGTCGCGACGTCGGCCACCGGCGTCAAGGTGTCGGGCGTCGGCGTCCGGCGTCGCGGCATCGGGCGTCGGCATCTGGCGTCGTGGTGTTGGGAGTGGGCGTCACGACGTCGGCGTCTCGGTGTCGGGCCTCGGCGTCGCAACGTCGGGCGTCACCGTCGCAGCGTCGAGCGTCGGCGTCGCGACGTCGGACGTCGGGCGCTGGGCATCGGCAGGCGTTGGCAGGCGTCGCGGCGCTCGGCGTCGCGGCGCTCGGCGTCGCGGCGCTCGGCGTCGGCAGGCGTCGCGGCGCTGGGCGTCGGCAGGCGTCGCGGCGCTGGGCGTCGGCAGGCGTCGCGGCGCTGGGCGTAGGCAGGCGTCGCGGCGCTGGGCGTCGGCAGGCGTCGCGGCGCTGGGCGTCGGCAGGCGTCACGGCGCTGGGCGTCGGCAGGCGTCGGCAGGCGTCGCGGCACTGGGCGTCGGCAGGCGTCGCGGCGCTGGGCGTCGGCAGGCGTCGGCAGGCGTCGCGGCGCTCGGCGTCGCGGCGCTGGGCGTCGGCAGGCGTCGCGACGCTGGGCGTCGGCAGGCGTCGCGGCGCTGGGCGTCGGCAGGCGTCGCGGCGCTGGGCGTCGGCAGGCGTCGCGGCGCTGGGCGTCGGCAGGCGTCGTGGCTCTAGGCGTCGCCAGGCGTCGCGACGCTGGGCGTCGGCAGGCGTCGCGGTGTTGGGCGTCGGCGTCGCGACGTCGGGCGAGCGCGTCGCGGCGTCGGGCGTCGGCGTAGCGACGTCGGCCACCGGCGTCAAGGTGTCGGGCGTCGGCATCCGGCGTCGCGGCATCGGGCGTCGGCATCTGGCGTCGTGGCATCGGGCGTCGCGGCATCGGGCGTCGGCATCTGGCGTCGTGGTGTCGGGAGTCGGCGTCACGACGTCGGCGTCTCGGTGTCGGGCCTCGGCGTCGCGACGTCGGGCGTCACCGTCGCAGCGCCATATAAGATTCAGAAGGCGCGGTGTCACGACGTCGGGCGTCCGCGTCGCGGCGTCGGGCATCGGTGTCGCGACGTCAGCCACCGGCGTCAAGTCGACGACGCCTGCCGACGCCCAGCGCCGCGACGCCTGCCGACGCCCATCGTCGCGACGCCTGCCGACGCCCAGCGCCGCGACGCCTGCCGACGCCCAGTGCCGCGACGCCTGCCGACGCCTGCCGACGCCCAGCGCCGTGACGCCTGCCGACGCCCAGCGCCGCGACGCCTGCCGACGCCCAGCGCCGCGACGCCTGCCGACGCCCAGCGCCGCGACGCCTGCCGACGCCCAGCGCCGCGACGCCTGCCGACGCCCAGCGCCGCGACGCCTGCCGACGCCGAGCGCCGCGACGCCGAGCGCCGCGACGCCTGCCAACGCCTGCCGATGCCCAGCGCCCGACGTCCGACGTCGCGACGCCGACGCTCGACGCTGCGACGGTGACGCCCAACGTCGCGACGCCGAGGCCCGACACCGAGACGCCGACGTCGTGACGCCCACTCCCAACACCACGACGCCAGATGCCGACGCCCGATGCCGCGACGCCGGACGCCGACGCCCGACACCTTGACGCCGGTGGCCGACGTCGCGACGCCGACGCCCGACGCCGCGACGCGGACGCCCGACGCCGCGACGCGGACGCCCGACGTTACGACGCCGCGACGCTGACGCCCTACGCCCGACGTCGCGACGCCGACGCCCGACACCGCGCCTTCTAAATCTTATATGTACCCACATATTGCCTTATGTTATGCCCAATTAACAATTGAACGCCCGATGCCACGACGCCAGATGCCTACGCCCGATGCCGCGACGCCGGACGCCGACGCCCGACACCTTGACGCCGGTGGCTGACGTTGCGACACCGATGCCCGACGCCGCGACGCGGACGCCCGACGTCGTGACGCCGACGCCCAATACCGCGACGCTGACGCCTGACGTCGCGACGCCGACGCCCGACGCCCGACACCGCGACGCTGACGCCCTACGCCCGACGTCGCGACGCCGACGCCCGACACCGCGCCTTCTAAATCTTAAATCTACCCACATATTGCCTTATGTTATGTCCAATTAACAATCGGTATTTAAGTAAACCTTTCAAAACTATTAAAAGATATTATAATTATTATGTTCAGGTAAGGTTCTTTAAGAATTTACTGTTATTACATTTTGAATTGCTGAGGGTACTAGATTATAAAAGTATTTCTGTAATGGTTAACTATTTAAGTCGAAATATCAATTGAATAAACTCCTGGTTATTTATTTATTATTAGTTATTACTTTTAGTAAATAAAATGTAATAGTATTCTGTATAATAATATTTAATAGTAGCAACTGGTCGATAATCTTGTAAGTATCTACATTCGAATATACATTGTGGAAAGTAAACCGTTATAATAAACTTTAGATACATTTTCCCACGTCACGTTTTAAATGTCCAAACGACAGTGTTCATGAACTAAAAATGTATTTAAACTGCTGCCCTAAATCACTTTTCCACGCGTACGAAGTCGCAGGCACAGCTAGTAAATAAATATATTAGTTCACATTTCATATTCGCCGACTCACGGACTGTTCCAACAAACTACGACAAAATGTCTTAATTTCATTCTCACACGTACCTGTGTTATTAATCTATGGTTGGGGGATTATTCAAAATTTAAATTTTGTTTTTTTATTTTTGTTATTTTGTTTTTTATTGCCACAATAGCAGATTAATAATATTACTGCTGCGGTTAGATGGGCGGGCGAGTCTAGTAATGAAATTACCGCTTGGCGATCGCGAAACAGTTTTCAGCCAATATTGACGAAACCATGCACTTTATTGAATTCTTTTCAGATTGTTGAAAAACGCTTTTGAATTTTTTCGATTCTTTTTATCCGACATGCCTATTGGTTTCATAAGCTTGACGTGCTTGTGTGTGTTTGTGGCATCGGCTCTCCCAAACGGATGAAACGATTTTGATCTAGTTTGTTTGTTTAAAAGCGAATGTAATCGCGATTTCGTAGCTATAATTCATGATCATCACACTCCAGGTTCGCTCCATGCTAGGTACTAGGTAGTATATTATCCGTTCCCTTTAGTTTGAAACACAAGAATAACTGACAGATTGTGACTGATTGACGACCTCCGTAGCGCAGTGGTTGAGAGTGTTGGTCCTCGAGCGAGAGGTCGCGGGTTCAAATCCCGCCGAGGGAACCGACAGTTTTCAATTTTCCTGGGTCATGAATTAAATTTGTGTACATCTATATATCTATATACTTATAATAAAACTGTAGAGAGGTCAATTCTGTACATTGAATATTTTTTCAAAATACATATTGGAGGATGATTGGCGATCGATACTGATGCCGAAAATGCAATTAGTAAAATTTTTGTCTGTCTGTCTGTCTGTCTGTCTGTATGTGCACGATAGGAACAAAAACTACTGAAGGGATTTTAACCAAACTTGGTACGATTGTAGCCCATATTCCTGGGCAGGTTATAGGCTATATAACATAACGCTACGATACATAGGAGCCGAGCAGTGACGATAAATTTGAAGCAAGTCGGATGAATTTCGCGCGCGCGGCCTGCGGTCGAACGGTTCGTGCGGGGGGCGCGGGGGATCGCTTACACAGTGACGCGAAGCAATAGAACGTGGCACTAAAGTAGATTAGAACATCAAATAAGTACCTAACTATCAGGATTTTTTTTTCTGGGAAAACAGTGTTTTCACAGTGTCATAATAATATAAAAATCGTATTTTTGAACTTGCTTCACAGTTCACAAATTGAAATAAATTATCATTTATTGTATAAAATCAACTTAATTAACTGTATCTATACCTATAACATAGACCAATTACATAAGACTTGCAAAGACTATACATAAGAGCGTTCCTCAATTGTTAGTTATAGCACTGGCCGCTTGATGGCATTTATAAGTGTATCAATTCCTCAAAATAAGTCAAGGTCAATTGTTTATTTCAAATTGAAAGTGCCATCTATTAGGTTATCGTGAAACGACTTCAACAATTCTAATACTATTACATGATAGATGGGGTTTTTATACTTTTATGAAGATTTGTGACACTACCTGTGTAATTATTATTATTATAACGTACCGTAGTAACCTTGATGGGGCACTCGAGTTATCTATACTTATAATAATAGGTAACTATATTATCTATCTATATACTTTTAATATTATAAAGCGGAAGAGTTTGTTTGTTTGTTTAAACGCGCTAATCTCAAGAACCACTGGTCCGATTTGTAAAATTCTTTTTTTGTTGGTTAGTCCATTTATAGAGGAAGGCTTTAGGCTATAAAATATTACGCTGCGACCAATATAAGGAGCGAAGCGTCAGTGAGAAATGTTTCAAAAACGGGGAAAATTACTCAAATTTGAGGACTTTCGTTGCGTGCGCTGCAAAAACGGTTTATGTTACTCAAAAAACATATATGAATAAATTATTCCTTTTTAATAATAAAAAAAAGTCGGTGACATTATATTTCCATCTCTTAAGATTTACTTAATAACTAACAGGATCAAAAAACGGGCAATAAAGCGGTTATTAGAAAAAATATTTATACCATCACAGTATTAATTCTTATCATTTTAAATACGTTAGTTAGATTAAGCATTTCATGAAGACTATATTTGCCCTTCAAAGCATGCAAATGTAATGAATACTTTAGGAGATATAGCAAAATTAAAATCGTTTCGCCGTGATTCGACCGGTCGCCGGGCATCGTGTGAGTTGCGAGTTGCGACGTGTCTCGCGTCCGAGCCGGCATGGTAGGTACTTAGGTAGTAGGGACCCCACGCATAATATTATATTTTTTTAAACTATTATTTTTTATTAAATAATTTATTACAAATAATTAGTACTGAAATTACAATTACGCACACAAAACATTACGCATGAATTAGGTACGTGATAATTTTCAACCAATTAATGACATTAAAATCACGTGAAACCCGAGTTATCGAATACACAGCTTGGTTAAAAATGCTATTAAAATGTACCTAAGTCATCTTAATCTAAATAACAGGCAGTAGGTACCGGTAGTTTGAATTAGACCACGCACAGCCGCAAAATGTGCCCCCAGTAATAATTGTGGTAAATGTATACCTATCTGTACGGCGTATGTCGCTACTATTTTTACCTGTAAAATGGTCACAAATAATGTGGTAACTATTTTGAGATGCTAATTATTAGAAAAATGCAATAATAATCCTTATCAAATTAAATACGTTAGCCACTTTTAAGCATTTCATACACGTAATAATTGCTGTTTACACCATAATATACATAGTTTACAATTAATATCTTAAGAAAAATTGTATTGAAATGAAAATGTGCGCACCCAACTTTATTCAATTAACAATAAAGTAGGTATATCAATTCGGGTTTCGCACCAAAATGCATATTAAGTTTCTTTGCCCAAAGAATATAGGCGTATTTTGATAACTCGGTTATCAAGGAGTTTTATTGTCTAGCTCATAGATTGAAAACTACCTATCATTTATTGTTGTGTGTATAATTTAGTAATTAGTAGGGATTAACGGTGCATCCAAATAATATTGCCGGGCACGTGACTTACTGGATAGGGATCATTGAGATGATGCTTCCGAAGCAAGTATTAGCGAAAGTCCTTAGCGATTGCGCCATTTGTTTGCAGTCATGTGAGAGTTCTGTGCACTTTTGATGCTGAACAGTTATGTCTAACTATCTATGATATAGTACACCTAAATTGGGGTCAATTCTATGTCCTGAGTCATTATTTGACGGTAAACTACATCGGCCTACTTATTTTGCCTATGCACTTCTAATACCGTGTATAAATAAGCATTTTACTATAAATTAGTTTTTTAAATACCTACCCAAACATAAAATATATTTAAAAAATACTGCCCTAAATGACTTTTCCACGCGTACGAAGTCGCGGGCACAGCTAGTAACATAATAAAAATCTAAAATATGTGTATTAGTATAAAAGTATTAAAATTATTTCCGTTGTCTAGTAACCTGTAACACAAGTTCTTCGGATACTTAGCACGGGGCCAGATTGACGTGGTGTGAAGCTTCCATAGATATTATTATTATTATTGTAAGGAAAAAATACATATTTGATTTATCAACCTGTAAATTTTTTCTTCTCGAATGAGGTCGATGCTGGAAAACCAATAGTATCATGTTGCCAATTACACTCCAGTAATGATGTAAATGATTAATGTGTGCACGGATCGACAGCAATGATCATTAAATGATTTTCTGAAAATCACGTAACAAAACATTGTTTCGCGAACCTTGCCTAGTCTAATTTTATTAACCATCGATGAATACAGCAGGGTTACTCCCGACACAATCGAGAATCAAATCAGTTCGATCTCAACGGATTTCGGTGTTTTATTTGGTGGGTTACTTTGAAATAAACCAGGATAAAGAAAATCGTTAGATCGTAACTTTATGTACGCCCGACCACATCAATCGACTGATAATCAAAAATAAACAAACGTCAATTTATTAGGAAGTATTCGACGCGATCTGAATCAAAATCATATCAAATCGTATCAGTTTGGAGAGTAAGGACACAGAGCGGTATTATATCTTTGACGTGTCTATGTTTATGTGTGTGTCTCCTAAACGGATGGTCTGATTTTGATCTAAGTCTTTATATCTATATCGTGATCGCGGTTGTTCTTACTAACTATATATACATATAAAAATAAATTGCTGTTCGTTAGTTTAGCTAAAACTCGAGCACGGCTGAACCAATTTGGTTATTTTTGTCTTGAAATATTCGTAGGAGTCCAGGGAAGGTTTAAACGGTTTGTATGCTCAACGAAGTGGGCACGGGTCAACTAGTTATATATATATATATATTATATTATTAATACTATACATCCATCATTATTAGCTCATAACGATTCGGGGGATACTTTTTTAATTTTGCTAATATTATTTTTCTGATCATTTAGATGACAATCTTGAGATTTAACAAAAAAATATTCGGTCACTAATAAATATTTTGGAATCGCCAAATCGACATACTCTATCCTTGATATCTCTATTAGCTACCACAAACAAGAGTTCCGTCCAAGAAATTCTTGGGCGACTCATCAATGAAGCTGCTCACGGAAAATTAGCTTGATACTAATCAAGTGAAAACCATGTATGGGGGAACCCTGACTATAGTAACATTACAATGTGACATGAATTTATGACTAAAGTACTTGATGTACATACAGAACAGAATATATTATGAAGATCCTGCTATATTTTTTACGGCAATCACTCGGCGCCAAAAACCAATAGATATTATTGTCGGATAACCACAAATATTGGTGCTATGTTCCAATTACACTGAGAGCAGACTATTTGGCCAGATTGGAGTTGGATACAGGGCTGTGCAATTTTTAGAGATCCGTATCCAAAGGGTAGAATCCCGTTTTACCCTTTGGGTACTTGACTGCGCTTTCCGACGGTCTGTCTGTGGTTGTATCTTCTGAGGAATAAATATGTGACTCTGATAGATTCAAATAGTTGAAATTTTCTCAGATTTCTAATGCTGTTTTAATAACATATAAGGATATTAAAAGTAATAATAAAATAAATATTGCAGGTGGCTTCCATACGAAAAACATGTTTTTTTGCTTGTATTGTACGGAACCCTTTGTGCCCGAGTCCAAATCGCACTTGGCCGGTTTTATTAACGGCAGCAGACAATGGAAATATGTATGTTAATATTGAACACTATACATACCACCTATGGGCTCCTTTATAGGCTTCTATGACATTCCTTTATGCTTCACTTAGCCCTTTTGAATGCCCTCATCCAAATTCCTACCTATTTACACGGTTAGGCATCACCAGCTTTCGCCAGTGAATTACACAATACTTAAAATATATGTATTGACTTGACGTGACCCAGAAAAAGTTTTTTTTTCATTTCACTTTATTTCATTTCATATCACTTCATCTCAATTCTCTTCACTTCATTCCATTTCATTTAACTTCACTTCAAATTTTCTCCACTTCATTTAATATCACTTCACTTCACTTAATATTACTTCATTGAAACACTCAGTCACGCGAGTCTACAAATACCATGGAGACTAGACATAAGGGGTGTGGAGATACAATCGCATTTATCTAGTTCGAACACAACCGTCTCATTATATTATTTTGATAAATTACATAATATTCTTATGATGCTATTTTTAACCTCATGTATTTTTTTTTAATCCTTTTTTTATTTATGGACTTTTAACGCACAGCGTAAGTCAGTCCCATCGTAACCTAATCTTATACTTAGTGACAAACAAATGATACATAAAGAAACACAACTATGCTAGTAATTGTGTCATGAATTTAAACAAAACCTTTGCTTCCGCATCATTCGGTTGCGTCAAAATTTTATGAAATGTGCCTATATCGGTTCTATTCAAATTCAAGGCACTCAGTAAATTATAACGCGCAGGCTCATATCTGACACACTCCATCAATAGATGATGTAAATCTTCAACAACTCCACATTGCTCACAATTGGGAGAGGCAACTTTTTTCATCATGAAGGCAAATTTTTTACACAGTATGTGTCCAGATCAGCCTGTGCGCAGTAACCTCATGTACTAAACTGTTTGGTGAAATAAATAAATATTTATTATAAAAAATATTCTGATGCGATTGTGGCGCCACCTTAATGGAAACACGGCCGTTTACACAAAAGTCGAGGTTTACTCCCTATATCCTCCGTGAATAATGCCACTAAAGTAACATTTTTCCCTGAGTATCTATGTATATTATTAGTACGTCCCTATTTATTCCTTTTTTCATACATTAATTAGTTATATCTCATACGCGTTTAAACACCTAAAAAATATGGCCAGATTTTCGACTGTTTTTAAACATCCAGGCAACATTGTAGTATATTTTATGATAAAATGGAAACATAGGAACATAGCTTTAGATGTGTTTCAACAAGCAATGTTAAAGTTAACGCCATGTTAAAAATATCCCTCTCGTATTTCCTGTCAATGAATGAGGTGGCATGGTATTTTAACATAGCGTTAACTTTAACATTGCTTGGTGAAATACGGTCTAAGCCTTGTTTTAGTTTAAGGGCCGATTTTTCGATCGTCAGATAACTTTTATCTGTTGAATAAACATGTGACTATAGGAATTAGGTTGTGCAGTCCAAACAACATTTATAAATGTTATAAGATATTTATTAATGTTATAAACACTAGAAAGTCAATAACGTATCTCTCTACAAAGCATAGAAAAATCAGAATGGCGGGCGGGCGAA
This sequence comes from Celastrina argiolus, assembly GCA_905187575.2. NCBI lineage: Eukaryota > Metazoa > Arthropoda > Insecta > Lepidoptera > Lycaenidae > Celastrina > Celastrina argiolus. Next base: position 8,963,644 of record LR994584.1, read on the forward strand.
TGCTAACTGCATGACATAATAAAAGACATGACAGATAGAATGTTTGAATTAATACAGAGTGCCAGGTATATCGGATGGTCACTTTATAAATAGAAATAATTATTTTACACAATAATAAATTATATTGATTGGTTTTTGAATAACCTGTAAATAAATCCAACAGTGACTTTGACAGTTATTCCATACAAAATCTGCCAAAGTCACATATTTATTCCTTGGATAAAAGTTATCTGACGATTGAAAAATCGGCGCTAAATGAAAAAAAAACCTACCCTCTCACCTCCATAATCTAAATCGGTTAAGTTTTAGGCCCGTATAAATAAAACAATCTCAAACCCAACCTCACCTTGATAACCTATTTGACAGATATAACAACGTTTCGTTTCACTTTTAAAAGTGAACAACTTTATTAATGTTACATAATACTTTAATTTATTTTCTTTTTATACCGTTATATTCATATTATAGATTACCTCTTTATAATATTAGTAGGTATAGATTACAGGAAACAATAAAATAAATATAATGTATATTTTTATAATCTTTATTTTTACTTTTTAAGAAAGAAAAAAATTAAAGGATATAACATAAGTAAAATTCTTCATTTTTAAAAGTGAAACGAAACGTTTTTTTATCTGTCAAATAGGTTCTCAAGGTGAGGTTGGGTTTGAGATTGTTTTATTTATACGGGTCTTAGAGGAGGAAATAGGGGTCTCCTAATCGTCGATTTCTCGTACTTTTAATAGGTAATTTCAGTTCAAACTGCAGTTGTCTCTATCGGTTTGATCGGACAGATGTGGGACAGCAATAGAGTTTATAAATACCTTTTTTTAACCGACTTCCAAAAAAAGGAGGAGGTTCTCAATTCGTCTGTATGTTTTTTTTTTTTTTTTTTTTTTTTTTTTTTTTAACCGACTTCCAAAAAAAGGAGGAGGTTCTCAATTCGTCTGTATGTTTTTTTTTTTTTTTTTTTTTTTTTTTTATGTTTTTTACCTCAGAACTTTCGACTGGGTGAACCGATTTGGATGATTTTTTTTTTATTTGAAAGGTGGTGCTTCCCGTTTGGTCCCATTGTCACCAAAGTGGTGACCTGATGATGTAATCCGTGAGGAATCGAGGGAACTCCTCAAAATTTATATGGAAACATATATCGATTTTGATTTTTTCTGAAGTAACCCAAGCATATGTTACCAAATAGTAAGATTTTGCACTATATCCTGGACCTAAAGTACTGAACAGAACTTCTGAGTCCTTAGAGATACACGTTTGAAGATTTTCGCGTTGTTTAAAGATATGCAAGCATACGCCACTACGTCAATTACATTGTTGTACCAGTGTTTACCAAAGTGGTGACCTGATGATGGGATCCGTGAGGAATCGAGGGAACTCCTCAAAATTTATATGGAAACATATATCGATTTTGATTTTTTCTGAAGTAGCCCAAGCATATGTTACCAAATAGTAAGATTTTGCACCATATCCTGGACCTAAAGTAGTGAACAGAACTTCTGAGTTCTTAAAGATACACGTTTGAAGATTTCAGCGTTGTTTAAAGAAATGCAAGCATACGCCACTACGTCAATTACAGTCGAACTTGGTCTCACAGTTATCAAAGTGCATGCCTGATGATGGTGTCGTGAGGAATCGAGGGAACTCCTCGAAATTTATAGGAACACTCATAGTAATTTTGTATTTTTTTCGAGTAACATGCTTATGTTACTCTATATGCTTATATCCGTCTAAAAACAGACATAATTTTGAATCAACTATCAAGGTATACCGCATAGATCAGAAACAGGCATACAGGACTGCATAGTCTTTGAAGAAAGAATAACGTTTGGAAATTACGACATCGCTTAAAGTACTGCAAGCATACTTTAAGCGATGCCACTATATCAATTACAGTACTCAACACCACCTCTGTCTTCACCAGATAGTAGGTATCCATATATACTATCATAACAATATGACGAAATAGGTAAATATTAAAAAGGGAAAAAATTATTTTAAGCCAAATAAAGAAATGTAAATCGACTAAAAATAATAAAAGAGTTATATAGAAATCATATTCAGTTTGGCTGGTACCGACTTTGATATTATTAAAATTTGTATATCATTTTATAGTCAATCAACTTGATATATATAATTTTTGCGCTGCTCTGGCGGTAAATATCCCTACTCAGTCTACCCATAACTAAAAATCTTAAAATAAAATAATTTTAAACAAAAAAAAACCGACTTCAAAAGGTAAACTAAAAACCAAAAAATAAATTTACTTCGCACAAAGTAATACTTATTTTCAGTTAAGTAAATAAATTTATTCTATAATTTTGAAGTCGGTGCCAAGTAAGTACTTCAACAACCTTACTGCAATATCAAATTACTAAATATATGTAGGCAATCACAGAAAAAGAATCAGAAAAAAATATACAACTATCAATGTAACTATTACTATATATTACGTACCTACCAAAGTACTGGCTTACAAAATGAAAACAAATTATGAAAGAACGCTGGACTTGGCACCGACTTCAAAATTATAGAATAAATTTATTTACTTAACTGAAAATAAGTATTACTTTGTGCGAAGTAAATTTATTTTTTGGTTTTTAGTTTACCTTTTGAAGTCGGTTTTTTTTTGTTTAAAATTATTTTCTTGTATAGTGGTGTTTCCTCTTAATTATGTATTTTGTCGTAGGTGACTTTCCTTCTCTAATCTCCATGATATAAAGTATAAACTATCAACTATTTCATCTGTCTATTTCCAGTCTTACTCACTAAAATTTATTTACAGCCCTGGATCGTATAAAATGCGAAATAAAAGAATAATTGACGAATTGACGTCGAGCACACTATAGCATATGCATTCAGAGCAGGTTTAACGAGTGGATGCACGTGAAAATTAGACGTCGCAAGCCAATGTATAGTCGCCGAATCTACATGCAATTTCAACCTTACTGCTATGGCAATAAGTGGTGGTGTTCGCGACTGTACTGTCGGCTCTGCGGAACAGTTTCATTTACGTTTGTGGCATGTTAACGTTGTGTAAATATTATACTTTTGTTTGCGTCTGTCCGTATTGTCCAATACCTTGGGCAGTAGCTAGGCTACGTTGATAAATAGATGACAAAAGTAACAATTACAGTTTAAAGCATCTACCTAGTATGTATGTTTGTATCTTTGTAACACTATCAAATGCGTTGGTCGATTTTGATAAATAACACGTTTGATTTGTCACGACGCGGCAATGCGCGACGGAGCGAATGTTGTGTAGTAGTAGTGTGTAGAAAGAATCAAAATTGGAATAAAAAAATGGCCGATTTAGACCTCATTATGAAAGAAGAAAAGTGGTGTAGGTAAATTAAAGTATCGTTAAATAGTATTTAATATTTTTAGGGTTTCTTACATCGGTTTTCATTATATTATTATTCTTACACACTTTAGGATATACAACAATTTAAAGTATGTCGATACTAACCAATATCGATTCCCACTAAAAGGACCCATAAATATACTGTGATACGAGTCTGCTACACGTGGTCCAGGGGTAAAAAAAGACAAGAGCAAAACTAAAAAGAAAAGAATAAAATTGATTAACTACATTGATTTACAAAACAATTTGATAAAACTGCTGAAAGTAAGAAAAATACGTTTTTAACATTCAGGACCCCGAATTTTATTGCATTCACGCAGGAGCGTTTTTTTTTTTAATACGATGATAAAAATGTCGCTGAATTCTGACGCATGTAATAATTACATTCTCAGACTACCTATTGGGATTTGGGGTAGGTACATTAATGTTTAAAAAAATGAAAAAACTTTCATTTCCAAATAGTTTATTTATTAGTCTGGTAAAAATTAGTTCATACAATAATATGTTAATAAAAAAACTATAACCCGACTTCGCAAAAAGGGGTCTAAAAAGCAAATAATTCAATTTGAAATCCAGAAATGCATAGGTACAAAAATGGTCAAGGTAGAGCCTTCGCACCCGCTATTGGAAATATTGCAAAGGTAGACGAATATGCTCTTTCAAGTTCATTTTTGTCTACCGTATTTCGGTGTGAACTAATGTGTTAGATTTTATTAGCGGGTACGACCAAGGCTCTACCTTGACCATTATTGTACCTATGCATTTCTGGATTTCAAATTGAATTTTCTTGTTGAGCAAGTAAGAGCGAATTCTTATGATAACTTAACTCTTAATATTCAGAGTATAATATTTTGGAACACAGCACAAACGCAGCAAATGTCTTGGAAAACAGCAAGTGAAGTGGAAAAGTCTCGGGTCATTTCAAAATGATGTGCACACGTCCAATCTACTTTCGGATCGTGCCAGTGAGCATGAACTTATTGAAAAAAAAAATGCCATGATTGAACTATACTTTAATATACCCTTTTGGTTTCGCCGAAGTCGGGTAAAAAAAAGGTGGCACAATTGTAAGAGCGTTAGTTTCTAACATACTCGTATTTGAAAATAAAAGATTTAACATTTTCAATAAGGAAAGATTTTCTTCTACCTTCTATCATCAATGACTTTTGTGATGGCATGCATTAGTTTATCCTCTGTAAGCGTCTCCATGTCAAGTCTGGCGCCGATTTTCAGCTGCACATATTTTTCCACATTGAACCATTGGTCACCAAGCATTGGAGGCAGTCCAGCTTCTATGGCTTCATCGGTCATTCAGGGACATGTTGCTCGTATGCATACTATATTCGGCGTAATACATGGACCATGCATCACCCAGTCCAACTTGGGGCCCGCAACCGTACATATTCCAAAGAACGGTTTACTGTGTTGCAATTCATTGTCATCTTAATGTGAACAAATTACCCGTGCGGTGCTGTGGGGTGCTGTGTCGTGCTGGAGATAGAATAACACCTCCCTATCAACATCTTTACCGTGGGTGACGTAAAAAGGAAAGAAAATATATGTATGGAAATAGGCAGCAGAGTTTCCGTGGACATTGAATCTGAAAACTGTGCGCGCCAACCCGCCTGCCAAGCGTGGCGTGTACATGAATGGATGAAGGTGATATGCAGCAAAGTTATGTTGAGAAAATTGAGTTCAAGTCACTTAGGCCCGTATAAATAAAACAATCTCAAACCCAACCTCACCTTGACAACCTATTTGACAGTTAAAAAAACGTTTCGTTTCACATTTAAAAATGAATAATTTTACTTGTGTTACCTACATACTTTAATTGTTTTCTTTCTTAAAACGTAAAAATAAAGATGATAAAAATATACATTATACTTATTTTATTGTTTCCTGTAATCTATAAAAAGAAAATAAATTAAAGTACTATGTAACATTAATAATGATGTCCACTTTTAAAAGTGAAACGAAACGTTGTTTTATCTGTCAAAAAGGTTCTCAAGTTGAGGTTCGGTTTGAGATTGTTTTATTTATTACGGGCCTTAAACATTTTGAAGAACGTCGTAAAGTATTAAGTACATTAATCTAAAGATCCGTGTCTAGAATCTATGTACTTAATACGTTACTTCAAATACTAAAATGTTTAAGTGACTGTTTAAGCTCAATTTTGTGAGTAAAATTGTTTTGCGACCTTCATCGATTCATGTCTTCCATTATTCCATAAAAAATCTTTGAGGCTTATGGACAACCACTAGTGGACTACTGGACATACCAGTAGTGGAGGTAATACCTGAAATTATGACGCGATTCGTAAATTGAATCTCGGAAGCATTTCATCCGCAAATACCGAGCTATGTTTACAATAAGTTCACATTGAACGAGAACGGAGTATACCGAGTGTACCTAATACCTATTTAAGATATTACAGCTTCCAAGTAACATTACAAATGACCCATCCGGATTTTATGATTAACATTCACCCGAAGTTTGGGTAAATTGAATCCGGCGATTGGGTGCACCTGCGGCCGGCTGATCAATACTCGTATTGGATGACGAAAACATATTGATCAAACCCTCTTTATCAGAATTTGATGGAAAATTATACCATTTGTTTGGCAAAGGAAATCTGTCGGTATTGTAAATAACTTTTAGATTACAAGAAAGTAATTTTTATTAATTTTATTTTCAACTTGTCTTTGTAGCTGTTACATTGTACTAGTATTAGTACGGCTGCCGATGAAAAGTCCATATTTTCTCGACTCTAGGTTACTATTACGACAGTGGAGTTGTGGACATCTTAACTGAGATGATATGAACTGGACAATGTTAAAAAAAATTTTTGACAAAGAAATGTCCATAGATTCTCGATTTAGAAACTCTCGTGTTTGCGTAAAAAAAATTGTTGAATTTGTAATCAAAGTTACTTGATAGACAAGGACAAAATAGGTTAACCAGTGTGTATATATTTTAATTAATGAAAGAAAGTTGTAACCTAGCTTTTAGATTAATTTGTGAAATATTTTTCCTACGTTTTAACTCATAAGCAAGTTTACTTAAGATACAACAAGGACGTAATAAAATAATGTATAGCTTAGTTAGTGTGTAAATATTTTTATTTGTAAGGGGGTATAAGTAGACGTCATACACGATTCTAAGCTTCTGACATGAAAGTCTAGCTTCAAAAACCTGAGATTCAAAAAAGTCACATTACCAAAACAAACTACTTTCTTGGCGCCGATTTTTCCACCGTACAAATATGACTTTGTGATCTATAAATCTACACTAATATTATAAAGAGGAGAGATTTGTATTTTTGTACGTAACGAATAAACTCAAAAAATATTGCATCGATTTTAATAATTCTTTTTTCATTAGAAAGCTACACTATCACTGAGTAACATAGGCTATATAAAAATCAATTGCTGTTCGTTAGTCTCGCTAAAACTCGAGATCAGCTGAACTGAATCGGCTATTTTTGGTCTTGAAATATTTGTGGAAGTCCCGGGAAGGTTTCCATGCTCAACGAAGTGGGCACGGGTAGTATAAAATAAAAATAAAATCTACATTTTGTAGGACGTGTGCGTTGCACTATTCAAATCAGTATTTTTCACCGACAAAAAGTCGGTTACAAAAAGTATGCTCTAGGAACCTTAAATCCTGCATAATGAATCCCGGACTAGCGAAGTTACGTTTAACTTGCAAACCAAAAGAACCCGAGTACATATTAACTTTAAATTGTGTTCCAAGACGAAAAGTTATGTTTAAATTTACACACGTTAGCCCCTTGAAGTTTATCGTCGAATTTTAGGCACATCTAATGTTGGTGTTGAGCGTCAAGTTCACGAACAGTATAATATTCATCTTTATTATTATACTAGCTGTACCCGCGACTTCGTTCGCGTGGCTTTTGAGTGACTTAAACCGTTTATGCAGCGCGCGCAACGAAAGTCCCCAAATGTGAATAATTTTCAAGAAAAAAACATTTCCCACTGACGCTTCGCTATTGGTCGCAGAGTAATGTTATATAGCATAAAGCCTTCCTCTATAAATTGACTGTCCAAGATAAAATAACTCTTCCGCTTTATAATATTAGTATAGATAATTAAAGTACAATTTGTATTATATGGTTACAAACGTAGTCGTGTCGACTGCCGACTCTCGCTATCATATTTCGATGTACAATTTTGTATCTTAATAATAGAAGAATAGAAAAGAATAATATACTATAGGTGAAAATCGGGAAGCTTCGACTCCGAGTTGAGTCTAAGGATACAATAGGTATGCCGTGTGAGTTAAGAATATCTCGGGTAAGTGCAGATTTCACCAATACTCGTATATTATGTTAAAGTTAATCCTTCATTACATATCATCTTATCCCTCTCATGTATCCTGTCAATGAGTTAGAAGGTATGGTATAACACTCCGTAGCGCAGTGGTTCAGAGCGTTGGTGCTCGACCGAGAGGTTGCGGGTTCGAATCCCGCCGAGGAAACAAAAAGTTTTCAATGTTCCTGGGCCATGGATGTGTATTAAATTTGTGTATTAATATAATAAAAATCTTAAATATGTGTATAGTATAAAAGTATTAAATATATATATTTCCGTTGCCTGGCACCTGGTCAGATTGACGTGGTGTGAAGCGTCTATAGACTATATTAAAAATATTAATTATTATAATTGAAATCGGGCCTTAATCTCTAAAGTACAATTTAGGTAATGTTCACGAAGCTAGGACCTAGTATAAATGTAATTAAAATATAAATATTTGTAAGCGATTGTGACACCAAAGTATTTTGTGCAAATTACATACCTACGATGACAAGTTTATAAGTTTTGGTTGTAGAATTATCATACTATTATTTTTAATACCTACTTGTGTAAACTTTTAGTTTATTATTATTGCCTAAATTACCCATATCCGATTATGAAACAAGTTGATCTAGATTTTGCAAATATATACCTAAATATCAAGTAAAATAATTTAGGCATAATCCAATGCGCAGTGTCCTAAATTCTTATTTAAATACAGAAGTTTCTTAATAATAATTAACCATTTAATTTATTCCAACAATTTATTTTAACAAGTTGAAATGAGAATTACAATATCACTGAGCCAAATAGCAATTGAGAAACAGATGAAATATTTTAAACAATTTGGGGGGAAATTATCATTACCTACTGAAACGATATTTATAGTTAGAAGCCCTCCTATTCACAGCCTGTCACTGTCAGTGCTTGACGGAATGACAAGAACAGTGTCTAACTTGAGCGCAACTTATTTTAACTATCGTCTGTGTATTCCGTCTAAGCTTAGTTAATTTCTAAAGAATAAAAAATAATTAACTTTGTAAATATTTAGCCTCAAGCGCCTTGGACTTACTCTTTAACAGTTTTAAACAAGACAGTTTCGTTTAGCATTTACGCGCCTGTATGAATTATTGTCACCTATACAACGGTAGGTAATATTATCTATATAGTATGTAAGAGTATAAGAGGTGAAGGGTTCCTATAAGTCCATTCTTATCGGCTTCATTTACCCCTTACTTCTCTTCAGACGTAAGGGGTAAATGAAGCCGAAAAGATAGATATTTAGAAAAGGGTCTTCACCCTTAATCTCTATCTTTTAGGTCTTGGGGAGAGGTCAGGCTAGGGCTTAAGAGAAGGAGAATCAGCCTTCGCCCCTGCTATAAAGTATTACATATAATGTGTAGCTATCTTTTCGTGAATTAGATTTGTAACCTATAGAATAAGTATTACTTTAAAATATTTAATAGATTGTTGATTGCGATACGAATCAAGACAATGCAATAAAGATGTGTTTTTTTTGTTTTATAAAACAATTTATTACTATTTATGATTAATTTTCACCAACCAACTGAACTAATTAACCTATTAATAATATCTTAAATTAATTAAATTTAATTATAATAAAAAAATAAGAAGAAATATAATACCCTATATAATAAGGCTTAATTAAGGGTAAGTCAAATGGCTGGCAACATTTTAAGTGGCACAGATAGAATGGCAAGTTCGGATTGAAGTTTTTGCCACAATAAGCCCCGGTAATTAGGGGATTCCCGGGGCAAGTCAAGACGCGAGCTGTCATTTACCGAGATTTCTCTATGTATTAGCGAGTGTACACAAAAGTCGACCTTCTGTGCGAAGGCCGCAAACCCAATCTAGTTAATGATCAAATTAAAAACTTTTCGCATCATTTCGCTCCCGTATTTTTGTTTGTGTCATCAATTTTCTGGATTACTTCGCTACGGTATTGAATAAAGTTTGGACTTTTATTATAACGGAATATTATGTAAAAGTTATAGCTTCTTCGGGCGGTAAAATACTGCCTTATTGGAACAATGTCGATAATTGTTTACGTTTAGGTATTAATGAGTGATAATAATTTAGGGTCCCGTATATAGAGTTTACTGTAAAAGTACCAGCGCTGAAACAGGTACTTTATTTTTAACTAGCTGACCCGTGCCCACTTCGTTGAGCATGGAAACCGTTTAAACCTTCCCGGGACTTCCACGAATATTTCAAGACCAAAAACTGACGAATCAGTTCAGCTGATCTCGAGTTTTAGCGAGACCAACGAACAGCAATTGATTTTATATAGCCTATGTTACTCAGTGATAATGTAGCTTTCTAATGAAAATAGAATTATTAAAATCGGTCGACTACTTTTTGAGTTTAGTCGTTATATACAAAAATACAAATCTTTCCTCTTTATAATATTACTGTAGATTATTGTATGGGAAAATTTATAATGTTGGGGCATTTCTCGTACAAGTCCTGTAGGACAAGTTCTTTGGATACATAACACGAGGCCAGATTGATGTGGTGTGAAGCGTCCATGTATTTTTCATGTTTTCTTTTTGTTTTCTGCTTCTGTACTTTCTCGCGAAAGGGAATAAAGGTTCAGCCAGTACATTTCAATTGTATTGTACAGGCGCGAATGAAATTACACGCGTCCCCATTTGCAAGCGGAACAATGTCACATGTGCATCGCTGTTTTACATCTCATGATGCAGTTTCATACGACAGATTTAATTTTATGAGATTATCTGTATTCAAAAGGTTTTGTATAATTGTCTGAGAAATTGTAATGCTCTGTTGTTATCATCGCCTGCTGTAGTGCGCTGTCCAAATAAAGCGAAACAAAGGAAATATAACCAGTCAGATAGTTTTCACACGACATCGCGGTGGTAGCGGCGTCGTTATATTAATCTCTTTAGGTTTTATTATATATGGAACCTTACACACGATGCTGCGGGGGTCGCGGTACCGTTGATGTCGCGGTGTCGTGTGAAAACTACATAAGACTCCGTGTCGCGAACGAAGGATTCCGTACAAAATGGCGAAAAAAACAGAGGAAAGATATAATAAAGTAAATACCTACCACTTAAATATTTACTTAATTATAATTTTTTGTATTTGTTGTGCGCGTACGTCGTCTATGAAATGCCGTCTGCAGAACAGTCTAGCTTTCACCGGCCTAGCCTGACAGACAGAGGCATAACCTGACTGACCGACAGAGCCTTGGCAACATTTTTATTATTCGTACGATACGCTAAAAGGACACAGTTTCTGTAAATCATAAGTGCTAATATTTTTTATAATAAAAACTTTAATTAACTGGCGCTTTACATGATGTCTTAGTCATTACGCCAAGTAGTGACAGTAACCTGTAAGTCGGGAACAAATAATTAATACAACAGGAATAACTAATGAATACATATTAAACATAGGTATATAAACTATAGTAGTATATTACAAGTCTACTAGCTGTGCTCACGACGTCGTTTTCGTGGTTTTTGAGTGACATAAACCGTTTATGTAGCGGACGCAACGAAAGTCCAAATAAGTGAATAATTTTCCCCGTTTTTGCAACATTTCTCACTAACGCTTCGCTCCTATTGGTCGCAGCGTAATGTTATATAGCCTAAAGCCTTTCTCTATGGACTATCTAACAAAAAATATTTTTTCAAATCGGACCAGTAGTTTCGGAGATAAGCGCGTTGAAACAAACTAGTCCGCCTTATATTATTAGTATAGATGATTATAACACTGTCACATTCTTAAAAAACTCGTGTGTAAAACCACGCGCTAGGGTTCTGCCATATAAATCTCGTCCAAACTTTTGATATAGAGTTTGGAAGTGACGGCGCAGGTGTCATGGAAGTTTGATGAAAAGCGGTGATTGATGTGTTGCGGTGAACTGACGCCCGGCCACAATGCTCCACACTCCATTGTCAGATAATGCGACTGCTCATATTCTGTATGCACGGATATGAATTACAATAGATACTGTGCTAAGTTATTATAAAAGAGAGTTTGCGCTTTAGATAAACACTAGCTGTGCTCGCGACTTCGTTCGCGTGGTTTTTGAGCGACTTAATCCGTTTATGCAGCGCACGCAACGAAAGTGTCCCCGTTTTTGTAACATTTCTCACTAACGCTTCGCTCCTATTGGTCGCAGCGTAATGTTGTATAGCCTAAAGCCTTCCTCTATAAATAGACTATCCAACAAAAAAAGAATTGTTCAAATTGGACCAGTAGTTCCTTAGATTAGCGCGTTTAAACAAACAAACAAACAAACTCTTCCGCTTTATAATATTAGTATAATATATTAAACACATTAGCTATAGCTTGAATAAAGACATATTGTTCCGTCCAAACTGACCTATGTAACGCTAGGGAAATTTTAATTTTAACAAACTTGCCAAGAGTCGAAACAAAAAATTAATTCTCATAAGAATCATACTAAGTATTAATAAATCCTACACAGGCTACATTTTACCTCGAAAAAGTAGGTACAATATTCCCATGGGTACTGTATTTACACGGTCGGAGCCGCGGGCGAGAGCTAGTAAAATACAAAAGTAATATTTCAAAATAAGCCTCAAGATTAAATCGTGTAATGGAAAAAGGAGTGAAAAATATTTGAAAGTCGAATTCAGCGTTCCATTTTCGAAGAAAGTTAAAATGTCTCGTGTTTATTTTTTTATGCAACGAAATTGCCTTTCGCCTCGAGTCCTCCTCAAACTTTTTGTTTTCGTGTAACCCTTTAAATTTATTTCGGCAATCTTTTTTGAACATTGAATATTTCTGACTTTCATTGTCCAAGTCTACGTAATTATTTCAATTAGAAAAAAAAAATGTAGCGTATCTGAAAATTGTGTAATATAACTCTGTAATACGCTAAATGTAATTTAAGTGTAAAGCGCTTTGAAGACGGAAACCTCTTTGCTCAGCTGAAGTGTTGACCGAGCGGCGAAGACAGCAGGAAAGCGAAGTTTACTTGCAGTAAGTTGTGTCAACTACTTGACCAGACTATTTTCACTTTACTATGCTAACTCTGTATCGTGTCACAAGTCCAAGCCATAACGTACACATAAGATAATAATATTATAAAAACTTAGGATAAATATCACTTCCAACCTTCCTTAAATATAGTACGTAGCGTACTTATTCAACTTTGGTATGTTTAGATATCTGTCAAGTGGGTAATCTAACAAGACAAAGACAACATTACAATAAGTAACTTTAAATACTTACATACGTAAAATTTTACTAGGGTCTTTTATATGTAACGTATGGAAGGCTCAAGGCAACAGTATAAACTCTAATTTAAGACACACCTATGAATCTTTTCCACGAGAAATTTAAGTATTAAAAGAATTATCGGTAAGCATTTTCGAGACGAAATCCATATTAATCGACTGCTATAAAATTTATTATAATATAATTTAGGATCAGACATAAAATTATATCGCTGGGGCAAAGTGAAAATTAAGATAAAAGGTTGCCATTCCCTAAAATGAAATCATAAAAAATATCATTTCAGGACTTTAAATAGTCTAATTTTTTTTTCTGACTGTCTAATTATAGAGGCCGACAGCCCGTCACAGACGTAGCTATAATATATATTAATATGAAGAGCCATTAGTATGAACATTTAAAATATGTATATATTATAGCTGCGTGTGCGGTCATCAATATTTGATGTACAAATTATATCGTAATATGCCTTACTATTATGCATATTAACATATTATATTATATTATAGCTACGTCTTGACGTCCTTTAGTCTTATTATCCACGTACCCTATTATCTATGTGCCAGGCTGTGATCACAATTCTTAAGACCGAGTTTGAGATTGTTTTATTAATATATGGCTTTATTAACCCAATTTGCTGCTCGGGACTATGTCAAAATGCCGTCACAGGACACATTAATTTTAATGTAAATAACTCTTCACGTAGGTATGATATTATGTGACTTATTAGAGGCAAAATATATTGCTGCTTAAAATAGGCGCTCTGGTGAGCTTCGGCGATGTTTGAGTAATTACCGGGAGCCTAGTTAATGGAGTTTCGTTGGTAAATCGAATCAAAATTAATTACCAGTGAAGCCCGTGTCACATGGAACGATTTAAAGCAACCAAGATTCTATTTTGAGGTAAAATTTCTTCACGCACACCTGTGGAAGGTATGTATGTACTATGTAGTATGCACAACATTATTATCTAACTAGCTGTGCCTGCTACTTCGTTCTCGTGGTTTTTGAGTGACTTAAACCGTTTAAGCAGCGCACGTAACGAAAGTCCCTAAATGTGAATAATTTTCCCCGTTATTGCAACATTTCTCACTGACACTTCGCTCCTATTGGTCGCAGCGTAATGGTATATAGCTTAAAGCCTTCCTCTATAAATGTACTATCCAAAAAAATATATTATTTTCAAATCGGACCAATAGTTCCTGAGATGAGTGCGTTTAAACAAACAAACAAACTCTTCCGCTTTATAATATTAGAATAGATTTGTGGCATGTGACAACTCATAAATCTATACTTTAAGTTACTAACAGTAACTAAGTAGAATTCGAGTAATATTTATGGATGTAACTATACCACGTCTATGCAGGACCAATCCTGTAGACACTGGGACTAAAATTTATATCGCTAGGCAATATAAATCTTATCGCGTATTATAGAATCTAATTACAATAGATATTACGCAATACCACAGAAGATATATAACAGAGACACGACCTAGTACTAGAAAATGGTATCACCCTAATACTGGTGATTCGACTGGCTATTTTTGTTTTCTTCGATTTCCAGGCACATTCGGGAAACCGTCATCTAGCGCCACTATTGGAAAATACTAATTAATTATTTAGATTCACATCTTCTTCTTAATTAAGGAGTTAAGCTTAATGTGATGTTATGCTTAAAAATATTTTAATGTCAATATATGTACTTAATTCGGCATATTTACATTTTATTATTTACAAACATTAATAGTAGTGACATCTATTGCATTTTTTTTTGTATTAAAGATACATTGTATGGGATGCGTAGGCCATGACAATACACACAACATTTTTTTAGTTCCTTCATCGGGATTCATACCTCCGACTCATGTGCTGACGAGCAAAGCACTGGTCAACAAAGTCGTCAGTGTAGACATAACACAAAAAACTGGCCTTTCATAATCTTTTTTTAAAATGCATTTCACTTTTGGATTCTTCTTCTTCTTCTTAGTCGTATACTCTTGGCAGAGTAGTCGTGGTCATGGGGGTCGTAGCACGGCCTTTTTGCCAGTCTCCCGCCATCGTTCCCTCACCGAGGTACTTCGCACGCACAAATTTAGGGACGATTCCGTTAGGGCTTTCACTTGGTCCGTCCATCGTAAAGGATTGCGTCCTCTGGACCTGGATCCATTAACTCTACCCTGGACGACAAGTCTCTCCATAGCGTCGTCTTCCTTGCGCATAATGTGTCCGAAGTAACTCAAAATCTGAGAATGAACCATCGCTGAGAGTCTTTGCGTGATCTTGAGTTCCTGGAGAATGGAGATATTAGTGCGGCGTTGAGTCCATGATATCTGCAACATTCTTCTCCAGCACCACATTTCCAGGGCATCTATGCGTTTCCGTTCTCTCTCTTTTACCGTCCACGTTTCCGCACCGTAGAGCAACACTGGAAACACTAGGGATCTTACAAGCCGAGTCTTTGTTGTTCTCGTTATGTTACGGTCTCTCCAGATCTTAGACAGCTTGTCCATTGCAGTCCTAGTTATAGCTATGCGTCGCTTGATCTCATCCTCCGAACCTCCGCCGTCTGAAATCAGTGAGCCTAAGTATATGTATGACGGTACAACCGCACACTGCTCAATAGTAGTTGTAGTATTGTTGCTGTTCCGATCTACAACCATCATCTTGGTTTTCAGTCTATTGATCTTCAGACCAAAACCGGAGCTTACTATTTCTACACGACGCAATAGCGCTGCAATTAGATTGAAAGTTATTAATTTATATGAACATCAGAAATTTATAACCGCTGTCTGTCCGATTTCTATTTAAAAATGCAAATATTATATTTGAGCAATCAACATTTCATAAAATATTATGAGGAAACTCCGGGGAGTTTTCTGATCAACATACATTACGGTTATGTAAATTGTTACAGCTGCAAGTCTTTGATTACCTTAACATGAAACTGGGAAATCAAGATAACTGAAGTAAAATGTTACAATAGAAATATATTTTCAGGAAAACAGCATACAGTCATATCCGTGGAGTGCCAGAGAAAGAAGAGCACCTCCCCATCAACCCATGAGTATCGTAAAAGGTATTGTTATCTATACTTATATTATAAAGCGGAAGAGTTTGATTGTTTGTTTGTTTGTTTAAACGCGCTAATCTCAGAAACTACTGGCCCGATTTGAAAAAATCTTTTTTTATTTAATAGTCCATTTATAGAGGAAGGCTTTAGGCTATATAACATTATGCTGCGGCCAATAGGAGAAATGTTGCAAAAACGGGAAAATTATTCACATTTGAGAACTTTCGTTGCTTGCGCTACACATAAACGTTACTCAAAAAATATGTATAAAAGAATTATTTCTTTTTGATAATCATAAAAAAGTCCGTGATAACCACAGAAATATATCAAGATAGAACGGTTACGATGTCGCATGCACTTACATTTCGCGCGTGTCATTTTTACGATAAGCCCCGCCCACAGTGTGACGTCATTTTCTTAGTGTGCGTGTCGAATAGTGAGGGGATACCCACGTTAGATTATCGACAGGTCTCTGGTTACTGGGTGGTCAAAACTTGTTCTCAAAATATTTGGATCTAGTTTGCATCCTAAAATAGAAGCCTAGCTATGGCTTATATGATATGCTATGACTATGGCTATTTATTCCATTCCCAGACAGCGTTCCCGTGTGACTTGAAATAAAACATCAGACACTATGAAACGTGGTAAAAGTTGAATTTCATCAAATACTGTTTTTATGGTCAACGAAGTAGGCAAGGGTCAGCTAGTCGTCAAATAAAAGTATAAAAAAGACATGCAATATAATATATGTAGGCATATACGAACAAAAGTCTTTAAAACATTGCATACATTTATTTTTACTAATTATTACAATTAATTTAATTTTCGTACAAATAATAATTTATTTGTAGGAAAATTAAATTAATTTATCGATAAGTCCTAAAAGTAATCGATACACGGTAGTGTCAATCACTATCCCATTCGATGACCAATCACAGCACTTTATCTGACCTATGACCGCTACGATATTACCGATGCAGGTGATAATATTTTTTCGTACAGTTCGTTGTACACTGCGCGCGCATATTACGCTTTTGAATACGAGCATTGTATATGAACAGCAATGGATATTAATTTCAACGGAAGACAATATAATTTATGTTCCTATTTAATGATCATGGTATAAGTAGAACAATTATTTGGTTTCTCAATTAATATAATTTTTAATGAATTTCAATACTGACTGGTGATAAGAAATGTTTCCTTTCTGCATATTAACGTCGCTACTTTTGTTTTTGCAGTTGGAAACAGCACAATAAGGCATATTTTAGTATAATTTTTAATGTTTTTACGGCGCGAACGCAGGTGCACGAGTCCCGTTGCGTAATGAAGCAGTTTTTTGATAAGCATGCAATATAGTGCATAGTTTTGACACGGGTGCCACGCCTACTTCGCCGTTCTATCTTGATTTATTTCTGTGGTGATAACATTACTACTACCATAACAGTATGACCACGGCTCTACCTTGACCATTTTTGTACATATTGCATTTCTTAATTTCGAATAGAATTATTTTCTTGTTTCAGCCTTTTTAGACCCATTTTTTGCGAAGTCGGGTTTTTTTTTATTTAATATTTTTCTGTTTCCACATCAAATATAGATAACAATTATTATATTTTTATTAAATTGACCATTACATAGAAAGTAACTAAACAACACCGAGATAGTACTTGTGCGGCTGCATTTTAAACGTTTATTTTGAATTTAACGATAAAATATAATAATTGATAAAATATTTAAATACATATTCGTTATGTGCTTGCCAAGACCTATCTTTTGATACCAAACACGAGACAATTATCATAATAAATTTTTTCTTTAGATAGTTCTTGAGGTTTAATTTTCAAAATCCAAAATTGTACGAAAATTTATATAGCCTATATACGCGAGTAATGCGGTATCATCACCAATCGATTGATACCTCATTTATTAAAACCAGCAGTTTAGCCGCTACGAGAGAACATGCATCACATACAAACATACATACATAGACTGCCAAAATCATTACCCTTCCTTTTGGCTTCGCCGAAGTCTGGTAAAAATAAAATATGGGTGCTTTGAATTATCTCATGAGTGTTTTTGTCTAAAAGTCCGAGCACGTAGCCCGTAAAGGGGACCAACAAAATGTGGTATTTCATTATCGCGGTCGAATATAAATGGCCGAAAGTCCCTCGGTTTTTTGGCAATAAATTAAATAATAATAGAAATGACATTGCCCATACTGACTTGACTTATTAGCGCTCTGGAACATTGAGCTATAAAAGAGTTCTTTCTAGGGATCATTTTCTATAATAATAATAGTAATGCTTTCCACACCGATTTCGATCACGGTGGCCAGTTTAATCGAACTGAAACCAGCTAGGTCAGTCAGTAGACAGGAGTTATTTTATAGTGCCCACGTGTGTGCACAATACACACAAGCACTGTTTCTTCCTTCTCTCTCGTAGCCCAGTGGGACGGATAACCGACACGACTGGTGAGAGATCAGGAGCAAGACCGACTTTTTACATGCCCATCTGACGCATGGATCATCTTTCTTGTCAGACAATCAGGTGATCAACCTGTTTTGTTCTAACCAAACTTGAAATTGATGGAAACAATATACTTTTGTTCCAACGCGGGGATCGATCTCCGAGTCGAGAGCGATGCTCTGAACCACTAGACCACGGAGGCGTTTAAATGGGAGGCCATGGTCTGTAACTCTGGGTAGAGTGGAGTAAAAGTTTTTGTAGTTTTCACTAAAGGTTTTTAAGGTTCATTTTTTTCTTTTAAATCTTTATGTAGGTATCCGTCCGACGTAAAATGAAAAATATTTATAGCTAGCATAAAAATACGTTTCGTAATACACAAACAATTCATATACAAAACCAAATTTTAAGTAACCCCCGAATTATATAGCATTGGTCATGGCCTACCATCCCATACAATCTATGTTTAATACAAAAAATTGCAATAGATGTCACAACTATTAACGTTTGTATATTACAATATATAACTATGCCGAATTAAGTATAAATATTGACATTAAAATAAAGATAAGCATATTTTTTAAGCATAACATCACATTAAGCTAAATTCAACTCCTTAATTAAGAAGAAGATACGAAACGAATTAGTAACTAGTATTTTCCAATAGTGACGCTAGATGGCGATTTCCGGAATGTGCCTGGATTCCACCCTTTATCTATTGGAAATCGAAGAAAACAAAAATAGCCAGGCGAATTGCCAGTATTAGGGTGATACCATTTTCTAGTACTAGGTCGTGTCTCTGATAAATATCTACTTTGTTCATTGGTTAAACTAATGATGATGAATTATAGCTAAGAACATTCGCGATTACGTCAGCTTTCAAATAATAATATACAGCTAAAAAATAATAATCGGTTCATCCGTTTGTCAGCCATACAATGTCAGCAACTCAAATGACCTTAGTAGCGCAGTGGTTGAGTGCGTTGGTGGTCGCGATGTTGCGGGTTCGAATCCCGCCGAAGGAACAAAAAGATTTCTGTTTTACTGGGTCATGGATGTGCAATTTGTGTATTGATACAGGGTGATTCAAGGTTCATATACTGAGCCGAATGGGTTTTTTTTGGCACCTCATATAATAATTTATTTATGGTGCCAGAACAAAAAATGCTCTACGCGACATTCTCTTCACACTAAATTCGGCTTAATGTATAAACCATAAATCACCTTAGTGATGAGTAAAATTGGTCTTGGTCTTGCAAAAAAGCAAGACCAAGACCAAGACCAATACTATCCTTAGTATATCAAGATCAAGACCAAGACTGTCCAAGTCTTGGCCTTGGTCTTGCTTTGCTTATCACTATTTATGGGTCCACTCCAAGTCAATAATTTTTTGTAGATAAAAACGCAATATTGAATTTTTTTTTAAAACCAAGACTAAGGTCTTGGTCTTGCTTTGCTCATCACTAAATCACCCTGTATAATGAAAATCTTAAATATGTGTATAGTATAAAAGAAATAAATATAAATTTATATTTCGTCTAGTACCTTCCTGTAACGCAAATTCTTCGGACAATTAGCACGGGGCTAGATTGACGTGGTGTGAAGGGTCCATAGATATTATTATTATTATACTTTCACACACATACAAACACCTCAAACATATAACACCTCTCAGTTTTCGTCGGGGGTTAAAAAATAAGATATGTGTACAATATTGTTATATGATTCTATAACAAACCTATCTTCTTCTTCTTCTTGTCTTGCCTTATCTTATCTTATAGATAAAAATTAATTACGGTCGGTAATAAGTCTCGCTAAAAACTAGGCCACACCAGTTTATCCTAGAGTGTGCATATCTATATCAGGATAAGTTTATCCTGATATAGATATGCACACTCTAAACATAAATAATAAAAACTCATAAACTAGTTAGTTTGGCCTAGTCTAAACTGGTCTATCCTATCGGGCTTAGGATGAATTAGTTTGGACTAGGCTATACTGGTTAATCCTATCGCGTATAGGATGAACTGGTTGAGCCTAGGCAAAACTAGTTTGTCCTTAAATCGGGTTTGGCCGGTAACATAATATATAAAAATGAATCGCTGTTCGTTAGTTTCGATAAAACTCGAGAACGGCTATTTTTAGTCTTGAAAATTCCTTGAAAAGTCCCGGGAAGACTTAAACGGTTAGAAAATATGGAAAACTTTATCACAAACTGTTTGTATGCTCAACGAAGTGGACACGTGTCAGCTAGTATCATTTATAATTTAATATTCAAATCACACAATAAGATGATGTACAAAACTATATTCCTACAAACTCGTTCTGGAATAACGTTAAAATGAATGTAAATTATATAACATATCATTAAACTATTACATATTTAAATGTCAATATAATCATAAATAATATCTATACCAGATGTATTGTATACCAACTTGTTATGGAAATGCACGAATGACCTTTGACTGTCGTAAAAATGTGAGGAGTTTTGCCAAGTATGGATCAGTATCCATTTAGGTTCAAACTTAAAACCTAAGTACAGAATAACCAATACTAATTTAAACCTCAAAATTATATATAATATGTTTTAATTTCGACAATAATTAAAAGGTACAACAAATAAAAGTATACCACACCTTTATGGGGACGAATTTCAAAAATCTATAAATATTAAATAGTTATTTTATAGATTTTTGAATTTCGTCCCCAAAAAGGGGTGGTATTCTTCAAGTTGTTGTACCTCCAGTTGAATTTGGGGAGAGTGGGTGCAATAAGAAAAAGTCACGCGTAAAATCTAGTACCTACTAACATTTAGTTACAAATTAATGATGAAATATACAATTTCTGTTTATTTGAAGATTTGCCGAGTACCATTAGGAAACGCCGAATATACGAGGAAACTGGTTTTATCGAAGTATCTAGTCATGTTATTTATAAAATTTTGGGCAATGACCTCATTAAAAGAATTCTAGTAATGGGGCATTTGGATCTATCCCACCTGCTTAGCTATATTTTAAAAGATCTGGTAGAGAATGCCACATTACATTAAGTCCACCTTTGTACAGTTATAGTTTAATTAATAAATAAAAAAATAGTGTCGTTGGTCGTTAAGTGGGAATCTCTAGCGCAAACTAAAGTACATGTTTCTTTAATATAAGCCATTAGGCACGATACTGAAACGTTAAATAACGCTCCTACTTTTTTTTTTTATCTTATATTGTTGTAGGAGTTTAGTCGGTGCCCGACTATGTCACCCCCATGAGACTTACAAACACATAATAATAACTCCCATCACCGATTTCGGTGTCGGTAGCCGATTTCATTGAAACCAGGCCACCTACGCAGGAGTTATTTTATAGTGTCTAAGTGTGTGCGCAATACACAAAGACACTCTCTCTCTTCCTATAACTCTCATAACCCAATGGGACGGTAAACCGACACGACTGGCGAGAGAACAGGCGCAGGACCGACTTTTTACATGCCCATCCGACGCATGGAACATCTTTCTTGTCAGACAATCAGGTAATTAGCCTGCATTGTCCTAACCAAACTTGAAAACAACATTTTTTGTTGATCCAACGCGGGAATCGAACCCACGACCTCCGGGTCGAGAGCAAAGTTCTGAACCACTAGACCACGGAGGCGCTTTTACAAATACATATTATACTTATAACCCTCCAATTCACAGAATGTTATCACTGCTTCGCGGAATGACAAGGACAGCATGTGCCTTGATCGCCAATTATTTGAATTTTTTTGTGGGCGTGTGGTCAGTGTTTTCCAATAGCTTATTGCTAAAAAGCCGATTGAATTATGATCCTCCTCCTTTTTTAGGAGTCGGTAAAAATTAAAAATTTGTATTAATTAACTAAAAAAAAAATTTAGGTATTTTGCGTAAGTTAAGATCTGCCATTGTACCTAATATAGCGAAGATTTTAATTAAAAAAGCGCCTGTGTTTTATTTCTTAACAATTTTGAGCACGAATTTTGCTTTTAGCCTTTAGGCGCTATAATAAATTATGTTTCGTGAATTAGCCTTCCAAGAAGCTTTTAGCTTAAAATCTAGAGTAGATTATTAAATGTTTCATTTGAATCATTTTAATATTCAGCGCCGAAACTAAATTTTGTGTTCTAAATTGTATTCTGATTCGTCATAATGTAAGTCATAATGTTAGCCGTGTGGTGACGGCATTAGAATACAATTGTCACCACCCCCGATACTATCCTAGGGGAGTCGTAAGAGGCGACTAAAAGGAAGCACACACACATAACAACAACTAGTGTGAGAGAAGGAAAACTCGATACAAAACCCTGTACCAACCCGTCTAGCCAGCGTGGTATCAGTAGGCTTTTAAAAACCTCCTATGTTTACGCACCAGAAGACCAGGCCCCTAGTCCCCGGCGGCCCCGCTATTCCTGGCTACGGTAGCGGCCACGGTAACGGCGGGGCGGGGGGTGCTAAGAATCCCCGGAAGAGATCCGGCTACCACCCCCCTTATAAACGACAACTGGCCCTGGTAACACACAACGTGCGCACTTTGAGGTTGGACGAGAAGCTCGTAGAGCTGGAAGAGGAGATGAACAAGTTGCACTGGGACGTTATTGGTTTATCGGAGATCCGAAGAGAGGGCGAGGATACGATAACCTTACAGTCCGGCCACTTGTTCTACTACCGGGAGGGAGAACAGAAGTCCCAAGGTGGTGTTGGGTTTATCGTCCACAAATCTCTCATCAACAACATTGTGTCCATCGAGAGTGTGTCAAATAGGGTTGCATACCTTGTACTGAGAATCTCAAAACGATATTCGTTGAAGATTGTACAGGTATACGCCCCATCGTCAACACATCCAGACGATGAAGTAGAAGCTACGTATGAGGACGTCAGTAGGGCCATACGTAGCCCTAAAACACACTTCACAGTTGTTATGGGAGATTTCAATGCGAGGCTGGGTTGCAGAAGCAATGATGAGCTGAAAGTGGGGCCATTTGGATTTGGGCAGAGGAATCCCAGAGGACAGATGCTGGCGGACTTTATGGAGAAGGAAGGACTCTTCATGATGAATTCTTTCTTCCAAAAGCCGCCGCAGAGGAAATGGACCTGGTTGAGTCCCGACGGTGTAACTAGAAACGAGATTGACTTCATTATGAGCACCAAGCGGCAGATATTCAACGATGTCTCTGTGATCAACATGGTTAAGACCGGTAGTGATCACCGAATCGTCAGAGGCATGTTGAATATCAACGTCAAACTTGAGAGATCGCGTCTGATGAAGTCTACGCTCCGACCGTCGAATGCCCATATCCAAAACCCCGAGAGCTTTCAACTTGAACTGTCAAATCGCTTCCAATGGCTAGACAGCTGCGCATCAGTGGACGATATAAATAGCAGGCTGGTAGAAACTGTCCATACGGTGGGGTCCAAATTTTTCAAGACCCACCGTACAAATAGACCTCAGAAACTATCCGACCAAACCCGGAACCTCATGGCTAGTCGACGTTCAATGACGCTCCAAACTTCGAGTGACGCTGAGTCATATAGGCAGCTCAATAAACAGATTACGAAGTCCTTGCGACACGATATCCGTTCTTTTAATACCCAGCGTATTAAAGAGACGATAGAGCGGAACCAAGGCTCCAAAGTGTTTGCAAGAGACGTTTCTATTGGGCAAAGCCAGCTGACAAAGCTGAAGACCGAAGATGGACGCGTAACGTCAAATAAGTCCGAGGTACTACGGGAGATAGAAAGGTTCTATGGACAGCTGTATACCTCGGTCTCAGCTGAACCTGCTAGTTTAGCTGCAGACCCAAGAGCCAGGCTAACCCGACACTATACCGAAGACATCCCGGACATCAGCCTGTACGAGATTAGGGTAGCTCTCAAACAGCTTAAGAACAACAAGGCTCCGGGTGAGGATGGAATCACTACAGAGCTTCTGAAAGCGGGCGGCACGCCGGTACTAAAAGTCCTTCAGAAGCTCTTCAATTCCTCCTTACTCGATGGGAAAACGCCAGAGGCATGGAACAGGGGTGTTGTGGTCCTGTTCTTCAAAAAAGGCGACAAAACCTTACTGAAGAACTATAGACCCATAACACTGCTGAGCCATGTCTACAAGCTGTTTTCGAGAGTTATTACGATGCGTCTCGAACGCAGGCTAGATGACTTTCAGCCTACCGAACAAGCCGGTTTCCGAAAAGGCTATAGTACCATAGACCACATACATACGCTGCGGCAGATTATACAGAAGACCGAAGAGTATAATCGGCCATTATGCTTGGCGTTTGTGGACTATGAGAAAGCCTTTGATTCCGTCGAAATATGGGCGGTCCTTAGATCTCTCCAGCGTTGCCGTATTGACTATCGGTATATCGAAGTGTTGAAGTGTTTGTATAATAACGCCACCATGTCAGTCCGAGTACAGGAGCACTGCACGAAGGATATCCCTTTAAAGAGAGGAGTAAGACAGGGGGATATCATATCCCCGAAACTGTTTACCGCTGCTCTGGAGGATTCCTTCAAGCTACTGGAATGGCAAGGACTTGGCATCAACATCAATGGCGAATACATCACTCACCTTCGATTTGCCGACGACATAGTAGTCATGGCAGAATCGCTGGAAGATTTGGGGCGCATGCTCGGTGGCCTCAATAGAGTTTCTCAACAAGTGGGTCTTAAAATGAACATGGACAAAACAAAGATCATGCACAATGTCCATGTTGCACCCACCGCACTAACTGTTGGGAGCTCTACTCTTGAAGTTGTTGACGAATACATATACCTAGGGCAGGCTGTCCGATTAGGTAGGTCCAACTTTAAGAGAGAGGTCAGTAGACGGATCCAGCTCGGCTGGGCAGCGTTCGGTAAATTACGTAACGTCTTCTCGTCTAAAATACCTCAGTGCCTAAAGACAAAGGTATACAACCAATGTGTGTTACCAGTGATGACTTACGGTTCTGAGACGTGGTGCTTCACGAAGGATCTTTTCAAAAGGCTTAATGTCGCTCAGCGTGCTATGGAGAGGGCAATGCTCGGTATTTCTCTACGTGATCGAATCAGAAATGAGGAGATCCGTAGAAGAACTAAGGTTGCTGACATTGCCCGTAGGATCAGTCAGCTGAAGTGGCAATGGGCCGGCCACATAGCACGAAGATTGGACGGTCGATGGGGCAAAAAGATCCTAGAGTGGAGGCCACGTACTGGCAAGCGCAGTGTGGGACGGCCACCTACCAGATGGACCGACGACCTGGTGAAAACTGCCGGGTCACGTTGGATGCAGGTGGCAATGGACCGAACACACTGGAAATGTGTTGGAGAGGCCTATGTTCAGCAGTGGACTCTAAAAGGCTGAAACGACGACGACGACGACGAATGTAATCGTATAAATGCCTAATTCCTAATTTGGTAAAACTGAAGAAAATTATTTAATATCTAAATTATTATACTACTAGATGTTTACCCTACTTTGTATGCGTAAAATGAAATCTCACGGAACCGTACCCTTTTTTGCGGGAAAAATGATTATGATAATTGATTATGCATGTTAACTAAAACTATTATATTACGATAATAATTTCATTCATATCCGTCCAGTAGCTTTTGTGTAAAAGAGTAACGAACATCCATCCATTCAAACTTACAAACTTTGGCGTGTATAATATTAATAGGACGCTACAATTTAGTATTATTATTGAAAGTAATTATTAAAAATTAAGTAATTAATAATGTATGTCTCCTGCTGTGACACTACACAAAACACAACTTATACCTAATGTTTAAACACTAATTTTTGTTAGACCCTCGTAGTTGGTTCCTTCATTTATCTTACCCCAGCATCCTACTTTCGTACCGAAAAATGGCTCGCTAGGTGATTATTTTTTCTTATTTATTTATTGAATTGACAAACGTCCAAAGTTCAATCATCTTTAGTCATCCTAATTCCTGTGTCATTGACCTGTTTAAAATGTCTGCTAATACACGAAATATTTCCTGCTGGTTGCTAGGAAAACTTTTTTGTACCTGTTAAACAGATAACATATTTGTAAGATGATTCTATCAAAATGGCGGACAGTCTACTATGCTAAATAGGTCCTTACCCCTTTAGAGTGCATGTTGGTTTATATTTTTAATTTATATAGTTACGTTCCTTTTATTTTTTTTTTCGCAGGGGAAATCTTCGAAAGATACCAACACTACTATTGGGGATAATGGCGAGAGTAGGTTATGTGGGATTTTTACCCACTAAAACCCCTGCGGGGGCCTACTTCAACGCAAAATAGGGGATAGTTACGTTCCTATTAAATTTTACCTAAACGTAAACAAACGTAATTCACCGAAATATTCACCTATTCAATTATTGTGCACAATTATCAACACTTTCAACGGAATATTAAACGACTTGACGACCTCCGTAGCGCAGTGGTTGAGCTCGTTGGTGCTCGAGGTCACAGGTTTGAATCCTGCCGGTGGGACAAAAAGTTTCCATTGTTAGTGGGTCATGGATGTGTATTAAATTAGTGTATTAATATAATAAAAAACTTAAATATGTTTAAAGTATAAAAGTATTAAATATATTTCCGCTCTCTGGTACCTGTAACACAAGTTCTTCGGATACTTAGCACGGGGCTAGATTGACGTAGTGTGAAATGTCCATAAATGTTATTATTAAAGGATCATACTTCTTTATTCAATACAATTTATAACAATTAAATAATAATTTATATATTTTAACATCCAACGACAAATTTTCTCAGTAAAAATACTAAAAATACTCCATTTTGACACTCCCGACTATAGAATATTATCTCTATAGTCTATGGATTCATAGTCGCAAACAGTAATTATTGTACTGTATTTGCCAATTGGTATCACTGACTAGTTTATGATCGGTCATCGGACACTCGGGTTTGTTTACGTTGGGTGGTCACCCAAATTCTTCTATCAAATTATGTTTAAAACTATTACATGTGAAAAGATAAACCACAATCAGGATAATACACGCTTCTGAAAGCTTCCACGGCACAAATATATAGGTAATGTATAATAACCTAAGTTACATTTAAAAGGGGCGACGTAATATACATTTCTAATAGTAGAGTATACAGGTTGAGTATAAAATGAACAGGCACTATAACTTTGGGATATGATACTACCTTTTCTCATAATCGCAACACTGGTTTGTTATTGAACCAATTAAAATGTCACTTGTCGGCCGAGAAATAAAGAAACATTAACTCGATAATATTTGGTCGAAAGTAATATTACTGTTTAAATTAAATTGGAGTACTGTGTTCTGATCGAATCGGTGTTGGAGCTATTACTATTATTATTCCTTGTCCACGGGCAATTAAGTTCCAGATTTTTGGAAACCATGCGTGTCGCTGGACTGTATACGCCGATCATTTGCACGCTCAGAGGGTCCCATCACGACGCCCACTCGCCACTTACGCTTCACATCCTCCCTCCGAGCACGAAGCTCTCGTGACTCCACTCTGTCCGGCCGGTTAAGGCAAGTCAGAGGTAGGGGCTGTTCTTCCTCAGTGATCACGCTGGCCGGCCAGTAAAGACAAGCATGATATGGACAACAGGGTTATCCCTAACATCTCGCCACAAGCTGCCCTGCGAGCTTATTTTTATTACTATACTATACCATGCCATGATACCATATTATACCTGTGTATTTCGACTGTAATCGTCATTATATTTTATTGATCTTTATGTTTACTGGTTTGCTAAATAAAGCCTTATAGACTATTGCGGATTTATCTTTCAGCCACAATTGTGAAGTTTGAACTAAATCTACAATAAACAAGCTCGTTTCCGAATCCGGGCTTTTTAAATTCCAACTCAGAAGACAAACGGAATAAAATCAAAGGCTTTATAGGGCTATATGCGTTCGATAGCGAAATGTTTAGAACCCCTGGCCCGGAAACAATAAAATGCTGCGGCCGATACGAGTCGAGTATTTATAACGCCACGATCTAATTGCTTTCGCGATCCTGCGGAACCATTGTAAAATATATTTGGGGATTTTCATTGATCATGCGCGGTTCTTTCAGATTCTTCGGCGCTAATGTTGCGCGGTTGTTGCATGTTCTTACTTATTTGGCGCGATTGATGCGCGGTCATTACAGGTTCTTTGGCGCGATTGATGCGCGGTTATTACAGCTTCTTTGGCGCGGTTATCACAGGTTCTTGGGCGCGATTGATGCGCGGTTATCACAGGTTCTTTGGCGCGATTGATGAGCGGTTATTACAGGTTCTTTGGCGCGATTGATGCGCGGTTATTACAGCTTCTTTGGCGCGGTTATCACAGGTTCTTTGGCGCGATTGATGTGCGGTTATCACAGGTTCTTTGGCGCGATTGATGCGCGGTTATTACAGGGTCTTTGGCGCGATTGATGCGCGGTTATTACAGCTTCTTTGGCGCAATTGATACGCGGTTATCACAGGTTCTTTGGCGCGATTGATGCGCGGTTATCACAGGTTCTTTGGTGCGATTGATGCGCGGTTATTACAGGGTCTTTGGCGCGATTGATGCGCGGTTATTACAGCTTCTTTGGCGCAATTGATACGCGGTTATCACAGGTTCTTTGGCGCGATTGATGCGTGGTTATCACAGGTTCTTTGGCGCGATTGATGCGCGGTTATTACAGGGTCTTTGGCGCGATTGATGCACGGTTTTTACAGCTTCTTTGGCGCAATTGATGCGCGGTTATCACAGTTCTTTGGCGCGATTGAAGAGCGGTTATTACAGGTTCTTTGACGCAATTGCTCAGCGGTTATTACCGGTTTTTGGCGCAATTGTACCAGGTTCTTTGGTGTGATGATTGAGTGGTTGTTGGAGATTCTTCGACGGAATTGCTCAGCAGTTATTGCTGGTTCTACGGTGGGGTTATTGCACGGATGATGCAGGTTTTCGGTCGGATGCAGGTTGCTGGTTCTTTGGTGCGATAGTTGCAGATTCTTCAGTACGATTGTTACTCGTTTAGAATGTTTGGCTTTATGTTGTGTGACCTGAAACCAAATCTTCAAAAGTTTTTAGTTATTTAATGCACAAGAATTTAAGGACGGAATCGGAAAAGAAAATATTTAAATACTTGTGAGATCAAAGTGTTTCCTTGCCACATGTTCTTATATGTGGGAAGTGAACCTTTCCGGAAGATATCTTATGTCGATACGAGGCTTCAACACGAGGGTCCTTGTTAAGATAATAGAGGATCAAAAGTTTGAGAACATTCCAATATGTTCCCTGCTTCACTACCCGTAATTGAGACGAGCTTTCAAATGAGGTTTGGAAGCCCATTAACTACTTTAAGAACGTTTTCCCGTAAAGTTGTGTTCATTGTCTATACTAATATTATAAAGACATGATGGTAGATGGTAGGGAACCAAAACAACTTTTTATCGCGAAAAATGTGCAATTCCCTCGGGCATTTCATTCAGCAGGCTCAAGTGACTTTGAGCCTGCTGAAAAACAACATTTGGAAACAATTTATTGATATAATAATATAATATAATATTAAGTCCTCCATCTTGCGATTAATGCAAGATATTGGTCGCTGCATAGCTAGTGGTAATCCCTTGTGTGTATGAAAAATCGGCCAAGTGCGAGTCGGACTTTCGCACGTAGAGTTCCGTAAAAACCGAATATGTCGTTACTTGTAGCACTTGTTATTACTACAGGGACAGCATAAATACATCACGGTTCACTAGATACAGTCTGGTGATACTTTCTATCACCACAAACAAACAGACGTTTTTATCCCTTGGTTGCGGAACCCTAAAAACGGAAATCAAATATCTCTTTTCAGACGTTATCGTGCATTTTTTTTTGGACGAGTGCTGTCAAAACTCAAAAGGTTCAGAAGTTTCTGGCAAAACACGTCACTGCCACAACAGCTCGCTCGCAATTCGTATTTTTCTTTATCGGCCAGTCGGCAGTAGGCACCTCGTTAGACTTGTTAGCCTTTTGTCGCCTTTACCCGCCTGAACACTGAAATGTCCCCGTATAATATCAATATAATATTATATACGGGGACATTTCAGTGTTAACAACTAAATTAAAGCCTTCATTATTCACACAAGCATTATTTGCGTGAATAATTTTGCTTATAAATTCTTAATACCTAGATGGTGTTAGTCACACTAACATTAATTTTATAAAGGTGAAAGTTTGTGAGTATGTTTGTAACTTCCTCACGTCTAAATGATTGGAACGCATTTAATAAAATTGGTATGAAGTTAGCTGACACCCTGGAACTAAAATTATATACTTTGTTACAAAACATATGAACACAATTATTCACACATTCATAGGTTGAAAATAATGAGAATGTTCAGATAAATATATATTCGAATGTGCAGTAAATTGTGTTCATTTAAATAATTATGTAGCGTATTTCACCCTCTCACTTTGTAGCTTCACCGGTCTTAGGTTTTTGCATCCTTGTCTTATCTTTGTTGAGACCAAATTATTTAAAATTGGACACTTTATCAATTTCTATCTAGTTTAATCTTATAAGTTTGATTAGGTACTCTTAGACACGCGCCGCAGATCCAGGATTTGTACGCATATTGTGCTGCAGAGACGCTGCTGTCGATCAGGGACCGATTAATCCGCTATACGGCTGTAGCGGTATCAACACAAACCGTTTTATTTTAAATATCCATATTAAGGGTTTTTAACTATGCGCTTGTCTTAAGCGGTATTAAACCGTTTAATACAGCTGCGCCAATAACCGAAAGAGACAACAAATTTGTGGTACACGCCGTGAATCAAATCTATGAAAAGCGGTTTTTTTCATCAGTGACTTGAGGTTTCAATAGCCTTGCTGTGCATTGTGCAACATTGATTTTGTCACTTTAAACTAATGTTTAAAGTGACCAAATCAATGTTGCACAATGCACAGCACTTATATTTTATACTAATATTATACTTATATTTTAACATACTTATATTTTATACTAATTTGAATTACCTAAATTACAATTCCGTATAATTAGAAAAAAAAAAATAAGATGGGAATTAACTTTTCGCTCTTTACCAAATCAATATCAAGGAAAGACTAAGAATGGAAAAAAAACAATAATAAACAAAAATGGACGAGAACTTGCATTAAATAACATCATCTTATACCTTATGTCATAAGCAATTATGATCATTTTTGGTATGCATCACGATTGCTCCGTCACGGTAGAAATATGATGAAAATGTTCGCCCAATATTTAGGCGAAATTTGACAAAATCTATGGGTCCAAACCAAAAATTTGTCGAAGTAGAAACAAAGAAGTTATAAGGGTTTTAAGTTGGCCGCGCCAACGTAACGTCCACGATGGCGCGGCCATGGAAATCTCAGGAACTACGTGGGTTAGAGATCTAATTCTTTTTCTAGTATGAAGATTGAATTTGGCGAAAATTGTCGAAAAAGAAATTATAAACTAGAAATCGATATTTTAAGAGATATTTACCTCAGAAGCCGTGGCGGCGCAGACGTGCACTTCGTGTTTCTTTAATGTTGATTATTTCTTTATATCATAATACTTAGTACAAAAATCTGATACAGGAAGTAAGGGCTTAATTTGTCGAAACTAATGAAAGCAATAAATACAATGAAATGTTATTTAAACAGACAAATCGGACCGAAACAAAAATAGCATGGCCGCGCTGATATCTCATTATCTGTAATTGCTAGGATTTCGGTTTTTATATCCATTTATTCGACACATTAACCTGATTATAATGGCATATCATTTTACCCTCAGAATGGTTTTCAACGCGTGTAATCTCCAAAAATGTGCTCTCTCGTACAATGTTTGAGTAGGGTAACCATAATTTCGATTTTATTTGAGAAGACCTTTTACTCTACTAGACGAAAATGTATCTATTTCCTTAATAATGCCAACTAACGGAACAATTATTATTAATCATTATTTCACACTTAAACGTAAGTTGTAGTACCTATGCCCGTAAGCGATCAGTTGTAGATATGATAATAATATTATGTTAGGTAAGTATACTGTACCTAGGAAGGTTACTTAATATTATGCATTTCTTGCCCTTGATCCGTTTTTGCGAAAACGGGTTATAATTCTTTTATACACTCATCTATATTTTTTGTCTCTATATCTGTATGTATGTGCAACATCAATAACCACGGAAGGGATTTTAACCAAACTTATTACGATTGTAGACCATATTTCTAGGCAGGTTATAGGATATATAACATAACGCTACGATACATAGGAGCCGAGCAGTGACGATAACTTTGAAGCAAGTCGATGAATTTCGCGCGCGACTGCGGACGAACGGTTCGGGCGGAGCGCGCGAGGGGATCGCTTACACAGTGACGCGAAGGTATAGAACGTGGCACTAAAGTAGATTAGAACATTTAATAAGTAACTAACATGATTTTATTAAAAAGACAAATGTTTCCACAGTGTCAATAATATAAAAACTGTATTTTTGAACTTGCTTCACAAACTGAAATAAATTATCATTTATTGTATAAAATCAACTTTTGGTATTATTAAAAGAAAGCCTTTTGGGATAAAGAAACGGACAATTTAGCGGTTTTTAGAAGCTATAACAGGGTGTAAAAAGAGCAGTCACTATAAATTTGGGATATGATTATACTATCTTTTCTCTTTCGGACGGTGTGAGGAAGCGAGTTCCACAATCTGTCCGCATGAACGGTGAAGGAGTAGGAGTAGAAATTAGAGCGATGTGATGGGAGGGAAAGGTTTATTCTGAATTTGGACCTACAAGGGATATCAATGGGCCGGGAAAAGTTAAATCGATCACGAAGATAGGAAGGAGAGAGGGTTATACAGGATATTGTAAAGTAAACAGAGGATATGGGAGTTGCGACGGAGACGGATAGGAAGCCACTTGAGTTTTATCCGAAAGGCTGATATGTGATCAAACTTTTTTAAATAAAATGAAACGGATACAGAGATTCTGCAAGCGTTCCAGTTTAGTTAGCAGCTCTTCGGTAAAGTCTAAGTAGCAGGAGTCGGCATAGTCGAGGATAGGAAAAATGAGAGTTTTGACGAGGAAAATTTTGGTTTGCAAAGGCAAAAAGTTTTGAAGGCGCCTCAGCATGTGCAACGAGTGGTGTACCTTTCTGCTGACTTCACTAACCTGCGGATTCCAGCAGAGATTGCTGTCCAAAGTTAACCCTAAATTCTTAGCTGTGTCTCTGAATTCGATAATAGTACCATCATATTTGACCACAGGCACATTGTGTAAACGTTGCTTTATATACTAGTAAGTATATAACGCAACGTTTACACAATGTGTAAACGTTGCGTTATATACTTATATCCCAAAAAATCGCAGGTGTAGAATCAATATCATCAATATTAGAATGACGATAGAGTTGCAGGTCGTCTGCGTAAAGATGGAAATTTAAGTTGATTAATGAGGAAATAATATTAATAAATATAGAAAACAGGAGGGGAGAGAGTACGCCAAACTGGGGAACACCCGCTCATTCTAGAAATGTATTTTTTTTTCATATTTTTTTTACAAAAATTAAAAAATAATTTTTTTTTTGGCTTTATTATTTTTTTTTTATTATTACAAAAAAATAAGAAATGGTAAAAAGAAAAAAAAACATTTTTTTTTTAGTTTCTGACAAAAAAAAATACATTTCCGAAATGAGGAAAGGTAGTATAATCGTATCTCAAAGTTATAATGACTGCTCTTTTTACACACTATATATATAAATATGTCAATCGATAAAAACGATAGTCACTCAATGAAATGGCGATTTGAATCAGATGAATGCCATCTACCATCACGGTATTAATCCTTATCATTTAAAATACGTTATTCTGCTTAAGCATTTCTGAAGACTACATATTTTGCCCTTTAGACCATGCAAATATAATGAATACTTTAGCATATAGCAAAATTAAAATCGTTTCTCCGTGATTCGACCGGGCGCCGCGTGATGCTGGCTGCTGCGTGACGTATCTTACGTCCGAGCCGGGCTGGAGTACTGTTACGTCTATTGGGGTTAATCATATGTCTTAATATGGCATATCTGAGCCATTATTTGAAACTATTATTATTACTTCATCGGCCTTCGTGTGACCATGTATAATGAAGCATAATACCCAAAGGACAGTGTTCATAAACTAAAAATATATTTAAAAATACTAAAGTGCCCTAAATCACTTTTACACGCGTACGAAGTCGCGGTCACAGCTAGTACTTTTATAAACATCATGGATACAGAAATAAATGAAATAAAATCTAGGTGTAACAAGGCTCAAACAAGAAAGTTAATATTAGGCAGATGACTAAAAATGCATAAGTACAAGGTCGGACTCGCTAATAAAATCTAAGCGTCACTTCATACCGAAATACGGAAAAAAGTGCCTTCTTGAAAAAACATATTATTCGTCTGCCGTTGGAATAATATTAATTCCAATAGCGAGTCTTAACCACGGCCATGGGTCTCTATGAAAACCGGCGTTACGCCGGCTTGCTTTGCTGCAGGGAATGAGGATACTTGTCGTAGATAAGTATGTACTTAATTTCAAGGGCAAGAAACCCATAATATTAAGTAGCCTGCCTAGGTACAGTATACTTACCTAACATAATATTATTATCATATCTACAACTGACCGCTTACGGGCATAGGTACTAACTACATACTTACGTTTATGTGTGAAATATTTAATAGTAATAATTCCATTTGTTGGCATTATTTAAGAAATAGACACATTTCGTCTAGTAGAGTAAAAATTATTCTCAAATAAAATCGAAATTATGGTTACCCTACTCAAACATTGTACGAGAGAGCATATTTTTGGAGATTACACGCGTTAAAAACTATTCTGAGGGTAAAACGGTATGCCATTCTAATCAGGTTAATGTGCCGAATAAATGGATATCAAAACTGAAATCCTAGCAATTACAGATAATGAGATATCAGCGTACAAAGAAGCGTTACGTTGGCGCGGCCATGTTATTTTTTGTTTCGGTCCGATTTGTCTGTTTAAATAACATTTCGTTGTATTTATTGCTTTCATTAGTTTCGACATATTAAGCCCTTACTTCCTGTATCAGTTTTTTGTACTAAGTCTTATGATATAAAGAAATAATCAACATCAAAGAAACACGAAGTGCACGTCTGCGCCACCACGGCTTCTGAGGTAAATATCTCTTAAAATATCGATTTCTACTTTATAATTTCTTTTTCGACAATTTTCGCCAAATTCAATCTTCATACTAGAAAAAGAATTACATCTCTAACCCACGTAGTTCCTAAAATTTCCATGGCCGCGCCATCGTGTTCGTTACGTTGGCGCGGCCAACTTAAAACCCTTATAACTTCTTTGTTTCTACTTCGACAAATTTTTGGTTTGGACCCATAGATTTTGTCAAATTTCGCCTAAATTTTGGGCGAACATTTTCATCATATTTCTACCGTGGCGGAGCAGTTGTAACGCACACTCATTTTTGCGTTAAATGGTGCGCCAGTCTAGTTGTGACATGATGGAACAAATTCAGCCAATAGCGTTCCGCGGTACTTACTTATCACGCATCCTTTTTTAACACAGAAAAACGAACGAAAATGAACCTTATTCATAAACGGTTTTTTATACCGTTGATTCAGCCGTATATACGGCTGAAGCGCATGTTAGGGTTTTTCAGAGAATCGTATAAATTAAACAGTTTAAAACACCAAAATGGGTAACCTTTTCGGTCCCTGCTGTCGATAGGTAAATTCGCTTTTAGTCAACTAGTTTAGCGTATGTGCTATAGGTATATTATATGTATTTAGAACTATTAGTACAATAATAATTATTATTAAAGAGATAAAGATATTCTTTTTCTTATATTATCTTTTCTTTCTTCTTCTTATGATTCTAAATATATAAAAAATAATTGCTAACGAACAGCAATTATTTTTTATATATTTAGTCTCACTAAAACTCGAGAACAGCTGAACCGATTCGGCTATTTTTAGTCTTGATATATTCGTGGAAGTCCAGGGAAGGTTTAAGAAGGTCTGTATGTCCAACGAAGTGGGCACGGGTTAGCTAGTATAATATATAAAGAGAAAATAAAGTTTAAATATTAAAATCATAATCCAAAATTCCGTGGGGTGCCGGGGAAAAAATAGTGCCACCCCATCAACTATCTTTCCTGTGGGTGTCGTAAAAGGCTACAGAGGGGGATCATATATCCGGAAATTTGAAGCAGCTTTTCCGCGGAAATTGTTATTATCTGGAAGCTGTGCCCCTCTGCTTGCCAAGCGTGGCAAGTATAGGCAACTTCCTTATATTTTTTTGGAGTAATTGTCGAGTAGTGGACGCGATGAAATGATGATAACGAATCTACAAATAATGTAAGCGCGCTCATTAAAACTGAAACGATAGCTTATTGTACTCATTATGACCAGCATTGAAATTCATTTGTATCGAAAATTGTGTGACTAATTTATAATGAACAAAATCCAGATCCGCAATCCACGGGCGAGCGTGAGATCAATGGCATATTAATGGAAATAATTTAATTCCGATTCGATGACGGTCGACTGTGATAGACAGCGGATATTGAACTATTTCAATTTAGTGATGACTGTGATTTTAACCCTGGGAGAGCTGTGTCATGAGTCATGACGAGGTCATGACCCAATGGAATTTTTTGATACTTTATTAAATTGATAAAACAAGAGACTGTCCGTGGGATGCCCGAGTAAGAATAATACTATAACTTTAGGTAATAACAGTCACTATAACTTTAGGATATGATTATACTACCTTTTCTCATTCTAGAAAAAAAAAAATATTTTATTTGACACAAAATAAAAAAAAAATGTTTTTTTACCTATAAAAAATAAAGATAAATAAATTTCCAAAATGCGGAAAGGTAGTGAAATCGTATCTCAAAGTTACAGTGACTGTTCTTTTTACACCCTGTATATTTCCTCTGTTGCCTTTTACAAGAGCAGCAGGATTTCTGCGAATATTGGTATTATAACGACAATTTAAAGAGGGGTTATGCCAACTATATCGGTTACTTTTAGAAAAAATAGAGCCTCAAGTCAAGATTGTTTTTTTAAATTGAATTTCATCACAAACTGTTTCCATGCTCAACAAAGTGGGCAGGGGTTAGCTAGTATCAAATAAAATAAGAACATTTCCGCAAAGTACACATTAAAGGTAACATCGGCAGCCGTACTAGTATACAACTGTGTCATAGCTACCTGTGTTTTCAACTCATGACACTATAGAATACAAGCCCATGAACAACATTAACCACAATGATCCAACGTGAATTACGCCCAGAAGGAACTATGTATATCATAAGATAACTCTGAGAGTATAAACTAAAAAAAAATATATCTTTATTAAACACATAAAGGGACATAACACTGCCAAAGGTTTACAAAAAAAAAATACTAACTTACACATATAAGAATACATATTAGGAAATAAAAAAAAAATAAGTAGAAAGTTACAATTTTACATCACAATACAATGCTATGCAATGCCCACGCCATGCGTTTTAAAGAGTAGCCACTCATGCTTCGACCACGGCGATCCAGGGCTCCTGGTCTTCCGAGGCCCCCTTGTAAATTTGCGATCTCACAACGGCACGCAAACACAATTCTATAATATATTTTAAATTATATAATATATTTAAAAATTATATAATACTTCCTACTCCTTTTTTTTTTTCTTCTAATTAATTTCGTTGTGGGTCCCAAGACAGATTTAGCTTGTCCCTCGGGAACCCCTGAGAGCATATCAAAGGATTTGTCGTGGTTAGTTACCACTGTTGATCCTGGCTCATAGGAGTTGGTGGGAATGTGAGGTGGGCCAATGCCCGTTAAAAAAAAACTCTGAAAGCTAACTTTGTGCGAGGCTTAAGTCCTGTATGGGCCAGCCGGTGGTGGTGGTTACTAAGGAATACAAAGCTGACACCGCAATATTTTTTCATCATCACCAGCTGCCGGCAACCATGAAAAGGAGTTATCAAGGTTTGATGACCTTTGTGGCTTAGTGGTTAGCAGGGACCGAAAAGGTTACCCATTTTGGTGTTTTAAACTGTTTAATTTATACGATTCTCTGAAAAACCCTAACATGCGCTTCAGCCGTATATACGGCTGAATCAACGGTATAAATAAACCGTTTATGAATAAGGTTCATTTTCGTTCGTTTTTCTGTGTTAAAAAAGGATGCGTGATAAGTAAGTACCGCGGAACGCTATTGGCTGAATTTGTTCCATCATGTCACAACTAGACTGGCGCACCATTTTACGCAAAAATGAGTGTGCGTTAAAACTGCTCCGCCACGGTAGAAATATGATGAAAATGTTCGCCCAAAATTTAGGCGAAATTTGACAAAATCGATGGGTCCAAACCAAAAATTTGTCGAAGTAGAAACAAAGAAGTTATAAGGGTTTTAAGTTGGCCGCGCCAACGTAACGTCCACGATGGCGCGGCCATGGAAATCTCAGGAACTACGTGGATTAGAGATCTAATTCTTTTTCTAGTATGAAGATTGAATTTGGCGAAAATTGTCGAAAAAGAAATTATAAAGTAGAAATCGATATTTTAAGAGATATTTACCTCAGAAGCCGTGGTGGCGCAGACGTGCACTTCGTGTTTCTTTGATGTTGATTATTTATTTATATCATAAGACTTAGTACAAAAAACTGATACAGGAAGTAAGGGCTTAATTTGTCGAAACTAATGAAAGCAATAAATACAACGAAATGTTATTTAAACAGAAAAATCGGACCGAAACAAAAAATAGCATGGCCGCGCCAACGTAACGCTTCTTTGTACGCTGATATCTCATTATATGTAATTGCTGGGATTTCAGTTTTAATATCCATTTATTCGGCACATTAACCTGATTAGAATGGCATATCGTTTTACCCTCAGAATAGTTTTTAACGCGTGTAATGTCCAAAAATGTGCTCTCTCGTACAATGTTTGAGTAGGGTAACCATAATTTCGATTTTATTTGAGAATACTTTTTACTCTACTAGACGAAAATGTGTCTATTTCTTAAATAATGCCAACAAATGGGATTATTACTATTAAATATTTCACACATAAACGTAAGTATGTAGTTAGTACCTATGCCCGTATGTGGTCAGTTGTAGATATGATAATAATATTATGTTAGGTAAGTATACTGTACCTAGGCAGGCTACTTAATATTATGGGTTTCTTGCCCTTGAAATTAAGTACATACTTATCTACGACAAGTATCCTCATTCCCTGCAGCAAAGCAAGCCGGCGTAACGCCGGTTTTCATAGAGACCCATGGCCGTGGTTAAGACTCGCTATTGGAATTAATATTATTCCAACGGCAGACGAATAATATGCTTTTTCAAGAAGGCACTTTGTTACCGTATTTCGGTATGAAGTGACGCTTAGATTTTATTAGCGAGTCCGACCTTGTACTTATGCATTTTTAGTCATCTGCCTAATATTAACTTTCTTGTTTGAGCCTTGTTAGACCTAGATTTTATTTCTGTATCCATGATGTTTATAAAAGTACTAGCTGTGACCGCGACTTCGTACGCGTGTAAAAGTGATTTAGGGCACTTTAGTATTTTTAAATATATTTTTAGTTTATGAAGACTATCGTTTGGGTATTATGCTTCTTTATACATGGTCACACGGAGGCCGATGAAGTAATAATAATAGTTTCAAATAATGGCTCAGATATGCCATATTAAGACATAGGATTAACCCCAATAGACGTAACAGTACTCCAGCCCGGCTCGGACGTAAGACACGTCACGCAGCGCCCGGTCGAATCACGGAGAAACGATTTTAATTTTGCTATATCCTAAAGTATTCATTATATTTGCATGGTCTAAAGGGCAAAATATGTAGTCTTCAGAAATGCTTAAGCAGAATAACGTATTTTAAATGATAAGGATTAATACCGTGATGGTAGATGGCATTCATCTAATTCAAATCGCCATTTCATTGAGTGACTATCGTTTTTATCGAATGACATATTTATATATATAGTGTGTAAAAAGAGCAGTCATTATAACTTTGAGATACGATTATACTACCTTTCCTCATTTCGGAAATGTATTTTTTCTGTCAGAAACTAAAAAAAAATGTTTTTTTTTCTTTTTACCATTTCTTATTTTTTTTGTAATAGTAAAAATAATAATAATAAAGGCAAAAATAATTTATTTTTTAATTTTTGTAAAAAAAATGAAAAAAAATACATTTCTAGAATGAGCGGGTGTTCCCCAGGGTGGCGTACTCTCTCACCTCCGGTTTTCTATATTTATTAATATTATTTCCTCATTAATCAACTCAAATTTCCATCTTTACGCAGACGACCTGCAACTCTATCGTCATTCTAATATTGATGATATTTCTAATACAGTTGCTGGTATTAACTATGATCTGCAGAGCATATCAAATTGGGCTAAATCTTTTGGTCTGTTGGTAAATCCCAAAAAATCGCAGGCTATGATAATAGGCAGTAGCCTATTATCATAGCCTGCGATTTTTTGGGATATACTAGTAAGTATATAACGCAACG
Source organism: Celastrina argiolus (assembly GCA_905187575.2). Lineage (NCBI taxonomy): Eukaryota > Metazoa > Arthropoda > Insecta > Lepidoptera > Lycaenidae > Celastrina > Celastrina argiolus. Next base: position 9,004,674 of record LR994584.1, read on the forward strand.
TTTACACAATGTGCCTGTGGTCAAATATGATGGTACTATTATCGAATTCAGAGACACAGCTAAGAATTTAGGGTTAACTTTGGACAGCAATCTCTGCTGGAATCCGCAGGTTAGTGAAGTCAGCAGAAAGGTACACCACTCGTTACATATGCTGAGGCGCCTTCAAAAATTTTTGCCTTTGCAAACCAAAATTTTCCTCGTCAAAACTCTCATTTTTCCTATCCTCGACTATGCCGACTCCTGCTACTTAGACGTTACCGAAGAGCTGCTAACTAAACTGGAACGCTTGCAGAATCTCTGTATCCGTTTCATTTTTGGTCTAAAAAAGTTTGATCACATATCAGCCTTTCGGATAAAACTCAAGTGGCTTCCTATCCGTCTCCGTCGCAACTCCCATATCCTCTGTTTACTTTACAATATCCTGTATAACCCTCTCTCCTTCCTATCTTATTGATCGATTTAACTTTTCCCGGCCCATTGATATCCCTTGTAGGTCCAAATTCAGAACAAACCTTTACCTCCCATCACATCGCTCTAATTTCTACTCCTACTCCTTCACCGTTCATGCGGTCAGATTGTGGAACTCGCTTCCTCACACCGTCCGTGATAGTCCCACCATTGCCATATTTAAAAGACGTTTGAAGAAGTACTATTTTGAATCCCAATCCATATTATAACTAAACGGTATTATGTATGTTATATTTTTATTTTATACGTATTTATTTATGTATTTAGTAGTTATTTATATATTTATTTATTTTATTGTATTAATTATATATGTATTATAATTTATATTCATTATTGTATTTATTTTTGTACATGTATCTATTCTGATTTTAATATAATTTAGATGTAATGTATTTGTATGTTATTGTGCACGCTCTATTTGATATCTTGTATCCCATATCTCTTCCGTAGGGCTGCTGGAAGAAATTTCTTTCAGAAATAAGCACTACCTTTTTGTCTTCTTTCTCTGTAATTTGTACTATTGTTAAGTGTTTCTTGTGTACAATAAATTGTTAAAAAAAAAAGAGAAAAGATAGTATAATCATATCCCAAAGTTATAGTGACTGCTCTTTTTACACCCGTTATAGCTTCTCAAAACCGCTAAATTGTCTGTTTCTTTATGTTTATCCCGAAAGGCTTTCTTTTAATAATTCCAAAAGTTGATTTTATACAATAAATGATAATTTATTTCAGTTTGTGAAGCAAGTTCAAAAATACAGTTTTTATATTATTGACACTGTGGAAACACTTGTCTTTTTAATAAAATCATGTTAGTTACTTATTATTATTATTATTATTATTATTATTACTGTGTAAGCGATCCCCCCGCGCGCCCCGCCCGAACCGTTCGTCCGCAGTCGCGCACGAAATTCATCGACTTGCTTCAAAGTTATCGTCACTGCTCGGCTCCTATGTACCGTAGCGTTATGTTATATATCCTATAACCTGCCTAGGAATATGGTCTACAATCGTAATAAGTTTGGTTAAAATCCCTTCCGTGGTTTTTGATGTTGCACATACAGACAGATATAGAGACAAAAAATATAGATGAGTGTATAAAAGAATTATAACCCGTCTTCGCAAAAACGGATCAAGGGCAAGAAATGCATAATATTAAGTAACCTTCCTAGGTACAGTATACTTACCTAACATAATATTATTATCCTATCTACAACTGATCGCTTACGGGCATAGGTACTACATACTTACGTTTAAGTGTGAAATAATGATTAATAATAATTGTTCCGTTTGTTGGCATTATTAAGGAAATAGATACATTTTCGTCTAGTAGAGTAAAAGGTATTCCCAAATAAAATCGAAATTATGGTTACCCTACTCAAACATTGTACGAGAGAGCACATTTTTGGAGATTACACGCGTTGAAAACCATTCTGAGGGTAAAACGATATGCCATTCTAATCAGGTTAATGTGTCGAATAAATGGATATAAAAACCGAAATCCTAGCAATTACAGATAATGAGATATCAGCGCGGCCATGCTATTTTTTGTTTCGGTCCGATTTGTCTGTTTAAATAACATTTCGTTGTATTTATTGCTTTCATTAGTTTCGACAAATTAAGCCCTTACTTCCTGCATCATATTTTTGTACTAAGTATTATGATATAAAGAAATAATCAACATTAAAGAAACACGAAGTGCACGTCTGCACCGCCACGGCTTCTGAGGTAAATATCTCTTAAAATATCGATTTCTAGTTTATAATTTCTTTTTCGACAATTTTCGCCAAATTCAATCTTCATACTAGAAAAAGAATTAGATCTCTAACCCACGTAGTTCCTGAGATTTCCATGGCCGCGCCATCGTGGACGTTACGTTGGCACGGCCAACTTAAAACCCTTATAATTTCTTTGTTTCTACTTCGACAAATTTTTGGTTTGGACCCATCGATTTTGTCAAATTTCGCCTAAATTTTGGGCGAACATTTTCATCATATTTCTACCGTGACGAAGCAATCGTGATGCATACCAAAAATGATCATAATTGCGTATGACATAAGCTATAAGATGATGTTATTTAATGCAAGTTCTCGTCCATTTTTGTTTATTATTGTTTTTTTTCCATTCTTAGTCTTTCCTTGATATTGATTTGGTAAAGAGCGAAAAGTTAATTCCCATCTTATTTTTTTTTCTAATTATACGGAATTGTAATTTAGGTAATTCAAATTACTATAAAATATAAGTATAATATTAGTATAAAATATAAGTGCTGTGCATTGTGCAACATTGATTTGGTCACTTTAAACTAATGTTTAAAGTGACCAAATCAATGTTGCACAATGCACAGCAAGGCTATTGAAACCTCAAGTCAGTGATGAAAAAAACCGCTTTCCATAGATTTGATCCCAGCCACGGCGTGTACCACAAATTTTTTGTCTCTTTCGGTTATTGGCGCGGCTGTATTAAACGGTTTAATACCGTTTAAGACAAGCGCATAGTTAAAAACCCTTAATATGGGTATTTAAAATAAAACGGTTTGTATTGATACCGCTACAGCCGTATAGCGGATTAATCGGTCCCTGGTGGTTAGCATGTCGCGTCGGCGCATTTGCCTGAGGTCGCGGTTTCGAATCCCACCAAAAGGACAAGTTCTTCTGCGTTCCTGGGTCTTGGAAGTAGATTATTTTACATACCTGTTACATAGTGTATAAGAAAAATATTCATAAATGTATATTATCATTTCTGTTTTATTATCAAACCAACCACTTCTGAGGTACATATAAATAATATTTTTACTCATTTATATATAACTAGCTGACCCTTGCCCACTTCGTTGAGCATAAAAACAGTTTATGATGAAATTCAACTAAAAAAAACAACCCCTAACTCGGGAACGCGGAACCCGCAACGCGGGAACCCGGAACCCGCAGCATGGGAACCCGAAACCCGCAACCCGCAACGCGGGAACGCGGAACCCGCAGCATGGGAACCCAAAACCCGCAACGCGGGAACCCGGAGACCGCAACGCGGGAACCCGGAACCCGCAACGCGGGAACCCGGAACCCGCAACGCGGGAACCCGGAACCCGCGACGCGGGAACCCGGAACCCGCAACGCGGGAACCCGGAACCCGCAACGCGGGAACCCGGAACCCACAACGCGGGAACGCGGAACCCGCAACGCGGAACCCGCAACGCGGAACCCGCAACGCGGAACCCGCAACGCGGAACCTGCAACGCGGAACCCGCAACGCAGAACCCAACCCGCAACGCGGAACCCGCAACGCGGAACCCGCAACCCGGAACCCGCAACGCGGAACCCGCAACCCGGAACCCGCAACGCGGAACCCGCAACCCGGAACCCGCAACGCGGAACCCGCAACGCGGGAACGCGGAACCCGCAACGCGGGAACGCGGAACCCGCAACGCGGGAACCCGGAATCCGCACCATGGGAACCCGAAACCCGCAACGCGGAACCCGCAACGCGGAACCCGCAACGCGGAACCCGCAACCCGGAACCCGCAACGCGGGAACGCGGAACCCGCAACGCGGGAACGCGGAACCCGCAACGCGGGAACCCGGAATCCGCACCATGGGAACCCGAAACCCGCTACGCGGGAACCCGGAACCCACAACGCGGGGACCCGGAACCCGCAACGCGGGAACCCGGAACCCGCAGCATGGGAACCCGAAACCCGCAACGCGGGAACCCGGAACCCGCAACGCGGGAACCCGGAACCCGCAACGCGGGAACCAGGAACCCGCAACGCGGAAACCCGGAACCCGCAACGCGGGAACCCGGAACCCGCAACGCGGGAACCCGGAACCCGCAACGCGGGAACCCGGAACCCGCAACGCGGGAACCCGGAACCCGCAACGCGGGAACGCGGGAACGCGGAACCCGCAACGCGGAACCCGCAACGCGGAACCCGCAACGCGGAACCCGCAACGCGGAACCCGCAACGCGGAACCCGCAACGCGGGAACCCGGAACCCGCAGCATGGGAACCCGAAACCCGCAACCCGCAACGCGGGAACGCGGAACCCGCAGCATGGGAACCCGAAACCCGCAACGCGGGAACCCGGAACCCGCAACGCGGGAACCCGGAACCCGCAACGCGTGAACCAGGAACCCGCAACGCGGAAACCCGGAACCCGCAACGCGGGAACCCGGAACCCGCAACGCGAGAACCCGGAACCCGCAACGCGGGAACCCGGAACCCGCAACGCGGGAACCCGGAACCCGCAACGCGGGAACGCGGGAACGCGGAACCCGCAACGCGGAACCCGCAACGCGGAACCCGCAACGTGGAACCCGCAACGCGGAACCCGCAACGTGGAACCCGCAACGCGGAACCCGCAACTTGCAACACGGGAACCCTGAACCCGCGACGCGGAACCCGGAACTCGCAACACGGGAACCCGGAACCCACAACGCCAAACCCTTCCGTGAACGTTGCTGGTTCTGCGCTGTCAAATGGAATAAATAGTATCCTATGTCCGTCTACTGGCTCTAAGTTACTTCCTCACCAATTTTCAACCATATCGATAAAGCCGTTCTCGAGTTATAAATAATTCATTTAACTAACACGACTTACTTTAATACAAAAAGCTGATGTAAAGATGAAACTAACATAAGCTAACGCCCGGTGAATGCTCCCGTCACAGTCGGTCCAGCCGATTCGGTGATCATTAGTTAGATAACGATGATGATGATGAAAAGAAGCCTAAATTAATCCTTATAACTTTAGCTATCTACCAGTGAAAGTCTCGTTAAAATCGGTCCAGCCGTTCCAGAGATTAGCCGGAGCAAAGAGACACGCTAACAGACAGACAGACATTTTTTTTAGTTGCATTTTCGTTTTCAGTAGCAAGAAAAAAAAAAGACAGAACAGACAGACGTTAACTTCGCACAAAGACAAATGACGACATAGTGGCGTCATATCATGACGTTTTCGATTTTTTTTTAATTGTTCGTGAATTATGACCATGGATCTAACTCCTTCGATCTGATTTTTAAATTAACATTTATAATATATTCTTATTACAACTTATAAGTTAAGTACTTTTTTTAAATAGGTATATTTATAGTTGTTAAAAGATTAATCGATTTTTTGAGTAAGTCTCTAGTGTTTAATAAGAAAAAGTGTTAACTGACGTAACATTATCACGACGTTTATTTCATTAAATCATAATTTGTATATTATATTTAAGATCGTTTATCAGTGAAAGCAAATCGTAAAAAAACTCATATTGGTTATGTTGACAATAAATATCTAATAATTATTAAATAAAGTTTAGTAAATTCTGCAGTTTTAACAAAAAGAAAATATTTATTTTATTATGTCGTCGTTACAACGTTACGTCGCTCATTTTTGATAAACTGTCAAATGTTACCTATTAAAATGACCCGACTATTTATTAGTGGTGGACAAATAGTTTAATGAATCCAAATAGTTTAAGTTTATGTTAATACGTTATTTATAGCATTTCATAATTTTTATTTTCCATTTGTAAACAAAGTCGTTACCATGACACCAGTGTCATATAAACTGGCAACGACGTGAATCGATTGAGCCCAGGTTCAAACCCCGCGTGACCATCACGTATTTTCTTCTTTTTTCTAATTTTCTGCTTATTTTTTTCAACATTTTCTTTCATAATAACCTTTTCGTGACAATAACGAACATACCGTAAAAAAATTGCGAAATTGGTCAAGCCGTTGTCGAAGCGCACACGACCTAAGAAATTTTGGAGGTCGTTTTTTTACACTTTGGGCTACATTTTTGGGGTTTTAGTAAGGAACCCTACTTTTTTTAAACATATAATATAGCCTATGTTCAGCGCTAGGAATGTAGCTTTCCAACGGTGAAAGAATTTTTCATATTGGTTCAATGGTTTCAGAGCCTATTCCATTCAAACAAACAAACAAACAAACAATCAAACATTACCTCTTTATAATATTAGTATAGACAAACATTTTCCTGTCCATAAAATGAAACTTTTAGATTCTATGAAAATTAATTATTCAATAAGAGCACATGCATATTGCATAGTTAAGATTATGATATAATTATAGGCCTGGTGTTATGATATTCTGCCGAAACCGTACATATTGCTCGGGGCTTAAGTATCATATGTGCTAAGCTAATTCAGCATGTAAAATATTTACCATTACAAATTTTATCAAAATCCGTACAGTAGTTTTTAATTCAAAGAGTAACAAACATCCTCCAACCATCGATCTATACCTACAACTTTCGCGTTTATAATGTTCTTCGGATACTCAGTACAACACCACTATTTGCTGACCTTTACACCACTAAGTGCCATTAGGGTCTAAGAATAAGTTACAACAATTAAAACATGATAAAAGTTAGCGCACGCGAGATAGGTGCTTATAACGTGACGCCGATAACTTTCTAGTGCTTTAGTTTTGATGGCGATTTTAGGGTACTTGGGACTACTTTTTATTACTGTGAAGATGTAGGTTATTTGCGGATTTATTTTTAGCCTTCGGTTTATTTCATTAGTAATGAATTATTTAAGGTTTTATCAAAGTGAGCATCACTTTGATAAAGCCTTAAATAATTCATTTTTTGCTTATAAAGCACCAATTAAAAACCTTTATTTTCTGTTACCCGTCAATTTATTTAAATTAAAATTGACAGGTAATAGAAAATAAAGGTTTTTGATCGGTGCTTTACAAGCGCATGCGTCAAAAAAGAAGCCACCGAACACGGCAAACACCTCTGAAGCTAAAACACAAAATCCTCTTTCTAGCGTAGTTGAATAATAATAAAAATGAGAATGTAATATGGTGAGCATCTTCAAGACAGACATGGACAAAGTCCGTTCAGTTTATTTTGATTTACTATAACAATTTCAGACTCGTACTCTGAATATACGAGTCTGAAATTCATAGCTTAGTAAGTAGGTACTGTCTAGAACAAGTTTTAAAGTCAATACTGGCGACTAATTAATTAAAAAAGAACGGCACGGAGAGACTAGGTACAGTATTGAAATTGTTGGCTCTACGAGAGTGCTTCGCCGTGTTGACATTATAAATTAACTCAACCACTAAATAAAGAAGCAGTTTTCTTTTTTAAATTAAGCCTTTCGAGTTAATTAAACGGTCAGCTTTTTGCATAGGTACTTTACTTTGATTTTTTTATCGATAACACTCACTGCTGTATAATGAAACGATAGTTTAATTAAGTAGCGTTTAAGTCATTCTTGTCAGTCCGCCAAGTAGTGTCAGATTTGTGTGTGGAAGTGGCTCGGAATTTGAAGTAGAGTTTTAGTTTTTTTTTTAAGTAGAAGACTTCATTATATGACTTATTAAAAATAAAGGTAAGTACACTAATAAACAAATGGTAACTAAAGGACTTGAATTTTAGAGCAGCAGTCATTGTGTAATTAAAAAAATAGACATAATTGTAATAGACAATATTAATGAGACAAAAAATAATACAAAATTGTAATCTTTCAACTGTCGCAAGGTAGATAATAAATAAGTTCTAGAAGACCCGTTATGAGTAATATAAAAATAATGCACAATAAAATATCTTAACAATTACAATATGTAGTTAGTTTCTAGATCAATTATACTCATAAGGAAGTCTATTATTGCAAGTGTAGAGATGCACGTTCTAGCAATAACTATATTACACACTTTATCAATCTCAATTGTTATTTTTAATTAAATACTAAGAATAATAATTACTACCTTCTTAAATATTAATTATGAGGAATAGATTTTGAGTATCTTTGACATATGGATATCAAGCCTCAACGAAAACGCACTCATACTTTATTACGTGTTTGTTTTTTTTTTCAAGATAAAACGTACTAAATTAGGTATTAAAAGTCAGAACCAAATCTTAACAAATACCATTCCAGTATTTTAAGCGTTTTACTCTCATAACCCAGTGGGAAGGTAATCCGACACGACTGGCGAGAGAACAGGCACAGGACCGACTTTTTACATGCCAATCTCATCACGATCATCTTTCTTGTCTGACAATCAGGTGATCAGCCTGCATTGCCTAACCAAACTGAAAAACAACATTATTTGTTGTTCCAACGCGGGAATCGAATCCACGACCTCCGGGTCGAGAGCGAAGCTCAGAACCACTAGACCACGGAGGCGATAGAAGTTTGTAGAAGTTGTAGAATTAAATTCAACCCCTAACTAAATAACAACATTTAAGAAGTTAAAGTAGAGAAAACAATGTTACGTAAGTACGTAACATACTCGCAGTAAATGTTGCGTCACAGTTCAAACTTTTAGACGGTGATCCAAGAAACTTAAAAATATATTCCTGTTGCTAAAACTAAGCATTTTAAATGTTTTTGCAAACTGGCACGTATGGTCGCACGTAAGAAGTTAAACTAGGTAACTTCATAGTGTCGCTTTTTCGTGTCAGTGTGCACATGTGCACATTAAATATCGGTCTGTCATGTTCATATGTGCACACTGACACGAATAACCAACTATACCTACTGACCGATATAAAAATGTTGACTAGCTAACTTCATGGTGTCGGTTTTTCGTGTCAGTGTGCACAACCATCGTTAATATGTTCTGACATCTTTTTTCCTTACCGCGCCAAAACAAGTATAACTTCAAAAACCTTATTTTATGCCTCTCACATTATCGCATATAATAAGCGATATTGTATAGCGTAGTCTGAACTCTTCTTTATTTAGATGAAGGTAGAAGAAATACGAACAACACACTATATCGACTTTGTATGAAATCATCGATTTCTCTTAAATTAAAAATGTAAAAAAAGTTCGTAATACTTAATAAAGTATCACGAACGATCAGAGAAAGAGTCTTTAAGTGATAACTTAAATTTCAAACTAAAGTAGCCTCAAGGGCCTTTATATTAAATATCAAGCCTTATTATTAAAAACTTATTATTGTATTTGTGACATAAAACATAATATACTCACGAGTAAATATTTCCCAATTACGCTTTGTGTTTTCCTTGAGAAACAGGTTTCGAGTTACTCAATATTCGAACAAATTAATTTTAACAAACGAAGGACATAGTAGACTCTAAGATCATCGTTCAAAGTGAAAAAATGATTCACATGTGACCTATGATTTTTTGCAGACGCGGAAAATATACGAAACCGATTAGTGTGGATGAGATGACGTCATCATCATACACATGTCTAAAGGGAAGAGGATTAGAAGTCATTAAACATTGGGGCATCTTTGGAGTGTGCTCATCCTAGCGATAATCGTTAACCGATTTTTTGTAGGCGAAAAATAGAATGCTGACATAGTGCAACGACATATATAAAAAGTTGGTCAAAAATAATACGGAGAAAAAATCTGACCGATTATCGGTCCTTAAAAAAGTATGATGATGATAACATGAGCGGGCACGCTTAGGCTGTGGAGTGTGGACTGTAGTAGTTCTACATTTGCAGTAAGACAGATTATCACTACTGAACACTGAAGCATTTCAAATGTATGAGAAGTCTCTGAGTCTTAACATGAGTTTGGGAGATTTTTAAATTGTCAAATTTCTCTACTTTTCAAAGAGTGAAGTAATGCATTTTAATGTGAGGCAAATGTAATAAAATCTTTGCGAATTTAGCTATACAAGGTGTAAAAAATTGTGATAATACTTTAGGGTCTGTATGTGCCTCATAAGTAGAGTTTACTGTAAAAGCACCAAAATATGTACCTTTGACTATCATGTTTCTATAAGAAATACCGCAATATCATAAATTTGGCCCTACAATAATTAAAAAAGTAAAAAAGTAAGTCTTACAGTGCTGGTACTTCAACAGTTAACTCTATATACGGGACCGATAAACACCCTAAAGTATTATCACTTATTATTTTTACAGCCTGTATACGATTAGTGGAATTCAGTGTCAGTTTCAGGTCAAACTGGCACTGTGTGAATAACGCCAATAAAGATTTTGAGGCTACAAAGGATTTTTACGATTGGGCCATCTCGTATCTCATTTTCCTCAAGGTCACTTGTATTGGACCCCTGAGCCGCTGTGTACAAGAACGCGATTCTACACATTTATTTTTTTACATAAGTCTGTAAGCTTGATTAACTGAAGTAACAGTTTTACTTCAGTTAATCAACCCTGTAGTGTCTTCCTACTTTTACTACTCATTTACTATTGTATAAATTAATAGCAATTTATAATATTACTGCAGTTCAACAATCTTTTTCAGAGGAAATTATAATGAAGGTGAAAATCAGCATAAACAAAACACATAGAGAAAAAACAGTTCACTGGCAAAGTATTACATCAATACAATCACCATTCTATTGAAAGTAAAAACTTAATGCGTTATTCGCATTGAATTTGATCAATGAGAAAATGAAACACTCATTGTCGGGTGTTGCTAACTTTTTACATTATTGTTAACAACAATCGGTTTGCGACATATCCGTTTCACATACTGCAACTGCGAATATCTTAAAACGGAGACAAAGCGCGATCTTAAGTCGAAACTATCAAGTCTCGAATTCGGGTTTTCCTTCTAGCCAATTATGTCTGTCCCTGTCTGTTTTATTGAATGTAATATTAAGGTATCGGTCATCTCTTTTCTACTTAGGGAGGCTTGCGCGGAAAGAGAATGTGGGTAATGAACGACCTTTTGCCGTTGCGAGCGGCAGTGCGGAGCGTGCGGTCGCCGGGAGTAGATCATTCTATCGCCCCTGTATACATCGGTACGAACATATGGCAGCCTGATACTATTTCGCTAATATTGCAACACACGCAACGAATACATTGACAGTGCTCAGTGCATCAGTGCTCCACGTTTGACCTCTGTTTTTCGACCCCTGTGAACTGGTGCCGACTTTCTGTGTTTTGTGTATCATTCATCCCTGATTGGATTTGTCACCGAAGCTTTTTGGTAAGTGACAGTTGATTAAAAAATAAAGTAAACAAGTGAATAATGTCTTGCAAAGTTACGGACGAACATTCTAACTGAATTAGTAAAGGAAATTTGTAAATAATATATTCATAATGTTAAGATACACATTACAAAAAATAACCAAACAAATTGATTTACTTTATCATAAAAGTTAAAAAGTAAGGTTACTAAATTACTCTACGTAAAACATGCTCTACGTAAACTTTCACGTTTTGACAGCAGACATAAAAATACAAATACATAATATATACTCGTATGTAACATAATATAAAGGCATAAAGGCAATGAATCCTTGCAACAATAGTACGGTACCTACATTACATAATTAGTAAAAATACTTTCTCTATTTCAAATAAAACACTTATTTTGGTGGTAAACATTTACTTTATAATATGATCTCTACAAATCGCATTGATAGTAGTCAATTCAAAAAATCAGTAAAAAAGTTGCATATCATTTATAAGTATTCATACTATTTATAAGTAGTATGGTACTATTTAAGTGCATATATTTCTTCAGAAACAGCTGACTCTAAAAGACTCTACCAGCGTGCGACGTCTGCTTGGAATATTTGAATCGGAGGAAATTTTTACGTTTTATTTTCAATATCTGGATCTATTTCATTGGTTAGGTTGAGAAATGTGACAATATTGACTGCTTAATTTACAACACTTTTCTATATTCATTACGGATTTTGCCTACTATGCTCAATACAAAATTTTATAATGTAATAACTAATAAGATTTTAAAAGTTCTAAGTAATGAGTCGAAACTGATTATTATGTAACCTATTATCAATAATATATCTAGATAGATAAACAATTTAAAACTTTTGTCTTTATATGGATATATGACCTTCTACATTAAAAGCACATTACAATTATTACAAAAAAGTTGCGGAAAGCACGCACCGCGCACGTGCCCTCGCTCAAAAGCCTTCCGCATACATTTTTGTTTAATTTACTAAAATGTGTATAGAATAGAATATAATAGAATAATATTTATTTTTTAAATGCAAGTACATGCAATGTCCCTTAGTTAATTATTAGTATATTGTACTTACACTCACAAATTTGAGATTTATGAGTTTTTAATCCCGGATTTAATTGAATATTTGCCTCATGATGAAACTTTTTATTACATAAGGGGACAGCAGTGACCTGGGGGGTTACTACAATTCCTATCAGCTTCCTCTTTACCCCAACTTGTTGAAGATCGTGATCCAAATTCCCACCTATACATAAGTCTTCCCTGTGAAGGAGATACATGATGAATAAAAAAGATGTATAACTAAAATAAAAGCTGATTGTTTAAAGAATTTTGTGACTTTTGTATTATTGTAGGGGTATTTTGGGGGTAAATCGCAATCAGCAGTTTTTTGTTTGTAACAAAAAATTATAAATAAGTAGATCTATAGATTTAATCGATATCCTATATACCTAATTGGGTTAGATTTTAAGAAACAATATTATTTTTGGATCGGATTGGAGACCATATTTAGAGTTTAATTCAATATAACACACACATATAATTAAAATGGTTTCAGTTTTACCCGACTTAGTTTAACCCAAAGGGAAGCAGTCTACCTATGTTTGTTTCACCGTAGTTCCTAAACTACTGATATTATTTGAATTAATGAGATGTCAGTTAATTATTAATAATGGCATGGGGAGAACAAGCTTGTAAATTCTGTAGTCCGATTATAGTTTTTAATTAAATCCATTGACGTAGTTCCCAATATATCACTCGCGCCTGATAGTTATCACAAATAAACAGGCCTGGGGCTAGGAATGAATTTCGGATCACAAAAAAACACTTCGTTTTTGTGCCGGAACAAAAACGCAATGTAAACGCCCAGAACGCCTTTCGTACAACCGTTCGACCGGTGTCCTGCAGTTGTTCTGAAATCCCTTTTTTATGTGTGGCCTTTCATATTTATTGATTCAGGCTCGGCAGGCGAGGCACAATAGCGTTTACCCTGAAATACTTATGAAGGTATTTTAGGGTTTACTTGTTGACTAGCGGTATTTTAACGAGGAATTTTGGCTCAAAATGGCTGACCTTGTTTATTTTCTTCTTAAAATACCCAAGCAATGTCGGCCAAGCAGGAATATATGAGAAAAAAAATATTTTACTCCGTAAAAGTAACGTTATCCAATGTAAATTGTGTTAGCTTTGTCATGCTTATCAGACAATTATCATTTCATAATGTTACTTTTAAAGAGTTCTCTGGTTGCTTGGCCTAAGAACATAATAAATTTTAATTATTACGTCCTCTTGACTCTGGTCGTTCTACTCCCGCACAAGAGATATTATGCAGGAGTTATTTTACAGTGCTTACTTAGGCGCTTAATAAACTAGACCACTCTCTTCCTCTTTAGTGGCATTTATGAGAGACATGTCTGGCGAAAGATCCGGCACAAGATCGACTGCTTACATGCACATCCGACGCATTGATCATCATTCTTGTCAGACAATTAGGCGATCAACCTTTTTTTTTTAATGTAGCAAGGGAAATGCAGTACGCAATACACACCCCCTAGGGAGAGTCCCCTAGGGTTTTGTGGGACTACCGGCCCGCTACAGCCGGTTTACCCACTTAAACCACTTGCGGATTGCCATCAGCCGTTATGTTGGAAGGACTGCTCTGGATCTGTCAAAACATAGGCCACTCCAACCCGATCGGCCGGATCACCTCTTAAGGGCCGGACTTTCATCAAAATAAGAGAGTACTCCGGCGAACTGAAGCGCTCTCCTAGGCGCCGAGACTGACAAAGCCGGGAAGGTGACCCCAGGCGATCAACCTGCATTATTCTAATCAGACTTAAAACAACATCAAGTATGTTGTTTTATGCTGGAATCACTGGATCACGCAAAAATCAGACAAATACGCGAAAATCGGTAGGAGCTCTTATTATTATCACATCTATTTAATATCCGATAAAGGGCTACAATTAGGGCGTCTGGTATTAAGTGCCCTATACATCACGCCGACGTTATATAACGCAGAGTGGCTTTATTTATTGGAATAATATTGAAATTTAATAGGCTATTCGCCCTCGGGGTAATTTTCTAAACTATTCGAGACTACACCACGCTCAAATTATTTTAGCCTCCTCACTAAATAAATACGATACATTTAGCATGTTAAAGGGTAAGGGTTATGATATTATTATCAAGTTATCTCGCGTTCAAATACTCTTATGGGGTTTTGTTTTTATATAAGAAACGTAATAAAATGTACTCCCCGGTATTAATATTTCTTATGCCAGTTCTTCTCGCCGGTTTTGAAGAAATATACCATCAAAAATCAAATTATATGCTTTAATTTAGAATTAAAACTTTTTATATACAGGCCGATTCATAGTTTATATATTAGGCCGAATATAGCGTGATAGAATGACGCGTAAAGCATTTTTTATTTTGGCATCTCATATAAATTACTAAAAAAAAATTCAAAGGTTTAAAATGACCACAAGGAGTGAATCTTACTATGCCGGGGCTCGCTGGCTCCTAGTCTATACACACGAATGCACTGGTCGTTGACCTAAGACCTGACCAGGATTGAAATTCATCTGTTTTGTGACTTTTATGGACATCTTTAATCGTGATTTGTCGCGTTATGGTTTACTTATGTCAGATGTGCAATCCTTTTTGCCTTTGTAATCCAGATACAGGAGGCCTATTACAAGCTCTTAATTTCAGCCAGTTTACGCCATACAACATGTCTGGCATTTTCGTATTAACGATAACTTATTGACAGCCAGTCAGCGGTCACGTGACGCTTGACTTGCTTCCGAATGTCACTTTCAGACAACCAAACTAGGGTGGATCCATTCAGAATAACGTGTCGTTGTAATATGAAAAAGAACAAGGCAGTTTAAGGCCGTATTATTGAATTGCCTGGAACCAGGCTGATATTGTAAAAGATCATAATACGGCCCCAGGAGTATTTACACATCTAACCTAAGTTTGTCTTTGTTTGTCATGTATTGACAAACTAATCAAATAAGGCTGTGTTTCACCAAGCAATGTTAAAGTTAACGACATGTTAAAATACCATGCCATCTCATTCATTGACAGGAAATATGAGAGTGATAACATGATATTTAACATGGAGTTAACTTTAACATTGCTTGGTGAAACACGCCCTAAAGATCCCAATGTAATTTTCTTATTGTAATATAATATTGTAGGTACAGGATCTACTGTCATTGTACACATACGTAGGCCTCGCGACCTTTACCACGTCGTGACTAAACACCCGGCCTTACATTCACCGCGGAGGTTGCGCTGGTTGAAGAAAAATAGACCACCAATAGACAATAAGCTTTACGATTGCGATATAATATAGGTCTAGCCCAAGCAGGAACGTAAGTTGTTTTGGGTTTTGTGGCAATTTTATTCAATTCTCTTTAGTGATACGTTACCAGCAACTGTTTCTGTTTTTGTGTTTCAATACACTAGTAGGTGATAAGTAATATTATATACAACTAGCTGACCCGTGCCAAATACGTTGGGCATAGAAACCGTTTATACCTGGACTTCCATGAACATTTCAAGACCAAAAATAGCCGAATCGGTTATGCCATTCTCGAGTTTAACGAGACTAACGAACAGCAATTCATTTTTAAATCTAAGAAAGAACATCGGTGAGATTCGTACTTGAAGAATTTTTGAACATTTTTCGTCTTGGACACCTTAAAATATTTCAACACAATAAGTGGCCGTACCGAGCTACTGACTGCAAAGTTCAGACATGGTTGAAGTGTACTTTAAAGTAAAGCGATGTTCCATTGTACCTTGTGTGTACTTAAGTAAAGTATATACCATAGTACTTACCTGTATCTAATATTTAGTTTTCAGTATAATATGTACTTAGTACTTACTCATATGATATATTTAAATTATCCAGAAACACAAGGATAAGACTTGAAAAGTTATAAAAAATATAAACAAGATTCACCTTCACTATAAAACTTTGATTAGTTGTGTAACAGATAATAATCGCAAGGTCCGGCTTGGAGGCGGAATGCTTATCTTATTATAAAATTCTATAGGTAGTACATAATAATACATAATAATATTATATCCGCCTATAAAAGAAAAAACAAGTTGATTATAAAATATTATGTTATAACATATAGCTTACTAAGGGCGTGTTTCACTTTATTAATGTTAAAGTTAATCCTTCGTTAAATATCATGTTGTTCCTCTCGTAATTCCTATATAACAAGCCGTTAACACTAACATGCGTTGGTAAAATCGGGACTTAGCTTACTTTTTTTTTTATTATGACATACAAATTTTGATGTGACGTCTTTATGTGTCTAAATACTTCTTTGCTTTCATAGGAAGGCAAGAAAAAAAGAATAAAAATAAAATCGAGAATTCAGTGCTTCAGCTACATATTTATCCAACCAAATTTCAATTACAGCACTGGATAGCTAAGGAATCAAATAATTTATGACGTAATATGTCTCCAAGTATAAATTACCGTGTCCATAACAAAGCCACACCCCTGTTTTGTTTTCAAATTAATGTTTTTCTTAGATATTTTAACCTATAAAAAAATCAAAATAGACAAATAAGAAAAATGTAGTAATAGGAAGCCATTTTGGCATATAAAAATGAGTCAGAGACCTCATTTGAGGTCGTTTGTTCATCCGGCTCGGATTTTCGACTCTTACGCAAGCGCCGTCTCACGGGTACGCGCTACGTGCAACTAATAGGAATGTTTCCAAATTCCAGATTAGGAATGCTCCTCTCGTACTCTGTACCGCTGCAGCTTATATTCTGTGCTATTTATTAATCCTCGAGGGGTGATATAAGTTTGACGTGTATGTATGTGTCTGTCTGTCTGCATCGTGGCTTTACAGTAAGTATACATATTTGATAAAAAAGTAAAAGGTAGATATAAAACAATTGAATTGCGTTTATACAAATATTTTGCTTTTCGAAGATAGGCCACGACTGGACGAGAGATTTTACTTTCAAGAACTCTATCTTTAGCCTTTGCAAACTTAGTGAAAATAGTCCGAAAGGCGGAGGAGTTTGTTAAAATAGACAAAGGTTATCCAAGATAAAACAGTGTAGGAGGAACGAAAATAAAACTAGAACCAAAGAAACTAAACAATGAAATATCGTCGCTTTACCTTCACAACCTCGTATCTATAAAACAACTTTTCAGTTGAGTCAAAAAAATTAATAATTTTAGATTTTATTGTGACATGGATTTTGTTTTAAATGAGGTTCAGTTATGTACAGTATACATCCAAAATCCGTGTCATAACAAAATCTAAAATTATTAACTTTTTTTACTCTACTGAAAAGTTGTAGTTTTATAGATACCATGTTGTGCAGGTAAAGCGACGATATACAACTCGTCTGTTCGATTTTCAACTCTATTGCATTAGTCCAGAGTTCAATTCTCAGATTATAATAGGCAGACGGGACCAAATATTTTAGAGAAGTCACTAAAAGAAATAAGAAATTAAAAGTGAACACAATTTCACAAGGAAAATATTTGATTCCCAAAAAAGCATTAAAACATTTAAAATCAGTTTTATAGTAATATACAATAGTACAAATTGTTCACGATTTCGTATTTGCTTTTGTGGTTTCACCAACACTGCGCTCTATCTGTCTATACAGGGTGATTCATGGTTCATATGCTAAGCCAAATATATATAGCTATGCCTAGCTATGGAATCGAACGAAGTAAATCATGGCGAGACGCCGTGTGGTGGGAATGTTCTTTTTTTTCCTTTCATCCCCCTATCATTAATAGGCTCCTTGCATGCTATCCTTTTCTTTCTCATTATGAATTTTATTCTTGCCTCTTAGGCATTTTTACCTTGCAATTATTTCTGTTTGTATCATAATATCATTATTGTTTCTACATCTCGCTCTCACATTTCATCCATCCACACAATTAATTTAACAAATCTTAACCCGTCTACTGAAACTAGATATAATTCACTTAATGCTGAAGACAAGTAGTAAACAAGCACATTTATAACCCTTTACTTTATTAATTCTCAGGTAAAGTAATATCTACCGAGAAACGGATACCCTTTCGCGGTCTAAAACTTTTAATAGTGTGCCTAGTAAGTTTTAACACTTTAAAACCTACACTAACGAAGTTCTTAACACAAATACGATTTAAGTACGCACCTTGAGTCTTGATTATTATCAAGAATTATATTTTACGGCTTAAAATGTATATTTACCTACATAACATTCAAAACTGTCAAACAATACCTGTAACAGAAAATCTATTGTGCTTAATAGATTTTCTGTTACAGGTATTGTTTGACAGTTATGAATATTCTCCTATATTTCTCCTTAATCCTTAACTGTATGGGAGATAAGTTGAAAATCTAGGAGTTAGATAAACAATATATCGTAATTACCATAAGCTTATTCACAAAATGTACAAAAGATATCACGTTTGTGTCTATAGTAAATTCTATTTTTGTGGGAGATTAAGACCGATTCTAAACTTATTTGCAAACCAAACTACACCCAAAGCCAGCCCTAAGCAAACACACCGACACATTACTCTAGAGCAAACGCCAAAACAGAAATTTGACCACAATATTGTTAATGATTTCTGCTCACGTATGCGTTACGGTTCCTCATTACGTGACGCCACTTCGAGTGAATAGAAATGTGCTTTGAATGTTATTAATTATGTCTTCCATTGATTGTGTGACCCCAAAATGGCGTCCTATTTCACAATTTCTTTTAACGGTGCGTCTGACTTTCTAGATTGTTCTATTTAGGCTGAACGGACTTATATAAAAATAAAGCACCCCACGGACACTTAAACCCATTACAATCATCAAGTTATAAACAAATCTAAATGTGCCAATAACTGTCAAGTTATCAATTATTATTTAATAATTCTACAATTACACTGCAGGAATAGAATAATTTAATTACTAAGCGAGCTGAACCTGGGAAGGTTATATTCATTCTCCGGAATTCTATTAATAATGTTGGTGATTCATGGTTTATATATTAAGCCGAATATAATGTAAAGAGAATGACGCATTTTTTGTTTTGGCGCCTCATATAAATTTCTTAATATAACTAAAAAAAATTCAAAGGCTCCTAATCCATACACACAAACGCACTGGACCCAAGACCAGGACCAGGATTGAAACTAATCTGTTTTGTGACTTTTATAGAGATCATCAATCGTGATTTATCGCGTTATGGTAAGTAATTTATATAAACTTTATTCGTCATTCTCTGCACACTATATTCGGCTTATATTCACACTATATATGAACCATGAATCAACCTTTATACATTCAAAAACAAAAATATAAACCCATGGACAAAGATACTAAGAACCTACTAGGACGTTTGCAGTTCAAAATGTCTCGAAAAATCTTTCGCAAGAGCGCTCTTGTTTTCTATGCGTTATAAATCTATACCAGCAGCACCAGTTTTACAATTCACTGGTTTGTTATGACCACAGAAGAGTAAAAGAGATTAGAATGGCATTGTAGGCGGGGCAGACGCGCCGTACATATGATCAAATGATCATATGTCAGCCGAAACACGTTTTATCGGTCAACAGTCACAATCTTACTGTGACAGCGTACGGAGCTCCATGAAAAATCGTTAAAAATGCCGTGTTGCGCTGTTTTAACGTGTCGGAAAAGAAGCCAAGTGTGTAGTGTAGCCCGAGAAGGAATTTCTTTCCACCGGTAAGTCCAAAAACTTTAAATTTTATGTGATATTAGTAATTATTTCCATAGCATTATGTAGTTCGTGATCGAAAACGATACATTCGTATTTAGGCGCAAAATTATCCATTGCTGCAATACGTGGGTACCATTTTGTGTAATGTCTTTGCGAGTCAGCAATGTATTGCATTCGCAGCGATTGTTCGCTCGCGGAATGACAGCTTCAATTCTAGGTACTTCGTGCGTATCGATAGTGTTGTACCAAGATGTAAACAATGTCGATCTAAGAAAATGATATTATAATTTAAGCAACTCTCTTTATTGATAATTACCGTCATATTATTGTTTATTTAATTTAGCTTTCTATTAAGAAATAAAAGATAATTTCATACGGACATTATTATAATTATATTGTTATATCTGTGATTAATGTATGTTTTTTTTGCCTAGTAAATAAATAAATAGATTATTAAGGACCGATTTTTCCATCCTCAGATAAACAACCAGATAGCGTTTATTCGACGAATAGCAATATTTTGAGTTTTTCAATACTCAGATAGTTGTTAACTGTCTAATAAGACACCTATTAAAGGAATAAAATTATCTGCTGCTTGAAGAGCCTGATAAGGCTTTATTTCCCCGATAAGTTCGTGTCTGCATTTATATTTAACAGTTTCGTCAATTTCTTTGGGTATCAGAATCTAATAAAATTGATGTTTTTGAAGCAATGGACGACTTAGCAATCGAGGAGGTACCTGAATTCCTCAATTATTTACATCTGTCTGGTAGAAAACCCAGCCTGTATTTTCAACAGTACCTTATGCCTAATAGTAGTAGTGATGATTGTAACTAGCACAAGGAATATTTTGAGTCACTGACAAGCTAGTTTCTTACAAATCACATTATACTAATAATATCTATGGACGTTGTGAACACCACTTCAATCTGGCCCTGTGCTAAGCATACAAAGAACTTTACGAACGATAACGGAAATATATTTAATACTTTTTATACGATACACAAATTATTTTTATTAGATTATACACACATTTAATACACATCAATGACCCAGGAACATTGGATTTTTTTTTTCTCTCGGTGGGATTTGAATGTGCAACCTCTCGGTTGAGCACCAACAACAATGCAGTCGACTATTGTACTATATTTGACAGTAAACTATTATTATTAAAAATAAATAAAGAAGCATTACTATAAATTAGTGATTTTAAATATCCAAACGACAGTGTTCATAAACTAAAAATGTATTTGAACTGCTGCCCTAAATCACTTTTCCACGCGTACGAAGTCGCGGGCACAGCTAGTTATTGAATAAAGAAATCACAGCCATAAACTATGTGCGCTAAACTATTGAAATGTTACTCTTTAAACATTAAGGAGAAACAAAAAACATAATATTATAAAGTTTCACATTTTTATTACAAATAAGATGATATTGTCAGTAACACAGTAATTGTTTGCTGCATTTTGCTCTATTTATATATATTTTGTTCTTTCCTCATATCATAATTCTCAAGACATAACATCTTTTATGCTCCTTTTCTAGAAAATAATGCCATCTTTGCTATTGTAGTTTTATCAGCTGTCCATCAACTCTGAATCTGCAAAAAAATTATGATTAGATGTATCAGTAATTTCCGGTATAAAATGGCAAACCAAAAAGATATTAATCTTTAAATTTCAAGCAATGTTCCAACCTAATTCATGCATTAATACATGAATTTATTTTTGCATATACCTATATTTTGTTTGCAACGAAGAAACCTATATAATAGTTTCGGTTCAATTTTCTTTTTCTCCTTTGAAAAGTAAGCGGTTTTGATTAGCAATATGTTAGATAATAAAATAATAAATACCTTTGGCAATAAAATTCTATACAAGAAAATTACTATTTTGTAGTTTGATATTTTGTCACGAGTTCTATTACAACTAACAAGTTCGGAGTTGGTAAAGTTGCAGAACGTCCTCGCATCCTTTTTTGTTCCAAATGGAACATGGTTTTATAAAATTATAAAACCCTTATTATTTACATCTATGTTACACAACAAAAATACATAATAATTATTTGTAAGCTTGAATTTTCGAAAGACAATATTGACAACTGACAAGTGACAACTGAAAAAGTTATACCTACCGAACATGTTGCTGTTCTTTTTTAACATATTGAATGCCATAACTGTGCATCTCACTTGCACACAAATAGTGTGAAGTTGTCTGGTTAAATACCACTAATAGCTATTTTGTAGCTATAAGACGATTGAAAAATCGAAAATATTTATTGGCTTGACAACTAGGCAAATAATTTTATTTGTCAGGCTACTATTTGACGATTTATCTGAGTATTGAAAAATCGGCCCTAAGAACAATACATTAGTCGTACGGTACCCTGTCACCCCTCAAAAATTGAACCGAACTATTGCAAAAAATGTGACAATTATTTTATCGATATCAATTATCGACCTTCGGTCGCCCTAGCGTGTATGAGAAAAGTGCGCGTGTGTAAGTGTACATCTAATGCATTGTTTACGTTAGTGTGACAACCAATTACAAATTAGCGATCTAAGTGCGTGAGGTTTATTTGTGTGCGTAACGCTCGTACGTATTGGGTTACTTCCATGTCGTGGAATTAAGAGCGGCGACACGCGTTCTGATACAAATTTGAAACTATTTCCATTCTAACCTCTTTATCTGTTCTGTGGTTATGACATAACGTTAATGACAAACACGATGTTACGCAATGGGACGTAGGCTTAATAATTTTAATGTATCTATTAGCAAATGGCTTTTGTATAATAATTTAGAGTCATTTTAATCACTAATGTATTACTCACTTTAATAAGCAAGTATAATTGTGATGGAAATTACTATATTATGTACAAATGGATAGTACAATCTACATGAATAACTGTGAACAAAATTAAAATTTACCCCCGACTTTTTGTAAGATAATGTTTAATTGTCAAGCAGTTTCGATCTGATGATGATGATTATTTGCTAAGAACTATCTCGATTACTTCAACTTACAAACAAAAAAACTAGATAGAAATCGATTCATCCGTTTGATGTATGACAGGCACTGTGCGTGACAAACAAACAAACACATCTTATAATACTCCCCCGTTTTTATCGAGATATTAAAGAGACTACCTAGTATAGTATTTTCTGACTGTGATTGTTTTGTCACATCATATTGGGTGGCCGATTTTACCATTGATCTAAAATTGGAAATATAATCGATATAACCTGCGTGATCGTATTATACAAACTTTTTCCCCTGGTATGATATTTGTCCTAAATCCGTAGTAGGCACACATTTGCATTCCATTAGAGAGGTATTATATTTTATGCACGGTGCGTTGTGACATTCCATAGTGACGTGTCAAAATGCTATGACAACCTTCATTCCAAGGAGCTAACTTTTACAACCAAATATTGGAGCGTCAAATTATAACGGCTGCTTAAATGTGTCGGTGCACCCTAAACAAAAACTAATATAATACATTTTCTTTTACAACAACTTAATTGTTTTGTTTAATAATGTATTTGAACTACTAATCTTATTTATATTATAAACGGATGTATGTTAGTTACTCTTTCACGCAAAAACTACTGGATGGATTTTGATGAAAGTTGGCATGGTAATAATTTACATGCTGGATTAACATATAGGCTTACTTTATCCGCAGAGAAATGTGCGGTTTCCTCGGGATTTTTCATTTTGCGCGTACGAAGTAGCGGAAAACGTACAGTGTTATATAAACCTCACGAGGTATTTCATTATTAAGGGCGCTTGAATCATTCAGCATTTTTTCCCAGTTCAAGGCTTTACCCAAATAATGTAATTGATTTACTTGGCTCAGTGATGTCATCTGTCAACATTCCGAAAGACGCCGCGAACTGGTTACTTAATGTTGAAGTCATCGGCTCATATAATATAGTGGATTTAACGTCATGATTTTAAATATACTATTATTATGTACATGCATAAAATAGAGAGAAAGATTCGTTTGTTCTTAAGAATTCCGTACCTCAAAAGGATAAAATGCACCATATAGGTTTGTATTATATATATATAACCTCTTTATTTTGACCAGGATTTTAATGAATTGGCACAGACAGAGTTGACAGTGTGGTTCTACCTATGTTTTATTTTTTATAGCATCAAAATGTACGGTTTCTCCAGGATAACAAATAACAATGTCGCGGACATTATCTAGTTTGTTAAATTTATCGATTGCGTTCACTCAAGCAAGATCTTTAAAGAATAAAGGAATTCGAAATAAAACGGTTGCAAAATAAGAAAAGACCAACGGTTATCTCCAACGGTTTACCGGCTACGGTCGGTTTTCATCTCACGACCGTAAACTTCCAAATTTAAACTTTCGAACAAAGCAAAATGGCTTTATGCGATATGAACTTTTCAAATTTTAAGTTTCACCGTACGAGGCGGTATTGGCGATGTTTCAAGGCGCTCTGCCAAGGTTCAAAGACACTAAGAGTTTTTCGTCCGAGATATAATGCTATCGTTCTCCTCGAGATAAGGCAATAAACGCCACTTCAACTGGGCCCATTTATTAGGAGGACTGCAGAGGACTTTACTTTTTAATTCCCCCGGCTCTCTTGCATTTCATTATGTAAGAACTACGACAGTCCGTCCTTAATGTTTGTGCTTTTATTTTAATGCATTGCGCATTGTAAATGATAGAACGAAAATAACATTTAGCAATATTTTTAATCAAATCTGAATAAATATAAGTTATCAAATTCCTCAAAAAAATATACACGTCGATATTATGGTAAAGAATTGAAAAAAATGTGTAACCTTTGGGATCAGTAAGTATAATAATATTAGGTACCTAAAATAAACTTTTGCGGAATTATTAAAATATACCTTATTAAAACATTTTTTAAACCTAAGCGATATTATTGTTATTAATTTAGGTATATTAACAATAGTAACAATGGTAAGGAAACCCCATAATATTAACAAAAACGGTATTTAAAAATTTAAAAATGCTGACTGCGGCCATTTTGTTTTTTATTTTGATATTCCCAGTGTTACTCTTACAGTTAACACGAATCTATCGACACCTCAAGCTATAATACCCATCCAGGCTTTCAGGCGTTAGAGCGTGCCAAATTATACATACATACTCTCGTAAAACATAACCCATCTTCTGAAGCAGTCGGGTAATAACAATATTCAAAAGGTTAATAATGAATTACCGATATTACAGTCTCGCCAACTATTACCGAACGCCGAGCGCCTACGCGTGAGAAAGTGCCACCTGACTTAGATTTCTAATGCAAATCATCGAGGAGTTCATTTTCTAACTCGTTTCTTCACTTTCACCGAAATTCTTTTAATTTAAAACGTTATCTGTGCTTTATTAGTTTATATTATTATGCAATTTATCTTGTGAGCTATTAAAATGTTAATTATGGTGATAAAGACTTAATCGTATCTTTAATGTTTTACTGTGTATAATTTTTACAAACCGCTACTGTACCTAGGACATACGTAAAGTAATTAAAATATTGTACCTAGCTTGCGACGGGTGGAGGTTCGTCACTATCAAATTATTAGTTTTCGTTTGTCGAACACGAATCTTTATCGTTATAAATCACACCACAACTAATTTCCAATGGTTTTTTCATTCAAGCAATTAAAAATTAGTAGCAAACACAAGATATTGCACTTTTTTTGCGCAAAATTATTTTGGATTTTACAATTATTAATGTACTGACTAGGGCAGTGATGTAACATCGCTCTTTCATATAATTTAAATTGTTTGTATCTTCGTTATTTCATTAATGTACTGAAATGGGTATAGATTGATTATTCAGAGTATATAAAAAAATGCCTACAGCACACCAACATACTCAACGTTGTGAGTTCCCGATTTAGGTGTCAACGGCCGGTTTCGTTGAAAACAGCCGGCCAGTTACGCAATAGTAATTTTCTCTCCCTCTATATATTCCTCTACTCATCATATACCATCACTGGCAAGAGAACAGGCGCAGGACCTATAACTTCGTACTTGCCCATTAGACGCATGAATCATCTTTCTTGAACGTAGAAATATTGCTAAATTGTTAATTTCAAGTAATCTCCAAAAGCCTCAGCCTGATTATTTAATAGCCGATAAACCTTCATCACAAACTGTCCAAAGGCCATAAAGAAATTATGAAGCAGAAATGCTTTTGTTAATTGAGGAAAAATTTACATTATATCTAAACAGTAACTTCCATAAAATGTATTTTAAGTTACTGAATTTACAGATAACATTTTCTTCACATTCATAAAATATTTTTAACTCTTTAGTAATTTCGTGTTCAAAGGGTATAAGGTATACAATGGAAACCACAGAGCATAGAAATTAAAAGCTGAGTTTTAGGCCTTACGGCTTAATCCTTTATCTGTTTACCGTGTCTATGTTATTTAATATGTCTCGACGTAAATTCCGAACAACATATCTAATATTATATATGTACATACTTTTATATAGTAGAAAGCTTATTATAATAATTTATAAAAAGTGTGCAAGGTCTAGCCATTTTTAATTTTATTTACAAAAATATTTAAGTACCATCTTTCCTATGGGTTTCGTAAAAAATATATCCCGAAATGGGCAGCGTTTCGCGGACATTATATATTATCTTAAATATGCGTTTACATATCCACCTGTCGAGCGTACCGAGTATATTCAACTTGAAGAATACTTAACCGACAACAAATTCGCCAAACTCTACTTAAACTAAGAGACTCTATTTAAACTTGAGACGCACTATTCTCTCACGTCATTCTGCTAATATAAGCAGCTTAAGCCTATGATGGGCTACTCTCAGGTCCAATAAAAATTTAACATAGAGTTTTATTAAACGAAAATTGATGCTGTCTGACTACATACATAAAAACTTTCAAGGTAAGGCGTAGTTTAGATCAACTGACCAATCAATCTATCTTCTCCTTTTTATAAATTGACGAGGGGCTAGCTAAGATAAAGTACTCGTTAGCATTTGAAGCTTCGTTCGTTTTCGCACTTAGTTTCTTTACAATTAATTTGTAATTAAAATGAAATTCGCTACGACCTCAGCTCGAGTTGCGTGTCGACAATTGTTAATTAATTAATAATTAGTCGCCAATCACAAGTTTATTGTCAATTTGCACGGGAGTATTTTATTTGATATTAATTATTTTCTGTCTATTCGATATATTAATAGTAATTCAATATCTGGGCTTTTCCCAGTTTATCGTTATCATTATAACGTGAAGAATAATTATCAGTGGCACAATTTATAGTCGTTCGATAATACAGACAACACTCTACAGTCATGTTCTACAGTCAAATAATAATAGCTGGCCTGGGGGCGATTTCAGTGAGGCAGGTAATTTTTATGGTGCTCTAAAGTGTACGCAATAAGGGCTCTCACTCTTTCTTTCCAGCCCTGAAACATCATGTATGCGCAGTGCCGACTGACCATAGCATGTCGATGACAGCACATATCCACAGTTTTAACCGCACGCTATTAAGTTAGAAATTAGACATATTATGTTAGAAGCAGGCAATCCAAACCGTCGACTATAATAACGTCACACAGTTCGATCCGCAGTGCAAACCGCACGAAACACGCCGCGATTTAATAATTCTAGGGTTGGCGGGTAGAAAATCAAATATCCAAAACCATAAAGCATATAAGCCCGCTATTGGAAAAAGTACATAAAAATTGTAAAAAAAAATGACGACCCGCCGCGTTCTACGCTATTCGGCTACGCGGTATGCTATTATGTAGGTATTCGCGTTTAGTTGCTTTTCATATATGGATAATAATCAGTAACATTAGGTTAAAATATTATAAAATATTATTGAAGTATAATTTCGGAAATGACGTAAGGACGGTAAGTTTGTTGGACCCGCGAAACTTGTCTTAACTAGGTCAAGTAAATAAAACGCATATTAAGTACTTACGAAGTTCCGAACTGAGCTTCGACGTGCAGGATTTAAATAAACTCCGAAATAAAAAATACTGATTAAACTTAGTGTATTTTTTTCTTTAGTTACAATAAAACTTAAGAATCTGTTTCTTCTTGAAAGTACATTTGGGACCGGATCTAAAGACTGAACCTAAGTCCACGTAAGACTCTGTAATAAAATATAGGAGTTTCTTTTTTTTGTTTTTACCCAACAAAGGCGAAGTCAAATAACATACCAAATCACGATCATTTAGCGTAGCTTATGTCAAATCCCATACATTTTGTTATCGAACTTTGTAAGCGACAATTAGCGATCGCATCTTGAGTAGGCCCCCTGAGGTGTATTTATTATTTATAAAAAAATAAGTAAATTAGGTACTAGGTTGTAAGTAGTTTTATGTCAGGTCTTACAACTTGCGCTATAACATATGAATTTAAAATATATTTTGTCTGTAGTTTTTTTTATATTTCTTACGAGAGTAAGAAGCAACGAATTCAAAGCATATCAGTTTTGGTAATGGCTCCTTGTAGGGAACATCGAATGGTAATTCTACTTTGTCCTGGATTCATATTACTTTCTAGTTCTTCATCAATATGCAGCTACACCGACACCCTATAAGTAGGTAGCAAAAGTTATAGTAGAGTTTATGAAACTTTCACTTAATGATAACATAATTCTTAATGACGTACCTAATTATAATTATTATTTTTATGACATATTAAAAAGAAAGTATAAATTTGCATAGAAGCTTAGATAAAAGGTATTGTATTAATATGAACTCTATGTGAAAGTCTGTTGGGTGCCGGAGTAAGAAGTAGGAAGAAGTAGTAAGAAGTAGCACCCATATTCTCCGGGGGTGTCGTAAACCGTGGCAGAGGAAATATAACGGGTGTAAAAAGGTCACTATAACTTTAGGATATGATTATACTACCTTTTATTAATTTATAAATATATTTTTTACAAAAATAAGATTTTTTTTTGTTTTTTCGTTATTATTGCGACAACAAACAGTAGAGACTACCTGGAATTTCTACCTTTTGTTTGACCAAAGGATTTTCGTCGTGACTACTAGTCGTCAGTGGGAGAAAACTTCAATTTGGGCTATGGGCCTTTGACTAAGACGTGAAGTCATGTTGGGTGCCGGAGTAAGAAGTAGGAAGAAGTAGTAAGAAGTAGCACCCATATTCTCCGGGGGTGTCGTAAACCGTGGCAGAGGAAATATAACGGGTGTAAAAAGGTCACTATAACTTTAGGATATGATTATACTACCTTTTATTAATTTATAAATATATTTTTTACAAAAATAAGATTTTTTTTTGTTTTTTCGTTATTATTGCGACAACAAACAGTAGAGACTACCTGGAATTTCTACCTTTTGTTTGACCAAAGGATTTTCGTCGTGACTACTAGTCGTCAGTGGGAGAAAACTTCAATTTGGGCTATGGGCCTTTGACTAAGACGTGAAGTCAGACCTGAGAATTAATCAGTCTATCCTAGAAGCGCTAGCTAGAGCTTTGATTTTGACTATGTATAACAGAAATATCTAGTTAATGGTTGTATTCAGATAATAGTATCTTGTGATTTCATCTGGGATGAAAAAATACCGTATTATATTTGTACAATGAATTAGGCACTAATGAATGAATATTATGTATTTTTCTAAACGCAAATACAATGAGAACTGCCACTTACAAGGTTATAATGAGCTACATTGTGAAAATGAGCGTCGCGTCTCGTCAGAGCCGTGTGGAATGCAACGCGCCGCCACACGCCGCATGACCGCGCAGGAATGCCGGAACCACGCAAACTCTACCCATAAACAATAAACTTTTTTTATACCATCTGCCTTGCAATGGGAAAGGTTATATTCTTCGAGGCCTTCAGAAAATAATTTCAACGAGCTATGTCAAGGTGTTTTTTATGTTCGCTAAATAAACCTGTTTGGATAAAATAACAGAACATAATAATTACCTTAATATACCATTATCGTTTTTCGAATTAAAATCCCTTTTGTCCGTGAATACTTGCGGCATGTTTTCTAATTTAACTCGCAAAATTTGTCCCATACTAACATAATAACAGGGGGCAAGTGAAATACAAAACTTATATGCTTCTGTGCTTAGAAATAAGCTAGTTATGTTTACAATTCACATCATTAATTTTCTTGTAAACCAATTTTCGGCACAATAATAAGCACACACTTGTGAGTTGTGACACAAATAATGATATTTTGTCAATTTAAAGCGAGTTAGAGCCGCAATTACATTTGATTGTAACAATGTGTAACCTTAATGGAGGCTGAAGCCAATTACATTTCCAGAAATAACTGTAATTTCCCCTATTACCTTTGTTTTCGAATTTGTGTATACTTGAGGGTTTTTAGCTATACCTACTATATAGAAGCTTATTTATAGTTTTATAGGGCTTATATATTCTGTACCTAATAGGGTACAAGACTATCTGTCTAATTTTTCACATAATATGCATCTCGGCTATAACGACAAATACAAAAAAAATGGGAGGTTTTTTTTTCATTTTGTATAGACTCTTCGTGCACGAGTTCAGCTCGCTCTTGGCCGGTGTTTCTAAATGTCTATAATTAATATTTTATTTTTAAACTTCAAAATGTTCAAATGTGTACTAATAAATCGTATACTAAAGTAAATTAAAAAATATATCAACACATTGCTATCTGTACGAGCTGTTTGACGCCATTATATAACCACGCTAGTCATTCAATTAAATAAGCAGATTCAATCATTCACAGACTGCGACATATCTAATATTACATCATACCACAGTCCACACTGTGCGAAATTCGTACAGGTTACATTACACATGGCTGTAAAACTATTACCCACAGGCCCCTAATAAATGACTAAGTAATTATTTATCAAAGAGAATATGTGAGAGTGAGTCCTCAAAGGAAATACTTGAGGCACCCTTCATTTTGGTAGATGTAACTAACGCCGTCCCGAGTCCCGACGTATTTTACATTCGAGCTTTATAATTTAACGTCACGTAACGTTTGAAGTTCTATCTTGTTCTGTTGTTAGTAAATAGTGGAGTATATGAGACCAAGAGCTCCGCTGTATATCAGTTATCGTCGTTTTTCATACGTCATCTATCATTTTATAGACGTTAAGGTTAAGTTAAGTTAAGAAGCGACCGTACGGCGTGCGTTTGGTATGAATATACATATATTACGTTTGCTGTGACCGAATTGTGCATTTTTAAAGTGTTTAATTGTTATCGCTTGACGTAGGTTGTCCATCCACGAGCGATAATCATTATTTGTAAATGAAAAATAGATGCTGCTTGCAGTGGTGCAAGTGGTGCAACACATACGCCTGCGTCGCGTGCCGAACCACACAATCTGTTATTGTAAACTATCCACATAATAGTGAATAACGGCTGCGAATATCAATCGTAATGTTCAGTCTCACTAGTTTTTTAAAGCTAGTCCTAGTTTAAGAACTGGAAAAACAACTGTATTGTATTACTCACCTTTTTTGTTACAATAAATAAATAAATACACGTCATACAAAGTCGATCAAAGGATCGGAGTTTGGGGGAAAAATCGGCCCGATTAACGGTTCTACAAAAAGTATGACGTTTTGGGCACCCTAAGACTATACTCAAACTAACAACAAGTGCCCTATTCTCCACAGATTAAACTTGTCCATATTTCGGTAACTGTAGAAGCTCGGCCTAATCATTAGTGAAGAACAATCAGTCAATTATTCCAGACATTGAGGCTTAACTCGCACTACAGCTCAATATTGAGTGAGTTTTCCACTTATACCAATATGATAGAGAATAGAGATCACTCTACATAAAATGTGGATTCATAGCTATGATTATAACTTTGACTATTCTGAAAGTATTATTAAAATTAAAATTAATTGAAAGTAGAGAGAGAGAGAGAGAGAGAGAGAGAGAGAGAGAGAGAAAGAAAGAAAGGTATCCGCCACTGTCATCACATGTCACTGTAGTCGATTTTGCATTTTGCATATTGAAAATTAGTAGGTATGTTCTATTTTTCAGCAACAGAATGTCGGTCACCAATTGTCGCTCGTGATCGGGCACCCTTATAGTGACATAAATATTACATTCTCATTTCCTTTCTTTCTTTTTCTGTCTATCAAATTCTCAACTTTACAAACTGCGACCGACGCAATTTGATACTTGCTTACTTTAAATAAATAGTTAATGGACTCAGGCGTTACTTTGCGGAAATCCATAGCATACAATTTAAATATATTATATATCTAGCAATATCCCGCGAAACAATTATAACCACAACCTGCAAGCAGATGAGTGAGTGTACGCATAGGCATGCGTTTGATGCACCTCCCTCCTCCCACACTGCTTATGCGTACACTCGCAAGCAAAAAACATGAAAACACCACCACCACACAAGCAATAATGTTAACACGATCGTGCAAAGTCCCACCACCATGCAGGTTGCAAAACTCGACGCGCGTTTCGCTCCGACCCCGGAGCATCCTCAGGATGTTGACTCTGCGAACAATGTTCGTTAACGAACATTGTTCGCAGAGAGAACATGTTTCGCGGGATATTGCTAGATATATAATATATTTAAATTGTATACTTTAAATAACTAATTTGAAACATTTTTTTAATTTTAGATGCATATATCTATTCTGCACACCTATTATTTTAGCACCAATAAAATAATAATAGTTCTGCCGGAGCGTGCCAAATCTGGCGGAAAAGATTCTGTCGCAAGCCGACGCAGAGGAAATAGTCTCTCTGGCTCAGGCCAGCTTAATCAGAATATATAAGTGGCACGTTCTGACGTTTTCCACAGGGATTTCCAAATCCTGAGATATCGACAGGATATATCGTGTGGAAACTGGGAGTTTGTACATAGTAATTGTCTTGATATATATAGGTATTTTAACTTTCTTTATAAATATAATATAGCGCATCCGTGGTCTAGTGGTTCAGAGCTTTCGACCCGTAGGTCGTGGGTTCGATTCCCGCGTTGGAACAACAAAAAATGTTGTTTTCAAGTTTGGTTAGGACAATGCAGGCTGATCACCCGATTGTCTGACAAGAAAGATGATCCATGCGTCGGATGGGCATGTAAAAAGTCGGTCCTGCGCCTGTTCTCTCGCCAGTCGGGTTGGTGTACCGTCCCACTGGGTTTTGAGAGTAAAATGAAGAGAGAGTGTCTTTGTGTATTGCGCTTCACTTGGGTACTATAAAATAACTCCTGCGTGCGTAGGTGGCCTGGTTGTGGTGAGGGGAGCTATTATAATTATTATTATATCTTAACTTTATTAGTTGCAGAGGTAATCTACTGGAAAATACGAACATTTACTGCAATAAAAAGTAGACTATGTCCCCGTGGTCTGTTCAGTAGATAGTTTCGGAGCTTATTAACCAATATTTCCTCTTGAGATATTGACTTACTTTTTATTGTGTATCTAAATAGGGTAGGGTTCTTTTAGAAAAGTTGAAACTTATATATTTTTTTAATTTGTATGGTCGAGTTTTGACCATCGGGTGACGAGTTGATAAAAAGTAAAGAGACAATAGGCACCTTCTGTTTGATATTTCCATCAATATAACACTTCTGTTCCAATTTAACGTCCAATTCCTATCTCTGGGGATATAATCAATAAACACCAGGTGGTCTGTTGCAGCGCTTAAACGACGATAAATAACATTTTCCGTTTCGTTCTCCTTTATCCGAATAAAGTATTACGTCACAAAAAGTGTAAACAAGATTATTTTTATATACACGGTGTACAAGGAACAGTCGCTATAACTTTATGATAAGATTATACTACCTTTCCTCATTTTGAAATGTATTTTTTTGTCAAAAACTAAAAAAAACTTTTCAGCATTTTTTTTTGTAAAAAAATACATTTTTAGAATGAGAAAAGGTAGTATAATCAAAAACCAAAGTTATAGTGACTTTTACCCCGGTTATACTATCTAGATAATATTTTTTAGTGTTGCCTAAAGTATGCGCAAAGAAATGTTTGAACTTAAAGTTATATTTATGTTCTCACTAGATGTGTCCCGCTACCCCGGGGGGGCTAATCCCGGGGAACCGTACATATTGCTGCAGTAAAAAGTAGTATATGTATTATTCCAGCATGTAAACTACCACCTTACAATATTTCATAAAAATCCGTTTAGTAGTTTTTGCGTGAATAAGTAACAAACACAAACTTTCGCTTTTTTAATATTTACTATAATTAGTGTCATCTTAATATATATATTTCTTGTGTGCGTGTGTATGTGACTGAACTCCTCCTAAACGACTGGACCAATTTTGATGAAATTTTTTGTGTGTGTTCGTGGAGATTCGAGAATGGTTTAGATTTACAATTGGAACCGATGGTGGCGCTGCAGTCAGTAACTCAAGCAATTAATTAATAAGGCAATACGAAGTTTGCCGGGACAGCTAGTTTATTTATATTTCCAACGGAATACTTAGCTTTGGTTGGAAAGCCGAAAAAATAAAAAAATTACGGCTCTAAAAGAACTTTTCAAATGAAATTCTTTACAACGTTTAGAATTCATTGTTGTAAATGCATAATATGAAGATCACAATCGCAATGCAAGGCGCGAAGTACAAAAGCGTGCGCTCCTTAAAAATCACTCTTTGTATCTTTCTGATTTCTTCCTTTGACGTTTATATCTTTTATTCGAATCTTTTCTAGGAATAGCGAACCGAGAAATAAAAGCAGTATATTATTTTCACCCTGAATATACACTATTACGGCTTGGGCTTAGATTTTCAATAGAGATTTGCAACTTTTATACTTTTTCAATGGAAAATGTATTATTTTTAGATTCTATTATAACCGATACGAGTACAATACAATACAGTACGTTGTGTAGCCTTTGTACATACATTTTATTGGAGGGGCTTTACAAGTTTTCTGCAAAGTAAATAGAAAATATTCGATTACAGCGAAGAATATCAGTAATCAAAACGCAGGAACGTGAAATCATTGCAAAGATCCTTGAAAAAGTTATATAATATCGCCGCACGTGACTAGACCTCAAGTATCAAGGCTTCTCGATACTGTGATATTTTGTACTTTCTTTTTCGTACTTTATCGATATCGAGATGTTTTCTTAGTAAAGCGTTCTGTTATTTGTTTAAATATTTACAAATGGCCATGAAATCAATTAAATACCATTCCTTCGACAAACATTTAAATGAAATGTTTTTAAATATTGAAATATACGATTATGTACTCTGTATATTTACATCTACAATCTCAGAATCTCATTATCTTTGTTGGAAAAAATATTTTAATATTGTATAGAAATTCATAAATTATTTATAAAAAAAAAAAAACAATTTTGCTGTGTCATGTTATAAGTGATATATTGAAAAGCAATATAGTAACTTGTAAGTTCGAGTTTTAGAAAAAATCATTTTCGTTTGAAACGTTGATTTTGTTTTACGTTTGTTATATTTTGTGTTTCGAAATACTCCGAGACAAATTTAACAGTAGTGGTATTGGCCTTATTTTTTATCGATTATTTGTTGCTAAGGTCGCTTTTTGTTATGGTCAGTATATAAATTTGGTATATCGTAGGCGATTATGTAGGAACAATATCTAAATGATATGAAAAGAATGTAGTTGACCTACATTTTATGAGTCATGGTACACATATGTTACTGTGGAAAATTGCGAAAAAGTTAACACAAGTAGGCCCATTGCCAGACATTTTTGTCTAGTGTTAGTGGTATCGTAACTAAACTAAAAGTGTAGAATATAATATACTCGTAAGTTTATTATTAATGAAACTAATAATGAAGATAGCTTTCTTAACATAAAAACCTTTCCAGCTTAACAGAACTAAGTAAGTAAACTGATAAGGCTGATTACTCGTATTAAATTAATTATTAAAAAGCAAGGGACCATCCACAAATTACATCATACGAATTGTTTTATTATAAATTTCATGATTTAACTCCCCCTCCTTCTGCTCAACGTGTGACGTAATTTATGGATGGCCCCTTAGTTTGTATTTTATAATGATCAGCCTTTACATAAATACATACTTAGTAGTGTAAAGTAAACTGAAAAGGTTTTAGGTTTAAAAATATATGTTAACCTAACTCCCTAAGTTTTTAATTACGCCTAACTTCACTGAAAACTCCTGGGAGTCCGCAGACAACTTCACATTAGTTCAAATTGATTGCGATATCAGCTAGCTTCTATCAATACACGCTTGATCACGTTCCTCTTGGGGATTCAAGAACATTATTGATGCCCTTCAAATCTGCCCCACTTCCAAGTTCTGACACTTGATAGCTTATGAGATGGCAGCACGTGCGAAATATCGAAAATGTACCAGAACTTTCCTCCGAATAAAATCGACTCAATAAAGATTTTCTTTATTGTTTGTGTACACTTTCTTACTTTATTAAAAATTAAAGGTTTTTTTTTCAATGCCTACTGCGTAGTCCAATACTTAGACCTAACAGCATGACCTACAAAACCAGCATTGACGGCGCTTCATTTTTTATTGTCACAATGTCTCAACGCTGAGACGTAATTGGTTAAAACTCTAAGATTTCACATTAATGATACTTTAATTTAGTTTTGTGAATTAAGTTGCCTTAATGCAGAAAATTCTTTTATTGTCTATAGGTAGTATATCTGATCAGGCTGTGGATGATCATTGATTACCAGAAATCAGTTAAATGTTTACATAATTTATATATGTTCATGCCAGTTTTATAAATGGTTTGGACCAGCCGATTAGATCAACTTACTGAGCGTCTCAGCGACTATGACATAAAACCATGCGGTACAACATTTTTTACATTTCACTGTCCTGTAGCCCAAGCATTTGAAACCTATATAAAAGTGATGTTATCAAATAACAATATATAAAAACAGCGTTAATACAATTGGCATTCGATAATTTTTCTATACGGAGCTATCAAATGTTCCTCCCCCTAAGTGCGAGTTTTGTCAGTACTCACCGTGACAAAGGTAGCATTAATAAATAGTATTAAATAGTGACAAAAATTGGACTGTGCTTAGTGTGAGTTTTTGACACTGACTACGTGAGGAAGCTAACTACCACTTGTATCGAAACAACGCCTCTATTGGAAAACTATGGTTACTAATCCGAAGCCATAGTTAACATTCTCACGGTGAGTTGCAACAGAAACTCACACTAAGCACACTGAGAATGGATCAAAACACGTCAATCAAATCGACGGTTAATGATACTTATAGTATAATAGTAACTAATACAGGAATTGTACGTAACTAGTAAGCAAACTTGTCGGAGATCACGACCAAGTACGGTATGTGAGTGGCGGCCGGGCGGGGCGTGCCGAGGCCGCGGCATGAAATCGAAAGTATAAACCGATAACTTAGCTAATAAAGGCAAACCTGTTCTGCATTATTAGCAGGAATGTGCCTTAGAAAAAAGAAGGAAGAAAACCAACGTAGTCGATAGATATTTCAATTCACACAGTGCGATTAGAGTGAATCGAAAAGTTTGAAAAAGGAATAAGCAAAATCTAGAAACGCGACGTAATTAATTGTCATTGATAATTACAATTATGTGAAACATTAAAAATACCTTTTGGGTGAGGTGAAAAATATATTTGAATTGAAATAGAGAAAAGTTTGATGTATTCATTAACAATACAAGAAATTCACATATACGCGTACAACATAGCATGTAGCCCAAGCAGAAAGATTTTGAAATCTTCGTAAAGTAAATTAAAGTCAATTGAATTGGCGCTGTCATGATTTTAATACAATTATTATGCGTTTACGGAACATTCAAATCCTTACTATTCCTACTACCTACAGTTAAGTAGACGAAGCAGGAACACGGAAAATTCCGTAAAAGGTGGTAAAAGTGAAGTTATGATTAGTGAAGTTATGATGACAGAACTAATACAATTGATATTCGATAACATCACTTTTACAGAGCTTTCAAATGTTCCTGCTTAGCATACTGTAATGCATAGCCCCCACACTACGTATTAACTCGTATATACGTACGCACTTCGCACGTACAACAATACGGTGATAAGTCTGATAATGACGAATTGCCAACAGCTATGAAAGTATCTGTACACAACTAAAACACAAAACAAGTTATGTTTCATAACCATAAATTACGACCTCCATTCCATTGTGACCGTAAACGCCAGCAGCGCAGTAACGGGACCCAAATAATAAACACTGCTTACAATTTCAAAACAAAATGGCGACTGGGAAGTTGACAGTTAAAATTTTAATAGCCTAATCCTTGTTATATTTTGTATTATGAGCAAGAGTGAGATTTAAGATAATAGTAATGCGATTAATAAAAGGAACGGAAACATATGTAATTTCGGTAAGTATACGACAGATTATGATATAGTGAATGTCATCGATAATTGGTCTTTTTGTATGTAAAAAAGAATCACGTAAGCCGGATCATTAACCTCTGGGTAATCGGTGTGGTAATGTGCATACATAAAAAAACCAGCTTAACTGAAAACCTTCTCCTTTTTTGGAAGTAGGTTAAAAATAGAATATACTAGTTTTACGCAGAGTTATACGTAAAGTCGGTTAGAAATATAAAATAATATGGTGGAAAAATCTGCCCAATTATCGATCGTGTGTGAAAGTCCTTAAAGTAAATTCTAATAAACAATCCTTTATTAAAATAATGAAATTCTACCTAAACACTTTACCTTATTATATTTTGTAGGCATGTAAAACCTATAAATATATAGGTAGTAAAAGATTTTTAGACAGTGTATACCTTTCTATATGTCGTCATTTAATCAATAGAATTAACATTGTATAACCTAATTGTCGCACAATATACATGATTTTTAATTACATTAATTTGTAACGCATTAATGTAATTATATCAACATTATTAAGTTGTGTGTTACATAATGTCTAACTTGTTCTTCAATTAACAACAATTATTTACTTATGCAATACAAATTAAATTATACACTTTCTTTTATTACTATTATTAGTCGGAGAAATGTAATTATCACGAAGACTCCATAAATGTTTCGTAAATATATATTCTGTTAATGGATATCAACAGTGGTAACTGGAAATCGACACCCAATTTTATGTCCATTTGTTCAGAAAATTGGGTTATCTCGCTTTTTGCTTTTGTCTTTTTTCACAAAGTAATTTCGTGGATAGTTACGAAGAGCTAATGAGCGAAACTTCGAAGTCGATCCTCGACCGAAGTGAGAGCTTCGGGAAATGAAAAGACGAAGTTCCGAGGCATTATAGAGTTTTAAATGATATAGGGCGTCGGTAACATAATTTAATCAAAGTACAGTACGACTACTTACATCTTTCGTCGTTTCTAATCCCCGACGCGAAAACGACGGAGTGTTATCAATCAATCAATCAATAATTTATTTGCTCTAAAAGTGGTACAATAGATGTTTATATAAATTAATGTTTAAGTCCAGGGGGCCTATTACAAGCTCTTAATTCCAGCCAGTTTACGCCATACAACATGGCTGCCTGGAATTTTCGTATTACGATCACTTATTGACTGCATGATGACAGCTAGTTAGCGGACACGCGACACTTGACTTGCTTCCGAATGTCACTTTCAGACAACCAAACTAGAGTGGATCCATTCAGTATAACATGTCGTTGTAATATGAAAAAGATCAAGGCAGTTTAAGGCCGTATTATTGAATTGCCTGGAATCAGGCTGGTATTGTAAAAGATCATAATACGGCCCCAGCACTTTTAACTATATAATAGCGTGCAAATACTTATAATAACTTTGACGTGTCTGTGTAAATGTGTATGTGTCTGTTTGTGGCATCGTAGCTCCCAAACGGATGATGATGAAATTTTTAATGAAATTAAAAATTTGCAAAGTTTTATATGTTTCGAATATTCTGTCTAAGTTGTTTTCATTCATGATGTTTATGTTTAATTAAGTTTCTAATATTTTACTTTTTGTTGCAGGTAAGGACTCTACATCAACGTAACCGTCTTCGCCCATTTTCTATTCGCACATATAAGTTAAGTCAACTTATTTATTTCAATATTTCGATAACAGAAAATGTCCAGAACATTATTATCGGATATAGAGAAACATATTTACATGCCGCTATTGTAAGTTCCTTATACCGCACAAAGGAAAATGGAGTACATACGTCTTCGATATCTTAACAAAAGGATTCGGAAATATTTGTATTCCGAAGGTTTATTTGTTATTAAAGAATTGCGGGAAGCACGACGGGAACTATTGAGAATATTAAATAACTGGCGTATGTCCGCGTCCACGGTCGCAAATCGAATGAACGAAAATCTTTTCCCGACTGGAGGGAGGATTTTTCACCCCCGACTAAACAGAGGGGTGCTATATGTTTTATGTGTTTCGTAGCTCCCAAACGGATGAACCGGATTTTAGGTTTAAAGAACTTTATTTCGCAAAAAGACCAAAGTCACTTACATGAGAATATCTATACTAATATTATAAAGCGGAAGAGTTTGTTTGTTTGTTGTTGCATAGTCCATTTATAGAGGAAGGCTTTAGGCTATATAACATTACGCTGCGACCAATAGGAGCGAAGCGTCAGTGAGAAATGTTGCAAAAACGGGGAAAATTATTCACATTTGGGGACTTTCGTTGCGTGCGTTGCATAAACGGTTTAAGTCACTCAAAAACTACGCGAACGAAGTCGCGGGGACATCTAGTTTTACAATATATAGGTACAATACAATATCGATTTTGATTATTATATGTTTCGAAGTTGGCGAGATTGTGAGTGTTCTTAACTATATTATTATTCATCATTGCCAGTTCTCTCACTGCTTTTAAGTTCGGGGTTACTTACAATTTTGTTGTAATTGTATGCAGCTCACAAGACCCACAGACATGGTTCAAACAATCAGCGGTTTTTTTTTAAACCATTCTTTTAATAGACCATTTCTCGTATGTACTTACTTTCTTATATATTACTAGCTGACCCGTGCCCACTTCGTTGAGCATGGAAACCGTGTAAACCTTCCCTGGACTTCCACGAATATTTCAAGGCCAAAAAAAGCCGAATCAGTTCAGCTGATCTCGAGTTTTAGCGAGACTAACGAACAGCAATTGATTTTTATATAGCCTATGTTACTCATTGGTAATTAAGCTTTCTAATGAAAAAAAAAATTAAAATCGGTCCAAAACTTTTTGAGTTAAGTCGTTACATACAAAAATACAAATCTTTCCTTTTTATAATATTAGTGTAAATTAATATAACAATCAAGTAATTTACCAAATCCAAACAGTTTAATATCATCTTACATGTATATTAAATTAATGGCTCCTACGTAATATATCGTATGTCCAAAGCGCGTGTTTTGAACATACGATATATTACGTAGGAGCCATCGAAATATTAGTTAGACGTTAGGGTCGTATTCAGCTACTCTACTAGTTTTATATATTATATTTTAATTTGTGTACGTATCCTATGTACAGTGTGGTATCTCTGCTTGATATAAACGTTCACTAATACCGGAAAAGTTTACTGCGTTCGGATGAAAATGTCATGAATATTTATGTGGAAAAACTGAAAATTGGCACCGGTAGGTAGATTTTATTTGACACATTCATTCAATATTTGAACATCGAACATATTTGATTTAGATGACATCAAATGGATGGCTGTTCAATGAAATGCTCATTTTTCGGTTGGCTCTGTTAAGGCTTCAGGTATATTAAAAAAAAGCAAATTGTTTTTGAGATCCTTAGCTTAATAATTTTTTATGTATTATTTAATAAATATTAGCCAAATTTTTTGCTTTCACGCGCTAATCTACGGAAATTGTTACTATTTGTACTATTGTACTGGTTTAATAAAATAAATTGTGTTGGATAGCCCATTTATCTGAGAAAGGACAATATAGAAGCTATTAGGAGCAAAACACAAATTAAGAATGTTTTAAATTTGGGGATTTTATTTCATTATTATTGATGTGAATTAATTCATGGACATAGTAAGAAACCTGCAAATAACTAAGATAGTATATAAATAAGCAAAATTTAAATATTCTAGTAATACCCGAGTTGTCAAGCAGTACAGAACTGTGATGCTGCTAACCATGAAAACTAGATCAAAATCAGTTCATTCGTTTGGAAGCTACGATGACAGTCAGACACACACCGACAGACACGTTTGACGTACAACTCCTCGTTTTTCTTCAGGGGTTGAAAATGACAAAAGTAATGTGTCAAAATTAATGTTTTTAAATTGTCATCAGCTAATACATGGTGTTATAATTTTTGCGAGTGAGGACTAATTGAAATTCCTGTCCGCATTGAGGCAGGTTAGGTGAATGTAAATTCTGGCGCGTTAGCATAATTAGTGGTTCTAATGGACGATGTGACGTCATCGCTCGTTACCCGCTACGGTCTAAATGACGGTTACCCAAAAATGTTGCAAATGTCTGTACTTACTTCATCCTTGTATTTGACGTTTATTTGTTAATTTCAAATACACGTGTGTTGCTTTGATGAAATGTACCTTCATGTTTTTGCAATTTCGTAGTTCTTACCCACAAAGTTACAATTTTATATAATTAATTTATTATATTGAATAGTTCATTAATTCAAGTGGCGTTCGCTTAAAGATGTTTTAAAGTAATCAAATATCACTGAGTTTTAGAAACAAATATGGCGCGCAACAGAATAACGTGGCGATTAAAAAAATTATATTACGTCGTTAAAGAAGGTTTACTTAAAAAAATTAAAAAGGAGTAATTTTCCGTAACTTATGTTCCACTACTACAGACGCATATAATAATGGCAAACATCATGCCATTATATATGAAGGAAAATTACTCTTTTTTAATTTTTTTAAGTAAACCTTTTTTAACTTCTATAATTTTTTAAATCATCACGTTTTTCTGTTGCTCGCCATATTTGTTTCTAAAACTCAGTAGCGACCTTTCACTATTTGACTTTAAAACATAATACCAACCTTATATAAAATTATGCTTGATATTTTTATAATTTACCATCTTTTCCCTACATTCTGATCAGTAAATGAAATGAAATCTATAAATCTCCCCTCGTGGATGTCAACTGTACCGACCTCCTGTCGAATATATCTCCAAATGATTTCTTCCCGGAAATTGACATCTGATATCGGCATTGGCTAAACTCACACACAAATCCAATTACACATGGGATTTGGATCTTAAAATACACGTAAATACAGACGAAAATACTTATTGCAATATCTTAGAAAGTAATATTATATTTAAGTTATATGCTGAAAGTTTATTTATTTGACGAGCTAATCTCAGGAACTCTGGTCTGATTTCAGTGTTAGATAGTCCGTTTAAAAGCTATAGACTATAATATAACAGGAGCACCAATGAAAAATGTTACAAAATCGGGGATTTTCACTTTTTCTCTTGTGTTTCAAATAGCTACTGCTAACATGAAATCACATATACGGTAATTTCGTCGCTTATAATACTTTTCATATCTGTTCTGATTCAATGTGATCTGAAATTATAAAAAAAAATTTAACTGAATGAATTTGTCATTACTTTCCTTTAAGGCGCATTGAATTTTTTTAAAGTAACATTTTAATTGTAAGCATTATAGCCTCGTATTGTTCTTTACATGAGCTTTATATTACATGCAATCGGAAGATACATAGAAGATACATCTGGCCACAGCAATTAGACAGGCGTAAATTGTACAATTGTGTACAATATAGCTGTCAAACATGTAGCCTGTACACTTGACCGCTATATTGTACACAATTGTACAATTTACGCCTGTCGAATTACTGTTGCGAGTTACATAATCAGCCTGCCTACTATAATACGTCCCCACTGTCTTGTGTGTTGTAAAACTTGAAACAGCCTGTATATTATACAGTCACTTGACTATAATAGAGCACACTCCATAGAGCAGTTGAATGAATACAAAACGGAATGTTGTGAGCCGTAAGTCAGAAAGCCCCACGCATTGTCAGCCCGCAGACGTAACCATAATGACCTTGTCTTTTTCCAAAATTGAAACACATTGTTAAAATGTTAACTTGAACTTATATTTTATTACGTTTTGAAATAAAACTAATATTATAAAACGAAATATTGTGTATGTTCGTTATTTCTTCACGCGCAAGGAATGATTTTATTAAAATTTGGTATGCAGACGCTGACCCCAGCTTAACACAAGGTACTTTTTATCCCAAAACAGTTAGAGTATACGTGCAATATCAAAGGAAATAATCAAAGTGAAAATTGTATTCGTAATGTACAATACACAATTACTTTTTTCAATGTAGATATCGTATTCTTTATTC
This sequence comes from Celastrina argiolus, assembly GCA_905187575.2. NCBI lineage: Eukaryota > Metazoa > Arthropoda > Insecta > Lepidoptera > Lycaenidae > Celastrina > Celastrina argiolus. The sequence goes on from LR994584.1 coordinate 9,049,096, forward strand.
AACAGAAATTAACAAAATAAATATACTTAATAGTAAAAATTATAAATACAGGTAATAATCTACATGCGTCATTATCATAAAACCAAACAATAACCCTCGTCAATAGTTGTAATATCCACAAAAAAGTTTCGCACAATTGAAGCAAAACCCACTGGCTTGGGAAGGTCGCCAAGTGGTATTTAGTTCCGCGGCGTGCATCACAACCGGTCCACGGTGCCCGCCCGCGGGTCACATCCGTGTCCAGCGTGGCCCATCATCACATTCCTGGTTTATCCATACCTTTATGACTCAGTAGTTTGGAGATTGCTGTCTCCTCAGAACTGTCTAATCTATACTAATATTATAAAGCGGAAAAGTTAGTTGGTTTGTTAAACACGCTAATCTCAGGAACTATACTAGTCCGATTTGGATATTTTTTTTGTTGGATAGTCCGTTTATAGAGGAAGGTTTTAGGCTATATAACTTTACGCTGCGACCAATAGGAGCGAAACGTCAGTGAGAAATGTAGAAAAAACGGGGAATATTATTCATATTTGGGGACTTTCGTTGCGTGCGCTGCATAAACGGTTTATGTCACTCAAAAACCACGCGATCGAAATTGCGGGCACACCTAGTACCTATATTTATTTGTTTTTTACAAATATACAACAAATATACAACTAAAACATAAGACGTAGTCGATCAGGTTTTGCTATCGATGTTAAAATAAATCAACAGCTTTACAACTGAGCTTGTGTGAATTAGGACACAATTAAACATTATTTTCATATGATTATTTTGAAAGTGTGTATTGTAAGGTAGGTAGGTATTTATTGTTCAAGTAGAAAACTACTTACATTTAATTACTACTCATTTTAAATTAAAAAAAACCGCCCGAATTGAGAACCTCCTTTTTTGGAAATCGATTAAAAAGATATATACTATTCCGATCCAATGTGATATAAAGATCTCAAAAGGGCGGCTTGAATGCTTCTAATTTCAATGTCACTTATTTACAGCGCAATAAAAAAAACAGTGACACATTATTTAAAGTGTTTTCATACTTTATGTTGAATCTGAACGGATTATGGTAGATTATATTTGCATATAAATTACCACTCGTATGGGTAATTCCTGTAATATTTTAATTAGGAAATATTGCTTTTATAATATGATCCTACTAATTTATTAGTTTTAACCAATCACGGGTTTATATTTTAGATTTTCATCAGCAAGTATCATTATAAAAATCGTCACGTCGAAAAACTTCACAACACTAAAATCGTAACGTCCACTTCCTGTTTTCCATTCGAATGCAAAAAGTTAATCGATACAGATCGATGTCAATCGATTCTGCACGAGCAGCCGGAAGCAAAAGTGATGTAGTTCGATGCAGAAAAAAGAAAAAAATCGTTTCCTGCAGTTAGTTCGTTTGAATGTAAATTCCATAAATTATTCCATACCTAGTAATGTGACTGGAGTCTATCGATAAAAGTTAAAAAATAGAATTAATTGTATAATTGTTGTTGCTTGTGAAAGTTTTGAAAGTTGAACTTTGGTTGATAGTAGACAATGGATAGAAATAAACATTAGAAAAATAAATTAAATTAATACCTATTGATCGTATCCATAGTTATTAATATTAAATTATTTATTGCCATTTAATTAGGTTGGTACACTTGGTACGGAGATACACAGTCTAGGTGTGAAAATTAGACTCAAATGTCATTCGTTTCGGTAAACTATCAGTACCTATATCTGTCTATATACTCTTCACGCTTTACTTAATGATAATATATTATGTTTGTAGATATTATAATCTGTTTATGCGAGAAGCTAAAAACCTTACGGTCGTGGCCGCGGGGAAACAGCATTTTAATTTTTAAGACTTTTCAATATAGTTTTACAGTCATAATAGGTTGCTAATAAAACTTTATAGCACCTTTCACACATTATCGTGTACTAGTGATGTGCTAAAACATCGATATTATTTTCAATTTCAATCCGGAAAGCGAGCCGGTGAAAGTGTAAGGACTATAGTGGGGCGGTGGGGCGGCAAGGTTGCGAACTGCACCGACCTCACAGAATAACTGGTTGAGTAACGATATTCGTTGCGTTACTTAGCTTAATAGATGCTGTCGTAACCCCAATGTAATATACAACTAACACGTAATTCCTCGGCTCGAGCCAGGTTCCCGTAAACGTACATTATGGTTCTCTTAATGAGTGGGGCTTGATTTTCACCTATAACGCTAAAAAGAGCAGTCACTATAACTTTGGGATATGATATTTTTTTTTTATATTTTTTACAAAAATAAAAAAAAAAAATTTCTTCGCTCTATTGTTATTTTTCCGAAAAAAAAAAGAAATGGTAAAAAGTAAAATTTTTTTTAGGTACATTTTGACAACAAAAATAAAAAAAAATACATTTCCAAAATGAGGAAAGGTAGTATGATCGTATCTGAAAGTGATAGTGACTGCTCTTTTTACATCCTGTATAATAAACTAAATCAGGCCCGCGGCTTCGCCCGCGTGAAATAAATTTCACCTCCATAGGGTTGAATTTTGAAAAACCCTTCTCATTCCTATTTCCTATGGTAAATATGCAAAGGAAATTTCTCATACTATGGAAATATTAAACATTTTATACATGTGATTGATCACACTATATTTCGTAGCAACTTACGAACTATGATAACACAACTTACAAATTACATACGCATACATTTTTCAATGTGACGTTAAAGGTTCACAAAAATATTTAAACTGACAGCAGCTTCTTTTCAAAAATCCATAGTAATTAGTATACTATTTCTTATGTAATATTTTTAAAATTTTAGAGCACCAACGATTTTCGATGCATTAAAATACAGTCAAGTACCACCCAATTATATTTACGAGCCTTGAAATCATTTTCTAATCACGTTTAGAAATCCGAGTTCAGTTATTACTTTATATAAATATGTCAAGGCCAATGTGCCGGCGAAGGATAGAGGATGTTAATATGTTCAAGAATATTATTTCTAAATGTCTAATTTTCAACCCTGAACAAAATATATTATCTACTTTTAATTATTATGAACATCAAAAAAAAAAAAACTGTTCCGTTCTATGTAAAATAAGACTTCACAATAATCATATTAATAATAATAATATGTACCTATGTAACGGGTGCTTTTTACACTACTCTGGTCCAATGCACGAGGCAATGAAAATATTGCAATTGTATAGTGTAATTAATAATATTTAATATTTTGTTATATAATCACAGCGGCGGCCTCCGATCTAGATTTAGTTTTTTACTTTGGTTTACTGTAATTCTTATTATTCTATATTTAGTTTATAGTTACATACCTATTATTCAGGCTATAAAATAAATGAGTAATAATATTTAAGGTTGTGTATGGGCCCCGTACCGTGTGAAATACCAGCATACGAACATTCGTACGCTGGTATTTTCACAGTAAATTTTATAGTTTACGTTATTATTACTACTTTATAGTTTACATACGATTATAGTACGCTGGAAGTACAACTTTTTTTTGCATATTGTATGGTCAAATTTATGATGTTTGAAGCATGATGATGTAAGTGCATCTTACAAACATAAAAGTCAAAAGTCTTTCAGCGCTGGTTATTTCATAGTATACTCTACATAGGAGGATGTATTTTACACATTGTATATATTGTATTGTATAATGTATATGTACGTATACAATATTACATTTTTTTGCTTAAAGTTAGCCCCGTCCGAGTTTCTTACGACTGTTCTTCTCGGCGGCCCGGAATCGGTGGTAGCCTTTTTATTGACTTCTCGACAAAAGCTTGTTAATTTTCATTTGGAATTAAAATAATTTTGCATTTTAATTTTTGAAGTTTAGATAATAATTATACACATATTCAATACAGATTCAGTAACATTTAAAGCATTTTTCTCCCCGTCGGGATTGGAACCCGCGACCGTCCCTTGCGCTGACGCGTCCACTAATCCACAGCAACGAATTCCGTTGAAGCTTAGAATCATTAGCGTTGGTTAAAACCTGTACATCCGTATATTGTTATCCGTTTCTTCGGAAGCGGATGTGAAGAATTTTAATATTTATGTTAATATCCAAGGCGATACAACTGGGTTACCCTTGCTTTACTTGTACTTTTTGAGGCTACTTCTGTTCCGTGTTTTGTAATATTACAATAATTCTGCAGTAAAGCAAATTCCTGTGAAGGTTTTGTGAAAGTTAAAAATTAATTGAGCATATAATATAATTTATATACATGTATCGTTTTATACATGTGAATTGCAACATGTCATCTATGTTTGTAATGCGTTTATATCTTTTATATGAAATGACGATGATCTGATTATGGTATAAGATATACGCTCCCTTTTATATCGGTTAAACCAATCGATCATCTAATCTAGACGTCCATCTATAGCTGCTAAATCTACAACATCGAAAGTATTTCTTGTCTTTATGTTTTATGAGCAATAAACTTCTTTATTCTTTCTTTCTTTTTTTTCATGTTTTTAATTTATGTATATTATGTAATAGACTTATACAATATGTCTATGATTGTACTCTACAATTTGTTTGTAATGTTTTGTAAGCACTTTAACTTTATTTTAATATTTTTTGGTTTGTAAGAAGAATACTTTTTATTTTGTTATCACCATAATTATTATTGTTTTGTTGGTGAGTCAATAAATAAATAAATAAACGTGTTACTTGCAAAGAATGATAAAAAAATATAAATGTTACACGCCTTGGGCCACTTTTTAGCATAAATATTATGGAAAAATTGTTTAAAAAAAATATAATAACAATGTAATAACTTAACATAAATTACAAGAGTATAAATAATTATATAGAAGTAGCCTTAAGAGTAGCCTTATTCCCAGGGTGTGTTATCATTAACAAAATAAATATAAAACAATTAAAAGATTTAAAAAAAAACTACTCATCAAACGAGCTCAATTTTGGTGGACCTGAGGGGGAAGATGGTCAAAGGAACTCGGTTAGGAAACGTCCTGACCGAGTTCCTTTGACTATTTTTAACCAACTTCTAAAAAGGAGGTTTCTCAATTCGATCATAATAATACACGGTGTAAAAAGAGCAGTCACTATAACTTTGGGATATTATTATACTACCTTTTCTCATTCTAGAAATGTATTTTTTTTTCACTTATTTTTTACAAAATTAAATAAAAAAATTTTTGCTTTATTATTATTTTTGCGACAAAAGAATAAGAAACGTGAAAAAATTTTTTTTTTTACTTTTTGGCAAAAAAAAAATAAAAAAAAATCATTTCCGAAATGAGTATCTCAAAGTTATAGTGACTGCTCTTTTTACACACCGTATATGTTTTTTCTCCCACCATCATCAGATCAGCTCTATGTCACATACGCATGCAATGTTATCTACCGATCAAAATTATTAATCAGTAATCGGAAAGTGGCTTAAATTTAACTCGCAAGATTTGATTACAGACACACAAATCACATCGGGACAGGTGAAAGTACATAAAAGCTTGTAATAGGTATTACCTATTATTTAATTTGCCAGTAACGCAAATACTAGGTGTTTCTCAAAGCGATAAAATTGAGCACGCTCTAGTTGCGGTGGTCAGTGGATCGGAGAGACTTGTAACTGTGACACGGCACATGCGGCCAGTCCACACGCAATGTTACATAGCCAATACCACCTAATAGGGCCAGAAGTACGAGAAGACTCTCTTTAGAAAAGTCCCTGCGGTGTTGGTTATTACAAACCCTCGTTAAAAAATCTGATAAAAAAGGTGTTGGTTGTGGTTGGTTATAACGGGTGTAAAAAGAACAGTCACTATAATTTTTATATATTATAATTATACTACCTTTTCTAATTCCAGAAATGTATTTTTTTTAAATTTTATAAAAATTAAAAGCCTGAGAGGCATGCGCTCATACTTATCAATATAAGTACTTTTTGACGATAACGAAAATTTAAGGTCCCGAAATTTAAATCGTGTATGTCAAGGTGCTAAAAAAATTTGGTGGACTTAAACAATTTTAGGTACCCCTATTAAGTATTACAAATATGAATGTCCATTTCTTTCACGCGAAAACTACTTAACCTTTGTATATATTATCTTGAAGCTTTGTACCACAAAGTAGATTTATAAAAGAGACACGACCTAGTACTAGAAATTGTTATCACCCTAATACTGGCAATTTGACTGGCTATTTTTGTTTTCTTCGATTTCCAGGCACATTCCGGAAACTGTCACTATTGGAAAATATTAATTACTAATTTCGTTTCGTATCTTCTTCTTAATTAAGGAGTTGAATTTAGCTTAATGTGATGTTATGCTTAAAAATATGCTTATATATTTTATTTTAATGTCAATATTTGTACTTCATTCGGCATATTTACATTTTATAATTTACAAACATTATTAGTAGTGACATCTATTGCAATTTTTTGTACTAAGTATAGATTGTATGGGATGGTAGGCCATGCTTTGTACCTACACATAATATTCTTGGAGGTAATAGAACTTTTTTTTATATAAAATAAGCTATTATTAATATAAAATTATTGTAGGAAATGTACAAATGTCGTATATCTATACTAATATTATAAAGAGGTAACGTTTGATTGTTTGTTTGTTTGTTTGTTTGAATGGAATAGGCTCTGAAACCACTGAACCAATATGAAAAATTCTTTCACCGTTGGAAAGCTACATTCCTAGCGCTGAACATAGGCTATATTATATGTTTAAAAAAAGTAGGGTTCCTTACTAAAACCCCAAAAATGTAGCCCAAAGTGTAAAAAAACGACCTCCAAAATTTCTTACATCGTGTGCGCTTCGACAACGGCTTGACCAATTTCGCAAATTTTTTTACGGTATGTTCGTTATTGTTACGAAAAGGTTATTATGAAAGAAAATGTTGAAAAAAATAAGCAGAAAATTAGAAAAAAGAAGAAAATACGTGATGGTCACGCGGGGTTTGAACCTGGGCTCGATCGATTCACGTCGTTGGCAGTTTATATGACACGGCTGTCATGGCAACGTCATTATTTACAAATGGAAAATAAAAATTATGAAATGCTATAAATACCGTTTTTATATCAGCTTAAACTATTTGGATTAAAAAAATTATTAGGATTAACAAAAACATGAATCCAAATAGTTTCAGCTGATATAAATACGGTATGTATAGCATTTCCTAATTTTTGTTTTCCATTTGTAAACAACGCTGTTACCATGGCGACCGGTAGACGTTATAGACGTTTGGCTGCGTTTCCATTGACGCGGGGCGAGGCGGACAGGAGCTTGCGGTACCCGAATTGACCAATCACTATGCTCGAAATCTCTGCTCCACTCCGCTTGGGAACCACTAAGTTCCTATGCGCCCCGCTCCGCGTCAGTGAAAACGCCAAGATTGGAGAAGTTTTCCAAATCTATACATCTATACAAACAAATAAAATTGAAGTGTCAGTAAGTATGTAACTTTCAATTAGCAACGTTTTTCTAAATACATATGACATTTTAAACGATATCTTCTGCTTTTTTTGCATTGGCAACGATATTTACTGAAAACGAAAATGTAATTTAAAAAAAAATGTCTGTCAGCGTCTCTCTTTGCTCCGGCTAATCTCTGGAACGGCTGGACCGATTTTAACGAGACTTTCACTGGTAGATAGCTAAAGTTATAAGGATTAATTTAGGCTACTTTTCATCATCATCATCGTCGTCATCAAACTCATGATCACCAAATTGGCTGGACCGACTGTGACATTCACCGGGCTTAGGTTATGTTAGTAGGAGTAATCTATACATCTATATGTATAAAAGTAAGTCGTGTTAGTTAAATTATTTATAACTCAAGAACGGCTTTATCGATATGGCTGAAAATTGGTGAGGAAGTAGCTTACAGCAAGTAGACGGACATAGGATACTATTTATTCCATATTATGTCAGCGTTGCGGGTTCTGTGTTTGGGTTTCGCGTTGTGGGTTCCGCGTTGCGGGTTCCGGGTTTCCGTGTTGCGGGTTCCGGGTTCCGCGTTGCGGGTTTTGGGTTCCCATGCTGCTGGTTCCGCGTTGCGGGTTTCGGGTTCCCATGCTGCGGGTTCCGCGTTGCGAGTTCCAGGTTCCCGCGTTGCGGGTTCCGGGTTCCCGCGTTGCGGGTTCCGGGTTCCCGCGTTGCGGGTTCCGGGTTCCCGCGTTGCGGGTTCCGGGTTCCCGCGTTGCGGGTTCCGGGTTCCCGCGTTGCGGGTTCCGGGTTCCCGCGTTGCGGGTTCCGGGTTCCCGCGTTGCGGGTTCCGGGTTTCCGCGTTGCGGGTTCCGGGTTCCCGCGTTGCGGGTTCCGGGTTCCCGCGTTGCGGGTTCAGGGTTCCCGCGTTGCGGGTTCCGCGTTGCGGGTTCAGGGTTCTCACGTTGCGGGTTCCGCGTTGCGGGTTCCACGTTGCGGGTTCCCGCGTTGCGAGTTCCGGGTTCCCGCGTTGCGGGTTCAGGGTTCCCGCGTTGCGGGTTCAGGGTTCCCGCGTTGCGGGTTCAGGGTTCTCACGTTGCGGGTTCCGCGTTGCGGGTTCCGGGTTCCCGCGTTGCGGGTTCCGGGTTCCCGCGTTGCGGGTTCAGGGTTCCCGCGTTGCGGGTTCCGCGTTGCGGGTTCAGGGTTCTCACGTTGCGGGTTCTCACGTTGCGGGTTCCGCGTTGCGGGTTCCACGTTGCGGGTTCCCGCGTTGCGAGTTCCGGGTTCCCGCGTTGCGGGTTCAGGGTTCCCGCGTTGCGGGTTCAGGGTTCCCGCGTTGCGGGTTCAGGGTTCTCACGTTGCGGGTTCCGCGTTGCGGGTTCCGCGTTGCGGGTTCCACGTTGCGGGTTTCGCGTTGCGGGTTCCGCGTTGCGGGTTCCGCGTTGCGGGTTCCGCGTTGCGGGTTCCGCGTCGCGGGTTCCGCGTTGCGGGTTCCGCGTTGCGGGTTCCGCGTTGCGGGTTCCGCGTTGCGGGTTCCGCGTTGCGGGTTCCGCGTTGCGGGTTCCGCGTTGCGGGTTTCAAGTTCCCGCGTTGCGGGTTTAGGGTTCCCGCGTTGCGGGTTCCGGGTTCCCGCATTGCGGGTTCCGGGTTCCCGCGTTTCGGGTTTCGGGTTCCCGCGTTGCGGGTTCTACGTTGTTTTTTTTTTAGTTGAATTTCATCATAAACTCTTTTTATGCTCAACGAAGTGGGCAAGGGTCAGCTAGTAGCTTATAATTTAATATTTACCAAAAAAAATCCCGTAGCATTAAGCCTGTTGTAGCTAGTTGTTAGATAAATTAAAAAATAAATGTATGTCTATGGTCCACACTCTACATTCAAGTTAGTCAAAGCAACTCGGTATGCATTCAGATGTGAGAGTACGTGCCCAAGTCCAATCAGATTGCCTAAGTATAAAGCAGTCGTTTATCATTCCGATAAAAAAACGTAGAGCCGATACTGGAGTCGATATTTCTACGACTTTTTTTTATTTAATCCTATTTCTGATTTAACACACGCAACTCTAGAATACATCACACAATGTTTATACTAGCTGTGCCCGCGACTTCGTTCGTGTGGTTTTTGAGTAACTTAAACCGTTTATGCAGCGCACGCAACGAAAGTCCCCAAATGAGAATAATTTTCCCCGTTTTTGCAACATTTGTCACTGACGCTTCGCGTCTATTGGTCGCAGCGTTATGATATACCCTGTGTTCCAGGAGCTAATAGTAAACGAAAAAAACGTTTTTTTCATTCAGATTTGCGTTTCTTTAGCACTGTTTAGGGTCGTTTTGAACTGTTTTCATAGGCACTGTCAGCTGTCAATGTCAGCGTTATGAATGATCTAAACGTTTAGAGCGTCTCCTGGAACAGGCCCAGGTAGCTTTTTATTTTTCAAATCGGAATAGTAGTATCTGAAATTAGCGCGTTTAAACAAACAAACAATCAAACTCTTCCGTTTTATAATCTTTGTATAGATTTACTTGAGATCAAAATTCACCAATATTTTTAATGGTTATTTTTAGAAAAACATACAAAAAATATAAATATTGTGACGATATATCAAACTAGGATGTAGTTTGATATATCTGAGGCATACGCAGTGTGACCCCTTGTGTGTTATTATTATTATTAATTTTATATATTTCTAAGCATTATTAAAACATATTATAATAATACTTTATTTCTACTTTCCTTCGTTTGCGTAAACTTTTATGATTTTCATAATTTACGTAAAACTGTACGTTGTACCTAAAGTTTTCGCTTCATGTATTAATACAATAATATTAAGTCGCATAAGATAAACATACAGGCGACTCGGCAATATTTTTTCTTTAAACTTTGCTGGACAAGTCGTGTTTTTAGCTCAACAGCATTAAATATGCTTTTTATTTGGTCGTGAATATTATGGCATTTGTAAAAAAATCTTTATCTCTCAGTACTTTCTTGGTTATTTCTGGTCGCTAAGGTATCATAATATTCAGTAAATGTCAGCCATAACTTGTGAGGCGTAGACTTGTATATCAGATGGCCGCCTACGACCCGTCTGAACAAGTTTTAATCTCATTTTTGTGTACAAATAGTATGTAAAATGTTTCATCTACTCTGCTTTGGTTTTATTTTAAACATGGATTATCCTAAAGAGTTGCGTCAATGGACTTTATTTGTACACTTTAAAATCTAGCTAGCTTGTATTTAGTGCGCCTCTATAAATCGAATTATATTTTTGTAAATAACGGATATAAAAACTAAACCTTGAGATTAACACCTCACCTCAAAATCATCATCTAGGTCAACTAAGTCATCAAATTTATATTATAACACGTAAAATGTTATTCAATTATTAAGTTAATAGCTAGTAGCTACCAAATATCATAAATCAAAATACATAACAATTAAAATATTTATCACTATTAATGATAATAAAGTATTTTGATCGAGCTGACCTTACGTTATATTAAATTGACCTTACCTAGGAAACGATCCAAAAATTCGATACGCATTTTAACACTTAATTATTTAGAAGGTCCGCAAAAGGTCGTATCATCTGCGCTCATGACGGGACGGACGGACGGACGGACGTGTTGTAATCGTGTACCGATGACATTAATATGTCATACACAGAGCCTTGTAATTCGTGGATGGTAATTGATGCTGTAATATATACATGATAAATATTACCAGCTTAAGCTTGTCATTTGTATTCGTTTTTAACACTTCAAGTTATTATTGAATATAAGTATACTAGAAGATTAGGGTTAGTTATACGACAAACATATTATTTGCAGGTAAAAATATGTTATTACATTTTAAAATGCTTACTCAATAATTATTTAAAGCTGTATTCCTACCGGGGTTGGCAGTTAGAGACTCGTCAATGAAAGAATAGAAATTAATACGTGTTACCTTTAACACAATTAGCGTGAAGTATTGAATTTATAATTCTAGTGCCTTACTAATTATACTAAGCTTCTGCGATGCCCCACTAGTCTTTTTACTTTTTAAAAAGTAATGAAAATAAATTTGTTGATAAACTCGTAGCGCCTTTGGATTTTGTTTTATCTTTCGTGCACTTTGAAATACGTGGTAAGTACGTGATATGTTAATAGCTTTATCTATTAAATCACCACTTTACATTACGTATAATAATAATATAATATCCTAGTTGCTGTCTTTCCTTTACAAAGTCACTTGACCAATACAGCGACAGAAGAGTATCCGTAGTGCAAATATATTTAAAGACATGAATGGATGAAGGTGATATGATGCCAAAAAATGTTACCCAGAAAATTGAGTTTAAACTGTCACTTAAACATTTTAGGATAGGTAGTAAAGTATTAACTACATTGATTCTAGAGACGGATCTTTAGATTAATGTACTTAATACGTTACGATGTAATTCAAAATGTTTATTTAAGTGACAGTTTGAACTAAATTTTCTCTTTATCACCTTCATTCATTTATGTCTTTATTTATTAATACCATAATAGTATTATTTACATGGGGTACATGAGGAGAAAAAAGATTTGATTACATGTTATCTTAACCCCACATAAACGACCGTTACATACTTTAGCTACCTTGAAAACGTAAACAGATGTTGTATGTTGTAACATTATGTGCTTATTTAAATTAAACGCTTGGGACCATGGCAACCTTCACCTCCATACTAATTAGTAACTAAACAATGTTCAACACGGTAACACCTGCTTAAGATGGCTGTTCAGAACTTATACGTGAGGTTACAATATCCCCAAATATGTGGAGGCGTGTAAAATATATATATCCCCTTTTAACAATTGAAGACATGAAAGATAAAAAAATTACCCAAAAAAATGAGATTAAACAGTCACTTACACAGTTTAGGATATGTAGTAACGTATTAAGTACATTGATTCTAGAGACGGATCTTTAGATTAATGTACGAGTACTTAATACTTTACGACGCATTCTAAATTCTAATTATGTTTTAGTGACAGTTTGAACTCAATTTTCTCAAAATCATAGTTTTGCTACATATCACCTTTGTCCATTCATTTCTTCAATTAACCAGCGACAAAAACGAGAAACTTATAATACTCTTCTGGTGTTATAATGTACAACCTTATGGTTGTCGTGTATATGTGGTATCATATCTCCCAAACTAATGAACCAATTTTGATATACTTTTTTGGTTTAGGTTGACCAAATCGTGTGTTCTTAGCTATAATTCATAATCATTAGTTCAGTCACTGTTTGGAAATTCGGGGGTGACGAAAAATAGTTCTATTTTCAAAAAATCTTCGGAACAACCTTATTAATAAACGGAATACTTTTTTTTTTTTCGAAAGGGTACTCACTAATGGCTTGAAGCCGATTTAGCTGTATCGGACTATAACTAGCCGGGTGGCTAGTTGTTTGGCTGGGAGTAGATGGGGAGGTTTGACCCCCCCTAACATCACCCGGGTGATGTTCAAACCGGATTTTGGGGGATAGCTACGGAAGTAGTCTATTTTTATACGGTGTGTAGGACACGTGTCCTCCCTGCTGAGGGGCCCGAACCCCGTCCTCACTCTCTGATGAGTGAGGTAGCTCGCGCGCGGTAGCAAAAACTATCCACGAACGAGTTATCGCGTTAGAGAAGCTCTTTTAAATTGATATTGACTTGGCTAGTGCAAAGAGGGCAGGCCCTCACCCTTCCGCGAGCGGTCGGGTTAGTCCGCGCGCGTAATTTCTAATGTCTAGGAGGTCCGCGTTGTTTATAGAGCTCTCTATATCCAAATCGCGATCGCGGTCGTTTAGGTGTGTTCCTAAACTGCTAGGACGCGGGCTCGAACTCGGGTCCGAACACGGTCCCGTGTGTGAGTCGGTCTGTAAGTCAGTACGTGTTGTAGTGAGTGCTAAAAGTCTCCTGGGACAACTCCGGCGCCGGCCTTGGTGCAGTACTAACCACGCGGGTGCGTGTGGTGTGGTGTGTTTACGTGACTGCAAATGTTGCAGTACGTGTTTTGTGATACTATCTATGGGATCGACTAAGATATGCTTAGGTCGTTTGAAAGGATATCGGAAAGTAAACGGAATACTGGACGATGGTTAAATAAATTGACGCTCAAGTCACTGCTATCCTTGTCATTCCGCCAAGCAGCGATAGTCAGTGAATACTGAATAGAATGGCACCTACGTTTATTAGCGTTTGAGTATACGGCCGTATGACTTATAAAAAGTATCGCATTCTCTAAAGTATGGAATCCGGATAGATAAACTGTATAAAGGCCCGTAAGTATATTTATATTATTTTTACGTTTAAAAAAAATATATTTTTCTTTTTTGTGATATATAATATGTAACATAAACGTAATGTTCTTCATGAAACGAACGTTTTTTATCTGTCAAATACGTAGACTAGGTAATAGCTGTACAACAGTGGCGTAGCCTGTTTAATAGAAATATGGATGAGGGCGAAAACATAAGGCCTACGTGAAGACGATAGGAATGGAGTGATATGAACATTGAACACCACGCCACTGTTATGCAGTGTCATACACCTGTAGTATACACCGATGAACCTGCAGTATACAGAAGTGCCGTAATCCATCCCGCTGCGGAGTCGATTGCAGTTTTATTACAGACATTACAGTTGTACTCTAACAAAATCTGAAATCGGAACAGACACCAATTCTCGTATTTCTACCAGCGTTTGACGTTTGTTTGACGTTCATGAGAATACTATTTTGGAGTTACACGATATTCGCATGGTATCGAATCTGTATAGAAGGGTCTTAGGACCCCTGGTCGTAGTTCTCCACCCCTTTAGGGCCCTCCCTTTTCGGGGCTTCCATCGGGTGTGAGATTTCAATGGACGTGTTTCGAATCTGTATTATTTATAGCAGTATCGAACAGTTCAAATGCTGTCTATAGCATGGGCCCAGTGTGCTTAGTGCTAGTGTTTTTTACTGCTTTTCGTGAGAAGAGTTAACTGTGATATGGAATTACATTTTTAGGTTAGGTTTGTCACTTGGGGCGTTGTTTTGATGACGTATAAATTGTAGCTATCTTTCTTTAACCGCTATGACAAAAAGCACTTGTCACATTGAAGTAATCAAAGTGACCGAAGAAAGTTCTCGTATACACAAAAGCTATATTACTCACAATAGTAAAGGCGCAACAGGCACAATGCGTTTTCATTGGCAAGTAATAGCGTACATTGTATGGACGAGTATGAATGTGTATGAACGTGTATGGCTAATCACAATGGCTGGCCGTGAGAGAGTTTCGACACAATAGAGGCAAATCTGTTTCTACGAGCTTGCGTTATTTGCATGATCATACTGTTTTGCAATTAAAACTACATGTAGGCATAATAGATTTGTACCACGCCGTCTAGTTTGTTCACCGAAAATGTTTTCATAGAGTACGAATTGTAAATATAGAGTACGATAGTATATTCATAGAGTATGAAAGTGTTTCCATAGAGTAAGGAAATGTTTCCTTAGTGTATGAAATTGTTTCCTATTCACTAAAAATATGTTTCTACTGAGTACGAAAATGCTTCTATAGTTTCTATAGAGTAAAAAAAAATGTCTATATAATATAAAGCTGTATAGAGTACTAAAATGTGGCCATTGGGTACAAAAATGCTTCTATAGAGTTTTAAAATGTTTTCTTAGGGTACGAAAATATGTATGTAGTAGAGTATACTGAAATATTTCCATTGAGCACATTTAAGTTACTGAATTTTTTAAAAAAAGTTACAATTACTTTTAATAATTAAAAGTTAATAACTTGAAGCAAAATACTTGTAATCAAATTATATTTTAAGTTTTTTTTTCTTTACTTATATTCACTACGGCGTACGTAAATATAAACCTACATTAATTCCAATAAACAGGAGAATGCGCAATCGTAAAGATTCTTGAACAATAATAAAACATCGTTCTTCTTTACCAATGTTTTATTAATTTTTTGTGAGCATTGTCTACTTACCCGAATGCGCTTTCAAGCATATCGAATGCGATATTATACTTCACTTTAAACACAGTTTGTTGACTGTTTCAAGAATACCATGGAGAAATTATTTATCATGGGTTATTTATCAAGCCGTTTAGGCGGTATTTAGGTGACATACACACGAACAAAACAATTTTATATATAATTGTTTTGTTCGTGTGTATGTCACCTAAATACCGCCTAAACGGCTGGACATAGACGGGAGCAACTGGTTTGATAATTATCGCAAGTCATAAAATGCAAAGTGTTGTATGTCAATTTAGATATAAAATTTTTAATTTTATCTACAGTGTATTTAAAATAAATAATATTTTAACTCTATCATATTATTTTGAATTTAAATTTTAAATCACAGATAAGCAAAAATCTTTAAAGTAATCGGCGGCATGTGGATTCCAATGCGCCACAATGTTTGTTCCGAATTGAATAAAAAAGTGTTTCATACAATTTTTGGCCGCGATTTTATTTTGCAATTCCATTGTGTACCCTGTTTTAACAAATGTTGACAAAATATGTTGTATCAATATCGATACCGAACAAAAGCAACGCGTAAAAAAGCAATTCAAAATTCAATGAGTTTTGGTTCGAAACATTTTATGTTTGAACAGAACTTTTGCTCGCGGCGGCCCGCGCAAATACAGTCAGTGCACGGGAACAACTCTTTCAGGATAAAAAGTAGCCTAAGTGTTAATCTAAGGTGTCAGGGACCTGCATGCCAAATTAAAAAAAATTGGTCCAGAAATTTACACGTGTAGAAGTAATATTTACACACTCACAAACTTTCGATTTTATAATATAAAAATTTATTCAAATAATAACACAAATGACTCTTCAAAAAAAAATAAGCAAAATATTTGTATGATATAGCAGACGACTAACTGTAATTCAAAAACACAGGCTCAAATTGAGCCTGTGTTTTTGAATTACAAAAGTAGGTATCTTAAATTTATAAAAAATATATATATAATATTAAGTACACACTGAGCATTGATTATTTAATTTATCTTAATTAAACAATACTGTAGCATTTATTGATGAGTATGAGTTAATTAACTATTAACAACAAAGAAATTATTTTTAACAACATAATTAAATGTCAAATATACTCGTAATAATGAGAAAGGTAAAGGTTACTATTTTTAACAATATAATTAAATGTAAAATATAATAATGAGAAAGGTAAAGGTCAGTATATTTATTGCTGACCGAAATAATTAACAGCTCATAATAATTAGCTGTGAAAATAATTTCGAATCAATGATCATTAAATTTTGATTACAATAATTTGCGATTTATAGTTATCAAAATATTTTAGTCTTTTTGAATAATGTTAATATAATATTATGTAATTCCGAATACACACGTACTCATATTTGGTACTATAAATTAATGAATATACTTTTTATGACATGATTAAAACGTTTTGTGAGTATTGATGGATATTTATTGCTCTTTCACGCAAAAACTACTGAACAAATTTTGATGAATTATTATTGTATGGTACGAGTAGTTTAGACTCTTGATTAACAGCTTACTTTTTATCACAGCAAAATGTACGGTCCCCTGAAGTTTTAGCATGTACGTCTTTCTTATAGTCACGGGAAACGTCTAGTTATAATATAATAATAATAAATCATTTATTTCCATTGTATACGTAGATATTTTTTGGATGAAAAAATGAAGTAGCCAAAACAGGCAACATCTTACATAATAATTGCACTCACAAAGAGTTCCCGTCGGAAAATATTACACAACTCGAACTTGAAGTTAAGCGGAGAAAATCTTTTAGCTCTATAAAACTTAAGTCCTTCAACGTAGATGAATGTTCTCAGACGGATAGCTTCTTATAAGTTACGTAGTAACCCCCGACGAAGACGGTGTTTTAACCTGTCTGTGTAGCATTGTAGGTCCTAAATGGATGATCCGATTTTGATTAAGTTTTTTTTTTGTTTGAAAGTTAACGTTATCGCTTGTGTTCTTAGCTATAATTTATTATTAACTCGTTTACTACTTCATTAGGGGTTACTATGTCTTTAATTTGGTTACTATTAAAAACATTTGAACCTGGATCATCACTTCCTAATTATATTAATATGTAGTTATACTTAGTAAGTCTTTCTGAAATAACAATAACGAGGATTTAAATAAGTCTTTCCTTTTTATTTTAGTACTAGCTGTTCCCGCGACTTCGTTCGCGTGGTTTTTGAGTGACTTAAATCGTTTATGCAGCGCACGCAACGAAAGTCCCCAAATGTGAATAATTTTCCCCGTTTTTGCAACATTTCTCACTGACGCTTCGCACCTATTGGTTGCAGCATAATATTATATATCCTAAAGCCTTCCTCTATAAATGGACTATCCAACAAAAAAATATTTTTTCAAATAGGACCAGTAGTTCCTAAGATTAGCGCGTTTAAACAAACAAACTCTTCCGCTTTATAACATTAGTATAGATAATTCAATAGCTATTTTGTAATCCTAACTTTAATTTATACGTAATAAATATTACTACTAATAGTTATTTCGTAAGGGCTTCATAACAATCTGTGAATTATATGTAGCGTGAGCCAGTAAACTGCCTGTTACTGCCTGTTACTGTAACAGGTAATAAATCTAGTGGGAAGGTCGGATTTATGGAGACCTGTCCCGGAGTACTGATAACGCCGTATCAACTGTAAGTTTTGATACACTCAAATGGATTCTCTGTTCGTCGAGATATTTGTCATACAGATTATTATTATCAGTCATGAGTTACGGCTGGTTTAATTCGGTCTATCTATAACTAAAAGTAAAAAATCATACAATGTCGCCTGTCATAATGTATTTAACTTAACTTTAAGTTATAAAATGTAAAATATAAAACAGGCTTTAACGGCACAATAGAACGTTCAGAAAGACTAAAATTTAATGACAAATCAATTAAGCAACCTTTTTCAAGACTTCTAGATTTCTATAGCATAGATCGAATCACAAAAATATTATAATACGTTTTGAGGGACATAAACATTGTGCGTAAATAAACAAACAATAACGCTTGTCTTGTCATATCAGATGGGCGTTATATTTTGACCCGCTGTAGGTTAAAACTCACATTTATTACGCAGACCCTCTTCAGATGCCACGATGTTTTCTTACATTACACCAACTTTGGCGAAATAAATAAGAAATTTCACGTGAGCGAAATGACAATGAGCGAACCCTTGTTGTCATGTTAATAATTAAACGAAAGCTCAAAGGATAGGGACGTTATTAATGACCATGGGTCAGTGGGGAACATGAATATGCTCTGGTTTTTGATAATTTAATGAGGGCCTTTATAGTTAAATAGTTGGAAACTACAAGCGTGAATAAAATTGAGTATAATATGTTTACAATGAAAATATAATAATAATAATAAATTTTATTTCACACACATAAGCTTCTGTTAACAGTATTACCTTAAAATAAACAACAACAATATTAATAAGATATTTATTTAACAGCGTCATATAAAGTATTATAATTGGCGCCTGTACTAGGCTTTTTACGATCTACATCATATACCGTCTAGCCTCTACATTTAATAACAACGGGAGCGGACTTTTTCTAAAATATAACTGTTTTTCCCCCGTCCTGATCGAACAGATAAACTGAACGCACATATAAATATTTGACTGCCATTCTCTCTGGAGAGCGGAGACCCGAATTCACGCTGGCGGACAGTTAATGGGAAAATTTGTTTGTCGGTTTTAGTTTCGTCGAGGTTTTTCTCACCGCCTCCCATGATGTTTTAGAACCCAAATATTCGTGTATCGTTACGGCTCGTTATCGGCGTACACTTCTGGGGGCCTACTCAAGATGCCATAGCTAATTATCGCTTACAAAGTTCGATAACAAAATGTATGGGATTTGACATAAGGTACGCTAAATGACATACCAAATCGCGATCATTGCGATCGCGTGTTAGTAACAAATTTTACTTAAGAACTATATTAGTATTTACATTATATTTTACTTAAGACTATATAATAATATCATGTATAATATAACTATTATACGTGATATTAGTATCTTTGTCACGGTGGAGACGAGTCCAGTGCTGCATGATAGCGCTGTCCACGTCGAACCTCCCCGCGGCTGTCCTCCGGAGGCTGTTGGTGCTGCCACGCACACGTTGTAACAGGGATGCCACACGTTTTCTGATGATGGCTGAAAAGCTGTCAACTTCGTTTGAAGCTAGCATCCCCCAAGCACTACAGTGTCGTGGCAGCCCCAGCAACGCTACTGTCCATTTCCGGTTATATTCCCTATGTCGCCTATTACGACACCTACGGAACTGATAGTTGATGGGGAGGTGCTATTCTTACTCCGGAACACCACGGACGGTATTAGAAATAGCTAATATTGAGATAAGATACCTAATCGTATACTAGAACAATCTCGTATCTTCGTACGGTTTAGTGTCGAGAAACTTTGCGGTCGGCGGCGCGGAACCGCTTTCTCGGCTCGAATGCCGGCTGTGACGCGCCACTACGTCACGACGCGTTTCACTACGCACGTTACGTCGAGTGATTGCTGATACACTACTCGCATGCCTGGAACAGGACTGGTATTCCAGATACCTGTCGCAGATGCACGTAATCACGAGACGTATATTTTTCCTAACGTTGTAAAGTGATTACTGATACACTTTTAACGCCTGCGTGGTTTAGTGGTTCAGAGCTTCGCTCTCGACCCCGAGGTCGTGGGTTCGATTCCTGCATTGGCACAACAGAAAATGTTGTTTCTAAATTCACATTATAGTTATTTACATTATAATATTATGTTCTTCGCTGTATCTGTACCAAATTTCATTAAAAACGGCCAAACTGTTTCAATAAATACAATGATAACAAACAATCATATTTGTATTTTTTTGTAATATTAGAATAGAGAACCACGTGCACATAATACATCTAGGAAAGCATTGAATATATATACATACTATTCTATCTGTTTGTATGCTATTTACTGTGAGAAAGTGTACAGAATTTATCTACAACTGTGAGATATTCTCCACAATACACAAATATAATAGTTGGTAATTCGACAGACAATATGGAAGAAAGTGTGAAGAAAGTGCAATAAATTCGCCAACTACCGGTAACTGTTTGAAGGTTAATAGGTAACTAACAGATAAAACCTTAAGAGGAAACACTACGAATTTTTTTCCATACAAAAATAGGGGTCTAGGGGATTTCTATTTCCTCCCTGGATAACACCTCTAGAGTAACAATTTTTTTTTGTGAACATTTATGGATATTATTTGTACGTCCCTATTTTTTCTTTTTTGTAATAAATTAATTATTTTAAGAGATATGGACGTTTAAAAACCTAGAAAATATGGCCAGACTCTCCGCTATGTTTAAATATCTAGGAAACAGATTTGATTACAATAAACAACAAAATCAAAAAATAGGAACCTAGATCAATTCATTTTTTTAGGTAATACAGAAAAAAATATTTAAATCGGTTAAGTTTTGGAGGAGGAAACAGGAATCCCCTAAACGTCGATTTCCGATACTTTTAATAGGTAATTTCAGTCCAAGTTGCAGTTGTCTCTATCGCACTAGTGCTGGCTAGCTAAGGCACTGCGAGACAGCAATAGATTTTATAAATACCTATTTTGTATTTCTCTCAACCGTGGTGTTTCCTCTTAAAACCCGAAATAAATGAAGTTGTTTTATTAAATATTTTTTTAGCATTAGATAGTATGGGGTTCTGTTATTGCTTATTTGTGACTTTTGGCATTGTAAAAATTAATCATTTGTGTAAAACGTATTGCAAACGACGAAAAATCAATGTGTGTACTTAGATTTTAAGTAAAACAATGTTATCACGTAAGTGGCATCTCGCCTTTGTTGATAATAAAAATATCTTTAAATATAAACCTAAGACAGAAATGAAATGTAAAACATTGGTGACTGGTTAAGAAAGTATTGTAGGTTGTTGATGGAACCCTCCCTGAGGGATGCGTAATGCATTTCCCTTGGAAAAAAGATTGTTGATTGAAATTCATGTTGATAATAATAATACACAACTTAATTATACACTTTCTACTGTATTAAAAACACAATAACGGGGATAAGTGTATAAAACGTTGTGTTATTATTATGTAAAACATTGGGTTTAAACAATTTTTGTATCCTAATAAATATAGATAACTCGCAGACTCTTATACGACCTTACTCTCAAAACAAATTTTATTCAGATTCAATCGTGCCGCGTACTCCCGAATTAATTGACGTTTGTTTATTTTGATTCTCAGTCGATTGATATGGTCGAGAGTACAGAGAGTTACGATCTAACGATTTTCTTTATCCTGGTTAGTTTCAAAACAATCCACCAAATACTAAAAGCTGTTGATATCGAACTGATTCTATTTTTGATTATGTCGGGAGTAAGCCTGCAGGACAGCTAACAAGCCTTAAAAATGTATGTTATGGAGCAACAACTCCATAACATACATTTTTAAGGCTATAACGCCAATGACGTTTAACCACTATTTGTATGACGAGAAAGGGATATGAAAGAAAGAAAGGAAGAAAGAAAGAAAGAAAGAAAGAAAGAAAGAAAGAAAGAAAGAAAGAAAGAAAGAAAGAAAAAAAGAAAGAAAGAAAAGGAAATTTATTTGGTAAAATATACACAAAATCATACTTAATATATCGCGCCGACCGGAGTGCGAACAGGAGTCTAATATTTTATCGTAATAGATCTTATATCTTACTGTGCCTGCTGCTATCTACGTTACGAAGCAACCTTCAAAGTATTACTCACAAAGCTCTTACAAAATCGTTATGCAAACTTTGACATATTACAAAGACAAACAATTAAAATAATAACCTTTAACTTAATGTGCGGTCTATTCATAATCACAAATCACTTGCTGTCACATATTTTCATTTCTAACCGGGTAGACAGTAGACAATATTGTGATTTTAAACGGATGTTCAGTGGAATGGATCGCTTAGGCGCGTTTCACCAAGCAAAGTTAAAGTTAATCCTTTGTTAAATATCATGTTGTTCATCTCGTAATTCCTATCAATGAGTGAGATGGCATGGTATTTTAACATGCCGTTAACACTAACATGCGTTGGTGAAATCGGGACGTTAACTATTATTCCATAATTATTTGTAGTACCTAGTTGAAAGCAGAAAGATATACTTATAACTATAAAAGTGGTGTAAGGATAAACATATGTTAGTGAATATTTCACGAAAAAACTACAGAACAGATTTTGATGAAATTTGGTAGTGTAAACGTTTAGATATTTTTCTTCAAACATGAGCTACATTTTGTCCTAAATAAGAGTACCCCGTTTTACAGGTACTATATTATAATATTATAGGCGTGAGAAACCGCGAGTAAAGCTAGTTATATAAAAATACTCCACTTCAAATATCTTATTGGGTTGAAAGGATAATATTACAATTCGTAATATTATCCTTTCAACAAAAAAGGATAATATTACGAATTGTAATATTATCCTTTTAACCCAATAAGTGAAATGAAAATGTTAGGAAAAGTGAAAAACAACAAGTTTTGTTATGGTGTTTACGTAATAGCAAGTAGAGCGAGTGTTATCTACTGTACAGAAGATGTTTGATCTGTAAACATTCATTCCATTATGATATTGCCTTTACCTGTATCGCTCTTGATCCTTGCTGTGTTACACAATCTTTTGTGCTGCTTGGTCAGTCTTGAATCATGGGATGGATCGATCCAAACTCGTACATCTTATATTTTACGCCCAGTTTCAATAACCTAAAAGCAAAAATCATATTGACCTTAACTTAAAAATACAGATGACTTATTTAAATTGCCTTAATTTGCTTGCTTACTTAATTAAAAGTTAGCATTGTTCTATTTTTGGTCCACCTATCACACCACTAAATGTCTGTTATCAGCATTAAATTAGCACTAAATGTTGAGATATAAAACGAGTGATTCAGCTGACTTGACCTTTCCAGCTTAACAGACGTTTCTGACTTGGAAGAGGACGGTTACAGTCATGGTAATGTGGACACTAACTTTTTGTCTCAGCTAACTTTTCATGGAGTAACAGAGACAAAACGTGCAAAAGCTCTGTCTGCCACTTATTAGTAGAAAACGCAATTGACTAGCAAGGCTCCTTGGTCGTGTTTCTCCACCCGGGGCCCTCCCGAAAAAATGTAAGTCGAGGGCTTCCGCCGGGTGTGAGATTTCATCGATGACGACTAGCAAGGTCCTAAATCAGTTAAATCTTTTAAGCAAAATCCATCGAAAAAATAAGCAGCTTATTTTGTCATTTCCTGTCGGCTTTTCTATATCTATGCAAAATATCGAAATCTGTGTAGTACTTTCAGGGCATGTTCAGTACAAACAAACTAACATTCGGACAATCGATTTTCTATTTAAATAATAATATTTATTATTAGATTACCGCAAGTTGGCATAATTCCTACTAATAAACATGATAAATAAATCAACGCATTGCAGCATAGAAAAGTTGTCGATTTGTTTGTTCACTTAATTAAGCATTCATGCATTGCGTATGCATATAAGTACATCTACTATGTATGTATTGCAGCTACGCCAGGTTTACTGAGATGTAGCAGACAAGTGTGCAGTGAGCCTTATGTCATAACATGTTACCTCATACGACGGACCCGCTAACTTATTCAAGCACTAAGCAAGTGAATATGTAGGCAGCTATCTACATTCTCTAGCAGATGGTTAGAAGCTCTTTCCAACTCATTATTAATGCTGTTAATAGTCATTAGGACTTTTAAATATACTTTTTGTCTATGTTTTATTCATAGTAGGTCGTTTTAGTAAGTAGGAGGAAATTTAATATTAATATGCAGTCATGAACCATTGCATACTTAAGCCAAAGTGGTAAAATAATTACGAGTATTATAAAATACTCATGTGATAAATATAAAAGGTGTATCTATGTATAACATACCTGCCTTTAGTAAGTTTACTTGCGATAAAAAAGAGGTCCTTCCCTCTCGTCTACTCAACATCTATGCTAAGGCCGTGTTTCACCAAGCATTGTTAAAGTTAACGCCATGTTAAAATACCATGCCATTTCATTCATTCACAGGAAATACGAGAGGGATAACATGATATTTAACATGGCGTTAACTTTAACATTGCTTGGTGAAACACGGCCTAAGCTTCATCATCAACATCGGCTGTTAAACTATGTTTAGTTTTCGAGCCAATTCAATACAACATCTTTCCTCTTGATAATATTAGTGTAATAACGCCTCCATCGTCCATCGAATATAAATTTATTACGTTCTGTTTGATATAGGTCGTTTTGATAGTCCTTAGCTAGAGTTAACTCTAGCCAGATGAGATTATAGCGAGACTCGAAACTACTTACCGATAAACCCTGACATAATCTTTACACTTTGAACTGTTACGAAGTTACACCAACTCACAGACGACACCTTGTCTCTGGTAATTTTACTTTAATATTAAATATCATATTTCTCAAATTATTTATTGTTCAGGTTAATAGACTACGTGTATTTAGTATTTCTTAATTATTTAATATACTTACTTAAAACTTTGTGTTTAAAATCTATTTAAATATTTAACAAATATAAGTCCAAAAAGGGAGACGCTATGCTGTGGACATGTTTCAACGATTTTATTTTACGTGTTATTAATAATACTTGTAACATCATATAAAATGCAATTAATTTTCATTTATTAACGTAATTGAAACATTTTAAAGTAAACCTGTATACAGTATTTAAAACTTTGCGTAGTCTTAGATTGGTAAATAATTCATATAATTCTAAAGACAACTTGAAGGCAAAGTAAAAGTAAGTCAAATTTTACGGGCACTTGAGGAAATGTTGAAATGTAAATTTAGTTGTACGAGGAAAGGTTGGCAATTACACTAAACGGTTACCTTGTTATTTAAGAAACAAGTTTTCATAATAGAAAAGTTCACACAAACGCGGAGCGTAGACGTCCAAAGACGAAAACCTTTTGACGTGGTCGCCTGTGTGTGTTACACAACACACTGCTATACAACGTTTTGTCTATGTCTATCATGGAACTATTCCAACATATCAGACAAGGAGAAAACATTTTAAAGTCTTTATAAATAAAATAAAAAGTTTTGTTTGTGTGGAGGTTTTGTTCATATAGGATATAAAAAGATTGCTAACTATACTAAGGGCCGATTTTTCGATCGTCAGATAACTTTTATCAAAGGAATAAATATGTGACTATGCCAGATTTTATATGGAACAAACGTCAGTCACATGTTTATTCGACAGATAAAAGTTATCTGTCGATTGAAAAATCGGCCCTAAATAAAAAAACATGGTTTACCTAAATATAAGAAGTATATATGAAAAATGATTTTAATCATATCCCAAAGTTATTATAACTGTTCTTTTCATACTACATACTTTTTTTCTTGCCCCAACTGACAATATAATGTGTTTTGGCAGTAGATTAATTCTCTTTCAGATCAACAAAGAGTGAAGTAATGCTTTCGTATCACGCGTGAAATGTGAGAAAACTTGTACTCAACAATACGGGGAACATAAATCTGCGATAATGGGCTTGCAACAAAAACATGCTAGCGATCTTGAACTTCGAATACATAGTCGTAAATCTAGATGTTCGGAGATATGTGCGAAGGTCGTACTTCTATGTTCTATACTTGCCTGGTACTCTGTTTACTGACTCTATGTATTAATATTTTTATTGCTATGATTTTTATTCTTATTTGTAACAAATAAGTAAACTGGCGGATGGAGTTAATGTAGATATAGGGTAATTCATGGTTCATATATTAAGCCGAATATAGTATGAAGAGAATGATGCGTACAGAATTTTTTGTTTTGACACCTCATATAAATTACTTAAAAAATCAAATGTCTAAAATGACCACAAGGAGTGAATATTACTATGCTAGGACTCGCTGTTTCCTAGTCTATATACACGAACTCACTGTTCGTTGACCTAAGACCTGACCAGGATTTAAACTCATCTGTTTTATGAGTTTCATGGAGATCTTTAATCGTGATTTGTCGCGTTATGGTAAGTAATTTATATGAGGTGTCAAAACAAAAAATGCTCTAAATACGAGGTAAAACATGCGATTAGTTAACTGATTGTGTATAGCATACAAAAAACGAATGTACGAAGTATTTTTCTGCTCCGATATTAACGGAAACTTTCTTTTGTTCCAGATGTGACATCAACATGATTTGCTTCTGAACAACTGTGCCAAATCGTGCCAAATATGGATTTTTTTCAAAGTTTATAATCTTTTCTCTATATCTCGATGATACGGTGAGAATACATGATGAAGATGGGACGGCGACGCTGGCGGTTCGTGGCGATCGCCGCGTTCCTTTTGACGCTCAAAGATATACAATGTCAAGGTATGTTATACATTTATTATTAAGCATTTGTATATTTAAAAGAGTTACACCTAATTCTGTCCACATCTAAACTTCATTATTGAAGTGTAAACTTACTAAGGCGCGTTGAACGCTTTATCATCACCGAATGCTTTCCATTAGCAATGTATACTGCGCCTTAGATAATAATATCTATACTAATATTATAAAGCGGAAGAGTTTGTTTGTTTGTTTTAACGCGCTAATCTCAGAAACTACTGGTTCGATTGGATTTTTTTTTTTTTGGATAGTCCATTTATAGAGGAAGGCTTTAGGCTATATAACTTTACGCTGCGACCAATAGGAGCGAAGCGTCAGTGAGAAATATTGCAAAAACGGAGAAAATTATTCACATTTGGGGACTTTCATTGCGTGCGCTGCATAAACGGATTCACTCAAAACCACGCGAACGAAGTTGCGGGCACAGCTAGTTAGTGAATAAAAAGGGAACTCATACCGTTTTTGCCGCAGATTGTTCCACAATACAAATATGATTTACCGACGGACTTTGTACGACGTACACTATTAAAATCAGCATTTTCATCTACAAAAAGTCGGTTATAAAAAGTATGGCTACCGTGGGTAAACTTAAACTCGCATCAACATCACTGTAAGCTTCCATCCATGAGTTACTCAAGTCCTCTGGTAGAGGCCATAAAGATGGTTTAACGAGAAGTGTTTATTATTGGACGTGTAAATGGATCCTAATAATATATGCTGTGGCACTTCGTAACAGAAACATGACGCCTTTTTCTTCCATACTTTTGTATGGAAGAAAAAGGCGTCATGTTAGTATAGGGGTCTACGCGACCCCTGTTTCCTCGCTGGATAGCATTATCCTAGCTAGTCAGCACTAGCGCGATAGAGACAACTGCAGCTCGGACTGAATTCTTTTTTAATTTTTTTAAATTACCAGTTAAAAGTACAAGATATCGACGTTTGGGAGCCCCTATTTCCTCCTCCAAAACTTAACCGATTTAGATATATTTTTTCTGAATATCTTTGTATATTATTTGTACGTCCCTATTTTTTACTTTTTTTAATATATAAATTATTTAAACAAATTTTACTGCATTATACAACAAAATCAAAACACAAGAACCTAGTTCAAGACTTTTTTTAGTATATACTGAAAAAAATATCTAAATCGGTTAAGTTAGTTAGGAGGAGGAAACAGGAGTCCCCCAAACGTTGATATCTTGTACTTATAACTGGTAATTTTAAAAAATTAAAAAAGAAATCAGTCCGAGCTGCAGTTGTCTCTATCGCGCTAGTGCTGACTAGCTAGGGCACTGCGAGACAGCAATATATTAAAAAAAAACTATTTTGTATTTCCCTCAACCGTGATGTTTCCTCAAAAGTTACCTACTTAGATTTCACTTAGCTATTCGGTTGTTCCCAAAGACTGTACTGACCTTTTTAATGGACACCCTTAGAGGTTTTTAAATGGCTAATTAAACTATAGGCATATACCTATTGAAACTACATCAAATCCTTAATCTTTTTTATAAAACACCAATTAATATTTAAATTGACTGTACCCTATTACAAAGCTTGTCGTTTACTACAACTATTTCTTAACAATTGATTTGGTTTGTAATCAATCGCCGGC
The DNA here is from genome assembly GCA_905187575.2 of Celastrina argiolus. Taxonomy (NCBI): domain Eukaryota; kingdom Metazoa; phylum Arthropoda; class Insecta; order Lepidoptera; family Lycaenidae; genus Celastrina; species Celastrina argiolus. The sequence continues at coordinate 9,077,601 of LR994584.1, forward strand.
GTTGGTAGTTTTATGTATCAGGTATCCAATTATCATTCAATCAATCAAATTTGTCATGCGAAATAAATTCGAACGCAAGGTTTTATTACGAAAGAACTCAGCTGTTAATATTAAATGCAGGGGCTATTGAAAATAATAATGGCTTATCGAGGGTTCCCAGGGACCGGACTTTCGATTCACAGGGACTGAATCTTTTGGGTCCCAAGGACCAAATCTTTTGAGTTCCAGGGACAGAATATTTAGATCAGGGCCCTGATTCAAGATGCCATCGCTATTTTTCGATTATGAAGTTAGAAAACAAAATGTATGGGAATTGACATCAGCTTCGCTAAGTGACACATAAATTCGCTTGTCATTTAGCGAACCTTATGTGAAAATCTATACATATTGTCGTCGAACTTCGTAAGCGATAAATATCGATGGCTTCTTGAATCAAGGCCCTGATACATATTATTAGGTGCTTACTAATTCGATCTTAATAAAATAGGACAAAGATTAAGCGCACGCTTGACTATATAATATGTACACATTCTGTATAGTACTCTGTTCTCAATCAATGTGATCTACATGTAAATGAAAAATGAAATGCGACCAAATTAATGTGTAATGTTTCTTTATTGTGCGGTGAATAAACATCTAATTGGGAGCATTATAGACCATACGGGGCTTTGTTTACATTTAAATCACATTAAATCGGGGCAAAGTATACTTAAATATTGTTTATGTAGATCTGAAAGCGTCTAATTTATATTATATTACGGCCAAGTACTAAATTGTCAAATCAAGTCGCGTTTACGTCACATGCTGTCCTTGTCATTCTGCCAAGTAGTGACAGCGACAGCCTGTGAACAGGAGGGCTCCTAACTTTAATTGGCGTTTCAACATTCGGACGTTAATCACACATTTAGTTTAATTAATGACGAAACCAATCGGACGAAGAATAAACTACGTGCACGGTGAACTCAATTAAAAAACTTTATGTTTGTCAAAGCGTAATTTTACGAGCTAATAATTATGTGACATTGATAAACAATTAATTAAAACTTAAAAAACATGAATTACTCGTATTAAATGTCTTGGCTTTACATACCCGAGATAGAAAACTCATATTGCCACATTTCATTCTGTAAATTTTAACTGAATTAAACTCGAAACAAGTTTTACCTACACGTAATATATTAAACAATTTGTAAGCCAATTTAAACCAAACATAAAGTTTATAACGAGTTTACAAATCTAAACTGTTTGATGTAAATTGATATTAGGAGTTTTAAAATATCAATTACCTCGAAGGCGGTACAGATTATTGGTCCGTATGCATATATATACGCTCGCGTGCTTGTGAGTATGAAGATTTAAATGTTATAAAACCACTTATGAACACTTAAATTTAAAAAGAGAAAAATACGTGTGTGCTTCAGACCACACCACTGAAAATAAACTTCTTTACCTGAATATATGAACTGTTTTTTTCTATCTTCACTGACATAATATATACCATCTTGACTTCTGTTCGCCTTTCCCGATCACACTTTTTGTAATGCTCTCATCACGTATTCAGTATTCACCAACTTATACCCAATCAACGTGATCTTATCTTCTCTCTTCTACTTATATATAAAAATGAATTGCTGTTCATTAATATCGCTAAAACTCGAGAACGGCTTAAACGATTCGGCTATTTTTAATCTTAAAACTTATTTAAGGAAAATCCCGGGAAGGTTTAAACGGTTCACCACAAACAGTTTCTATGCTCAACGAAGTGGGCACGGGTTAGCTAGTACTGTACGAACAAAGCTTCCATTTTAAATGTCACATATTTAGAAAGCAATAAAGGAAAATTAACATTAATTTTGTTGAATATCTTTCTGTTTACATTTGTATAACATTGTATTGGGATGGAGTATACCTACTTATTATTATAAACATAGTATTAATTGTGTAAGAGAAACTTGAAGGTGACTAACATAAAAATAGCTCTATGTAGGTTGTAAACTTGGAAGCAATTATACGAGTACAAATACATAGACAACATTCAGGTCTAGAAACCAGTTACATTGGCATGTTCATTGCACAATCTAGATTATGTACCTAAGTCCTATGCAAATGGCCAAGTTTAAGTAAAAACTAAGAAGTTTATTTTTATCGGCGTAAAGTGAACACTAAACTCCAAGGCGTGGGCGTCGCCTGCCCACGGGGTTCCTAATCGGTCCCTGCTTATTATTCAAGATGCAGGCCTCTTATCGTCCTTAACTTGAGCTACATATAGAATCAAGCGAACCTCTTTTATTGTTTTGTAGACAAAATAAGACATTTTTTCTACGCTTTTTAGTTTTGTTAATGAGACAGAATAGTAAAAACTTACAATAAAATATATTGATAGAGTTGTAAACGAATCAAAATGAAATAACATCGAATTGATAATCACACTTACATAAGGCGAAAACAGCTGTATAAATTTGGAAGCTGACCCTTTATTAATACATAGTAGGGGGATGTTTCTACGCGATTGGAGCCGCTGGCAGATTAAAAATTTAAATCTACCTACACCTTATGATGTCGAAAATGTTCGTGTATTTTAACTAATAATTAATGTAAAATAACTAATAAAGTGGAAACTAGTTTGTGTTTTACCATAGGTATAACATGAATTTCCATTAAAAACCTACAGTACATTCTATTTCAATAACATAGAATAAAATATATTTATAAATTAAAAAAACATTTATTCAACAAATTTGGGCGTCGCATTACATATAAAGAAAACAGATTGAATTGACAATATTTATGATAAAATGTTAAGCGTAAAACGTTGTTCTTGTCAAATATCAAGAACATAAACCCGGTGTTATTTAACATTAAATATTTTTTATCTAAAGAAATGATTGTACTTTTACCACCCGTCAAACTTGATTTTAAAATATTTCAATAGATTTTCAAGTGTTACATAAACTTTATTGCAAAGCATCGACTACGTTCATTGTTATTGAAGTCCATTGATTGGAATTTACGTCGATCTATTGTGAGTTCGTTTTTATCTGTACCATTATCGTTATGAAGATTTTATTTTATTCCAGAACTTTGATAAATAATTATTCACTCTGCAATGATGCCAATCTTAAATAGTTGTTATGTAATATGAGATAAACATCCAAAGTTTATTTGCAACTAAATAAACTTTTGTATATTTATTTTATATTATGCCACTCCTATAATTTTGGTGTAGCTTTAATAGTTTATTTTAATTATATAATCTTAATTCAGGTTGTGTTTTATTACGAGGGCGTTGTTTTTATTTCATTAACGCACAAGGATATACTGGCTTGTTAATGATATTATAACAAAATAATAGAGGAATTGAAAATTGCATGTTTGAAAGTAAAAACATCTTACATTTAGGTGTTAATAACTGTTTTAAATACTAAGGGAAATAAATATTCTAAATAATATAAATCATATTAGATTATGACAAAATCAAACAGAAATATGAGACTTTGACAGATCTTGTACGAAACAAAAGTCAATGTCACATGTTTATTTGACAGATAAAAGTTAACTAACGTTTGAAAAATCAGTCCTAAGAGTACTTGTTGTTAACTACTCCTTCAAGCGTAAACAGATCAATTCAACCGAACGTAGTCTGGCAAAATGTCCACTAGCGGAACGAATTGCAACAAATAAAATCCCGGAAAATATGGGACTCCACTCGTTTAACATTACGTAACATTAGGGTGCCCACCTACGAGCGACAATCGGTCACCGGCTTTTTGTAGGTGAATATATATATATTTTAAATTTATTTAATAATTAAAAACACACCCAGATTAATCAGGATAAGACACCGGTAGCTGCAAAAGATTAAAACTGTAGCGCAGCCACTGATGCCTTTTACAATATTAATAAGTAGTTGTTAAAACTAGAGAGCATCACATATAACAAGTTTTTCTGTATCCTCATAGCTTACTAATATAAAATAAAAGTTTAAAAACTATAACCCGGCCCCCCGGGGTCGAGGCCTCCACAGCCGGATGTGTAGTCGCTGCCGGTCACAGCCGTCCGCGTACGTGCTGATTGCTAGCTTAGATGTATCTTTCCAATGGCTAGTTCATGGTCTGTCGTTTGGGTTAGCACTTCGGCACTATTTTGGCTTTTCTCCGCGTTCTGTCGCGGAGGGTTCGGTCCTTAGAACTTTGGCTTTTGCGCCCGGTATTTGTACCAGGCGCGCCATTTTTGTTTTTCCCCACGTAGAGGGATCTGCTGGATCCCTGGTCGTGGTTCTCCACCCGGGGCCCTCCCAAAAAAGAATCCAGTCGAGGGCTTCCGTCGGGTGTGAGATTGCATACGCTGTCTGTCTATAACCCGACTTCGCAAAAATAGGGGTCTAAAAACACTGAAACAAGAAAAAAAATCACTTTGAAATCCAGAAATGCATAGGTACAAAAATAGTCAAGGTAGAGTGGTCGTGATCGTGGTCGGAACCACTATTGGTATTGAATATTGCAACAGCAGACGAATATTATGATTTTTCAAGCTCTTATTTTTCGATGTGAGCTGATTAGATATTGTTAGATATTATAGATTTTGTTAGCGGGTCCGACCACGGCTCTACCTTCACCATTTTTGTATGCATTTCTGGATTTCAAAGTGAATTTTTTTCTTGTTTGTATGTACCCTTCCTTTGGTTCGGCGAAGTCGGGTAAAAAAGAACTTAATTATTGCTGTTGGAATATAGAACGCAAACTCCTGCTGAAATATAATAGCAACTGTACTGTCCACGTATTTGCTTTAGTTCGTACTATCTCCCTTGTTCTGTGTGTGACTAAGCACTAGCGTTACGCGTCATCTTTGTAAATCCTTAAGATAATATATATCTCAGTTGTTTCCTAAAAGCCTTGTATTATTTCATCAGGTTATGGGCCGCCCCGTACCTATGTATATTAGTAGCTAAAAATTTTGGTGTTTTTAAAGTAAAAGTTTAGTAAAAGAAAATTATAACCTCAAAACTTCAGCCGCGTCATCAAGTAAGATTTTATTTCAGAAATATTTCTAGCAATACTTATTAAAATGGCAACAAACAATAGCCTAATGAGTATAGATAAATTAACTGGAAGAGAGAATTACGCAACTTGGAGTTTTGCGGTAAAAGCTTACTTACAATTGGACGATCTTTGGGAATGCATAGAAACGGATCCCGGCAAGGCTGTCGATGTGAAAAAGGATGTTAAAGCTAAGTCAAAACTTATTTTACTTATTGACCCAATAATATATGTGCACATAAGGGAAGCCACTACTGCCAAAGAGGTTTGGGAAAATTTGATGAGAGCTTTTGAGGACTCGGGTTTAACTCGTAAAGTTGGGTTATTAAAAGATTTAATAAACACTACACTAGAAACGAGCTCAAGCATAGAGGACTATGTAAATAAAATAATGTCATCAGCACATCGCTTAAGAAACATTGGATTTAAAGTGGACGATGAATGGTTAGGTACCCTAATGCTAGCCGGCTTGCCAGATACATACAAGCCTATGATAATGGGCATAGAGAGTTCAGGAGTAAAAATTTGTGCCGATTCCATAAAAACAAAATTATTACAAGAAGTAAAAACAATGGACACAACTGCTTTTTACTCAAACTCTAAAAAACAACAATTTAAAAACGTTGATAAAGGGCAAAATAAAATAAAAGGACCCAGGTGTTTTCATTGCAACAAATATGGGCATATTAGCAAAAACTGTTGGCATAAAAAATCTAATAATAAGTCAGATTGTAAAAATAATGGTTTTATTGCAGCATTTTCAGCTACCGAATCAAATGACTTAATGAGTTGGTTTGTGGATAGTGGAGCATCAATGCATATGACTTCACACAAGGAATGGCTTGAAAACACAACAACACCACCTGTAACAAGCATCAAAATAGCAAATAATAAAACACTCAAGGTTGAGAGTTGTGGTAATGTAACAATTAATGTATCAGATGCACAAGGCAAGATGCGCAAAATACAGGTGAGAAATGTAATTTATGTACCTGATCTGTCAACAAATTTGATATCAGTTAGTAAAATGATAAAAAATGGCTGCAGTATACAATTCAATAATGCTGGTTGTAAGATATTTAACAGCCTTGGACAGAATGTAGCTAATGCCAATTTGATAAATGATATGTATAAACTAAATATCATGCATGAAAACACTGAAAACCCTAAAGCTATGCTCAATATTATCGGGAATGATATGTACTTGTGGCACCAAAGGATGGGCCATTTAAACTTTACTGATATAAATAAATTACCTAACAGTACTACAGGTGTAAAATTGTCTCCGTTGAATGAAAATATAGTATGCATAAGTTGTGTTGAGGGAAAACAGACTCGACAGTCATTTCCAAGTGAAGGATCCCGAGCGACTGAGTTGCTGGAAGTCATACACTCTGATGTATGTGGACCGATGCAGACTGCATCACTTGGAGGTGCCCGATACTTTGTTTCATTTATAGACGATTACTCACGTAAAATATTTGTATACACAATTAAGAGTAAAGCTGAAGTATTTGATAAATTTTTAGAATATAAAAGTAGAGTAGAAAATGAACTAAACAAAAAGATCAGGAAGTTAAGAACCGATAATGGCAGGGAATATGTCAATAAAAACTTTGACGATTATCTAAAAAAATTTGGTATATTGCACCAAACCACTAACCCTTATACGCCAGAGCAAAACGGCGTAAGTGAACGAATGAATAGAACTCTCATTGAACGATCTAAATGCATGATTTTGAATGCTCAATTACAGAACAACTACTGGGGAGAAGCAGTTGTTACGGCAGCACACATCATTAATCGTTCACCGACGAGAGCCCTCTCCTACGTCACTCCGGAAGAGGTGTGGACTGGAAAAAAACCCGACTTAAGCCACATAAAAATTTTTGGGTGCAAAGCAATGGTACATATACCTAAAGTGTTACGCCAAAAGCTGGATCCAAAATCCCGTGAATTGATTTTCGTCGGCTACAGTGACTGTGTAAAAGGTTACCGTTTTATAGATCCTAAAAATAAACAAACTGTAACAAGCAGAGATGTCATATTTCTCGAATCCACTGTGAAAAGAAATATTATTATTAATGAAGCATCTGAAAAAGAAAAAATAATTAGTCATGAAAGTGCAAAGAATATAAATGAAATAAAGAATAATATAATAAATAATAATAAAACAGTTTGCTTACCTTCAGAAGATGAAAATGTAGAAGAAGAGAGCAATGAACATGGTGATGTAGAAACAGCCAATATTATGAATATATCCTCAAGTGTTAACTCACCGTCGTCACCACTTTCAGTGTACTCAGATCCTGAAGATAGTATTTACATACCTGACAAAAGCATTGTTACACCACAATTTGATAAGGTTCTTCGTCCTAGGCGTCGAAATGAAATTCATGAAGCCGAATCTTCTCAGGATGCATCTTTTATGTGTATGAATAGTGAATCTGCTATGAGCATCTTAAACAAGGACCCACAAACTCTTTCCGAAGCTCTAGAAAGTGAAAAGGCAGAACAATGGATTCATGCTATGGAAGAAGAATATAAATCTTTACTTAGAAACAATACTTGGACAATGGTTGACTTGCCCAAAAACAAAAAGTTAATTCCATGCAAATGGATCTACAAAACAAAAACAGATAAAAACGGCAACATATCAAAATTAAAGGCACGTTTGGTCGCGAAAGGGTACCAACAAAAGAAAGGTATTGACTATCACAAAATTTATGCGCCAGTAGTAAGATAATGTGTATCTTACTACTACGGTACGATATATAATGGGACTAGCGGTGAAATATAATTTAAAAATACATCAGATGGATGCAGTGACAGCATTTCTGCAAGGTGATATTGAAGAAGACATTTATATGGAGCAACCACCATATTTTAAAAAAGGTAACAAAATATGTAAATTAAATAAAACCATTTATGGTCTAAAACAAGCGAGCAGACAGTGGAATAAAAAACTAAATGCAGTCTTACTAGAAACTGGAATGTTACGCTCTAAAGTGGATCCATGCATATATCATCGCATTGTCAATGATAATGACATATTAATACTCACGGTGTATGTTGATGATTTATTATGTTTCTTTAATAATGAACAAACTGTCACTATGATAAAAAACAAACTAAATACTAAATTTCAAATGAAGGATTTAGGTGAAGCCAAATGTTGTATAGGATTTCGAATTACTTATAACAGTGCTAGAAATGAAATTTCTTTGGATCAAAAGTTATACATAGAAAAGATTCTTACCAAATTTAAAATGAATGACTGTAATCCAGTTAATACACCATGCGAGGCTAACTTAATTTTAAAGAATGCTAAAAATGACAATGAGATTTTAAAAAATATTCCTTATCAGGAATTAATAGGCTGTCTTTTATATTTGTCTCAGGGCACCAGGCCCGATATAGCCTTTATAATAAATCAACTAAGCCGGTTCAATAATAAACCTACTGCACAACATTGGATGGCAGCAAAAAGAGTGCTGAGGTATCTCAAGGGATCACAAAATTTTAAACTTACCTTCAAGAAAAATGACAGAAATATTGAGGGATACTGTGACGCAGATTGGGCAACTGATACTGAAGATAGAAGATCTTGTTCCGGTTATACATTTGTATTTCAGGGGGCCGCTATCAGTTGGTGTTCAAAAAGGCAACCTACGATAGCTCTATCTACTACCGAAGCGGAGTATATGTCACTCTGTACAGCGACACAGGAAGCCATTTGGCTTAAACAATTGGAAGAAGATTTCTGGCCCTCCATGTCAGGTACACCAATTGTCATGTTTTGCGATAATCAGAGTGCTATCAGTATTTCAGGTGAAGACATATATCACGCTCGAAGCAAGCACATTGACATACGCTACCATTTTGTGAGGGAGCGTATTTCAAACAATCAAATCTCCGTACAATACAAGAGCACACAAGACATGCTGGCTGACGTGCTCACGAAGGGACTGCAGCGATCAAAGCATCAAGCCTTCACACACGCATTGGGTTTGCGTCCAGAAGAGGGTGTTGGAATATAGAACGCAAACTCCTGCTGAAATATAATAGCAACTGTACTGTCCACGTATTTGCTTTAGTTCGTACTATCTCCCTTGTTCTGTGTGTGACTAAGCACTAGCGTTACGCGTCATCTTTGTAAATCCTTAAGATAATATATATCTCAGTTGTTTCCTAAAAGCCTTGTATTATTTCATCAATTGCAAATAGTACAACGCACTCGTCATACAAAAAGTATGATAATCTGCCTTACAAAAATTATGCCGCGGACACTCATGAGGGAACGAATATAATCCTGGAAAATATAGAACTCGTTCAACATTATGTAACTCTAGATTACTCCTAACAAACGTGTGATACCGTTTCTCGTTCTCCGCTCCATCGTACAATAGCGAGTTATTAATGACGCCGTGATATTTTGCGTAACATTTATTATAAACGTGATCCAAATCACGTTTGGGGGCTTACGTCGGTAAGTCACCCGGCTGTTTACAACTCAGAAGCGGCTACTGTAGGCTGCGTTCTCACGGGAGATTTTTAGCGGTTGCAGCACAATAACTGTATATAAAGTTGAAAATCAAATATAGCTGAGGTCAAATCTGACATTTGACGTTTGACACATCGTTTCTCGGCTATATTGTATTAATTAGCATAGAGTTCGTTTTTCTGTCGCAAACACAAAAAACTGTCCGGTGAACGTAGCCATATTTAAATATAGAGCGTCTAGAAAATTCCAGAATGTCTCAGAATGAATTTAGTTATAAATACCGCCTGTAGATAAGTGTGGACAGGTTAATTACGTAAATTTTTTATATAGTTATTCAGATTAGCTGGACACAACATGCTGTCCTTGCTATTCTACAATTAGGTGAAATCAAATTTGTGTAGCCTTAAATTTTAAAAATCATTTGAGAAGTTCGTCTGGGCTTGTAATGATTCAAACAAGGATACAACTTTAGAGAAAGTATCACGTATAGACAACCTAGGTTGGCTTCAAAAAAATATCAGCTAAAAAAAAAGTTTTTTTTTTAAAGTTGACAACCACAAAAATATTTTTTGCGAGAAATATGATAATTGCGATAAAAAGTTTAGAAAATAATGGAATACTCGTCTGTAAATTAAACGAAACATGATGTAATCCTAATTGTACAATTGAATCAAGTAACTCAGCCAGTCTGATTGTACAACTTAAAATAATATTCCATGTCTCTGACTCTGAATATATCTCTTTTCATATAAATCATATAAATATATCATAGGCCTTACGCTCTAATACACCAGTTTCCTAGTTGCGTTGAGTAGTGTCAACTAGCCGCGTAATATTGCGGTAAAATAACATACATGTAAACATAATGGCTCGGATTTTGTGCTACCACGAGAGTAGACCGTTGTTTGACGGCAACATTAGACAATGATCCAAATCCAGAGCTTCAGACAATGCACAAAGTGAGAACATTCACGAAGTGCTTAAAGAATGATGGAGAGTAAATGTAGCAACCAAGTGTGTCAACCCACTGATCTAATGCCATCAACATACAGATTAATTGAAAAAGAAAATCTATTAAAGACGAAAGAAAGAAATGGGAAAAATATCTACAGAAAAAAACGCGAAGAGGTAGGTAGGTAGAGTTCTATTTTCATAATAGCGCAGAGCCTTATCACACCGGTATTAATTTGAAATAGATCCTTGTATAACAATTAGAATATTATAAATATTTATAAAAAATATAAGATCACTCGAAAACAGGTCAAACGATGTCCGATAAACACTTTCAAGACCCGTTTATAAGTCCATTTATAAGTCACTTTAATTGCTTCTGTCAAAATGTTTAGAGACGTATTAAAAATATAAGGTCACCCATTAAAATACCCTTTTTTAAGGCTTATCTTATTTAAGGTAACGACGCAAAGATCGGTAGACGAGCGAAGGGATCACCTCATGATAAGAACAACATTGTCTATATGATAAGAATGATATATTATGCAAGACTCAAGTACTTAAAAGAAGCGCGTTGTCGACCTAGACACATTAGCTTTTACTACTTTATTAATCTTCTGCATTTGATGAATGACGTCATATAATGACACACAAGGCAATTTTGATTATTATTAAATATAGAACTCTGGGTTATTACAATAGAGTTCAAATTTTAACCTACGAGGGTCGAGATTTCGTATAATATTATAGCCACAGAGTAAAATATTATAATTGAGCGACATGTTCACTGAGTGAACAAGCTCGTTAAATAAAGATTTAAATAAAATGTAATACAAGAAAATAGATAAATGCACAAGACATTATTACTCACTTCATAGAATATAGATATGTCTTGAATTCACCGATAGTAATAATAATTATCAATCTGAGATTTCATTTTATATAGTGGGCTTTAGTTTGCTGGTCAGATTCATCGAATATTTTTCAAATTGGAGATTCATAAACACTTTTTTTAAGATCAACATTATGAATGCATACGAACAACATTTTAAAATATATTTATCAACCAGCTCACCTTCAAACTTCTAATGTCAAACCTTATTGGGTATTCCAAGGTTTACAATATGCATTTTAAACATTTATATATTTTATGAGTTTTGTACTCAACTTCGTAAATAAGATAATTTATACGTAGTACTCTAAAAACGGATGAAATAAATCATAAACTAAATACTAACAATAAAAATTTTAAAAACACGTCGAACCCTTGTAAACCCTCAAATGTAGTGATCAAATCAGAATAACAATATACATAATATGTAAACGCTTGACACCACGTAAATCTAACCCCGTGCTAAGTATCAAAAAACTTGTGTAACGAGACCAGACAACAGAAAAATAATATTTAATACTTTTATACATAGATATATTTAATATGTTTATTAACTAAAACCTTGCCTACGATGTATTATATAATACACCGTAGACTAGGTTTTAATGAAACCAGCCACCTATACGAAAATCCGTGTGAGACCTATTATTATTATTATAAAAATCAAATTATTTATTCAGATTTAATTTTACAAAAATGTTTTCTGAACGTCGTGTCTATGTGATGCCTACGACAGGTTCTAATAAGGCCTACTCCACACTCCACAGGTACAAAAGTTCTCCAAGTAATCTAACAAGCAGTTTACAAATTTAATCAAATTTGAATTAAAATATAACGAGGCAATTTCCTCGACTTGTTACAGAAGTTATTAATATCCGCGCTATTTGTCTTATCCGATTAAGGGTTTATGTTAATAACAAATATCCTTAAGATTAAATCCGGTGCAAATAAGTCTTTGTAATCTAAAATCTACTGAATGATTTTATTCTTCGTTAAAATATTGATTTGTAACAAACAGAATATTGAAGTCAATCAAATAAAATAGACCGGAGGTTCTCGTGATCTTGGGAGGTGATCTTTAGTCGTGTTGTGTGCTTGAATCGCCAGTGCCAGTGGGTCCCAGTGAGTCGGAACTGTGCTGCTGCTGCACGGGCTCCAGTGAGTTGGAGTGCTGCCGTGCGGGCCGATGCTTCGTGCTGAGCAGAAGAGATGTACTCTGCTTGCTGACCGGTCCGGACCGGTTATAGCTAGTGGACGAGGTACCCGAAGACAGATGTATGCTGGGTGTAGAATAAATCAGTAATAATACTTTAATGTATGAATGTGCCTCCAATGTTGAGTTTATTGTCAAAGTACTAGCGCTGAAAGACTTAGATTGACTTTCATGTTCGTGTGAGAAATGCCCCAACATCATAAATTATACCATACAAAAATTAAAAAAAAAGTACCTCTTTCAGCCCTGGTACTTTCACAGTAAACTCTATATACGGGACCTATACACACCCTAAAGTATCACGCACTTATTTTACTGTAGTGGATTAAAATACTTCGATAGCGCGATCCAGGATTGTCGAGCTAGTTGTACCGCCACACATCATATATGTGGCTTGTTTTAGACATTTTAAATTTTTAGGTAAAAAATCACATTATAATCTCGGCCATATATTAATTTACATTACGTAACGCTCACGTTTCATATAAGTGCGGGTGCACACCGACGTCCTGCGGTGCGGACGTGAGCTCCCACCCTAACTGGGACGAGGACCCGCCCGGGGCAAACATCGGCGGGGCTGGAATAATTATGGCTGGGAATAAAAACCTCGAGGGTTACATGTTAATGTTAAGACTATACCAGCGAGTTACATTGATAAAAACAACATAAAAAGTACAAAATACAAGCTTTTATACCTATACTAGCTGTGCCCACGATTTCGTTCGCGTGGTTTTTGAGCGACTAAAGCCGTTTATGCAGCGCACGCAACGAAGCTTCAGCATTCTGCAACATTTCTCACTGACGCTTCGCTCCTATTGGTCGCAGCGTAATGTTATATAACCTTAAGCCTTCCTCTATAAATGGACTATCCAACAAAAAAAGATTTTTTCAAATCGGACCAGTAGTTCCTGAGATTAGCGCGTTTAAACAAACAAACTCTTCCTCTTTATCTATTATTAGTATTGATATGGGCTGTATAATATTAATAAGTGATAATACTTTAAGGAGTGTATGGATCCCGTATATAGAGTTTACTGTATCTAAAAGTACCAACGCTGAAACAGTTAGTTTTTTTACTTATTGTATGGGCAATGTTGGGGCATTTCTCATAGAAATATGAAAGTCAAAAGTAATGCTTACAGCCCTCTACACATGACGCACATACACAAACTAAAATATTATCACTTATTTATTTTACACCTTGTATTCATACCCTGAATTATATTATACTGAATAGACAAAAGGTTCGTCAAATTATGGGTGAATTGCTGATTCCTGAAATAAAGACTTTTTATTTATTTATTTACTAATACAAATCGAACAAGCTCAAACTCGATGCTGTGTCACTTTACAGAGTTCCTTGCAAAATTTAATTACTTACACGATGACTGGTGAAAGGGAATATAACTAACCTCCTACAATCTATATCAAGTAGTAGGTGAGCTAATTATATATTTGAACTGTGGTATATTCGTTTCAAAGAAACTGCGTTGCTATCGTCGGATAGGTACATAGATACTTTAAACTTAAAAGTGATATATGCTATCCTAGTAATTACGAGTAATAGAGCAGTAAGTCAGAAAAGGCAGATTTAAAAAAATGGCACTTATGGCTTTATCTTTAAATGCCATTTTCTCTAAACCGCCTTTTCTGACTTACTGCTCTATTAATCACGTGGGCAGTATGTATGTATTGTACGCTGCTTTGGGGGAAAAAATATGGATTCTAATAATAAAATATAGTGAGATTGATTGTTACTGCTTCCTGTGAGCATAAAGCAATTAAACAATATCTACCCAAAATTATCAAAATCTGACCATTAATATAAAACTAACAAAATACGTATGTACACAAGGCATAATCTATTCAATGTTATAGTCCTTGTATTTTAAGTGTATTTTTAACGTATCACACATTACGAGTCTCTTCTCTTCTCTCTTATATATAAAAATTAAAAATGAATCACTGTTCGTTAGTCTCGCTAAAACTCGAGAACGGTTGAACCGATTCGGCTATTTTTGGTCTTGAAATGTTCGTGGAAGTCCAGGGGAGGTTTAAACGGTGTGTATGCTCGACGTAGTGGGCACGGATCAGCTACTAAGAAATTAAAAATAAAGCATTATTTTTTTAATTCATTGTTAAAAAGGAATACAAGAAGACAGGACCGCTGTCAGGTCAGCTAGTTATTTATAAATTACCCTCAGCAGTCCGTACAGCCCCTAGGTAGTCGTGATAAAACGGTACACAGTCTCAAATGAAACTCAGCACGCTCTATTTGCGACCCAGTATAAACATGACTGATTATCTCATTGTACATTCTAAGGAAAATTCTTACTTCGTTTATATTCTAGTAAAAGAGTAAAATGGAAATGTATTTTTGTAATAATTAAAAGAATCAAGAATTTCAAATATTTTTTTAAGCGACCGGTTTTTTCAAAGCCTCAGGCTTATTCTAGTGTTTTAAGAAAATTAACTCACAAAATACCAGTGAATCATTTTATACATTTTTATATTGCCCAATTCTTTTATTAAAACTTTTAGGCGTTCCCGGAAAACAAGTCATTATGAGTATCTGATGTTTTAATGAAATTCTTGAGTCACATTGTGATGTTTTCGAGTCACGTTTAACATGAGATTAATGAAAATTATATCGAGGGTAAATTGTATGGAGGTAATTAAGCTGTGGGCTTAGCCTGCGCGTGATGTGCGGTGCCTTTGAAGCCTCCACCTTTAAAACCTTATTTCAACAATTTCGATTTTCACCCCACCCACAATCTACATGTTGATTAACAGAGCCTTTGAACTTCCACGAAATTTCAGACGGAAATTAATTGAAAAATACTCAAAGATTTTCGTAGAAGAATAAAAATTAAATAGTTTTCTCTCAGATCGCTCTCGCTATTTGTACCGGCGTGAATAACTTATCTTCAAAGTCTTAAAGAAACTTTTTTAATATTTAGATGATATTTTTCTTTGTAAGTATTTTTAATCTCGCGACGTCGTGTTCTTAGCGAAGTTAACGTTAGTGCGGAGATATAGAATTACCCTTGTACGCTCGGTAATAGTTCTTTTGTTCTTGTAAAAGTCCAGTAACATCCTCAACGTCGGATATACTACTACATTTACAAGCAATTAGTTCCCTAAGAAAAGTATATAATGTGTTTTCTTTTTACGTGTGTGATATGTTTTCAAATATTTAAAGATAAACCGATTTCATTTCGTTGTTCATAAATCGTTTTCGTTCGCAATACTACCTAAAAATGTTGTGTTCGTTTGATCTTAACCTTCTTTATTTACCATCCAATTTTCTATTTTCTAATGATATGAGATTAGTCAGACAACAAACTCACAAAGATTTTAATTGAACGAATTACCATAACATTAAGGATGTTAATCCTTATTTTCATAGAAATCTAAGGATAATCTTTTTAAGCGCGATTTTATGTCCAAAATTTCAAAATATTACAATGTTTACTCATAAAATTGAGTCACAATAACACTTTGGATGTCCGTTTTTTGAACGGATAATCGGCGAGGTGTCAGAATTTATGACAGAATTCATGGGATGGAACAGGAGGGATTTTCCGGATAACAGCCCTCATATCAGGATTTCTTTCTAATTTACCTTTTTTAAAGAGTTGTGCGGTCGTTATATTTTTACGCAAACGTGGCTCCAAATAAAACTCTGTGGTGGAAAATGTCGGAAAATGATTAGGATGGACTCTTAGGCCCGTATGTATAAAGAAATCTCAAACCCAACCTCACTTGAGCACCTATTTGACAGAGAAAACAACGCTTCGTTTCACTTTTATTAATCTATACTAATATTATAAAGCGGAAGAGTTTGTTTGTTTGTTTAAACGCGCTAATCTCAGGAAAACTGGTCCGATTTGAAAAATTCTTTTTTTGTTGGATAGTCCATTTATAGAGGAAGGCTTTAGGCTATATAACATTACGCTGCGACCAATAGGAGCGAAGCGTCATTGAGAAATGTTGCAAAAACGGGGAAACTTTCGTTGCCTGAACTGCCTTTATGGTTTAAGTCGCTCAAGAAACACGCGAACGAAGTCGCGGGAACAGCTAGTGTAACATATGACTATAATTTCTTTTCTTTTCATACCCTAATATTCAAATTATAGATTACTGCAAAATATTAAAATAAATATAATGTATTTTTATAATCTTTATTTTTACGTTTTAAAAAAGAAAAAATTAAAGCGTGTAACATATTAAGTAATGTTCTTCATGAAACGAAACGAAACGTTTTTTATTTGTCAAATAGGCTTTCAAGTGAGGTTGGGTTTCAGACTTCTTTATTACCTAAATACGGGCCTTAGTCTTTAGATGATAGAGGCCATCGCTATTATCACTTACGAAGTTCGAAAACAAAAATTTGTGGGATTTAACATAGACAAACAAACACATTACAAAGTAATAAGCGAATTCATAATATGTCACTTAGCGCAGCTATGACAAATTCATTTTGTTATCGAACTTTGTAAGTGATTATAGCGATGATCTCTGAAGCCATGGATCCCTTGGTGATATGTGATTATATCGCATGAAACCCTCTTGAACCTCATTTGACATGGAATTTACAATGAATACTTATTACCTACATTAGACAACTTTGCGCGGAAACCAATAAACGCTAGCCGCAAGGTGACCAATAACCGCACGGTTAGATTTTGAATCCGAATGGCGATTCCATTAGAGGCCTATCACCTAGTTAGGCCTACTTGGGTTTGTTAATAACACAGTTAAAATATAATTCTCCTTTATATAGGGGCTAGTTCTGGGTTTAACGTTTAACCTACAGAGACAGGTACAAGTGAGCGAAACACAGCGAAACAATCATTTCACGCTGGCTTTGTAGTAACACCTACACATATCTTGGACCCGATTCTCGTACCTCGGCTCGTAACTTCATTTCGAATATCTGTCTCGCTCGCACGCGCCACAAACCCTACATGCACGAGCGGGATAGACAGACTGATACTCGAATCGAAGTTCTAGCTACGAGAAACGGAGCCCGGATCGAGCACATATTTAATGCCAAACCATGGCTTTCCCACGGTGATAATATTTTATATTGCTGTATTTTATGCGGCAGCACTGCACCGAGTACAGTATTACATAATAAGGCCAATTTAGTTACAATATTCGTTATTTAAATCTCTTTACTTGGCGAGTCTCCAAACCGCGCTCATCGGGCCGTAAGCCGGCGCATTACAATAATGTTACTGCTATATAATTAACTAAAATATATTACATAATAATAATATTCTGTGAAATATATTTTGGCGAAAGAATTTTAATACCGTCATTATTCCGCAGTACAGCCCACAGTGCTATTACCAAAGACTGGACGAGACGAGATAAAATATGTACTCAACATAGCTTTGTCGCGCTACCGAAAACTAAAGCATTGTCGATCTCGCTGTAGACATAAAGGGTAGTTTTCACAAGACACCTCAGCGAAATGAAGCCGTGCCGCGCGGTGGCGTGGGCAACGGCGCCGCCGCGGTGCCATGTGAAAACTACCTAAGGCTCTATATCAATTTTAAAAAGTACCTTCCGTAACTAGGAAGGATTACCTATATTAGATTTAAAATGTGGCAACGATATCAGTAAAATGATTTTATCAAAGAACTTGGCGGTAGCTTATTGGTTTGAATAAATACAGAAGTGTTGGAACATTAACAAACAATTAATTAAACACAAACAACTAATGTTTGTTCTTCACCAATACGCGTTCCCATTATCGATTTTTGGTATCCGACATCCGTGTTTGTTCAGCTCGCTTAACAATTATTATTAATCTGTTCCTGCAGTGTAATCATAGAATTATTAAATAATAGATAACTTGACTATCATTAAAATGGGCATAAGTTTCTTTGTAACTTGACGATTATTATAAGGCTTAGGCCGTGTTTCACCAAGCAATGTTAAAGTTAACGCCATGTTAAATTACCATGCCATCTCATTCATTGACAGGAAATACGAGAGGGATAACATGATATTTAACAGGCGTTAACTTTAACATTGCTTGGTGAAACACGCCCTTAGGGCCGATTTTTCAATCGTCAGATAACTTTTATCTAAGGAATAAATATGTGACTTTGGCAGATTTTGTATGGAACAAATGTCAAAGTCACATGTTTATTCAACAGATAAAAGTTATCTGACGATTGAAAAATCGGCCCTTAGGTAAGTACTCTTCCGTGGGTGTCTTAAAATGCGACAAGGGGAATATAGATCTTGAAATGGGCAGCAACGTTCTGCGCTCGCCAACACACCTGTTATCGCGGCGAGTATAGACCAGGGCGGCGATTCTCAGTCCTCGAACTTAGTTCCGAATATTAGTATATCCCGCTTGCACGCGCGGTAAATCGCATTTACATGAGCGGGACAGACCGATAGTTAAAACTAAGTTCGAGGCCTGAGAATTGCCGCCCAGGGATGAAATGGATATGAAATTTCGGATACGGATACGGATATGGATATTAAATTATTTCGCATTATCCGTTTGTTGCGGATAATTTCGGTTCCGAATATTAAATCTTGGTCTCCTTTTTACATTAGCATAACTTTCATTTCGGATTCGTTTACGGTTAAGGCGAGGAATAACCGCAACTAGCGCCACTCTTTTTAAAATAAATTTTACAATGACAAAAAGATCTTATTAAAAAAAGTAATCGGTTCAAACTTTAAGTAAATAGTTAAACTAATTTATTGGCATTTAATTACAGCTCTAAATCCTATACTGTAGTTACTCTCGTAAGTAATAACTAATACTTAAAGTTTGAACCGATTACTTTTTTTAATAAGATCTTTGTCACAAAACACAAACAACTAATGTTTGTTCTTCACCAATACGCGTTCCCATAATCGATTTTTGGTATCCGACATCCGTGTTTGTTCAGCTCGCTTAACAATTATTATTAATCTGTTCCTGCAGTGTAATCATAGAATTATTAAATAATAGATAACTTGACTATTATTATAATGGGCATAAGTTTCTTTGTAACTTGACGATTATTATAAGGCTTAGGGCCGATTTTTCAATCGTCAGATAACTTTTATCTAAGGAATAAATATGTGACTTTGGCAGATTTTGTATGGAACAAATGTCAAAGTCACATGTTTATTCAACAGATAAAAGTTATCTGACGATTGAAAAATCGGCCCTTAGGTAAGTATCCTCTCTTCCGTGGGTGTCTTAAAATGCGACAAGGGGAATATAGATCTTGAAATGGGCAGCAACGTTCTGCGCTCGCCAACACACCTGTTATCGCGGCGAGTATAGACCAGGGCGGCGATTCTCAGTCCTCGAACTTAGTTCCGAATATTAGTATATCCCGCTTGCACGCGCGGTAAATCGCATTTACATGAGCGGGACAGACCGATAGTTAAAACTAAGTTCGAGGCCTGAGAATTGCCGCCCAGGGATGAAATGGATATGAAATTTCGGATACGGATACGGATATGGATATTAAATTATTTCGCATTATCCGTTTGTTGCGGATAATTTCGGTTCCGAATATTAAATCTTGGTCTCCTTTTTACATTAGCATAACTTTCATTTCGGATTCGTTTACGGTTAAGGCGAGGAATAACCGCAACTAGCGCCACTCTTTTTAAAATAAATTTTACAATGACAAAAAGATCTTATTAAAAAAAGTAATCGGTTCAAACTTTAAGTAAATAGTTAAACTAATTTATTGGCATTTAATTACAGCTCTAAATCCTATACTGTAGTTACTCTCGTAAGTAATAACTAATACTTAAAGTTTGAACCGATTACTTTTTTTAATAAGATCTTTGTATCATTGTAAAATTTATTTTAAATAAGTGGCGCTAGTTGCGGTTACTCCTCGCCTTAAGGATATTTTATATCCGATATCCGATAGTTTCGGTTACGGTTACGGATAATATTTTATATCCGATATCCGATAGTTTCGGTTACGGTTACGGATAATATTTTATATCCGATATCCGATAGTTTCGGTTACGGTTACGGATAATATTTTATATCCGATATCCGATAGTTTCGTTTACGGTTACGGATAATATTTTATATCCGATATCCGATAGTTTCGGTTACGGCTACGGATAATATTTTATATCCGATATCCGATAGTTTCGGTTACGGTTACGGATAATATTTTATATCGGATATCCGATAGTTTCGGTTACGGTTACGGATAATATTTTATATCCGATATCCGATAGTTTCGGTTACGGTTACGGAGCTCCCTAACATTCCTGATATAGACTACTAAGCTGATATAAACTACTAAGTATTTCGTGAGGGGTAATAACCCCTCACGAAATACTTTGGGGTAGCCTTATCCAGTAGTGGACGTCATAGCTGAAATGTTGATTGTTTATTTGCGCAATATTTTTATTACAAAACTTAAATAATTTCCGAAATAGTAATTTATAGTTTGCTGCAGCTAACACAATTGAGTAAAACGTGTATGAATAACTAAGTACATAATACTATATTTTCTTAGCTTTAGTAAGTACTATTGATAACAATTGTAAGCCAAGCAACAAAAATCTCCCATGCGTCCCCTTACCTTACTTAATAATTTTAAAATCAAATATTCTTGAAGAACAAACAAAAGGTTGTTGTAAATTTAAAATTCAAGAGTTTCAAGTCGCAAACAAAGTAGTTTAATTAAAGAAAATGGTTAATGGTGCCCTTTAGTATAATAGCAACAAATGCTTTAGATCGCAAAATTTAAAGTAGGCCTTATTAAAGTAATATTCTAACAGGTACTTATTAATTTTCTAAGTATTAATTATTTAGCATCATTTTCACGGTTCTTCATAATCATAATCATCAATCATATGTGCGATTTATATAGCTATATATGAGTAATGGACAAAAGTGTCGACATTTTTCATGATGAATTCAATGCATTTATAAAGAAACTTTATAGTATCTTTAACTTTAAAGATCCCATCACTAGTCAGTAAGTGTTATCATAAGTTATATGTTATTTGGTTTTTATAATGTATAGTTTGAAATTCCAAAATTAATTAATTTATTAAAATGTTATTATGTATATTTGTAGTAAGTATATTATTAGTTTTTTTATTATTTATAATTTGTTGTTTAAAATTTATTATGTAATTGTTGTGTTGCCTACAAGGGCGTATGCATCAGATACTTATTCTCGTGCAATATTGTTGATTGTGAATGTTCTCATGTATATGCTGCTGGTAACCTTAATAAATAAATAAATAAATTCATCATCACAGATCAAAAACCCGCATCTCTCTGATCCGCATCCGAACTAGCATAAGAAAGTAAAAAATAGCATGCCTTATATTTTATCCCTCTTGAAGAAAATATTCAAAAATAAAAATAAGTCCCCGCTCGTCTTATGTCAGCAAAAACGCGATTTGAGTAATGAAGTAGGAGCGAAAGAAGTGGAAAAATTGGTAGATACGTCACAACATTCGTCACATAAAAAATGGTCTGAGCAGCTGTCCGCGGCGATTGTGATAAGTGAGTCCATTTATTTCATTCGCACTGCCAGCGTCGGTGGGATGCCCCGAAAATATTGAAATTAAGGTTATATGAGCTTAAGTGTCGTTTTAATAACGCAGTCAAGCCTAATTTTTTTTTGGAGATTCTGTGTCAACTTCTCAACTTGTAATCCACGGTACAAAACTATTACTTTTTTTAGTTAAAAGGATTTCGCCTCACTGAGTATAAACAGAAAATTTCTGAAAACGAATCTTTGGAGGTATGCACATAATAGGTACACTGCATACCTAACAAAAATGACGCATTGCGTCGTTAACAATTCTTTAGTATTGTATGATTATAATATCGTATATTAATACTATATATTTCAAATCGGACAAGTAGTTCCCGAGATTAGCGCGTTTAAACAAACAAACAAACTCTTCCGCTTTATAATATTAGTGTAGATTATACCATACGCTGAAATGGTAAAAAAATTTCTATCGCCTTCCAAAACGAGCCTTAGATAATAATCCAACTTTAGGGTTTCTCAACTTAAATTTAGGAGAAAATATTTTTGAGAGTGGTAACACAGACTGCACAGTTGATATGTACAAATTACAATATACATTGTGGGAACATGTGTATCTTTCAGCACACGTAGGACTGTCGACATAAAACTTCACTTGTTATTGCTATCACGTATTCAATATTTACGCTCCCATAGTGTTTTCTTTGGAAAATGAAAGCTATGTTATATCACACGAGGCTTTTGTACGAAAATGAAGATATAAAATCTTTTTCGCGCGAAGACTTTATGAACTCAGTCATCTTTAGTGTTTAATCTTTAAAATTTTCAAGTTTAAAGCGTACGTTAGCTTCTTTTCAATGTTAGTAATTATTTTTTTATAATGTCTTTTAGAGAAATACTTTAAGAAAAGGGATCGTTTTAATTAAATTTTTCTAATCACCAGCTGGATTTAGAAACTATTTTAATAAAATTTACATAGCTACCATCATCATCAGCGACCATTGTCGTTCTTGATGGGATCGAGACTTGGAACTCTTCCGTGTCCACCACTGAATTGATGTTGGCAACTACTCGTGTCATTAAAAAATTGAACAATTATGATAAAATGTATAATCTAATGATTATTATCATAATTTTAATCACATGTAATTCGAGAATAAATTATTAAATAGCCTCATCATCATTATTCATTAGATTATGTAAATGTTGTAATTGTGCTCACACAACAGCTCTGAAGTACAATACACCCTCGCAGGAAACGGCGTCACTTATTGCATTAGCGTTTCCGTGTGAGATTAGACGTTTATCTCAGTCATTTGGCAAAATTAAGGAAATAATTGAGTTTAGAGCATCTTTTATTTCAGTTAGAGTCTCCATTTCTTGTGATATCTGCGCCATCTTTGTGTACTTTGAAAATGGATATATTTTACTTTTGAGATTAATATTAAACTTTACTGATTAATTATACACGCCAATATATTTGTATGTTTGCTGATCTGTGTTGTTTGTTTTCTTTTATGCTTTGTATGTGTCACTTTTGATTGTGCGCAATAAAGTATATTTTCATTTCAGTATATTTTCATTTCAATAATTTCACGCAATGAAAATGGGGTATGGAAGTATGGAGTAACACAAATGTTACTCTGTGTTACTAACAAACAACAGACAAAGATAACAACATAGATTAGCGTGTCCGTGATGTTATTTTTTTTTATGAATAAGCCGGGTCCATAAGATTACGGAGAGCTATTTAATTATTATAATATAATAACACATATCAATGTAGCTTGAAAATACGATTTTTTATAAAGCCTGCCTTGTAAACTGTTTTACCAGATTACATTCTACAAATCAAGTTAAACATAAGTAACGACAGCAAGATACGCACTTAATCTAAGTAAATGTAGTTAGTAAGCCATAAGTTGTAACTTGTGAGTAAGGATATTATGGACTCTATAATATTAACTTAACCCACATTCTGTAATATAGTTTAGGGGACCTATATTTTGTTTTCTATGTAACTTAGGCAAGAGTAGTTGGAGTGAGGAGGATCAATTATCTTTTTCGGTCAAAAGGAATAAACATTTTTGTATGGCACGGTTAACATATATATGCCATCTTGCTCCATTTAAATAATTAATAGTGATAATATCTTTATAACTTAGAATTTAGATTAATATTATATTTAGTTATGATTGATTGCTTTGCAATTAATACAACAATATGTTACAACCATTCAAATATTAAAATACGACAGTGGTTGTTTTGTCTTGAATTGAATTGAAATAAATAACTACACCTGCAGGCTGCAACTAAAACTATCGTTTCTAGTATAAATTATATCCTTGGAATTTTTAACAATTTTAATAGCTATTCTAATCGGTCTCGCCGTTCTCGAATTTAAGCTACACAAAGAACGGCAATAAATTTTTAAATATAGATTTTTTTTCGTAATATATCTGGACCTCTGTTTTGATAAGAGCATAATATATTTACTTTTGGGACCCGAGGAGCCTTATTACATCTCATACAGAGATAGCCATCGTTAATAAGGACCGGGTATCGATTTCCTATAACGCCGAAGAGGCTCCACCCGAGCACCTTCTTAATTAGTATATCTAATACGCGAGAAAGTAATTTCACTCTGGTTATCTAGATATAATGACACCACAGTATCATAAAGGGTCAGTATTTGCAAAGGTAATTAGTTCTTATCCACCAAACATTTATTCTATCTACCTACATTCTGGTTATTTGTTATGTTTGTGATGTTCCATAATTTTAACCTTATTTAAATAATTCTAAAATGTAATATTCGTTGATTATTTCGCAATGTTCATTTTCATGCCTTTAAATTGTAAAACGTGGATTGTGGATATAATTTATTAAATGTGCAATTACGTGGATGCATTGACAAGGCCAATTCTAAAAGTCTGAACTCATTATTTCATTATATCATGAGGAAGTTATTAGCGTGTAACCTGAAATGTACTTGTGTACTAATTTTTGCTTAAAATATAATTAGCACTTAGCTTTATAATTATGTATAAATACTGTTAATTATTTCTTTTATTCAAACATATTTAAATATTTATCAAAATATTTAATACTAGCTCACCCGTGCCCACTTCGTTGAGCATGGAAACCGTGTAAACCTTCCCGGGACTTCCACGAATATTTCAAGACCAAAAATAGCTGTATCAGCTCAGCTGATCTCGTTTTAGCGAGACTAACGAACAGCAATTGATTTTTATGTAGCCTATGTTACTTAGTGATAATGTAGCTTTCTAATGAAAAAAGAATTATTAAAATCGGTCCAGTACTTTTTGAGTTAAGTCGTTACATACAAAAATACAAATCTTTCCTCTTTATAATATTAGTGTAGATTATGATAGAAGCAACCAAAAACAACATAATATTCCAAATTAAGTCTTGCATAAAATATAAAAAACATTTTCTTTGTTTCAGGTGACAACGACTTTTATTACACACCAGAAAGAAACTTTGCTCAAGTTCAGCCACCTATATTTCCAAACAGTCGGCCGACGACGTTTCTAGAAAACGGTGACAGCTACAGAGTAGCGTCAGCAGGGCAGCCATTTTATAATGAAGGACACCTACGATTCCCTAGTCCTAGCTATAACCAAAACCCTTCACCGTTCCAGTTACCGACAGGTAGAAGTCAATCTGGAACACAATATTACTTAAACCAACCAGACTTTTCGACGTCGCAACGTCAAAGGTTTAGGCCAGCAGCTCCTATAAATTACCAATTAGTGAATTCTTCTCCAACAAAGAGACCAGATGATAATGCGCAGATACATTCTGTTGCCTATCAGAATGATCCATCAAAACCAGAAACCTTTTTGGGACAAATTACTTTAAATAATCCCGATATAGATTCTCTTCAGAATGGCCGTTTCCAAAATATACCATTCACTGGAAATAGCCTTAAAAGTCACGGGCAATCAGGACATATTCCACACGATGATGAGATTGACAATGACGACCAGGAACTTTATGAACATCATAAAGTTACAACATACAATCCTGCAAAATTAGTCAACAGACCGAGCGTGAAGCCTACTGGTTCCCGATTCTCACATTTTGATCCTCTTTCACCTGAAGATAAACGAACTCCTCAGAATTTCCCAACACCGAAGAATACTGCAGCAAAGAACTTTAATTTACCTAAGCATATTGCCAATTCGTATCATGATGCTTCGACGGAATATAAACCGCTATTAGACCTAGAGCCTTTGCTTGAAGACGACATAAGAGATATAAGTTCCTTTAGAGAATTAATGAAAAACACAAAGGGTTCATTCGATGTAGAGGTAGTTAAGTCAAATCAAAGTAAAATATACGATGATAGTAAATCTGATGCCAGTTCAATGGGATTAGATAATATCGCTCATGATTCAGCCGTCAAGACACATTCCATAGAACAGATATACACACAAAAGCCTCCAGTCGTCTCATCAAGTACACAAACAGTTCTTACCAATTCTAAAAATAATGATAGTCATGTCAGTCAGTCTGATACCAATAGTCAGAGTCAGGAAGCAGAAGAGGAAGAGTATGATGGAGAATATTATGACGATGATGAAGAAGAAACGCAGACAGCGCAAACAACACCTAAAATTAGTGAAGCAAGTAAAGAACCCGTGACTGATATTTATGATGAGTATGACTCGACAGAAGAGACAGAAAAATCTGAAGAAAGTCCAAAAGTAAACACTACTAGTTCTTATGAGGTGTTGGTTATGGAACCGAACAAAACAATGGTAAAAGATGATAATTTTAAGGAGTTTGTTGATACAACTGTAATAGATCAACCAGAACAAGGATTAGACAGTGATACTGGGGAACCAAGTCAAAAATTCACATTTTCTAAAGAAGATAAAGAAGATGATTCGTCGATTGAAACTCCGTCAATTTTAGGTGAAGAAGTTGTTTCTGTGGTAACTACGAAAAGTGTTGTTAATGGAACTATATCAATTCCCAATGTAACATATTCCCCAACACCAAAATCTAAAACTTCGCATCGCAGCAGCTCGCCTCCATCCCATGAAAATGATGACGGCGTCTCAGTCACCACAGAAAACTGGATAGTAGTTGCCTCAGTTCAAACTAGTAGAAGCGTATCCGGTGCTCGTTTCTTACCCTTTCCAACGGTAGAACAAGAAGAAAAGAAACAGGTACTTACTGATGAAGATGAAGAGAACGTTACTGTAAATCCAAAAGATGGATCACGCAGTTCATCTTCTACTGAAAATATAAATGATAAATTAGATACTATTCAATCTGAGTTATCAATAGATGTTTTATCTGGTAGTATCGATAATGAAAATAAGAATATAGAATTAATAACTGAAACAACAACTGATCATATGCATGCTTCATCACCTACCACTCAGGGTCCAGTCAAATTATTTACTGTAAAGAGCACACAATCTACATCCATAACCGAAAGAGCTTCTCCGGATCCTCTGCCTGTAAACATAAAGAAATTTGCTCCTCGATTAATGACATCAACAACACCGAAACCAAGAAAGAAACCATCATTAGTTACTGTAATGGATGAGCTTCCTACTGGCCTTCTGCCAGCAGGATATAAGCCAAAATTATCATTTAAGGATAAACGGACGAGTACAACGACACCATCTACTACAACAACTAGTGCTACAACTACAACCACTACCCCCTTACCTCTACCTTCAATAGCTAACGTAATTATTAATGGAACTCAAGGACGATCTTCTGGAATAAGTTCCAAAAACAAAGTAATAATGCTCGACGACAAATCATTATTACCTAAAGAATATAAGCCAAGAGAAAAGCCTAAAGAAATTAAAACCCTTAAAATACAAGAAGATGATTTGAGTAAATTTTTACCTCCAGGATATAAGCCACCGACAGGAAATTTAAAAGATAGCACATTAGTGGTAGAAAAAATTGATATCTCGG
Source organism: Celastrina argiolus (assembly GCA_905187575.2). Taxonomy (NCBI): domain Eukaryota; kingdom Metazoa; phylum Arthropoda; class Insecta; order Lepidoptera; family Lycaenidae; genus Celastrina; species Celastrina argiolus. Next base: position 9,105,682 of record LR994584.1, read on the forward strand.
CACTGTTATCTAATGGTTTAAAGTTGAATAATACGAATATTGCTGAAACAACAAGTACAACCTCAAAACCTGCTAAAAATATTCCTAAACTTCCAGCAAATGCTGTTCCAATAGATATTTCATCTTTAATTCCAACTGGTTATAAGCTTAATAATACTGAAGATACAAAGATTGAAAGTATTTTAGATAAAATAAAATTTGTTGAAGTTTCTAATTTAACTCCACCTGAATTCAAGGTTAACAATACTAACGAAGCTATTGATACACCTATAGTAGAAGCTACAACATCTTCACCTGGAGGATTTAAAGTAGTTTTTCCGTCACGACCAGGTGGTAAATTGACACGAAAAACCACAACTCAGAAATCTAGTATCGGTCCTCCGCCAGTAACTCCTAAAACAATACAGAAAGGATGGCCTGTAAGGTAAATACTATTGCTTATTATTTGTTGAAAAACTATTGTTAAATTAAGTAGCAAAATACAACAATGTTAAATAACTAGTTGTTTTTTTTAGTTATCTATTATTTTACATTTTTAAAATTTATTGTTTTTTTTTTCTTAATATTCAGAGCCTCAACTGAATTCACTGGATGGCCATCTCCTTCTACAACACCGTTTTCACTTGAAAAACTGTTAGAGTTGCAAAGAAACGCGACCTCCACGACTCCGTTATCCGAAGTAAACACCGAAGCATCGACTCGCCGCGCTATATCTACGACTACTACGACCCAGGCACCACCTCCACCGACTACTCCTGGTATTTGTCGACAAGATTGTGACATTGCCGCTACTATCAAATTAGTTTCAGGTGTGTATTATAAAACAATAATGTCAATTAAATATTTCGGTTTATATATATTTTGTATAGGATATATTAATAATAAATATGCTTACGACATAAATAATACTATCATTAAATATTTTAACTTGTAGGAGTAAAATGGATTCCCGAACTACTGGATCAACATACCAAAGAATGGAAAAAGTTAGCAAAGGAAGTAAAAGAGGAGGTAATATAAAAGATATACTTAAATAAATATTTAAAAGAGACAATTATCGTATCTATTTGAATTCAAAATAATTAATTACTCTTTTTTGTAGCTCAACTCTGTCTATTCTAAAAATGATTTACTAAGCAAGTGGTACAAAGGGATTCGCATCGATGGATTTAGTGAAGGCTCAGTACTTGTAGATTACTTTATAGAGCTGAAAAATGTGGAAGACAAAGTTGATACGTTACAGATTAAAAAACTATTCCATAAATCCCTGCACGAAGCTAAACCTGGTTCTGTCGTTGAAGAAACAGCCACTGAGGAATTCGACCCCGATGCGATGTTAGGTGATCAGCCCGATGAAGAAAGAATGAGAAAAAGTGATGAGCAAATGACGAAAACAATTGACAAATCCGCCGGAAAGTTGGAAATTGGGAAGTTTGTTATGGACCCCGCATATACGGAATTCATTGGTAATATTACTCAAACCATTATCGAAAAGTTACATGCAAATTCAATTAAGTACTTGATCAAAGTTTTGTAGTTTTCCTTAAGCACGTTCTCTGGGTTAAATTACAAATGTGTTTGCCAATGGAATTGTTTCAAGCGTCGATCAGCAAAGCTGAGTGACTTTGATAGTTTTTATTTCTCAAAATGTATGTACCTATACTATATGATTATTTTTGTACTTTAATTAATAGTTTTGCCGAAACGAGAAGAGCCGACGATAGTAGAACCGGATGAAGAATCGCTTCTGCCGCAGTGGGGCATCGCTGTCATAGTTATTGCACTCGCGTCTTTGTTGTTCGTGGTGATATTCGGTGTAACTGTGGTACGTGAGAAAGCTACAAATATAATTACTATCCTATAATTTAACACAATTCCAATGCGACTTTAATAATTAAGCAAAAATCTAGCACGACATAAGATTTTCTGAATAATTACTTAAAACATTTAGTTGCGTATAAACATTCTCATGATAAATATATTATTCGTTTACAGTTGGTAAACCGTCAAAAGAGTGCAAAAACGAAACAGCCGATACCGCTCAGCGAAGACATGTTGAGAGAGCTGGACAAGAGCCACATGGGAGGCCTCGACGATGTTCATCCGATGAAGGAACGAGACCTTCCATATCTGCCATCTGGAAAGGTAAGATCTGTCCGAATACGATACGGAAAGCATAAACAATCATACGAACAAAAGACAGACTTAAACGATATTCACATACATCCATATTTTATGTAATTAAAACTAGCCAGTCTTTGCTGATATTTTCTTGGACTAAAATAGCCGCTTTGGGCAATTCTTGTGATTTTGAATTGTAGTCGTATCCTATTAAAATTATAGATTGGCAGTCAAGCGGTCGTTTTTTTAGATATCAGAATATTTATATAATATTTCGTATCAATCGATAGACATCGTCCGAGATATGGCCGAAAGCCGTTTTTTATGCCTCTATGTCTTGTAATAGATTGGAGGCGTCAATTAATGACATAATTACTTTACAGCGAATGTCAACTGCATTCATAGAACAGCTGGCATATCCAAACCCCGGAGACTCATGGCGGTCAGAGTGGACCCCACAGCTGCAGAAGTATATGCAACACTATACTCCCGACTCGGGTCGCGGCTCACAGATATACGGCACTGGTGGAAATGGATATGGGTATGTTCAGTACATGTGCAGTAGCATATAAACCAACATTTCTTATGCACAATTTTTAAGTATTTAACAATTTAAATCTAAATTGTAAAATACTTTTAAAAAAATATTTATTTAAGTCCTTGTAGCAAATACTACGAGTATGCAGTACACATTTTAACCACCGACAAAAAAATTGGGATCTTATAAGTTTGACGTGTATGTCTGTCCATTGCATCGTTGCTCCCAAACATATGAATCAAATTTTGATCTACTTTTTATCTTTGAAGGTTGATGTGACGATCAATAGTGTAACCTAGCCATAGTTGAAAATCATTCGGGAGTTACTTAAAATGTTTACATTTTCATAGTTATTTTATTTGCAATAATTCAATTGGATAAATAAAAATGTCTAACTATCAATAGATATGGAGGCTCACAGATGTACGGGCAGACGGGAGGAGGGGGCGGAGGGTCCCAGGTCTACGGCTACACCGGGGAGTACCCTCGCTCCCACTACTCCAGGCGCCGCTCCGAATACGACAGAGACTTTTAAAACTAACTTATTATGTACCACCTTGACAATATCATCTTTTAACCTCAAATTAGTATAGATTTCATTTATCTAGTGTTAGATCTGAAGGCCTCTGTTTAAAGCTGGGTTCACTAATGTTTGTATTGTGCACACCCAGCTTTGAATCATGGTAGGTTGTGAATGGTTTGCATTTTGCATTACAAGTTTTGATAGACGATAAGAGGCTGAAATTATTTATGTGTACTTAAGGACAGAAGAAACGTCTCAACAGAAGATCCCTTGAGATTCCTTTATTGATAAGACGAAAAATTGAGGCAGTCTCGACAATAGTAAAGAAATTCAGCGTCTTAATCTCGTCGAAAGCCAGTGTTTAGGTTTAGTCCGGCCTAAAGATGATCGACTATTAAAAGCAATTTTTGATATCAAAATGTTTCTTATGACCAAAATAACAAATTATAAAGAATAATTAGTTTAAGTGGCCTACGACATTTTACTAGTTCAAATCTGAGCGAATAGTAGAATAATGAATTAGATAATTTACCTGAGGACACACTTTAGTAATCTTTCAAATTATTGGAATAAAAGACGATCACTTGAGCCGAGAAAGCTTTGATCCACTTATAAGACATTAAGAAAAGGAAATGTTACTGATGGATTATTAAATCGTGATAATAATTTCTTTCAACAATTATTACCTGCCAAAATAGTAACTATGACTGATTGTACGATGTAAATAATTAGTTTAAGTGATTCGTTATAGATGAGATGAATAGAAGAAATTTTATGGATTTCATTAGAAGTCTCGTGCATACCTATATTTGCTCAGACAAGTAGTATCGGCATGTGAGGAGAAATAGTCCCTTGAAGCTAGACACACTGGTCAATTGTGACAGCATCGTGTGGCCCATGTGACTCAATCCAACATCCACGGGTCACGTGGCCCGCATTTACGAAAGATGACAACCCTAAAATGAAGTTTGGTCAGATCACACCGTTTTTCTGTACGTCGCATTAGAAAAGTAGTCGAAATCGACGTCACAGCCAACAGTAGTTCACGTCATCGACATAAACATATGGTAGCATATTTTGTCTCGTGTTGTCTAGCTTAACGTCGTTGTGCCAAATGTTATTGTAAATATTGAATTGTAAATTTGGAATTCCGTTAGTGCGAAATTTATCAACAGTTATACAATACATTTTCGTCTTAATTTTGCTATGATCGTAATTGTAAGAAGCTCAGAGTCCCAAATTTAATAAAGTACCTACTCAATGTGAACGATGGAATTAGTGGACATAGAGATGGTAGAACTCCTAGTATTAAAAGGATGTATAGAAGGTAGAATATAATTCTAAAAATAAAAGGAGGGACAGAAAGTAATTTATTAAAATAAAAAAAATATATCAAGACATTTTTCGCTTGTTCACTGCCAAATCATTGATTAAAGTGCCAATAATTTTTTACCCATCATGTACAACACAAGAAATAAATAATTCTTCAAATAAATAAAAAGCGTTAATGCATTTGAATCGAATCAAACATTAAAATACCGTTATTTATGAATAAAATTATTGTCTGTTTTTTGCGTAAAATAGTATGATTCTGCGTTAGTAACTTTGCAAGTACTAGTATTATAAATGATTAACAAAATAATATAGCTTATATGAAACCCTTATAATGTGTTTTTCTTGTGACGTGGTATTTATACAAGGAAGACGCGATAAGTGTAAGAGGACATTCGTGTTTGTCAATTTATTATGAAAACTTGTAACAAATTTTATTGTTTGTTTTCGTATAGATATAATATTTAGACGTGTATGAGAGTACGTTATTGTATATTTCCTATTGTCGTTCATACCCGATGGATATTGTGTCCATTAAAAATTCTTGTATATAAAAATTTTTGTACATGTACTTTAGATTCATAATTTAATTGTTTTGAATATAGCTAGTTACAAATTATAAATGTAAGATATTAAAATATAGAAAATTATGTAACTGAAATGTATTTTTATTGACTATAATCTAAACTAATCTATCTATACTAATATTATAAAGCGGAAGAGTTTGTTTGTTTAAACGCGCTAATCTCAGGAAGTACTTGTCCGATTTGAAAAATTATTTTTTGTTGCATAGTCCATTTATAGAGGAAGGTTTTAGGCTATATATCACTACGCTGCGACTAATAGGAGCGAAGCGGCAGTGAGAAATGTTGCAAAAACCGGGAAAATTATTCACATTTGAGGACTTTCGTCGAGTGCGCTGCATAAACGGTTTAAGTCATTCAAAAACCACGTGAAGGAAGTCGCGGGCACAGCTAGTAACTAATAATGCCTCAAACACGGTAATAATAATGGACGCTTTACACCACCTCAATCTAACCCTGTGCTAAGTATCCGAAGAACTTGAGTTACCGGTACCAGACACCGGAAAAATATTGAATACTTTAATAGTATACACATATTTAAGACGTATATTACATTAATATACACAAATATAATATAATACATAAAATGGACCTCACGCTCTAGCTGCAACAATGCGATTGCGCTACAGAGGTCGTAATTTAAAAAAATAAAGAGTCGTAATTAAAAACATTACCTTTTTAGTAGATTTTTAGTACAGGGTTTAGATACTTCTATGTACTATGTATGTAGGTACCTTCTTATTGTTATTTATTAGTTGTATTGTTTATAATAATATTATGTTTTTCTGCTTTTTTTTCGCGGAAACTGCTTCCCTCAAAAAGTAACCTATGTTATTATTACCCATGGGTAATAACATAGGTTACTTTTAAGCAACATGGTGCAGACTATATCTGTACCGAATTTTACCAAAATTAGTCCAATATTCGCTGAACCTATTCAATGCAAACAAACTATGCAACCTTTCCTCTTTATTATACAGGCTGTAAAAATAACAGTAACTATTACTTTGGGATATGATTATTCCATTTCTCATTCGAGAAATTATTTTACCGTTTATTATTTTTTTTATGCGTGAATTATTAATTACCAAATAATAATACCATACAAAAAATATAACTTTCTAGAATGAGGGAATGTAGTATAATCATATTCAATCAAATCAAATCAAAGCTATAATAATATTATTAATAATAATATCTATAGACACTTCACACCACGTCAATCTGGCCCCGTGCTAAGTATCCGAAGAACTTGTGTTACAGTACAACGTAAATGTGATTAATACTTTTTATATCATACACATATTTAACATTTTTATTTTATTATATTAATACTATATAAAACATCCATGAACACTGAAAACTTTTTGTTCCCTCGGCGGGATTCGAACCCGCGACCACGCGACTAACTACACCACTCTACTACGGAGGTCGTCATAGTAGATATCAAGGATTTTTTTACTGTCTATACAAAATATATAACTTGTGCGGGTGGAAAAGCAGTTAAAAGTGTATATAGTGTATTATGAACGAGGACGGCGGGCTCTTAGCGAGTGTTTTACTGCACTTCGTAAAGTATTAATGGTTCTTCACGAACTTTTCTCGGAAAAACAGGGCACTTTCCCTCTGTTTTCGCCTATGAAAATTCCACCAAGTCTTCAATTGCTTTTTTATTTTTTAAATTATCTCTAATTCCGTACAATCTGGGCAAATTTAAAATGATACTTTCAAGGATTTGTCGCGGTTACAAATAAACATTTTGTTTTGTTTCTAACGGATATTCGAAAAAGGAAATTTATCAATTAGACTGTATTTTTTTATGAATGGGTCGATTTAGATGAATCATTTTTTGTTGAGAAGGTTGTACATGCCAAGGGTGGTACCATAATATAGAAAACAATATATGATCATCCCAGAGAAATCGGTAAATACTTACTATATAAACCATAACATATAACAAACAAATCTTAAGCTAAGAATAACCTGCTTTTATTTAAGGGAAGGAAATTAGCTTTATGGAATGAGCATAAATTATCAAACGCTTTTTATTTATGAAGCACATAAGTTGTCCCTCTTATTCTATTAAACATAGATAGAGATGAACTAAGACTCTATGTACTCAGTTAGAAGACCGGTTTGATAAAGCGACCCTTGATTAATTCTCGTCCACTTAAATCAGCTCCACCAAAAGATCCGAATGGATGTAAAGATCCAATAAAGTTTTGGTTAAAATTTAACTCCAAAAGACATTCTACCATCTGAACAATGGAACGCTAATTAAAGCATTCTTAGATGACACTGTCACTGCTCGCCGGGTGACAGGCATGTGACTTGAACCCTTAATTTACATACCGCTTCAGTATTCGATGGATAGTCACTTTGTACTGCAAGAATAAAATTGATGCTACATTGACATTTTAAGCATCTACCAAAAGGTGGCAATTTATTTTTAACATCTATATAAATATTATAAAGCGGAAGAGTTTGTTTCAGAAGCTACTGGTCCGATTAGAAAAATTTTTTTTTGTTGGATAGTCCATTTATAGATGAAGGCTTTAGGCTATATAACATTACGCTGCAACCAATAGGAGCGAAGCGTCAGTGAGAAATGTTGCAAAAACGGGGAAAAATATTCACATTTGGGGACTTTTGTTGGGTGCGCTGCATAAACGGTTTAAGTCACTCAAAAACCACGCGAACGAAGTCGCGGGCACAGCTAGTAAATAAATAAAGCACTACTACTACTTCACACTTCACACGACGGGCAGCCTCTGTGTTTATTAGATATGAAATATTAATATCCATACTCATAATATAAAGTTAGTTTGTTTGTTTATTTGCATGCGCTTATCTGAGAAACTACTGGTCTGATTTGAAAAAATCTAACAGTGTTGGATAGCCCATTTATCAAGAAAGGTTATATACTATCACGCTCCATTGAAAAATGTTTTAAAATCGTCGGTTTTCACGCGGACGAAGTCGCAGGCACACCTAGTGTATTGTATAAAAGTATTAAATAAATTTCCATTGTCTGTTATCCGAAACATAAGTTCTTTGAGTTAAGAACGGGATTGTGGCGGTGTAAAATCCATAGTTATTACATGCCAAGTCACGGGCCACGCGTAGTCTATAGAGCTCGTGATCAAAACAAAGCGACAGTGATGGATACTGTCACCCCATGGGCCATGGGCAGAATGGAACATTATTACTTAGCCGTGACACTTTGAAAAATACTCCACCCGAAATCCATGATCCAAACATAGATTTTATTTCATTCTCTGAAATCCATTTTGTAGATTTTGTTACTCATATTCCATCACTAGAGTTCGAATACCCGTGATGAAGCGAAAAGTTTTAATGTAGGTCATGGAAATATAATCAAAATCTTAAATATATGTATACCTACTATAAAAGTACTAAATATCATAATATATTTATATATACAATTTTCTATACCTAACCCAAATTCTTCGACAACTTCATCTTAACAATAATAAGTCACAACTTTTTATTTACACGATTCGATTAAATGATGATCATTTAATCTAAACCGGTTTTCTAAATCATTATTTTGTAAAAACTTATAAAAAAGTAAAGAAAGTGGAAAAGTGTAAATAAAAAGTATCTTATTATTATGAACATGCATTTCTATCAAGAGACAATCAGTATATACAATCAGTTATAACTTCATCTTATTGCTGTGTCTAGGAATACATAGTACTACTCACTGACTTATCTTATTTATATCAGTTTAACCCTACCCACGATCGGAACCCAAAAAATCCGTCTCTAAGCGATACCATTTCCATAAAACCCAAGGATCTATTCCGAAGCAATAATATTCACCAAAAAGTCCACCATTACGCGACGTTTATGGTAATTTATAGCTGAAACATTTTTCATGTGGCCAACTAAACTATTATTAAGGAGAACCGCCTCGCTCGATCCTTCACCATTTTAAGCCACCGGGTCACGAGTCCCGGGCGTTATTGAACGAAATCCTATAAATTACTGTTAAGGGTCCATGATTTGCATTTATATAACTCAGGTAAACGATACATGAATGCCTCTAATAACTGACCTCTGATGTATTTAAGTAAGGTTTAAGGCACTGTCTGTACTATTTACAAATTCCTGAATATTTTCAATAACTTTATATACCAGCACAATATACTCAAAATATCTGGGTACTCTGCCAGATAGGTACAACCTGAACACTTATAGTAAAGATAGTTTATTTAGTAGCGATTGATAGACATAAATCGCAGTCATCTAATTGAAATCGCTATTTCATTGAGTGACTAGCGTTTTTATCGCATGACGACATTCAATTGAAAGACTAGGCCGAACATTGATTGAATAATCGTCACTCAACGTCCAATTACTTAGCGGATTGTAACATAGCCCTTTTAATAGAGCGGACGTAAAATCAGTCATGTGATTGAATTTTTTCTCACTGCGGCGCTACTAGTCACCAAAACAAATATGGCGTCAAACAAAATTTTATTTAGATGACTGCGACATAGATACATTAAATACACCGTAGTGCTTAGTTAAAAAAATATGTTCAAAAGTTGAGAAGTTGAGCCTTTTCTGGGAGTCAGATAAAGAAACTTTAAACAAAAATCCAGAACCTATTTCTATTTAGGATTATAAATCGTTAAAAATACCTAAATGAAAAATATGCTTCACAGACGTGACACAGCAGGAATTGTGTGTCAAGAATATAACAAGTATCGGAACAAAAAATGAGTGGAGAAAAGGCCGATAAATGAAACCTTGAACAAGCCTTAAGGCGAAAAGTCATCGCATTATTTCCGACGTTTTATGAGCCCTAATTCCAAGTCGAATCATAAAAGCGAATTGCAAACTCACGGCTTCAGAAACACTAACGAAATATTGATGTTTGCTGAGCAAGCGATCTTTTGCTATGAGAATATAAATACCAATAGCCAATATAAAGAGTTAAATCTATATGTCTCGGCTTTGATCTTATATTATCTTCTATATTTTAGATTTATTTTGAATGAATATAAATGGATGGTACCATTTTTTTTTCGCAAATGTAAACGGAACTTCGTAAACAATATGGAATCAACGACAATTATTATTATAATTACTAGCTGACCCGTGCCCACTTCGCTGAGCATATAAACCGTTTCAACCTTCCCTGGACTTCCATCAATATTATATGACTATATATAGCCGAATCGGTTCAGCCGTTCTCAAATTTTAGCGAGACTAACGAACATTTTTATGTATAAGATTATTTAATATTTCAAGCTTGTATTTCCTTTCACCCGTCCCCGAATATTTAAATATTGCCCGTTTGACCCACTTCCCCTAACGCATTACAATGACATGAAGATGATTTGATGCTAGAACTCGAAGGTGGCCATAGAAACCCGCAACAAAACGACACTACCCCATCGAGTTTGGGCTTGTTCGATTTGTATCGACGAGTACTTTGTCTACATTTAGTGTTTAGGATATGATAATATAGGTTGATATAGAATGGCTTGTTTTCTAAAAAGTTAATATTTTAAATCATTATATTATGAACTTTTTCACACACTCCAAAACTCCAGACCTTATTGAATTAAAATTTTGACCTACACCTTACCGCTTACAGCGACCTTCACTATAACTGAAAGCGTGAAACATGACGAAGCGGTCAGTTACGTAACGCTCCTGGAGTAATCCCCCTGATGGGAAATGTATGTTGCGGCCCCTAGTTCCCAACCGCGCAATTAATTTCAGCCAAATCGCTTCCTCATTTATTCAGGAACCGCTATCTTGGGGATGTGTTCGGATTTAACTCCGATGTACATAATATCAGTGGCGTGAAGTTCCTATAGCTCCATTTTTGTCGCCTTCACAAACTCCTTACCATTTGTAGACTACTAACACTACAAGGCCAAATTATGTACATATATGAAAAGCCGGCCAAATTGAAAACCTCCTTTTTTTTGGAAGTCGCTGAAAATTCCCTACCTTCAGGACCGGTCTTCGCAACTAAAAGGTATACTACAAACCGATTCAATATGATCTAAGTGAATCGCAGTATGTGTGTATTGGGCTTACAATTAAAATGCCACTTCTTTACAGCGTAGAAAAAAAAACAATGAACCGGAACGTAGTATAGTTTAACAAACGTAACGTAACATATAATACTAGATGCAAACTTATTGTTATTTCTGCGCCAAAAAATTTTGTTTTATTGGAATATTAGCGCGTAAATTATAAATAATTTGACTTATATGAAATTATTGATTTTAAAAGAAATAAGAAAAGAACTTAACCAACTATCTTTAATTTCCCGTTTTCAGTAACATATACAGAGTGATTCAGTTTATATATCAAGCCGTATTCGACTTACTTACTAACTAGCGTAGGTACTAAATATAGACTGAAACAGTCATTACGATCAAAACATGTGAGCTTTTAAATACTTATGTAAATGTATTTTTTATACTCTACACACTACAGTAATTTATATGAGGTGCCAAGACAAAAAATGTTCTAAGTTCTAAGTCTACTATATTTAGTGTAAAGAAAATGACGCGCAGAGCATTTTTAAATAAAAAGATATAGTTATCTACGTAAGTAGTAAATAGGTAGGCTATTTAAAAGCTCACATGGTCTGATCGTAATGACAGTTTCAGTCGATACTACCTACGCTAGTTACTAAGTGCCAAAGAGCAAAAAATTTCGAAAATCGGAATATAACGAGATTTCCCCATCGCCACCCTAATGGCTTCAACAATGGCGTAAAGAATTTGTAGCAAATAAAGAATATTGTTGTATTTTACAACAAAACCTGGCAACCCGCAACCCTTTAGACAAATGTTGCCGCATTAAAGTGCCCACTCCGACTCCTCGTTTGTCCATCTTTTGTACTCTGTATTATAACCTACACAATATTTTTCAACCCGCAATCATTTTTTCATTCCCTTTTTTATTGTGACCGTTTCCTTTTATGATGGGGTAAAAGGTATGAGTGTGAAAAATATCGAGTACTTAATAACAGCTAGGTATCATTGTTCTCTTAGATCCGGTTGCGCCAAATAGCACTGGGTTAAGTGTTATATGTAAATATCTAGATGAGTTCCAGAATAAAAGTTAAGTATGGGATATTTTACCTATTATGTACCTAAAATTTAAAAGTAATTATAACCTAAACTAAACCTACCGACCAATTGCTATGCAGTTTACATAATAGTTATTTAACGTACCTATACGAATTTCAAATTGCTGTTAACTCCAATTACAATATTATGATATAATTTAATCATCATATATCAATACTTAATAATACTTGAATATTATTTACACCTGTCAACTACCTAAGTACATACAAGCCTCATTCCAAGTGTCAACCTTACGTCAATGCCATTTGTGGGACAATGCCTTTGCTAAGCTACATTATAATAATTACTTAGGCCTAATTTCCCAATATATCTCCAACAATACTGTCCTAACATTGTCGCAGTAAATTCAATGGCCAATTGATTGCCTATTCAGCGCGTCGATCGGTCGATCAACCAATCGGCCTACAAATCCAATATCGGCGTTAATCCCATAGGTGTTCTGTTGATACGAAAACAACATTGCCGATATTAATTCGTCGTTGTCACATACACATGAATTTACAATATTGCTCATATTATATTGTTGATTAAACTCTTCAATATTGTAAGGGATTAAAATGTTAATTGGTAAATCAGAAATCAACGGAATATAAATAAGATTTCTCATTCATATTATTTTGGTATGATAGATTTTGAACAAATCTTTGTATTATTATGCAGCCCATAAAAACCGGCCAAGTGCGAGTCGGAATCGCGCATAAAGGGTTCCGTACAAAACGAGCAAAAAAAAAAAATGTTGTATGAAAGCATCCTGAAGTATTTATTTTATTCTGTTTTTTAATATTTGTTGTTATAATATACATAATATGCGCACTTCAACTATATGACTATTACGGTTCATGAGATACATCACCAGCCCGGTGACAGACGGATGGACGGAGAGCGGAGTCCGTATTTTACCCTTTTCATACGGAAATTATAAATTCGTTTATGTGAACTAAATAAAAAATTTAGTTAAAATGGAAAATAGTCTGTGTACCAATATTTTAAATGCATGTAGACCGTAAAATTGTCTTGTGCAATAGATATAATAATTATTACCTAAAATTGTACACGATGTGGTAGTACTTAATTATTAAATAAATAGAAAGATAGCGCCTCCGTGGTCTAGTGGTTCTGAGCTTCGCTCTCGACCCGGATGCCGTAGATTCGATTCCCGCGTTGGAACAACAAAAAATTTTGTTTACAAGTTTGGTAAGGACAATGCAGGCTGATCACCTGATTGTCTGACAAGAAAGATGATCCATGCGTCGGATGGGCATGTAAAAAGTCCGTCCTGCGCCTGTTCTCTCGCCATCGTGTCGGTTTACCGTCCCACTGGGTTATGAGAGTAAAAGTTAGAGAGAGTGTCTTTGTGTATTGCGCACATACTTGGGCACTATAAAATAACTCCTGCGTAGCTGGCCTGGTTTTTAATGAAATCGGCTACCGACACCGAAATCGGTGAGGGGAGCTATTATTATTATTTTCATACGGAAACTTAAAAAAGTAAATATTAGTTTGTTTGTTGGTGCGAAACTACTAGTAGTTTAGATGATTTGTGTGGTACAAATGTAGGGAAATAAATAAAGCTACTTATAGCGGAAAAATACTATTCCTGCGGGATCTTCATAATTAAATATATCTTGAAACAACCGAAGAAGTAGGTAAACATGTATAAAATAATGAGAAGTGAAAACCTCAGAGAGTACCGAAGTCGAGGTGGGCACGTGACCTGCCAGTTAATTGCTGAGCTGAAAACACCACAGACGAGATATAATTACTGTTTCCTGCGACTTCGTGTGGGATTACTAGTAATTGTATGACATTTTCAAGTAAGCGACATAAGCACAGCACAAGTTTTGCATTTTATTTTACTAGATTAGACTAGAAGTTTTATTCTGAGAAAGAGCATTTCAAGAGAATGGTCATCCTTACCCATATGTCTTGTTCTATCACTCTAATATATTGTGTTTGTGTGTGATTGTTTGTTTGGAGTCTGGACCAAATATGATAAAATGTTGTATGCAGACAACTATTTATTTATTAAGGGTTTACTCGTCATATTTAGATCAAATTTAATAGTTATAATTGTTTGATAAAAATATTTTTAAAATGAATAAGATTTATAAATTTTTTAACTGATCTCACAAGTGACTTTGCTAATTTATCAGATAAGGAGAAATAAAATAAATAAAGCTAAAAAAAACGGCATGGGCGTTAGAAAACAATGGCTTGAATCCAGCTACAAATCCTATAATTATTTGTATATGAAAATATGTATCTTACCTAACATTTTTATTCTATTTACACGGCAATCCGTTCAGTAATTTCGTTTCGATATCGCGCAGTCCTATGTAAACACCACGCTAACAAACAGGAAGAAGTAAATAAGAAAATTCACAATCCCGTATTTTCAGCGAGGTCGCCGGTCAAGTGGTAGATTGTTTGTCAATATTTTTCTCGCTATTCGTTTTATTGGTTTTTTTATTTGTTGAGAGCCCTATGAGTATAATTATAGAGTTAAAGAAATAAAAGTAAACGAAAAAAGAAATAAAAGTTACTTTTTTTTTCTTTTTCTAAAATCAAAAAAAAATTATCGATTACATGAACTAAATTAAAAATAACACTTTGAATATAGAACGAAATTGCAGCGGCCGGCAGCGATGCGACGACTTCATTCAGTGTCAAATTATTTTAAACTTTATCTACATACTTAAAAGACTATTATCGTTTATAAATCTAACCTGTCGTATCCGGAACTGCCAGCCTCGTCGCGTAGCTCTCATCGCGATCGATGTAAATTATATTATTATATATTATATTAGCCCTTACAATTCAGATAGCAATTACATCTTAAAAACCGGCCAAGTGCGAGTTGTACTAGCGCACTTACATTCGCCTTGAGTCAAACTCGCAGTTGGCATCCGGCTCCGTTTATAATGGTAAAAAAATCATGTTTGATGTATTTAAATTTTACTATTTATTTTACAACTGTACAACTAAGTATTTTGTGAATATGTTGCCGTTATTGATTTTACACAAAAAGGAGAAAAAAAAAATTTTAGTTAGGGGGTTAGTCCCTGAACCGGTGGTAGGTCATCTTTGAGGACAATTCTAAAAGTGTTTGTATCTAACCGATTTGGAAATAAAAGAATTTTCATTTTTATTTATTTTTTGAGAAAAATAAATAAAAATGGAAAATCAAAATAAAATAAATATTTCTTTTATTTTGTTTTAAGCGCCAACAGAGAACAGTAATTGTAAAAAAATCCACTCTATATAATAATATATAATATGTAGCTATCGCGGTTCTTGAGATACAAGTCTAAGAATCTACCTACCCCAAAAAGGTTCATTGGCTTGCTTAATGTTTTTCCGATTCCTGTTTCACTATATAGGTATAGAGTGACATGTCAAGGAAACATGTGATTATTCATAGAAGTCATTGATTTTTGTACTTAGCAACTCGTACATTCATATATTTATAACACCTCATGAATTTGGGCGTTGCCCTTGTGGGGGAATAAACTATATAAGACCATTGTCCTGTGGTCGGATTTCGGAATTTGAACTTCGAAGGGTTTTTGCTTTCAAACCTCGATTCTTGCTCCTCGAACTTCGTTTAGAAATATCAGTCTGTTTCCCTCGAGCACGCATGAAATGACACGCGAGCGATCCGTAGGCTGATTATGTATCTTGCAACAGCAATTCGACAGGCGTAATTTGTACAATTGTTTACAATATCGCTTTCAAATGTATACACTTGAGAGCGATATTGTACACAATTGTACAATTCACGCCTGTCGAATTGCTGTTGCGAGTTACATAATCAGCCTGCGGGACTGGCTGTTCGAAATGAAGTTTGGGGCACGAATCGGGGCCCAGATTTTCAACAAAGCAAATGTTGTGACAGACCAGGGGGCTGATTCAAGATGCCATCGCTAATTATCGCTTACAAAGTTACATACCAAATCGCGATCATTTAGCGTAGCTTATGTCAAATCCCATACATTTTGTTATCGAACTTTGTAAGCGAATTAGCGATGGCATCTGGAATCAGTCCCCTGTAATAAAATTGTATCTAACGCAAGCTAGTGCGAGGTACATCTGATCATTATGCAAAGTTAGCTGTCCCCACACCTTATCCACATAAACTTCAACTGTGACAAACTTCACATTACTCCTTACACAGATCGTAATTACAGATTTTGCTTTACGTATTAATATTCTAATTAAAATAATGCTTTGGACATGTTTCAATGCAATATCTAATTTTATCCACATACGTATTTTGGATCTATTTCGTCAGTAGGAAAGTATGTGATTGAAGAGTAACATCTAAAAATATGTACTACGTCTAGCTTTCTACTACAAATTCAGAGCTTGGATGTTCTCTGAACCTAACGAATCCACTTGAAGCAAGAAAATAGCTTTTTTTTTTACTCATATTATTAGTAAATAATAATTAGTGGACCAGCCAAATTTCACAAACTCGTTCAGTATTTCAGCAACATTGGAAACCCGTATTTCCAAACGCAAAAGCCACATTGACCGTAATGTTTCAATAGGCAAACGTCGTCGAAATGTAAAAACGTTTTTTCGTCAGATAAAAGTACCTTCGTCGGGATGAATGCGTCGTGCTCTCGTGATAGAGGGGTGAAAGGATGTTCGGATCACCTTGGCTTTAACTTGATGTATTAGCATATAGATTGTAGGCGAACTTTACACTTTTTCTGCAGAGTAAATCCTTAAATTTGGGCAGCGTTTTGGACGGAAATGGAAATTACACTGTTATGAAATCTTTAATCATATTATTTGGTGGTGAAAGCGACGTTAATCATCAGACCATATAGTGACATAGTACATGTTGATCAAATCAAACTAGCCCGAACTCGAAGGGAGTGTGTCTTTTTATTGGGGAGTTTGAGATACCTTCGAGCACTATGGCACAACAAACAAATACCAAATTCCAACTCAACAGGACGTGGGAATTTTAACGTGCAAGCTTTCATTACACACACGGGAACATGTGAATGTAAACAAAACCTTGCGAGAATACAACGGAAAATGTACATGGAAATTCAGAATTCCTCACAAATCTAAATCCATCAAAAGAGAAACAAAACATTAATTTTAAAAACGAAACAGAACTGGCGGTACAATATTCCCCGAGCCATGCAACGTTTGCTCGAAGAGAGATTAGAGTAAGCCGCGCCAACTGTCCGCTCGTCCCAATGTACTGGAAATAAATAAACAATTGTACAAGCCTCGAAGCCTCCGGGGACGAAATAATTATTGAGAGAGCTCGACTATTAATTAAGATAATTAGAAGGTTAAACAAAGGATATGCCCAGACGAAGTTGTTTTGTACTAGATTGTTTGATGAAAATTTTTGGTTTTGCCTATTGTTTGTTATAAGCATAGTACATTGTGAAGCGTTTATCGATCAGCCATTTAACATAGATATTTTAGCCAAGAGTAAAGATATTTAAATTATGAAAAATACATTTTAACAGTCATCCAAAATGGCGTTATTTTGGATGACTGTTAAAATGTATTTTGCAATGTTTTCTTTTTAATGCTGAGTAGAACGAACACGCACAGACTAAATTATAATTATGTTATCTACAAAAAAATCACTGAAACCCGCCGTTATCTATTAATTTTATGAATAGAAAGAAAAGTTTTAATGCTGCTCTTGTAATTTACAAGAATTACTAAATATGAGAAAGTGATTTCATAGTTTTTCTTTGTAAGCTAAATTTTGTACTACTTAATGTAATTAGAAATTGTAGAGGTCGCAGTTGACCTTAATTCATATTTGAAATCTTATTGGTTTGGTGATAAAAAATGTAGATGTTCTGATCTTTCTTTGATATTCCATAAACAACTATGGGATATCAAAGAAAAATTTACAAATAGCCTATATCAAAATTTTACAACCGTCCAGTACCACAGTTGTTGTTAAACGGGAAGTAAAGTTTTTGCTGAACGTATTAATTTAAAGGAAATTATAGGACCTAAAATGAAGAAAATACTGGATACAACTTGTACTGGATATTCGTTGTACAAAAAAAAACAATTTTCTTATTTATATAATAGGGATAGCTACTAGATACCTATTCACAAAAAGTTTCAATTGAAAAAAATATTCGAAGTTCAAATAAAACACGTAAAGTTTCTTTCCCTTTTCGTGCTAAGTCACGAAATTATTCGGGAGCTGAGCTGTTTACAAATTGTTTTGTTAAGACTAAATCTCTTTGAAGACACAAAAATATACTAAAAAGGACTTTTCTTACTAAAAAGGAGGTTTTCCCCTAACTAATATTATCCATTAAAATTGACTCGGATAAACATCAATAAAAAAACTGTATAATATGCAGTTTGGTAAAGTAATAATAATAATAATATCTATGGACGCTTCACACCACGTCAATCTGGTCCTGTGCTAAGTATCCGAAGAACAAATACAATACAAATATACTTGTGTACATAACATTACATATTAAAAATACAACAATACATTAAATCAGACATGCACACAAGGGCGAACTTGTGTTACAGGTAGCAGACAACGGACTTGTGTTACAGGTACCAGACAACGGAAATTTAATACATTTATACTATACACATATTTAAGATTTTATTATATTATACACAAATTTAATACACATCCATGACCCAGAAACGAAATTTGAAAACTTTTTGTTCCCTCGGCGGGATTCGAAGCCGCGACCTCTCGTTCGAGCACCAACGCGCTCAACCACTGCGCTACGGAGAGTTTGTAAACATCTATTATATCGCTATATTTATTTATATCTATTATATTGCTTATTTTTATTCAATGAATTCCATGGTAGTAGCGGCTATAGTGAATATAGAAACTTTCACTGTGTCTGTTGATTGTTATGATATTATGGTTATTATATCTTAGTAAATAATAGCTAAGTTAACTTACATTAACTTGAACTTACTTTAATATTGGAGGTTGTGATTTTTTTATTTACTAGATAAAAATACAAAGCTGTAGAGGTTGGAATACAACGTAATAGTTTTGCTTCTCCAAAAGCTGCGAAGTAAACAAATGATAAGGGAGGGAAATAAGAGATAGGACCGAAAACTGACAGAGCAGGCTCTGCTGCTGACGTAAGCAATCCCTTTATTTACATTTTGCACGTCTTGTTATAAAATTTCCTTTTCCACAATTATGGCATTTTTAGTTCGAAGACTACATATTTAACGGGTAGAGTGAACAATCTATCTATCTATACATATAATAAATCTGTAGAGGGGTCATGTCTGTACATTAAGAATATTTAAGTGAAAATCAAAAAAAGGGGGTCTATAAGAGCCACAGAACCTAAAAATAACATTTTTGAAAAAAATGTCTGTCTGTCTGTCTGTCTGTCTGTCTGTCTGTCTGTCTGTCTGTCTGTCTGTCTGTCCATATGGGAATGTTTGTCGTCGCATCACGCTAAGACCACTGTATAGAATGAAATGAAATTTGGCAGGCAGGTAGCTTATGACCTGAAGAGCATTATAGGAAATTATTATCCCGAAAAACGAAAGGGTTCCCGTGGGATCTTCAAAAAATTGTAGCTATCTATTTGACAGTATTTCAGCCAAACTACTTAACGTATTTAAATGAAATTTGGCAGGCAGGTAGCTTATGACCTGAAGAGCATTATTGGAAATTATTATCCCGAAAAACGAAAGGGTTCCCGGGGATCTTAAAAAAATTGTAGCTATCTATTTGACGGTATTTCAGCCAAACTACTCAACGTATTTAAATTAAAATTTGGCAGGCAGGTAGCTTATGACCTGAAGAGCATTATTGGAAATTATTATCCCGAAAAACGAAAGGGTTCCCGTGGGATCTTCAAAAAATTGTAGCTATCTATTTGACAGTATTTCAGCCAAATTACTTAACGTATTTAAATGAAATTTGGCAGGCAGGTAGCTTATGACCTGAAGAGCATTATTGGAAATTATTATCCCGAAAAATGAAAGGGTTCCCGGGGGATCTTAAAAAATTGTAGCTATCTATTTGACAGTATTTCAGCCAAACTACTTAACGTATTTAAATGAAATTTGGCAGGCAGGTAGCTTATGACCTGAAGAGCATTATAGGAAATTATTATCCCGAAAAACGAAAGGGTTCCCGTGGGATCTTCAAAAAATTGTAGCTATCTATTTGACAGTATTTCAGCCAAACTACTTAACGTATTTAAATGAAATTTGGCAGGCAGGTAGCTTATGACCTGAAGAGCATTATTGGAAATTATTATCCCGAAATACGAAAGGGTTCCCGGGGGATCTTAAAAAAATTGTAGCTATCTATTTGACGGTATTTCAGCCAAACTACTCAACGTATTTAAATTAAAATTTGGCAGGCAGGTAGCTTATGACCTGAAGAGCATTATTGGAAATTATTATCCCGAAAAACGAAAGGGTTCCCGTCGGATCTTCAAAAAATTGTAACTACCTATTTGACGGTATTTCAGCCAAACTACTCAACGTACTTAAATGAAACTTGGCACAAAGGTGGATTGTAACATGAAATAATCAACATAATATTTTTAACCGACTTCCAAAATAGGAGGTGGTTTCTCAATACGTAAATATATTATGTTTTTTTATATTTGTTCGTGGATATCTTCGTCGTTTATGAATCGATTTTAAATATTAATGTTATACCACTACTACTTAGTCTTTGAAGATTATATACGTTGGGCGTCGCGGCGTTGGGCGCCGCGACGTTGGGCGTCACGGCGTCGGGCGTCAGCGTCGCGGCGTCGGGCGACACGGCGTCGGGCATCGGGCGTCGGCGTCGCGACGTTGGGCGTCGCGGCGTCAGGCGTCGGCGTCACGACGTTGGGCATCGCGGCGTCGGGTGTCGCGGCGTCGGGCGTCGGCGTCGCGACGGCGGGCGTCGCGGCGTCGGGCGTCGGCGTCGCGGCGTCGGGCGTCGGCGTCGCGGCGTCGGGCGTCGCGGCGTCGGGCATCGGGCGTCGGGCATCGGGCGTCGGCGTCGCGACGTTGGGCAACGCGGCGTCCTTCAGCGTCGCGACATCGGGCGTCGGCGTCGCAACGTTGGGCGTCGCGGCGTTGGGCGTCGGCGTCGCGGCGTTGGGCGTCGGCGTCGCGACGTTGGGCGTCGCGGCGTCAGGCGTCGGCGTCGTGACGTTTGGCGTCGCGGCGTCGGGTGTCGCGGCGTCGGGCGTCGCGGCGTCTGGCGTCGCGGCGTCGGGCGTCGTCGTCACGACGTTGGGCGTCGCGGCGTCGGGCGTCGCGGCGGCGGGCACCGCGGTGTCGGGCGCCGCGACGTTGGGCGTCGCGGCGTCCGTCAGCGTCGCGACGTCGGGCGTCGCGGCGTCGGGCGTCGTCGTCGCGACGTTGGGCGTCGCGGCGTCGGGCCATCGGGCGTCGCGCAGACGGGCGTCGTCGTCACGACGTTGGGCGTCACGGCGTCGGGCGTCACGGCGGCGGGCACCGCGGTGTCGGGCGCCGCGGTGTCGGGCGCCGCGACGTTGGGCGTCACGGCGTCCGTCAGCGTCGCGACGTCGGGCGTCGGCGTCGCGATGTTGGGCGTCGCGGCGTTGGGAGTCGGCGTCGGGCGTCGCGGTGTCGGGCGTCGCGGTGTCGGGCGTCGCGGTGTCGGGCGTCGCGGTGTCGGGCGTCGGGCGTCCCGGCGTCGGGCGTCGACTCCACGACGTTGGGCGTTGCGGCGTCGGGCGTCGCGGCGTCGGTCGTCGCGGCGTTGGGCATCATATACGGGACATTAGTGCGTTTAAACAAACAAACAATTTACATTTGGGGACTTTCGTTGCATGCGCTGCATAAACGGTTTAAGTCAAACAAACACCACGCGAACGAAGTCGCGGGCACAGCTAGTATATTATATAATTGCAAGTATTGCTCTTGAGGTAAATTGAATCTGGGGGCACGGTCGTGCCCCCGTCAAGACGAGCCAAGCGAAGCGCAAGGGCACTACCTACCTTTTCTCGAAAGGTTTCGTCGTTTTTTTGAACTCCCGTAACTTTGCTTTGGATGATGCTTAATAGTTGAAAATTTCAACATATAATGACACCAGTAAAAACATGAATTATACAAAGTTTGAATGTCGTAGCTACTATACTTTATATTTTATCGATGTGTAAAAACCCCTGATTTCGTCACTGACTCATTTATAGATCATCAAAATTCTTAGGTTACTTCCGGAAATCTTAGAAAGCTGAAGTTATGTATGTAAGCTGTTATTGCTACAAAACCAACAAAAAAATTATTTAAATGTAAATGCCGCCATTTTGAATCCAATATGCTGGACCACCATAATGGATTCAAAAGGATGTTTATTATAAGGATCTGATGAACTTTAATTTATAAAAGGAATATAATATACAAGTACATAAAAAACCTACGACCTACTTTTTGTAGGACACATAATCGTTCAGAGTTTTGCTCCATATAATTTATGTCCGACTTTATGTTTGTTGAGTGCGTTGCACTACTGCAATCAGTATATTCTATTATTCATCTACAAAAAGTCGGTCACCAATTATTAATCGGTGACCGACTGTTACCGAAGATGAAAAATATATTATTATATTATTTATGAGAGGAAAATTTGTTTTTTATCCACTTATTTAAAATTAGCGCGAATATGCAGGCAGCTAAAAATAAAATTGTAAATTGCTGTCGGTCACAAAATAACTATCGGTGTATGGAACAAGTCCGGCACAAGCTCCATCTGTTGTTAAATTTCTTTTCTGTAAAGTTCTTTGTATGCTTAGAATTATTATAATGTGATTTGTAAGAAACTCAAAATATTCTATAGAATTCCTTGTGCTAGTTACCATCATCACTACTACTAATAGATATAAGGTACTGTTGAAAATAATACGGCAGGCTTCGCGGCGCTGGGCGTCGGCAGGCGTCGCGTCGTGGCGCTGGGCGTCGGCAGGCGTCGCGGCGCTGGGCGTCGGCAGGCGTCGCGGCACTGGGCGTCGGTAGGCGTCGCGACGCTGGGCGTCGGCAGGCGTCGCGTCGGTAGGCGTCGTGGCGCTGGGCGTCGGTAGGCGTTGCGACGTTGGGCGTCGGTAGGCGTCGCGACGCTGGGCGTCGGCAGGCGTCGCGGCGCTGGGCGTCGGCAGGCGTCGCAGCGCTGAGCGTCGGTAGGCGTCGCGGCGCTTGGCGTCGCGGCGCTGGGCGTCGTGGCGCTGGGCGTCGGTAGGCGTCGCGGCGCTGGGCGTCGGCAGGCGTCGCGGCGCTGGGCGTCGGCAGGCGTCGCGGCGCTGGGCGTCGGTAGGCGTCGCGGCGCTGGCGTCGCGGCGCTGGGCGTCGGTAGGTGTCGCGGCGCTGGGCGTCGTGGCGCTGGGCGTCGTTAGGCGTCGCGACGCTGGGCGTCGGTAGGCGTCGCGACGCTGGGCGTCGGCAGGCGTCGCGGCGCTGGGCGTCGTGGCGCTGGGCGTCGGTAGGCGTCGCGACGCTGGGCGTCGGCAGGCGTCGCGGCGCTGGGCGTCGTGGCGCTGGGCGTCGTGGCGCTGCGCGTCGGTAGGCGTCGCGGCGCTGGGCGTCGGTAGGCGTCGCGGCACTGGGCGTCGGCAGGCGTCGCGGCGCTGGGCGTCGGCAGGCGTCGTGGCGCTGGGCGTCGGCAGGCGTCGCGGCGTCGCGACGCTGGGCGTCGGTAGGCGTCGCGGCGCTGGGCGTCGGTAGGCGTCGCGACGCTGGGCGTCGGCAGGCGTCGTGGCGCTGGGCGTCGGTAGGCGTCGCGACGCTGGGCGTCGGCAGGCGTCGCGGTGCTTGGCGTCGCGGCGCTTGGCGTCGCGGCGCTGGGCGTCGGTAGGCGTCGCGGCGCTGGGCGTCGGTAGGCGTCGCGACGCTGGGCGTCGGTAGGCGTCGCGACGCTGGGCGTCGGCAGGCGTCGCGGCGCTGGGCGTCGCGGCGCTGGGCGTCGCGGCGCTGGGCGTCGGCAGGCGTCGCGACGTTGAGCGTCGTCAGGCGTCGCGGCGCTGAGCGTCGGTAGGCGTCGCGGCGCTTGGCGTCGCGGCGCTGGGCGTCGCGGCGCTGGGCGTCGTGGCGCTGGGCGTCGGTAGGCGTCGCGACGCCTACCGACGCCCAGCGTCGCGACGCCCAGCGCCGCGACGCCTGCCGACGCCCAACGCCGCGACGCCAAGCGCCGCGACGCCTGCCGACGAGCAGCGCCGCGACGCCTGCCGACGCTCAACGTCGCGACGCCTGCCGACGCCCAGCGCCGCCGTCGGTAGGCGTCGCGACGCTGGGCGTCGGCAGGCGTCGCGGCGCTGGGCGTCGCGGCGCTGGGCGTCGGCAGGCGTCGCGACGTTGAGTGTCGGCAGGCGTCGCGGCGCTGGGCGTCGTGGCGCTGGGCGTCGGTAGGCGTCGCGACGCTGGGCGTCGGTAGGCGTCGCGACGCTGGGCGTCGGCAGGCGTCGCGACGTTGAGCGTCGTCAGGCGTCGCGGCGCTGAGCGTCGGCAGGCGTCGCGGCGCTTGGCGTCGCGGCGCTGGGCGTCGCGGCGCTGGGCGTCGTGGCGCTGGGCGTCGGTAGGCGTCGCGACGCCTGCCGACGCCCAGCGCCGCGACGCCTACCGACGCCCAGCGTCGCGACGCCCAGCGCCGCGACGCCTGCCGACGCCCAACGCCGCGACGCCAAGCGCCGCGACGCCTGCCGACGAGCAGCGCCGCGACGCCTGCCGACGCTCAACGTCGCGACGCCTGCCGACGCCCAGCGCCGCCGTCGGTAGGCGTCGCGACGCTGGGCGTCGGCAGGCGTCGCGGCGCTGGGCGTCGCGGCGCTGGGCGTCGGCAGGCGTCGCGACGTTGAGTGTCGGCAGGCGTCGCGGCGCTGGGCGTCGTGGCGCTGGGCGGCGGTAGGCGTCGCGACGCTGGGCGTCGGTAGGCGTCGCGACGCTGGGCGTCGGCAGGCGTCGCGGTGCTGGGCGTCGCGACGCTGAGCGTCGGTAGGCGTCGCGGCGCTGGGCGTCGGCATGCGTCGCGGCGCTGGGCGTCGGCAGGCGTCGCGACGTTGAGCGTCGGCAGGCGTCGCGGCGCTGCTCGTCGGCAGGCGTCGCGGCGCTTGGCGTCGCGGCGTTGGGCGTCGGCAGGCGTCGCGGCGCTGGGCGTCGCGGCGCTGGGCGTCGGCATGCGTCGCGGCGCTGGGCGTCGGTAGGCGTCGCGACGCTGGGCGTCGGCAGGCGTCGCGGCGCTGGGCGTTGGCAGGCGTCGCGGCGCTTGGCGTCGCGGCGCTGGGCGTCGGTAGGCGTCGCGACGCTGGGCGTCGGCAGGCGTCGCGGCGCTGGGCGTTGGCAGGCGTCGCGGTGCTGGGCGTCGCGACGCTGAGCGTCGGTAGGCGTCGCGGCGCTGGGCGTCGGCATGCGTCGCGGCGCTGGGCGTCGGCAGGCGTC
Organism: Celastrina argiolus; assembly: GCA_905187575.2. NCBI lineage: Eukaryota > Metazoa > Arthropoda > Insecta > Lepidoptera > Lycaenidae > Celastrina > Celastrina argiolus. The sequence goes on from LR994584.1 coordinate 9,131,335, forward strand.
GCGACGTTGAGCGTCGGCAGGCGTCGCGGCGCTGCTCGTCGGCAGGCGTCGCGGCGCTGCTCGTCGGCAGGCGTCGCGGCGCTTGGCGTCGCGGCGTTGGGCGTCGGCAGGCGTCGCGGCGCTGGGCGTCGCGGCGCTGGGCGTCGGCATGCGTCGCGGCGCTGGGCGTCGGTAGGCGTCGCGACGCTGGGCGTCGGCAGGCGTCGCGGCGCTGGGCGTTGGCAGGCGTCGCGGCGCTTGGCGTCGCGGCGCTGGGCGTCGGTAGGCGTCGCGACGCTGGGCGTCGGCAGGCGTCGCGGCGCTGGGCGTTGGCAGGCGTCGCGGCGCTTGGCGTCGCGGCGCTGGGCGTCGGTAGGCGTCGCGGCGCTGGGCGTCGGCATGCGTCGCGGCGCTGGGCGTCGGCAGGCGTCGCGACGTTGAGCGTCGGCAGGCGTCGCGGCGCTGCTCGTCGGCAGGCGTCGCGGCGCTTGGCGTCGCGGCGTTGGGCGTCGGCAGGCGTCGCGGCGCTGGGCGTCGCGACGCTGGGCGTCGGTAGGCGTCGCGGCGCTGGGCGTCGGCATGCGTCGCGGCGCTGGGCGTCGGCAGGCGTCGCGACGTTGAGCGTCGTCAGGCGTCGCGGCGCTTGGCGTCGCGGCGTTGGGCGTCGGCAGGCGTCGCGGCGCTGGGCGTCGCGGCGCTGGGCGTCGGCATGCGTCGCGGCGCTGGGCGTCGGCAGGCGTCGCGGCGCTGGGCGTCGGCATGCGTCGCGGCGCTGGGCGTCGGCAGGCGTCGCGACGTTGAGCATCCAGGCGTCGCGGCGCTGAGCGTCGGTAGGCGTCGCGGCGCTTGGCGTCGCGGCGCTGGGCGTCGCGGCGCTGGGCGTCGTGGCGCTGGGCGTCGGTAGGCGTCGCGACGCTGGGCGTCGGCAGGCGTCGCGGCGCTGGGCGTCGGCAGGCGTCGCGGCGCTGGGCGTCGGCAGGCGTCGCGGCGCTGAGCGTCGGTAGGCGTCGCGGCGCTTGGCGTCGCGGCGCTGGGCGTCGGTAGGCGTCGCGGCGCTGGGCGTCGGCAGGCGTCGCGGCGCTTGGCGTCGCGGCGTTGGGCGTCGGCAGGCGTCGCGGCGCTGGGCGTCGGTAGGCGTCGCGGCGCTGGGCGTCGGCATGCGTCGCGACGCTGGGCGTCGACAGGCGTCGGGGCGCTGGGCGTCGTGGCGCTGGGCGTCGGCTGATCACATAATTGGCTGACTAGAAATATGATCCATGCGTCGGATGGGCATGTAAAAAGTCGGTCCTGCGCTTGATCTCCCGCCAGTCGTGTCGGTTATCAGTCCCAGTGGGTTACGAGAGTGAAGAAAAAGAGAGTGCTTCTATGCATTGCGCACACACTTGGGCACTATAAAATAACTCCTGCGTAGCTGGACTGGTTTCAATGAAACCGGTCACCGTCACCGAAATCAGTGTGGGAGATATTAATATTATTATTTTAGCAAACACTAAAATTATAAAACAAGCTTATGACTAACAACTAGCCACCCGGATAAACTTTCGCACTTTCGAAAAAAAAAACAAGAATACCTACAGTTTTTTAAGAATACAGAGAGTTCAATTATAGTAGTGAGGTGTTTTATTGAAGTTCGGTGTTACACAGCCACAATGGAGACTTATAGTTTTCATATCAACCCCTACAATATGGGTAACAAATGATGAGAGAGTTTGAGAAAACAAATACAATTCATACAAGATTTCATGAATGCCGCTATTTTTAATCCAAAATAGCGATTTATCGTTTTCACAGGTACTCTCACAATATAGGTATCAAATGAAAGAGAAATACATTAAATCATCTAAATTCCAGACGAAGAATAAGGCGAAAGTAATTGCCCGGGGTCAAAATAGTTTATTTTTAAACTCAAACAAGTCCATTAACCAACTTACAAAAATAAATGAAATCCCACCAAAAACATTTTCATGTAAAAATGTTGCCAAGACGAGTCTATATAGCTTACCCTGTGAAAAAGTTATCAGATATCGTATAAAGCCAAACTCTAAAGACTACTCGCCCTAAATCTACAAGCACCTTGATCAAAATCTATCATAAAGTGGACAAATCCCATGTAGAACCAAAGTTCTTGATCTATGCGCCCTTACTTTACTAGGCTTAGCTTCACTTACTCTACATTTCAGTTAAAACGTTATGCTTGGCCGTTTTATTTCACACACGATAAATGAATGCCTATAAAATCTTCGTAACGGTAGCAAAACGGCCAAGTATCACAAAATGTTTTTGGTGGGATTAAATATTATATTAAATGTATTGTTAGAATCAAAGGTATGTATATAATAATAATATAAGTATCTTATAGTCAGTTATCAGTCCCAGTGGGTTACGAGAGTGAAGAAAAAGAGAGTGCTTCTATGCATTGCGCACACACTTGGGCACTATAAAATAACTCCTGCGTAGCTGGACTGGTTTCAATGAAACCGGTCACCGTCACCGAAATCAGTGTGGGAGATATTAATATTATTATTTTAGCAAACACTAAAATTATAAAACAAGCTTATGACTAACAACTAGCCACCCGGATAAACTTTCGCACTTTCGAAAAAAAAAACAAGAATACCTACAGTTTTTTAAGAATACAGAGAGTTCAATTATAGTAGTGAGGTGTTTTATTGAAGTTCGGTGTTACACAGCCACAATGGAGACTTATAGTTTTCATATCAACCCCTACAATATGGGTAACAAATGATGAGAGAGTTTGAGAAAACAAATACAATTCATACAAGATTTCATGAATGCCGCTATTTTTAATCCAAAATAGCGATTTATCGTTTTCACAGGTACTCTCACAATATAGGTATCAAATGAAAGAGAAATACATTAAATCATCTAAATTCCAGACGAAGAATAAGGCGAAAGTAATTGCCCGGGGTCAAAATAGTTTATTTTTAAACTCAAACAAGTCCATTAACCAACTTACAAAAATAAATGAAATCCCACCAAAAACATTTTCATGTAAAAATGTTGCCAAGACGAGTCTATATAGCTTACCCTGTGAAAAAGTTATCAGATATCGTATAAAGCCAAACTCTAAAGACTACTCGCCCTAAATCTACAAGCAACTTGATCAAAATCTATCATAAAGTGGACAAATCCCATGTAGAACCAAAGTTCTTGATCTATGCGCCCTTACTTTACTAGGCTTAGCTTCACTTACTCTACATTTCAGTTAAAACGTTATGCTTGGCCGTTTTATTTCACACACGATAAATGAATGCCTATAAAATCTTCGTAACGGTAGCAAAACGGCCAAGTATCACAAAATGTTTTTGGTGGGATTAAATATTATATTAAATGTATTGTTAGAATCAAAGGTATGTATATAATAATAATATAAGTATCTTATAGTCACGAAGTAGAAAATAAAGTATAGTTAATCTCCCGCCATGTGTAATGTTCCTTGAAATATAATTATTTATAATATATTTATAATAATTATTATAAAACCTTATACATGGCGCCGTTGTCGTCGCGGTACAGACTCGCCGCCGCCGCCGCGGTGTCATGTGAAAACTACTTAGAGTTGTATATTACATTGATAACAAATCATAAAAATAATCACATTTAGATTTTTTCACGGTGTACCTTTTTTTTCATAAACGCTGTACTGTTTTTTTAAATAGCTTTTTATCAAAAAAAAAGTACAGCGTGCACATGGGATACCGCTTAACGCGGTTGAAGCAAAAAGTAGTATTCGATAAAACAAACAAAATAGTACAGAAATGCCGTCTACTATCATTTAATAGAAGTTTAATCTTTATATTTTTAATGAAGAACGTATTTTGTGAAGCTTTCTTGTGATGGAAAGGATAGCACCTTTACAAATTAAATCCAACAAAGTGACGTGGAACAAACCAGAGATTATAGAACAATAATCTTAATCAGAATTACAATGGTCTTCCCTGGGCAACAAAGGGGTTTATCTGATCTCGCTCAACCGCTCAAGGAGCCAACAGCGTGTAAACAATCCGCAAGGAAACATGCGATATCAACCATTTCACAACCTAGTAAGAATAATATTAAGAACATTTGTTATGCGGGATACGCGGCCACGGAAACTATAGTTAAATTAAGAGGCTCTCAAGTCATAAAATTACATGACAGGACATCTTATGCGTGAAGTATTTCGAACGCAACTCTAATGTTCTTCTTACTGATTGTTATTTTATAATCTGAGATAATATTTTTTTTAGTAAGATTTAACTTTTTTTACTACAACGAAAGGAAGGTAATGATTTTGGTAGTTTATGTTTGTATGTTTCTTCCGCCGACGCCGTGGCGAATATTAATCCGAAATTAATCAATAGTTGCTTGATAATAAAATGTTTAATAATAACGGGTGACATACGTAAATTATACGTAATCACTTAATCAGGTTAAAGGTTTTTATAAAAATGTTGGTTATTGAATTTGGATGTTGAAAAAAACCTAATTTGTGACTTATATATAATGTTTGGGTCGCTCGCGGCCTCGCGCCGCATCTATTTGCTACGAATTCAACTGTCACAGATGAATAGCGACTCTCCGTCTCATATCGCTTCATACAATTTTTACTAACGTCTGAAATGAGAAATAGTTTGTATAAATCTTAGTCGTGGTCTCCGATTGTAACGGTTTCCATAGATACAAAACTCGTGCCTTTTATCTTGTCTATATCCAATTTATTCCAAATCCCCGAATTTTTAAGCAGCGAATGAACTGAAAATGATCAATTATTGCACTCGCGATCACGTCAGTTTGAAAAAATATCAAAATCAGTTAAAATATAAATATTACTATCAAACCATATGAGAGTTACAATGCATCAGACAGACACGTTAAACTTATAAGAATTCTCTGTTTTCGTTGGAGTTGATAAATAAGTTTTTTTTTTCTTTTAATGTTTCTTCAGAAGATATAGGTATGTCGGAGGAAATCATGAGTCGAGTTGTTTATTGATTGCTCAGAATATTTATTGTTTATGATTTAGTTAGTTTTAAATTCATTTAATTACTTTTAAATTCTTAATTCAATTTAAGATAATTTGTTACTATTTTATTAACGTAGAAATCTTTATTTCATTTAAATTGTAATAATTTTATTAACGACCAATCAGAGCAGAGCGCGGGAGCGCCTCGAGTGGGGTTGAGGCGCCATCTTTACTTTAGAGTGTTGAACAGATATGGGGACACATTTAAGTTTTGATTGTCGATCGAGTTGGATCGTATCGTGAATTATTGGTGTGTGTGTTAAAGTAAGATCGGTGCCCCAAACTCACTGCTCGGTCTTAAAAAACTAATTCGTGAAAAAGTGTTTACAAAGTGTTTAAACTGTAATAAATTAGTTAAGCAGTGATCGTTGTGTTTTGTGCCCGCATTTTACCCACGATGATGCCCACTACTCCCATTACCGCTGATGACCACGGTGGCGAGGATAATGTTTCTCCGACATCAGAAGTGGGATCGGTGCTGGCACAAATTGTGAGTGAACCGACAGCAGCAACTGACGGATGGCGAGCATTATTTGAAGCGCAACAGACCAGCATGAAGCTACTCGTCGAAGCGCTTACTAAGCCACAAAATCTGGAGGACAATAGCATCACGCTGCCTAAATTCCAGCCGGAAGATGCAGATAATGACGCCCGGGCCTGGCTAGCAACAGCGGACATTTTCCTATCGGATCAAGATATACAGGGAAGTAAATTGATTCTCATACTCAGTAAGGCTATGAGAGGTTCGGCCGCAACTTGGTTCTCTCAAATAGCTTTTCCAAATATGAAGTGGATAGATTTTAAAGAAATTTTTCTTTCTCGTTTCGATACTCTCGACACATGTGCTGCAACAGTGCTAAAGTTGCTTACTGGTAAACCGCAGGAAGGCGAGTGTCTTGCCGCATATGCGAGCCGTTTATTTACTTTACTTACAACGCGATGGGGTAATTTGGGAAAGGAAGAAATGGTGGTATCTTTGATACTAGCCCATATGGGGCAAATCGAGCCACGTTTGCATCGCTGTATTTTTTCTGAAGAAATTTCTACCCGCACTAAAATGCAACGAGAGCTTATGGCTTATTCTTATCGTAAGCGCAGTTACCAAGAAATAGGGAAGAACATTATTAGTTCTACACAAGAAAACAAACGCCCTAGGTTAAGTTCTATTTCAACTAAATGTTACTCTTGCGGAAAGCTAGGTCATAAATCTTTTGAATGTTTCAGCCGACCGCATGATAAGCAGTCAACAGCTTCGACGCCTGAGCGCCCCAACACGGCCGTCCCTACGCGGCCCCTGGTGACATGCTACAGATGTGGTGTTGAGGGTCATGTGGCATCGCGATGCTCTAAAACACCTGCGAGCACTAGCGCACAGCCCACCGCATCTACCATTGTAAAGCGAGTGGACGTATGTGGTGTGAAACCTGTCACCGGAATAATTACACAATTTGGTGAGCAATTTTCATTTTGTTTCGATTCCGGGGCTGATTGTTCTTTAATCAAAGAAAGCGTCTCTCGTAAGCTTGTTGGTACATTTCAACGTGCGATTGTTACTCTTACTGGTGTAGGCAAATCTAGCGTTCTATGTGACTTACAAATTTTGTGTAAAGTAGTTCTTAACGGTCATAGCATACAAATTTTATTTCACATTATCCCTGATGATTACCTAAATAACGATATTTTAATTGGTCGCGATTTGTTGGCCTTGGGCTTATCAGTGCAAATAACTAGTGATAAACTTACTGTATTTGAAAAGCCTTCTCTAGTTAATATTTGCAGTATAGGTAACACGGTGACTGACTTTCATGACGTGGATACTGATGTACCTGACGTCATTAAATTACAATTAGTGGAACTCCTAAGCTGCTTTCAGAACTCATTTGTTGAAGGTACTCCTACTTGTAGAGTTAAAACAGGTGAATTAGAAATTAATTTAGTAGATCCTAGCAAGATTGTGCAACGGCGGCCTTATCACTTGAGTCCTGAAGAGAGAGCGATAGTCCGTACTAAGTGTGCTGAACTTTTATCTGCTGGAGTTATTAGACCAAGCAAGTCTCCCTTCTCCAGTCCAATACTTTTGGTGAAGAAGCGCGATGGCACGGACCGAATGTGCGTAGATTACCGTGAGTTAAACGCTAACACAGTTCCCGACCGGTACCCCTTACCTTTAATCAGTGATCAAGTTCAAAGGTTATCAGGTGCGCGATATTATACGTGTCTCGACATGGCTAGTGGCTTTTATCAAATCCCCATCAATATAGAATCAAATTCAATAGAAAAAACTGCTTTTATTACACCGGACGCTCATTACGAGTTTACTGTCATGCCGTTTGGTCTACGAAATGCACCATCGGTATATCAGAGGGCTATTAATACAGCGCTAGGTGACCTTGCTTACTCTTACGCAATTGCCTATATGGACGATTTAGTTATTCCCGCAAATAATGAAGAGCAAGGGCTGGAACGGTTACGTGTAGTGCTTAAAATTCTTAGTGATGCAGGATTTTCATTTAATAAAAAGAAATGTGTGTTTTTAAAAAAACGGGTCGAGTTTTTAGGTTATGAAATATCGGAGGGTGAAATCAGGCCTAACCCCCGTAAAGTAATTGCGTTGACTAGTTCCTTACCACCAAATACCATAACTCAACTTAGACAATTTTTGGGCTTAGCATCCTACTTTAGACAGTTTGTCAATAACTTTTCGCTTAAAATGGCACCGCTTTACCGTCTGTTAGCCAATAACAATTCCAAAATAATTTGGACTGCAGAATACGAAAGGATAAGACAGGAGATTATATCGGTGTTGACTTCATCACCGGTGTTAATGCTTTTTAACCCTGAACTGCCCATTGAGTTACACACAGATGCCAGTAGTGACGGATACGGCGGAATTCTCTTTCAAAAGGCTGCTACGAAATTACACCCGGTAGAGTATTATAGTAAACGCACTACACCTGCAGAATCACGATATCACTCATATGAGTTGGAGACATTGGCCGTCGTCAATTCGGTAAAACATTTTCGTCATTATCTTTACGGTAGAACCTTCACAGTAGTTACTGATTGTAATTCTCTAAAAGCCTCGAGGTCTAAGGTAGACTTAACTCCTAGGGTACACCGGTGGTGGGCATTCCTTCAGGCTTTTGATTTTGACATAGTGTATAGAGAGGGTAAGAAAATGGCCCACGTTGACTTTTTCTCGAGAAACCACTTGCCTGAAGAGAATGTCACTGCTAGAAGCAAAACTTTTAGTGTTAGTAGGGAGAGTTGTGTTGGAGAAAAACGTGTTAATATAGCTGAGTTATCTTCGAACTGGTTACAAGCGGAACAACGAAGAGATCCTGAATGTAAAGACATTATAAGTAAACTCGAAAACGATGATCTTGACTTAGAGAGTTGTCGAATCTATGAGTTGCGTTCTAATGTGCTCTACAGAAAAATTCAAAGAAACAGTCGTAACATTTGGCTACCAATTGTACCTAGAGCTTTTCGTTGGTCAGTAATAAATCACATTCATGAGTCCATTCTTCATTTGGGATGGGATAAAACGTTAGAAAAGGCTTATCAGCATTATTGGTTTCCTAACATGTCTAAATATGTCCGAAAATTTGTCGAAAATTGTATAACGTGTAAAGTAGCCAAGTCGCGAAGTGGTAAGCAACAGATAGAGTTACACCCTATACCTAAAGCTAATATTCCTTGGCATACGATCCACATTGACGCAACAGGCAAACTTAGTGGAAAAAATGATCAAAGGGAATATGTTTTTGTTCTTATAGACGCTTTCACCAAATACGTGTTACTTCGGCATTCCACTAGAATCAATACTAATAGTGCAATAAGTGCTCTTAAAGTTTCAGTGTCACTTTTCGGAACCCCCGTGCGTATTATTGCAGATCAAGGTAGATGCTTTGCAAACAAAGAGTTTAAAGACTTTTGTGCCAATCACAATATTCAATTACATTTAATAGCAACCGGCTCGTGTCGCGCGAACGGCCAGGTAGAGCGTATAATGAGTACGCTCAAGAACATGTTAACTGTCGTGGAAGTAAGCCCAAGTAGGTCCTGGCAAGATGCATTAGATGATGTCCAGCTATCTTTAAATAGTACGATTCATAGGGTAACTAAAGCTAGCCCCTTAGAATTGTTAATAGGTAGAGTAGCTAGACCTTTAAATTTATTAACCGTTGATGATCACGAGGTTGAGGTTAATTTGGAAGAGGTTAGAATACAAGCTAATAGGCTAATAAGAGATAACGCGTATCTTGATAAAGCACGGTTTGATAAAAACAAAGCGAGAGTCACATCTTTTTCTGTAGGAGATTACGTTTTGATTGAAAATCACGAACGGAATCAAACAAAATTGGATCCTAAATTTAAGGGACCTTATGAGGTCATTGAAATACTGGACGGTGACAGGTATCACCTCAAAAGTTTGAATTGTAATCGTACATACAAGTACTCGAGAGACCGCTTACGTCCACTGCCCCAATCTTATGTTCCTATTGAGCTGGATCCGTTTGTGTCAGATGATAATGACGGTGAGTGTTTGTGCTGAGTGAATACTGGTAAGCCTTATAAGATCTTTATCAGCTTGGTGGTTGCTGGAATTAGGCGAGGTGGCCTACTAAGTCTGTTATGGCTAATTAAGGGCGAGGTGGCCAATCAAGGGCGAGGTGGCCAATCAAGGGCGAGGTGGCCAATCAAGGGCGAGGTGGCCAATCAAGGGCGAGGTGGCCAATCAAGGGCGAGGTGGCCAATCAAGGGCGAGGTGGCCAATCAAGGGCGAGGTGGCCAGTCAAGAGCGAGGTGGCGAGGTGGACATGAGCGAGATTTTTTTTTTTAAAAAAAAAAAACAAATTAAAGAAACTTTGAGTTGGCCTCAGTGCAGGCTGTTTTGGCTGTATGGATCGTTGCTTCGGTCAGGAATGGCCGAACGCATACCAATGACGATACTAAAATCTTTTTTTTTATTCTTTTTGTAGATACTGATGATGCACGGCCTTCAACATCACACGAGGGCGTGTAATATGTCAGGACGGCCGTGTCGGAGGAAATCATGAGTCGAGTTGTTTATTGATTGCTCAGAATATTTATTGTTTATGATTTAGTTAGTTTTAAATTCATTTAATTACTTTTAAATTCTTAATTCAATTTAAGATAATTTGTTACTATTTTATTAACGTAGAAATCTTTATTTCATTTAAATTGTAATAATTTTATTAACGACCAATCAGAGCAGAGCGCGGGAGCGCCTCGAGTGGGGTTGAGGCGCCATCTTTACTTTAGAGTGTTGAACAGATATGGGGACACATTTAAGTTTTGATTGTCGATCGAGTTGGATCGTATCGTGAATTATTGGTGTGTGTGTTAAAGTAAGATCGGTGCCCCAAACTCACTGCTCGGTCTTAAAAAACTAATTCGTGAAAAAGTGTTTACAAAGTGTTTAAACTGTAATAAATTAGTTAAGCAGTGATCGTTGTGTTTTGTGCCCGCATTTTACCCACGATGATGCCCACTACTCCCATTACCGCTGATGACCACGGTGGCGAGGATAATGTTTCTCCGACAGGTATATATTTTGAATGGTAATAATTATCATTATAACAGGCCCTGTGGTTGAAATTTTACCGTTTCTGGGTGTTTTTTTGTTTTTGTTTGGCGGGGTTTACCGGTGGTAGCATTTGTTTTGTTGTCTTTCCGTATAAATCTTGTTAAGTTTCATTTGGAAATAAAATATTTATAATTCATACCATAAAATCTAATTTTCAAACTTCAATTTTGCTTATTACACAGAGGAAGAAAAAATATAGTGGCAGATTCTTAATCATCACGTTAGTGTGAGTAACACCGTAGTCTGTTGTAAGTTCAATTTTTATTTTTATTTTATGTACATATTAGTAAGCAAAGAATAGCTTTCTGCGCACCTTCCTTCACATTACTATTTGTATATTTTGTATTTTCGATTCACGTAATAATATAATAATAAGGCCTATTTTCCCAAATGCGACGTGGCAATCAAATACTTCCTTCTTATCCTTATTAGAGTTCATTTAATCAATATTTTTGAGCTAGCCATTAGGCTGCCAATTAAGGAAAATGACTGCAACATGTGCCGGCTTTTATCTTCATCGTTAATTTCGTGCCCTAAAAGAAAATTACAGTCGGTTTAAATTGAAGATATCCAAGTAGTCGTATATCTTATTTAACGAACTGGTCTCAATGCCTCATTAGTGTTGCCTCAAAGAAATGGCTCGATTTGCTACAAATTACAGTACCCACGATGCTTAACTTTAAATTTAACTCTTCTTAATTACTTATTGCGTACTAACTCTTGGTTAGTGGAGCCTAATGAGAGAATCATTACTTCGGTTACTTTATTCTTATTTGTATTTTATATTAACAACACAAACAGAACAGTTAGATGATATAGTTAGATAGTATTATGTGTCTGTATGTGTAACTTGACAATTGGCTTATTGAATGAATATTAAATTTACTTACTTTTGGACGAAGAAAATCAGAAAATAAGAAAGATGAGCGAAATCTAAAATAAGATTAGGATAAGTTTTAAAACATTTAAGTTTTAAGCAATAAAATAAAATTGCGAGAAAGATAAAGACAATTTACTTTTGGACGAAGAAAATCAAAAAGATGAGCAAAATCTAAAATAAGAATTAGGCTAAGATTTAAAACATTTAAGTTTTAAGCAATTAAATAAAATGATCTATCTCTTACTTGCAAAACCATAGGCCGTGTTCCAGGAGACGCTCTAAACGTTTAGATCATTCATAACGCTGACATTGACAGCTGTCAGTGCCTATGAAAACAGTTCAAAACGACCCTAAACAGTGCTAAAGAAACGCAAAACTGAATGAAAAAAACGTTTTTTTCGTTTACTATCAGGTCCTGGAACACAGGGATAATTGTATGCAGGTTGGTGTATATTGTCTATGTAGGGTTAAAATGACGTCATAACTTGTCGGTCGCACTTTATATTATCTTTATTATTTATAAATCAATAATTTTAGTTTTACATTATTTGTTTACCAAGAGGCTATAAAAACATTCCAAACATTAATTGACATTGATTGCCCTATATCACCAAGATATCATTAACTTTGTCCATTCTAATATTAATATTTTTTTGTAATACAATATCATTTAGCGAACTAATTGACCATCCATATCGTACAATTATATTACTCCCAATATCGTAATGTATCGGTATATTTTCCATTATAATATATCGGTATATTTACCGTTCCACGTGATTGTGCGTAATATCTGTCGGTCCTAATCGTGTTTCCAATTCAACAAAGACCAATTGGTCTCGATATCCAATTTGTAAGTTATAATTCAGGGATTACCTGACTTTATACAAATAACTTCGTGGAATTACGAGATTAGAAATTGAATATTACTTGATTCAACTCGTGTAGAGTTCAATAGTAAAAAATGATTTTTACTATATAATACTATTAATCTAATACTTATCACACTTATATGATAAAGGTGAAATTGCGAAAATACTGAACGGATTTTGATGAAATTTGGTATCGTAGTAGTTCACTTGCTAGATTAACATGTAGACTACTTTTTACCACAAAAGAATGTACAGTTTCCACGGAATTTTAAAAGAAACATTTTTTATATTTAGATTAAAAATTTTAGCTCGTGTTAATGTGATATATTGCCCTAGACTTGTGGTTTAAATCACGTATCAAAAAAGTAATTGATGAACCTAATATAAAGTGGTCTAAGACGGATATATCCAGGGATGGGCATGTAAATCTTGTCAATACTCCATGCCACTAAGTTGTGAAAGTTATGGAGAGAGCGTTTTTGTACTGCGCACACATGGGCGCTATAAAATAGAATCCTTCGTAGCCTTACTGGTTTCAATGTAATCAGCGGAATCGTAGCAAAAGTGGAGTGAAGGGTATTTAGCTTCGTCCGTGTAGAACTTCTTAATACTTAACCTTTACTTGTCGAGTAGCGTGATCGATATCGATAAATAACACACATGACAATCTGATTTGGTAAACACATCTCTTGAATAACATGACATTTTTACTGAAATGAGCGTCCGCGGCCTAGTAGGTAGACCTTTGATTAGCACATGAAAGGGTGCAGGTTCGATTCCCAGAATGTGGCATGTACCAATGAGACTTATTCAGAGCTCAAAAGACGGATGCTCTAACGGTGAAGGAAAACATCGTGAGGAAACCCGTAAGTTGGCCCAGCGTTACCTTCATTCCTCTGACCGACTATGTTGTGAATGCCGCATGTGTTGGGCAATCATGCGATTTAAACCGCCTGTTCTAGGCACTACAGTATTTAAAGAGTGGTTACGTCGCTCGGAGAATACTGCATAAATTATCCAATTAACCGATGCAAAGGCCTTTTTTAAATGAATATAATGTTGGGGTATACTTCACAGTTCATCAAATCACCGGCGGCATCGTAGATCACAGATAAAGAAATAACAAATCTTATCCAACACGGGTGATATACGGCAATGGAAGCCGACGTCGTTGATTCCCGAACCTCATACAATTGGGAGGCTGGGGACGACTTGTCTATTAATTTGATTACAGACCCGTACCTGATTATATGTATGAGGTTACTTAAGGTTTATACGATCCCTGAAATAATATCTATGGACGCTTAACAATACGACCTGGCTCCATGCAAAGTATCCGAAAAACTTGTTAAAATGTATTATTTCTGTAAAATGTATTGCAGAAGAAAAACAATGTTATTACATAAGTGGCATCTCGCCTTTGATGATAATAAATGACCTTTAAACCTAAACCTAACTTGTGTTACAGGTACCAGTCAACGGAAATATATTTAATACTTGTATATAGTCACAAAGTAGATAATAAATAGATATAGTAAACACTATACATATTTAAGATTTTTTATATTATACACAAATTTAATACACGTCCATGACCCTGGAACACTGAAAACTTTTTTGTTCTCTCGGCGGGATTCGAACCTGCGACATCCAGCTAGCTAACGCGCTCAACCACCAACGTAATGTTGAAGCTATAAGACCTCAGGGTAAGGCCCCAGAACTTTTGTACATTTTATACAATTATGTAAATGTTTACGAAGTCCATCACAGTTTTGGTAAACTAAAACCGTTAATATTTGTTAGCTTACCTTTTTTAATTATTTATTACTAGCTGACCCGTGCACACTTCGTTGAGCATAGATACCGTTTAAAGCTTCCCTGGACTTCCACGATCATTTCAAGACCAAAAATAGCCGACTCGGTTCAGTCGTTCTCGAGTTTAAGCGAGACTAATGAACAGCAATTGATTTTTATATAGCCTATGTTACTCAGTGATAATGTAGCTTTCTAATGAAAAAATAATTATTAAAATCGGTCCAGTACTGATTGAGTTAAGTCGTTACATACAAAAATACAAATATTTCCTCTTTATAATATTAATCTATCTAGATTATAAATGATAAATAGTCAATTACTTCCTTACCCTGCTACTAGCCTGCAATTTACACGTTTTTTTAATGCTAGGTGCATTATACACAACAAATAGGTAACTTCAAATTCGATCTTTCCATATATACGCCATTTAAATTTTTACTGCCTATCTAAAAGGCCAAAGACCCTTTTAGTGGTTGAAATTTTAATGACATTCGAATTTCAACCACAGATCGATGTCTAGAAACAAACTTAAACTAGCATAACTTAAACTAGCATATTATAAGCTAAATTCAATAATACTGGCTGAACGCTTTCTGAATTATTAAAAGTATATTTTTCAGCCCAGAGCCGACCTCACATATTAGATTGCCACGTTCTATATAATAGAGCTCTCTCGCTGCAAATCCTTCAGCGCGGGTGGAATATCAAATTACTCTATAAGATTTCCGATTGTATTTTTAAAGTCAAAAGAATTGTGGATGTAAAAACTTTAACTTATGGTAAGCATTATCGAACACGAATTTAAATGTTTATTTAAATTTATAGTTTGTTTAAATTCAAATTTTAGTTTCTTTTAAGTACTTTAAATATTTTTAATAAGTGCTGTATATTCCCGCTTTCGTTTAAAGGCGACACAAGAGATAAACAAAGTGTAAAAGAACAGCTACTATAACTTTAAAATACGATTATACAAGACTTATACCTTTCCTCGTTTTGGAAATATATTTTTTCAAAAAAACTTAAAAATGTTTTTTTACCTTTTAACTTTTCTTATTTTTTGTCGCAAGAATAACATTTTTATTTTCCTAAAAAAAATTTTTTTTAATGCATTTCTCATATCATATGATATAGTTAAACGTGGCAAATACTTTGTAAACTTCGAATTCATCGAAGTCATAAAGTCGACTTGTGATCTGAGTCTAGAAGTCGATTCTTTAATTCTACAATCTCTTTGCTGTAAGTAAACCGACGCTGACTATTTATCTTTCTATTTACAGTATCCTGCTTTAGCTGTGGTGCTGAGGGACATAATTAATGACGCAATGACATCGACTTGCTGGGACAATACGAGATTTTACACTTTATTTTGATCGACGCTTATCATCAGCTTATTGCCGTTCACTGCTAAAGGTAAACAGGCCGCGCTGCGTTGCGGCTAGTGGACGAGGTACCCGAAGTGGCCGAAGCTGACTGGCGTGGTGCGGAGGGGCGGGGAGTGATGATGATGAAGGAGGCGTGTTCTGTCGAGGGTCACCAATGTGGGAGTAGTAGTGGGAGCCCCAAAGGGAGATCTCCGACCGAGTGAGATGCTCGGTCAGGCCGAAGCCCACTCTACTAGTTTTCAGATGTCGTATATATAGCGCCGGACTTAGAAAACTTCGATAGCGTGATGCAGGATTGTGGCGCTATTAGTATGCCACATCCAACCACACCAATATCAAAAGCACGGTAGTCTGTTGTTGTTTTTATGTTAATTTTATGTATTTTTACCGTCCAAAATAGTCAATTTCCTCTTCCTATATAAACTGTAACTGAGCCAAATTACCCATTCGTTAGCACAATTCTTCATATACAGGATGTAAAAAGAACAGTCAGTATAACTTTGAGATACCTTTCCTCATTTTGGAAATGAATCTTTTTATATTTATTTTGTCAATTCAAAAACCAGTAAACCATTTCCTATTTTTTTTAAATTATTTTATGGGAACATTTATTATGTTGGGGCATTTCTCATACAAACATGAAAGTCAAAAGTAAGTCTTTCAGCGCTGGTACTTTCACAGTATGCTTTACATATGAGGCACATATACACCCTAAAGTATTATCATTCATTTATTATACATTTTGGGGCCGTTCAAGTATTACGTAAGCAGATTTATTACAATTATTATACCCCCATTCCCCCTTGTCAGCAAAAGTAAGCAAAGCGGTTACCCCCTCCCCTATGCATACGTAAATATTTTTCTATTATATATTATTATTATTGTTTTTTAAATATTATTATGATTTTAAAAATAAGAATTTAGTATGGAGATTAGATTTTACTGATACGGTTTTTAACATAGAGCAAGGTAAAAAAATAGTATAATCCTAACATATTATTGTGCATTATTTGCGGCAATCCCTGAAAATGCGTTTGGTTTTCAAGAATAGACAATGTGAGGGTTGCCATTCGTGTAAAAAGTAATTTTAATACCGATGACGTAATCATCATCTAGACTCCCCTAACCCCCATGTCATCCAAAATAAGCAATACATATTATACCCTCCCGCCCCCGCATATTTCTTACGTTATACTTGAACGGCCTCCTAGTATAAGATATAATATGTTAAGTTTATTTTGATTTAATATTATCAAGAGTAATATTATCAACTACGAGTCATAAGACAAATTAATAATTTTTTATTGAATGTAAATCACTTTTACCCTTTTTTATTTTAATTCAAAAACTAGTACCTTAAATATGAAATGGTACAATAGCTAGTGATACTAGGTGTAGTATCTCTAGCTATTGTACCATTTCCCATAAATTGTAGAGTCTCGGTCCTCCGAGGCTCCTGCCTCCGTTCTAAACCGGCAAGGCTATTCCATCAAAATCAATGGTTCGTTCGAAATTCAAATCCCTTTTCATGTTCCCGTTAAACGTCACAAAACTCAAAGACAGATGATTCTCATTTCCCCTGGGATCAAAGTATCGTTAGAGTTTAAATACATTAAGTCAAGGATCTATCCAGGTAAATGAAAATGAGAAATTCTAATTCACATTGTTACTGGCGCACTAGTTGTGCTAATTTTGATTAGATTATACGAGCTTCGGGTAGCTGAAGCCAGCATAATAGATAATAATAATAATAATATCTATGGAGGCTTCACACCACGTCGATCTGGCCCTGTGCTAAGTATCCGAAGAACTTGTGTTACAGGTACCAGACAACGGAAATATATTTAATACTTTTATACTATACACATATTTAAGATTTTTATTATATTATACACAAATTTAATACACATCCATGACCCAGGAACATTGATAACTTTTTGTTCCCTCGGCGGGATTAGAACCCGCTACCTTTCGTTCGAGCACCAACACGCTCAACCAACTGCGCTACGGAGGTCGTCAAATGGATGAACTGAAGGACAATTCTCGTAATTAAAAATATTCAATTCGCAGTTTGATTCTTGTCTCTATATGTTGTCTTATAGGCACTCGCACGCTTTGAAACGTTTGTGAATGCGACCGAGTTACTTGACTGAAACCAATTACAAATTAACAATTTATTATGATCATACATTTCGTAGCATTTTACGAAAAGTGACGTTGCAATCGCATCAGAAGTTTTCAGAAGACTCGCTATGTAATAACCCAAATATAAAAATAACAAGTTAAGACTTGGTGACTTGTTTGACTTAAGAATTATCCTCCTGTTAACACAAGACCTACTGTTGACTTTAATCATCATCAGTTGACCGTTGAGCTCGAATATCCTATCGATCTATAAGTATCAAAATCAACGTATTCAAAAAGCGTCTCATTAAATCCCAATTATATTTAAAGATTCTATAAAAATACCATTGATTTTAAATGTCACGTTCTCCCCTACAATTGGCGAATGTAGTTATTATTCTACGTCACGCCAACAGATGGGTTTGATAACCCGGTCCTCTCACCCTAATATCGATATTCATAAGAAATATTACTTCGCACTAGAAAAATCTTGACGAAAAATAAATTTCCCGTTTATTCGAAAATATTAAATTGTAGAGTAAATATACATTTAAGTATCCTTTTCTTCTCATTTATCTGACCATAGCCACCTTTTGTATTTATCTAATGTTTTCTCAATTCTTTTTTTACTGTCTTATTTCTATTCAATTCAAACAAACAAACAATCAAATGTTTTCTCTTTATCATATTAGTATAAATATTACGAATTTCCAAATGCAGCACCCAAATACTTAAATAAATATTTTTTATTCAAATTTGCAGCAAACAATATTAATGTAAAAGCTATAACAAGAAAGATACCTAAATTCCTTTTTCATTTTCACTCATATTACCTTGAGGAGAATCGGCGTGAAGGGGCAATTGTGCCTTTTGAGTTTTTACTGAAGTGAGTAATTGGCAATGACATTGAAGGAGAAAAGAAATTAATGTTGGAATATTTTTATCGGGTAAACCGACTCGTTGCAAAATTGGAGAAAATGTGAATTCACAAGATAATAATAATATGTGTGCGAGCTGTCTCGCGCCAATTTGACGAACTCCGTGGCGCAGTGGTCAACCACTCTCATCTTCAGCGATCGAGATGTCGCGGGTTCGAATTCCGCGCAGGAAACAAATAGTTTTTAATGTTCCTGAGTCATGGGTGTGTATGAAATTTGTGTATAATATAATAAAAATCTTAAAATGTGTATAGTATAAAAGTATTAAATACAAGGTGTAAAATAAATAAGTGACAATACTTTAGCCTACTATGTAGAGTTTATTGTGAAAGTACCAGCCATGTTTCTATTAGAAATGCCCCAACATCATAAGTTTCAGCGCTGATAGTACTTTCTTAGTAAACTCTATATACGGGACCCATACACATTAAACACCCTAAGTATTATCACATATTAATGTTAGAGCCTGTATATTTTCGTTGTCTGGTACATGTAACACAAGTTCGGATACTTAACACGGGGCCAGATTGACGTTGTGTAAAGCGTGCTCAGATAAAAAAAAACATAATTTCAACTAAGAAGTCCACTCTACTTACCCGCCCCAAAAAGTATTTCTTGGGGGATAGTTGACTATACTCGCCACGCTTGGCATGCTGATAGGAGAGCGCAGTTTTCAGATAACAATTTCCGCGGAAACGTTGCCACTCATTTCCGGATATATTCCCCCTGTAACCTTTTACAACACCCACGGGAAATATGGTTGATGGGGGTCATATTCTTACTCCGTCACCCCTGGAATAAATACATCAGCGCTAGATTGTTAACGTAGTCATAGTTATGTCGCATCGCGTCACCAAAAATTGTGTCTAGGGCGTTTACGATTTTATCATTGTTTCGTTATTGTTTGTTTGTTTGTTTGCTTAAACGCGCTAATCTCAGGAACTACTGGTCCGATTTGAAAAATTCTTTTTTTGTTGGATAGTCCATTTAAAGAGGAAGGCTTTAAGCTATATAACATTACGCTGCGACCAATAGGAGCGAAGCGTCAGTGAGAAATGTTGCAAAAACGGGGAAAATTAATAACATTTGGGGACTTTCATTGCGTGCGCTGCATAAACGGCTTAAGCCACTCAAAAACCATGCCAACAAAGTCACGGGAAAAGCTAGTTGTCTATAAATAACTTATGTAACTTTATCAGTATATGACTAATAATAATCATACTAATATTTAATTGTTATAAACGTAACTAGTTGGTTATACGACACTTGTATCGAAATGATATTGATGTATCAATTATGGTAATTAGATTATATCTCCATAATAATAATAATAATTAATTAATGGATTACAAACGGCCGAACACTGAAACGATATTTCAATTGATAACGTATCACATGCTATCCTTGTCAATGCCAGCCTAAATGTAAATATTAATAATATGCCTGTAAATAGCATGGCTCCTAACTTTTTCAGTCATCATCATCATTTCAGTTCAAGGGATTTTATATTTAATTTAGGTGTCATTAAATCTATGGTTAGATTTTTTTGTCTACTGAAGTCTGCCAGCTATTAGCTGCAACTGGACTAGAGAACAATATACAATCGTTATAGTCTATCCTAGTCTTTCTCACATTGAGGAGAAACCCCCTGCAGTGAAGACGTAAGCGGTGGGCTTTCCTTTGTTTATCTCAAAAACTTTATTCCATTGTAACGAATTTGGGGAAATGACAATTAACCAAAACATCCAAGTTGCCTTATAAATAGAAATGAGAGGAACAAAGCCTCGGGGGTGTTCAAAAGCGATTTAAAAATCTTACCAGACGCGGGACGTGATTGACGAAAGTAAGGCAATACGATTGACGAAATTTGGGCAACTGTAAGACAACTTTTTAACGAAAATTGAGCACCTTTTTGACGTTATTTGGGCAACTTTTTGATAAAATTTGGGCAACTTTTTTGACGAAATTCGGGCAACTTCACGGATGAAAGTCGGGCACCTCGACGCTGTTTGTGGAAAGGCTTTTGTGGGCATTAGGATTAGTTTGGCGTAGCGAAACTGCACTGTTCGCCGCCTGCTCCATTTATCAAAGCCGAATTTGCCAAGTTAAATCCTTTTTATTTAAACTGTAGACTTAGTATTGACGGGTTGCCTTTGTTTACTTTACGTTTACCGAATTTTGTGTAATCAAGTCCGTATTAATGTAGTTTGTTTAGTTGTATTAGTATATTTTTTTTCGGTATCAGATAATCATATACATATAACTATATAGGTACCTATAATGGCGAAAGCTGGTGAATGCGTATGTACAGATTTTATTTCTTCACACGCAAACGGTTGGATCAACTTAGAAAAAATTGGCTATTCAGGAACCTGATAAGAGTATCAGTAGATAGGCTACTTTTTATCTCGTATGTAACCTAATTTTCAGTAAAATATACATGTTTCACGTTTGTAGGAATTGTCCTTAACAGGAATTGTACAGTATCGGCAAAACGGTATTCTCATAATTGTATGAGAATACCGTTTTGCTGATACTGTACTGAAACTATCGTAATATTGAAATAACAAAGTCGACCTTCAGTATAAAAACTAGATAGTCTCGTAACAAATCGTGATGTCATCGTGACGTCACCGCACGAATTTGTCCACGTATGGTAAAATATCCACTATGGGGGATAGTGTACAAAGAACGAGATAATTCAGCGGAGGTCAGTCGGCGCCGCTGACACTGACAAATTGTCGGTGGCGGGTTGCGACTAATGTCAACGTTTGGGACTTAAGGCCGCGACATACAAACAACATTTGAAATGAAGAATTTCCACCTTTCTTCATAGAAATATTTTCCTTCTTCGTTTCTTTTATTCATTTGATTCTTCATCCTTACATATTATAAAACAAAGTCCCCTGCCGCGTGTCTCGCGATAAACTCAAAGACTGCACACATCTTTATGCTGTTTTCACCTAAGCAAACTAACAAATAACGTCTCTCATTACATTGCATCAGAAAAAAGAAACATTTTTTTCCCCCGAAGTAGTTAGCAAACGTATGATGATGAATTATAACTAACTAAAACCACTCGCGATCACGGCAGGTTTGAAAGGACCATTTGGGAGTTTCGATGCCATAGACAAAAATACACACTTACACAAAGACCCTCTTTTTGTCAGGGGACAAAACATCCTATGCCGCATAGGCAAACTAACAAATAACGGCTCCCATTACATTGCACCAAGAACACCGCAATCAGAACTCGCAACCTTCGTAGCTAATGTACGGCGATAAATCCCCACGAATTTCCCCCGCAAATATCACTCCACTAATAACCCGGCAATTTTTCACGCGCACCATAAACGCAAATATCTGGTTCCGCAATTCATATTCCCGGTATCTTAGGTAGGTAATAAACACGTGAGTTATGGAGTATTATGTATCTTTTTCTAGAACTTTCATGGTTTTGACAAACTCATAGCAAAACTCCATAGAATAATATTTTAATGTATTATATCTAGCAATATCCTGTGAAAAATAATAACCACAACTTGCAAGGAAATAAGTGAGTGCAAAGCCCCACACCACGTTTGGTGGTCTGGGGCTTTGCACGATTATGTTAGCATTACTACTTGTGTGGTGGTGGTGTTTTCACGTTTTTGCTGGCGAGTGTACGCATATGCAGTGTGGGAAGGAGAGAGGTGCATCCAACGCATGCCTGCACACTCACTCATTTGCTTTCAGGTTTTGGTTACCATTTTTCGCGGGATATCTTCTCTTATATATAAAAATAAATTGCTGTTCGTTAGTCTCGCTAAAACTCGAGAACGGCTGAACAAATCCGGCTATTTTTAGTCTTGAAATATTCGTGGAAGTCCAGGGAAGGTTTAAACGGTTTGTATACTCAACGAAGTGGGCACGGGTCTGCTAGTTGCTAGATAAAAATTTAAATTTTAAACTTCTATTTACTCACACATGTTCCCGTCGTAATAAAATCTTGCACGTTAAAGACCTACCTAGTACTAGACTACGTAGTCGTAGATCGGATGAGTTCAAATTTCGCACGTTGCGTAACGATGAAATTATGATGACTTGGTGCTGATATGATGCTAGAGCTGGAAGGTGGTGTTAGAATCCCCCAACAAAACCACACAAGCCCATCAGTTGAATCTTGTTTGACTTGTATTTATGAGTACTTTGTTTCTATATGATATTCGGGGTCTGATAATAAAGGTTGTTATAAAAACTTGTTTTCAAAAAGAAAAGATAATAATTATTATGTATATTTCATATAGAAACAATAATCAGGGTTACCCCATACATTGTTTTCACTTGATTAGTATCAAGCAAATTTTTCGTGAGTACCCTCATTTTGATGAGTGGCTCAAGAATTTCTTGGACGGAACTCTCGAAGAAATTATTAGACGCCTCATCAAAATGAAGCTACTCAAGAAAAATTAGCTTGATATTAATCAAGTGAAAACAAAGTATGGGGGAACCCTGACTACAAGTACGTGTCGCTAATTCTCTACAGCCTGTTAGCAAAATTATTTACCTCCTAGTTGAAAACCTTGTAAAACTCTTGCATATTGCATTTTTATTTTACCATTTCAACCAATTACAAAAACGAAGTTAGATTTGAAATTTAAAAAGTGTACGAATAACCCTTCCATTTGCGAGCGGCACTAAAATTCGATAGCTCTAAATCGTCAGCTGGATGAAGCGCAGTGATTAATATCCCCGGCTCAATTTACAGCCGGTACGGCCCCGGTATGGCCCCGGCTTTCCAAACCAAATTAGCCCCAATACTTAGGCGATAAATTTGAAATTGCGTCTCAAATGGACCGAAATTTTGTGGTTTTTCGAAAATTTATACCCCCATGTACACCAGTGTGTTTTAGTAGCAATCATGTGCAGATGCGACCGTTGTATTTCGACACTCAAAACTAGAATTTATACGTTGTGCCCAAAATTATCTACTTATTTGTACACCTATAATATTTTCTATATACATTTTTACTGATCATATATTAAGTCGAAACATTAAGTATAAAATTTCGACCCAAATTGGTTAGAGAAATTCGACGAAAATTCGTCAGCTAATTACGGCATCGTTGGTCGATATTGCAATTAGTGGAGCTAATTCAGTAGAAAACGGTTTAGTGGAAATTGGGCTTGCGTCTGACAGACTCTGCAGCTGAAGCCAGCTAGTTACCAATCTCATTATTCGGGAATATTGGTTATTAAGTGGTTTTCATTTTAAAACTACGTTTTGAAATAATGCTTCTTTTGGCAATTTACGGAAAAATATGTAAGTAAGTTTTTACGATAGACGCGCACACTGACACAAAAAATTGACACCATGAAGATTGAATATAGCTAGTTTACATTTTACAGAACTAGCAACTGTATTCACAATTATTTATTCACGTTTTTCTGTTACCTACAACAGGTGTTTTGTATCTATTAGTCCGAATAATAATTTCTACAAACATAGGATAATGCAAAAGATACAATTAAATAAAAATCTAATTTACGCCAATGAAGCTAAAAGAAGTAAAGATTAACATTTTTAACGTGTAAGTATACACACACTTTATCTATAATAAAAATATTTCGGTGCCCGTTTACCTTATTAACGCAGGAGTTATTGCAACGCCAAAGTGTGTGCATACACATTCTTTTTCATTTCTCTCGTAATCCAGTGGGATGGATGACCGATAGGACTGGTAGAGATTTTTACTAGTTTTACCTGCATATTCGACGCGCAACTTGTGTGACAAGGCCGTTTTTTTTGGCCAAGAAAATGCATTACGCATTCCGAGGCATATGGGGACTCCTACCGCGAGTATGTGGGACTCGCTGTGTCCGAAGAGATGGTAAACTGGACGCAGCCTCTACCCACTAAAAACTCGGTGAATCAGACAAGGCCTGCATTTCACACTTCCATACATCCGCGAACCAGACAAGGCCTACATTTCACACTTTAAAACAACGTTTAAGCCCGGGAATAGAACCTTCGATCAACTGTTTAAATCCAATCACATTTTTTACTTTTTGTAGGCCGATTTTTTACCGATTTTGTCGCTCGTTGTTCCACCATACAATTATGTTCTATTTTGTATCCAACTTCTGTCAGTATGTTCTATTTTGTATCCGACTTCTGTCAGTATGTTCTATTTTTCACCTACAGAAAATCAGTCATAAAAAGTTTGCCGTAGGCGAGCACGCTTAACGGAATTGCGGTCTCTTATATTCTAAAAAGTAAGTCTTGTAAAAAGTACGTGACATATGATACAATCAGCTACTCCCCCGTATGTGATAAGATGACATTCGACAGGGCTCCCCTAACACCCTCCAGAATTAAAGCCCAACGATACAAAAAATTAAGGGTCTTTTTGCGACAAAGAAGATTTATAATAATTTTGCTACATAATTGAAATGTTACATATTGAATACACATAGTGTTCTATCACTTTACTAATAAAATATGACTGACAAATACACCAGATTTAAATAAAAAAATAAAGTATTATTGTTCTAAACATACTCGAATATGACACAATACTTACTACAATAATATTTAAAAAATGTACTATATACTTTAACAGTACCTACATAAACTATGAAGCCTATTTTACACGGGTTAATATTATGAATTTATGGACACTTTCAGTATAGTCAGATCAGTAATTTAGGAGCTATATTGGAATAAAACACACATAGACTGTCAAAATGGTAAATGGTCACTGTAGTAGGTAGAAAAATCGAGAATATAATATTTAAAGACACCTCAAATTCTTCATCCAGTCATTGACCAAACTACGCCTGTGATATGGTATAGTAACTTTTCTTTTCCTTAGTGTCTTGACATTATAAAAGAAAGAAGAACTTAAGTAATGAACTTACAAGTTCTAGTTAATTAGGACTCCGTGTTGAGCTTGGTATAAAATAAAAAGACGAATGCATAGCAGAAGTATGAATAATATTATAAGGGTAAAGTGTACCTTGTAAGAGTGCTCGTAACATATTTTTGACAATTTATAAGCGTGAATATTTAACACAAAGACGTTGGTACAACTTTGATATTTTTTAAAAGATACTAAAATTTATCATCCATAAAACTTAACAATAAGCTATGGAATAAAATAATATGTAAAACATTAGGAACATTAACAAGAAAAACATTTGAACGCCGAATATTTAATAATATTGTGTGATGACAAAAACGTCAAAGAAGAATATTGTAATTAAAATAACCTACACGATAAAATAGTTTATTAAAAATAATGTAAAAATGTTTGGATTTGGCTCAGTTTGTTTGGACAATGGACGTACAGGATTTGGCCAGTTTTGATTTACGTTATGATGGAGATGGATGAATTTTATATTTTTGTGTAAATGTATTTCACATACAGGCAGGACCTGAAACACAAGTTATTCGTATACTTAGCACAGGACATGATTGATGATGTATGATTACGTTGTTATAATTGTTCATTCATAAATTTATCATATTCAAGGAGCCACCTTAAGTGCCAATTGCATCAACACATATTAAAGTCAATCCTTCATTAAATATCGTGTTATCCCTCTCGTAGATGAGAAGAGAACATGATATTTTATGAAAGATTAACTTTAACACACGTTGGTGAAATCGGCACTTAAACTCGCTACTTACTCTTTGCAGGTAAGCGACACAACAACACTAGATAAAATTATGCTAGTTCTTAAAAGGACTCTCGCCAGGTGGACAGAGAACCTGAAGAAGATCGCAGTCGAAGGAAGATGACCGCAAACGATCGGCCGCGCTGAAAAACTTGGAAGGAAGCTGTTGTGTGTGACGTACTGAGCTGAAATTACGACAAACAACTCCAATATAAAAATGAATAGGCTTTTATTTCCAAATAGGTTAGAAACGAACACTTCAAGAATTGTACTATATGATGACCTACCACCGGTTCGAAAAGTAACAAGAAGAATCAGGGCCCTGATTCAAGATGTCATCGCTTTTTTCACTGATTCAAGATGTAATCATACATTTTTTTTCGAGCGATAGCGATAGCGTGTGTAAGAGTTATTTTACAGTGCCCAAGTGTGTGCGCAATACATAAAGACACTCTCTCTCTCTTCCTTTTACTCTCATAACCCAGTGGGATAGTAAACCGACACGACTGGCGAGACAACAGGCGCAGGACCGACTTTTCACATGCCCATCCGACTCATGGATTCTTGTCCGACAATCAGGTGATCAGTCTGCATTGTCCTAACCAAAATTGAAACAACATTTTTTGTTGTCCCAGCGCGGGAATCGAACCCACGACCTCCGGATCGAGAGCGAAGCTCAGAACCACTATGCCACCGAGGCGCAAAAAGTAAGGCATGGGTGTAAAATGTGATTGAATTTCAGAAGTTCCGGGCTTAAACAAAAACATTGTTTTAAAGTCTGAAATGCAGGCCTTGTGTAATACACAAGTTGCGCGTCGGATATGCAGGTAAAACTAGTGAATATCACTATCAGTCGTATCGGTCATTCATCCCACTGGATTACGATAGGAAATGGAAAAAAAATGCCCTTGTGTATGGCGCACACACTTTGGCGTTGCAATAACTCCTGCGTAATGTAACCGGCCACCGTCGGTGTGTTTCATACTTCGTAAGCGATAGCGATGGCGTCTTGAAAAAGGGCCCAGCGTATGAAACTCGCGAGCGAAAAGGTAAAATAAGTGATAGCGTGATTTCATGACATTGCATACAACTTGCAAGGTTAATTACCCCAAGCCAATGCAATCGGAATTAATGAAGAAACTTTTCAGTCATAACTTTCGTCAGCCAGAACCCACTGTAAGTTATGAGTCGTTAAAAGACTCGAGTGAGGCCATTAGAGGTAATTCACTGCAACGAAGCTCACTACTTAACTGCGAATTACGTAATTAAAACTAAAGCGAGTACATTGCTCCAAATAAACAACCCGGTAATTGAAAAAACCTGTGATATATTACTGCAACTTCACTGTAAACGATGTAGGCGTGTGACGTCATACTATTGTGTTACTAAAAAATGACAGTGAGGTATCCAATTAATATACGTAGTTAATTGGATACTTGACTGTAAAAAAACATAAATAGATAGTGCTATGGGAAAAAGGTTTATATGGGTATTATTATGAATAGCTAATAAAATTGTTTATAAGTAACTGTATCATGGTTGAACATGGCATTTTTGTGAGTCTTGTGAAAACCTTCACATCACGTTAATCTACGTATATATGTGAAAGGCCCCGTGCTAAGTATCCAAATAAATCTTGTGATGTGACTACCATATAATGTTAACAAAAACAACATTTAACACTTTTACACTAGACACATATTAAAGAATTATATACAAATTACATATAAATTACATTTTTTTTTATCAATCAAGAATTATATACAATTATATATAAATTATATTATATACAAATTTATTGCGCACACATGAGCTACGAACGCTGAACACTTTTTTTTTCCTTCAGCGGGATTCGAACCCACACGCTGTACAGTCCTATATTTTATATTTCTATTTTGTTACAACGATTTTATGTGAAGAAAACAACAAAGAAAAGAGTATAGATATCTAATTCCTAAATCAATAGAATAGATAAGTTGTAAATAAAGCGTAACTGACCCACAATACTCGGAAGGGTCCTTCCAATGTATTGTCTGACCGCGAGGTAAAAATTACTACAATAAAACGGATATACGATGTATCTGCTATAGGATGCCCACCCGCGCCCTACTTTTCTGGGACAGAAAATCGGAATTTTGCTTCATACTATTTCTGACCGACCTTTTATGTATATATATATTACCTTAGTATGACACGTGCTTTGTACGAGTAGTTTTGTAATCAGTATGCTCTATTTGTCACATACAAAAATTCGGTAAAAAAAGAAACCCAAAAAGTATCAAGTAAGGTCGGCACCCTTAAACCTGAAAAGACCCTGGGACTTTTCATTGTGGCAAATCAGATACACGCGTTGTTATGAGGTTGCAGTTTTTTAGTATGTCCGACCTTAATAGAGATTTAAAAAATCCAAAATTTTTTGAAAATTTATATAGCCTATGTTACTCGCGGTATCATCACCAATCGATTGATACCTCATTTACTAAAATCGGACCAGTAGTTTAGCCGCTACGAGGGAACATACATACATACATACAAACATACATACATACATACATACATACATACATAGACTGCCAAAATCATTACCCTTCCTTTTGGCTTCGCCGAAGTCGGGTAAAAATGTACGAGTATTTAAACTAGAAAATCAAATTTCTATTATGGTTTATAAAGGTGGAGATAAAAACCGGCCAAGTGCAAATCGGAAAAACGCAAAAAAAATTGTTGTATTGGAGCCCTTCTTGAAAATATATTTTATATTGTTTTAGTAGAAGCACAAAGTAGATATATAACAGAAACACGATCTAGTACTAGAAAATGGTATCACCCTAATACTGGAAATTCGACTGGCTATTTTTGTTTTCTTCGAAAGTCCAGGAACATTCCGGAAGCCGCCATCTAGCGTCACTATTGGAAAATACTTTTTACTGATTTGATGTTTTAGTGGCAACAAAATTAGAAAACTAGCGAAAATTTCAATTCTCTCTAGCTATCGTGGTTCTGGAGATACAGTCTGGTAACAGACATATATACAGCTAAGTATTTGTGTTAGTCTCGTTTTTATGGCCATGCCCATAAAAACTAGGATATGGATGGAAATTAGCCAGTCGTCTGCGCAAAAAGATGTAACAAACACAGACACTCGCAAACTTTAAGCCTCTGTATTATTACTGTGATTTAAGATAGTATTTATTTATGTTACGTAAATGGTATTGCCAAGCTTACCGCTCGATACCGCTGTTGGAGACGCGCCAACCGGGCCCGGTAATTCAGCTAACGTTTGTTTGTGAAGTAAACGATTACTTAGCAATTCAGATGCCGATTTAAACAATATATTGAGACATTTAAAGTATCATAATTATTATGTATGTAATATCTATATTATGATCTCGGCTTCTTTTGATCAAAAGTAAATGCTTTACCTATTACGCGCAATGTCTGTATATATAATTTTTCGAAATAGAAATGCACGCTATCCGTACGAGCCAAATCTTATTTATTTTAATGATCGAAATATATGATACAAATCACCGAAATCTTTAGCTCCATAACCAACAGGTTTCATTGAAACCCGTCCAAAAGACAGCTGGCTTTTATAAGACAATCAAATTGATCATCTGATTGTCTTATAATTTGTATTGAAGATCTCGGTACCACAGTGATTGAACGCATTCAAGCATGCACTTCAATCTGTAAAGAAAAGTACTCCGGCGCGGAAACACGTCATGACATTTCAGTACGTTTTCCAGGATATAATATATTTCTTGTACTTTATTATAAACACCTAGAAAACACCACATATTATTACTTCTTATAGTTTTTAAAGTTCTCTAAAAAATTAAGAAGTTGCGCTTCTATATAACTATCGTGATCTTTTTCGTCTCAACGTGCTGATCTTAACTTATTAAAGAGCCTTAATTTTATTTAGAAGTAACAAAATCCGTCTGGTAAGTGTTAGTCAAAAGATATTAAACTAATTACCCGACTTCGGCAAAGCCAAAAGGAAGGGTAATGATTTTGGCAGTCTATGCATGTATGTATGTATGTATGTATGTATGTATGTATGTATGTATGTATGTATGTATGTATGTATGTATGTATGTATGTATGTATGTATGTATGTATGTATGTATGTTCCCTCGTAGCGGCTAAACTACTGTTCCGATTTTAATGAATGAGGTGTCAATCGATTCATATTAATGCCGCGAGTAACATAGGATATATAATTTTTTGAAAAATTTTGGACTTTGAAAATTATACCTCAAAAACTATCTCCAAAAAAAATTTTATTAAGATATGTGTCTCGTGTTTGGTATCAAAAGATAGGTCTTGGCAAGCACATTACGAATATGTATTTATATTTTTTATTTATAATTATATTTTATTGTTAAATTCAAAATAAAGGTTTAAAATGCGGACGTACAAGTAGTATCTAGGAGTTGATACTTTCTATGTAATGGACAATTAAATAAAAATATAATAATTATTATATTTGATGTGAAAACAGAAAAATATTAAATAAAAAAAAGATTAAAAAACTATAACCCGACTTCGCAAAAAATGGGTCTAAAAAGTCTGAAACAAGAAAATAATTCAATTTGAAATCCAGAAATGCTTAGGTACAAAAATGGTCAAGGTAGAGCCGTGGTCGTACCCGCTAATAAAATCTAAGCATTAGTTCACACCGAAATACGGTAGAAAAAAAAATTCAAGGCTTGATGCCAATAGCGGGTGCGACCACGGCTCTACCTTGACCATTTTTGTACCTATGCATTTCTGGATTTCAAATTGAATTATTTTCTTGTTTCAAACTTTTTAGACCCATTTTTTGCGAAGTCGGGTTATAGTTTTTTAATCTTTTTTTTTTAAACATATAAATGATGAAAAGCGTGAAATTTTATGTAAAATATTTTCACTTCTGAAAGCTCATTTATGTTTGACCTATTAGTTTAAGTCTAGAATATTAAATTATACTTTTAGGTCCCGTTGAAACAATTTTTACAACTAATTATTATTTCTCGAGAGTTTTTCTCTGCTGCGTAAAATTAACATTTCTTTATGAAAAATTTCACCGTGGCAATTAAAATAAATGTATTTTCTATACACCCCTCCAGTCGGTCTGAAGTAGCGACCGAGTAATAAATATTTTAATGAACTTGTTACAGAAATAGTTCGTTTTTGTTATTATAATATTTAGGTCAAGCCTAGTTAAGTGTAGAATTATTGCATGCAGTCATTTGTAGGATCGCAACGCCTGTTATACACGAGTATCTTATACGGCGTGTGTTCATGTAATATTATAAGGCATGTATTCACGTACTATCGCCGGCAAACGTGGAAGCCGAATACTGTGCTAAAAAAACGACGCGTAAAGCATTTTATGTTTTGGCACCTCATATAAATTACTTACACATACAAATTATAAAATGACATAACGCGATTAAAGATCTCCATAAAAGCCACAAAACACATGAGTTTCAACACTAGTCAGGTGTTAGGTCAACGACCAGTGCGTTCGTGTGTATAGACTAGAAACCTCGCGAGCATATTATTGCCAAGTCTATCTACATGTTTATTTAAAACATAAAAGATTAATAATAATATTCATAATGTCAGTCTCACAACATCTTATAGTGATAATAATATTGATTATGATCACTGTAAGATGTTGTAAGACCGACCGACTAACCCCTACTTGGCATAACATGTATCTTACAACTTTTTACGGCAGAAGAACTAAGTAGCGAGACTTGGCACTTTTTACAAGTTATGTTTTTATGGGATTTATCCTTTCACGTATACTACTCTATATGTATGCTAAAGTTTACCATACTACAATTATTGAGAAGTTATTTAGGTATAATTAAAAAAAAACAAATCTTTACTCTTCATAAGATTAGTAAGTAAGTAAGTACGGGACCAATCACTCACATTCCTATCACCATATAACAAATGAGGCTTAAAGGTTTACCTAGCACTTACAACTCATATACAATATAGTGTATGTAGAATATTGGTGTCCTAAGGTAAGTTTTCAGTACCTCGATAAATTAAAATATTGCACCCGTAGCCATTTCTCGTAGAGGTGCTACGTTACGTAGCAGTGCTACGTACTTTGTCTCTATAAATTCTACCACAGACGTTGGTTTATTAAAGAGCAACATAGATATCTAGGTAATATTCATTTGGTTTGCCATGGTCTAGGCGTTGGATCACACTGAATACCGTTTTAATTAAGATTGTCAAAATTGAACTTTATTCACTATGCAAGAAAGTACACGTTACATTGCCAGAGTTAGAATTTCAAAATGCACCACTCAGCATCGTGTTTTTGTTAGCCAGTCCTGATAGTGTTATTTTAAACAAATATAATATGAAGTATGGTAAAAGTATCAAGTATACCTGCAATTATTGTACGTCGCTTTGTATCGAAAACGACGCAATTTCTGACTCGATTTTCACAATTAATTTATTGTGTCCTTGCGACACTTAATGTTTAATTACTTATATAGGAAATCAGAAACCTTTTTTGACCCGAAGTGATCCTTTTATCTTCTTTGCGCAGGTGGGCTGGAAAATTATGGACCCCGATCGGCCGCGCCGGCGTTTCGCAGCCCTGAAGGAATTAAAACTTTCACCCTTTTTCATTTCACTTTATGAAGGTCGTAGTGTTTACATGATAATTAGATTCAACATCAGCATCAACGCGACGGTCGAAAATGTTAGTATAAAGGTGCGATTCCACCGGTGTTCTGAACTGTTGCGAACATTGTGCGTAACAGATGTTTGTTCCGGTGGACTCGCAAACGCAACATTAACAAATTGGAATACATACAAATTGGCACAGCTGGAATTCTGAGAAAAATGTTGGCTAACAAATGTTCTGAACACTATTTTGGTGGAATCGTACCTTAAAACGTACAAAGCTTGGTATGTGCGGCTATAATGATTTCAATTTCAGAGTCATTTATTCACCTCGGATTTACATCATATATTTTTTTTAATGGACCCATGTAATGTGTGGGTCCGACATTAAAAATCTTTTATGTTTTAAATAAATAGTAGAATGACTTGGCAATCGCACTAAGCAATGTGATTTAATATATATCACTTGTGTACATTGTATATTCATGCTATTGCCAAGTCAATCTACTTGTTTATTTAAAACATGAAAGATTTTTAATAATATTGATATGATCACTATAAGATGTTGTTAGACCAACCAACTTACCTCAGCTTGGCATCACATGGATCTCATAACTTTTTACGGCAAAAGATCTTAGTTGCGAGACTTGGCACGTTTTACAAGTTTTATTTTTGAAGGGAGTTTTTATTTTCCATCTTTGTTACATTGCATTCATCTCTTCGCATTAAATAAACACAATTCCACATTAATTTTTATATTTTATTATATTTCGATCGTATTAAATCGAAACGAGCGTTGTGTTTTTGTAGCGTTTGTATTTGTACGTAACCGTGTATTAGGTAAAATTTTAAGACTTAAAGTGCACGTAAACGCCTAGTGTAATATTAAAAACTTTCTTTAAATTTAAGATTTCGCAAAACTACTTCACCCGGCGGAGTCGAGTATTGAATAGGCACTAATTTAACGTACTAAGCACATTATTAGGTTCGCGGTTTCTTTGACAGAAAGCTAATTACTCTCCGACTTTTAATTATGTTGTGCCAACATGTACAATATAACGAATGCCTCTGTCAGCCTCACATCAGAGAGTGTGTTACGTAATAATTAATTTTAATTAATTTCACATCACAGAGAGATCGAATAATTAAATTGTATAGAGTGTTTTCTATAAACAGCCGTAATTGTGATATCAAGTTACTCGTCTTACTTATCTGATGACAAAGTGTTTTCTTTGTTTTCAATGTCTCTGCTTTAATTGCACAGAGTCAAAAATCGATAGCAATTTTATAAAGGTAAAGAGTTTTTCGTTTGAATGCTAAGCACATTCAAACTCTTTAGCTTTATATATTTTAGATACTACGAGTCCGACAAGAAAATTTTGATTAGTGTTGGATGGCCAATTTATCGAGGAAGGCTTATACAACGTGTATAAAAATGAGTGATAAAAATGAAATGACCTTTTAGGTCCATCGGCATGCGTAGACAAAAGTATATATTTCAGTAGTGCTACTTTCACTATGACCTTCATTCAAGGGTTATATGTTATCACTCATTTATTTGTCACACTGAAACCGAGGAGCAGAAAACAAATGAAGAATGTTTCAAAGCCGTTTCACTCGC
The DNA here is from genome assembly GCA_905187575.2 of Celastrina argiolus. Lineage (NCBI taxonomy): Eukaryota > Metazoa > Arthropoda > Insecta > Lepidoptera > Lycaenidae > Celastrina > Celastrina argiolus. The sequence continues at coordinate 9,165,887 of LR994584.1, forward strand.
CCGGACAAGGCAACTTGTAACAAATCATATTTTAGTGGTAGTACTGTTATTAATTGCTTTAATTCGTAAATGCGAACACAGTCATTAGTCAATTTTGACATAATATGCTCTGATGACTCCTTGCAATACTAACGCGTATAATATAACATATTCATAACTCGTTTAGGAGGGGGATACACATAGACAAACAGATATAGCTTATATAACTATTATTGTTATATATTCCAAAATCATAAAGGTACGATTCCACCAAAATAGTGTTCGAAACATTTTTTAGCCAACATTTTTTTCAGAATTCCAGCTGTGCCAATTTGTATGTGTTCCAATTTGTTAATGTTGCGTTAGCGAGTCCCACTGGAACAAACTTCTGTTACGCACAATGTTCGCAACAGTTCAGAACACCGGTGGAATCGCACCTTAAGGCTTACAAAACAAAATAAACATACATACGGTCGAATTGGAAACCTCCTCCTTTTTTTAAAGTCGGTTAAAAATATGTTTGCAAAAACTTTTCGTATAAAACATAACACAAGATAATTCTTCAAATCACTCATTTATATTTTCATATAAAAGGTTCTAAAGGTTCTTAAAGGTTATAAAGGTTATTTTTAGTTCCGAAAGACAGTTATTTAATTTTAGTAATGATGGGTATGTTTTGTTAACTGATCCAGATAACACATATCTGGATCAGTTAACAAAACATACCCACTACGAGTAATGTTCTAAAATTCCTCAAATATTGTAATGTATATTGTTTAATTTAGTTTCATGTTGTAGTCGCTGATAACCCCAGTAGTTCCAAGCGACCTTCAATAAATATTATTTAAAAAAAGGTTCTCAACTTATATCACTTATTTATGTAACGCGTTGTACGAGTACATCGTACGTTGACTTCGAGTGACTCAATCCAGACGTTTACATAACGCGCTATACCTGCGCAACCCTAGATCATTAAAATATGTTTTCCCGCCGCCATATTGCGGGGAAATATAATCCAATCAAATAATACTCAATACACAATTTCCATTCACCCGTGGCTGGTGAATTCCAATCTTGAGCCTGCTTGGGGGCGTTCGCTTGAAATGCGCATTATTGTTCGCCTCGCAGGCTGCGTTCACATCGCGGTATTGTTGATTATATTAGAGCGTATAATGAGAGCTATGTATATACCCCCTTATTAATAAAAATATTTACACATAGGCGCTTCTCACACTGCGTCGCTCTCCGTCGCGTAGCGCGGGACCGCAGATTTTCACGTTGTATGCAAGTATATCAGTTCGTATAGAGAGATAAGAAATAAGCGTCAGCGCGCGGTGCCGCGTCACGCACAGCGCGGAGGTGCAGAATGTTCCGCGGGATACAACACACTAGCTCCGCAGTGCCGCTCGCACATAATTAAACGATTCAGTTGAAATTTAAGTATAGTTGAAAATTTATCTTCATATTTTCTTAAATCTTTATAATTCCGTACAAATAATCCATATTTAGATCTCGTTCTTAAAATGGGATGTATCCAACATCTTCTGGATGGACACGGTATCTTCTAATTTGAGTATACAAAAACCACGTTGATTAAATAATTGCAGCATCCTGAATTATTTCTGTATTAACCATTTGTAAGTACTATCACCACGGCGATCGAGTGTAAAGTGAAATTTTTATTCGGCGGAGGGAACCGAGCGGTGAAGCAGATCTGCACCTCCGTCGCCGCGCGCGGAATCTGCCGCTCCGCGCAACGTGGCGGAACGCGTTGCCAGTGTGGGAATCGCTTTAACCTATACTATGTTTTGTCCTTGTCTGTCGAGTGTCTTTCGAATGTGTCAGACTAGGAGAAAAAGGGATTTATCCAATATCTTCAATGGACACGGTATCTTCTAATTTGAGTATACAAAAACCACGTTGATTAAATAATTGCAGCATCCTGAATTATTTCTGTATTAACCATTTGTAAGTACTATCACCACGGCGATCGAGTGTAAAGTGAAATTTTTATTTGGCGGAGGGAACCGAGCGGTGAAGCAGATCTGCACCTTCGTCGCCGCGCGCGGAATCTGTCGCTCCGCGCAACGCGGCGGAACGCGTTGCCAGTGTGGGAATCGCTTTAACCTATACTATGTTTTGTCCTTGTCTGTCGAGTGTCTTTCGAATGTGTCAGACTAGGAGACAATCTTCAATGGACACGGTATCTTCTAATTTGAGTATACAAAAACCACGTTGATTAAATAATTGCAGCATCCTGAATTATTTCTGTATTAACCATTTGTAAGTACTATCACCACGGCGATCGAGTGTAAAGTGAAATTTTTATTTGGCGGAGGGAACCGAGCGGTGCAGCAGATCTGCACCTCCGTCGCCGCGCGCGGAATCTGCCGCTCCGCGCAACGCGGCGGAACGCGTTGCCAGTGTGGGAATCGCTTTAACCTATACTATGTTTTGTCCTTGTCTGTCGAGTGTCTTTCGAATGTGTTAGACTAGGAGAAAGTATAGATAGATTTACAGTGTGTAAGTGTTTTAGCTAATATCTGAAAGGTTGCGGTTTGTTGTACTACTCTCGAAAGAGCCTGCTAGTTCTATTTCGTGTTGTAGTAGGTATAAATAACTAGTGAGATATATGCATATTTACTAAAAAATTATTAAATCCGATTTACCAAAATATATGTGCTATGTTTACTAATATTATTGCATTATTCGTTTGCATTAAATAAGCTCCGAAATTACTGAGCCAATTTTTATGTTATTGGCACAGATGTAGATTAGGACATATGAATATGTCCTATGTATATAATCGCGGGAAAATTCACCGTTCCCGGTGTATTATTTTATGTGGACGAAGCATTTTAATTTGCTTTCGAAATGTTGCCACACTGATGCCAGTGAAAATATAATCATTCATTTACATTATAATATGCATTTTACGCTTACTAAAAGCTTTGTAACGGTATATCATATCTGAGCGATGAAAACAATTACGCATATACAATGTTAAATGGATGGTTGTTTTTTAATATTTGTTAGACCACTTTTGTCCCGGGGGTATATTATGTTATGTGTCCAATTATCCTCCTGGTCGTACTATATTGTCATCAAATTTCCGTATATAACTGTTGTCACCAAATGGATATATTACTAGACTAATAATAATCGGCCTTCAATGTTCATGCTATAAACTAACTTCTTACTATATCTTATTACTATAAACTAATCTTCTTCTTCTCTTACATCTTCTTCTTTTCTTATATATAAAAATGAATCGCTATTCGTTAGGCTCGCTAAAACTCGAGAACAGCTGAACCGATTCGGCTATTTTAGTCTTAAAATATTAGTGGAATTCCAGGGATGGTTTAAATGGTTTGTATGCTCAACGAAGTATGCACGGGTCAGGACAGGTCATGTTAAATAAAGATTTAAGATATTCGCTCGTGTTTTGGAAACTTAAATATCGGAAATAGCATTGAAGAGGTTCCGTCACTACAGGATTGATTGAAACAAAAAAATGGCAGACGTAATTGATGACAAAAAAAGATCCTTTCGTTTTATAGAACAGTAATCAATTATTAAAAGATTGGCACAGAATATGTGACTAAACCAAGTTTAGCAAGCTTTTTTTCAAGACATTTTGCAATAAACAAACAACGTAGTGAAGTTGAACCAATACAGCCGTAGAAGTCAAATGCAATACTACTTTTAAACGTGACTTCAATTCGCAATACGCGGTGATATCCTTTGTTCGTTAATTTATAAGTCTTTGAACATCAACATTCAATTTTTACAAAGCTTCAAATTTGATACACTTTTATTACAAATACAAGGGCGGGCTTTCTATCTATTTCCCCGTATCTAGGGTTGCTGCAACCGGATAAAATCCGCGAGGCTTTTTGCTAGTATTTGGCCAAACATTTTGCTAGGCTCTATATGACCGACATTTTCCATTTATCACGATTAAACTTCAACCACCTCAGCTTTTATGGCTATGCAAACGAGCCGGGTAACGCTTTTTATTCCTCTCCTGCTCCAGATTTTTAGATTTCGCAACCCTATTCGTATCGATTCCCGGTTGCCCAAGGACAGAAGTCGAGGGACCTTAATATGTTTGCATATCCCTTTCATACATTTTTATTATGACTAATGTGGAAGTCGTGGTTGGTTTGAGCGAAACTTTATGGCATTATTAGCGTATGAGCCTACCCAATGTGTTTTTAGGAGGTATCCCATTTGTGTTATGTTTTTAAAGACAGATAAACGAGAGATCCTGGGCCGCGGGTGCTGTATATAAATCAAAGTGCGGTCATCATGTAGGATAAGTTTAAGGGTGGAGTGCACCGACAGAAATAATCAGTTGATTTCGTAATCGGCCGTTTATAGTCCTGGAGCCAGGTACATTTTCGGTCAATTATGTTTTCTCGAGCGAAACTTCGTAATATACATAAGGGACTTATACTATCAATACTCGCGACCGTCAGTTGTGACTTCGTGAGTGGGGTGGGTTTTTTTTCGGTCTCATTTCTCTTATCGTTCTGTCGGTGCACTCCACCCTAAAAGTGTTTTTTATTTCATAAGTTTAATCCCCGAATTTTCAAGCTGAACTGATGATAATGAATTGTAGCTAATAAAATCTGCATTCACGTCAGCTTTCAAATACACACACACAAAGACAGATATGTTACCTCTGTTTTACGTAGGGAGTTAAAATGTTTTGAAATAATCCTACGTTACTTGAAGATTATTTTGTATATAGTATTGTGATTGTTAAGAGATGCCTACAATCTACATAGTACATTGTGAGTGAGAGGATAGTGTCGTGATATCACTACAAAGGGGCATACAAAGTCTCAGATGACACGTGCATTAAGCAAAGCTGTACAGTAGTCAGTACCAAACGGAATACTGAAATATATTAAATTCAAGTTGAAATTATTTTAAAAGAGATCGAATATTTTGTCTCGAATTTAAATTTGGATTTCTTTTTACCATTGTAAAGTATTATAATTAATGTTATCTCAGGTAGAAGAAACAATTGAATAAAGTTAATTATTATTATTAGCAACGTTGATTACCTTAATCTATGTTTTTTTAATGTCTGCTATATTTTTAGTGTCAGCTACCTTTCAGAAATAATTTGTGAATATTTTTTCCTGTCAAACAAAATAAGATTATTCTAAAAAGATTATATTTTCCTTTTAGAATATTTATATTCAAATGGTATACACTTCCAAGCCTCCTTGTATAGCGATTCACACCAATACCTTTCACGACTAAGGGCTCTTAGGGCGAGTGGCAAAAGGTGTAAAACCAGGTCAGAAAATATTACTTAAGCATTTAATTTTTATTTCGCTTTTTATGCAAAAAATACCATCACCTTTTTTAATAATACAAAACATATTTTTCATGCAAATAAAGTAATTTCCAGCATTATTTACATTCACCTTTAATACATACCGTTGTATTAAATTCTCGTCGCTGGAATTTTCAACATTTTTTCACGGTAACCCTTGAATATCGTTTAGCTTGCCTCGCAAACTGATTTAATGAATCGATTATTTTCGTCGTATCTCAGGATTTTCACGATGCAGATCGTTGCCGCTTATGAGCCTTAATTAAAAGCCTATATCAGAGCGCGCGACATTTGACAGCCCACAGATAATGTAGCGCGATATTAACGATGTGATTTGCGCGGGAAATTTATGACGCCGATGCCTTGATAGCAACGTTTAATTATTTAACCTCTCGCCGAATTTGTAGCGAGTGCCGAGATTGATGTGCTGAACGAGAGGGAAGATCTTTGGCAGAGATGATCAGTATGTATCTTTATTCCTACTGATATGAAAAAAAAATCTACTCAATAGTCCTCTTCTCACTACAACTCAGAAATTAATATTTTATAGAATTAGTAGTAACATGCGAACATATTGTACGAGTACCTATGTTGAAACATTATATTAAAAAAAACAAGTCTGTTGATGGTTTAACTTAAAAACAATTTGTATGAACGCCGATTGTAGTTGGAATTATTAACACTAGTTATTGTGTAACTACCTCTAGATAATATATTAAATTTTGAACTATTTGTATTTTGTAGTCTCGATTCCAATTTCGACAAACAACTGTGGCATTTTATGAAAAAAAAGTATAAAGCAGCGCACCATTTCGAGCCAATGAATATTATACTAACGGCCTCTATAAAGCGTGAAATGAACAGATAAAATAAAACTGAAACAAACGCTCTGACCCGTGCATACTGCACATACAGGCACATTGCACGTGTCACAGTGCACCTCTATATGTGTAAACGACCTATTATGCTTGCTTTGTATATGCCAGTAAGTATAAAAGAATAAGAGAAATAGATGTCACTACTACTAACGTTTGTAAATTATAGAATGTAAACTTGCCGAATTGAGTACAAATATTTATATTAAAATAAAGATAAGCATATTTTTTTTGCATAACATCACATTAAGCTAAATTCAACTCCTTAGTTAAGAAGAAGATACGAAACGAAATTAGTAATTAGTATTTTCCAATAGTAGCGCTAGATGGCGGTTTCTGGAATGGGCCTGAAATCGAAGAAAACGAAAATAGCCAGTCGAATTGCCATTATTAGGGTGATACCATTTTCTAGTACTAGGTCGTGTCTCAGTTTTATATCTACTTTGTGGTTATATTTATAACCTACGACTCTATTCGTACTACGAATAGAGTTTCTGAGAAAAACTCTGAAGGAAAAGTACAACAGCCTACTTTTATTGGTTTTGTATTTTGCGAGATGTCTAGTGAAGTAGGTTATAAATATAGCTTAATAGTATAATTATTTTCGTACTTACTATACTAAATAAGCCTATAAATAATATTCAAACTTAGACCTGAAGCGGTTATTTATTGGGCAAGAAAAGGGTATCGACGACCAGAGCGTGCGAGCGGGAATAGAGCGTGTTTAATCGTATAAAACTCGTTTTGAGACAATTTATTTATTTATTCATTTATTCCAAGAAATTGGTTACATAGTTGTTACATATTTTTTATATTTTGTCTCACAATTTCTGCCCTTTAAGGACATGGAAATAATATTAGATTAGTTATTAGGTACACATGCAATATTAGTTAGTTAAACAATAAATTATTAAATAATTTGACATGTATGTTGTCACTGTCACATTTAAACAGCTGTTAGCTGAAACAAAGATTATTATTATCTTGAAGGTGAGCTGATATAATTGGAGGTTATATCTTGGTGCATCATGGTCCATGTTATAATTATTAATATTACAAGTTATAGTTTTAACAATATATAAGTTACACAGTACAAGGATTTTTAAGAAAAGCCGATTCAGTGGTACATTTTAACGACCAGTTTGTTTCCTCCTTAACAATATTACATTTTGGCGGAGAAGCATGCTCATCGTACAGCTTCCTGCCTGAGGTGCACACATGGCAGGTGGGTACTTACATATTTCATTTAAGTTGTTTTATTTTTTATTACTTTACTTTAGTATTTTATAATATTAACATTTTGTTTATTATTAACTTTCAGCACTCCATGCTAGGGTGGAATGTACTTGAGCTCAAATTCTCCTAAGCGAAGCCTATGCTAGCTGCGGGATTTTTGTGCTCATGGTGTCAAATGATAGCTGTGTCTATTCTCTGTCATCTGGAGTTTCTTGTGGCTCGATGCACCTTTCGGATCCCGAAATATTTACATTTTTGTGTGTTTCTATCTTGGGTCCGCTATTGTATTAGAAGTCGTCAGTAGGTCATCCATATAAAACTACACTGGTCGACGAGTTTGTCCCGGTGTTGTTTTGTGTGGGTGATCCCGCGGAGGGGAGGAGTATTTTCTTTTATTAGATTAGATATATTTATTATATAGGTGTTTTTTATTATTTCTTGGTGTTGGGTTTAAAAAATTTATTGTTAGTTTAAGGTATTTTTAAGTATACCGAAATATCTTTTGGAACATTTATTTGATGCTTGTCGTGGGTGTCAAACTTTATTGTTGGCACCATGTCCGGGGAGGAGAGTGAAAATGAAGGGGGGGGGTAGTGACTCGCAGGGGGGGGTGATTAGGTCGTCTGGAACGTTTCTTGTCTCCTATGGAACGGATGATAGGCGGGTTGAGGATAATGTGATGGCTTTGATGGAAAAGGAGGGGAATGTCAAGGAAGGAGACCAATGTGAAGGGGGAAGGGAGAGAATGGGGGGGGAAAAGAAGTCGGCAAGATGTTACGGTCGAGCAGGCGTGACAGCTGGTGTAACACTCCAGGAGCTGTTAGGGACGGAATCAATCCCCTCAATTTCGGAACCGGAAGTCCTTGCAAACAAGCGACTCTTCTCGGAGATCTCCGGTTCCGACACGGAGGAGGTCGGAGGCGGCAGCTCTCGTAGGAACCATGCGGCGAAAAGAGGGAAGGCCCGTGGTTCGACGAGCAGGCTTACTACTGCCCGTCAGGAACTACGGGAAAGGACAGAGGAAGCTAGGGAGGCGGAATTTACTGCCTCCCTAGAAAAGAGGAGTAGGAGAAAGGAGGCAACGGCGAGCAAAGTTGCACCGCCGGGGCTGCTGGATTTAGACGTGGATGTGATGGGTCCTGAGGACTTATTGAACGCGGCTGAGCAAAATCTGGAGGAGATACTCGGCATCGCGGCTAAGTCCTCCAACCTCAAGGGTGGTTACGCCAATAAGATACGGCGTGCCACCCAAGCGGTGAGGACAATTATTGACGCGCTTGCTACGCGAACTGTTGTTGAGGAGACACGCCGACTCACGGCGGATAATGGCAGGCTCCGTCGTGAGCTAGGGAATCTCCGCGAGGAAGTTCGCGCTTACAAGCGTGACTTTGAGAAAAGCCGATCTGAGGCCGCAAAGGATAGGCGCTCTCCGATGTCCAGCGAGCAGCTGGGAATTTTGGAGAGCAATATTGCCAGGTTGGTTGGCAATTTGGTGGACGGTCGGTTGGCAGCGCTGGAGGACCGTTTGCCGCCTCCAGCAATTGTTCGCCCGTCACTTGCAGCGGACAGAAAGAAGACGGCTCACGAAAAAGGAGCCGCTAAAGATGTGAGGCCGATAGATGTACCGTCCCGTGATGTATCGCCAATATTGTCTTCGTCGGCAATACGCCGTGTGGTCCGGGAGGAATTCCCGACGCTCCCGGTACGGCCTGAAGTGCGCCCGGCCCCTGCTACTAAAACAAACAAAGGGAAGGCGTCAAAAGTTGGACCGTCTGCTGTAAGAGAAGCACCTGCTTCGTTGACAGGTGCTTCGAAAACGGCGCCTGCAGGAACAGCGGGTGCCTTGAATGAGCCTTCGACGGGCTGGACTGAAGTTGTTCGCCGGAAGGCCCCTGCAAAGAAGACGGTACCAAAGCAGCCAGTAAAAGAAGCCCCTAAGCGGCCAAGGGTGGTTCTGCCTCGCACTACGGCCGTGTTGGTCCGCTTGAAGCCGGAAGCGGTGACGAACGGGGTGTCCTATAGCTCCGCCTTACAAAAGGCGGAGAAATCAATTGATTTGGAAGAGTTGGGTCTAGGTCCCCTCCGAATAAGACAGGCAGCCACCGGAGCCAGGCTAATCGAGGTACCTGGCTCTACTAGCCATGAAAAGGCGGACGTGCTAGCGGCTCGTCTGTCCGAGGTGCTGGCAGAGGAAGCCGAGATTTCAAGGCCCGTGAAATGCTCTGATTTTAAGATAACGGGCCTTTCAGACGCCGCGACCGTGGAAAGTGTTAAGTCTGCGGTCTCTAGAAGCGGGGGCTGTCTTCCCGCCCAGGTTTGGGTAGGTGATATCCAACGGGGAACGGTGGGATCGGGTTATGCGCGTATGAGCTGCCCAATGCTAGCTGCCAAAAAGTTAGTGGCGCTGGGCAGTATTGCCGTCGGGTGGAGCAAGGTCGTGCTTCACTTAGTTGAAGCACGCCCTAAACACTGTTTCCGGTGTCTGGGACTGGGACACTACGCCGCGTTGTGCCCCTCAACGAAAGACCGCAGCGGCTTATGTTACCGCTGCGGGGAACATGGGCATTTCGCCGCCACATGCAAGGTGTCGCGCCCAAGATGTATGATTTGCACGGACGCGAACCTACCGGCAGAGCACATAATGGGGGGTAGAGTGTGCAATCCCCCAATTGTGCGTGGAAAGTCATCCTCCTCCCTGAGCCCATCGGAAAGGAGGTCGGCGGCGCCTGATGCCGAAATGTCTCAGTAATGCCAAGACATTTCGGCTTCCTTCAAGGCAATGTTAACCACTGCGCCGCGGCTCAGGACCTCTTCCTGCAGTCGATGGCGGAGTGGAAAATAGATGTGGCGGTGGTGGCGGAGCCTTATTGCGTTCCGACCCAGCTGCACTGGGCTGGGGATTTGGAGGGCTCCGTCGCGATTGTGGTACAACCTGGCACAGGTCCCCCGCTCATACCCAGAATGAGGGGGGCGGGATATGTCATAGCGGTTCGGGGAGAAGTAGTGTTCGTTGGTGTTTATTTCTCCCCGAACCGCAATCTAGCCGCTCTAGAGCAATTCCTTGATGCTCTAGGGCCGCTAATCAGAAGGATGGCCCCTCTATCCGTTGTGGTGGCAGGGGACTTCAACGCCAAGTCCTCGGCGTGGGGTTCTTCTGTCACGGAGCCAAAAGGGAGAGAAGTGGAAGAGTGGGCGTTGGCCACGGGACTGTCCCTACTCAATACAGGGTCAGTCCACACCTGCGTGCGGCGGACGGGCGGTTCAGTGGTAGACCTGTCGTTCGCCACTCCCGCTGTCGCGCGCAGGGTGGAGAGGTGGAGGGTGGTTACGGAGGTGGAGACGCTCTCGGACCATCGATACATAAGGTTCGAGGTGTCTTCAGCCTTCGTGTCGAGTCCGGTGTCACAGTCGAGGGGGCGTAGCGTGTTCCCGCGTTGGGCGCTTTCGAAGCTCAACCGGGAACTGGCGGAGGAGGCGGCAATTGTCGGCCGCTGGAGCCTCCCGTCCTTCGAGGGAATGGGGGTAGACGAAATGGCTGGCTGTCTCGGCAACGTGCTCACTAGTGTTTGCCGAGCTGCCATGCCTAGAGTTTATGGTCCTCCCCCGCGTCGGCGGGCGGTGTATTGGTGGTCTGCGGAGTTGTCAGACCTTCGCGCCGCCTGCGATGCGGCGCGCCGCGCCTATGTTCGCAGCAGGCGGCGCCGCCCCCCGGATGAGGAGCGTGATGGTCGGCTATATAGGATCTATCGGGAGAAAAGAGAGATCCTAAAGCTGGCCATTAGTCGGGCCAAAGAACGAGCGTGGCTGGAGCTGGTGGAGGGGATCGAGAACGACCCCTGGGGCCGACCGTACCAAAGGGCGCGAGATAAACTTCGCGTCCAGTCTGCCCCACTCACGGTGACGCTCCAGCCGGACCTGCTGGGGAACATTGTCCGAGAATTGTTTCCGGACCCCCCAGCAGATTATGTCCCGCCGCGGATGGCCCGACGGACGCCGGGCTTGATGGAGGAGGGTGTTCCGCCACCTGTCACCGACGACGAAATGGATGCGATTATGTCCCGCCTCCGTAGTAAGAAGAGGGCGCCCGGTCCGGACGGGGTGCACGGGAGAGTTCTAGCTATGGCTCTCGTACACCTCGGAGATAATCTCCGGGAACTGTTTAACTGCTGTTTACAAAGCGGACGGTTCCCGGAGAAATGGAAGGAAGGTCGGCTCGTCCTACTACCGAAGGGCGGGCGACAACCGGACTGTGCGTCGGCAATGCGGCCGATCGTGTTGCTGAATGAGGTGGGTAAGGCGTTTGAGCGTATTTTGGCCTCACGTCTCGTTCAGCATTTGGAGGAAGGCCCGGGGCCCGGACTTTCTGATTCACAGTTCGGGTTTCGGGCCGGTCGGTCGACCGTCGACGCAATAGGGCGCCTCAAGTCGGTGGCAAGGGAAGCGGAACGCCGGAAAGAGGTGGTGGTGGCGGTGTCTTTGGACATCGCCAATGCCTTCAACAGTCTCCCTCACAGCGTAATACGGGAGGCACTGACGTTTCACGAGGTGCCTCCGTATCTCAGGAGGCTGTTGAATGCATACCTCTCCGATAGAGAGATCGTGCTGGAGGACCGGTCGGGGTCCATAGTGAGGCGGCAAGTCGAGTGCGGCGTCCCACAAGGTTCGGTTCTGGGTCCGAACCTCTGGGACGTCGGCTACGACTGGGTCCTGCGGAGTGGCCTTCTCCCCGGGATGAATGTCATCTGCTATGCGGATGACACTTACGTCACATCTCGGGGACGAACATTTAAGGAGGCTGCGCGGCTGGCCGAGGTGGGAGTATCCCTCGTGGTTAGCCGCATCGAACGATTAGGGCTTCGGGTACGCCTCGACAAGACCGAAGCCCTGCTTTTCCGCGGGCCTGGGAGGAAAGGACCCCCGCCGGGTGCACGTCTCCTTATCGGAGAGACGGAGGTCAGGGTGAGTTCAACTCTTAAATGTTTGGGACTCATCCTGGATGGGAGGTGGACCTTCGGCCCCCATTTCCAACTGTTGGGACCGAAGGTCGTGAGGGCGGCATCAGCGCTGGGCCGGCTCCTACCAAATATAGGGGGGCCCAGCGAAGCCTGCAGGCGGCTGTACTCCGGAGTTTGTCGGAGTATGGCCCTGTACGGAGCCCCGATATGGGCGGACTCCCTCACCACGCGTAATAAGGCCCAGCTGCGAAAGGCGCAGCGGGTCATAGCGGTGAGGGTAGTCAGGGGCTACCGTACAGTCTCCTGGGTGGCAGCCACTGCTCTGGCTGGAGATCCGCCGTGGGAGCTCGAGGCGTCGGTGCTCGCCGAAATGCACCTCTTCCGCGCTGAGAAGAGGCTGCAAGGTGAAGCGCCGACTTGGGAGGAGCTCTTACGATTGCGGAGGCTGGGGCAACAGTGGTTGTTGCGGAGGTGGGGTGAGGTTCTGGCGCAGGCACCGTATGGTAAACATACGGCCATCGCACTGCGTCCAGTTCTTGCGGCTTGGATGCGTCGCAAGAAGAAACCCCTCACCTTCCGCCTTACACAAATGCTCACCGGACACGGATGTTTCGGTGCGTATTTGTATAAGGTCGCCAGGAGGGAGCCTACGCCAGTCTGCCATGAATGCGGCGCTGCGGAGGACACGGCCCAGCACACCCTTGAGGTGTGCGATCGTTGGGCCGTGCAGCGCCATGGTCTCATGGCAGTGATTGGGCGGGACCTCTCGCTCCCAAGCATGGTTCGCTGCATGCTCGAGAGCGACGAGGCCTGGCAGGCGGTGGTCTCCTTCTGCGAACAGGTCATCTCGCAGAAGGAGTCCTCGGAGCGGGACAGAGAGATAGATCCTTCCTCTGTTCCGCTTCGCCGGCGCAGGACGGGGGAGCGGAGGCGTCGCTTTGCGGCCCTCCCATCTATGGGATGGGTAACCTCCCCGGCTTTGTCAGTCTCGGCGCCGAGGGGAGCGCTTCAGTTTGCCGAAGTGCTCTCTTTAATCTGATGGAAGTCCGGTCCCTTACGAGGTAGACCGGCCGGTCGGGGGGGCGTGGCCTGTGCTTTGAAAGATCCAGGGCACGTCTTCCACTAAACGGCTGATGGCAATCCGCAAGTGGTTTTAGTGGGTAAACCGGCCGTAGCGAGCCGGGAGTCCCACATACCCCTCGGGGACCCTCCCGGGGGGATGCGTAATGCATTTCCCTTGCGACATCAAAAAAAAAAAAAAAAAAAAAAAAAAAAAAAAAAAAAAAAAAAAAAAAAAAAAAAAGGGTGGAATGTACTTTCAATTGCTGGAAAAATAGAAGAAAATTTACAAAACTCAATTTAAGTCTAAGATAACAAAATCAATATTATAATTATTAAAGTTGATTGATTAAATGTCATTAGATGGTAGGTTTTTCAATAATTTCATAGTAAGTCCAATAAATACTAAAAACATTATAACTCAAAGCAAGTCAATCATAATAAGTAGTATAAGATAATAATATTATAAGATTACATTATAAAGATACATTTAGTTTTGATGTCCAATAAAAAATAGGTACTTAATTCTAATATAGTATAGCAATACAGCAGTCAATCATCACATGAATTCATTTAACGAATAGAAACATTTGTTTGTCAGCCAATTGTAGAGGTTTTTCTTAAAAATTGTTAATGGCAGTTCTTTAATGTCTTTGGGTAAATTGTTATAAATTTTTACTGACATATTATAGCACCCCATACTGGCAAGTGTCGTTTTTGAGTTTGGTAAGACTAGCTGGTTAGGATACCTTGTATTTCTATGTAGTGACACTTTTTTTTATAATATTCTGACATATGTTTTTTCACAAATATGCTTATCTCAAAAATGTATAAACAAGGTAATGTTAGAATATTTAGTTTTCTAAAAAAGGGACGACATGATTCCATAGGATGAGCACATAGCTCGTATACATTTTTTCTGTCCAATAAATAAACGCCCTATATCCACTGAGTTGCCCCATACAATCAGCCCATATCTAAGTGCTGACATTACAAACGCGTGGTAGGCCATTAACGCTGTTTCAGCCGTAGCTGATTTATACAGGCATCTCAGTACATAAACATAACCATTGATCTTTTTGCAAGTTTTATCAATATGCGATTGCCATGATAAATTGCTATCAATAGTTATTCCTAGAAAGTTTACTATCGTACCCTCTTTTCATATTCACAATTAGTCATATTTTACAATTAGGTCCTTTCCTTTGCCTTTCTTACTGTAAAACTGCATATACATAGTTTTTTTAATATTAACATTTAGATTATTATAATTTAACCATTTGATTACGTCATTTAAAACATTATTTATATCTAGATTATATGTCAATTCATTTGAAGATTTAATTATAATGGAAATGTCATCAGCAAATAGGGTACAATTATGAGATATAATACTTGGCAGGTCATTTATATAGATAATAAAGAGAAGAGGTCCTAGGATACTCCCCTGAGGCACACCTTTAATGTTCTCCCTACTTTCTGAGGTAGTATTTATCATCTCATGTCTTTTATTAACATTACTGATTTTTACTATTTGTGTACGTTTAGAAAGATAACTTTTTATCCATGCAACTGCTGTACCTCTGACGCCATAATACTCACATTTAAGTAGAAGTTTTTCATGATTTACATGGTCAAAAGCCTTACTCATATCAAAAAACAGAGCAGTAACTGGTTTTTTTTCGTCCACACTGTCAACTACCTCTTTTATTAATGAAAAACATGCCAATGCAGTAGATTTTCCTTTTTGAAACCCGTTTTGCTCTTTTATTATCACATTATATTTTTCAAGAAAAGAGGTAAGTCGTTTGTGCATGACTTTTTCAAACAATTTTGATAAGATAGGGATAAGTGTAATGGGTCTGTAATTGTTTGTATCCTTTTTATTACCTTTTTTGAATATAGGTACAACTATCGATTTTTGTAGTTTAGTTGGGAACATGCCCTGTTCGAAAGATAGGTTAATAAGGTAGGCTAATATAGGAGCTAATTCGCTTGAACATCTCTTTAGTATTTTTGTAGAGATGTCGTCATAACCCGTAGAGTTTGAGTTTTTTAAAGATTTAATAATAGATATCACTTCATTTTCGTGAGTCGGTATTAGGAAAATACTGTTTTTATTTTGATTGATGTAGTTAGATATTTTAAATTTATTTTTGCTATCATTATTGTAATTGTTAATTTGAACCTTATCTGTTAATGAGGGATTTATAAAACTATCATTGAATATATTTGCAATTTTACTTGGGTTTGTTATGAGTGTATTATTAAAAAATATTTCTTTTATAATTTTTGATTCACCAATTTGTTTATTATCTTTAATTATGTCCCAGGAAGCCTTGCACTTATTATTTGAGTTTGTTACATACCTATTATTGCTTTTTTTTGAGCCATTTCAATGCATTTTCTTAATAGCTTTGAATAGTCCTTAAACGTTTTTTTATTTTCCATACTTTTATTTTATAGTATTTTAGTCGTAGTTTTCTCTTAGTTTTACATGATGATTTTAGTCCTTTGGTTAACCATTTAATTTTTGATTCAGTTTCTTTAATTTTATATTTTACTGTAGGAAAACATAAATTATACATCATAACCAAGACTTACAAAAACTAAAACGATAGTCCCCTTAGTCTTAACTCACCTAAAATACTGAATTAATTTTCATGTAACAGTAAAAAAGTGTATAATTTACATAATTGTTTTTAGCTACATTCAAATAAAAAAAAACAATTTATAAAACAATATACATCTGATAAATATAACGAAGATTACTAAATATAAATTGGTATCTTTTAAATAAGATCAGTATTGAGAAAAATGGTATATGATATAGTACTGCAACTTTCGGCTTATCGCGGGCACGCAGCCTTAAGTGGTACTATAGCCTTTTCTGTCTTTTACGTAGTAATAATGCTGGCACGAGTAACTGGCACGACAGTCACTGCCTACAAGGGTGACACGGCACGGCGTTTGACCTGAGGGACGTTTTAATTATCCCATCTCAATCGACTGTCAGCCCTTATTGTAGTTAAATAACACGACCAATTGATTACTACGCCGCCCACAAACGCCCAAACGTGATCTATATAGAGATCCATGGGATTTGGGATTAATCAACAACTAACGTAGGTAGAGATTTACAATTTAATAGTTAGGTACAAATATAGGCAGAAACTAGCGTAAGCAGTAGGACTACGTTTTGTACAGTACCTTTTATTGATGTATTGTTGTCGTGTGTATTTTATGTCTGTCTGCCTTAGATTATATAGTCACGGATAAGCACGAAAATTTTCCAACAAAACATTATGTCGATTTTTGTGCGGGAAGGGTTGTGTGCACACAAACATAACTTACACAATTAACATTCATATTAAAAAAGACGTAATAAGTAAGAATATTTTTTATAATATGAACCTTATATCGCCAGCTTAAAGTATACAATTGGATAGGTTTATCAATCAATCAATCAATCATTTATTTCATCACAAAGAATGTAGTAACAACATGAAGGAAAAAGTATTATTATGTGGCTGACATTCTGCCATACAATGGCTTGTGATATTTTAAAAAACATTATAATATTAAACTGGCTACAAACTAAGCCATAAATGGATTGTCAAAACAGACCACAGAATAAACAAAAATCGAGACGATTAATATGTTTAGTCGATGTGGGTACCCCCCACATCGATACATCGCATTTTTGTAAGACATTGAAATCAAATCTTATTTAAATACTGACAGATTTGAAATCAGATGGCGCCCCAGGTATTGATTCCTTTTCACCGTTTCTGCTAAAATACATTAAATCCGCTATCCTAGTGCCACTGACACATATATGCAATCTTAGTATGGAGACGGGCACCTTCCCGGATTGTTGGAAAACAGCCATAGTGCGCCCGATTTACAAATCAGGGCCAAAAGAAAAAATTGAAAACTACCGGCCAATCTCGCTCTTGCCTGTCCTTTCAAAAATTCTAGAGAAGGTGGTGAACAGGCGTGTGGTAAAGTTTTTGGAAGTTAGCAAACTGTTATCGGACCGCCAATTCGGCTTCAGAAAGGGTCGTAGTACGGAGGACGCTGTAGAGCTGCTGACGTCTACTGTCGGAGGAATTCTGGACGAAGGGGACAGGAGCATCGGGGTATTCCTAGATCTCGCAAAAGCCTTCGACACGGTTTCAACTCCACTGTTATTGCGTAAACTAGAAGGCCTTGGCGTAAGAGGTAACGCCCTATCCTGGTTTCAGAGCTACTTAAGCGATAGACGGCAGAGGTTAAAGCTAGGATCTTTGATGAGTGATGAGCAAAAAATCACGAGTGGGGTCCCTCAGGGCAGCATTCTCTCTCCAACCCTGTTCACCATATACATGAACGACATCCTGCAACTGAACATCCATAATGCAGAAATTATTTGCTACGCAGATGACACAGTGGCAATTTTTCGTGGAACATCCTGGAGGAGTACAATCTATGCTGCTGAAAAGGGTATCTTTCATATCTGTCACTGGCTTAACCAAAACCTCCTGACCCTTAACACCATGAAAACAAAATTGCTGTTTTTCCACATTACTGGTGCTACTAACCCTAAGGAAACATTCATAAGATTACACCGAGTAAACTGCTCCACTCTGTCTTTTCCCCTTCTTCAAAGATGTACGTGCGAACGTTTAACCCGAGTTACATCAGTTTTGTACCTGGGAGTTGAGTTGGATGAAAAACTCACTTTTATGCCTTTTATTGCAACGATAGCCAGGAAAGTTCGTAAAGTAATGTACATAATGAAATCATTAAGACCTGTCGCAAGCTTGGCAGTAAAAAGACTTGTTTACAGCGCGCTGTGTCAGTCTCAGCTGCAGTACTGCATCGGCGTATGGGGCGGTGCGGCTAAGTCGCACATGATTATACTAGAACGTGCCCAGCGCGCAGTGATTAAAGTCGCACTCGGTAAAACTCGTCGTCACCCAACTAATGAACTGCTTCGGGCTTTCGACGTTCTCAGTGTAAGACAGCTATTCATCCTAAGATCGTTAACAAAATTTTCAAGATCCCAACACACCTCGCACGCAGAACCAGGGATGACGGAAACACGAACAGTTTTCGCATCGCGATTACCACCTTATATACACAATATTGTTGGACAGTCAATAGCAAAAGAAAAAAACATTCCTTTGGATTCTCTAGAAAACAGTTCTATTTCCGAGTATAAAAGATGGCTTAAATCCAAAAACTACGCAGAAACGGAACATTTTGTGGAAGTCCGAAATACTAAAAGGACAATGTGCTAAACACACACACTTACACACATTCGTTCTCACACACACAAACACACACACTCACTCACACATACACACACTTTTGCCCCTCCCCTTTCATCCCCTCATCCCCCAACCACTTTTTTATTATTGCTATAATTATTTAACAATTTTATTATCTTTCATGTAATGTTGTTTTATTAGATTTAATGAATAATTTTAATTTCAACTAACATTAAACTTAAGTTGCCCTTCAGCACCTACATAGATATTATAGATAAATAAAATATGTATAAATACAACTCGGACCACCAAGACACAGGCTCCGCCTAGTTTGGGGTCCACTGCCACAAACTTTATGTAATAACAAAATACACAACTAATCACAAATGTTTCAATATAGCTATGTAAGTTTTAACATATTTAACTATATTAAAAGCATTGTAGAATAATAATATGTACCTCCTTAAATTAAAATGAATAGTTTCTAAAGTCTAACAATATTTGGAATATGATCGCAAATTCAAAATTATATTATTCTTCTGTGAATTGTGATGTAAAGATAAAATTAGATTTCTATTCACTATCATTTTGATGTTAGTGCTTTTGTAAATAAAAAATATCCAAGTATTAAATTTTGGAACCGTCTGATTATTAAATGAAAATTATTAATTATCTATTATAACTGTAGAACAAACTTTACTTAACAACAGGATTAGATTAATATGATGTACCTATAGTTGCATATTTGTTCTATTGTAGTGTGTAATAACTAATAAATAAATAAATAAAAAAAAATAAAAAAAAATAACATTGATTCTAGAGACGGATCTTTAGATTAATGTACTTGATACGTTACGACGTGTTCTGGAGTATTTGGGTGACAGTTTGAACTCAATTTCTTCTTAATCAGAATTATGCTACATATCACCTTCATCAATTCATGTCTTCATTTTTTTTTAACTACATAAGAAGTGTGGACGAACTCCGAAACGATAGGATATAACAAAAAATTATATAGTAGTATAAAATTGAAAGCAAAAATATACCTGTGAGGTCCCAGCATTCGACATGAGTGGGTTCTGTATATGGATAATGGCCGACTGCATCTTCTGAGGTTTTAGTGGTTGAGGTGGGTTATTCAATTGCTGAGCCAGTAATTGGTTCGTGGACGCTTGCGCCGAATGAGCATTATGAACCTAGTACAAACACTTTGTTAGACAACTACAGATAAAAAATACAATTTATTGGCAAAAACAAATCTTAGCACAAGGATATACAAAATAAGGATTCTTGCGCTGTCACAGTTTAATAATGTTAGAATAAAACTTCACAGCAACCTTTTAAAACTTGCGGTAATATGAAAAAGTATACCTGCGGGGAAAGCCTGGGTGTGCTAGGCGACGGTTGTTGCTTCAGTGTCTCCACCGCAACCGGGGTTGGCACATTGCCAACGTTGGCTATATTGGCGACGTTGGTGACGTTGGCGACATTGGTGACATTGGTGACGTTGCCAACTGTGCCAACCGAGCCCACAGTCGTGGGCTCGGCACAGTCGTGCCAACTGTGGTCACGCCACCCCCAACCTGTTGCAGCTGCGTCTGCTAACGGATTAATAATAAGTCATAAATTAATAATAATTATTAACAAAAAGTCATAATTTGGCTTTCTGATTTGAATTATCATAATACAGAGAAACTTCTAGTACGACCTAAATAATCTTATTTATATAATACAATAAAATATATCATGCCCACACACACACAAACACACACTCACACACACAATTTTACACAATACACACACTCATCGTATTTTTAGTATTTTGTTAATAATAATAATTGATATTTAATATTTATATACTATACTAGCTGTGCCCGCGACTTCGTACGCGTGGAAAAGTGATTTAGGGCAGTGTTATAATAAATCTGTTTTAAAAATATTTTTAGTTATAAAAACTGTCGTTAAGATATTTAAAAAACTACTTTATGTTGACAATTCCTACTACCAGCTTGACAAACGACCGTGTACAATTACTATAATGCGAACGGGACTACTTGATAGTACGCTCACATACACGACGAACATCTAGTACTAAGATTTGTATGGATTTTGCGCCGCAGCGACTGCAGACGATGATCGTTTCCACGCCGACTCTGCTGGTGTGGCGACAATGATATTAAGACAGCGCGCCGCAAAATTTTGCGGTCTTTTCGGTGCGTAAGTCCGACTCGCACTTGCCCGGTTTTTTTATTTATTAATAACCAAACATGTAGGTACTGATTATAAATCACTTCACTGTTAAAGTACTAACTGATTTTATACAAAAAAGTAGCAAAATATAGAAAGTCCCAAAAGAAAGAAAACAAACCTAAGTTGTACCGAACATAAAAACCATTCGGTCCATGATAAAAACTAAGAAATAAAAATATCAAGAAAAATATAAATCTAACTTATATTGACATAACTTTTTTAGTTTAACTGTAAACACAATACTTGTTATATTGATGTTAATCAAAATTCTATATATTATGCAGTTATCGAATACATAATTTGGACAAAGAAAACTGTAAAAATGTACAGTAATAGTAGGGTGTAGTATGAATTTTAACGGACGGAATGAGAACTATAATATAGAATGCAAAATAATATTATACATTGCTAATGATGCACGCTGAGTATAACTCTCGGATAACGTATTGTATAAATGTAGGTACCTACTCAACTTTGCTATAATTGTATTAAAAGTACGGCATTTGGCGTATAGATAGATTTGTATAAGAGATATATAAGAGATACTCTATCAATATTATGATATTTGACAAAAAAAACCCATAATAATCACACTGTTAACAGTCTGTTAACATCCAGGGCAGGCCGCAAAAGGCTAGAATTTCAAAAGGTATCTCGATTGGAATCGAGTTGTATTAACAGTTTTCCCCTGTAACACAGTTTAGTAACTATCAAGATGTTTTTAACGTCTATCTTATTAAATAGAAAAAACAAAAAAAAGAGCAATATATTTATGAAAATCTTAAAACTGTTTTTACGATTCCGTACCTCAAAAGGAAAAAACGAAACACATATTATACGATCATTTCCATGTCCGTCTGTCTGTCAAGACCCTTTTACTCAGAAACGCGTGTTGTGATGAAAATTATATAAAATACTCAGGAACTACTGTTCCTTGAAGCAGTGAAAAAATCAGACTTCTTAGCCAATGCAATCAAAAGCAGTCGCTTATGTCGCTAAATTTCGTCATTTTCGACACTCGTAAGGGAATCAAAACCTAAAGGGTACTTCCCGTGAACTCAAAATCATAAAATTTGAAACCAAGCAACGTCTAAAACCATACGTTTTTAGTAACATTATATAGATAGTAAAAAAAAATTGATTTTTTTAAACTTAGTACCGTTTGTCATGAATGTGTTTAATTGAAACTTATAACAAATACTTAGGTCTCTAATATATTCAAGCTGTAACCAAATCAAAATTCTATGTCAATCAGGTTTGTATGGAACTGTCGGTGTGCAAGTCCAACTCGCACTTGGCCGGTTTTTATTTATTTACTTATTACTAACCTACGCTATAATACAGTACCTACTTATCACAAAGGACTGTACAGTAAAAGTACTAACTATTTTTATACAAATAACTTTCGTAATAAACTCAAGAAAAACAATCTTAGATTGTCCCTACCTAGCAAGCCTAAAACTAACAAATAAAAGTCACCCCCGCGGCCCCGGTGCGTTTGCTGCTAATACAATTTGAAGCGGCGCGCGCGCGCGGCGGCGCACGGCTCCCGGGCCCGGCGCGTGCTTTCTACAAACGTCCAGCAAAAACGACATGATCTTTTAATATTGTCATAACTTTTTTATTTATGAACCGATTTACATAAAACAAACACTAAATGTTAAGTGAAGCTTGCCACAATATATTAGTGAAAAGTACATCTTAATCGGATAAGCCGTTTCTGAGATTAGCGTGCACAAACCCACAGACAAACAGACAAACAGACAAAAATTTTAAAAATCATAGTTTTGGGTACTATTGCGTAAATAAAGGCCCCCTATCATATTTTTTTTTCAAATATCTTCAATGTACAGACACGACTCCTCTACAGATTTATTATATGTATCTGGGGGCACGGGAGTGCCCCCGTCAAGACGAGCCAAGCGAAGCGCAAGGGCACTACCTACCTTTTCTTGAAAGGTTTCGTCGTTTTTTTGAACCCTCATAACTTTGCTTTGGATGATGCTACATAGTTGAAAATTTCAACATATAATGACACCAGTAAAAACATGAAACATACAAAGTTTCAATGTTGTAGCTATTATACTTTAGATTTTATCAATGTCTAAAAACCCCAGATTTCGTCACTGACTCATTTATAGATCATCAAAATTCATAAGGTACTTCCTGACGTCCTAGTAAGCTGATATTATTTATGTAAGCTGTTATTGCTACAAAACCAACAAAAAAATTATTAAAATATAAATGCCGCCATTTTTAATCCAATATGGTGGACGGTACAAAATGGATGTTTAATATGTTTATTATACGGATATGATCTTTAAGACATAAAAGAAATATTATATTATACAATATTATACAAGTACCTACATAAAAAAATAAGACCTACTTTTTGTAGGACCGATAATCGGTCAGATTTTTGCTCCATATTATTTCTATCCCACTTTATTTATTTGTGTGCGTTGCACTACTGCAATCAGTATGTTCTATTTTATTCCGATTATTAATCGGTGACCGACTTTTTGTAAATGAAAAATATGTCTATGAGAAAATTAGTTTTATATCTACTTATTTAAAATTATGTACCTATAATAATATTTGGTAAGTAAAAATTAGGTAAGAATTAACAGGCAGCAAGTAGTAAATTGTTGTCAGTGTACATAAACAAAATATTACGTCGATCACTTGAAATTATCGGTCCGCCGTCCGGCACAAGCTCCCTGGTGTTACGTACATGAAGTTACTTTGTTTAATCTTATGTAAAAACCGTTCGACACATCGATAGCGCGATGTAGATGGCTTACAGCGCAATCTATGTTTGGAACTGTGAAACATCTAAACACACATTTACCAATATATTTAACAGTCGGTAACGTTATAATGATAACAATAAACGAAAATATTACACGATCAATGTATAAATAATTTTAGTGTTTAATCTTATGACTATTATAATATGATTTTTAACACGTCACGTCATGACGTTTAAAGATGGTCATAATCAAAAGAAAACCTTAAAGCTATTTTTCAAAAATAAATATATTTTTTTTCCTTCAAAAATAATAAGTTACACACAAGGTGTATGCAGTTAGCATATAATATACATATGTTTATGAGCCGTACAAGAATTAGTACCTCTAGTGACCAACAGATGGCAGTGACCGTCGTCTACATACGATATTATTATAGACTTACTGCATTATTTTAATAAGTATCAACATGCTTTATTAAAGGCAATCTCCGTCGTATATATTACGTATGTAATTCTCAAATTCTCGAATTATTAGTGATGAATTTATACTAGTGGCATCCTAGGATATCCAAATAAGAAGTTTCTCTCCAGCAATAAAATAATTTATATTTTATAATTTATATTTATTATATTATAATATAATAATATAACAAATAAAGAAATATGGACGAGACATTTATTTGAAAAAGGCCTCTACCTTAAAATTGCGGTGAAAGTTTATACACGGTATAATATTGACGGTGACATCAGTCGACGTCACTAGGGGTCACTATGCTAAGGCGCTGACTGTTCTATTTTCCGTAAGTAAAGGCCCGGGGTCAAAATAAGTTATCTTTAAATTAAAAAAAGTCCATTAACCAGCTTACAAAAATAAATGAAATCCCACCAAAAACATTTTAATGTAAAAA
The DNA here is from genome assembly GCA_905187575.2 of Celastrina argiolus. NCBI lineage: Eukaryota > Metazoa > Arthropoda > Insecta > Lepidoptera > Lycaenidae > Celastrina > Celastrina argiolus. The sequence goes on from LR994584.1 coordinate 9,190,509, forward strand.
TGTTGTCAAGACGAGTCTACACAGCTTACCCTGTGAAAAAGTTATCAGATATCGTATAAAGCCAAGCTCTACAATACACCTTAATCAAAACCTATCAAAAAGTGGTTAGATCTCATGTAGAACCAAAATTCTTGATCTATGCGCCCTTACTTCACCAGGCTTAACTTCACTTACGCTATATTATAGCAGTTAAAACGTGATACTTGACCGTTTTGCTACCGTTACGAACATTTCATACGAATTCATTAATCGTGTCCTAAATAAAACGGCCAAGCATCACGTTTTAACTGCTATATAGCGTAAGTGAAGTTAAGCCTGGTGAAGTAAGGGCGCATAGATCAAGAATTTTGGTTCTACATGAGATCTAACCACTTTTTGATAGGTTTTGATTAAGGTGTATTGTAGAGCTTGGCTTTATACGATATCTGATAACTTTTTCACAGGGTAAGCTGTGTAGACTCGTCTTGACAACATTTTTACATTAAAATGTTTTTGGTGGGATAGATATAGACTATATAAGTTAATATTCTGTGAGGGGGGCCTGGGGTACCAATATACAGGCTTTGGCTTAGTTTGGGCTCCATGTCTCCCACAAATTGCTCTTGTAATTTTTGGGAGAAATAAACTAAAATAAATAAATAAAATAAATAATAATGAAGGTGATATACATGTAGCAAAGTTCAGATTTCGGGAAAATTTAGTTCAATCTGTCACTTAAACATTTTAGAGTGCGTCGTAATGTATCAAGTACATTGATCTAGAATCAATGTAGTAGATACGTTACTACGTGTCCTAAAATGTTTAAGTGACAGTTTAAACTCAATTTTCTGGGTAAAAATTTGTTGCTACCTACCTTCATACATTCATGTCTTCAATTATTTAACGCGTATTAGGCTTAACTCGCATTGGCACAAGGTCGAAGCGTCGCGATTCACCTATAGCATATGCATCTCTATTTTCTAATTTTTAAGGTACAAATTATGATTATGCATATAGTGTGGGGCGAGCGTTGTAAGTGTATAGAAAAAGACGCGACGCTCCGACTCTGCGCCAGTCCGAGTTGAACCTTAACTATTTATTTTTTGTTTAGAAAAAGAGTAATGTTCCATCATTTTGCTTAAAAAAATCCGCGCGATTACCTACGTCGGTCCTTCCCGCTGGGCTGGTTTCCGGACTAGTGGTAGGCATTATAATATAGATGTCACAGCCATTGAATGACTAGCGCATTCATTGAATTATATTTTTACCAACAAATTCAATGAATCCGACACTAGGACATCCATTTAATATTTTATTTTTAAACTTCAATATTCCCGAATGTGTACTATTAAAACACACATTAAAGTAAATTAATCATTAAATATATCAACACATTGCTGTCTGTTTGAGCTGTTTGAGGCCATTATATAGCCGCGCTAGTCATTCAATCAAAAAAGCAGATTCAACCAGATGACTGCGACATAGACACAACATCCAAAAAACATTTTCGAACGAATTTAATATGCCATTTATATCCAGCCTGCTATAATATTGTAATTCAAACTTACCAGTATCGGCAACTGTCTCGTCGTAGTGTGCACATTAGATGTGGCTATTGCAGATGTCCTGAAATATTGTTGTCAATGTATAGTGTTGTCAATAAAAAATACTATTAAATACTATTAAATAGAAATCAATACATAGTATAAAACAAAGTCACTTTCGCTGTATGTCTGTCCGTATGTATGCTTAGATCTTTAAGACTACGCAACGGATTTTGATGCGATTTTTTTTAATAGATAGAGTGATTCTTACTAGGGTATGTATGTATGTATGTATGGTTTGTATGTATAATAAATGCATAATATAGTAGAGAAACACTGATAAATTTAAAGGTTTCTAATGTGATGTCGTAAATAAGCACGTTTTTTTGCGCTTATATTGCAAACGCTGGCTGAACCCTTCGATATAGACCAAAATAATGTACCACAGTATTGTTCACCTTAAAAAGTTCAACAAAAAATTCCGCGATGGTATATGTCTATCTCTTAGGGATAACCCACCATAACCATTTTTATCCTTTACTAAAAAATGGTTATTTACGAAGTGATTTTAAACAATACAGCATTAATCCTTATCCAATTAAGTGCCTTAAATAAATTGTGCATTTATTATAGATCAATATGCTTTTTACAGCATGTAATTTAAGCGAATATTACCGAAGATATTACAAATTTAAAATGCAGGGTCGTAGTTGTTTGCGCCGCGCCACGGCGGTACCGACCCGCGGACCGGCCGGGGGTCGGGCGGCGCGTGCCTAACTTTTAACGTTGCAGGATTAGACTTGAGCGTTGAGTGTTTTTCACATGGCCAATTATATGTCGCGCTGTCAAGAGTAACGTCTAAGCAAAACATGTTTGTATTGGCTAATGACAAAAAAGCTGTGAACGTTGTGTATAAGGACATTCTGTAGTAGGTATATTTTGCATTGCACCCGTGCGAAGCCGGGGCGGGTCACTAGTATACAATAATTGAATAAAATAATAATCACAAATGAAATGTTATTCGACATGTTGAGATTTGATTTTTTGGAAACTAACAGCGCTATATGGATTTTAAATTTTTAAACGGATTTTAGCAAAAGTAATGGACGTCCTCGCGATGTACCGATTCACTGAATGGTTAACATCGACTCCGCAATTAGTATAAGGTTGCGCTGATTTTTTATCTTGTACCTCGTCTGGAGAGGAAAGGCGATAAGCCTATACTACATGATCTAAGGTGTGTGCAAATAAAATAAATTTTGTACTATTCTAATATAGGTTAGTTAGTAACGCATGGACCATCTTACTTGCCAATCAATCTGCCTGCATTGACCTAACCAAACATTATCATAGCATTTTTAGTTAGTAGTTAACAAGGTATCATATAGTACATATCAAAGCTCTAAACTGGAAACTACACAGGCGTAGTACTGGTATACCTTAGTAAGAGAATACACACTTGTAAGAGAAAAGAAATATTTTCGTAAAATATTCCCGACAAAAGCGTTCACAAAAGTTTTTTAATCTGAAACGATTCCCAGTTGTCAGTGCACTCCCCACTTTTTAAATCCGGAATTGGAACCTATTGTAAAATTCAACTTTCGAACTCAATAAAAAATTGCAGCTCATCTTTAACTTTTATCTTTTTTCACCCGTCGGGCTTAACTCGTTGCATGATCGTAGGTAATCCTATGCAAATTTAAGCGGCTTCTTTTTCTTTTTTGCCATTTAAAGCTAGCAAACTTTTTTAGATAATAACTTTTTTAGACAATTAGATACTTGACCTTTCGTCTATTATATCAAATGTGGTGAGTTAAAAAATCTTACATAATTTGTTCTGAAAACAGAAGGTCCCAATAATATTTACTCCTTTATAAATAAATCTGCGTCCACTCTTCTCTATATAGAGCGTAGATGTTCCTATCACACAATCTAGCTCCACGCGAGTCTGCAGTTCATTTCCTTTATAGAAATTTTCGCCTCCAGCCCCGGGGCAAACTTCCCGCTAGTTATATAACTCCAGAATGATGGACGCAAACAAAATTTGTGTAGTCAGAGCAGCCCAAATTGTTGCCCGAAAAGGTTATAACTAAGAAATGAGTTTCCCGCCCAACAAATCTGACAGTCTGAAAGGTTTATACTTTGTGTTAAACTTAATTTCATAGTTAGACTCGCCTAGTATTTTCTATAAAGACCTACGGTTTCTGAAAGGCTGTTAAAACTGTCGATTTTAGTACAAGTTAGCTGAACTTGAGTTTATAAGTCGTTAAGAACGCTCATTGGTCACAAGAAGAACATCACTCGCAACAAGTTCGGTCAATCGCTACGTTCACCTTGGTATTCACATTTGGTAGCGGAAAACCCAGTAATGATTTATTACACTTTGTAAATTAAGTTTTTTTTATGTATTTCTTTTATTGATTAAATAAATTTAAAAAAACAATTACTTAGCTCAAATCTTAGGTGATCGACGATTTTACGATTTCAACCGGGGGTCAATATTTTAACATTTTACCACTAATCCACATAGGATTGCTTACAATTGCATTGCTTCCATTGATTTAGAACAGAGTATACGATATTTTATAGTGTTGTTATGTTCGAAAAGCAACTATAATATAATTTAACCTACACAAAAATATTTCACTATAAAAGAAGCCCGTGCCACATATTATAGTAATGGTATAATACAGTGGTATTTTAATAGCTTATATTCAATTTGAATTACAGAAAAAGATAAACAATATAAACTTTTATTTGTACACGGACAGAGTACATTTTTAAAGTCTTCCGATGTGATTCTCTTCCTTAATATTTTTGGATGATCGCGGAAGAGATTTAATTAAATGTCCTCAGATTGGCCATTAAGATTATCGGAAGAGTGAGACGCTTCCGTGCACATGATTTAATACTCGCGACGACGTTTTAATAACTCCAAATCGAAGCCACCTTTTCCCCGAACAGGAAGTCACGCATAATAAGGCCTAATCTAATAAATATACTTTCTCTTCCTTCACTTCTTTCCCAAATTGGGTGTAGGTAAAATTGAGTTAATTATAATCTTCTTATATATAAAAATGAATTGCTGTTCGTTAGTCTCTCTAAAACTTAAGAACGCCCGAACCGATTCGGCTATTTTTTGTTTGAAATATTCGTGGAAGTCCCGATAAGGTTTAAACGGTTTCTATGCTCAACGGAGTGGGCACCGGTAAGCTAGTTACAATATAATTATTATAGTATTATATAAAAACTTTGGGTAAAAGCTTCACGAGAATTGTGCGATTTAAATATGAAATTTGGCACAGTTATAGTTTATGTGGAGGAACTCTAGCATTTTAAATTATGTTTTGAAAAACAGATTAAGATTGATTGAGATTTAGATCCTACTCCTTTTTATGGAAGTCTGTTATAAAAAGTCACAAACAATTTATTTGTGACTTTTTTTTAAATTGGGTATAGGTAATGTATAATTAGTTTTAATGACTATGCTTTCATGAAACAAAAGTTTTGGGTACAATTTGACGAGAATTGTGCAAACGCGAGTATCAAATTGTATGCATACATTTAAAGATAATTTCGATGAAGATTTTTTTAAAGAATACATAAGGAATCGTAAAATTAATAAAAGAATGACAAAGCACCCTACTTCAGGTCATTTTGTTTTAAATTACTTACATTACGTACGATTAATACAATAAATACAAAATATTACACGTTGACGTTTGTTAATCTGTTAAAAAATATTTTGTCTAAGAACCAAAACAACTCTTATAGAGTTAAAACTTAAAAATTATAATATAAACTATTATGGGCGAATTTGGACTATAATAAAGATTTAATGGTCGGTCTTGTGGCCTTTTTATACCTTCAATCTCCATTTAAGTAGATTAGAAAAACATTAAAGCGTTTCTTATAAGCTTGCCTATAAAAGAAAAGGCTTAATTTTAAAATACTTTACTGAATACTGCCACTGTATCCCCATTATGAACGTGTAATAATAATAATGCATCCCACACTGATTTCGGTGACGGTGGCGTCATTGAAAACCAGGCCAACGCAGAAGTTATTTTATAGTGCCCAAGTGTGTGCGCAATACACAGAAGCTCACTCTCTTCCTTCACTCTCACAGCCCAGTGGGACGGATAATCAACGCGACGGGTGGGAGATCAGGTGCAGGACCAACTTTTTACATGCCCATCCGACGCATGGATCATCTTTCAGACAATCAGATCAGCCTGCATTGTCCTAACCAAACTTGAAAAAACAACATTTTTTTGATGTTCCAACTCGGGAATGGAACCCACGACAAACCAGTCGAGAGCTAGGCTCTAAACCACGAAGGCGTTATACATGTATAAGCCCCCCCCCCCCCCTCGTCGTCACCAGTGTCACCACAAAAGTAAATTCACGTCTTGAGCTCGAGAATGTAGACGGCTTCTTGAAAAACCAAACAAACCAAGCTTATATAGCATTGGAGAACGTAACAAAACATATTAAAACATTCTGCTGTTAATACTTGCAAGTGTTCACGTATTTGTTAATGCAAAATAGAGAACCATTTTCTCCTGAGTCCTGCGCTACCTATGTCTTAGTTTGCGAACTACTCAGAGTGTTATTATGCAGTTGCTAGTTTGTGCAAACTTAATTCTAAACTGTTTACAATATTCTTGTATAATGAAACAAAAATATTTTTTGTCACAAACAACAGCCCGTTTCAATAACGCTGTCGCATTGAATGCCGTTTAACCTTTTGTTATAGATATGTAGATAGGTTTTATAAAGGGACATCTTCATATAAAAAGTAGGGTAATTATGCCTTTAACGGAACAAATTGATGTATTGGTAATGTTACCGAAAGAGAATTGTGTAAAAATGATGTCAGCGACGATACTATTTATATTCGACAATGTTACAAAATTATTACGAACTTATTACTTGCGTTACTGAATGTCTTATTTAATTAAACCGACTTTTAAAAAATTGGTAAAGGTCACAATTCAAGAGTATATTTTTTATATACCTACTTAACAAAATGTAAAAGCTGAATTACTCATAATCAAAATAATTCAGAGGCATTTTATGAAAAACAAAAGATATCCTGAAAAATTCATTATAAACTTTTACAATCAACTGGGAGCTAGTTATTCCTGCTTTTTCTTCCCGTTTGATCCTATCTCGCTTTAATTAAACTACGCAGCCTGTAATAATCCCGGTTTTGCGATCTTTCTTAGCATTAAATTCTTATTGAAGAAAATATTTTCTCCTACTTTTATTTACTTGCATTTTTAATATTTAATTTTACCGACCCGTTGTTCCTTATCCTTGTAACATGGACTGTGCAAATTGGATGTAAGGTAAAGGCCTGCCTTAATCGTTTGTGTTGCTTCAGTTTAGGGGTTCCATGCTCCGTAGTAACTACAAGGGTCCCTTATGATTCGCTCTGTCCGTCCGTCCATCCGTCAGTCTGTTTCCTTTGTTAATTTCGCTAATTATAATTAGAAATAAACTTTCGTAATGTGCCTTGCAATTTCCTATGGTAATAAAATTGGACACAAACTTTTGATATTAATGGCAAAAAACCTAATGTGTTGATAGTTACGGTACCTCCTTCAGTATGTCTGTATGTGTATGAGGTTAAGTTGTGTTACTTTTTCTGTGTCAAAACTAACATAACTTTAATATAGACCCAATTCATACTAGCGCGGAAGGAACATATACGCTATGTGCATATGAGAGAATTTGATACAAAATTCAGACTTTCACTTCACTGTTCTTAAATTAAATTCAGAAGGCTCTGTTTTCCTAAACACACGGCACGGCTTACTATCATCGTTTTTACGTGTAAAACGTCATTTACCGAAGTTACAGCCGCTTTATAAACGCTATTCTTGAAAACCAGGGGGCTGTTTTTGTTTTTGTATTATCGCTTATAAAGTTCGATAGCAAAACGTATGGGATTTGACATAAGGTATGCTAAATGACATACCAAATCGCGATCATTTAGCGTAGCTTATGTCAAATCCCATACATTTTGATATCGAACATTGTAAGCGATAATTAGCGATGGCATCTTGAATCAGCCCCCAGGACCCTGATTCAAGATGCCATGGCTATTAATCGCTTACGAAGTTCGAAAACAAAATGTACGGAATTTGACACAAGCTTCGCTACATGACATACGAATTCGCTCGTCATTTAGCGAAGTTTTTGGTTTCCGAACTTCATAAGCGATAAATAGTGATGCCATCTTGAATAGGGCCCAGAGCTTAAGACTTTATGCTAGAACAAATTGACCCACAGTCGGCTCTCTTCTCGAGGCTACGTTTTATGCGTATACGTAATAGACGTCGAGTCATTAAGCCCTTTACCATAACTAGCTAGTACGTTGTTGACCGTTGGCTTGCGGGTTTAACTACGACCTATTAGCATTGCAAACGTCGAGTAATCGCCTGTGCTCACACCTCGCCTCGCCACTCGCCAGGTGTGTTTGAGGAATTATCTGTTTAGTGTATACCGCATGCTTTGTTCAGGTATAACTTTAGACGCGCAATATTTTCACAACATATGCAGATGATATATAAAAAAACCAATGGTTTAATATTTACTTGATTCAATATGAATATAGAGGTTTCGAATGAATGAATGACAATGAAAACATTAAATAAAAAGTTGCCAGTGGTATTTGGAGACAACCTTTTATTTTTAGAATAGAGCGTATTCCTGTTTATTCATTACGACGTAGCACAAGGAAAAGGGTAGATTTTAGTACTAAAAAAATAAAAAATAGCCCCGGTAACGTAAGTTAATATAATCGCCTCAAAGGTTTTACAATTTGGTTTACATTATATGTAAGCGTATACAACTGTGCATAGTTTTACAGGTTAGTTAGGTTGTTAAAATGTTTTTTCCATCTCGTCAATAATAGTATCGCTTTACTTAATGGTAGTATAATAATATAATATTGTAACGGATTTAAATGTTAGGATATTTTGCCATTTGTAAGAATGTAACCTAGCGTTTAAATTTTAAACTTTTAATATTAATGAACACCTTTAACTCTAATAACTATGTATATATATTCATTTAATGTAAGCTTTTCCTATGCTTTTTCATGTAATAACTCAAAGCGAAATTACAATAGTTATCTAGTGCTGTATTGCACTCCTAAATCCTTTATCTAAATTGTAGCGCAGCGCATGACGTCACAATATATATTACCGCTGACATAGTTGCCAAGCCTGTTTTATTTTATAGCTGGTGTTGCCACACTCTGCGGTTCGGGCGAAATTTGAATATTGTTAGGCCGATTTTGTTGAACAAATTTTACATTACTCGTACACTGTGTGCTACTGAAACTTTTGAAACTGCTTTAGTTGAATGTTTCTGTTTAGAAATTCGTTGTGATTTAATTGTATAAATTATTTCTGCAAGTAAGAAATTAAATTATTTTAAATGACAGATTTGCTGTCACGTATTACTAGCTATAGCTCAAAATTGCGCGGTATTATTTCGTAATATATATAGTAGGTAGTAGGTACGTTAGTTCTTGAGTATCTTAATTTTCTTTTATATTTTATTAAATATATAATAATATGTCAGCAAAATATGTAGAGGAAAATCAGTATGAACTTTTTTCCGTCTAAAAGTCTAGAAATGTATGTGTCTAGAGACCACTGGAGCATACTGATGTTAGTTGTAATTTGTAGAGATGCTGGATCTCGTGACCTTTCATGTGGACAGAAATTTCAACTCTATTCCTTGAGCAAAGAGTTTAATACCGATCAGTGGGGCGCGGCGTTTACAAATATTAATGTTTAAAAGCGCAGGTAAATACAGCAGGAAAAAATTCACGAAATTCCGACTGACGTCTGCAACTTAGCAATTTGTTGTATTTATCATCGTGCTATGAAAATATGTATAAAAATTGGGCGTTATATTAAAAAGCGACGAAAACGACCAACTTTGTCTGTCAATGTTGTTTGTTAGCCTTTTATATTTGAAAATTATTATAAGACAGTAATAATATACTATATATATAATAATTACTTTCACTTCTTCCACTTTATTAGTTATTAATCATTTTCGGCTAAGTCATCATCTGGTGTTAGTAGAAAAGTGCCAGTAATTTGTGTATTATTTGTAAAAACTGTATATAATATAAACTGTGTACCATGAATTTCCTCCAAGAACCCATAGTACATTCAATAACAGCAATTACCCACGAGCCCACGGTATACGTTGCGTGGGACTTGCCGTAATCAGGTAGAACCAAGATATTTACAAAAATTTATAGCGTCTTAAGCGCTATTATAAAGCGTAATAAAAAAACCAGTTTGAATGGAGCTAATATGTTTGCCAAATTATTGTTACGACATTTAGTGCCAATTTCACCAACACAATATGTTAAAGTTAATCCTTCATTGAATATCATTTTATCCGTCTCTTATTTCCTGTCAATGAATGAGAAGGCATATTGTGATACATACTTTGAATTATCAAAGTGAGACCTTTCCGTGACTGAAGTCTCGCTATTAATAGAACTAAAATATATTGCCTACAATATTGGCGGTCGGTACAAAAATTAAATTGCAGAAATATCACGTAAATTAACACACCCTTTTTTTCCTTGAAAATATTATAGATTAGTGAGTTTTTTTCCGGCTCGCAATCATAGACTGAACTTTGGGAGTTTGGGAGAGGGAACTGCATATATGGAACTTTTATATAGAAAAGACTCTACCAAGTTAAATTCTCATAGGGTTATCCTGTTACTCTAAATTTTTAATAGCAAATAATAATACATTAGGGAATACCATTGTTAAGAGAAATATTGGGGACACCTTTAGGGTACGTCGGTTTTACGACAAAATAACTCCATGAATACCGGACCGATAAATCAAGTCCATCCCGGCAGGACGGGCTGGACGTATATCACGTGGTGATATACGCGAATATAATTCTGCAGGATTTATGATGGAGATTATCATCAGCGAAACGGTAGGATTGCAAAAAAGATATAGATACGGGGATTATAATAAAATCGAAGATCTTAAAAATCTAATGAGCCATACTAGCGTCCAGCCTGCAAATCCAGCTCTAGCCTAGCACAAGGATCTATTTTAGGTCATTTTCTATTTTTAATTCAAATGTCCTAACTCATAAAGTATTTTAGCGGTCATAAGCACCAGATTATAGTATACCGTGAAACGTGGCACGGAAGTTCGTTGATCTAACCCGTATAGTACCTAAGTCTATGAAGCTTCGTGCCACGTCTTACAGTTCTATTTAGACTATATCTACGCTAGGCTTCAAAGCCCCACGCAGGATTTGCAAGATCTAAAAAATCTAAGGAGCCATACTAGCGTCCAGCCTGCAAATCCAGCGCTAGTACTTTTAGACGTCATTATTACCTGATTATAGTATACCGTGAGACGTGGCACGGAAGTTCGTAGATCTAACCTGTATAGTACCTAGGTCTACGATGTTTCGTGCCAGGTCATACAGTTCTATTTAGACTATCACTACGCTATGCTTCAAGGCCGCACGCAGGTTTTGCAGGACAGATGATAAGTATGGTCCATAAAAAAAAATTAAAATATTGCTAATTGGTGCAAATAGTTTAAGGATACATAATATCGTAAAGTGTCATATACAAAAACCATTTTCGATCGAAAAGAACATAACTCAGATTATTCATTTTTTTTTCTTTTTCGGTCCTCGCTAAAAAAGAGGTTTACCGGTTTAACTAGAACATAAAACATAAAACCAGAAACTTTTGCAAACCTCAGAAGCCAAAGTGTTACCCTTGGCTCTATTTTTGATTTAGCTTATCTTCTAAATATATTATATAAGCTAAATCAATACACACAATGATTTCATAAACGTATTTTTTCTTTTAACTTAAATCACAATGACGTTGCAAGGGTAGGAAAAACAAAAGCCGATTTCTCCGAATGACCCAGACTTAATTGAACAAAAGTTAATGATCAATGAAATACACGACAGCGATTCCAAACTCAAGTTGAAAAAAATCCTAAAGAATAAGGACAAGGAATATCTTAAGAACTGGAGGATAAATGGGAATTCGTTTTAAGCTGAAATCTTACATTCTGCTTATGACAGCAGACAAATCAAAAGGAGTTGTAAAAATTAAAATCCCCTTGCGGGTGAGCTTTTTACATAAAATTACACTTGAAGCGCATTTTCCCTGACGTAAATTAGTTACCATTATCATGCAGGGTTGATTCATTTGGCTCTATAGAATGAAGAGGCCGCATGTCCAAAAATACTATTTTTTTAATGCGACCATTACAAACAGACCTAAATAAACTTTTAAAATGACAATCTTAAAAATTATTTCCGCTCCATTCATCCTTCCAAGCAAATTATGTACAATTTACCTAATTGTGTTTGAAGGGTAGAACATTTTTCAGAAGCGCGTATTTTAATATGATTTATGAGCAACATTTCGTAACATCTGCGCCTAACCGAATACTATTAAATGCAGGTTTTATATTTAATTTGTTTCTTGGCCATTAGCAGAAAATTAAAATTTAAATGACCGTTCGAAAATAATAATATTCATTTGAGTAATATGAATGCTTTTCCATTACCCGCTACAATTTTATCCAATTAAAACAAAGCTAAAGGTAAAGCTATATCAAACATGTACAGTCAAAAAATTTGATATTTTAACCGTAGATGTTTATTTCATCGTAGCGTCCAACCAACTGAACTGATTCATAATAATAACCCGGGTAAAATAGGCTATATCGTTTACGTACCCGATAGAAGTTTTTTTAATAATAATAGCTGCCCACACCGTTTACGGTGTCGATGGGTGCCCAAGTGCTTAATACATAAGGACACTCTCAGTCTCTAATCTATTTTACTCCCATAACCCAGTGGGCTAACAAATACGACTGGCGAGATAACTGGCGCAGGAGTTTTTGCATGCCTATCCTAATAGTGCAGACTGATACCGATTGTCTGTCAAAAAAGATGATCCAAGCGCCGGATAGGCATATCAAACTTGGAAATAACATCTTTTATTTTTCCAACGCGGGAATCAACTAGCGGTCGAGAGCCAAACTCAAACACTGGACCAAGGAGGCGATATATTTTAATGTGTTTATGCGAAGTAGAGTTTGTAATAACCATTTCGTAATAGTATTTTGTAGGTGTTCAGAATAGAGATTTTGTGAGGCCAAAATATGAAATCCCACATAAAGGCACCAAGTATTTAATCAAAGTTCTCTCGTTGTGTTTAAGCTCGAGAATATTCCACAAACTATGTTCCAAAAACCACTGAAATTTCAGACGAAACGTCGCACCTTTATATTATTAAGGTCTGTAATCCTCCAGAATTACGAGGTAACAAACTTTCCAGAAAGAGTTAATTTTCAAACACTTTGAAATTCCAACTTGTAAATGTCCCTTAATTTGAGTCGACAATTTATTCGTATAAGTTTATGCTATCTCATTTACCAATGAGAATCAAAGTGAGTTTTAAATATTTTATGTCGATGAAAGCTAAGTTAGAAAAGAAAATTACCTAAGATGAATTGACTGCCCAGCTAAATGTTTCATTTATACATAAAAAATCAATAGATATGATATTGTACGTATGTAATATTGTAAGGAAAATATTGGTGCCTAATTCAAAACTATCGTCGATACTAGCACAATGATTTATATATAATCCGCCAATAGACTTTTATAAAATGAAAATTTAAGAATTCTCTACCATCAGCGTGAAGACTCCAACACACGTTTTACAATATTTTATAAAACTCTATCGTCTAAACAATTACAACTTTAATATCTTATTCAAATATAACAATGACACAAATAATTTCAACTAGCAATACAAAAGAGAGCGAAATACGATGAAAGAGAAAGACGATAAAGTTTAACGATAGACCGCTTTACATTTCTAATAGCCTAAATAGTTAGGTGAAAAGTATTCATATAAAATTACTATGGTAAATTGTGATATTCAACGCTAGTAAACTCTATTTTTAAAACATTGTAATAATGTAACAATATTACAGCAACGTATAATTAAATATAGAGAGGTGGGCCTGTCTCGAGCGGTGCTTACTTCTTAGGCTACGTCTATATTATTCTGAATTGTCCCGTTCGGAGTAAATTTAGAGTGCTGAAAATAGAACTCTTTGCTAATACAATAGAGTTGGAATTTGAACTCACGTGTGCCAAATTGTCGAATTTGACACTGGTATTTCACTCGATCTGAATCTTTCCAGTGTGTGTCGTAAAAAGCGACAGGGTTTATAGTATTCGCGCATATTATTTTCTGAAAACTACGCTCGCCAACCCGCCTGCCAAGCGTGGCGAGTATAAGCAACCCTCCATGAAATACTTTGAGGGAGTCTTATGTCCAATAGCGCAACAGCAGAAATGATGAAGATGATTTGACTCGAAACTCGTGTTTTCGGTTTTACGTGTAGTAACCCAAAATTCTATTTACAATTGAAGACATGAATAGATGAAGGTATATATATGTCGCAAAAAAAACTACCCTGAAACTTTACATTTAACTGTAATATAAAAGATTTTATGATATGTATTGTATTAAGTACATTTATTCTAAAGCCGTGGATCTTTAGATTAATGTACTCGATACGTTACGAAATATTTTAAAATGTTTAAGTGACAGTTTGAACAAAGTTTTCTCGAAATCAGTATTTTGCGTATGTCGCCTTCACCCACTCATGTCTTCAATTATCATATTTTCCGGACGGAGAGATTCATTGTAATATGGTCCCACGCCTTACTTCCCGCCCGCGGCGCACTCGAGAGCCTTAATGCCGAGCTCACTAACACACTCCATTTTCTTGATACTGTCATTTCAAACTTGTGGCTCGAACGTAGGCGTATAATTCAAAATTGTATGAAATGAATGTACTTTATTTAGTGACGTGTTCACGCAAGTGTGTTTTATATTGCTACGAGTACAAAGAATAATAATAAGTATCATGGCTTAACTTTCAAGTTTTACCATCACCTTCGTTTAACATAATATTATATAACGGAGTGCGGTATTTTGTGGGCGTCACTTTATAGGATCAGGAAATAATAACACTAAACTGAACGTGTTTATATTATGAACAATCAAACCTATTGCTACAAGTACTTAATGCAAAGCAGACATTGAACGTAAGCGAATTTAGTCAACTTCATTTTTCTCAAGCCCCGCCATCCATCGCGCGCCACCCTGCCTAGTCCTCCCTGTCATCGGTGACACACGTCTTCTCCTTCCTCTTTTGTAAGTGGCGACCGGCCTCTTGGCAAATATGACTAAACTTGCTAGGCTTTCTTTTTTTTTTTTTTTGCAAGCCTTACGTTTCAACTCCGACACGGCCATTCTGACTAGTCACACGTCCTCGTGTGCTGCTCCTGTAAAAGAAAAAAAACCAGCTGCAATATCACAAGCCTTTTGCTCGGCCTAACCTGACTCTACAATTTTAGGCCAATTTGCTTGTTTAATCCCTAATAGTAATCTCAACAGATACTTTAACTTCTTTAATGCACAACAATAAACTACGCAAAGTCTCAGGTAATGCCTATATGACCAGGGCTCTTTAGTCGAAATACGTTAGCCGCGTAACACGACGTGTTCTCCCCACGGCTAACACGTGTGCATCACTCATTGAATACACATCATGTGGTCTGTGTAGACCCCAACCTTCCAGCATCACACGCCCGCTGCGCTCCGCGTCCTACTTGAGTTGCCCCAAGAGATACCGACTTTTAATGGTTGCTGCTGCGAAATGATGCTTGGTAGGTCAAATATTGTCATCAGAATTTGACTTCTATGACACGGCTCCATCGCCGACATACGTCAACCGCTTAACACATTTGTGTTAACCGCGGCTACCCGTGTGCACATGCACAGCGTATGGTCTGTGAAGACCCCGACTCCGCCAGTACCACACTACAGTCAGTAGATAAACAATTACGCTCACCAAATAATTTTGGTTTCGAATGTGATACTTCAACGAAGTACAGACGACAGTCGTCTAGCCGCCGCGCCACCGCGCTGCGCTGCATCGCTCGCCGCGCTCCGTCGCGTCGTGTTGCGTCGCTAGCGTTGCTCGAAGCTCGATCCACTGTACACAAAATGAAACAGCACAAAAAATGTTCAGACTATCTAAAATTAAGTTCTTTTAGGGATTTATTTACTAAGACTTCGCTGTGCCTGTCTGTCTTTAATCAGGCTGTATCTCAAGAACAAATCTATCGCGGTTTAAATATCAGCAACAACAATGAGATTAAAATGTTAGATTTCACTATGCAGTGAAATTAATTTAATTTCCTTTCAATGATCTAACTGATTGAATGAAAATAAGCTATTACTTTAGAGTCACACAATAACAAGTGATCAGATTGCACTGTCCTCACTAAACTTGACAAAAATAAACATTTTTAGTTGTACTGTCGCGGGAATCGAACCCACAAAGTCGAGTACTAGGTTCTAAACCACTGGACCCCAGAGTAATTCATAATAATAATAATAGCTCCCTTCACCGATTTCGGTGTCGGTAGCAAATTTCATTCAAACCAGGACCGCTACGCAAGAGCTTTTTTATAGTGCCCAAGTGTGTGCGCAATACACACAAGCATTCTCTCTTCCTTTTACTTTCATAACCCAGCGGAACGGTAAGTTGTCGGTAGCCAATTTCATTGAAACCAGGCCAGCTACGGCCAGGAGTTATTCTATAGTGCCCAAGTGTGTGCGCAATACACAGAAGGACTCTCTTCCCTTCTCTCTCACAACGGTGGAACGGTAAGTCGACACGTCTGGCTAGAGAATAGGCACAGAACCGACCCTTTACATGCCCATCCGACGCATGGATCATCTTTCCTGTCAGACAATCAGGTGATCAGTCTGCATTGTCCTAACCAATCCTAAAAACAACCCTTTTTTTTTTTGTTGTTTCAACGTGGGAATCGAACCCTCGAATCCGGGTCGAGAGCTAAGCTCTGAACCACTAGACCACGGAGGCGATTCATTCGTCATTCATAATACCTGAAGACTCGCTAGTGCGTTTACAACCTTTTACAAAATCACCAAGTTGGTCGAAGCTAACTGAAGTCACTCAATGAAATTTCTAATCTTCCACCGCATCAGTGGACTGCCACGGCCTCTGAGACTCTTGGACCGTTGAGTGTGTGATGCCTTGTTCACCATTAGTGTTTAGTGCCTCAGCATATGTGTTATTGTTATTAGGTTCAAATTACACGTCCAATAATACACTTCTAGTTAATCGTATTTTACTTTATTCTACTACGTAGATAATACAATAAACAGTATCTTATAAATAACTATGTAGGTACACTGACCCCACTAACCTATCCGGGCCTCTCAAGGAGACTAACTTAAAACTATCTTAGGCATCAACGTCAATGTCATCTTTGACATCTAGTTGTTTTAAATACATGCATAGCATTATGTAACATCTCCCTTTTTCGAGAAACGCATACAATTTAATAATGCTTAAAATATACATGATTACAAAATATAACTTACTAATTAAATTTCTCATGTATGTACAATTTAGGTTGTTTTACAGTTCTACCAGATCTGGTAACATAATCTGTACCTATTTGCCTTTCCACAGGAACACAGTTATCATTATGCCTACTAATATCCTGAGAATTTTCACTCGTGAAACAACTAGGATTTATGGGAAGTATATTGCACGTATCATGACCAATATAAGAAGGATCTATTTTTTTAAATTCATCTTTACTGTCACCCGCAAAAGAGGAAGGAGGATTTATCTTTTTTAAATTATTTTTCCTATGTCTAATATGCGCTCTATTTCTCCTATATATAACACCATTCATATCGGTAATATAATGAGACCTACCACAATCTAGATTTCTATGTATTACACCAGGAGTCCAAAAATCTTTGGGATTCTTTTTAAAATAAATGTCATCTCCAGGCTTAAAGACTTCATTCCTTTGCCTTGCACATCTGTCAAAGTAATATGTCATTTTGTTTTTATTTTTGACATAATATTTTTTGTAAACAGAAAATTTTACTAAATTCGGTTTTAGTTTTTTACACAGGACAGGTATATTCATACGTAAACTCCTAGACATTAATAATGATGCTGGGCTGGGAAAATCGCCTTTAGCTGTGTTCCGGTAGTGTAGCAATGCTAAATATACATCAGAATTATCTAGAGCACACTTACGTAGTATGTTTTTTGATATTTTCACAGCCGCCTCGACCTGGCCATTTGAACGAGCGAAATAAGGACTCGACGTGATATGCTCCACATCCCAGTCAACCAGAAAGGATTTGAACTTACAAGAGTTGAAAGGTGGACCATTATCCGACACTAGCGACCGTGGAATGCCATGGCGTGCGAAAAATGATTTCAAGTGTTTCACCACGTTATCAACGTTGTAATTCTTATGTAAAGAAGCTAGCTCAAAATATTTAGAATAGTAATCTACACAGACAAGGTAATTCTCCCCATCAAAATAAAATAAATCAACCCCTACTCGTTCCCAAGGGAGTTGTGTAATATCATAACACTTCAGAGGTTCCTTATTTGTGTTAGGTTTAAATTTAGCACATACCAGACACTGTTCAATTAAATTTTTAATGTCTGCATTTATATTGGGCCAATAAACTGTTTCCCTAGCAATGTTAAGTGTTTTATTTATACCTAAATGACCACAGTGAATTTTATCTAATATTTGCTTTTGTAAAGCCTTTGGGACTATGAGCCTATTGCCCTTAAAGAGTAAATCATTCATTATATGTATTTCACTTTGAATATTCCAATATGGTTTTACCAAACAGTTAATTTTGTTTTTGCTTGTTGGCCAACCATTTTTTATATAAGATTTAAGCAAATTAAATGATTCATCTTGTTTACTTTCCTTTAAAATTGACTCTAAATATGACTTTGATACTGAAATATTAGAAAAAATTGAATTGACATGATATTGTAAATCTTGTTCATATTGCGGTACATATGTATCAGTGAGTGAAGCTCGTGATAGCGTGTCCGCTATATACATATGTTTACCAGGTACATAAATTACTTCTAAGTCATATCCTTGCAACGCAAGCATCATTCTCTGCAACCTAGCTGGCACTTCATGAAGAGGTTTTTTAAAGAGATAAATTAAAGGTTTGTGATCTGTATGAACGGTAACAAGACCTCCATAAATATATTGATGAAATTTATTACAACCAAACTGTATAGCAAACAATTCCTTTTCAATCTGAGCGTAGTTTTGTTGAGAGCTTGTCAATGTTCTTGAGCTATATGCAATTGGTCGCTTATTTTGCATGATTACAGCGCCCACTGCATTCTTGGATGAATCTACTGACAAAATTAAAGGTACATTGCAATTATAGTTAGCTAATACAGGTGCTTTAGTAATAATATCTTTTAGTGATTCAAAACACTTTTGATAATTATCATCCCATAGGAATGGTATATCCTTTTTTAACAAGTTTCTTAAGACATTAGTTTTGTCTGCTAAGTTTTCAATGAAAGGGGCTAAAAAATTTAACATGCCTAAAAATCTTTGTAAATCCTTAATATTTTTAGGTGTAGACATATTTTTTACAGCTTTAATTTTATCTGGATCAATTTTAACACCATCTTTGCTAAAAATATAACCCAAATATGTTATTTCTTCTAAAAGAAACTTACACTTGAGCTTGTTTAATTTCAAATTTACCTGCCTAGCCCGTTCTAAAAATAATTCTAACCTCTTATTATGTATTTCAATTGTCTCCCCATATATTAAAATGTCATCACACCAAATAATTATGCCTTCAATGTCCCCAAATAAATCAATCATAGTTTTATAAAATATTTCTGTTGCAGTATTAATCCCGAAAGGCAACCGTAGAAATTTATAGCGACCAAATGGGGTCTGAAATGTGCACAAATCACTACTTTCTTTTGTTAATTTTATATTATAAAAACCAGAGAACGCATCCAAGTGAGAAAAATATGTAGCTTTAGACAATTAAAAAAAAAAAAACGAAGAAGATCTGCCACACCCGGGTCCAGAACAACGTGCGGGAGATGCAACACAACACATGCTCAACGCAACTGCCCAGCATGGAAGCATAAATGCAGGTCATGTTTTAAATATGGACACTTTACTAATTTATGTTATAAGAAAAATAATGTCAGGAATGTTGTTTCTGAAGTAGACAACTCAAATCTCAATGATGAAGTAACAAAAAATAGTGCTGAGAGATTTACTATAGGGACATTGTTCAACATTGAATCACAGAGTAATAGAAATAGCACAATTTTAAGTAAAAATGATAATTCTTGGCATTATTTTCTTAATATAAACAATAAAAGAGTAGATTGCATAATTGATACTGGAGCAGATATAAATATGATGTCTGTAGACACATGTAAAAGCTCAAACCTAAAAATTAAAAATAAGGACAAACAACAGTGTAAAAATTATAATATTTTTGCTTATAATGGTCATGAAATTCCCATAGTGGCAGTATCTAATGTATCCTGTTTATTAGATAATAAAGTAGAGCCTGAAACAATTACTTTTGTAATAACAAGTTTGAATTGTCCAACTGTAATTGGCTTACCAACTTGTATAAAGTTAAATTTAATAACAAAAAACTTCTCTGTAAATTGTCAAAATGGCAATAAAATTGTGAAAAATATACATAACCTATATGAAAAAACATGTGACAATATTGTAATCAAATATAATGATGTTTTTCAGGGCCTAGGATGTCTTCCATATGAACACAGTATTGTATTAAAGAAGGATGCCATACCAAGAGTAGATCCCCCGAGGAAGGTACCGTTTGCTCTCATCGAGCCGTTAAGGAAAGAATTAGAAATCATGGAACAACTGGGAATTATACAAAAGGTTAACAAACCCACATTATGGGTAAGTAGTTTAGTCATTACCATGAAAAAGGCAGGAGGATTAAGGGTATGTTTAGATCCTAGATATTTAAATAAAAATCTATTGAGAAGTCATTATCCTATTAAAAATATTGATGAAGTCAGGTCAAAATTGTCTAAAGCTAAATATTTATCCCACTTCTGACACCATGTTTAGTGCCTCAGCATATGTGTTATTGTTATTAGGTTCAAATTACACGTCCAATAATACACTTCTAGTTAATCGTATTTTACTTTATTCTACTACGTAGATAATACAATAAACAGTATCTTATAAATAACTATGTAGGTACACTGACCCCACTAACCTATCCGGGCCTCTCAAGAAGACTAACTTAAAACTATCTTAGGCATCAACGTCAATGTCATCTTTGACATCTAGTTGTTTTAAATACATGCATAGCATTATGTAACAATTAGTTCCAGCTTACATACAGTAACTTCTGAAACATGAAATTAAAATGTGTTAATTCCATAAAACTCATATCACAAACAATATTATCCTGTTGGACGAATTTTAAACTATTCCATATCGCATAATGTTCTAAAAAGTAAAAGTCTGTTAAATCTGTAGGTAATATGTATTCCAAATTTACTTTAACAGATATTTTTATAGCCAGCTTAGGAATAAATAACAATGTACAAGACATTATTTAAAGATACTCTTTTTTTTTTTCTTTGTTTTAAACTCACCAATGAAAATTACATTTAAGTATGTAGTTTCACACTACCTACTTATGTTAACCCTCAAGACCCCATGATCAATTTATTGATTTATTGACTACTCTTAAGATTTGTTGTAACTAGAGATTTGTCAAGCCCTCAGCACTTGACTTTAAAATGGACTTCACGTAGAAACTAAGGGATAACACATTAATTGCATCCCAAGATTAATTATGACCAAAGCTTTGTTTATTTAACACACATGTCTTGTTGTATTTTGTTTCAACTATTGTAAAGGCTCCCGATGGGGCCATTCGATCGTGGCATGAATTTCTGCTTGGTTGTGTCCCGACAGAAGATAACTTGTAAAAGCTCTGCCTGTTAATCCTAATTAAGTTTTAAACTTTAATAAGTTGTAACTTTAAATAAATTTTTAATTCTTTTTGAATCGTCTTTCTCGCTCCTACAAACTTGTCTACCTACTTACTATCATGTAAACAATATTTACAAAGAACATGTCAATGTTATTGTATAAGCCTGTTTGTTTACAACTTGTGCTCACCTGCATAAGACTTTTACTTGTAGTGTAATAATAATTATTATCATTAAAATCAAACTTTGATTTCTTCTTTATTAACTGTGTTGATTTCACTCTATTAATAAGAATATAGCTAGTATAATAACAAGTTTTAAAACTCACATAATTTAAGTATCAAAATACTGTAAGATCTTTTACTTTGAATCTCTTTTCTGTTACTAATACTGTGATTATAAAACCAGACTAATTCTGAACTTTACAATGAAATAAGTAATGATACTCATACTACCAGTTCACATCTTTGCGAAGCAAGTAGAATAGTCCATAAGATACACAATGCTCATCTGCGTTGGTTGGTTACCCAGCAAAGCTCATTCTATGCATCGGGCAAGCATGCAAGCTATGCAAGGCTATGCATCGTCCAGTCCAGCATTATCCCAATGTATTGTCCATCTACAAATAAAACAAAACAGCAATACAAACGAACACTAAACTTTAAAGTTTATTTAGATTTTTGGGCAAGCAATTTCATGGAAACTTTGAAATTGTATTTACTTTGAAGGCTTCCAAATTATAACGAGGAATAAAAAGATTGCTACCACCTGTTACCAAAGCCATCAAGCTTATAACCAAGACCTGTCGTTGACTAGCCACGTCAATCTTGTCATATTATCGTGGTTCTATTGTAAATCGTCACGTTCCCATTGTCAATCGTCACATTCTCATTGTAAATCGTCACATTCCCATTGTCAGCACGTTACCATCGTCAGCAGCGCTGTCATCCCATCAATCGTCTTTCTGCTATGCATTATATACCATGCTGCCTTTGGTAGTGGAGGCTCCGTAATATAATCTGTTCCGTCTCAACGTGATCTGAATATCCGCAAGGCCATAATATCCAATCCAACAATTTGTAGGTACCCTGTAACCATCTATCTTGATTTTGCGGGTATATCCCAATTTCTGATAACGGAGTGCGGTATTTTGTGGGCGTCACTTTATAGGATCAGGAAATAATAACACCAAACTGAACGTGTTTATATTATGAACAATCAAACCTATTGCTACAAGTACTTAATGCAAAGCAGACATTGAACGTAAGCGAATTTAGTCAACTTCATTTTTCTCAAGCCCCGCCATCCATCGCGCGCCACCCTGCCTAGTCCTCCCTGTCATCGGTGACACACGTCTTCTCCTTCCTCTTTTGTAAGCGGCGACCGGCCTCTTGGCAAATATGACTAAACTTGCTAGGCTTTCTTTTTTTTTTTTTGCAAGCCTTACGTTTCAACTCCGACATATATATTATGCAAAAAAAATATCATGACTTAGCTCACGAGGCTAGACTAGACAGCTGAAAGTAAAAAAGGATATTAAAGTTACCTTTAATATACCTGCCACGTTTAAACATGAATCGTGCAATCATATTTCGAATGCTTAAAGTTGTTAGCACAATTTTTCCTCCAAAGTGTAAATTTAATTTAGGGAAATTTTCGTTAAAATCAAATAAAGATCTCAATAAAACCTCACGGCTGTTACTCATGCCGGTAAACCCACTCCCAGCTCCCAAGCGACCGCGGCGCCCGTCTGAACGGTAATATTAAATCACCCCGCTGATTGTTTCAAACGAAATGGCTAATGCAAATAACACGGGAAAAATATACATTAGCCACCTTCGTGCAAAGTTCTGTGTTTAAAAATGTGAAGAGCTCTCTGCGAGATATCACATCACACCAATCTTTCTTTTTCAAAACTTTCCGAAAACAAAAGGCGAAAACTTGTGAGTCAGTGTGTATGTTTATGACTTCTTTACGTCAAAACGGCTGGAGTGATTTTAATAAAATTTGGTATGGAGTTAGCTGACACCCTGAATTGACACATAGGTTACTTTTTACCGAAGCGAAATGTAATTCGCAGTTGCTACTCTACATCTAACACAAGTTACGCGCAAGATTAAATTCCTTAGGAACCGTACATTTCGCTTCGTTAATCATACCCTCCTACCATCTACCTCCATACCAAATTTTATTAAAATCGCCCCAGCCGTTGAGTTGGGATCTTTGCCAAAGGATACAGTCACACCAACAAGACCTTGCACGACAGACAAATATAAGTTTTACAATATTCCATCTTTTTGCTAATACAAAATGGTACAAATACAATTTTCATTATTTTTTCTAAAAGATGGCCCCGAGTTTATTACGCCAATTTTATTTAACCGGTGGCCATTGTTTGACAACTTTCCGAGAAAAGATTATTAAGTTTCGTTTGGAAACAAAATATTTTAAATTTTGACGGAAAAAATCATACTAAAATTACCTTCAATAGACCTGCCAAATTTAAACAAGAATATAGCAATAATATTTCTTATGTTTAAAGTTGTTTACACAATTTTTCCTTTAAAAAGTAAATAATAATTAATTTTTTATAACAGACGTGTTAATTTAACTGTTATGATAGACGAATCCGATTCAATGCGATTATAATATAAACAAGGTTCAATATAATATCAGCTACAATGGTCACTTGGTCGAGTTTTTATTTTTTGTTTACATCCTGATTCCTGTTGATTTCCGATTGAATGTGATCTTTACCACATTGAATCGGAACGGAGTATATAAATTATTATACTGCGAAAACTTTAAGATTATATAAACGGAGTAGTATGATATTGTTATTAAAGAGGAAAGATATGATTATTGGTACAGATATAGAGTTATTTTTTTTTATTTAGTTACCTAATGTAAATGAATTAACGCGTTATACATTGCCAGCCAAGTCGAGCGCGACAATGATAGAGAAGTTCTACATGCGACCAACTTTACACCGACATAAAAACTCGTGAATTGACGCCTTAGGTTGTCCACCATGGCATACTTTTTTATACGCTTTATATGCCGCAGATTGACATTGGATTTGAGAACTGCGCCAACCCGCCTGCCAAGCGTGGCAATAGGGAACTACCCTCCATTAAATACTTTGGGGGAGCATTATGTCCAGCAGTGCGTGTCATAGCTGAAACACCGTACGCGTTTCACTATTGAAATCAGTAAGTTGTATTTTTCACGTAGGTACAAAAGATCACAATAATAACACACAACTTTTTTACACTTTTCCACGTTTTATTACGTTTTAATTAAGGTTTTACAAAAACACGACCGGTTTCGATTAAATCATAATCAGGTGTTGATACAAGGGGGCTTACTCTCGACACAATAGAGAACCGAATCCGTTCGATATCTGTGGTTTTTCGTACATTATTTAGTGAATTTCTTTCAAACTAATCAGGATAAAGAAAATTGTTAGATCGTAACTTTTTGTACTCCCGACCATATCAATCGACTGAGAATCAAAATAAACCAATGTCAATTTATTAGAAAGTACGCGGCATGATCGTATCTGAATTAAAATCGAATCAGTTTGGAGAGTAAGGCCCCTGTTGTGTGTTATTATTGTGAACATGAATTTCCATTGAGAACCAACAGTACATTGAATCAGTTAAACAAAAGATCAGTCACAAAAAGTGACGTGTGTTGCCCCTCTAACCGACCCGCGCTATTTGCGAATATTCTGACTCCATTATATAAAGATAAGGAATTAGGTGTGTGTTATAAAATATGTTTAACATTTTAATTTACTGGACAAGTTTAATTAGACAATGAGCGTTCCAAGCGTTAAAACTTGAGTAATTCCTCGCAAGTTAGTGGAATATTGAGATTCGGAGAAACTTGCCACTGGGGGAGGGAAACTTGGTCTAATAACTTAATATTAAATGTACAGCACTTAACTAATACGGCGCAAGGTTTTCATTTTCTTACACTTTGAAGTTATATTGCATAGTTCATTGCAGTCAAACTTCCATACAAAATATTAGGTCTATAATACGTAAGGTAGTAAGTACTTTCATACAACATAATATAGTAAGGTAGTAAGTAAAAATTTTGAGAGATTAACATGTGCGGTGCGACAAATGTTTGTTGAGGGAAACTTAGTACTACCAAAACCTAATAATATGCAAACCCTTTAAATAATAATACGGTTTTTCATTGCATGGAATTGATGCACAACTAAAAAAATGATTTTGATATAATCTAATACCTATATAAAAATGAATTGCTGTTCGTTAGTCTCGCTAAAACTCGAGAACATCTGAACCGATTCGGCTATTTCTGGTCTTGAAATGTTCGTGAAGTCCAGGGAATGTTTAAACGGTTTTTCTATTTTTTTATGCTCTACGAAATGGACACTAGCTAGTATAATATAAAATATGTACAAGGTGTAGGTGTATGTCATGACATAGGTACGATGTACAGGCTATAAAATAAATGAGTGATAATACTTTAGGGTGTGTATGTGCCTCCTATTTAGAATATACTGTAAAAGCGCCAGCGCTGAAAGACTTTCTTTTTTTGACTTTCATGTTTGTATGAGAAATGCTCCAACACCATAATTTTTTCTCATACAATAATTTTAAAAAAGTACCTCTTTCAGTGCTAGTACTTTCTAAGTAGTTTTATCGCCTCCGTGGTCTAGTGGTTGAGAGCTTCGCTCTCGACCCGGAGGTCGTGGGTTCGATTCCCGCGTTGGAACAACAAATAATGTTGTTTTCAAGTTTGGTTAGGACAATTCAGGCTGATCACCTGATTGTCTGATAAGAAAGATGATCCATGCGTCGGATGGGCATGTAAAAAGTCGGTCCTGCGCCTGATCTCTCGCTAGTCGTGTCGGTTTACCGTCCCACTGGGTTATGAGAGTAAAAGGAAGAGAGAGTGCTTCTATGTATTTTTATTTTTGCGTAAAAAGTGTAAAGTTGCGTACATGTGCCTAATGTTGTAGGTATAGGAAGTATATTGTACAGATACAATTTACATGAAATCTAAATTATCAAGGAATCTAGTAGATACATTTATCCACAAAATATCGGTAGTATAAGCTCAAATTAGAAAAAAATCACATAACTAGGCTAACTAAGAAATAGGTAATTCAACGACTACGCTAAATGACTAAAGTGACGTTCAGTCAAGACGTTGGACGTTACAATAATCAATACAATACAATACAATACAAATATACTTTATTGTGCACACAACAAGTTACAAAAAAAACAAAAAAAAATATACATTACAAAAATCAGACATGCACACAAAGGCGGCCTTATTACTAGATAGCAATTTCTTCCAGACAACCTTATGGTGTTAGAGAAAACAATGCTAGAGAATGGGAGTTGCGCAAAAGTATATTTAATAAAATAAAAGTAAATAAAATAAAATAATACATAAACACAATAAATATATAATATATGTATACAATATAATATAATATATATATCTATATATATATATATACAATAGATAAACCTACATGATATTTTAATTTATAATAATAAGTGTTAGTTACATAAGTTACGGGTTGACACAATATGATTCCAGATAATGATTTTTTATAAGAGTTTTAAAGCGATGTATAGTTTCAGCCTGCCTTATATGGATAGGTAAAGAATTCCAAAGGGAAATGGATTTTACAATGAAAGAGCAATTAAAGTATTTAGTGCGGTGGATAGGAATGTCAAGAAGAAGATTAGATATAGATCGTAGTTCCAGTCTGTCAGAGGTACGGAAGTTAAAATTACTTTTTAAATAAGTGGGACAATGGGAGTCAAATAGGATGTTATAAAGGAAGGAGAGAACACGAGAGTCACGGCGGTAGCGGATTGGCAACCACTTTAACTTGAGGCGATACTCGGAGATATGGTCAAATTTACGTAAACCGAAAACAAACCTCAAAGCCAGGTTTTGAAGGCGCTCCAATTTGTTCAGTTGTTCCTCCGTCAAGTTAGTGAAAGAAGCGTCCGCATAATCTAAATGGGAAAGGAGTAGGGATTCAGCCAAAACTACCTTAGTGGGTATCGGAAGAACATATCGTAGACGTTTTAGGGAACGCCAGGTAGAAAAAACCTTTCTACTAATCTCTTGCAATTGATGCGTCCACGATAAATGTTCATCAAAGTACACTCCCAAGTTTTTAACCACTTTACTGAAAGGTATTGTTACACCATTTATAAGGACAGGAGGTAAAGAATCATGGTCAACTCTAGAAATTAGCCCGGGGCTACCAATTACAATTAATTGAGTTTTAATAGGATTAATAAGAAGTCCATGATTCTTGCTCCATTCACAAATATTCGACAAATCGTGATTCACTAGATCAAAAGCGGAATTCAGATTGTCCAAAGGAGACTGTGTGTATATTTGAAGATCGTCCGCATACAAGTGGTAGGATGATGAAATCGATATTGTTATAGGGTTTATAAAAATTGCAAACAGAAGAGGAGATAGCACACCACCCTGAGGCACGCCGGCATAGATATAACTCCAATCGGAGAAATAATCAGATGATTTAACTCTCTGCCGTCGTCCTACAAGGTAGCTACGAATTAAATTAATTATTGATGGTGAAAGATTTAAAGATGCAAGCCGGGCTAGCAGAATATCGTGGTCTATGGAATTGAAGGCATTACTAAAATCCAGAAGTGTGAGAATAGTAAGCATTTTATCATCCATACCTGACCGTATATCATCAGCTACCTTTACCAATGCGGTAGTCGTACTGTGACCAGTGCGAAAACCGGACTGGAACGGACTGAGTAAGCTGTTGTGGGTAACAAATTTCGTAAGCTGGTGATGAATGATTCGCTCTAAAACTTTTGATAAAAAGGGTAGGATGGAAATAGGACGGAAGTCAGACACAGTCTTAGGACAGGAGGATTTAGGTAAAGGAATTATGTAAGCTGCCTTCCAGGCATCAGGAAAGGTACAAGACTCTAAACATGAATTAAAAATGTGTGCAAGAACAGGAACAATTATATCTAATATTGGTGTGATCATTCTACGACTGATACCGTCATCTCCTACTGCGTTTGACGATATGGAAAGGATGTGCTTTTTAATCTCACACTCGGAAACTGGAACAGTAAGGAACGGATCAGAATTCAATATAGGTAGCGAAGAAATATAATTTAACGTTTGTGATTTAATTTTGGGGTCGAGATTAAAAGAGGAAGTAAAATGGTTATTAAGTGAATCTATATCTATATTATGAGAGTCTTGCGGTTCAGAGCATTTGCCCACGCCGAGGGATTTGAGAAATTTCCATGTTTTAGCCGGATCCCCGTTCTCAACGGAGGCGTGAATATGACGTCTTTGTGCGTCACGACACATCATATTACAGCGGTTCCGGATTTTAATATATTTGTTACGATGTTCTTCTGTCTTTTTTATTTTAAATTTGGCTTTGGCTGCATGCTTAGCATTTATCAAAGATTTGATTTCGTCTGATAACCAGGGAGCGGGAAGATGTTTGATTTTAACGGGCCTAACAGGTGCATGAATATCATAAAGAGATTTAAGTTTAGCGTTAAATATATCAATTTTGTCATTAATGGAATCAGCTGAGAGTAAGTTTGACCAGTCTATGTTATGTGCGTCCTCCTCTAGGCTTCGATCAACTTGACGAGTTGTCCTTTAGTCTTTCAATTTAATGTCGTCATTCGATAAAAACACTAGTTACTCAATGAAATGGCGATTTCAATTAGACGACTGCGACAGATATATAAATTCCTTGCCTATCTATATCGCTAGCCTTTAACGTAACGGCACTCCTTCGCTTCCCTCCAAATGGGTTGAAAAGGTCGAAATTATAAATTATTTTATTCATAACGAAACGCGGGGCGGAAACTTCGCTAAGAAGAATAAAAGAAATTACAACAAACTTTTACTTACTTCGATTGTTCGTAACTCATTTCCGATTAAATATTTATAATGTAAATCTTCGAGTCCCAAATAAAACCACTTCGGTCCGTCAGATAAAGCCATTGCGATCAAAGCTTTTATTAAAACAGTCAAACTTTCGAAATGTCAAAAGAAACACAGGCCACGGAGGAAATTCACTTGTCGTTGCGTCTGACGAATTTTTGCACCCGCAAAATTGGCCTGTCGTTTATAGACGAGGAGCCGACAAGTTTTGCGAGAAGGTTTTGGTTAAATTGTTTGCTAATTTTTTCGGGACTGGGCTTGGGTCTGTTGGTAGTGGGGGAGTTGCTGGAGGTGGTCTACAAGCTGATCACATCATCATCGGTGGAAGCATTCGTATCCAAGCTCCATATTGCTGGCTATGGCATAATGAGTAAGTTTATACCTATAGTTGTCACCTTTTGCTAAAACACGTAAATTAATACGAGTATGATATTATGTCCTCACAGGAATATGAATAAAAAAGATTAAAAAAGTTTAAAAAACAAGCTTTTACTTAAAAGCTCTGAGTGCTAGTAAGACTATTCAAACTATTCCAAACCCGACTGTTTTATCTTCTTTAGTTTAGGAGTCCCTATCTATGGCCACCTTCCGACTCCATCTTGAGTCCCACTCTGTCATGTAACATAAGAGTGATTATCAAGACTATTCAAACGAGTTGAAATTACGTAAATTTATTTTCTTTAGTTTAGGACTTCCTATGGCCACGGTCCGACTCCATCTTGAGAAAAGATTCATCGTACCATATAATTATATTATTGTCACCGAAGTTACGTTAAAACGTAAACGTACGGAAAAACATATATACGGTCGAATCGAGAAACCTCCTCCTTTTTTGGAAGTTGGTTAAACAGGAAGTGGTCCTAATTTAACTCGCAAGATTTGTCCCACATTGATAGCTCCCCTCACCGATTTCGGTGTCGGTGACCGATTTCATTGAAACCAGGCCAGCTACGCAGGAGTTATTTTATAGTGCCCAAGTGTGTGCGCAATACACAAAGACACTCTTCGTTTTACTCTCACAGTCTAGTGGGACGGTAAACCGATACGACTAGCGAGAGAACAGGCGCAGGACCGACTTTTTACATGCCCATCCGACGCATGGATCATCTTTCTTGTCAGACAATCAGGTGATCAGCCTGCATTGTCCTAACCAAACTTGAAAACATTTTTTTTGTTGTTGTTCCAAAGCGGGAATCAAACCCACGTCTTCAGGGTCGAAGCTCTGAACAACTAAACCACGGAGGTGATGTCCCACACTAACATACTAACAGGGCAAGTTGAATAAAAGCATTTTCAAAAAGTGAAAGTTAGATACTGTTTTTACGTTTGGTTTATATGATGCAAGCTCTTCGGACCGCATTTATTAGCGATTACGACCCAATAAATACTGATATCTATATGGACCTATTTATACAATTTACTAATGGCATCGCGTAACACGTACTCTCCACCAGAAATGTCAATAAAAGTTAGATTTCTTTCCGTAAATAAATAAATCATTTTATATATAATAATAAATAACAATATACAATAAATAATACATTTATTTCACGCAAAATACTCATAGTACAAGTATATAATAATGTTTTTAAACAATTAGAAACATGATAGTAATCTTAAAACATTATTAAAAGTATATATTTATATGAAACCGGTATGAATAAAATTCATTAATTAATTATTAGCCAGATAAAAATGCGTTACAGTTGCGACACTTTAAATAAAATAAGTCAGCCTTAATTCTTTTTATCGCGATGTACCACCAGTATATTACCATTGAGTTTTCCGGACACCCGGCACACACATTGAGGATCTCATTTTCAGAAGAACGAATGCAAAACCAAAATGCCGCGACTCGTGCCCTAACAAGAGCAAAGTATTCGGGAACTCACGCGTCGACGAACATGCCCCAAGCGCTGCAGTACTTTGGCAGTCTCATCAGGATGCAGAAAACATTATTGTAATAAAAGAAGTACTGAGACAATTAGTAGAATGAAATCTCATTGAAATATCTAGATTCCAGGTTTAATTAAGCTATTAAACTATTTGTAGTTTAGCGTTTAGGTTAGGTTAGATTGTAGGGATATCGCACTAGACAATCTAATTTTATTTGTATCACGTGTGAGATAGATACTAGGTATATATGTTACGGTAAGAGTGAATAATTGAAGATTATTAATAATTATCTATTGTTATTAATAATTACCGAAAGTCGAGGTTAAAGTGATAAATTAATCACATTTGTCGGTTTTTATTAATAATTTAACCCTAGTAGTAATAAATGTAATAAGTGGCCAAGGGTTGCGCTTGCAAAATGCTGCTGCTGAAATGCAAAAATATTCTATTTAATTAATTGCCAGAAGCGAATTCTGCCCGATTCACTCTAGTTACGGAAAATAGGTGATTGAACTAGAATAAAAATGGCTAGGTTAGGTTAGGTGAGACATTTAAGATTGCGCACGAGCCGAGCGAAGCGTGCCGCGGCAGCGGCCGGCGAGTGCCAGAAGCGAATTCTGCCCGATTCACTCTAGTTACGGAAAATAGGTGATTGAACTAGAATAAAAATGGCTAGGTTAGGTTAGGTGAGACATTTAAGATTGCGCACGAGCCGAGCGAAGCGTGCCGCGACAGCGGCCGGCGAGTGCCAGAAGCGAATTCTGCCCGATTCACTCTAGTTACGGAAAATAGGTGATTGAACTAGAATAAAAATGGCTAGGTTAGGTTAGGTGAGACATTTAAGATTGCGCACGAGCCGAGCGAAGCGTGCCGCGGTAGCGGCCGGCGAGTGCCAGAAGCGAATTCTGCCCGTTTAACTCTTTTTCAGAGAAAATAAGTAATTGAACTAAAATAGAAACTTTTCAAAATCGTATATTATTTGACTAGTAGTTATGGCATGACTTTAAAGGCCTATTTATTCACATTTACCAAAACATGTGGTTATCAATTTTGAAAAAATATTAATAATTTTCAATTAATCAGATTTACCGTAACATATACATTTTGAATTCATGCGATTGCCGAGACAACTTACTTATTCATTTAAAACATGAAGTATTGTTGTTAGACCGACCGACTTATGCCAGCTTGATCTCAGAGCTTTTTACCTGACTTCGGCGAAGCCAAAAGGAAGGGTAATGATTTTGGCAGTCTATGTATGTATGTATGTATGTATGTATGTATGTATGTATGTATGTATGTATGTATGTATGTATGTATGTTCCCCCGTAGTGGCTAAACTACTGGACCGATTTTAATAAATGAGATAACAATCGATTGGTAATGGTGCCGCGAGTAACATTAGCTACATTATTTTTTGATAAATTTTGGATTTTGAAAATTAAACCTCAAAAACTATCCCAAAAAAAAAATTTTAAGATAATTGTCTCGTGTTTGGTATCAAAAGATAGGTCTTGGCAAGCACATTACGAATGTGTATTTAAATATTTTATTAATTATTATATTTTATTGTTAAATTCAAAATAAACGTTTAAAATGCGGTCATACAAGTAGTATCTAGGAGTTGCTTAGTTACTTTCTATGCGTTAATTTAACGTTTCGTAATTTAATGAAAATATAATGTTATATTTAATGTGAAACAGAAAAATATAAAATAAAATAAAAGTTTAAAAAACTATAACCCGACTTCGCAAAAAAGAGGTCTAAAAAGGCTGAAACAAGAAAATAATTCAATTTGAAATCCAGATATGCATAGGTACAAAAATGGTCAAGGTAGAGCCGTGGTCGTACCCGATAAACAAATCGAAGCGTCACCTTACAAAATACAATCCCAACTACAGTGTATATAGAGTTTACTGTAAAAGTACCTGAAAGAATTGTATGGGAAAATTTATGATTTGGGGCATTTCTCATACAAACATGAAAGTCAAAAGGAGGCATATACACAGCCTAAAGTATTATCACTCATTTATTTTACACCTTGTATTTGGAATATCGTAGGTTGCGGCAAACTTCTGACGCTGTGGGACAAGAAGGCGACCTTCCGAAACCTTCTGAAGGACCTGGCAGAGCTGTGGCCGGTGTCGGCGGACGACGAGGAGGCTGTCAAAATTAAACAGCAGAAACTCTCGCGACTCCGAGTCGTGCAGTTTAGTGAGTTTTTACCCTATTCCGTCTTTGCTTAACATTTGTTAACTTGCACTATTCTGATTTAAATTAACCCAAAGTTAGCCCCTATTATGTTGTAGGTATTATTAAGTTTCCACATAAATATTTTGTAATTTTAATAACAAATAAATGAATTGTAATAATAATAATATATTAAAATAACAAATAATAACATTTTGGATAGCTGCACTTACATTCTTTTTTATTTTAAAGCCTTAAGGTGCACCGGTTCTGAACTGTTGCGAACATTGTGCGTAACAGATGTTTGTTCCGGTGGACTCGCTAACGCAACATTAACAAATTGGAACACATACAAATTGGCACAGCTGGAATTCTGAAAAAAATGTTGGCTAACAAATGTTTTGAACACTATTTTGGTGGAATCGTATCTTTGCACACGTCTAAGCAAAAAATTCCAATAAAAGTTTGTAATATTATATAAGAATTTTCCACCACAATCTCATCGTTTGACGGATAATGCGAAACCCCTACAGCAATGTTATAAAACTCTTTTTTGACTGTTAATGGAAAGCGCAATTTTTCGTTAAATATTCTTTGCCGAGCTTGCAAAGTGCCGCTTTTAATTTTACATCGTTCTCTAGGGCTTTAAGCACATCCATTTATTTCAGGCTATGCTCTGTGGAATATCATGGGTGTTATCCAGTACAATACTACGCCTTTTATTTTGTATTACTACCGCCAGTTCCGAGGGGATCCTACACCTTTGGGCTCCATTTGGGAGGTGTGGTATCCGTTTGACAAGACAGAGCCAGTTTATAGAGAATTCGCCTTGGCTTTTGAGGCATTCGGAGGTACCTAATTTCTTTTATTTTATGACTTATGTGGCTCACAATGGACCTCACCAGACACGGCGTCTGAAAAAAAATCCATGCACGATTAATGTGTATTAAATGTGTGTTTAATAAAAATATTAAATTAACATAGTACCTATTTAAATAGATTTCCGTTGTCTGGCAGATTTATATATATAACTTACAGGTGTAAGTTCTTCAGATTCCTGCCAGGTTGACACCACGTGAAGCGATCAGATATTATTATTTTTATGGGCAAATGTTAGTACTCATTCTTCTTCTTAAATCGAAATCTTGGAAAAAATATGTCACGTAAATCAGGCTTACTCCCGAAATCGATAATCGAATCAGTTCGATCTCAACGGCATTTGGTATTATTTTATTTGATGGATTGCTTTGAAACTAACCAGGATAACGTCAATCGGTAGATCGTAACTTTTTGTACTCCTGACCATATCAATCGACTGAGAATCAAAATAAACAAACGTCCATTTATTGAAAAGTACGCGACACAATCGAATCTGAATCAAAATTTAATCAGTTTGGAGAGTAAGGCCCTGTAGTCTCCATTCTTCCATGTATTTATAGGTGTCAATCGATTCTTGATAATAACGTTCGTAATGGTGACACATAATATAATATAATATAATCATTTTCGTAGTCGGGTAATCATTTTTAACTTTTGATAATTATCTTTAGGTATAGTAGCAGTGTGGTCAATGCTTGGATCAGATATCATATTCATGACGATGTCGAGTCACATAAGTATGCTGCTAGATCATCTGCAACTGAAAATTCGACGTTTAGGATTAAATAGAAATATTAATAAATCCTCAGAAAATACACAAATCGATTGTTACAATGAAATCAAGGATATTATAAAGATTCACCAAAGACTAATTTCGTAAGTATATTTAAGACATGTCTGTAACGGGTATACATTTAAAATTACTGTCACACAAATCGATTGTTACAATGAAATCAAGGATATTATAAAGATTCACCAAAGACTAATTTCATAAGTATATTTAAGACATGTCTGTAACGGGTATACATTTAAAATACATTTGGATCGATGAAGGGGATAAAGGTGTCGCAAAAAAAAGTTACCCACAAAATTGAGTTTAAACAGTCACTTAAACATTTTAGGATAATATGTAGTAACGTATTAAGTACACATTGATTCTAGAGACGGATCTTTAGATTAAGTATTAATATTCTAAAATGTTAAAGTGACAGTTTGAACAAAATTTTCTGAAAACATAATTTTGTTACATAATATATCGGCTTTATCCATTTCATGTTTTCAATTACTTTAGGGCTCAGGATTTACCTCTGTACTGAAAAATAATCATATTGTAACTCAACTATATAAGTAAATGTTTTTCAGATCAACCTCATAGTTGATTGCAAAATATTTTTAATATTAATTGGAAACCATAAGAGAGTAAAAAATATATTTAAATAATATATCACTTGCAAGCAACTAGATGAGGTTTTTTACCCGACTTCGGCGAAGCCAAAAGGAAGGGTAATGATTTTATCAGTCTATGTATGTATGTATGTATGTATGTATGTTCCCTCGTAGCGGCTAAACTACTAGTCCGATTTTGATGAATGTGGTGTCAATCGATTTGTATTAATACCGCAAGTAACGTAGGCTATAACATTTTTAATTTTTGACTTTGAAAATTATACCTCAAAAATTAAATTATAAAAAAATTAAATTAAGATATTTATCTCGTGTTTGGTATCAAAAGATAGGTCTTGGCAAGCACATTATGAATATGTATTTATATTTTTTATTTGTTATTGTATTTTATTGTTAAATTCAAAATAATGGTTTAAAATGCGGTCGTACAAGTAGTATCTAGGAGTTGATACTTTCTATGTAATGGACAGTTAAATAAAAATATAATAATTATTATATTTCAAACAGAAAAATATTAAATAAAAAAAAAGATAATATACTCTTAGAGATTACGTCTTAGTTTTAATATAGGAGGATAAAAGATAGTGATTAAAGTTTAAGAAGACGTCAAACATATAGATAAGTAATATTTCTGTGGTAATTAAAAGGAGAATCACGGATAAATATACGTATAGGCATTTATGTGTCATCGTAAATTCGTAACTGAATATGAAAATTATGTTATAACTTCAAGGCATTTATGAAATGTGAAGGTATTATGTATTCTTTAACAGTACTGTCATATCGTAAAAATCACATCACCCAGGTATCAGTAATAAAGTTCTATGGCAATAAAAATGTTACGACCACACAAAATAATAAAAATAAAAGCTTTTTCAATAAAAAAACAGCAAAACAACATACCGTTATTAGAGTTATTACAAGTTTGCTTTTAATTTTCTTAACTTCGTATCATTGTTACTTCACACTTCTTATTATTTTCTAAAATAATAATAAGACTGATGCCACGGTCTCGCTAAGAATCGGCGTGAATTGTATTTAGCGGAAAGTAGTAGAGTATGTGTTGCTGTTTCAGGTACGGGAATGATCTAGAAGACACTTTTTCTGTCGTGAATCTGATCAACGTTCTATTGAGCTCAATTGACATCTGCTGTGTCGTTTTCAATATTGTATGTATGGTTATTGTTATATTTAAACACGAATTTTAGTTTATTTTATTTCGTCGTCGCTAGTTGTTTTAATCTGTAAGACGTAGTGTAGGGGTCTGGCATAGATGACCACTTTTTACCCGACTGCGGCGAAGCCAAAAGGAAGGGTAATGATTTTGGCAGTTTATGTATGTATGTTTGTTTGTATGTATGTTTGTAAGTACCCGCTAATTACTCACACTGAATTACGGTACAAAAAAAAAGAACTTGAAAGAGTATATTATTCGTCTGCCGTTGCAAGGTTCGATGCTAATAGTGGGTACGACCACGGCTCTCCCTTGACCATTTTTGTACCTACTGCATTTCTGAATTTCAAATTGAATTTTATAGTAATAGGTAATAGTAATATCTATGGATTCTTTCACACCAGGAAAAATCGAAAAATCGCACATACTAATTTCTCGAAGAACTTGTGTCAAGGAGACCAGGAAGGGATATTTTATACTAAATAGTACTTACAGAAAAATCAATTACAGTAATTTTTAGTATATAATCTATATCCATATATACAATAATATACAAGGTGTAAAATAAATTTGTGATAATACTTTCGGGTGTGTATGTGCCTCCTCTGTAGAGAATACTGTAAAAGTACCAACACATAAACACCTACGTTTGTATGAGAAATGCCACAACATCATAAATTTAACCAAACTCAATATACGGGACCCATACACACCCTTAAGTATTATCACTCATTAATATTACAGCCTGTATAAAAATGAATTGCTGTTCGTTAGTCTCGCTAAAATTCGAGAACGGCTGAACTGATTCGGCTATTTTTAGTCTTGAAATATTCGTGGAAGTCCCGGGAAGGTTTAAACGGTTCATCACAAACTCTGTTTCTATGCTCTATGGCACGGATCAGCTAGTGATTTATATAATTTAGTACTGTACAGTTTCTATTAATCTCTTTTAAACTTGAATTAAGATTTATAAATAAGATAGATAATATAATAATTCTGTAACTTTACCGGCACCTATACAATTTTGCTTTTGTAACGCCCAAAGGTTGACTGGTAGAGAATGCCGCATGGCATTAAGTCCGCCTTTGTACAGTTTGTGCATTAAGTTTAATAAATAAAATAAAAAATAAAATAAATAAAACAGACTTCCAATAGCGACTGGAACATAATTTGTTTAAGATGCTGGAGCCTCTGGTGGAAATGAGCAATAAACTGTTCCTCGGCGCGGCGCTCACTCAAGTCGGCATTCTGTGCTGGTACGCCGACGAAATTACCACCTCCGTGAGTTTTATTAGATTCCATTATAGACATAACATATTAGGGAAATCACGTTTGTATAGTTCGTCCCTGATAAATTTAACCTAAAGGTAAACAAACCGAAAACAACGAAAATTTCACTTCTTCATTTATTGTGATATTTATCAAGACTTTCACAGGTATATTAAAGGATCATACATTAATATCCAATATATTTTATAACAATTAAACAATTGATAACATATTTTAACATGAAATGAAAAACCTTCACAGTAAAAATACTGTGACACTGCCGACTGTAGAATATAGTCTATAGTCTATGGATTCATGTAGCCAACAATAATAATCGTTGCGTAATATTGGCCAATTGGCATCACTGACTAATCTATGGTTGTGTCATAGACGGCTTTGTTTACGTTTGGGTGAAATTCATCTGGGACGTACTATGGACTGACAGAACGCAATAAAGGTAATCAACGCATTGTTGTTCAATCTAACAATTATCTTCGGAGCAAAAAGCAAGTTCACTCCGTTCCGATTCAATGAGATAGAAATGTAAACAAAAGTAAATACGAAAAAAATAAAGAGACATTTTTTTTTGTTTATTGCGGGGCGAATAAATTAGGGCTTATGTCCATATT
Organism: Celastrina argiolus; assembly: GCA_905187575.2. Taxonomy (NCBI): domain Eukaryota; kingdom Metazoa; phylum Arthropoda; class Insecta; order Lepidoptera; family Lycaenidae; genus Celastrina; species Celastrina argiolus. The sequence goes on from LR994584.1 coordinate 9,229,441, forward strand.
GAGCTTTATTTACATTTAGGTCACATTGCAACAAATGGAGAAAATATTAAATGGATCTGAAGGTTGGTGACTGGGACTTTTTGACGAGTTTTTGTAACAATGCGTTACATTAGTAAGGTTGTTTCTGAACTTCTGAAAGTCAAGTAGCAATAAAAACTCCAAACTCAGCACACTGTTTGTCACAATATTTGTTGAGTCAAAAAATATGTTTCTCGTCTTTGGTATAAGCAGCGAGATCTCTACATATGGTATGTCAAGGAGACTTCATATAAAACGCCACACACCTTATTATGAAGGCTTTTGTTGAGGTTCAATTATACTGATGCAAAATCTTCGTTACATTCTCAAGAAAATTAATTGCTTTTGTACTAACACTGAATTACTTTTCTCCTGACTGTTAAGAACAGCACTTAATAAGTAGGTACTTAATGTTATTTGAAGTGTTTTTGCGTATGTACGCATGTGCTTATTATGTAGGTCTCTATTATTTATGATTGTTTACAATATATTTTTTATGTTTTATCTGTGGCGTATAGACGAGAGACATTTTTTATTATCATTTATTTTGATATTGATAATGGATAATCATATTTTAACACGAATTTTCTACTGATTCAACGGGGCTTTTCACAATTCTCCTTCGTTTCGGATTCGAAAACTTGCCGCTCGGTTATTGGTCAAGGCATTCGCTCAGCAAGCGTTGATTGGTCGCCGAGCAGAGAAGTAATCGAGTTTGAACCGATGGTGCAATTGTTTTACAACAAAATTCACCATCGCACTAGGAACAGAGAATAGCATCGCCTAGTTTAATACGTGTACAACTAGAGTCGCTGTTTGATGTACAAGTATGCTGTCGCATTATTATCAAAGTTGCACTCAACGTCCTAACTTCATGTTGGCGGACCGACATATTACATCGTGGCCACGAAACTGAGCGGTGGCGACTAGGGGGGTTTGTATAGAAATTTCAGAGATGCCAATAACGGTAGCGGTTTCTTGCCGGAAACGCTGCCATTGGCACGGTGAGGTAAGCCATTATTGGCATCGTGCTCCATTGGATTGGACAGGGGTTCTCGCCTTGGAGGTCGATTCTCGCGTTGGAGCAACAAAAGTGTTTTTTTTAAGCTTCGTTACGACAACACAGGCTAATCACCTGATTGTCTGGCAAGAAAGAAGAACTATGTCGGAAGTAAAAAGTCGGTCCTGCGCCTGTTCTTCCTCCTTGGCAACACCAATCGTGTCTGTTCCGGAGCCGTAACACTGGGTTATGTGGAAGAGATAGTTAGGTATCATTTTAGTAGTCACAAGTGTGCACCATAAAAATGACACCTGCGTAGCTGGCCTGGTTTCATCATGGCCGAAATCGTTATGGCAACGATTTCAGTTCCGGTGGCCTGTTTTGTTGAAACGAGCTTATTATTAAAAATATGTATTTTAATGAGAAGAGGCAGGTTTTGAACCAGGGTTAACACAGGTTTTGACCCCTTGTGTTCATAGGACATTTAAATATGCGGTTACGCAACGCTGCGGTGCGTGATGCAGTGTGATAATCGCCGTTATATTGCAGAGCACCGGAATAGGCGACGCCGCGTACCAATCCGGCTGGTTCAACACTAACGTCAAGTGTCGCAGAGCCCTGCTTGTTCTAATACAGAGGTAAATAATCCCATTGCGCCAGTCTGGGTTAAGAAAATAACACGGAGTTATTTTCATGCTGGAGTTAACATAAAATAAAAAATCTAACACTTAAACTTTATAGGGTTAACACAATTTGTCTAATAAATGTTAATGTTTCAAAATATTTCTGGTTCACTCCATTGATATTTTTATATTATATATCTACACAGTATTTTAATATAGAAGAATCTGGAAGAAATAGTTGAAAATTAAAATAATGTTTACGATAATTATGGTCAAATTCCTATCATTCGACGACTGTATATATTAATTATTAATACCTAAGCCAAAAGTTTGAATTCAAATGCTTTAAAATGCCCTATTTTTAGTCGCGTTAAAATATTTTAGCTCTATTTTATTCCACTCGTAATGAAATCTGACATAATCCTAAAAGTGCATTGTAACAATTTCCAGGTCGCAAAAGCCCCTGCATTTCACTGCCTACAAATTTTCAGCAATCACGATGTCCACTTACAGCTCGGTAGGTTTATTTTTAAATACCATTAGCGGCTATGTAAAAAGTAGGGATGTTACGGAACTTAGTAACCGTAACCGAAACTATCGGATATCCGACATAAAAACTTATCCGTACCCGAATCCGAAATAAAACTTTTGCTACTGTCAAAGGTAACCTAAATTTAATATCCGTTATTGAAATTATCCGCAACAAACGTATGACCCGAAATAATTTCATATCCGTATCCGAAATTTAATATCCATTTCATCCCTGGTAAAAAGTATAAAATTACTTATAGGTCAGGTTATTTTTCCAATACGCTTATAAATGTGTTCGTTTGTTTGTTATGTTTTACGCGAAAACTAATTAACCTACCATCATGAAACTTGTGCACATATTAATGGAGGAATTAGAAGTAACATACTCGTACTTACATAGGATACTTTTGAGGGTGTGTAATGTGTATGTAACCCCTATGTTGAGTTTACTGTGAAAGCCTAAACAAAATTAAGTCTTACAGCGCTGGTAGCGCTGTAAGACTTAATTTTGACTTTCATATTTCTATGAGAAATGCTCCAACATCATAAATTTTCCCATAGAACAATAAAAAAAAGCAATTTTTTCAGCGGTGCAACTTTCACCCTTAAGTATATTAACACTCATTAATATCACAGCCTGTATAGTATAAAATATGCCAAAGCAATAAAGTTCTTTGTCTTACGGCTCAGATTGTAAAAGGTATATGATTATTCAAATTCTTGAAATAATTCCCTTTTCAAGTCTGCTAAAATTAAACTAGGTATATCTCAATTCCATATTATTATTTTTCACGTCCGTGGTCCAGTGGACCTTAGCTTTAGAATCGGAGGTCATGGGTTCAAATCCCATGTTGGAGCAACAAAAATGTTGTTTTTAAGTCTAGTTAGGTCTATGGATGCTCATCAGCTGAATGTCTGATAAGTATGATCAATGCGTCGGATCGGCATGTAAAAAGTTAGTCCTGCGCCTGATACTCGTATTTTGAGACCTGTCAGTCATCGTCTCATCGGATTATTAGAGTAAAAGAAGAGAGAGTGCTCTAGAGTATAGCCCACACACTTGGGGACTATTAAAAAAACTCGTGCGTAGCTATACTCTGGGCTGAATAAAACCGGCCACTATCACCGGAATCGGTGTAGGAAGCTATTTTTATCAAGGAAAGACTAAATAAAGAAAAAGATTAAAAAACTATAACCCGACTTCGCAAAAAATGGGTCTAAAAAGTCTGAAACAAGAAAATAATTCAATTTGAAATCCAGAAATGCATAGGTACAAAAATGGTCAAGGTAAGAGCCGTGGTCGCACCCGCTATTGGCATCGAGCCATAAAATTTCTTTTTACCGTATTTCGGTGTGAACTAATGCTTAGATTTATTAGCGGGTACGACCACGGCTCTGCCTTGACCATTTTTGTACCTATGCATTTCTGGATTTCAAATTGAATTATTTTCTTGTTTCAGACTTTTTAGACAATGGGTCTAAAAAGTCTGAAAGTTTTGCGAAGTCGGGTTATAGTTTTTTAATCTTTTTCTTTATTTAATATTTTTCTGTTTCCACATCAAATATAATAATTATTATATTTTTATTTACTTGTGCATTACATAGAAATTATCAACTCCTAGATACTACTTGTACGTCCGCATTTTAAACATTTATTTTGAATTTAACAATAAAATATAATAATAAATAGAAAAAAAAATACATATTCGTAATGTGCTTGCAAAGACCTATCTTTTGATACCAAACACGAGACAAATATCTTTTTTTTTTTTTCCAAAATTTTTTCAGAAAATTATATAGCCTATGTTACTCGCGGCATTAATACGAATCGATTGACACCTCATTCATCAAAATTGGACAAGTAGTTTAGCCGCTACGAGGGAACATACATACATACATACATACATAGACTGCCAAAATCATTACCCTTCCTTTTGGCTTCGCCGAAGTCGGGTAAAAAAAGACATAAGGCACTCGGGGACTGCCGCGGTAAAGCTATTGCATACCATTTTTTATCAACTTATTCGATACAAATAGAACGAAGCAACTCGCTTCTAGATGCCATCTAGAAGCGAGTTGCTGAACTAAAGAGACAAGCGAGATATTTCAAAAAAGTAATTAATAGATCTGCTATTCATCGATAGATGGCAATAAAAAGTATCCGGTCGGAGTAGGGGGTGTTAGGTTATGTCCGTTACGGAATTTCTGGATTCGGTCTCCACGCTCAAGGCCCGCGATAGAAGCTATGCAATAGCTTAATAAAAAACTTATAATATTAAGGGTGCCCCTACACGGCCAACTTTTTTCAGGAACATATAATCGGGCGGATGTCTCCTTCATATAATTCCTGATCCACTTCTGCGACGTGTTCGATGCACTATTGATATCAGAATGTATTGTTTTACACCCACAAAAAGTCGGTAACCGATTAGCTCTCATGGGTGGGCAACCTCAGGAAAGCTGAAGACGTAAAATGCTTATCATTCACTTTTAAGTCCCGATTTCACCAACGCATGTTAGTGTTAACGGCTTGTTAAAATACCTTGCCTTCTCATACATTGATAGGAATTACGAGGGATAACATGATATTTAACGAAGTATTAACTTTAACATTGCTTGGTGAAACACGCCCGAAGTCTGTTATTAATGTTTAATGGAAATAAATGAACGAAAAGCAGTAACTGATAATTTTCTTTTTCAGATTATCGCGAACTCGTACTCATATTTCACTCTGCTGTACACGATGTATCGCAGCAATTAGTGATGCAGGCTTACTCCTGACACAATCGAGAATCGAATCAATTCGATCTCAACGGCTTTTAGTGTTTAATTTGGTGTATTACTTTGAAACGAACTAGGATACATAATAGACCTCCTGGTTGGCAGCTTTTTTTGATTTAGAATGATGGTTCACCGAGATGCATATACAAAAGTAGCGCTTTCAGTGTTGCTACTTTCACAGTGAACTCTATATAAAGGACATATTTACGCTCCGTTACATATTATAACTAATTTTTTAACACGTTGTGTATGTTAAAATTGTTACGTCAACCAAGACGGATATAACTATCTATGATACTGATAAATGCTACTTGCCGCCGTCCCATGGAGTATGGGAATCCTACCACGAGTATGTGGGGCTCGTTGCGTCCGTTAAGATGGTAAGTGGACGCAGCCATACCCACTAAAACTCGGTGGTACTCCGACAGAATCGCCGCCCACGGAGCCACGTGAAATACAAAACAACCGCGACACGTTTCTTCAGCCTAGAATCTAGGCATTTTATTTATCTAGCACCTAGATAAATAAAATGTTTAACTACAAAAGTATTTGCGGGTAACATCGCGAACAGAACTTTTATCGACGCTACATAACAGGATAATAGGACCCATAACAACGCGTACAACTAGGTCACAGTAGTTTCGCCCGTACATGTAGGATGTAGATAATAAATAATCATAATATAAAATTGCGTTTTATTATCCCAAGATATTGAGTAACAAATAATGTCTGACACCCCATAAAACGGAGTTATATCAGTAAATAAACTATAGTAATATTATGACGACATTTGGTATTGTATCATGGTGCTATTAGCATTTTGCCTTCGCTAATCACGACGATGGAGTTTGAAAACAAATGTGTCTATTATTTATGAACACTAACGTAATTCCTTTTCAAGAAAATTTTAATAATCTACATAAAATTAAAACAATACTCGTGTTGTGTTTTTGTATTGGCGCGAATGGTCGATTGCGCTAGTTGAATACAACAATAGTTGAGAGGCTGTCTTCCGGTTTCTGAAAAGCAAATCAACGATCAATAATACGGGATCAAGTCTCTGTCAGTAAAATTCTTTACAAATTAAATATAAACTTGACAAGAGATTTGAAGACTGATTAGTTGATTTGCCTTTCAGTAACCGGGGGATGTAATGTAACTGCGAAATGGTACTTTCGTAAATGCTATACAAACGTCATGTCATATCTTTATAACGACTCAGACATAATAAATATTTAATATTATAAATTAACAACAAGGCAGTACATTTATAATTCATTGAAAGTTAAATGCGTTAAAAAGTTTCAGCTTAAATGCCAATTTCACCAACACATGTCAAAGTTCTTCCTTCTCTTTCTTCTTCATTAAATATGTTATCCCTCTCATATTTCCTGACAATGAATGAAAGCCATGATATTTTAAAAAGCCGTTAACACTAACAAGTGTGGTGGAATTGGGACTTAGACTTTTATTGACTATGGCCATAACTTATCTTGGACAAATTAAGAAATATTCATACCTCCTCGCATTCCTTACACTACTGAGTAAAAAATCATAAACAATGTATGAAAATGTTGCGGGTCACATTACGTATTCCAAGAAGTTTGCAAGCCTTAATGCGACCCAGGGGCATGCAGGGGCGGACGGTTACCATTTCACTAATTCATCGCCTTATATTCAAAAGCTAACTGACACATTCTATAACTAACATAATGACGCTACAGTTATGTAGAGTATTCCGGTTGCGAATTCAGTTTCAAGTACACTTGACACCGATGAATAGACTGACGAGAGTGTTGAGTACCTAATACCGTCAATTTCATTAAAAAAGTTCATGATGAAATCAACTACTTTGCAACTATTTTATTAAAAAAATGAGTATAATATAATCTTCGTTATAATTCTACTATATTGTTTCAAACAGCTGTTCCATACACATTGTCACGGAACTCAGGCGTATTAGCTGGATCGATTTTAATTACATTTTTGGGTGTGTTCAAGTGGATTCGATAATGGTTTAAATTTACAATTCGAACTAAATCTTAAGACGGTACGAACCTGACAGCGGCCGCTAATTATTACATAAAACTTATCTTTAAACATACAAATATAGCCTGAAGAAATTGCAATGTTCTTTTATGTTAATAAATAATAATTAAATTAAGTGAATTATATTCACGATAGAAATGATCGTAAAACAACAACGCAGCGGAATTAAAAACGGCTTTTAATAAATCACGGAGTAAGATAATTAAAATGGCGTCGTGCCAATGGCATGCATAAAGCCCTGTCCGGTACACCACAGTAAAACACGCCGTACACGACAGAATAACTTATGGCGCTAATTTTGAGCATTAACCCTCTTAATAATAAAAAAATTTACACATTGTACAAGCTATACAATGTTTTTTTCTTGTCTGATTAGAAAAGACACTTGACAGACAAGGACGTTGAGAGTAAAAAAAAATTAAAAAACTATAACCCGAATTCGCAAAAAATGGGTCTAAAAAGTCTGAAACAAGAAAATAATTCAATTTGAAATCCAGAATTGCATAGGTACAAAAATGGTCAAGGTGGCACCCGCTATTGGCATCGAGCCTTTAATTTTTTTTACCGTATTTCGGTGTAAACTAATGCTTAGATTTTATTAGCGGGTACGACCACGGCTCTACCTTGACCATTTTTGTACCTATGCATTTCTGGATTTTTAAACCTTTATTTTGAATTTAACAATAAAATATAGTAATAAATAAAAAATATAAATACATATTCGTAATGTGCTTGCCAAGACCTATATTTTAATACCAAACACGAGAGAAATATCTTAATTTAATTTTTTTTTGAGATAGTTTTTGAGGTATAATATTCAAAGTCCAAAATTTTTCAAAAAATTATGTAGCCTATGTTACCCTTCCTTTTGGCTTCGCCGAAGTCGGGTAAAAAGTCAGTCTTGTGCCTGGTCTTTCGCCAGAGTTGTCGAACATGTGCCCCGCAGGTTTCCGAGATTAAGGGAGAGAGATAGATAGAGGGCTCTATTGCTTACTACGAAGTGCGTAAAATTAATGAGTGATAATACTTTAGGGTATGTATGTGTTCCAGTACCTAATAGTAAACGAAAATAACGTTTTTTTCGTTCAGATTAGCGTTCCTTTAGCACTGTATAGCACAATTACGATCGTTTTGAACTGTTTTGACTAGTGTTCCACACGCAGCTGTCAGCTGTCAAAAACTGTCAGAATGATTACGCCATTTTGCATAATTTTACCCAGCTTGTTTTTGACGTTTACTTGGATTTCACAGATTTCACTGATCTCGATGTTATTTTTAAGTTATAGATAGATTCTTTTATAATGTAGTTATTATTGTTAATTTAAAATATAATTCGAATTTATGAGATAAATGAGAAATGTCAAATTTTAACATCTGTCAGTCGTTCCACTTGCAGTAAAGTTTGCTACAAACGATCAGATCGAAAATTCAATCATTTTCAATATTGTGCTAAAGAAACGACAGTGTGTGATATGAATGATCTGAGCGTTCAGAGTAAAAGAAGCGTTTAAAGGAACACACTGTTTATGTGAAAGTACCAGCGCCCAAAGACTTACTTTTGACTTTCATGTTTGTATGAGAAATGCCCCAAAATCATTTAATTTTCCCATACAATATTTTTTTTAAGTACCTCTTTCAGCGCTGGTACGTTCACAGTAAACTCTATATACGGGACCCATACACACCCTAAAGTATTATTACGAAGGGAGCTATAATATATTTTTTAATATTTTCGTTCTTTTCAATAAGTATTTTATCGTTTCTCTTTTTGACCTTGTCATAGAACAATAGTGAGAAATATACAATTTCTATTCTTACAATCTCTCTCGTCAAATATTCTCAATAAATATAATGAAAGAAACCTTAAGAGTCAAGGCCGACCGATAGGAGCGTAGTTTAATTAAAGATCACAACAACAATGATCAAACGACAAGCAATAAAAGACATAATAAAATGTTATTCGCCTGTTAACGTAGAGACGTGACGCGGCGGTAACGCGGATCGCATATTGACGACTTGCTGCAAAACTTGTGCTAATAACAACTATACAGGGTGTGAAAAGAGCAGACACTATAACTTTGAGATATGATTATACTACCTTTCCTCATTCTAGAAATATATAAATTTTTATAAAAATAAAAAAAAAATGTATTTAAAAAAAATTTGAAATGGTTAAAAGTAAAAAAAAAATTGTTTTTGACAAAAAAAAATACATTTCCAAAGTGAGGATAGGTAGTATAATCGTATCTCAAAGTTGATTGAGTTGAGTTGATTGTTCTTTTTACACCCGGTATAGAAACTACGTTTAAAAAAAACGACTCCAAAAAGAACGTTAATTGTATAGTACGTCCAAGATAAATTTAATCCATACGTAAACAAAGCCGTCTATGACACAACTATAGATTAGTCAGTGATGCCAATTGGCCAATATTAATACAATGATTATTGTTCACCATCCATAGACTATAGACTATATTCTACAGTCGGCAGTGTCAAAATACAACATGAATTAATTTCTGCAGTAGAAATTAGAAAATAGCTTCGCTGTCTATCAGTGATATAAAATGTAAAATTATTTATCTGGTTCCTGACACATTTTGTCCCCGAGGAGACACAGTAAAGTACTTATATACTTTGAAAATATGTACGACTCGTGAAAGATGTAGAAAGAAGTATATACGATGGAAAATTGACGTTGACGAATATAATATGTACCTACTTAACTACTTTAAAATATATTTTTTTTTTACTAGACAGTCTATGTATGTTTGTTCCAACGTAGCGCCTGAATGACTAATCCGATTTCAATGACGTGTCAATAGATTCGTAACAGGCATCATAGATCCCAAACAGGCATCATCATATTAGGGCCCAGAGGCCCTATATACTCTTCTTCTGGAGCCTGGAATTTCGATTCGAATCGCGCGTACAAGCGGGACAGACTGATATTCGAAACGAAGTTCATGGAATGAGAATCAGGATCCTGGGTAATATTAGCTATTATATTATAATTAACGTATTCAGGTTAATTTTTTACCTTATCTATTATGCAGTCACATTTTATTTTATTGCTTATCGTGTACCGCCAACAACACTTTCATATTATATATTATACCAATACTATACGTTTTTTATACAGTAACTATTATAAAAAAGCTATATCGAATAAAATCAGGTGATCAGCCTGCATAAGCATGGTCCTGACGAAAATGTTGTTCGAAGCGGAATCGAATCCAAGACCTCCAAAGTCGAAGAGAGCCAAGCTCAAATCCACGAAGGCCTCTAAAATGTTATACAAGTATCATTGAATATAGACACAGATAGTCTTAACTAGCTGAACAAGCAAAAACCTCGTTCGAGTACGTACGTGCCGAAGAGTCCGTATCGAGCGCTCTACAAACTTAATAGTTAACTCCTTATACTAATTAAGAGAACCGGATGTTAGATTTTTTTCAGTCAACTGTCCGTTCACTATCTCCGACGAGATTTAATAGCTGCTCTGACTTCACAAACGCTTTGACTAAAGAAAAGATGGTGTCTGCAAAATTTCTTTTAGAACATAAATACCTAGTATCTTTAACATAATCTACATAATAAAAATGAATTGCAGTTTCACTAAAACTCCAAAGGCCGATTTAGCTAATTTTGAAATAATTGTCTTAGTCCAGGGAAAATACAAACGTTGAGAATTCGCGATGAAGGTTCTGCTTTGTGGTTTCAGCGTTGTGGGTTTCGTGTTGCGGAATGCAGAGGTGATAATTGATTTTTATTACAAGTTAAATTGTTTATGTAAATACGCACGCGGAGTGGGCATCAGTCAGCTAGTGTGAGATATAAAATTGATACAGTCAATAATAAATTTTAAGATATCACGGATACAATACAGTCAGACTAAGCAAAACTACGAGATTTGTTCACAAAAAAAAAATCATTAGAAGTATAAAAACAACACAGAACCGACATAAACAAACAGCCGATTAATGAAAATAATTTATAATAATAATAATTTAGTATCTATGGACGCTTAACACCACGTCAATCTGGCCCCGTGCTAAGTATCCGAAGAACTTTTGTTAATACTTTTATACTATACACATATTTAAGATTTTTATTATATTATACACAAATTTAATACACATCCATGACACAGGAGCATTGAAAACTTTTTGTTCCCTCGGCGGGATTCGAACCCGCGACCTCTCGTTCGAACACCAACGCGCTCAACCACTGCGCTACGGAGGTCGTCGGTTTATATGATGCTGCTGCCGTAAGTTCCCTACTAAATTCAAAGAAATAAAGTAGATTCCACTGTACCTTAATAACCTAAGATCAAAAACAATATATTTTATAGTTATGTTGAGAGCAACAGTCAATATTTAACAATTACATAGCGACTTACGAGTTAATTAAATATCAAAAGAGTGAAATATACAAGCATACACAAAACAGGCAGATTAAATTTAATTAAATTCTAATCGCGAATTAATATTAAGACCGGCGCGCGGCGCGTGAAGCGGAACCCCATTGATATAACGATTTCGAAATACGTTGTTTAATCGTTTTTCCATAATGCTTAAACCAAGCATCAAAATTATATTCGTTTTAGAAATTTCATATTTCCTATTAAAAGGTAAAACAGTTTAAAATATATTTTAGATTGATTTTTAAAGCTATTAAATTTTCGTGCACCAGACACATTTAGATTTTAGACCAATATAATTAACAAGTAGAGTCTATACTTTTATCCACATCAGCTATATTTTCCTAAACTTTATGACATTGGTTAGTAAGTTTATTCAAAAATATAATCGGTGTTAAATGAATTAATTATGTATTAATTTATTTTAAATTAAGTTTATTATCTTCTACAAAATAAACTTAGATCCCAACGAAAACATGACTTGTATAAAATGCCAAGTCTCGCTACTTACTTTTTTTGTTGTTTTACCGTAAAAAGTTGTGAAAAGCTTAAACTAGTGTTTTGTCGTAATAAAAATAATCCATTACAAAGTTATTTATGTATAAATGAAGGAAAAACTTGAACTCAAAAATTCAAGTTTTTCCTTCATTTATACACAAAATCTACTTGTATTCCAAATTTGCTTCTGTGCGGCTAGAAGTGCTTAATACTTTTGATGATTAGTCAGTAAGTGAGCGAGTGATTGAGTGAGTGAGTAAGTGACAAAATTAAGAAACCTTGACAACTTATAATTCTAAAACTTCTGTTTCAAATTAAATTAAATTTGAAATATAGAACGTCTGTATATAATATACAATGCCTGCTTAGTTAATAAAAATACAGGCCTCTAATTTTATCCGAAGTTATAGAGGATCGAAAATGACCTGAACTGTTTAGAGAAAAGCATGACATGGCCGTGCTTAACTTGGCGGCGGCACTGCCGTGACCCCAGATAATAGTATGAGTTAAACTAAGTCTCGGTACTAGTATTTGTCTAGTCCCTAGCATAAGGTATATGACCTAAGCGCAGAGGGTAAAAGGGCAGCGACGGCGTCGAGCCCTAAAAGTTATTTGGCAATTGCTACGTATTTCATTTTATTTATTTAATTACCAAACATTTTGCTTTTACTTCGTAAATAACAATTCTCTGACAAAACCTGTGCAGTGTTTGTGTAGGCAGCCGTTTATTAATAAGGATTCATCATATTATTTCTTTAGTAATATCTTTATGTTACCAGCGCCATTATTATAAATCCATTAATATTTTATTTATTAAAATCAGTAGTGTAGGCGGTATAACGAAACAAACATACATAGATTATTCATTATCCTTCTGACTTCAGTTAAAACACGTACTAGAAACCAGGGATGAAATAGATATGAAGTTTCGGATACGGATATTAAATTATTTCGGATTATCCGTCTGTTTCGGATAATTTCGGTTACGGATAATACATTTTTACAGTAGCAAAAAATATTTTTCGGATTCGGTTACGGTTATGGATAGTTTTTAATATCGGATGTCCGGTAGTTTTGGTTACGGATAAGGAGCTCCCTAGCATCCCTGCTGGAAACCATTGAGGTTATTGTTTACATACCTTAAATTATTTGTAACTTGTGCATAATTGTTTTCTAGATATTTCTAGTGCAGTGAAAATAGAACATTGTGAGGAAGAGTGTTCGAACGTGTACGACCCGGTGTGTGGTGTTTTGCTCACCCCGAGGAAGGGAGTGGTGAAGAAATTCCACAATAAGTGCCAACTGAGGAAGATAGAATGTGTTATCAATTCTTTGTGTAAGTGTTACCTTTTATTTTGTTGCGATTATTATTATTTTGTCTAACTATTATATTATGTTAACAGAATTACAGGCCTATACACGGTGATTTATGGTTTATATTATATGAAGCCGAATAAAGTGTAAAGAGAATGAATGATGCGTAGAGCATTTTTCGTTTTAGCACCTCATATAAATTACTACTATACACATAGTATAGTATACCAGATGACGGAAATTAAATATATTTCCATTGTCTGGTACCTGTAACACATGTTCTTTGAACATTTAGCACAGGGCCAGGTTGACGTGTGTGAAGCGTCCATAGATATTATTATAATTTTTAACCGACTATCTTCAGCTGTTATTTATTTTAGCTACAGACTATAAACTCAGCGAGATCGATGCCTCCTCGTGCGGTATACACAGCACGCGGCGGGTGCATGACTTCAGTATCACGGGCGCGCACCAGGCCTGCAATCACACCTGCCCCACTTACTGTCTCGACACCTACAAGTAGATACCTCTTATTTAACTTCAGACATTTTTAACCCCATGACGCAAAAGAGGAGTTATAACTTAAGGCATTCTAGCTCCTAAACAAAGAAGGCTCGATTTTGATGCGGTTGTTCTGTCTGCTTTTGAATATAATTAGAGATGTGTTTTTTTTAATTTTTGAAAGCTGAAATAAGTGAGATGGTTTTGATTACCACTCATCATCAGCACGCATTCTGCTGTTGCATAAACTTTAATGTTGTATCACCACCGTGGTCTAGTGGTTCAGAGCTTCGCTTTCGACCCCAAAGTCGTGGGGTCGATTCCCGCGTTGAAACAACAAAAAAATGTTGTTTGCAAGTTGGGTTAGGATAATGCAGGCTGATCACCAGATTGTCTGACAAGAAAGATGATCCAGGCGTCGGATGGGCATGTAAAAAGTCGGTCCTGCGCCTGTTCTCTCGCCAGTCATGTCGGCTGACCGTCCCACTGGGTTATGAGAGTAAAAGGAAGAGAGAGCCTTTTTGTGTATTGCGCACACACTTGGGTATTATAAAATAACTCCTGCGTAGGTAAATCGGTGAGGGGAGCTATAATTATTATTTTAATGTTGTCTTTATGTAAATAAAGTAAATTGGTTTTATCAAAACTACGTTTCTGATATCTGTCTGAGATAATATATAGATCATACGTCGTCTATCATTTTAATAGAAAAACCAAGGTTGCCTGAGCCCTTGGGCCATTAGCTACGTGGACGACCACGCAATAGGAAAATAGAATAGAAAAAACATTTATTTGAATATACAGGTCCACAACGTATTACGTAGTTTGTTAGTTATTAATTAACTTATAAATATGTAAGTATAATTGAAGACATGAACAGATGAAGGTGATATGTCGTCGCATTAAATTTTTACCCACAAAATTTAGTTTAAATTGTCACTTAAACATTTTTGGATTTGTAGTAACGTATTAAGTACATTGATTTTAGAGACGGTTCTTCAGATTAATGTACTTAATACTTTACAAGTTACGACATATTCTAAAGTGTTTAAATGACTTTTTGAACACAATTTTCTCGAAATCAATTTTTTCTACCATGAAGGTATCCATTCATATCTTCAATTATGTGAGTAATTTGATTTTGTCATTTTGGTTAAAATATATTTTTAATCACCGAAGAAAAGTGGTGTTAAAGTTTGACCTGTGTTTATGTAATGAACTGATTTTGATCTAGCTTTTTTTTGTATGAAAGCTGGCATGATCGAGCTGTGTTTTTATGATTTATTCGAAAAGCCACCTTATATACACTCCTTGACATACATACAAATACCAGCAACTCGGATTAGCATGTCCATGCCGTTAATATTTTTAAAAATAACCACAATTTTAAAAACTGGATAACGTTATATAGCTCTATTATTACCTGGGCATTTTTTTACATCTCTTTCATTCAAATTGGATCAGAAGCTTAGACGCCACTAGATAACAAATATACACATATACAATATACATAGACTGCAGCAAAATCATCACCCTACCTTGGGTGATAGGCGTAAGAGTCTGTAACAGTGCTCTGTCAGACCTTTTGTCTAATTTGGCTAGAGAATTGTATAAACTGTTGTTAATCAATCGTTTTTATATTTTATGTCTATATATTGTCAAAATTATAGACATAAAATATAAAAACTATAGACATAATTGGTAAAAAAAAATAGACATAATTGGTTTTTTTTTTTACCAATTATGTCTATAAAAACTATAGACATAATTGGTAAAAAAAAAATTAACCTATATTGTTAATTTTTTTTTTTTACCAATTTTAATATTAAGTGAAAACGGGTGGCATGATCGCTTTGCGATAAAAACTTTTGGCTTTGCCGCAGTCAGGTACAAATATAGCTACTTATTATGCACAAAAAAAATCCAAAGAGAAGTATATATATTCAGGTACTAAGGGGAAAACGTATAAAGTAATTACCTAAAATATCGTACAAAATTGTTTAAAAAGTACGTGTGGCAACCCTACAGGCCCGTATGTGCTCAAATCTGGAAGACGGACAGCAAAATGGTGTACGAGAGTCAGTACGACTACAAGCCTATGATCAACCACTGCCACGCCGACCTGTTCTCCTGCGTGCTGAGAGTCAGTCAGTATATCTTTCATGGTCTTTTTAGCTACGACGACCACTACTGGACAAAAGCTCTCGTAAAAGTTTTGTTCACGTAGGCATCTGAAAAAAAAAATCTACCTGAAAAGGGAGGCAAATTTTGTAAGGACAACATGATTCCTTAGTCAACTCTATATAAAATTTTGAATTGCATTTTTATCAGGATGGAAGTTAGACGTGTTTCGTATTATATTAATGAATTAAAGTTTAATTTTCTACCAGGATTCCCCTTTTTTTTTAATAATAAAAGCATAAAATATTTTTTTCAGACGTAACTCTACAGCCGTTTTTAAACAAGTGTTACTCTAACATGCAACCTGTAAACTACATACTGTCGGTCGCCACTCTTAGAACCATGAAATTCTTCAATAAAACCATGCCAAGAAGACCGAAACCGAGAACCAGGCGAAATTTACTCAACTGGATTGAAAAGAAAGACTTGAAGGACTTACTGAAAATGGCCGTATGATTTCATATTTCCTCAATGGTATAATCTTGCAGATTCAATACCCACATTTATGCTGGCAACACTAAAAAAATCTTTACAATGTTTACAAATAATTTAACTAACCAAATCTACCTAAATGGCTTAGGCGAAAGCGATCGTGTATTCTAACAAATAATTAATGTAAAACAACTAATAAAGTAAAAAAGGTGCCAGAAATTTGTGTATCACTACTGTATAACATGAATTTCCACAATAACCTACAGTACATTAAATAACATATCACATTTATTGTATCAAATACATGTTTGGCTACATTGGTCCCACTTGCTAAGAGGCGCAAGTAGGACCAATATAGCCTAATATGGCTCTTTATCAAACCTAGACAGATTTGTTTATAAACCCAGAGTTAGCTAATACATAATTTCCTTTTATGTTATGGCCAGCTCTGGGTTTGGCTATTATGAGATAAATATATTTTTTTAATTATTTTCCGCTACTTACTTAATTATTATTTTTATTTCTCCTGTAATTCACCTTCTCAAGAATCCCTTCAGATCTATGTAATTTTCCGTATCGAAGAACCATGAACAGAATCCCCTAAAAGATATACTGAATGAAACCTCTTCTTGACTAGTAGACATCTTTTAATTTCCTACATCTAGTTGTTATGTACAATAATAATTGTTAGATTTACAATCATTTTTGGTGCTGTATAGCCGATTAATTTAAACACCTGTAGCTCAAGCAGAAACATTTGTAAGAACCCTCAGAAAAACAATTAGTAATAGTAGATAAACACTTTAATTTATTCCAATACACTTTTGATCTAACCAGTTACAATATCAACCAATTAACCATATTGTACATAACAACTAGATGTAGGAAATTAAAAGATGTCTACTAGTCAAGAAGAGGTTTCATTCAGTATATCTTTTAGGGGATTCTGTTCATGGTTCTTCGATACGGAAAATTACATAGATCTGAAGGGATTCTTGAGAAGGTGAATTACAGGAGATCTGTAAGGTTTATTTAAGTACTGATGATTGTGTTTTCACAATCATCAGTACTTAAATAAACCTTTAGATTCAGACTGACTCGACTGTCTCGTACCACTGTCCGCGAGTGACTGCCCCCAGACGCCATTTTTCATCCCCGTCAGAACCATCATTCCCCACTTATTCTTTAGTTTCTCAGTGTTTTCAGTGCAAAGAATAAATAATACTAAAATTATTACAAACCAATATCAAAATTAAACAAAAACTTACATCGGTAAAGTAACGTTAGCGAATAACAATTCTATGAACAGCATGACAGCGCCCATACAATTGCTGACAATCGATTACTTTACTCTTCGGAACTCTTAAATGTGCTCGGCCTACGATTTACCAATGTAAATACAACGGCAAAAGAGATTTTATCAAACACTAGCTGTGCGCGCGATTTCGTGCGCGTGGTTTTTGAGCGACTTAAACCGTTCTTGCAGCGCACGCAACGAAAGTCTCCCCGTTTTTGCAACATTTCTCACTGACGCTTCGCTCCTATTTGTCGCAGCGTAATGTTATATAGCCTAAAGCCTTCCTCTATAAATGTACTATCTAACAAAAAAATAATTTTTCAAATCGGACTAGTAGTTTCTGAGATTAGCGCGTTTAAACAAACAAACCAACAAACTTTTCCGCTATATAATATTAGTATAGATTGCCAAAAAAGCGTTCGAGTATTACGTCTCACGACATGGATATTTGTGCGCCTACCCGCGATCGTGGAGGGCCCTTAAGTCTACCTATCTGTAAGGGCCCTCGCCATGAAAGGTATTGGCGCGAATCTCTGTAAGTGGCCCTCTGTACACGATTGAGATATAAATACTCTAAAATGTTTTATGCAATTATTCATACGTTTTATGGCGCCGTTTGAGGAGCTTTAAAAAGACGTTTTTGTCATCATCACTATCAGCAACTTACAAATAATTATTGCAGTTAATATATTATTATATGGTCAATATTACACCACGTCAACCTGATCCTGTGCTCATAAAATTGTGTTACGGTTACTGGTAACCGTAACACAATTTCTAAACTTTTTATTGTTGTATTTGTTGTCTCAACAAATATAATATTTAATACTTTTATACTATTCGTATATCTATATCTTCTTCTTGTCTTATATATAAAAATTTGTGTATTAATATAAATATTAAATTTGTGTATTAATATAATAAAAATCTTAAATATGTGTATAGTATAAAAGTATTAAGTATATTTCCGTTGTCGGGTACCTGTAACACAAGTTTTTCGTATACTTGGCGCAGGGCTAGATTGACGTGATGTAAAACGTCCATTTATTGTTATTATCAACCTTCCTTGGCTAATTTATATTTGATAAACGCCGATGTGCCACAAATGTCACTCGACATGTTTTTCGCAAAACAGCAATAGATATTTCACGCTTAATTTACATTGACATTATACAAATTTGTACCTTAATTGTGTATTAATAGAGATGAATATCATGCTGTGATAAACTTGACGCTTCGACTCAGCGCCAATATGGGTTGAGCCTTATTCTGAGAGGTTTACATTGGACGGAATAGGATACGGCACGGGCGCGCATCGGTAAGTTATGGGCCACGCTCCAGTTATTGTTTTTACGGAATTTGCCACTGTATTTCCAAATCTGTTTACAAGTTTTGCTTCGGTTACCTATAGATCTAGGAATCCACTGCTCACTTAGGCCACTATAAATAAAACAATCTCAATCGAAACCTCTTCTTGATAATATTTGAGAGATAAAAAACGTTTCGTTTCAGATTTAAAAATTAAGTACTTTATTTTTATTACATACTTTCATTTTTTCATTTTTAAAATATAAAAATATAGATATGCCTATATTTTTACAATCTTGCCTATAACATTACTTCACTTTTAAAAGTGAAACGAAACGTTGTTTTATCTGTTAAATAGTTTCTTAAGTAGAGATTGGGATGGAGATTGTTTCATTTATACGAGCCTTAGACACAGCCATACCTTATACCCTTTTTGGGATTGATACTTTGGAAGGTAGGCCATTCTCAGATTTTTTTTATATTAGGCTAACCCACGGATACCTTTTGAAGGCCATTAATCGGTAAAATAAATATAACATACAGACGACTGACAACAATGCACACCTCATACTATAAGAAATCGGTCAGAAATATAGAGAAACGAATGACGTGGACGGCCACACTTATTATTAACTGACATGTACGTAGTTTATAATATTATTGTGACTGTAGGAACGATTTTTTTTTATTACAAAGGTTATACTCGTAACATTAAAAAACACCGAAATTATAAAGGTGATGTTAATGCCATAGGATATTAAGTGCCAATTTCACCAACACATGTTAAAATTAATACTTCATTATGTGTCATGTTATCCCTCTCGTATTTCCTGTCAGTAAATAAGAAGGCATGCTATTTTAACAACTAACAAGCGTTGGTGAGATCGGGACTAAGAATCAGTAACATAAGGATGTTACCATATAGGTAATATGGTAACATATGATACATACTTTAATTGCTCTCTTTGTATGATACGTTAGAAAAACTACTAGACAGACAGGTGTTCATATATTTATTAATCAGATAGCTAATGATCGCGCAGATTTTATTATTAAGCCTTTTTAATCGAAAATTTACTCGTAAATTTTTACGATAAAAATTATCATACAATGGAAAATCATTCGTGCGCATCCGAATAAAGGCCCCTTAACCTATTGTGATAATGCAATCGGTGAAGAATAAGGATATAGTCTATTCAATATTTGAGGATCGCGATACTGAGGGATATTGTGTGGTTCCCTCGAGCGAACAATAATGCTCATTCACAGTGAACGCCTCGAAGGAGCAGAACGTTTCGAGTTTGTGTCGAGTTCTATTCGAATCTACTCAGTAGTAAGAACTTTATACATGAGTGTAATATGTATAGAATACACAGGATGGATGCGGACAGCCTAACATTGAAATAGTTTTGCGCTTATTGAAGGAGGCCTACGTTCAGCAGTTGACGGCGAAATGCTGATGATGATTGATGATGTGATTGTAAAAATACTGCAGCGGCTTATCTCAAAATTGATCACAAAAAATATTCTTAATACAAAACAATGTAAGCTATAATACTAATTACAAGAAATTATCTAGGGAAGCTGTATTCAATTTTAATTAAGTATATATTATAGATCTCGATTCATTCGAATTTACTCGGTTGAAGAAGTCGATATTACAAAAAAATACGAGTAGGCGACTCAATATCGTCCATCATCAAGAGTTAGGACGACTGAAAATTATGACGTAACTTGTATAGTACGCCTTACAATTTATTTCTGCGGTTAGATCTAATATTCACTGATCTGAATATAACGAGTAATTTCGCTTCAAACGGGATAAGAATTATGATCATCTTATTTTTTGGCACAACAGCCTTCGTGTAATGTTTCATCTGACCAATAAAAATTATTTACCAAAGTATATTCTAACCAAGAAGAAAAAGAAAAAATGAGGTCTTTGAAACTATCGCATTTGTAATGTTAGATAAATATTTGGATATCGCCAAGAATCATATTGGACAGCGTGTAAAACGAACAGTCACTATAACTTTGAGATACGATTATACTGTCTTTCCTCATTTTGGAAATCTATTTTTTTTGTCAAAAACTAAAAAACGAAGAACTTTTGTTACAGGTACCAGACAACGGAAAATATATTGAATACTTTTTATACTATACACATATTTAAGATTTTTAGTATAATTTACACTAATTTAATACATATCCATGACCCAGGAACATTGAAATATTTGTTCCCTCGGCGGGATTCGAACCCGCAACCTCTCGCTTGAGCACTAACGCACTCAACCACTACGCCACGGAGGTCGTCAATAGGTTCTCAAGTATATGGACAATACTTTTTTTTTGTTTATCTATACTAATTTTATAAAGCGGAAGAGTTTGTTTGGTTGTTTGTTTGTTAGTTTATTTGTTTAAACGCGCTAATCTCAGAAACTACTGGTACGATTTGAAAAATTATTTTTTTGTTGGATAGTCCATTTATAGAGGAAGGCTTTAGGCTATATAACATTACGCTGCAACTGTCATGTTATCGAGACGGGAGACATGGGACACGTAAATCTAACACGAGCACGAGAGACCAAGACTGGATTTAGTCATGCAGTCCTACCCACATTCACTTACAATAATAACTACATAATTATTACCAATGTACCTACAGCGACCTACAGCGAATAGGAGCGAAGCGTCAGTGAGAAATGTTGCAAAAACGGGGAAAATTATTCACATTTGGGGATTTTGTGCGTGCGCTGCATAAACGGTTTAAGTCACTCAAAACCACGCGAACGAAGTCGCGGGCTCAGCTAGTAAATTATAATCTTTAATTGCGTGAACCGAAATTACTATTGTATTTAATTAGTTATTGTATAAATGCAGTCTTAAATAATTTCATTATGTTTGTTAAATCAATAATTGAATAAAAACAACTAATATTGCCTTCTCTATCCTCTTCTTCTTTTTTTAATGGCTCCATAAGTAGCCAGTGTCAGTGTACACACTCTACAGTGTACTTTCTCTACAGAGAATCTGTGAGAAAACAAGAGTACAATGATCCAAGGAAAGTGTTGAAAAGCCTAGAACAAACACAAACATTTAGAGTTAGTATCATTCACCTTATAGTTATATTTTTAACCCCCGACGCAAAAACGACGAGGTGTTATAAGTTTGACATGTCTGTGAAAATGTGTATGTGTCTGTCTGTGGCGTCGTAGCTCCCAAACAGATGATCCGATTTTAAAGGGTTTTTTTTTGAAAAGGTATATTAGTCGAGAGTGTTCTTAGCTATGTTTGGTGGAAATCGGTTCAGGTCTTCAAGGTCATCAAGGCATTTGTTTTAGTTTATTTTAGTTACAATGTATGTACCTACATTAAGTTTCTATAAAAGGAGTTTGACATATACATTGCTGCCGCTTTAATATCTGCCAGTACCTATGTCAATGTCGTATTGCCTATTTCCGCGAATTTAATAAACTTATGTATATTTAAGGTATCACTGTCTTATTTAGGGTTCTGTACCAAAGAGTAAAAACGGACCCTATTACCGAGACTTCGGTCTTACGTCTGCCCTTTTCACCATGGCTATATCTAAAAAACTTACAAGGGGGCCACGGAAGACCAGGCGCCATGGCTCGCCGTGGTCGAAGCCTGAGTGGCTACCCTTTAAACGCATGGCGTGGGCATTGCATGGTCTTAATTGTGATATTAAACTTTAACTTTCTGCTTATTATTTTTTGTCTATATGTGTAAGTTTTTGTTTTCTTTTGTTAACCTTTGGCTGTGTTATGTCCCTCTATGTGTTTAATAAAGATATTTTTATTTTGTTGTATTATTGAATCAGGGTAGCTTAAAATGAGCTAGACAGTTAAAAATTTCACACACGATGTATGTGATTCTGCCGCTATAACAACAATCTGGGGGCACGGAAGTACCCCCGTCAAGACGAGCCAAGCGAAGTGCAGGGGCACTACCTACCTTTTCTCGAAACGTTTCGTCGTTTTTTTGAACTCTCATAACTTTGCTTTTAATGATGTTAAATAGTTGAAAATTTTAAGATATAATGACA
The DNA here is from genome assembly GCA_905187575.2 of Celastrina argiolus. NCBI lineage: Eukaryota > Metazoa > Arthropoda > Insecta > Lepidoptera > Lycaenidae > Celastrina > Celastrina argiolus. The sequence goes on from LR994584.1 coordinate 9,252,460, forward strand.
CTAGTAAAATCTTGAAACATTCAAAGTTTAAATGTCGTAGCTATTATACTTTAGATTTTATCTCATGTAGAGCCAAGGCTAAAGCTACCAAGCCTAACTTCACACACTCTACATTTCAGTCCCCTGTGAAACATTTACTTTTTCACAGGGTAAGCTATGTAGACTCGGCTTGGCCACATTTTTACATGAAAATGTTTTGGTGGTATTACTACAAAGAGAAATGATGATGAATGAAACATTTTTGGCCGTTTTGTACTACATGCGCGATTCCGGTTCGCACTTGGCCGGTTTTTATTTATCCGTATCAAAATATTTGCTTATTTCTGTAGCTATAAATAAAGCACGTTCCTGACCCATATCATTCCTCGGAAATGGTATTTGACAGTAATTAGCAAGAAAAGCTCGCAAGGGACTCGGGGTACAAGTTTGATTGTAAGTACCATCGACTTATGTTTCCAATTAGAAAATCCTCAGTGCGTTTAGATTCTTTTGGAAGTATTTTTCATTAAAGTATTATTAGTTCGGGGAAGATGATCCATGAAGTGAGGAATATGAAGATTAACAGGGCCCTACGGTGAGCTCACCGCAGCTATATAGACGCAAAATTTTCTATGTTGGGTTAGGTTAGTTTGAATGTATATTTAACTAGGTGACCCGTGCCAATTTCGTTGAGCAACTATTCTCAAATATTATATATCTATAGTCTTTTTAACTTTTATTTTATTTTATATTTTTCTGTTTCCACGTCAAATATAACATTATATTCATTAAATCAACTATTACATAGTAAATAAGGATAATAAACAACTCCTAGATACAACTTGTACGACCACATTTTAAACGTTTATTTTGAATTTAACTTTAATATGTAAGAATTAATATAATATTTAAATACATATTCGTAATGTAATTGCCAAGATATATCTTTTGATACCAAACCAGAGACAATTATCTTAATTTTTTATTTATGGAGATAGTATTTAAGGTTTAATTTTCAAAATCCAAAATTTTTCGAAAATTTTTATAGCCTATGTTACTCGCGGTACCAATCGTTTGATGCCTCATTTATTAAAATCGGACCACTAGTTTAGCCGCTACGAGGAAACATACATACATACATACATATATACATACATACATACATAGACTGCCAAAATCATTACTCTTCCTTTTGGCTTCGCCGAAGTCGGGTTAAAAAGGTGTGTTAGCGTAGTTGATTGTGGGAATAAAAAAGTATGTTTCTCTTGGCCCGGATAGAATTAAAGTATGATCCTCTTACTCCCAACTTTATTTTATGGTGATATGAAAAATCTGTGATGTAAGAACATGTAAATCGTAAATAACAAAGCATCCAGTTCATACGAAATCTAATTTTCTGTGCCGCCTGGCGTCTTTCCTAGCGCCGAGATGAGATACAAAGTATCTTCATTACATTACAACTTTTGGATGATAGTTCTAGTGAATTTTATAAACAAGCTACTACGTATAACTATTATAATGAAAATATTTTTCTTTGTAACTATACATAATTTTGACTACCTCCAGCACAAAGTCGCAGGTTTGAATCGGAAGGTACAAAAAAAAATTATGTGCTCATGGATGTATATTAAATTTGTGTATTAATATAATTAAAATCTTAAATATTTATAGTATAAAACTATTAAATATATTTCCGTTGTCTGGTAACCTGTAACACAAGTTCTTCGGATACTTAGCACGGGCCTATTGACGTGGTGTGAAGCGTAAGATATTATTATTATAATTATCCTTACTCTTCAACAAACTTTAGTGTTAAATTCTTAAACTGACGCTTGGAAATACATACAATTATTAAAAATAACAGCAACACGCCTTACTCATACTGTGTGCACAGTAGATTTTATACACTTATAATTTTTGTTTTCAGATTCCATCCACATATTTTAATGTATTACTTATCTTAGGCAAAAGAATGTTAGTGGAAAAGTTAAAACTTATAATTTTAAATATGAATTATAGTCAAATTGGTTCAAAATGGTCTAGTACAGGGTGGCCTCTATGTATTATAATGTATGATAATATTATTACATGTTTCCCGCCACTTCGTCCTCGCAAAATGAAATCCTGCATGAACCGGACATTTTTGCTGCAATAAAAGGTATCATACAGTGTGTTAAATAAGTACTACATCAGTATGTAAACTACTACCATACAAAATTTTATCAACATTCATTCAATAGTTTTTGCGCAAAAGAGTAACAAACATACAAACATTCGCATTTATATATTTAGATTGACTAGGATATTAAGGCCCGTATAAATAAAATAATCTCAAACCCAACCTCACCTTGAGAACCTATTTGACAGATAAAAAAACGTTTCGTTTCACTTTTAAAAATGAAGAATTTTACTTATGTTACATACTTTAATTTTTTTCATTCTTAAAACGTAAAAATAAAGATTATATAAATATACATTATACTTATTTTATTGATTCCTGTAATCTATAATATGAATATAATGGTATAAAAAGAAAATAAATTAAAGTACTTTAATTTGTTTTCTTTTTATACCATTATATTCATATTATAACATTAATAAAGTTGTTCACTTTTAAAAGTGAAACGAAACGTTGTTTTATCTGCCAAATAGAGAGCTCAAACCCAACCTCACCTCAAGGTGAGGTTGGGTTTGAGATTGTTTTATTTATACGGGCCTAAGACCTCTACACACGTTTATGTTCATATTGCGCCGATCTTCTACCCGATTAACATTTTACGCGTCCTTTTTCATTCAAATTGGCAGAGATAATAAAGTCAGCCGAAATTCTCTTCACCGTGAGTTTAGGATTAAAAAACATTCCCCATATGTGTGCACATATAGCGAGAATTTTATAAACGAGGGTGATACTTTGAAGAATTTTCATAAATTGTTTTCATGAATACATTTCGCGGGGTTTAACATTATATTTCTTCTGTATTTTTCATCATGTGAATTATGATGGAGGAATTGAATTCCTTTGCTAAAGAAATTGACGTAATATTCTTGAGTCTCCTATTAAAATAGGAAAAATAAAAATAAGTGTCATCATCATCAATCTCCTCTAATATTCGTTTGAGATAGTGGAATTATTATCAAAAACCTTAAAATTCACAAGTGTACGTTTTTATTCTATTCTTTACTACTGCCACGTTTTATTTGGGTTAACTTATAAGACGAAACCAATAACTTATAAGACGAAGCAAATTCAATATATAGAATTAAAGTCACGCTTTGAGTAGGTACTCAAAGGCTTACGTAGGTACGTTAGCCTTAGGATCAGAATGTTTAAGTATACTAACTACCTATATATTAGATAGCTCAAATAACTTATAGCTCGTATGGCTCAAAGACTTCGAGCTGGTAGATTGAGTGAGTGTGCCATTTAATGAAAATTTGCAGCGAATATCGACACAATCGAATTTGCTACTTGTCTTAAAATAACTCCAATCATTAATATTTACTTATAATGATAAACCGATTTCGATGTCAGTGGCCGTTTTATTGTAATAGTAATTGTAGTGTTCGTTCGAAAATGTGTGCGCAGTGCACAGAAGCGCTAACACTTCCTCAACTATTCTTGCTCAGAGAAACGGAAAACCGACACGACTAGCGGGAAATCAGGCATAGGACCATATTAAACCCATCCGACGCATGGATCATCTTTTTGTTAAACAATCCGGAGATTAGCCTTGTCCTTATCAAATTTGAAAACAACTTTGTTTGTTGAACCAACGCGGGAATCAAACCTCTTCAAAGAGGAATCAAGTCTAAGATACTGGAACATTTATCTTAACAAAGTAGGTAGTAACAAAGCTGTATGGAATTAATAGACATGAAAACTCCATGAAATGTACGTGAATTTTAGGGGTATATTCGTGTTTATGTCGTGTGTTAGGGCTCCTTCGGGAGGGCTTCAGACGAACTCCGTTGTAAGGAACAAAGTGATCTTAACGACATGACGTCACCCGTGCACTTATGAACTAAAAGCATCTACACGACACTTTATTAAGTCAGGTTACATAAGAAAGGTCGACTTGCTACGAATATTTTAAACAAAACTTTTTAACTCCAAAAACAGAGAGGTGTTATACGATTGACGTCTGTTTCTATTTGTGGCATCGTAGCTTCGAAACGGCTGGACCGATTTTGATATCAACTTTTTTTTGTACGAAAGGTGATGTGATCGCGAGTTTTCTTAACCATTATAATTAATCATTATCAATTCGCTTAATAATTCGGAGGTTATTTTTTTTGTTTCTAGTTATTTAATACCAACGCAAAAAAAAATTGCGATGCTACTTGTACTGATTTTGATTAAATAAATGTTTAGATAAAAGCTGAGATTTTCACTCGCAGGATTCGCACCATAAAATAACAAAGCCAATTATAAACATATCATAACAAAAGTTAGACGTGCTGTTTTGTCATTTCCATTTATATGCAGATTCTGAAACACATTCAGAATGATATTATGAGTCAAATGCATTTGTGTTATGCAAATGATACAGCGTTTTAGACAGAAATATTCACAGCGAAGAGGCAAAGTTGAATATAGCTCAGCGCAACTTCTAAATCCTCCGGCGAGAAACTTGTCCGTAGGAAAAATTATTTTATTTGTAAAGTTTTCAGGTGCAGAATGCTCTAGAAATATTGCACTTGTATGAGACGTGTTATCAGGAATAGCTCTCAGCACTTTGAGTTCGGTTTGTATGCAGCTCTGTTGTAAAATTTCGAAGTGCACCTAATTGTGTGCGATTGGCTTTATCCACGAACTAGTGTTGTTGTTTGAGGAAACTGTAACTTTGTAATTCTATATATTTATATAACAGGTGTAAAATAGCAGTCATTATAACTTTTGGATATGATTATACTACCTTTTCTCATTCTAGAAATGTATTTTTTTGTTACAAAAATTGAACTTTTTTTTTTTTGCTTTTTCGTTATACTTGCGACAAAAAAAATAAGAAAAGGTAAAAAATAAAAAACAATATTTTTAATTTATGACAAAAAATTGAGGAAAGGTAGTATTAGTATAATCAACATTGCGCCAAATCTTGAAATACACACCCAAAACTTACGCACATAACTTGATTTTCTGTAGGCCAGGCATTTGGAATCTCCGTTAAAGTAACGTCAACAAATTGGAGCTATCAAACGTTCCTGGTTGGGTTACAGTAGGCCAAGCAAGAACATTTGACAGCTCCCTCAAAGTAACATTGTCGAATATCAATTGTATTTGCTGTATGTAATGTTTTTCATACAACTATCATTCGATAACATTCCTTTTGGGAGCTGTCAGAAGTTAGGAACATTTGGGCAGCTTGGACTACGGGATAAGGTCTTAAATATTTAAAGTAGACCCTTTTACAAACGCACGTATCGGCTGTCATAATATGTTGCGTCGAAAACTATACGTACATAACAATTGATGGGTTATGTTAGGCAGGACGAACCCATAGCGTATGGTTATCGAATAAAAACTGTTTGAAAATTACGAAAGCACAATACAATTCGACAACGTTACGAATACGGAGTTGTCAATTTTTCCTGCAAACGCTACTGAAAGGCGAGTAGAAGAATCTCAAAAATCCAAAAGGTAGCCTGGAAGAAATTGCTTTGAAGTAATAAAGCCGCCTTTGTGTGCATGTCTGATTTTATGTAATTGTTGTCTCTATGTTTTTATAATTATTTGTGCAGAATAAAGTATATTTGATTTGATATAAGGATGGTAATAAAAATATTAACTATAAAATCGCTTACGAAAATAAACGTTTAAACTACCGAATGATAAAAACTCATGTTAATAATAATTAGTATATTCTCCGCAGCAATGTATCTGTGGTTTCAGTTATCTTGTTATTTATGTGTGGCATTACATTCACTTTAGTTTTAATTACGTAATTGGCAGTTAAGTACCGCGCTCCGCATTGCAGCGCTAAAGCCTTTAATGGCCGTACTTTACTTTAGTAAACTGAAGAATGGATACTTTTGTACTTGAGAGGTACTTTTTTGAATGAATATTGACATTTCTCTTAAATACTTAGTCTATTACTTACGAGAAAAACACTTTAACAATTAATAAGCACTTAAACTGTAAAGAAATCATGTGTCTGAAAAAAAAAGGTTTTTAAAGATAACGTACACTACCCAGTGCCTACAGCAGACTAGCGTTTCTTTGTGGCCAAATCTTTCTTACTTTTAGCTTCCTTACTGACCTCTGTTGTAGATTGCGAATATACCAGGGCCCTGATTCAAGAAGCCACCACTATTTATAGCTTACGAAGTTTCAAAACAATATGGAATTTGACATAACGTTCGCTACATGACATACGAATTCGCTTGTCATTTAGCGAAGCTTATGTCAAATTATTACATTATTTTTTCGAACTTCGTAAGCGATAAATAGCATTGGCGTCTTGAATCAGGGCTCCGATATTCCACAGAGGTCAATGATGGAAAATAGTAAACATTTTTTGGCTGATTCATATTATATTCATCAGTATTCTCCGAGTGGATTATCCAATCTTCAAATGCTGTAGTTCCTGGGATAGGCGTATTAAAATGTCGCATAGTTACCCAGTACATACGCCATTCTCGCAACACACTCAGCATAGTCCAGGGAAATGACAAGTCAATAATAATAATAATAGCTCCCCTCACCGATTTCGGTGTCGGTAGCCGATTTCATTGAAACCAGGCCAGCAACGCAGGAGTTATTTTATAGTGCCCAAGTGTGTGCGCAATACCCAAAGACACTCTCTCTTCCTTTTGCTCTTATATATGGGACGGTAAACCGCCAGGACTGGCGAGAGAACAGGCGCAGGACCGACTTTTTACATGCCCATCCGACGCATGGATCATCTTTTTGTCAGACAATCAGGTGATCAGCCTGCATTGTCCTAACCAAACTTAAAAACAACATTTTTTTTTTTGTTTCAACATGGGTATCGAACCCACGACCTCCGGGTCGAAAATAATAAATAATGGTCTAGATGGATGTGATCGATGTTAGTATTTGGTATTGTCGGTGCTGACGATGATACTGGTTACAGCACACGTACCTGGCACTGGTCTAGATGGATGTGATTGATGTTAGCATTTGGTGTTGTCGGTGCTGATGATAATACTGTTTACAGCACACGTACCTGGCACTGGTCTAGATGGATGTGATCGATGTTAGTATTTGGTATTGTCGGTGCTGACGATGATACTGTTTACAGCACACGTACCTGGCACTGGTCTAGATGGATGTGATTGATGTTAGCATTTGGTGTTTTTGGTGCTGATGATGATACTGTTTACAGCACACGTACCTGGCACTGGTCTAGATGGATGTGATTGATGTTAGCATTTGGTGTTTTTGGTGCTGATGATGATACTGTTTACAGCACACGTACCTGGCACTGGTCTAGATGGATGTGATTGATGTTAGCATTTGGTGTTGTCGGTGCTGATGATGATACTGTTTACAGCACACGTACCTGGCACTGGTCTAGATGGATGTGATTGATATTTCCAGCGGACAGCGTTTGCCCCGGGCGCAGCGCTCACTCACTATAATGGGGTAATAACTACTCTAAGCGGGACAATTTGTTTTCCGTTTTAAATAAAATATTTTCAGCTTCAGCTAAAGAAGACTTTAAAGAGAAAAATGGGATTGCTGTGTGATAACATCGGGTTTTAAATCTTGGTGATTCATAATCGTCGTCGATTCAGCTATGACGTTAACTACATTCATAGGCGAAGGTAGATACAAAATGACCGCAGAAACGCTGCTGCCCATTTCCGTACATAAAATATATTTTTTAAATATGGTATATGAGAGCCGTTCATATTACGGAACTCGTAGGACACGAACATAATATAATGTATTTTCTGTAAAATTAATAACAAAGAGTTAAGTTACAGACTTCATTACTTACAATATGATAAGAGCTACGTTCAGTGCTAGAAGCTTCCGCGAACATTATGAGGCATTGTCTATACTTCAAACGCTACGAGCTACGATATGAGCTTCGGACTATTAAATTTAATAAAATTAAATTTCCTTTATTTCAACCATCAACATAGGTCATATAAATTACAATTACATTAAAACTACATTATTACATAAATTATTTTTAACTTAACTAACAAATATTCAGGTAGATCTGAGCATGTGAATCTATATGCTTCGAATTAATAACTACGGTCCTACCAGCTACGGCTAGAGACTTCAGCTCTACAATCTTCAGACTACACTTCAAAATACGGTCTACGCTACGAGCCACTGTCTGCACTTTAAACTACGATCTCCACTACGAGCTACAGTCCACGATATGAGCTTCGGACTATGCTACGAATTAATAACTAGGGTGCTACAAGCTACGGCTTATGCTACAAACTAGAGACTACATTTCTACAAGCTTCAGACTACGCTACGATCTACCGTCTGCGCTACGAACCACTGTCTACACTTCAGACTACGGTCTCCGCTACGAGTTACGGTCTACACTACTAATTACTGTCTACGGCATGTTTTTCGGACTTTGTTAGAAATTAATAACTACGGTGCTACCAGCTACGACTTACGCTACAAGCTAGAGACTATAGTTCTAAGAGCTTCGGACAACGCTACGAACTACGGTCTTCACTACGAGCTACTGTCTACACTTTAAATTATGATCTCCGCTACGAGCTACGGTCTACACTACGAATTACTGTCTACGATATGAGCTTCGGACTATGCTACGAATTAATAACTACGGTGCTACCAGCTACGGTAAGTCTACTCTATACGTATTCACACAGTTCTACGTGCTACAAACTACCGTCTACGCTACGAGACAATTCCAACGCTACGAGCCACGGACAAATTATGCAAACAATAATACTACAATTATTATCATTATACGTATAAATTGCATACCCTATAGTTCGAAATTAATAGTTCTTATAAAGTTACTATATCATCCTTAGAATATATTTACAACATCCTTAGAATCAAGCTTCTTTGATTTTATAATTACAAAATGCTAACATAATAGTCCCTACAAAATATAATACAATATTTTGTTGTAACACTAGAATACAACTACATTCTAGTATGCGGTCGCAAAATGTCCCTATGAATAAATTTTACGTAACAAAGATTACCTGGAAAGCGCTGAGGCAAGGTGACTTTATCGATAGCTAAGTCGAATTCAATTCTAGCGCTCGTACGTAATCGGCTGTCATCGGCAACACGCCGGAAAAATTGAACCTCACACTTCAAAGAACTAAACTCCTGTGACACTACTAACGTACAATTTTATTTTCAACATTATTTTTTTTAACGTGTATACGTTTTTTAAATTGCCTCCATACGCAATACAGAAACGATTATTTAAATTGAGGTATACAGTTTAGTAGTGCACTTTCATAAAAAATATAAATAGAAAAGTTTTTATTCAAAATTAAAACATAAAGTTTGTTTTTTGAAGGCCAATTTTGAAAATAAATTATTAAAATCACCAGTTACCAGTTACCGTCGGTTCGGAACCCTAAACCCGGTGAGAAGAAACGGCGTAAAAAACTCGCACGAGTGCCACCTTTTAATATCCATATCCATCCCCATCCTCATATCCAGCGTTATTGAAATTTAGACGTATTTCTTAGTATAAAATTTATATGTATCTAGCAATATTCCGCGAAAAATATAACCACAACTTGTAAGCAAATGAGAGAATTTACGCATATGCATGAGTTTAAAGCACATCCCTCCTTCCCACATTGCTGATGGTTACACTCGCAAGCAAGAAGGTCAAAACACCACTACATAAGCAGTAACGTCAACAAAAAAATCGCCTCCCTGGTCTAGTGGTTCAAAGCGTCACTCTCGGTCGTAGGTTCGATTCCCGCATTAGTACCCCATTTTAGGATTCCGTACACAAAGAATAATAACGAGACCATAATATTACTGAGACTCCGCTGTCCGTTCGTCCGACTGTCACCACGCTGTATGTAACTCTGAGAGTCAGATAGTTGAACATTTCAAGATATATTTTTGTTCCCGCTTTTTTTTTGCGTACAAAAAAGGAGGCAACGTCCAGTAATATTATAAATTCAAGTGTTTATATGTGTGGACATTTTTGTTTTTTCTTCGGGTACAGAAACCTACAAATTAATTATTATTAAAATTATGTTCTTACTTAGTCCAAAAGGTGATTGACAATATGTATTATGCCCGGTCAATTTGAATATTTGATTACTTATTTTCAACTTTGGTATGATGGCGCTACAGTGCCAACACGCAAACATCAGCTCCGTATAATTTTTTCTACTAAAAATATCTTGTTAAATTTTTATGGAGATCTATCTATCTTTAAATTCTGTGTACATCTGTAATTAACTATTGTTCTAGAACTATGCAAACGGTATTAGATTAAGTTATTAATGTAATTAGCAATAAGTTGTTGGTGTATCTAATGAATAAATAAAAAAAAATTAAGTCTTAATGTAAGTTTTTATCACAATGACCAGGCACTATATATATATTTATTACTTTGGTCCATAACATATACACTTGTTGCAAGTTCTGATGAATGCTTCCATGCCAAAGTATTTTAACATATTTTGTTATATCTCGGTTTGTAGTTTGCATAGTGAGCACAGCGTTCTGCAAATAGGTTCGGAGTACATGTCCAAATAGATACCACTTTGAACGAACTCGTGACTATAAATAAAGAGCATGTAAACTAAACGTCTTTACTCTGCAGTCCGGTTATTAGGGAATTGTATTTACGGTGACGTTACACAAATGACACGGCAAAAATACAGTGTTTTACGTTTCCCATACTTAGCTTATTTCAGACTTTACTAGGTAATATAAATATTAGCACAGGTACAAAATTATTTTTATAACTGTTCATTTTGAGGGTTCTAAATAACCTGTCATCTGTTCATATTTTTATTAACTGATTGGTTTAATAAGACAAAAAGCATTCGTTTCCGCTTAGCTTCACTTGTGCCATGTTTTAAATAATAACACAATTAGCCCTTATTCTGGAAAAAATTATAGTTAAATATGTCTACTTTAACCCAGAGATATAAGAATAGGTCAGCAAGAAATTTCCAACTAAGATTACTTACCTACACATAATATGTACTGTACGAGTATATTGAAACTTGATTGCTAATAACACGGCGGAATTGAGAAATGTCCTGCATTTATTGTAGTCTGTTTAAAAAGACTATTCTCGAAAGACATAGATCGTGGTCCCACTGTACTATGTTACTTAGGTAATAACCTATATATCGTGATAGTATATAACGTAAAATTTAGGGCATCATCATAGCCTTTATGGGGGACTGGGGAGCGTATATTTTCATTGCACACCCGCGCCGTAAGCCCGCTGTAACTCTCCCCGTATCGGCTCTAATGCGTCTCGAGAGATTGTCAATGAAATTTAGTAATCTATGGCGCGTACGTTGAGGAATATGGAACAATGCTGTAGCCCAAGCTTCCTACAGCATTGTTAAACGGGTGATGTGCATGGCTATGTATAGCGCCTCCGTGGTCTAGTGGTTCTGAGCTTCGCTCTCGATCCGGAGTTCGTGGGTTCGATTCCCGTGTTGGAACAACAAAAATGTTGTTTTCAAGTTTGGTTAAGACAATGCAGGCTGATCACCTGATTGTCTGATAAGAAAGATGATCCATCCGTTGGATGGGTATATAAAAAGTCTGTCCTGTGCCTGCTCTCACCAGTCGTGTCGGTTAACCGTCCCACTGGGTTATGAGAGTAAAAGGAAGAGAGAGTGCTTCTGTGTATTGCGCACACACTCGGGCACTATAAAATAACTCCTGCGTAGCTGGCCTGGTTTCAATGAAATCGGCTGCCGACACCAAAATCGGTGAGGGAAGCTATTATGTATAGTGCTCACCTGACGAACAATAAAACGAAAAGTAGGTATAATATATACAGTCTTCGTTGTTATACGATTATGAAGCGGCGTGGGCATCACATTATGCATACTGCGTCAAATCTCTACCTACACGGAAACTTGCCGAAACGTAGTTATTAGGTACTCTAGTATCAATAGTTCAGTAGGCCAAGCAGGAACATTTGAAAGCTCCGTAAAGTAACGTTAACGAATAATAATAGTATGAAAAGCATGACAGCTCCAATACAATTGACAATCGATTATTTTACTTTTTGTGCTACTTACTGATGGGTAGAAGTTATGGAAATGTATCGACAAAGTATATTCACAGTATTTGCGTCCGAGCCTTCGTCGGCCTGGAACTATCTCTCTACTCATATCAAAAGAAAAAAGTATCTAAATCGAGAAAGGAATTCTTTACACAATGAAAGAATTTTTCGTACTAGTAAACTAAAAAAGCAAACTAAAAAACTCATTACTTTTATAATACAAGTATCAAGTATACTCAATTTAAGATTGGTAAGATTAATTCTTAAAGTTAGTAGATTAATAACATTTACCTTCTTGCTTGCGGCTTGAGAACTGACTCTATTAGCACTGAGCTACAGAGTATTGATTTAGGCGTGATTTAGGCGTACTATTGCATTGACAGATCCAGGGCACTCCACCTAACATAACGGCTGATGGCAAGGCAAGTGGTTTTAGTGGGTAAACCGGCCGTAGCGAGCCGGGAGTCCCACATGCCCCCGGAAGGATGCGTAACGCATTTCTCTTGCGAAATAAAAAAATGCGTAGACGTATTGCATACGTAAAGAACTAGTGATCTAAGTCATATTAAGGCGTAATAGTGATTGCGGATTAATTTATATTAAATACAAATTTATATCATTTGTTTTAAAAAAAATTAACCAACTGCGTAATTGTTTTTAAAGACCTTTACCCGGGCTGTTATTAGGAATCTATTGACGCCTTTTTCGTCAAAATCGGGTCATTAATTTAGGTGCTGCGATGGGACAAATGTTTATAGCATAAAAAACAGTTATTATAACTTTGGAATATGATTACCTATACTACTTCAACTTATTCAAGTAATGTAGATATTTTTTTATATTAAAATTTTAACAAAGTTTTTTTTTTGTTTTTTTGTTATTCTTGCGACTAAATAAACTTAAATTATAACCACATTTTTTTAGTTATTTACAAATAAAAATACATTTCTAGAATGAGGAAAGGTAGGTATTAAAATCATATTATCTAAAAGTTATAGTGACTGTTCTTTTTTCATTCTGTATACAAATACTGCCAAAATCAAAACCCGCTCTTAAATATTGTGTATGTATATAAGTTATGATGGGGATGGGAAATGCTCTTAATAAATGAAGACTATTTGAATTAAAAACCTTAATTTTTTGGTTTGCACGTAGTCAGGTAAAAACTAAATAGTGTGTTACAAAGCAAATACCGTTATCATTTGATATTCTATTCCACAAATTATGTTTACATTATGAACAATGTGAAACTATCTTAACCCCAATCCTTTCAGCCGAGCTAATCTGGTATGGCGCCCAACAATGCGTTATTATAACGTCTATTATATGTATTAACTACACATTACGTGCATAACAATAGTTATGCAATGTGTAGTGTAGTATAGTTAAAAGGTAAGCGAAAAATACCTTTTATTAAGAAAATATGTTTGAATTTTGGAATTATAGAAAATGGACATAAGTTTATTTATTTATTGTCATATAGTCATATAGTGAAAACGTATACACATATAGAAAGAACAATGCCAAAGCCAAAAAAATACCTTATTTATTTTGTTTGCGTGGCTTTTGCCGCTTTAATTGAGCGTATTTTCTATTACTACTACTATATACTTACTACTATATAGTATAAAGGCCAATAATAAATGATTTAACTGTACAAAGAGGAATATAAGCGACGTTTTCGTTGTTATAACAAAAGGTAATGGAGCTTATGCAACAATGCATAACAAAAGCTAGCAAAAGGCAAACGCCACACCTTACAAATACAGAATCATAACCAACACGGTTATCCTTTAAAACAATACGAGTAACTATCTACAGCTATCTACAGCTTACCACGCATCATTCAGCTTTATTTAAATCACTAGCTGACCCTTGCCCACTTCGTTGAGCATAAAAACAGTTTATGATGAAATTCAACTAAAAAAAACAACCCCTAACTCGGGAACGCGGAACCCGCAACGCGGGAACCCGGAACCCGCAGCATGGGAACCCGAAACCCGCAACCCGCAACGCGGGAACGCGGAACCCGCAGCATGGGAACCCGAAACCCGCAACGCGGGAACCCGGTACCCGCAACGCGGGAAACCGGAACCCGCAACGCGGGAACCCGGAACCCGCAACGCGGGAACCCGGAACCCGCAACGCGGGAACCCGGAACCCGCAACGCGGGAACCCGGAAACCGCAGCATGGGAACCCAAAACCCGCAACGCGGGAACCCGGAACCCGCAACGCGGGAACCCGGAACCCGCAACGCGGGAACCCGGAACCCGCAACGTGGGAACCCGGAACCCGCAACGCGGGAACCCGGAACCCGCAACGCGGGAACCCGGAACCCGCAACGCGGGAACCCGGAACCCGCAGCATGGGAACCCAAAACCCGCAACGCGGGAACCCGGAACCCGCAACGCGGGAACCAGGAACCCGCAACGCGGGAACCCGGAACCCGCAACGCGGGAACCCGGAACCCGCAACGCGGGAACCCGAAACCCGCAACGCGGGAACCCGGAACCCGCAACGCGGGAACCCGGAACCCGCAACGCGGGAACCCGGAACCCGCAACGCGGGAACGCGGAACCCGCAACGCGGAACCCGCAACGCGGAACCCGCAATACGGAACCCGCAACGCGGAACCCGCAACGCGGAACCCGCACCATGGGAACCCGAAACCCGCAACGCGGAACCCGCTACGCGGGAACCCGGAACCCACAACGCGGGGACCCGGAACCCGCAACGCGGGAACCATGAACCCGCAGCATGGGAACGCGGAACCCGCAACGCGGAACCCGCAACGCGGAACCCGCATCGCGCGGGAACCCGGGACCCACAACGCGGGGACCCGGAACCCGCAACGCGGGAACCCTGAACCCGCGACGCGGAACCCGGAACCCGCAACACGGGAACCCGGAACCCGCAACGCGGAACCCACAACGCCAAACCCTTCCGTGAACGTTGCTGGTTCTGCGCTGTCAAATGAAATAAATAGTATCCTATGTCCGTCTACTGGCTCTAAGTTACTTCCTCACCAATTTTCAATCATATCGATAAAGCCGTTCTTGAGTTATAAATAATTTAACTAACACGACTTACTTTAATACAAATAGCTGATGTATAGATGGAACTAACATAAGCTAACGCCCGGTGAATGCTCCCGTCACAGTCGGTCCAGCCAATTCGGTGATCATTAGTTAGATAACGATGATGATGATGAAAAGAAGCCTAAATTAATCCTTATAACTTTAGCTATCTACCAGTGAAAGTCTCGTTAAAATCGGTCCAGCCGTTCCAGAGATTAGCCGGAGCAAAGAGACACGCTAACAGACAGACAGACATTTTTTTTAAATTGCATTTTCGTTTTCAGTAGCAAGAAAAAAAAGACAGAACAGACAGACGTTAACTTCGCACAAAGACAAATGACGACAAAAGACAAAGTGGCGTCTTATCATGACGTTTTCGATTTTTTTTTTAATTGTTCGTGAATTATGACCATGGATCTAACTCCTTCGATCTGATTTTTAAATTAACATTTATAATATATTCTTATTACAACTTATAAGTTAAGTACTTTTTTTAAATAGGTATATTTATAGTTGTTAAAAGATTAATCGATTTTTTGAGTAAGTCTCTAGTGTTTAATAAGAAAAAGTGTTAACTGACGTAACATTATCACGACGTTTATTTCATTAAATCATAATTTGTATATTATATTTAAGATCGTTTATCAGTGAAAGCAAATCGTAAAAAAACTCATATTGGTTATGTTGACAATAAATATCTAATAATTATTAAATAAAGTTTAGTAAATTCTGCAGTTTTAACAAAAAGAAAATATTTATTTTATTATGTCGTCGTTACAACGTTACGTCGCTCATTTTTGATAAACTGTCAAATGTTACCTATTAAAATGACCCGACTATTTATTAGTGGTGGACAAATAGTTTAATGAATCCAAATAGTTTAAGTTTATGTTAATACGTTATTTTTAGCAACAAACAATGTCGTTACCATGACACCCGTGTCATATAAACTGGCAACGACGTGAATCGATTGAGCCCAGGTTCAAACCCCGCGTGACCATCACGTATTTTCTTCTTTTTTCTAATTTTCTGCTTATTTTTTTCAACATTTTCTTTCATAATAACCTTTTCGTGACAATAACGAACATACCGTAAAAAAAATTGCGAAATTGGTCAAGCCGTTGTCGAAGCGCACACGACGTAACAAATTTTGGAGGTCGTTTTTTTACACTTTGGGCTACATTTTTGGGGTTTTAGTAAGGAACCCTACTTTTTTTAAACATATAATATAGCCTATGTTCAGCGCTAGGAATGTAGCTTTCCAACGGTGAAAGAATTTTTCATATTGGTTCAGTGGTTTCAGAGCCTATTCCATTCAAACAAACAAACAAACAATCAAACGTTACCTCTTTATAATATTAGTATAGATATGTAAAAAAAGGAAATAAAGCTGTATACAACTTAATTTAAATTGATATTTATTAGATTGAATGGGAATAGAGTATAGGAAATGCTAAAGGGTATCTAATCTATCAATTCAAGGGTAAACAACACTAAACGGATTACGCTACAAAATATACGTGAGTCCCAAATGTATTATAATAATAGTATGGGGAATAAGTATTAACCTGTAGTATCTGTGGGCAAACGTACTGCCTTTTTTTTGTAAAGACAAACTTAAAATTGAAAAAAATCATAACATATTTAGGTCCCTTTTGACCAACTGTGCAAACAAATAAAAAATATTTATGAATATCCCTGTACATTTATACGTAGGGACTGTAATCTCATGTTTATTGTATAATATATTGTAATCTCCTAGGTAGACAAATATAAACGGTTAATTATTCATTTCAGGGCTATTAGTTGAAGACACATTCAATTATGCCGCTTGCATAGAATATGCAAAGGGTTCCTTTTGTTACAATAAGTAGAGGATTCATTTAAAATGTAGGTAAATCTTTGCGTAGTTATCGTAATAACGTATATTGCGTAGTTATGTTATAGGTAAAGTTTGAACTATGTAAAACTAGGCATAAATATTTTCTGAGGCTGATTCCCTCTGGTTGGTATTCAAAACAAGTCGCTAGTCGACAGAAGCAAACAAGCGTATGTCCTGGCCAAATCAAAACATGGTCTCTGAGGGACCTCACCTAGTTTTAGCATTGGAAACTTCGCTGGTACTATTGTACTGGTTCCGAAGTTCGCAATATATTTGTATACTTACATAGAACCGTGCAGCGTACAATCATTGTTATATATTTCTGTTATATAAATAAACACAAAAAAAGTAACCTAAAAAGAACACAAAGACAAATTAAAAATAACGTATCTTAGGCCAAAGTTCACGAACGTAATATACCTATCGGTATTTCCGATCGGTTGAATACAAATGAAAAAGGAAAATTCAATCAAGGAGCAAGCCAATTCTATAAATAAGACGTATGGGGGTTGCGTACATGCCAATAACATATCAAAGAATACGTGATACCGCTGAAAGTAAATACGGCTCTTTTGAATATTTATTAGCAACTTTTTCGACGAAAAACAAAAATGTTACGGGTATAAAACGAACATATATCCGAGTGAGAACTGAATGTGAATAACCCAGTTTAAAATTACAAAAACAAATTTTCTAAAGTTTAAAACGGACGCGATCGTAAAGATGGATAAAGAAACAGGAAAATTAAAATATTTTCAAATGACAACCCTGGAAAGCCTGGACTTTTGAGGGAAATTTATTTTTACATAAAATGGAAGTCACATTTGCTCGACAAAATTGACACAAACATCCTGAATTGGCGACATTAATATTGCGGGTTGAATTTTTATTTTCACTCCACCGTCAAACCACTTAAACTTTTTCACACTCCGAGTACTTGAGAACTTCAACATTTGCGATAAAGAACGAGTGTAGCCATATATTCAATAAATTCAGCGCAGTTGCTTTTTGCATCACTTTTAATTAAAAATATATTTTACTCGACTTTTCATTTTAATTTTTATAATATGTGACGATTTAAATTCTGAGTGTTATTCTGAACAACATATTATAAAACTGTAGTGGATTTTGTAAGAACTTAGTTTAAAATCTATATCTATACTAATATTATAATCTATACTAATATTATAAAGCGGAAGAGTTTGTTTGTTTGTATATTACTAACTACTGGTCCGATTTGAAAAATTCTTTTTTGTTTGATAGTCCATTTATAGAGGAAGGCTTAAGGCTATAACATTACGCTGCGACCAATACGAGCGAAGCGTCAGTGAGAAATGTTGCAAAAACGGGAAAAATTATTCACATTTGAGGACTTTCGTTGCGTGCACTGCATAAACGGTTTAAGTTACTCAAAAAATATGTATGAAAGAATTATTCCTTTTAAATAATAATAAAAAGGTCCGTGACAGTATATGTGTACGGCGTGGGCGTCAGCGTCGCAACATCGGGGGTCGGCGTCGCGGCGTCGGGCGTCGGCGTCGCTACGTCGGGCGTCGGCGTCGCGGCGTAGGGTGTCGTGGCGTGGGCGTCAGCGTCGCAACGTCGGGAGTCTTTTAGCGAGACTAACGAACAGCGATTCATTTTTATATATTAGAAGACTAGCTGACCCGTGCTCACTTCGTTAAGCATAGAAACCGTTTAAACCTTCCCTGGACTTCCACGAACATTTCAAGACCAAAATAGCTGTATATAAGACTAGAGACCCGTCGGCGTCGCGGCGTCGGCGTCGCAACGTCGGCGTCGCGGCGTGGGCGTCAGCGTCGCGGCGTCGGGCGTCGCGGCGTCGGGCGTCGCGGCGTCGGGCGTCGCGGCGTCGGGCGTCGCGGCGTCGGGCGTCGCGGCGTCGGGCTTTGCGGCGTCGGGCGTCTCGGCGTCGGGCGTCGGCGTCGCGCGTCGGGCGTCGGGCGTCGCGGCGTCGGACGTCGGGCGTCGGGCGTCGCGGCGTCGGACGTCACGGCGTCGGCGTCGGTGTCGCGATGTCGGGAGTCGGCGTCGCAACGCGACTTTCGTTGCATGCGCTGCATAAACGGTTTAAGTCTATCAAACACCACGCGAACGAAGTCGCGGGCACAGCTAGTATTATATACCTATAGCGTCAACTTAAACATTTGTAGTAATTTTATTAACAACGAAATATTTATTTTATAATGTTATAAAAGTAACAAAAAAGCTTAATGACTCTTCATAACGTTTAAAGTATAACCGTAATAAAAAAGTAAATTCGCAGTTCACAATTTATTAGCTTGCGCTTCTTGCTCCAAACGACCTAAATTACTAGTTATCGAAATAATTTGGGAATTAATTAAGCGTCTATTATTAATCTCTAACCTCTGAATTTAAATTCAAGGGTCTTTTATATTCATAGCACCGGGAGCGGTATTAAATTATTAACATCCTACCCTATATTCTTGTCTACGAGGCTCACGTAAGAAGCTATTAAGACGGATAGATAGAGGCACCACCTAATTTCTTCCAGTTGCTACATAATATTATTATCATAGTCCTGATCATGATTGTTTAAAATTGACTTTATGATTATTGTTTTACATTTAGAGAGGCAGGATCTTTTGCGTAAAATCAAATGGACCGGTTCTCAAAAACAGCGGCGCGGGAGCGGGTAACGAGTACCGCACCCGCGCCGCCGCCGCTCCCGCGCCGCTGCCAGCAAAATTCGAGGCTGAGGCCTGAAACGTATTCAGCTTTTCGCATGGCTACATAAACTATAAGTTTGTACAGAACTCTTTGTGCGCGAGTCCGACTCGCACTTGTCGATTTTTAATAGGATTATTTTCTTTCTGTACTATAACTTTTTAAATTTATATTACTATAATAATAAGACGTTGCTTTGTACCAAATTTTAAGATTCTAAGTTTACAAGAACTACTCTTTAGGTGTTGATTTGCGAGTGTCGATGAGATGATACGATGAAATGACGAGAAGTAGCGGGATAAACGACTGTATCATTTTATTGCGTTGGCTAAGAAGTCTGATTATACACCCTCAACAAATTTAAGTAGACCTTAGGATTTTGTAATTAGAATCGAGTTACGGAACCCAAAAAAATACAAAGCTTACGGGTATATTTCGTATTCCCTCGTTGTAAATATCGAAAAAACAAACAATGCAAATATAGGACGAAGCCCAGATAAAGGAAAGCCGCCGTAATGATCCCAGGAATATCTAGACACCGCGGCGGCACCGAGATTACAAGACCACTGTGACACCGAGATTACGTGCATCGATTGCTGCAGTAGTAATCCTCACGATTATTGTTCGTCTCCACGACGAGTAATCCAGATTATGTCATATAGTCTTTCGGTCTTTGTTGCAGCAATATTTATACTCCGTTGGGATTTTATCACAATGTAACAAATAAGTTGAATGCGAAACCTTCTTAAGTTACACGACCTCTGTAGTTCTAGTTAATTTTATAAACAAGCTACTACGTATAGCAATAATAATGGAAATATTTTTATTGTACTATACATAATTTCGACGACCTCCTTTTGTGCTCGGGATGTCGCAGGTTTGAATCCTGCCGAAGGAACAAAAAAAATGTTCTGTTCAAGAACACTTGGGACATGGATGTATATTCAATTTGTGTAATAACATAATAAAAATCTTAAGTATGTGTATAGTATAAAAATTATTAAATATATTTCCGTCGTCCGGTACCTGTAACACAAGTCTTTCGGATACTTAGCACGGGGCTAGATTGTCGTGGTGTGAAGCGTCCATAGATATTATTATTATAATTATAAGTTCATCAAGAACTTACCAGGGAATCAGATTGACGTGTTGTGAAAGCATGCATAGATATCATTATAGCATAGATAAATGCCTATAACTAGAAATAGATAAAGTCCCTATATATGCATTAAAATCCTTATCGGTGTTAAAATTATCTTAACATCATAATTTGTATTGTGAGATAAAATTTAACCTTTTGACTTCGCGATATCAAAATATCGGCTCGGCAGTTCAAATCTGTACGCACTACGTAGTAGTAGCATTACGTTGGTGATATTTCATTATAATACATTGTAGTGTACACAGTATTGTAAAATGAACGTCCTTAAAACATTTGTGAGAAACATGAGTGAATGGACAAAGTTGAATAAGGTTGGCAATTATTGATTTCTTATGTTGACACGAATATATATACTTACGAATAGTGTCGCACTTATTTTTCCCCAAAGTTTCGGCTACTTTCTAGCAGCTGTGGTCACGGGAAGATACTCGATCACGGTTGCTGGAAAGAAGGCGAAACGTCGAAAAAAGAAAAAAATACCGCGACACTATTGGTAAGTACCTATTTATAGGACGTAAATATCCAAACAAGTCGAGTTATATCTATTTTTTTGCGTTTGTCGGCTACTTGACCTCGTGACCGAAAATGATCTTTGTCCTTTATAAGGTTGGCATTATTGGAGTTCCGTTCGAGAAAGGTCAGAAAAAGTATGGAGTGAGCGTCGCGCCGGCAGCGCTGCGGACAGCGGGGCTGGTGGAACAGCTGAGAGAGATCGGTATGTCAATATAAATATTTTTCTATGCAAGCCCCGATCATTTTGTAGAAAAATATTATTCCTGGTTGATAGGTATGCAATATCCAATTCACATTATTTTTCTATCTAGATTCTAGGCCAAGAATTTTTCTAGATAACTGCTATTGAAACTCAAAATTGGAACAAATCTATACTAATATTATAAAGCGGAAGAGTTTGTTTGTTTTTTTAAACGCGATAATCTCAGGAACTACTGATTTGAAACATTATTTTTTTATTGGATAGTCCATTTATAGAGGAAGGCTTAAGGTTATATATCATTACGCTGCAACCAATAGGAGCGAAGTGTCAGTGAGAAATGTTGCAAAAACGGGGAAAATTATTCACATTTGAGGACCTTTGTTGCGTGCGCTGCATAAACGGTTTAGGTCACTCAAAAACCACGAGAAGTCGCGGGCACAGCTAGTTACGAATAAACACAAACTACACAATGGATAAGCTATTCAATTGCTGTTCATGTCTATCAGCTGACTATACTATTCTAACTTGTTAGAGAAAGACATTGAAAAACTCATCCGTAGGGTATTTATATTTATTAGTAACGAGGTGTGTACCTTTTAACTGTATGTTCTCATTTAGCTAGCCTACAGAGTAACTGCCTGCCGACAGGAACAAGTCACTATCTCTTCGCTGTCACTATTGTGAGATCAGTGAAAGCCCCTAACGGAAATGTCCTACGAAGCGGTGGGCTCGGTCAGGCCGAAACCCACTATACTATGTAGTATTTTTAGATGTTCTTTATTATGTACCCCCAGCTAAGAGCTCTTACACACGAGCGGCATGTTCCTAACGGCAGAGGTAACTGCAACCATCGACGCGTCGACGGCAGCTGTCGACATTTCATAGTACAACTGCAAGTGACTATAGAACGGCTACCTCTGCCGTTGGGAACATGCCGCTCGTGTGTAAGAGCTCTAACATTCATCAGCTAACATTTCGTCGCTTTACTTTTACAACCTCGTATCTTTAAAACTACAACTTTTCTGTAGAGTCAAAAAAGAAAAACACTTAATAATAGTGTTTAGTCTATTGCAGGCAAGCATTGACTTTAATAATATTTGCAAAAAGTTTACAATTGATCCATACACACTACGTAGCAATAATGAAAGAGATATTCTGAATCATAACTTCTTTAATTAAGCTGATAGAAGTATCAGCGCTATAAAGTTGTATGTAACATGTTTATGCATATTAATCTTGTTAAATAGTGGATGTCTACTATATCTAATAATATGCGTACCTAATTTTGTTGTATATTTACAAGTGTCAAATTTGCGTTATCTACTTTTTAGTTTTTTGCTATAAGTGAGAACCTGTAATTGGCTTTTCTCTTTCTATACATAATAAGCATGTAATTAATAAGCTGTTGGTTTTCTAAATTAATAAAATAAAATAAAATAATTTTAGATTTTATTATGACATAGATTTTGTTTTAAATGAGGTTCAGTTATGTACATTATACATCCAAAATCCATGTCGTAATATAATCTAATATTATTTAGTGTTTTGACTCTACTGACAAGTTGTAGTTTTATAGATACGAGGTTGTGAAGGTAAAGCGTCGATTTGAGTTAACAAGCCATTCTGAACGCTCATTGATGAACTTTACGAGTAAGCCTTCAGAATGGCTTGTTAACTCAAATGTTAGCTGATCGACGATTTGATCAGCCTTTCAGAAACGCGCGGGTTAATAAGCAGTGATGATAGTGTGGCAGTACAACTAGCGCCTCAATCGTGGTACACGCTATCGAAGTTTTTTAAGTTCGGCGATACATAGATACTACTACATAGTACAGTAGGCTTCGGCCTGGTCGCCTTTCAAAAACCGGGAGTCAGTCTCCACTGTTACCACTTCCGTTTGTTTTCAGAGGGCTTAGACGTGAAAGACTACGGAGACGTTGAGGTACCGGCTCAGGGGGAGCGAGTAGACGTTGACAACATGAAGCATCTGTCCCTGGTCTCCGCCTGCAACCAGAACCTCTCGGAGAAGGTATCGACCGTCCTTCGAGATGGAAGAATAGCCATTACGATTGGAGGAGATCATTCTATTGGTGTCGGTGAGATATCAAATCAAATATACTTTATTGTGCGCATAATAATTATAAAAACATATTATATCTGCATAGATATAGCTTGAGAATATAAACTCTTAAGATATATCTATAATATTTAGGGCGTGTTTCACCAAGCAATGTTAAAGTTGATCCTTAGTCAAATATCAGGTTGTTCCCCTCGTAATTCCTATTAATGAATGAGAAGGCATGATATTTTAACAAGCTATTACCAGATTAACAAGGTGTGAACCTTGTCAATCTGATATAGTCTTCTTAAAGAGATTATGTTAAAGATATCCGGGAACTTAGCACGGGACCAGATTGACAACGTTTTGAATCTAAATAATCCGCGTTTAAGAACCACGCTATTTGCGCGGTTTATAATTAATTTAATTTTTATTACTCATGCGGGATAAGTAGCATCTTGGCGCCCGCTGTTGCGGTTGAAAACGAGCCGTTTGCCCATTCTAAAATTTGAGTGCGAAAAGTTTACTTGGCGCACGCATTTGCGAGCGCCAAGATACCACTTATACCACTTATCCCGCATTTGTAATAAAAAATAGTATGTGCAGCCCGTGCGATATTGTCGATTGATTATAAAATAGTTTTGTTTCGCAGTGCATTTTTTCGTTACCTCAACACTGTTCGCTGCTAAAGTTGTTGTTTGTAAATCGAGGCACGTAACAAACTCTAACTGGTGTGTTTTATCTGGATCCCATTAAAACTTCGATGACTGTGAAGTAAGAGCGTGATAAATCTATAAAAATAGTAGTTTCATTAAAATTGAGCTTTCTCTTTATTTCTCCTTCCACGCTTGATAACATAATATAAGTATACCTATATATAGAAGGCTAGAGCTAAATGAAATAAAATTCAAATAATTTATGTTCACAATTAATTGCACAATAATGTTTTCTGAACTGCCCAGTGAGAAGAATATAATAGGCTACAAAACATCACGCAAACATTTTAATTAATAATTAGACGCTAATGAAGTCGCGGCATGCAGCTGTCAGCCTTTTTTCCAAGTGGCGTTTTTGCTTAAAGCGGATTCATCCAAACATAGGTTAGGCTAGAATACATACATTATCGGTAAAGTGACGTTAATGAGTGTTCTAAGCTATAATATTAATTCATTATCATCAGTTAGCTCACTGCTCAACAATTCGGGGGTTAGGAACTTAAAAATATTTTTTGTCAAAATAAGTTATTTAATGTCTTGTTGGTAGAGACACCCCCGTAGGCTGATTATGTATCTCGCAACAGCAATTCGACAGGTAAATTGTACAATTGTATACAATATCGCTATCAAACGTATACACTTGACCACGATATAATTGTACAATTTACGCCTGTCGAATTACTGTTGCGAGTAACATAATCAGCCTGCCGGTTACAAGAACGCTATTCAAATCTATGATCAACTAACATGGCATTCAAATCAACAACGATTCAAATCGTATTTCAACTAATCGGTGTCTTTGGTGAATCAACTTTTAACTGTGGAATCTTAACCATCGAGTGTGATGTAATTATAAAATATCTGTCCGTTTCTTTCTGTCTTATATTATTCCACCAATCAGCGTTCAATGTGGGTTGTAGATTTGAATGCCATGTTAGTTGATCATAGCGTTCCAAAAACTGGGGGTCAGAATCATTTTCGATATTTTTTTAATTAAATTGATTGTACTGGATCAGGCACCGTGGACGGCCACTACAGCGTGCACGAGGACATGGTGCTCCTCTGGGTGGACGCGCACGCCGACATCAACACCAACAAGACATCAGGCTCGGGCTCCGTCCACGGCATGCCCGTGGCGCTGCTGGTGAAGGAGCTGGCCGACTACTGGCCTTACCTGCCCACCATGGACTGGCAGGTGCCGAAGTAAGTTCATCCTCGCAAATGCATTTCCCTTGCGAAATCAAAAAAAGAATTATCCTCATCATCGCTCTGAGGCTGAGTCCCGATTTCACCAACGCATGTAAGTGTTAGCGGCTTTTTAAAATACTATGCCTTCTCATTCATTGATAGGAATTACGAGAGGAACATGATATTTAACTAAGGATTAACTTTAACATTGCTTGGTGAAACACGCCCTCAAGCCCACTGCAATATTATGTAGGTTAGGTTGTTGTCTGCCACGGGTTGGATTGCTATTTATTTGAGTAATGCTCTACGAAAAACAATTCTAATGACTTTTTAATTATATATAACGAAATGGAACTTATCGTAGATATGTTAGGCTAATTTCTTAGTGGCGATAATTATAAACTAATAATTATTAGTAATAGTGGTTGATAAAAATAAGAACAACAAAGAAAGAAGATTGAGAAATATAATAGATATTAATTTTATTGCCTAGGTATCTTCAAAGTTTAAGTATTAATAATTATGGTTGAATTCTAACCACAGTTTCTATAAATATCTTGTTTAGTTGCATAAAGATTTAAAATTTCGAGAAACATTAACTCAACGAACGACGCTACATGCCAAAACTGTTTAAAAGTGAAGACACATACAGCCGTCATTAAAATTTATAATGCCCCATGTTTCGAACATGATGTGCAGACTAGTGACATTTCTAGCAAAATACACGGTATTTATGTGGAAACATTTCAGAATAATAAATTACCACGGAGACACACTCATCCTCAGACTGCAAATAATGATTTATTTATTATTTGTTTGAACAGCTTTATAAATTGCTGCTCAATTATGTTATGAAATACCTGTGTTGCTAGTGTTGTATAAATTCATTTTAATATCATTTATGTTTCATTTTAAGCGAGCTTTAGTGTTCTTACTAGTAGTTGTTATAAATGCATATTCTTATACTAATTTATTTTATCATTTGTTAGGTTTAATAGCGCTAAAACAGTACCTATGTACTGTTTTAGCGCTCAAATAATATGTAAGTTATAGCTCAAAAGTACCTACATACTGCGTTTATACATTAGTTTGTAATAATTGTCACTCGTTTAGTAAAGAATAATCAATTTCTTATTATTACAAGTAATAAGTAATAACCAAAAAAGCTTTGTTTGCGTACATGCGAATCTAATAATAGGTACCTACTTAGTTGCTATATTTAAAAATGATATTTAGATACAATATTGACTAATTTATAGTAGTTTCGACTCGACTCGACTGCAGTCGTACTTGGAATGCACACAATTTCGTAAGCTATTATTATATCTTGTCATGAGTTAAGTTATTTGAGAAACAAATGACTTTAAAGAAATATTTATTTCTATAAAATTAAAACTAATTTACAAAGATTCAAAATTACAATGTGACTATGGCGAAGGTGGCTTTCAACTGATGGTCAAAAGTTCTGGTGACACATATATAGGTCAGAGGGGAAAGAGTCGCGGGTGTAGGGGCCATGACGACTGCGGTGGCTGGAGCGGGGTGTGCGGCGCGGGTATGGTGTTGATAGATACAGGTACACCATTGAATGCGTAGCTCTCCGGCGGGGAATGGTGTTGACGGTTGAAACAAGGACACCATTGAGTTCGACTCCGATGCTTGAATGATCCTTGAAAGTATTAGCGTCTAATGGTTTCTGCGCCTATTAAACAGCGGATGTTTATAATAGTGTCGGGTTCATTCTGTGAATAGGGCTTTGTTGTGGTTACATAACTCCTCCCTCCTGAAGTGTGAGGCGCACTGAAGACAACTGCTGTCAAGACTCCGTCGGCTGCAGCTGGAGCTCTTTGATTTGATGCGCCGACGATACAACGATAGGTTCGATAGGTTGGAACTGCGGTTCTTTACTGCATTAACGTTGTATCTACTCGATGATGCTTCCGTTAAAGGTGGCTTTAGCATAAGTGCAGGGTTGTTTCTGTTGTATAAGATGCGCTATGCAATCGTGTAATTCAGTTTACGATTGCCATTCAATATGCAACATAAATATGAGCTTGCAGGGTTCGCTAGGGTACGTGAATTTGTTATTTCCCAGAACAAGGTAGGGGTGTTTAGGAATAAGGATAATACATATTATTATCAAGAATAGAATACAAATGTAGAAGGTTATAAGGGTTTTTATCCATCAAAGTAATTACTAATATAAGATGTATAAAAATAATGAATATAAGGGTTTTATTGAAAATCTTTTATGATTTTTTTATTTCCACTAGTTTTCTAGGTGGTATATAGGATATACTAGGCTTGAGTAACTACTCTACTCTAAGTGAGATAATGAAAAAACATTTTCCAATAGCCTTTAGCCTTATTGTAGAGCCGTTGCATGAATATTGCTAATTAAATATTCGTATTAATCATATTGACTTATTTTTCCAAACGGTAAGTATCAAGTGATATAAGATAGTTTAGCCTTTTTAATTTAACTTAATCCATTAATTAAACCTCACTTAAACTATATTCTTTTATAATCTACATCTGAAGAGCCTAAAGCTACGAGTTTACTTTATATGTACCTAAGTTCTATTTGGTTATAAAATACTACATATTTATAACTATCCTTATTATATAACTTAGGAGTATAATCTATATTATAACCTAACCATGTTTAATTTACGTTATTTGTTATTTCAGATTGTAGTTAGTTTGAAGAAATGTATCACATTTATTAATATATTTTTGAACTGATAATAACATATTAGGCCAATGGTAATTCCTATGAATATGTTTATAAGTTTTTTGTAAACCTCTATGCATAGTTTTGTCTACGTGATATTTTTTAATTAATTCTATTTGTTCGCTTGGATTTTCTATGCGTGTTACTCTGCTTAAACATCTTATTAATATTGGACCTCTATCTTTAAATATAGTTTTATAAGCCTTACTAAAAATGTCGTATAATTCTTCTTTATAAAAATAACAATGAAAAATTCTATCTGCTTTGGTATGTTCTAATAAAAATTTAGTTACTTGATTATGAGTATCGTTAACTGGAATAAAAACATCTTTGATTATAGTCCTACCTTTAGATCTGTTTTCTACTTTATATTCATTTCCTGGTGATTTTCTAATATAAAATTGTTTTAATTGTCTATCTATTGCATCTGAAATTTGGGGAATTTTATTTTCATTTTCCTTTGTACTATCTATTTCAGAACAATTAGGCTTATTTATTAAACTGCTTATCTCTATTGGGGTGTAGGACGGGTCTACGATTGTAGAGGATGCTACGCTTTTACTAGTCGCTACGCGTGTAGAGGGCGGAAAGCTTGTGATGGGCGCTACGCTTGTAGAGGGTTGAACGTCTACGGATGACGTAGATGGTGCTACGTATTGGGCCTTTGCCTTAATTTTTTCTTTAACATTTATCTGTATGTGTATATCATCAAAAGTTTCAGATTTTAAAAGCAAGTTTTTAATGTCAATTTTACATTCAAGTTTTTTGAAAAAATCTATTCCTAATAAACCTTTAAAATCTTTATCAAATTGAAATATTAAAAACTTATGTTGTATTTTATAGTTAAATATTTTTGGCAATTCTAAATTGATAATATCATTATGTTCGGTAATACCATGAGTTGTTTGAATAATGTGCTGTTCCTTTTGAATGCTATTTTGTAAGTTAAATTTGTCAATTATATCGGGACTGATTAGTGATTGTGAGGCACCTGTGTCTAATAAGAAATGTCCGCCTAATTCATTAATAAAAATAGATGGTAAATTGTTTTTATTTAAGTTGTTTATAAAAACTACGTTTCTATTTTTTCTAGGAAAATTTTCATTTTCAGTTCCGTATTCAGAAGTGTCGTCGGCTAAGAAATCATCAGAAGATTGGAAATTTAATGTTTCTTGTTTAATTTTATTAAAATTAGATTTTTGTGTGGATTGGGTTTTGATATTTTCTATTATAGGTTTTTGGAGGTTAGATGAAGATACAGGCATATTATAATTAAACTGTTGTGACTTACATTTTTGGAATCTTATATATTTTAAGTCCTCTATTTTAACTAATGCTATAACTTCTTCCAAGCTACTTATTTTTTGAGTCCTTACCATGATCGATATCATGGGGTTGATCTGATCCAATAATACACTGATTGCTAATTTTTCATAATACTCTATACTTTGAGAGCCGCAATTAATGAGGTTGCATGTGAGTTCCCTTATTTCGTCTGTAAATATTTCTATAGTATTCCTATCTCTAGTTATCTTAATTAAGTCCTGAGTTAATTCTATTTCACTCCTATAGTCACCAAACCGTTGGATAAATATATTTTTAATATCTTTCCATGTTTTAAAATTATTACGTTGAGATAAAGCTTCAACAGCTCTACCTGTTAATTTGTTAACGATAAGGCATGCTAAGCATGGATCGTCTTTGTTCTCGATCATGCTTATTACATT
Organism: Celastrina argiolus; assembly: GCA_905187575.2. Taxonomy (NCBI): domain Eukaryota; kingdom Metazoa; phylum Arthropoda; class Insecta; order Lepidoptera; family Lycaenidae; genus Celastrina; species Celastrina argiolus. Next base: position 9,282,621 of record LR994584.1, read on the forward strand.
TTCAACACATTTTATGTAAAAATGTAATGTTTTTTTGTTGCCGTCGTATGAAGGTAATAACAACGACACGTTTTGGTAATCAATTGACACTGGATTTGCCATTATTTTAATTACTTGGTTTTTTTTTAACCAAAGAAATATATATAAAATAGGATAGGGCCAGATGGGATGTCTAGGAAAATAAACAAATTGTATGCTTACCCCAGGAACATCGTCTTCCGCTATCTTTGTGTGAGTTGAGCCGGTACGCTTCTGCTGTCGTCACTGCACGATGATAGTGCGTAATTGTCTATTGTTTACTTTTACGTTAGCTTTGGAGATAGAGTTCTAGTGTCGCGATCACTGGACTTATTGAGCCCGGGTCGTTAATTCAGACACTTATCCTTTTAAGACTGCGCCAGTTAAGTTATTTGAGAAACAAATGACTTTAAAGAAATATTTATTTCTATAAAATTAAAACTAATTTACAAAGATTCAAAATTACAATGTGACTATGGCGAAGGTGGCTTTCAACTGATGGTCAAAAGTTCTGGTGACACATATATAGGTCAGAGGGGAAAGAGTCGCGGGTGTAGGGGCCATGACGACTGCGGTGGCTGGAGCGGGGTGTGCGGCGCGGGTATGGTGTTGATAGATACAGGTACACCATTGAATGCGTAGCTCTCCGGCGGGGAATGGTGTTGACGGTTGAAACAAGGACACCATTGAGTTCGACTCCGATGCTTGAATGATCCTTGAAAGTATTAGCGTCTAATGGTTTCTGCGCCTATTAAACAGCGGATGTTTATAATAGTGTCGGGTTCATTCTGTGAATAGGGCTTTGTTGTGGTTACATAACTCATGTGGTCATTTATTTCTCAGATTGTCCATCAAAAACCTCGGCTACGTCGGACTGAGGTCGGTGGACGCGTACGAACGGCTAGCGATACAAAAACATAACGTGCCTTGTTTCACCATGGAAGACATTGAAGAGTAAGTTCTGTTCAATAATTACCATAGATTAATGATTGGCTTATATTATGGTACAATCGAAATGTCAAGTTGTTTACCTATACTCTATGTATAGTCATAGATGTATAATTGGTCCATGGTATAGTATAATAAGTATTACACATCTATTCTAATATTATAAAGCGTTATATTATAAAGCGGAAGAGTTTATTTGTTTGTTTGATCTTCAGTAGGTAGTTTTTCCTAGGATACACAACAATATATAACAACTTTTATTTACAGTTTTCCCCTTTATTACGTTTTTAATATGTTTTTACAAAATAACACGACCGGTTTCGATTAAATCATCATTAGGTGTGAGACCGACCACGGTTACACATAATGATGATTCAATTTATATTATTGTGAACATGAATTTTCATCTAGAACCAACAGTGCATTCAATCCTAGGGTGTAACTACACCCTAGGATTTATTAAAACGTTACACGTGGCGCTGCCGCCGCGGCACAGACGTGCTTCCGCCGCCGCGACACCATGTCGTGTGAAGTTCCTCTATTAACTAATTACTCTAATCTATGGTGAAGTTCCAGTTCAGATTAATGCCAACGTAGAGACGCCACGATGTCATGTGAAAACTTGCCTTAGTATCACTACTCGAAAGAGTTATAATAATGCGTTCCGGGTGACTATTGGTTATGAGACGTAACTTATTTATCTTCGACCTGTGTGCTCGTTTTATTCCTGCCATAAAACAGTCACTATCATGTCCTGTTTCCAGACACTACAACATATAAAATAAACATATCGCAGTTAAAGCCTACAAACTGCTAGATCAGTTTGGCGTACCTAATACATGACTGTTTATAGTTACTCTTAAATGAATAAATCATTAATAAAAATAAAAAATAAAATTCCACATCAAAAGATCCACGAGAATAAATCTTTATTCGAAGTAATGTAAGCATACGTTTCCCGCGATCATAAATTAATATAGAAGTTTGTGATTCTGCTGTAAATATTTTATGACTCCCGGAGACGGGGTAAACGTAAATATATCATGAATCCACTGATTATATTTTCAGATACGGCATACGGAGGTCCATAAATCACATCTTGCGCGCTCTGGACCCATCTGCCGAGAAACCCATTCATGTCAGCTTCGACATCGATTCTCTGGACTCACTAGAAGCACCCAGTACTGGCACCCCAGGTAATTTTTATTATAAGTAGCTATTTTGTTTTTCACATATAATGCTAATACTAAAGCCCACTTAGGCCTGGCCGAGTTAAATAATAAACTCCGAGTTAGCTTAAATACATCGTGATTCATGGTTGAAAATACTGTGAAGAGAATGTCGCGTAGAGCATTTTTTGTTTTGGCACCACATATAAATTACTTACCGTAACGCGACCAATCACGATTAAATATAATATCTCGGCTTAATATATGAACCATGAATCTTCATGTATATTTTCTTCGTCATTAATGTGACGACCAGTGGCTTAGTCGGCGCTCAAGCCGGAGTTCACAGGTTCAAGTCACGCCTAAAGCAGCAAAAAGTTTAACCGTAACACAAGTTTTGATATCAATTTTTGTGATATGGCAACTCTAATTCTTTTTTAAAACCAGACTGGCGCAAATGTATCATGATTACTTAGGTACTTTGTATCTAACAAAATATGTACATCTACATCCACATTACAACTGGTTTTAAGTTAAACCCGTTATTCTATTCATAAATTAGTCTAATAATGTTAACGGTAGGTGCAAGCACGTACATATTTTGATTAAAAAAAAATCATTATTGCACAAAAAACATTTGACTAGATTTGCCAGGTAGGTACGGTATCCATTAATATATACTTATCTACGTATACTTTAATACTAAAAAGTTACCTACTAGTTAATAGCCATTGTGATTATCTACAAAACGTTAATTGGTACCATAATGGTACGGGGTTATTAAAAAAAATCTTACGCTTATATTTTTTTCAATTTCTTTAATTCCAGTTAGAGGCGGACTGACGTTGAGAGAGGCGGTCAAATTAATGGAGATTATCCACGCCACGGGCCGGCTCAGAGCCTTCGATCTCGTCGAAATAAACCCCGCGCTGGGCAACGACTCCGACAGGAAGAAGACTATCGAAGCCGGATTATGTGTCCTCAAAGCCGCTTTAGGGTTCTCTCGGAAAGGAACGATACCGCAAGGGTTAAAAGATTTACCGATACAGACTAACAACGACAATAAATAATGTATATTCTACAATTTGTTTGTTTTTTTACATAGTTTGGCGCGAATGGATATAAATTTACAGCATAAATATTTTATTATAGTAGTAAGTATGTAATTAATTATCTATGAGTAATAGAAAAGGTAAACGGCTAAATCCTTGAGACAATCACGACCCTCAGCAATGAGGAGTAGGACGTGAGGAGGAGGCTAAAACGTTCTAACCTCAGAATCTTTATCATACTTAGGATAAAGATTCTGAGGTTAGAACTTCCTAACCGAGGACAGAGAGAAATGTCGGTGGCTTCGCCGATAACAGCAAAACTACATAGTTTTTAGTTTTAGTTATTTATCGTGATGAAAGTCGGTACAGTTTATGTAGTAAATATTAAATAGTTACTACATTAACAGCAATCTAAATTGCTATCTAGTAATAAGGCCGCCTTTGTGTGCATGTCTGATTTTTGTAATGTATATTTTTTTTTGTTTTTTTTGTAACTTGTTGTGTGCACAATAAAGTATATTTGTATTTTGTATTGTATTGTATTAACTGTACCGACTTCTAATTTACCCACTATTTGTTTGAGTCTACCTACCGTGCTACCGTGTAACAAACTTAAAACAGCCGAGCGCCAAGTTTTAAATATTATAAACCATGTTTTAGCAAAATGATTCCATGGATCTACTTCACTTTGTGTAAAATGCAGACCAGATCTAAAAAACCTCCGGATAAATTTTCTTGGAAAACACTTTCACTGACTAACAACTAATCGTAGTTGACATACGATTTGCTTCGACTCTGGCAGTCAAAGTGTTTTCCAAGAAAATTTATCTAGGTGGTTTGATACAAATGGTGTCTTTTTGTGAATTGAGCTTATCTGTGGTATTTTAGACAGCCTTCGGAGTCTTAAATATGTACATAAAAATATAATACATAGCTGACCCGTGCCCACTGTGACTGCTCTTTTACACCCTGTATACAATATACATAGAATTAGTCTTCATATCCTTATAAACTACACTAGCTGACCCGTGCCCACTTCGTTGAGCATGGAAACCGTGTAAACCTTCCAGGCACTTCCAAGAATATTTCAAGACCAAAAATAGCCGAATCAGTTCAACTGATCTCGAGTTTTAGCGAGACTAACGAACAGCAATTTATTTTTATATAGCCTATGTTACTCAGTGATAATGTAGATTTCGAATGAAAAAAGAATTATTAAAATCGGTCCAGTACTTTTTGAGTGAAGTCGTTACATACAAAAATACAAATCTTTCCTCTTTATAATATTAGTGTACTTTCAGAAATCGGCCGTAAATTTTAAAAATCATTGAGAAGATTTTCAAAATTAGCGGGCCGCGCATTGTCATCACAAACAACAACGATAAAACTGCAAAGTTTGTTAAAACTGTGTTATCGTTCTGTAGTGGTGTCACTCACTAGTATTAAAAATGTAAAAGTATAAAGAAAAAAACAGCATAATAATTAATTAAACACTAGCTATTGATTGCGACTTCGTTCAGGTATAATAATATTATCTAGAATAGAATAAGAGTTAGTTAAATCGTAAATAAAAGCGTATAATCTTTATAAACATAATTTATTTAGATGAAAACAAGACGCCAGAAATTGAACAACAAGTGAACACAGCAATTTTGAATATTGCAATTAAATTGTAATAAACTAACAACATGTTCTTCATGATTTATTGTCTATTTGATGAATATAATTATTATGATTGTTTTAAAACTAGTTAAAAACAAAAAATTGGACATAAGTAATCTGTTTCTTTGTTAATTTAACTTCAAAATAGTTTCCGCAGTACAATTCATGTTTTATTTGCTTTTATGTGCATTACACCCATTTAAATATTAAAACAGATACATAGATAAAAAAGTTGAATTGCCTTTAAAGGAATGTAGCAGGGATCTAATAAGCACACACCAGCGACAAATAATGGAGACTAGAAGATAACTTGTGGCCGGTAATGCTTCTGGAACTTGTTGGCCTTGATAGACAGCCGCATTTCGGCCTTGGCTTGTACTCGCTTCATGAAGTGTATATCTCTTGCAGTCCTGTAAAAAAAAATAAGGCTGAGTTTTTAGGTGTCAAGCAATAACAACTTCCGTTCCGTAAAAAAGTAAATCTTTTCTAGATATATTAGAGCTGACCTCTATTTGTAGGATAACCGGTAAAGAAAAACATCCGATCTCAGTAAATATTGGTTTTAACCCTATTTTCTTTAGGAATCTTATAAGATAGGATGATTTAACATTCCGTCGTACGATCACAGTGCGGCAATTAGAGGACTTCTTTCATTAAAGAACTTTACAAATTTAAGTATACCGTGAAATTAATTATTTGCAAAGAATACTTTAAATTAATTATTTGGACAAAAGCAGCCTATGTGTAATAATTATTGTGTCCAGAGCCTAAACTACTTGTAAGGTTAGGTAAAACCATGGCCTAGCATCCCATACAATCTATGTTTAATACAAAAAAATTGCAATAGATGTCACTACTATAAATGTTTGTAAATTATAAAATGTAAATATGCCGAATTAAGTACAAATATTGACATTAAAATAAAGATAAGCATATTTTTTATGCATAACATCACACTAAGTTTACATGTTATTGAATGTACTGTTGGTTCTTGGTGGAAATTCATGTTATATATAGTAAAACACTAACTACTTGCACTTTTTTCCACTTTATTTTATTTTCAGGTGATGACACCTGATGATGACTATGTCGAAACCGGTCGTGTATTTTAAGTAATTATTAAGGTGAAAAATCAAATAAAGTGGAAAAAAGTGCAAGTAGTTAGTGTTTTACTATATATAACACTAAGTTTAATTAAACTCCTTAATTAGGAAGAAGATACGAAACGAAATTAGTAATTAGTATTTTCCAATAGTGGCGCTAGATGGCGGTTTCCGGAATGTGCCTGGAAATCGAAGAAAACAAAAATAGCCAGTCGAATTGCCAGCATTAGGATGATACCATTTTCTAGCACTAGGTCGTGTCTCTGTTATATATATCTACTTTGTGGTAAAACTAATATATTTATTAAATAATTTTTAGTAAAAAAATCTAACTTACTTGGCAACAATGGCCTGCTCTTTAGGCGCCCATCCAAGGGCCTTGTAAGCTCCTAGCACACGATGTAACTTGCGGTCAGACTTCTTAACAACCACTTGATTACTGGGTGATATGTGTTGTTTATAATATCTGTAAAAACAATGTTATTTATAAGTAGACATTATGTTTAAAAATTAAAATATCATGTTTGCATGAATTTCTTCAAATATTGTAGTAGGTTTTTTTTAACCCTTGGCTGTGTCATGTCCCTTTTGTGTTTAATAAAGATACATATTATACTTATTTATATGCAAAATGATTAACAAATAAATTCCAAAAAATGTGGACTTATCAATGAAAGTAAGTCATTTTATATACAGGGTGTCCCAAAAATCAACGATAAACCGAAAACGGGTGATAGGCCAAGTCATGACAGTTATGAGAAAAATGTGAAAAAAAATCTTTGTCATGTATTTTTCACATTATAAGGACTTTTAAAAATATCGGAAAAACTGACACCCTGTGATGGTCTTTCATGTCCTAAGACTACAAATATTACTTTTTTGTGATTTTTTTTTCGGTATTGTAGTCATGACTAACCCTTCTGTAAATCACAATTCATAATTTAAACATACCTGCCTCAGTTTTCAATAAAATGGTGTGTTTTGCCCAAGATTAAATTCAAAATAATTACTACACCCAACTTTAATCGTCTGTACTGTAAAAAAAAATTACTACAGTATTTTGGCAAGTAACTTTAAAAGATGGCGCATTTAATCTGGATTCCAAAATGGTATGATACTTGCTGGATTACTTCTTTGTTGAGGAAAAAAAATTTTTTTTAACGGAACCGGATGTTAGGCCAACTCTGTTTAAATTTTTAAAATGTTGGTATTAAGTTGTTATGTGACGACGATGAGTGACGTCATCTTGTCTAGAGTGAGCGAGACAGACAGTGACGCTCAGTGCGAGTGAGATAGATAGTGACGCCAACCCGACAACACAGTGATGAACGTGCAAAACTGCAGTACGTTACGATCTTTCGTTCATTGCGCATCTTTCTGTATCCGTATTGACTTCGTACTTACAACTGTGCTTCTGTTTATTGGACTTGATTTGCTTTGTGATTTGGTTTTATCTGCCCCGTTTCTGACGACCCTGGACTTGTTTTATTGTCGTATCTTCGGTTGTAGTGTGTGATTCCATTGTAGTGTGTTATCATGCCATCTCGATACACCGCACAAGAATACACCAATATGCATCTCATCTATGGAGAATGCTTATGCAACGCTAATGCTGCAGCTAGAATGTATCGTGAGAGATACCCAAACGCTGAGCGTCATCCTGATTATCGGGTATTTATTAACGTGCATCGGTCACTCTTAGAGGGTCGATTCCCTAATCAAAATACCAGCGAGGGAAGGCCTTTCATACCCTACGAGGACGAAGTGCTCGAGGCGGTCGAACAAGACCCGAGTATCTCAGTACGTGGGATTGAAGAGAACATCGGAGTGCCCAAAAGTACTGCACATCGTATTTTGCAAAAGAACCAGTTTCATCCTTACCATGTACAACGAGTACAAAGCCTGTTACCCCGAGACTACCCAGAGAGATTGCAATTTTGTCAAACGATGTTGCAGAGATACAGAGATGATCCGCGATTCTTTGAAAAAATTCTGTGGTCTGACGAATCCACGTTTAAAAAAGATGGTTACATGAACCTCCATAATTTGCACGAATGGCACGTGGATAATCCACATTTGATGCGGGAAGACAGATCGCAGTACCGGTTTAAGGTGAACATGTGGACGGGAATTTTGAATGGTACTGTTATTGGTCCATTTGAGCTACCGGAGAACTTAACTGCCGAGGTTTATTTGGACTTCTTACAGAACCAATTACCAGATTTGTTGGAAGAAGTGCCACTAAACATTTACGGCAGCATGTGGTACCAACAAGATGGCTGCCCAGCACATTACGCTCGCACAGTACGAGAGTTTCTCGACCGAGAATACCCCGATAGGTGGATTGGGCGGGGTGGTACAATTTCGTGGCCTGCCCGTTCACCTGATTTAAATCCCATTGATTTCTTTTATTGGGGAACAATAAAAGAAAAAGTGTACTCTAAACCAATTCGAGATTTAGCCGAGCTGCGCCAAAAAATTACAGAAGCTGCTGAACACATTAATTCAAGAAGATACGCCCGTCTTATTACGCGATCATTTTTAAGAAGATGTAGGGCTTGCATTAGAGCTGAAGGCAAACAGTTCGAACATTTGCTGTAAATCTTTGTAAATTAAAGTAATAACTGAAGAAATCCATTGACTGACTTTTATTTCGAACTTGCACCTAAAACTAACTAATTACATACTTGATAACAAGGTGGCGTCTGTTCTGTATCTCAACCACTCACATTTTCAAAAGAGCGTTGTATTCATACCTGAAAATTGAAGTCTTAAAAATGCCTACACTGCAATACAATTTTTTTTTAATAAAAAAGCACCCGCACTTAGCGTCACTGTCTGTCTCGCTCACTCTAGACAAGATGACGTCACTCATCGTCGTCACATAACAACTTAATACCAACATTTTAAAAATTTAAACAGAGTTGGCCTAACATCCGGTTCCGTTAAAAAAATTTTTTTTTCCTCAACAAAGAAGTAATCCAGCAAGTATCATACCATTTTGGAATCCAGATTAAATGCGCCATCTTTTAAAGTTACTTGCCAAAATACTGTAGTAATTTTTTTTTACAGTACAGACGATTAAAGTTGGGTGTAGTAATTATTTTGAATTTAATCTTGGGCAAAACACACCATTTTATTGAAAACTGAGGCAGGTATGTTTAAATTATGAATTGTGATTTACAGAAGGGTTAGTCATGACTACAATACCGAAAAAAAAATCACAAAAAAGTAATATTTGTAGTCTTAGGACATGAAAGACCATCACAGGGTGTCAGTTTTTCCGATATTTTTAAAAGTCCTTATAATGTGAAAAATACATGACAAAGATTTTTTTTCACATTTTTCTCATAACTGTCATGACTTGGCCTATCACCCGTTTTCGGTTTATCGTTGATTTTTGGGACACCCTGTATAGTGGTTATTGATTCTGACACCCAATTTACACATATCTTTCATACAACTGTTTAAGAAAGTAATTCTTTAACAAACCTCATTAATGACCGATGTCCAATGATTGCTCCTGATGGCAGTACAAGCTGATAATCATCACCTCCCAACGCCGCGGGACCTTCTACCTCCTCATCTACATCCATATTCTCATTACCTTCTTCATTATCGGGATATGATGTACTGTAAGACATAAAAAATTTTTTACCTTTAACTAAAACAGACCAGAGGTGCTATAAGTTTGACACATAATATTATGTCTGTGAGTGTCCATCCTTGGCATTGTAGCTCCCAAAGGATTTTTTTTAATGTTTGAATTCTGCCCTGATTGAGAGTGTCCTGATTTTTTGTATATGGGAGTAGCTTAAAGTTTTGAATCCTTGTAAACTAAAGTAAAAAAAAAAACAAAACAAGCTTTGCCATTACAAACGACTTCACTTGAGCTAGGTTGAGTATTCAAATACCCTCATCCAAATTCCTACATAGGCAAGGGCTTCCCACAGAAGGGGAATGAGCCTTTACCACTGATATCTAGTATCTAAAACATATATTCTAGGTTTGCAGCTTGCTTTTATATAAAAATTATCAATTTACTACAATTGAGGATATCAATTTTAGTTTTACCTGTAGTCATAGTATTCTGTATATTCCGCTAAGGCTATTCCCTCATGTCGCATCTTGCAGTGGCCCTTATCAACCATATGTCCACGGGCTGCATCCATTGAGTAGAATGTGCGTCCAGTCTCGTTACACCAAATACACATGTATCCTTGGGATATCTGAAAATAAATATTAATTTATTTAAGAAAACACAAGTATTTATTGAGAGATGAACTTATTTTGTTCAAATAGTGTATAATAAATAGGTGTTTATAGTAAATATTACAAAGAGTGCAATAATAAAAGTATTAAAGTCATTGGACATTCTAAAACAAATATGCAGTATTTTAATGTCTGAGTAAATATCAATGTCAGAGTAAATGTAAAAAAAAAAAACATACAGACGAATTGAGAACCACCTCCTTTTTTTGGAAGTCGGTTAAAAACCAGTTGAGAAGGTAAAGAAGTCAAAAGAACTTAAATAAAATATTTCTATTTACTCTCAAACATACCTTTTCTCCCAGATATAACAATAGTCCCTTAACATCTGTGCAGTATTCAATATCAGGAATAAAGAAGGAATGACTTTCAGACATGTGTTTTAAGTTCTTCACCATATTCTTGCTGCTATGACCACAGAACAAGCATTCCTTAGGCTTAATCAGGGAGTCACTCCCCTTAATATGACATTCTTCCCATTCATCAGAGTCCAGCTGAAATATTAATTCACAGAATTATTTATTTATTCCAACTATTATATTATATATTTATTATAAAATATAATAACATAAATCCAAACAATAAACACACAGCAATAATTTGATTGCATAACAGTTCACATAATTATGACAAATTGTTAGTAATTTAACATAATAAAATATTAATCATAAAATAAAATTTATACATACCTCCTCAATTTCTGAATCTGTCTCAATGTCTTCATCTCCAGAGTCATTTGCATTAACAACTACAAACTTAGATGCTTCTGCTGCTTTGCTTGTGTCAATTTTCTCGAAACTATTGCTATCAGAGTTATTATTGCTACCCTCATCCTGTTTTGAGGCTTCATTTTTATCAACATTAGGCAAGCCCTTGGCTTCTGCTAGCTTGTGCTTTTTACTGTTCAAATGGTTAGTGTGCGCGTTTTCAGTGTTGAACAATTTTGAGCAATACTTACAATACACAGACTCATCACGGTTGGCGTTTTCAGCAGACTCTCTGTGCTCCTTCACTCGGAGTTCAAACTCTTCTAGTGTGACAGGTGGAATAGAAGCTACTTTTCTCTTCAAGTTATACCTATGCCAGTCTAATTTGTAATGTTCACGTTGTAAATCGGCCGAACGAAACAAAACCTGGCAAGTTATACACGTGAATGTGTCCGACATGATTACAGATTGTTGGTAGAACAAATATTACGCTTATTTAATAGAATCTTTTATTTTTGTTATAAATAAAAAGAAATAAATGATTTATTTAATTTTATGTTGAAATATTAACACATGCCTTTTGCGTAGGAAAATAAAAGAATTCGCCTGGAAAACCTGCAAATACTTGTCAGATATCAGACGTCACGTCAGTTGCCACTTGTCTAACCCTGTGTTCCAGGAGCTAATAGTAAACCAAAAAAAACGTTTTTTTCATTCAGATTTGCGTTTCTTTAGCACTGTTTAGGGTCGTTTTGAAGGGCGTGTTCCTTTAAGCGCTCTTTTTACACTGAACGCTCAGATCATTCATAACGCACACAGTCGTTTCTTTAGCACAATAATGAAATTTTCGATCTGAACGTTTCAACAAACTTTACTGCTAGTGGAACGACTGACAGATGTCAAAATTTAACATTTCCTTTTTATCTCATAAATTCTATTTATATTTTAAATTAACAATAATAACTACATTATAAAAGAATCTATAATAAATTTGCTCGATCCATAACTTAAAAATAACATCGAGATCAGTGAAATCTAAGTAAACGTCAAAAACAAGATGGGATCGTTCTCAGCGTTTTGAACAGTTTTTGACAGCTGACACCTGCTTGTGGAACACGAGTAAGAACAGTTCAAAACGATCATAATGATTCTTTAAAGTGCTAAAGAAACGCGAATCTGAACGAAAAAAACGTTATTTTCGTTTACTATCAGCTCCTGGAACACAGGGTAACTGTTTTCATAGGCACTGTCAGCTGTCAATGTCAGCGTTATGAATGATCTAAACGTTTAGAGCGTCTCCTGGAACAGGCCCATGTAAGCTAATTGTCACCCGAGCCCCAATTTTTTTATTACTAGTCAAGGTTTAATGTTTACAAGGCCTAGGCAGTCATTCAAACGTGATTTGTCAAGATCGTTCCTAGAGCCTAGAAGGCGGTCCACTCAAGGTAAGCTTAGGACAGATGAACCAACTTGTCAAAACGACACATTAGTGTTCCGAGACTAACGCTTTTATGTAGGTAGATCTGAAATCCCAAATACGTACAGCTTGGCAAAAAAGAGTCTGACGCGGTGACAGCGGAAACTAAAATTTTACACATGTGGCAACACTACTGAACATGTCAACTACTAGTACATTTTATGTCAACAGTCCGTTCACGCAAGCTATTTACATTGATTATTTATAATTGTAGCTCAAATTAGTTCTTCTGAATTGTTCAGAATGAACAAAACTATTCGTAGTAGTGGTAGAGCAGTGATTTATAACGTTTTATTGCGATGTTTGGCTCAATCTGAAGCAGGACAAATTTTAGTCTTGTTTACGAACATCTGATTTTGAGGTTATGTTTTTCCGACTGACAATTATACTTGAAGTTATTATAACATTATTAAAATTAAATTATTTACTTAATATGTGTATTTTTTTGTTTTAGGTAATTAAAACAATTTATGAAGATATTGAACAGCTGGTAATTATCCTCAGAGACGACAGACAGCTGTGAATCATCAGATTCAGAATATGATTCTGAAGTTGCTGGAAGCTCCAGCGTTATGACAATGTTTTCAGGCGTAGAATATTTGGACGAAACTTTGTTAAACTCTGATTAAAGGCTTATAGAAATACGAAAAAAATTTTAATATTTAGTTTTAATGTATACCCACTTTAAAACATCTTGTGTTATAAGTCATATTATTATAGTAATTCCGTGAATAATATTAGTAGAATGAAATCTATATTTATATTATAAAGCAGCAGAGTTTGTTTGTTTGTTTGATTAAACGCGCTAATCTCAAGAACTACTAGTGATATTTACATAAAAATAAAAAAGTTTATTGTTGCCAAAGTTGATTGTGTAAAGAAGTAAATACGAATAATGTTTCATAGAAAAAGGTACATACAATTTTAAAATACACATTAGAGTTGCATCATGAGTGAAGCCCTCCTAACCTTAATATGCTGGTAAACCTGTAGTAAGGGTTAACATACCCTTTTCCTCTAGATTTTACATACTGTATACTTCAAGTGTTAAATTTAAAATACATTTTATTAATAGAATAAAACTGTGTGTGTGTGTTTATATGTCGCATTCATCTGATTGAATCTACTTATTTAATTGAATAACTAGCGCGTCTTAGACATCGTTAGTCTTTAAGAACGATATCACATTTCAAATAAAATATATTTTATTATAATAATTATTTTGAGTAAGGTAACCTATACTCGTTTAAATAGGTCAAAACTAAAAATTACAAGTATAAAATTGTTTAAATTTTTATTATTATAATAAAATAAAATATATTTTATTATAATAATATTATGGTGAGTAAGATCCCTATAATCGTTTAAATCGGTCGAAACTAAAAATTACAAGTATTAAAATTGTAGAGGTACTATTGAGGGTTGCCACTAAAAAGGAAAAGCGACCTCATTTATTCCACACTCTTTTTTGCCAAGCTGTAAGTCCAATGACTAAGAAATCATATGGACTTGTTGTAATAGTAATTTGTATGTAAACGATGATGTACCTTTCGGGGCAAGTTTTTTCCAGGTCACCATTTTAGTGTAATGTTTTCGACAGTACTTCAAGTGTCAAACTCGTGTATTTTTAACATTATTTTTTAAAATTAAAGTCCTATTTTAGTGGTGTTACCTATATTTGTAGCAAAAAATACATTATTAAATAGTAAAAGAGACATTATAAAAGAAACAAACTAAGACAATATAGCACTATGCATTACACTTCCCGACTCTCGACATCTAATGTCATTGTTGACTCCGACTTGACGACCTCCGTAGCGCAGTGGTTGAGCGCGTTGGTACTCGAACGAGAGGTCGCGGGTTCGAATCCCGCCGAGGGAACAAAAAAAAGTTTTCAATGTTCTTGGGTCATGGATGTGTATTAAATTTGTTTATTATAATAAAATCTTAAATATGTGTATAGTATAAAAGTATTAAATATATTTCCGTTGTCTGGTACCTGTAACACAAGTTCTTCGGATACTTAGTATAGGGCCAGATTGACGTGGTGTGAAACGTCCATAAATATTAAAGATATTATTATTATTATTATTGTGACGTTTAATCTTTTTAAAACACGTGTGTCAAAATCTTTTTAAAAGACGATTTAAAAAATGCATATATAAGAATTTAGACTTTTTAACTTTTTAAATCGGGTTTTATAAAGTTTTATCGTCACAATGACAGCTGATTTCGAGAGATGGGAATGCGACCGAAGTTAGGTAATCAGCGGCCAGCGGCCAGGGCCCTGATTACGTAACTCCGGTCGTTTTCACGTCTCTCGAGATCAACTGCCATTGTGACGTTACATCTTTTTAAAACATGATTTAAAAAGTTAATATGTCATAATTTGGACGTTTTAACTTTTTAAATCGTGTTTTAAAAAGATGTAACGTCACAATGGCAGTTGATCTCGAGAGACGGGAAAGCGACCGGAGTTAGGTAATCAGGGCCCAGGGGGCAGGGCCCTGATTACGTAACTCCGGTCGCTTTCCCGTCTCTCGAGATCAACTGCCATTGTGACGTTACATCTTTTTAAAACACGATTTAAAAAGTTAAAACGTCAAAATTATGACATATTCATTTTTTAAATCGTGTTTTAAAAAGTTTAAACGTCGCAATGACAGCTGATCTCGAGAGACGGGAAAGCGACCGGAGTTACGTAATCAGGGCCCAGGGCCCTGGGCCCTGATGTCAATCCGCCATTTTGGTACTGTTTCGGTTAATAGTTTCTGGCTCGTATATTTTACGTTTGTGCCCAGTCCACTTGATTTCTTAGTCATTGCGTAAGTCGGACTCTAAAAAAACAATGTCAGTCTGACAAGTGACATGTGACACCACATTCCATTGCATTCTAGCCATAGAGTACGTCCATGATTCTAGCTCATTATAGAATGATCTTTGTTCTGAGCATTGATTCTTGAGATTCTATATATCTAAGCCATAGAGTATAAATAAAATGATCTAAGCATTCTCTAGTACCTAACTAATTCTTAATCTGTGGCATTCTCTTGCAAAAAAAATATCTTGGGTGACAACCAAAACAATGATTTAATTTTAAGCGATAAAACTATGAAAAAGTAAAATATTAAACACTTTAGATTTATGTATAGCAAAATATGCCGTAATTAATTATATTTTGTAGATGATTAATACTGTATAAAGTTACGTATAAAAGTTTACAATCTTATGTACATAATGTTCGATGCTGATGATGTGGATGTAGATCTTTTTACTCCAGCTTCCAGGTAATTATTCATTTGCAGTTAGTTACTTTATTTTTAAGTAATTATATCATTATTAAATCACTGTGTTTTACATTAAATTTTATGGAAAACTAATTACATAATTAAGTTTATCAATAACGCGTATTTGCAGCTCTTCACTTGCAAGTATATTTAAAGTTTCCCAAACAAAAAATAAGAATGAAACGGCTTCCTTGAAATATACTCCCGAATCGCCACCTTCTCTGACGAAAGTAGAAGAGAAACCTGAAGATGCTAAACCAACAGAATGTATATTTGCATGTGCCTCAAATGTGTATGAATGGTAACTATCCTTAAAAGTTTTATTTTAATTGCAATTATCTTTTAAAGTATAATTTATTTCACTAAAGAATTAATTGAAATATGGTTTTTGTTATATATTATTTTATTTTATTTTTAGGGCAAACAATACTTATGTCAACAAAGGAATATTGGGGTTTGGTATAATAAAATTTTTAAAAAATGGCATCCATAACTTTGTACTTTATAATGCAAACAAAACAACTCTTTCACATGCAACTTTCTCACCAACATTTACAGTGCATGTAAAAAAATCCTCATGTATTTCATATTATGATAATGCACAAAAATACTGGAATATCTATGCAAAAGAAAATGAAATAGAAAAAATTATGGAAATATTAAAACAACTCAATATTAGTGTTAAACATTCACAACAAGAAAATCCACTAACAAAATATGTAAACACTTCCGTTGATAGTCAAGATACAAGTAATACTAAAGAGAAATCTACTGAAGATAGGAGTGATACTGATTCTTCCATTAATAAGAGAACTAAGGATTCTATTATAAAACGAATGGCGTCTATGGGGCACTCTGTTCTGCCTTACACAAAAACAAATTTAGAGTCAACAGATTCTTCTGATTCTAGTGAAATGATTGATCACAGAAGACATACAAAACACAAAATAAATAAATCTACCCCTACTCATAATAATAATGAGAAGAATATTCAAGAAGAGGTTGATGGTAAAGTGTTTACCACAAAAAGTGTTGCTAATAATAAAATATCCTATAACACTAATCCCAATGTTCATAGAAATCCTACTGAAATTGTGCCATGTAGCTCACTAGAAATTGTAAATAACAAAAAAAGTGAAATACCTACTTTAGGTATGATGAGTGATGTATCTATATTAATATCAGAACAAAGAGTAAGCAATAGCGAACTGAGAATAAATATGAACCGAATATCTGATAAATTAGATATGGTATTGAGTAAAATTAATGAAAATTCTAATGCAGATAGGGAATGCAGTGTATCTAACTATCAAAATATTATAGTTCAAAAGTTGCTTAGTGAATATGAGACAAAAATAAAAAAATATGAGGAATATATCCAATCCAATGATCTAGATAATAAAATAATGAAAAACAATATGGACTATAATGTTGGATGTAAGGATATTGGAGAATCAAGGGAAGAAAAAGCTAGAGAGATTTTAAAACTTGAAGATGAAATAACAAAATTAAACCAACAATGTCATAATTTTGAACAAAAAGAGAAATTTTATATGAAAGAAATATCAGATTTAAAAAACAAGATGGAAAAAAAAGATGAGCAATTAGTTAATCTTAATAAAAAAGTAGAAGATTCATCCAAAAACTTGATGATGCAACAAAAAGATGGGAACGCAAAAGATGAAATAAAGTCTCTTATGAATGATACATTCCAGGCAATAGCAGCTAATTTTACAAATGAAGAAAGTTACAGTGGCTCTAAAGTGAAAAGCATAGTAGCTGCAGTGATTAAAAAGACAACTATGGAGTCAATAAACAATTTGTAAAATACCTACATGATGATTAATTATAATAATTTAATTTTAGAAAACTCCTATCAGTTATAAAGACAGCTGTATGTTAATATTTATTATGATGTTATTGCCGTCTAATATGTAAATAAAAATAATTTCTTGTTTACTATTAATCAAGGCTGACTGATGGTGCACTATTTTTATGTAAGTGGACTTCAATTAAAAATTATTCGGTTTATACAGGGTGTCCCAAAAATCAACGATAAACCGAAAACGGGTGATAGGCCAAGTCATGACAGTTATGAGAAAAATGTGAAAAAAAATCTTTGTCATGTATTTTTCACATTATAAGGACTTTTAAAAATATCGGAAAAACTGACACCCTGTGATGGTCTTTCATGTCCTAAGACTACAAATATTACTTTTTTGTGATTTTTTTTTCGGTATTGTAGTCATGACTAACCCTTCTGTAAATCACAATTCATAATTTAAACATACCTGCCTCAGTTTTCAATAAAATGGTGTGTTTTGCCCAAGATTAAATTCAAAATAATTACTACACCCAACTTTAATCGTCTGTACTGTAAAAAAAAATTACTACAGTATTTTGGCAAGTAACTTTAAAAGAAGGAGCATTTAATCTGGATTCCAAAATGGTATGATACTTGCTGGATTACTTCTTTGTTGAGGAAAAAAAATTTTTTTAACGGAACCGGATGTTAGGCCAACTCTGTTTAAATTTTTAAAATGTTGGTATTAAGTTGTTATGTGACGACGATGAGTGACGTCATCTTGTCTAGAGTGAGCGAGACAGACAGTGACGCTAAGTGCGGGTGCTTTTTTATTAAAAAAAAATTGTATGTATGTATGTATGTAGGCATTTTTAAGACTTCAATTTTCAGGTATGCATACAACGCTCTTTTGAAAATGTGAGTGGTTGAGATACAGAACAGACGCCACCTTGTTATCAAGTATGTAATTAGTTAGTTTTAGGTGCAAGTTCGAAATAAAAGTCAGTCAATGGATTTCTTCAGTTATTACTTTAATTTACAAAGATTTACAGCAAATGTTCGAACTGTTTGCCTTCAGCTCTAATGCAAGCCCTACATCTTCTTAAAAATGATCGCGTAATAAGACGGGCGTATCTTCTTGAATTAATGTGTTCAGCAGCTTCTGTAATTTTTTGGCGCAGCGCGGCTAAATCTCGAATTGGTTTAGAGTACACTTTTTCTTTTATTGTTCCCCAATAAAAGAAATAAATGGGATTTAAATCAGGTGAACGGGCAGGCCACGAAATTGTACCACCCCGCCCAATCCACCTATCGGGGTATTCTCGTTCC
This sequence comes from Celastrina argiolus, assembly GCA_905187575.2. Classification (NCBI taxonomy): domain Eukaryota; kingdom Metazoa; phylum Arthropoda; class Insecta; order Lepidoptera; family Lycaenidae; genus Celastrina; species Celastrina argiolus. The sequence continues at coordinate 9,301,446 of LR994584.1, forward strand.
GATAGTGAAAATGCCTCCTCACCCACTAAAACGAACGGCATTGATTGGCCATTTTCTTTGATGGGGTTATTGCTCGGAATATCGAGATCATTATTTAAAAGCCTATGATAAAATACAGAGTCTTTGTAAATTGACGAATCACTGCATTTGCCGTATGCTCCAATATCTACGTAAAGAAATTTATAATTTACATCACATATTGCAAGTAACACGATTGAAAAATAATTCTTGTAATTGTAATAAAGAGATCCCGAATGTTGTGGTTTGATAACTCTAATGTGCTTGCCGTCGATGGCTCCGATGCAATTAGGAAATTGGGCGTATTTTTGAAAACCTTCAGCCGTTTGAAGTATTATATATATCTCTATGGTTTGAATCCACTTATCTCTGGTCAATTGTGGCATCACAATTGGTTTTAATATCTCCCATATTGCTTCACAAACATCAAATACTATTTCCGATACTGTAGGAAGCCCTATACGGTATTCATGACTTATATGAGATAAAGAACACCCAGTAGCCAAATACCTGAAAATAAAATTCACATTAATAAACATAATATTAGTTTTGTAATATGTACTACATTTATTTATTGATTTACAGGCATTACTCTCCAAAAAAGATGGAAAAACCTTAGAGACTGTTTCACAAGAGAGCTGCGCCGTCTTAAAGATGTCAAAAGTGGTTCTGCTGCAAAACGTAAATCACAATACACCTATTTCAACCAATTACTGTTTTTGAAATCAGTGCTGGACACAAACGCAACAGAAAATAGTCTCGAAGAGGCAAGTCAAGAAAATGAAAGTGCAAAATCTTCTGATCTTGAGACTCAACAGTCTGCATCAAAGTCGCTTAGAACAAAAAGGAAGAAAAAAATACCAAACGAAGAATCCGATACAGACCCTCTAATTTCAGTTCTGCATATGACCATAGCGACTACACAGAATGATTTAAATTGTGACAGACTGTTACTTTTATCCCTCCCCGAAAGATTTCAAACAATCCCTGCTGCAATGAAGACCAAAGCGAAAATGGAAATCATGGAAATTATAGAAAAATACCAACCGAACTGTACACCTACAACAGCGCGCATAAACTATTCAAGTAATTTCAATACTCTTAACGACCAAGAATATGACCCGCATCGACCGAGTTATTCAGGTTATTCTACTACCAACAGGATATCAGATGATTCAAATTACAGCGATACTCATACTCATTATTCTGATATTTCTCAAAATTCAGAAATGATAGACCTATTTCCCAATTTGAATGATTAATTGTTCACAATTGCCATTTTTTAAGTTATGAAAATACAAATAATTTGATTATCTACTTCAGTTTTTTAATATTTAAAAACATGTTATAAGCAAGCCCTTTTCCTCTCCTTTTCAAAGTCGTAAAGTAGAAGGAATACTACTGAACAATAGTTCATAAATTTTTTAAAGTGGCAAAACCTTGGACAATGAATTATACAGGTTGTTGTGAAAAACACAACAGTGGTGGTTTAGGGTGATTTAGAATCGAGTCTTGTATAATTCAAATTTACAAAAAAATCCATTTAGCAGTTTAAGTAAAAAAAAGGCCCTATCACATTATTTTTATTTTTCCTGTACACAATACTCCATTCCGAAACACCCTTTAAAATATATCACGTATTTTTTAAACATTCTGTATTTAAAAAAGAAAAAGCTTACCTTATTGTTATTACTAATTTTTCTTCTGCTGGAATGCATTTCCGATAGTTGTTACCAGTTCCAGTAATTTTTGGTTTTATTGTATCCAGTAACAGGTTAAAAGTATTCGTTGACATCAAAGAGAATATAATCACTACGTTTGTTGACATTCTCATGTAATTAAAGAATCTCTTCTCATACATTTTTAAATCCAAAAAATAAGTATACTATAATCCTTTAGTCTTTCTCTCGCAAAGTAATGGATGCACCCAAAACTGTCTTTTACGTGAAATCTTCCGTTTTCGTTTTCGTAGTAAATACACAAGCACAGTTAGCGTGATTATCTTCTGCACGTCCATCTTGACCATAGATTAGAGTAATTATCAGGGGGCTGACAGTGTAGTTCCATTTGTTACGTTTTGGCGCTGCGGTCGAAAGCAAAATGGCGTCGTTTTGTGACGTCACACACGTAAAGTTCCTGTTTCCTGTTTGTAGTGTCAAAATATGATCTATGTTGTCAAACATAGATTAGAGTAATTTTGTTGTCAAAACTCAAATATGGCCGCGTATAGTTTGTTAGTGTTTTGTTTATCCTCGTTTCTTGCTTGATTTGATCCAAAATATTCAATTACTCCGCAGATTATTGATACATTATATCAATCTTTTATAGTATGTTAATTAATTTAGTGTAAATATTGTTTATTTTTCGTTTTAAGGGACTATTTAAGTCTTGTGTCGGCGGTTGCAACGCAACTATTAGTTCACAGGTGAGTTTTACTTTTAACACGTTATAGTTAGAGCTAGTGTAATATAAAGTATGAACAATATAATATAATTATACTTAATCTTTGACTCATTAAGTTTGCCGATGTTTTTTGCTTTTGTATATCAATATTAATCTTAACTGTACTCATTTGTTTCAGACAGAAATACCCCTAGGCCTTAGTGATAACAATTATTACAAAGAGAACTCCAATGAGGATGTAAATGCTTCTGATGAAATGTTGGTCATTGGAAGAGCGGGTATGTATTAAGTACTATGGCATTTTGACACTCATTCTATATGATATTTTAACATATCAAAAGATACTGAAATTGTTTTATTTTTGTGAAATACCAAGGTTTAGTGGTTTGGAACTTGGCTCAGGAATTGGAGGTTGTGGGTATCAATAACTTCATTGAAACAACAAAAAATTTATGTTACACTTGTTTAACATATTTTTTGAAAAGATGGTATTTTCATAAATGTTAAACAAGTGTTATGGCAGTTTAAGCATATTTGATAGCAGAATATTATTGCAGTTTTATTTAGGGTAATCAACTTATAGTGCTGAAGGACAAAACTAGTTAATCTATTTTTGCTAATTAACTATAGTTTTTACTAGAAACCCTCCTTGTTTTGTTGTTGTTGATGGCCGGACTAAGTGACCGACCAACTTATGTATTGTTTTTTCATCTTAAATATTGTGTTATTTATTTACAGAAGTGACTGATCAACTTTTGTGTCATCAAAGAAATGAAAACAATTGAAATATGAGCACGCTTCAAGTAAGGCAAGTGGCCTTAGAAACAGGAAAACCTGGACTTGTGTGTTACCATCACTAGATGGTTGGATTACGATATTAGAGAGTTTTATTAGGATAATTATTAAAATATTATTAAAAAAATATTCTGTTAAATATTAATGTTCTTGCTATATCAATCAGGGCTTATTAGAAATTCAGAAAAAAAATCAATAAATAAATGATAAATATAACCTGTTTTTATTTTGTATTACTTATTATAAAAATAAATTACCTGAACTACAAAAACCTACCTACAAAAAAAATCGATACCTCACTAAAGTATCGATAGCTGGACTCGATTATTCAACCACATATACAATGTGTGTTTGTAGTCTGTGATGTGCTATGGTCTGCGGTGTGCGGTCAAAATGACAGATGCTACAGTGCTGCCAAAACGTAACAACTGGAAACTCGGTAAAATATAGCTGTCGTATCTGTTACGTAGTAACTAATTCTTAATCTGTGGTAATTATTTTAATAGAGGAATCTTGACACACCCTTGGAAGCACAGATTAAGAATTAGTTACTCTTGGAAGTCGACTACAAAATTTTTTCGGCCGTCCACATGTCGCGCTTGCCTACGCACCGGCGACCATGGCCGCGGCGGCTTGGCCGCGTCTATGGTCGCCAGTGCGTAGGCAGCCTAAATGTACGTCCTTATTTTTCTTTTTTTGTGGCTTAGTTTACCCGCATTAAAAATATTGGCATAATTTGAAATTCTGAAAGATGGATTAAGCAGTAAGTAAAAAGTGTTTTTTAGAAAATAAAGTAATGAAAAAAAAATCGTACAGTAAATTGGTAGTTAACATTAAAATTAACTTGTTTTTCAACTCGGCAAAATGATATTCATTGTTTATGTTGTGTTAGTCTCAAATAGTCTTTACTTAAAAAGTTGAATAAAAATCTCATATAAGTGTTAAAATAAATAAAACGATTATTAAAAAATATTTAAATTTACATCTCTAGTCTCTACATGTCAGTTGTGAGGAGTTACGTAGTAACTAATTCTTAATCTGTGGTGAGGAGTTGCTTGTCAAATATCACTTGTCAGCACTATTTATTCTTTGGTTAAACCAGGGGGCTGACAGTGTAGTTCCATTTGTTACGTTTTGGCGCTGCGGTCGAAAGCAAAATGGCGTCGTTTTGTGACGTCACACACGTAAAGTTCCTGTTTCCTGTTTGTAGTGTCAAAATATGATCTATGTTGTCAAACATAGATTAGAGTAATTTTGTTGTCAAAACTCAAATATGGCCGCGTGTAGTTTGTTAGTGTTTTGTTTATCCTCGTTTCTTGCTTGATTTGATCCAAAATATTCAATTACTCCGCAGATTATTGATACATTATATCAATCTTTTATAGTATGTTAATTAATTTAGTGTAAATATTGTTCAGTTTTCGTTTTAAGGGACTATTTAAGTCTTGTGTCGGCGGTTGCAACGCAACTATTAGTTCACAGGTGAGTTTTACTTTTAACACGTTATAGTTAGAGCTAGTGTAATATAAAGTATGAACAATATAATATAATTATACTTAATCTTTGACTCATTAAGTTTGCCAATGTTTTTTGCTTTTGTATATCAATATTAATCTTAACTGTACTCATTTGTTTCAGACAGAAATACCCCTAGGCCTTAGTGATAACAATTATTACAAAGAGAACTCCAATGAGGATGTAAATGCTTCTGATGAAATGTTGGTCATTGGAAGAGCGGGTATGTATTAAGTACTATGGCATTTTGACACTCATTCTATATTATGATATTTAAACATATCAAAAGATACTGAAATTGTTTTATTTTTGTGAAATACCAAGGTTTAGTGGTTTGGAACTTGGCTCAGGAATTGGAGGTTGTGGGTATCAATAACTTCATTGAAACAACAAAAAATTTATGTAACACTTGTTTAACATTTATGAAAAGATGGTATTTTCATAAATGTTAAACAAGTGTTATGGCAGTTTAAGCATATTTGATAGCAGAATATTATTGCAGTTTTATTTAGGGTAATCAACTTATAGTGCTGAAGGACAAAACTAGTTAATCTATTTTTGCTAATTAACTATAGTTTTTACTAGAAACCCTCCTTGTTTTGTTGTTGTTGATGGCCGGACTAAGTGACCGGCCAACTTATGTATTGTTTTTTCATCTTAAATATTGTGTTATTTATTTACAGAAGTGACTTATCAACTTTTGTGTCATCAAAGAAATGAAAACAATTGAAATATGAGCACACTTCAAGTAAGGCAAGTGGCCTTAGAAACAGGAAAACCTGGACTTGTGTGTTACCATCACTAGATGGTTGGATTACGACATTAGAGAGTTTTATTAGGATAATTATTAAAATATTATTAAAAAAATATTCTGTTAAATATTAATGTTCTTGCTATATCAATCAGGGCTTATTAGAAATTCAGAAATAAAATCAATAAATAAATGATAAATGTAACCTGTTTTTATTTTGTATTACTTATTATAAAAATAAATTACCTGAACTACAAAAACCTACCTACAAAAAAAATCGATATCTCACTAAAGTATCGATAGCTGGACTCGATTATTCAACCACTTATACAATGTGTGTTTGTAGTCTGTGATGTGCTATGGTCTGTGGTGTACGGTCAAAATGACAGATGCTACAGTGCTGCCAAAACGTAACAACTGGAAACTTGGTAAAATATAGCTGTCGCATCTGTTACGTAGTAACTAATTCTTAATCTGTGGGTTAAACCCAAATAATTACTTTATTCTATGGTTTATTTATTACTTTATATATATTACTTAAATCATAACATTTATTTTCATACTGTTTTGTGTATAGTAAATAATTATTGAGGAATAAGTTATGGATGACCTAAAAGCTTCAATTGAACACTACAAGAATCAAGTAAGAAACTTAATATTTTCATTTTGTTTCAATTAATAAAATTATAGTTAACGCTTAGGGCAAATAATAAAAAACATTTTTTGCAGCTTTCAATGGTGAAATCAGTTTTAGAAAATACACATGATGATAGTGAACGAGAGTCTCTTCTTGCTTTACAAAAAGAATTAGATGAATTAATAAAACTGACTAAAGAAAGTTTGGAAGTCCATAATTCTGAACAACCAACCACATCCCTGGCAACTAATTCTAACACAAATTACAATTCTAGCGAAATAGATGATGAATATGCTCTATTTATGGTAAGGTATGTTTAGAATTCCATTGTAGTTACTTGGAAACTCAGACTACTTCTTGTGGGGTATTAGTGATTTTGTTTAAATAATGGTGAAAAGGTAAATAATTGTCAAGTAATATTTTCAACTGTTCTTGTTACTCTTAAAAAACCTGGGTTTTGTGTTAAAATATATTATGTTATATTCTATAATTTAAATGTTATGTAAATAATATTCCTTTTTTTTCTATCAGAAAGAAATGGCAGAAACAGGTGCCTATAATGACGAAAGTCAAAGTGCAGAGGCAGAACCAGAAAATGAGGATAATGATAGTGATATTGAGGTGAGCAAAAATAATATTATGTAAATAATAAGTAGATGTCTGCTTGTTCACTCAATTAAAATCACTTGTGCTACACTTAATTGATTTATGATTTGATCAAGCAAAGCAGTAATAGATTTTTATAATGAAGAAATATAATTATAAATGTTTTTAAGAACTGCTCTGTAAACCTATAGTATTTTCCTTTTAAATAACCTATAGTTAGAATAATTAATTTTGGTGCTTTGGGTTTGTTTATTAAAAGGAAAATCCTTTTAATAAACAAACTATATATTGACCCAAATTTTCACTATATATTGACCCAAGATAATGAAAACGCTGTAAGTACACAATACTGTATGTACTGTACTTACAGCATTTTTGTTTCCTTATATATTATTGTGCACACTTATCAACACTTTCACTGGAATATTAAAAGATTATACTTCACTATCCAATACATTTGATAACAATCAAACAATAATTAATATATTTAAACATGAAATGAAAAACTTTCACAGTAAAAGGAGTACCATTATGACACTGTAGAATATATCTATGGATTCATAGTCACAAACGATCATTGTGTTGTATTTGTATCAACTAACTAATATATGGGTGTGTCATAGATGTTTACATTTGGGTTAAAAACACTAAAATGAAAATGTATAAGAAATATAAAATAAAGTTTCCAATTTACCATAATCAAGTTAAATTATATTTTCAGGATGAGTTAGCGTCGCTGTTGGGCATGAAATGTGCTGTATATCACACACATGCATGGGGTGGCCAACCAAGTCTTCATAATGCGATGGTCAGTTCAGTTGAGCCACGCCAAGACGATGATCAGTTTAGTGATCTCCAAGTATGTAAAAGCTTTTCTGTTGGTTTAGATCAGAACTTGCAAATTCATTTTAAATCCAATCCAATTTATTGCTGATATTTAAAATTTTGTAATACACATTTTTTACCCTTCAAACTATTCTTGTATAATATAATTCTATTTCCAACACACCCAAAAGGACAGACTAATCCATTTAAATGCTATCCCATGATATGGATATCAAATAAAATGTTTTGTCAAAACCTTCCTATTTGATTCTTAACAATTAATTATTAATTATTGGTACATGATATAAAAATATTAAACTTTAGGTCCGAGTTTTATACACACATCCAACACATACAGAGATGCTACCATGTCCATACTATCTTAATGGAGAGTGCAAATTTACTGATGAACAGTGTCGGTAAGTTTTTAATTAATTTTGTCTAATACCTAAAATATTATATAAAAGAGTCTGGTAACAAATACATTTACTATTATGGTATGGATTTTGTTACATTTTGTCATTTTTAACCATTACATATTCTACAGATACTCTCATGGTAATGTTGTAAAATTGTCGGAACTAAAGGAAGCTACAGATCCAGATTATGATGGAGTCAAAGTTGGTAGTGGAGTTTTACTGAAGTTAAAGCCACCCGAGGATGAGGCAAGTAATGTATAGAACTTAATTTATTACATTATGGGTATTGGAGTGGGTATTAGATTTTAGTAAATGACATATTTTCTTTGTTATTTACAGGATATGACTGTGGCAAAAAAATCAACAGAAAAATATCATTTATGGCACAGAGCAATAGTACAACATGTAGATCCCGAGAAAATGACATGTATTGTTAAAATGGAACAGAACATGAAAGTTGGTGACAAAAGAAAGTCTACTGCAGAAGAATATCATGTTAAATTTGAAGATATGTTCCCACTTAACAGTATGTATCATTTTAGTTTTCTCAAGATACTGTCAGAAGCTACATAGATAAAAAGATCCCAGTAACTGGTTTCCACTATTAGTGTTCCACCTCCATTTATACTATTATAAAAAAAAAACTGAAATTCCTACTTAATAAATTACTAACTGTACCCAACATGGTTCTATTAACTATAGCTGTAATGTATACCTGTATAATGTAGGTAACCCAGTAGGAATTTCAGTTTTTTTTTCATACTATAAATAGCCAAACCAGTTAAGCCATTCTCGACTTTTAGCAAGACTAACAAATGGCAATTCATTTTTATATATAAGAAGAACAAGAAGAAGATAGATGTAAAAATTCTTATGTCATAGTGTATATAGGCTATTTTTAGTTTGAAATATAACTGGAAGTCCAGGGAACATTTAAATGTTAAAAAAGTATGGAAAATATGCAAACAAAATACTTAAAACTATATTAGAAAATTTAAGAATATCATGTTAAATAATGTACAAAATAGTCATAGGCCTTGATATTGTCAGTCTATTGGGATTCCAGGTTCGCGGGTTCTACATAGCAGGTTTCAGGTTTGTGGGTTCCGCGATGTGATTGAACTTCATTATAAACTTTTTGTATGCTCAACAAAGTGGGCATGGTCAGTTAGTTTATGATAAAATATTATTTCAGATGATGGTGACAGCAGTGATTCAGAAGGCAGTTTAAGCGATACCGAGTACCCGGACAGCAAATGCACTAAGGCTGAGAATGCCCACATACTTCTTGTAAACAAGAGCCTTCAGAACGACGTACCAGCTATGGGAGAGTGGGAACGCCATACTAGAGTGAGTATGTATTCCGCAATTTATAACAATAACTTATAATGTAATATGGAACTTTTAGTATATAATGGTATTCCATTTTTTATACTTTATGCCCTGTGTTCCAGTAGCTGAAAGTAAACGAAAATAACGTTTTTTTCGTTCAGATTCGCGTTTCTTTAGCACTGTAAAGAATCATTATGATCGTTTTGAACTGTTCTTACTCGTGTTCCACAAGCAGCTGTCAGCTGTCAAAAACTGTTCAAAACGCTCAGAATGATCCCATCTTGTTTTTGACGTTTACTTAGATTTCACTGATCTCGTTGTTATTTTTAAGTTATGGATCGAGCTAATTTATTATAGATTTTTTTATAATGTAGTTATTATTGTTAATTTAAAATAGAAATAGTATCTATATAAGAGATAAAAAGGAAATGTTAAATTTTGACATCTGTCAGTCGTTCCACTAGCAGTAAAGTTTGTTAGAAACGTTCAGATCGAAAATTTCATTATTGTGCTAAAGAAACGACTGTGTGCGTTATGAATGATCTGAGCGTTCAGTGTAAAAAGAGCGCTTAAAGGAACACGCCCTTAGTCATAATAAAAAAATATTTGTCTAAAGTCACCTTTGAATAAATATCTATAGTTCTATACCAACCACTGACATCTCCACTGTTCTCTCTCTCTCTTCAATGTGAGGACAGTCACATAAAATTCTAAATGCTAGCCTACTGTACCTTGGTCAAATTTGAGTGACAAGGTGGTAATAAAAGCTTTGTGACATCACCTGTTAAATTTTAAAATATTAAAACTAGAATCTTATATATTTTATTCTACTTACATAAATTTTTTATATTACAATTAAAAAATAATATAAAATCTCTTTATTTATATTAAAGATTATTTATACTCATAAAAGTTTAAAGTCAAAATTACTGCTTTCTTTAACACTGAAAAAAATTGCAAATGTCCACTAAGGGAGAGCAGGTTTTAAAAGTGTAACAACCTGTACATAATAAGGTCGTAGTTAAATGGGGACATTTTAAGATTTATTGGATATGAATGGCCCTAAATATTCAGAAATGAAATATGTTTGTTTTAATCCATCACATTTTCAGGGCATGGGGTCTAAGCTGATGCTGGCGATGGGCTACGTGCCGGGCACGGGTCTCGGCGCCGCGAGCGACGGCCGGCTGCGCCCCGTAGAGGCCACTGTGTTGCCGAAAGGCGCCACGCTCGACCAGGCTCTAGCTATGAGACGGGAAGCATCGCAGGTGTGTTCAATGTAATATATTACAACAACAAAAGACTTAAGGAGTATAACCATTAGTTAGCGGTTGTCATCATTAAAAGTAAGAATTAGAATTTTGAGTATGTAAAGTACGTCCGAGATAAATTTAACCTAAACGTAAACAAACCAAAAACTCCGAAATTTTCACAATTTACGTATTGTGCACACTTATCAACACTTGCACCGGGATATTAAAGGATTATACTTCATTACCCAATACATTTTATGACAATTAAATAATAATAATTATTATGTTGAAACATCAAATGAAAATCTTTCACAGCAAAAATACGCCATTTTGACAGTGCCGATTGTAGAATATAAGCCTGTAGTCTATGGATTCATAGCAAAAAATAATCATTGTCTTATTATTAGCCTATTGGCATCACTTACTTGTCTTTGGTTGTGTCATAGACGGGTTTGTTTATGTTTAGGTTAAATTTATCTTGGACGTACTATACAAAAACAAAAAACTTTGGGAGTGTAACCATTAGTTAGGTTGTCATTATATTGAAATTAAAAGTTAGAATTAGAGTTGTGAGTATGTACTTTATACATCTACTTTAATAGTATAACACTTAACCTTCACTAGATTTTTTTCTGGGTAGGTTGTTTAAAAACATTTGGAAAATCTATTTTAGTATTTATTTTACATTTGTTGTTCTAGGTCGAAGAAAAGTTAAAGAAAATACAAAAAAGAGAAGAGGAAAGAAATAAAAGGGCATATGAAAGAGAGAAAGAGAAGGAGAAACGAAACGTTTTCAATGTTATCAACAAAGCTCTCGGTGATCAATCTCGAGTTGAGCCATCGAAGGCGTCGAGTATAGATGTTAAACAGTCTACGAGCAAAGATTTAAACATAGAGCAATTCAAAATCACAGAGGATTGTCGAAAAATAGAAGCCGATATTGTTAAGTTACAACATTCCCTAATAAAATATGCATCGGGTACCGGTGGGCATAGAACTATTGTAACACAAATAACAGAGAAAAATAAAGAATTGGCTTTGTTGAGAAACAGAGAACAAAATATAGCTAAAGAACAGAAACACAGAAAGGATAAACAGAAAATGACTGTTTTTTAACGTTTAGCCATAAGCTAGTGTAAATGAAATATTAATTGACTAAGAAATTGTAATAAATAATATTTATGCTTAAGCACTTATTTCATTCAATAGTTTACGACGTAGTCATCGAGTTACCTTTTCTTTTTTTTTGGAAAAAAATAACTGGAGACTTTCAGTTCTATTCAAATTTGATGTAAAGTGTGATTGAGGATTTTCATTGTATTAACCATAGATAAGATAACAAATAAAACGAAATGTAATTATAATTATTATTTTCTATATTTACATGTGATGTTTTAGTTTAAAATAAGCGTACATGGCATATAATTACAATTATTATATGAAATATTTTTTTCTATAAATTAGATTTTTGTACTATCAAACAATATAGTAAAGTACTTAAACACGTTAGTGAAAGTGTGACTAGCAAATAATATTTGCCAATTATAAAATTGTAATATTTAGTGACAGTGGGTCAACTTAACTAATTATTTATCTAATGCCAGGTTATCCAGAAGCTCGGAGCTCTGTGGGATTTCCCATTAAATTTAGAGCTACAATTTTAATTTAATCTAGATTTAAAAATGAGTATAATGCGTAGTAACAATTAATTTTGCATAACATCATTTACGATTACAACATACCGGCTACATTTCGTGAGCAAGATACATTTGTACTTTCCAAATCCAAATTCGTTAATTAATTAATAATAAATTATTTTAACTGCACTATGTCAATACACTAAAGATCTATTCAAGAGAATTTTCTAGTAGTACGCTGCTTGGCGCTTTGGTGATACAAAATAGGAATATTCTACATTACAGATATTTACAAAATCAGACTATTACATTCTATTGTTAAAATGATTGATAAGTATAACAACAAATCAGACAAAAATATTATTCATAAAAATATCTAGACGTTTCCTTGCCATACCTACCACAAGTAACAAATATACATACAAATCATTTAATACACCTTTGTAGGTTATATAACCAAAGGACAAATAATTTGTACAATCTACTGAGCGTGTACTGACACATGCTTTTGTCACGTTATGATTCAGTTAGTTGTTAATTTGCAATCATTCGTTACTATCTCGTTAATAACTCCTATGAATTGAACATATACAAATTAAATTTACTAAACAAATTCATCACAGAGATTAATTGTTAGCTCCCGACTGTCGCGACCGAAGCATATTTAAGTAGACGTCGCAGTGGGCTTACTCTTGAATCTCATTGAATGGATCGACATACAGTATTGGAATCTGAGTTCTATAATTTAAACACGACGAAACCGATGTGAATATATCGTTAGCGTTGTGTTTAAATTATAGAACTGTCAAATTTCAATCCAATCCCAATGTAGATCTATAAAATTAGATTCAAGAGAAGGCCTACGGGGCATGCGAGTTACATCGTCTTCTTAAGTATGTTGGTTGTGACACTATCATTTCCACTCTGGCTCTTCCATTCTACAATAAGAATAGCGCAAGTCGAACGATAGAGGTGCGTAATGCGATTTTTCATATTTAATTTGAACAACGTAAAAATTTACTTACGTAGTTAGAGTGTAATTTTTTAAACACGAAACAAATGTATCGTTACACATATTGTAGTAATAACATAGTTTTTTGACAATACTAAAACAACCACGAATTTCAAGGCCAAAAAGTCTTTAAGCAGGTTCATAAAGACTTATGGACAATTTTGAGCAATTTACTAATACGCTTGTCGCGCCGCTATACGCTCCTCTACCCTGAGTTGCGCCGAATATACACAATAGAGAGTGACGAAGCAAGAGAGACTTGTTTTGTATTACACTAATAGCGATAACACATAAGTAATAAGTACACTATGAAACTCGCCGCTGCACACACACACTCAACATATTGTGATGTATTTCGTACATACTCGATAAATACAAAGGAATTACGTATGGAATACTCGATGACAATGACTTGAGATTCAGAATTACAACAATTTTATAATGATAAGTGCAAAGGATATTGGGATTTTACTAAGGAACAATTACGTTAACCAAAGATAAAATTTGGTTAGATGTAAGCGTCTGTATTGTATTAGCATATCGCATATCTGCAGAAGGTAGGGTAAATATTGTTTTATTTTAACTCATTTCAACGACTACTCGTATAAAGCTTAAACAACATATTGATTATTATCTGTACCTCTTCATGGATTTCAATTTACAATATAATAACGGAAAATTAAATGGCAATATTTTTTTATTTGGTTTGTGGTTTCTTAAACCGCGGGTAAAATACCCTCAATGTCTTATGTCTTGTGCGTTTACAATTGGCATTGAAAGTTATATATCAATAAAAACAATATACCTCAAACCTACTTTACTGTACTTTAAAACCTCCATTCGTAATATATTACGTAATATGTCGTATACGACAAATATAGAAAACGACAGGCGATTCTCACACTGCACTTCACCGCATAGATGCTATTGTATGCTAATATTTAAATTTTAAACGACTTCAAAAACAGTGAGGTGCAATTCCGTCGAATTGAGAAATTATTGACGTTGTTTTTTTTTTATAAAATAGAATTATCACACAACGGAGACATATCATGTTCTACTTTTAACAGCTTATAGTACAGTGTGATTCGCTTTATAATTTGCATTCCCACTGCAGTAGCTACTAAAGTTGTCAATAGCCTCCCACATATTTCTCAAGTTCCATTCTATTCTGTAAAGACAGCAAACATAATATTTATCTATACATTTGCATTATCATTAATCACTCCGGCGTGGCGGCGTCCTGCGCGCGCGCACGTAGCCGCTCCATGACGCACGCGAGCGCGGCCTCGGTGCTGTCGACCACGGGGACGCCGGAGCGCCGCGCGAGGTCCGTGAGGTAGTGCCGCCCGCGGTTGTAGTCCTTCACCGCCGCTTCGCTAAACTAAAGTAGAAAACATTATTATTTATTGATTCAATAATTCAATTAGTAAATAATTCCTGTTATGACGTCACTAGTATGGAAAAAAAAAATACTCTGAATGTCTCAGTCAGTAAAGTGACAGTTACATACATTTCATTTTCTTATTTGTTAATAATTGAAGACATGAATGTATGACGACGTAAATTAGGTACATTGATTCTAGAGGCGGATATTTAATACTTTACGACGTATTGTAAAATGTTTTAGTGACAATTTTCAATTTTCTCGAAATCTGAATTTTGCTACATTTAATTTACTATTATAAATTACTAACAACCCGTTTTAATAAGTCATCTATCTATAACAAAGTTTGAATTATTATAATATATAAGAAAATATTTAATAAAACCGTCAACATACACCACATTTCTTTGTTGACGGCAATCATAGCATCTTTAGCAGCGACAGTCGAAGACCGAATTAATAACACATTTGTACTCTAAGGTTATACATACACTGTGCGCGGCCTTGGGGTCCATGGGCTGCACCAGCAGCACCGTGGCGCCGGGCCGGAGCCCCATGTAGTGGGCGGCGAGCACCATCGCGGCGAAGCACGGCGCCTCCGCGCTGAGGGAGAACACCAGCTGCCGCGAGCCCAGGAGGAGGTCTTCGTCGTAAGTGCCTAGAGACATTCCTTGTTAAACCGTGTTGTAGGCAAAAAAGGGTGTAGCCATTTGGTGCACGTATTTACGTGCACCAAATGGCTACGTATTTTCGAAGACGTTATGTTATTTTAGGTATCCATTTTCCAATAATGTAATTAAAATTTGGACGAGGATAAAATATATTGTAGCTGCAGCACGAAACTGTATCTCACGATTTAGCTATCGTATATTTTGTGTCCCTATGAAAGCTATCTTAAAGACGAATAATATAATAATAAGTTTTAGAACCATTATGGTCCTACATACTAAAACTAATTTATATACGGCTGCCTGCGCGAAGAATCAATGATTACATAAGTAGTTACTAAGTAGAGGTTTAGACATACTCCTTGGGTAATCATATGTCTCTCGAGTACGGCCGTTATACATGCAACGAAGTTAATAAAATACCTTTAAACGGCTGCGGCGTGTGGTCTTCCGTGACCGAATAAAAATCGGACGCGCTCAACCTCTCCGCGACTCGACTGTCTCGCGAGTCGCCGCGCAACTCCACGCTCGGGTCCAGGGGCGACTGCGGCGCGTCAGATCCCGCGGTCACGTGGCCAGGCGCCGCGGTCACGTGGTCGAAGCCCGCGGTCACGTAATCGGACCGCGGCTTCTTGTCCGTGCGCGGCGACTCGGGGTGTGCGGGCGCGGCGCGGCGGGCGGGCGCGCTGAACATGCGCGTGTAGTCGTTGGCCCGCGACACCACGTACGTCACGCCCTCGCGACGCAACACCTCCTCGGGCCGACGGCTGTTGCTCTGAGGGTGAAATATTGAAATTAGTCAAAGAATTAATATTCAAATTGGGAGCCACGGGTAGACACACATATAGACAGATACGTCAAACTTATAACACTCTGTTTTCGTCGGAGGTTAAACACATTGAAGTAAAAATAAAAATAGTAAATTTTGTTTATTTTAGTATTTTTGTACATTGACATTTGACACGCCACTGCTATTTTAGCGCTGAGCATAGTCACATTGATCGGCGGCAAAAATTCAATGATTTCACTCTTCGAATGACGCGGTTTCCTAGAGGGCACCGGTCTTGAAAGGTTAGGGCAATGCGTCACAATATTGGTTTGCGTGGACAATGTTCTAATCATCTAACGACATCATTCGTCACTTCCAATAATAACAATAATAACAGTATTTATTCCATGCTACGCATCGTTCCCGTGGTACTTTTTTTAATTCAAGGACTTTTTGGTTATTACAATTTTGTGCTGTCCCCCGCTTTGCTTGAGGTAAACTGGGTAAATATAGGAATAGGATCCTCTAGCTATACTTTCATAGAGACAACAATATATAGAAAAAAACTTTGATCGCGATTTACTCGAAGACCTCCAAGCTGGCCGACTTAATCTTAATGATGTATGGCCTTAATGAAATAAAAGAAAAAAAAAACCTCCAAGCTAGTGGAAGCTCCAGGAGAAGGAAGGAAGGCAGTAATGCCCCCGACAAAATAATTGTTGTAATACCTCCAAAAAAAAAAAACATTACTCACTGGGAAGGAGCCGCCGAGGTAGACGTCGTGCGTGGGCGCGCCGAGCATGGCGGGCAGGCGCTCCAGCCGCCGCTCCGTGCCCGGCGTGAACACGGACTCCGCGCTGCTGTCAGACGCCACCTCCGCCGCGCCGCCGCCACCGTTCTGCAAGTGTGAATATACTGGCTTACTCGCAACGTTGCGTTGTGGTACGCGATCCCGTGAGCCGCAAGGCCGGTACAAAGACTAGTGTCCGACCGAATGTTCGGTTTCATTTTCGGCCGAGTTTCGGTTAAAAATCAAGTTTCGGCG
Source organism: Celastrina argiolus (assembly GCA_905187575.2). Classification (NCBI taxonomy): domain Eukaryota; kingdom Metazoa; phylum Arthropoda; class Insecta; order Lepidoptera; family Lycaenidae; genus Celastrina; species Celastrina argiolus. Next base: position 9,318,518 of record LR994584.1, read on the forward strand.
GCAGTTTCGGTTTCGGACAAATTTTGGCCGAAACTTTTGCCGAAACCGAAACTGATTTCGGAAGGTATCGTGCACGCTCGCCTTACTTCGATTCTCGCGACAATACATTGGCTGACGACGGCGCTGCAGTCTTTACCCTCAACACTATCGAGAATCGAATCAGTTCCATCTCAACGGCTTTTGAAATTCTATCTAACCCACCAAGGATTCCTTTGAAACTAACCAGGATAAAGAAAATCGTAAGTACGTAACTTTTTGTACTCCCGACCATATCAATCGACTGAGAATGAAAATAAACAAACGTCCATTTATTCTGAACTATGCGGCACTATTGAATCTGAATCAAAATCGAATCACTTAAGAGAGTTAGGCTAACGATACAATGCTAACTTTTTAGCCGTTTCATTTTTGCTAAATGATAAAATAAACTCCCACACCGATTTTGGTGTCTGCAGCCGGTATCGTTGCTAGCTATGTAAGAGATATTTTTATTAGTGCCCGAGTGTGTGCGTCTACTATCTTTCCTTGCCTCTCGTAGCACAGTGGGATGGACCCGACATGACCGTCGAGAGGATAGCCGCCACAGGACTGACCTTCGACGCATGGATCATCGATATCGTCAGAAATCGTCAAAAAAGGACTACATTTTTAGTTGTTCTTACGCGGGGATCGATCCAACGTAAATCACTGGAGCACGGATGCGTTATTTTGTTTACGAGACCTATATACAGTTTTTTTTAATTATTGTATGGGCAAATTTATGATGTTGGGGCATTTTTCATACAAACATGAAAGTCAAAAGTACGTATTTCAGCGCTGGTACTTTCACAATATACTCTACATAGGAGGCACATACACACCATATAAAGTTTTTGTCACGAATTTATTTTACACCTTGTATTTCTACTACTATAAAACTACAACTTTTCAGTAGAGTAAAAGAGAATTAGTTTTTATTATGATATTGATTTTTATTTAAATGAGGTTCAGTTAAGTATTATATTATATCTGGCGTGTATTAATCTAAAGTATATATAAAACTAGCTGTTCCCGCGACTTCGTTCGCGTGGTTTTTGAGCGACTTAAGCCGTTTATGCAGCGCACGCAATGAAAGTCCCCAAGTGTAATTAATTTTCCCCGTTTTTGCAACATTTCTCACTGACGCTTCGCTCCTATTGGTCGCAGCGTAATATTATATAGCCTAAAGCCTTCCTCTATAAATGGACTATCCAACAAAAGAAGAATTATTCAAATCGGACCACTAGTTCCTGAGATTAGCGCGTTTAAACAAACAAACAAACAAACTCTTCCGCTTTATAATATTATAGTATAGATAAGTTTTATAATATACTTACTTTAATACAAGCTAGCTATTATCGACAAAACATTGATTGTTTAGATTGGAAAGTTGAGAAGTTAAAGCGATGTTATACTACATTATTTACCTTAGGTATAAACAGAGAGAGCTTCTGTCCGTACGCCCGGAGCCGCGGGTTGTGCACTCTGAGCCCGTTGCTCTCCCGCTGCCCGCCCACTCGCTCCGCGCCGCTCGCCGCCTCCGACCCCGCTTCCGCTTCGCTGACGCGGGTCTGATACTCTGCGATACAAGTAAATATTATAAAAAATGGAATTAGTTGCCGAAACTTCGTCGGCCTTTTTAGACTGAACACAAAAACATAATTTACTAGGTAAGTACTTATTTTATTTAGCCTCTTTTTTTTTAACAAAATATACTCAGAGATAAAGGCATTTATCGTTTATGCGTAAAAACTTAACAAATACAGTTTACTCACAATAATTTTCCTATTTTAACATTTAATAGGCTAAATACGATACGACATTGAAACGTGTAAACCGTGGAAACATGTTTAACTTAGTTATCATTAACAACTATCTACTTTATTTGTTTACACTATGATATAATTAGTGTCAAGCATAAATAAGCGGCTGTGAATTTCCCATTGCTACTTCAATAGCCGTGAATGTGCCACACATAAATTTAGCTAACCTTATTTTCCCACAAGAGATAAACAAATTCTTGATAAAGTAATTTAATAATCAACAGATTGTGCGTCTCCAATAAAAATAAAATTTCCTTTCAAATATTATCAATATATTTGATGTGTCATCATAATATTAAGATAATATAATGATGAATGTTCTTTGATTTTCTAATACAATGAAATAAAACATTCTGAATAAGCTTTAAATGTTTGCAAATTATTAAAAGAAGCCAATCACACATTAATTTAATTCACACTCAAAATATATAAGTAAATCATTAACACGCAGAGTAGCAAAATTAAACCACTCAAATGAATAGGAAAAACATGTTTATTATAATATTACGGCGAATAATTAATTTATACTAAGTAATTGATAAGTGATGTATCTTTATGAAGTACAAATTTTGTATCTTTTTATTTACTTTACTAAACATAGAAAATAGAGGTGTGTATCGGTCCCGTGTATAGAGTTTACTGTGAAAGTACCGGCGCTGAAAGATACAGTACCTTTTTTACTTATTGTATGGGCAAATTTATGATGTTCAGGCATAGAAACATGAAAGTCAAAAAGTCTTTCAGCACTGGTATTTTGACAGTAAACTCTACATATGAGGCACATACACACCCTAAAGTATTACCACTTATTTTACACCTTGTTTATAGGTAATATTCGATTACGATTCTCATATACATAACTTGGGTTTATTATATATTTTACCCCATAAGCAACCTCCCGCGTGTTTCTAATCTATAAGAGTTAGATACTTTTTATGATACTTTGGTACTGTTAAATACTCCATATATTTATATAAAGCAAACAGACTATACTTTAGGAAGCTAAACAGCTTTTTGAGCAATAATTATTCAGTACTAGCTGAGCCGTGCCCACTTCGTTGAGCATACAAACCGTTTAAACCTTCCCTGGACTTCCACGAATAATTCAAGACCAAAAATAGCCGAATCGGTTCCGCCGTTCTCGAGTTTTAGCGAGACTAACGAACAGCAATTAATTTTTTTATATAAGACTAAATAAAAAAAAAAGCTTATGTACTTCAATTATATAGCGGTATAAAAAAACAGTGACAAATATTTAAAATGTAACAAAATCGTGTGAGGGTATAAGCGATGAACTGTAAGCGTTTTCGTGCTAACACACCGGGCGGCGGGTGGGGCGCGGCTATCAAGTCGCGGAGCGTTCGGAACGCGCGGCACACGCGCGCAGCCATACTCGAGCCGGCCGACACGCGCGTCCGTCCTTACATAAACGTCATTTTATACAATACTCATTACCACTAGAACTACATTTTTAACTTGACATTTAGGTATACTATAATAAAATTAGTGATTAATCATTCTTCTTTTTTTTGTACCAACGTAACCACTAGACCCCTTTCCGTAAAAAGAAATCCCCTAGCCGTTTTTGCGTAACAAACAGAATGTTAATCGTATCATTTAAAATCGACAAAGAAAAAGGGTCAATATTACGTAGACAAGATTTAATTCCACTAATTACCGCGGGACTTTTATCACGGAAAGGACTCTAACATAATTCATAAATTTTATATTTTAAATGTTGAAGATTTACATACCAGCATCAGCGGCGAGCTCGGCCACTGCCGCACAGAAGGTTTCAAAGTCCACGGTATCAGCATTGGACGGTAGGAAGCGATCGGCGATATCTCGCGGTGCTCTTGTCGCCTCTTTCAACGCCTCCACGGCTCTCGCGCGAGATAGGTTAGCGTTACGCCCGCCCGCTGCATCAAACGCGCGTTTCAAACGCAGTATGGTGTGACCGAGAGACTGTCGCGGGTGCGTTCTCGCGCCTCGTAAGACTGCGCGAGCGCAGCGTAGAGCGGCGGGGATGTCCGTGAACGCTGGCAGACCCCGCCTCTCCACCGCCTCCTGTAACGTAGCACGTGCCCGCGCCAGTTCTATGTATTCTCTGAAACATCGCAAACAGTTAATTGATTAGTATATTATCTAACATATGTATAAAGCAGCAAACACAAACTTTTTATATTATAAATAGTATGCTCGGTCTCGCTATTTACAGCATAATCAAAAAAAAAATCCGTGGACCTGCTTCACGTGGGCGTAGATTCTACAGTCATGCAAAAATGGCGGTCCCCACATTACAAAAGAAAACACTCACTGGTCAGAAATTGCCTCATCGCCGATCTTCTGGTGTCGATTATACGGCCTTAACACAAGCAGCAGATCCCGGGGTGCGGCCGCCAGATGCGCGGCCTCGACGCTCGCCGCAACCGCGCGCGTCTCGCTGTCCAGTACGAACAGAAACGCGCGCGCCTCTGCCTTAGCCCGATGCTCCACTTCTATTAGCTCCGTCGACCAGTCGTCCACTTGCTGTAGAAATAAAATATTATTATTCTAAAAGTTATACAAAGGGTGACTTAATTTTATTTCTTTCATCGTTACTTCGTAAAGAATTATATTATGTAAAATAATTGTAGGAAACGTGTATCTGGTAAAAGGGTATGGGTATTAAACCTGTACTTTGTTTTTATATAAATAAAAAATATGTGACACACTAACATAAATGTTTAAGCTCGTACCTTTACACCACGCGTTTCGTGTTTATTACCAAACGCATGTCAAACCTGATATGTCTGTCAGTGATAAACTCGTATCAGAGATAACAAAGCACAATCGTTAACTTGTTTCAGATTCAATAGAACGTGTTCAATCTGAGCCAAATTAAAGCAATCTGTCACGTTATAGACACAATCTGTCGAACGGGCTCTATCAAATTTAGAATTCCATGCATTGCTTTAGAGTACGGCCACTAAACAGGCGGCACAGGCGGCGCATGCGGCGATACAATAACTGAAGATTGTTTGATCGATATTGATAATGCCGTGTTTTTGTCAAAACATAGTTCGATGAATGGTCAAAAGCTTTTTTAGTCCAGTTTTAGTCCAAATGGAATGAAATCCATGCGTCAAATAGACGCGCGCAGTTTTACTTAGTTATATGTGCCTCCATTTGGCCGTAGACTGAATAGCCGTATCGTTGGTTATCTTTCGTCAGATACATCATACTATATAGATTTACGTTCTCCGCTATCGAACTTGAGATAATAATATAGCTCTACATAACAGCCAAAGATTTTTAACCGACTTCCAGGTAATGCCGGCTATGTCAAGCCTCGAATACAATTCGTTATGCTTGTGGCTGTCGCTGTCCCCGCGTTTTGTGGCCGAATCGACTCGTTATAGATAGTTATCTACCTTAATTTTTTTCCTTTAACTGGCCGGGAATGTGATCATGTGATCATTTATAAATATGTAACAGTGTAAATTTAATTCGCGGTGTAATCATTGAGTTATCAATCAACAAGTATCATGTAATTGCTGTAATGTGCTGTATACTTTTATGTATGGTAATGTATTGAAAGTTGTACTGAGTGATCGACATGCTATGGTTATTTGTAATCAGACATTTTTTCACTTAACAACCTTCATAATATCTTCTTATAGTCTTACGGCCAAGTTTAGAAATTGGTTACTTGACTGTATTTTCTTTTACATAAATAATGCATAATACCTGACTTTGTAACATCGCAAAAGCATGGTTGGTATATTGGTGACTTTCATATTATGAGGCGTTTCTCAAGACTTACTAAAGCGCCGCAGATTCTTTAAAACTATTGATAGTATACAGTGCCTTTTACTAATTTTAACTGACTTCCAAAAATGAGGTGGTAATATTTTGGCTCTTTATTTCCAGAAATGTAACACAGCACCATCTATTTATGCAATGAAAAATTACAGTCAATTATCAAATTATGTATTACGGCTTTGTGTAATAGAAGCACAGAATTTTTATTTGCAATATTGATAAAATAATATTAATTAGTATCTTGATAATATTGTTATCACTGGCAAATATCAGATTTGTCCTACGAATGTTGTACAATATAAATAACTAAATGACTGTGCAACTTATGTAGGTAATCTTTGTATTAGTCCACCTACACCTACATCTAATTTAAAATCAAATTAAGCATGAAGAATTCGAGTGCCCACGATTGTGTAATGCTTACTGACGTAAGCTGTCTTAAATGGAACTATTTTTACTTGTGTAAAAACAATTGAAGACATGAATCGATGAAGGTGATATGTCGCAGAAAAAAATCCCAGAAAATTGATTTTGAATTGTCACATGAACATTTTAGGATATGTAGTAACGTATTAAGTACATTAATCCTACAGACGGATCTTTAGATTAATGTACTTAATACACGACGTATTCAAAATCATAATTTACATATCACCTTCATCCATTCATGTCTTCAATCGAAATGAAGCTAAAATTATTTCAACAGTTAATACCTATATAAAGTCGTAAATATGTTGTACAATTTAAAAGTGAAACCTAGAACCAGAGATATTTTTTATAGGTCTTGTCTCGATATGTCACTTTCCTTCCATCGGTAATGCATCTATGCTTAGAACCTGTTTTTTAATATCAGTCATGAAAATTACTGCCAAATATCATTCCGTCTCTACAAAGACAAAGGCAGGCAAAGAAGGAAGAGAGGTGAAGTGCCCAGAAATGTAATTTTACTGAGATAAATAATAAACAGTCTACATCAAAGGTGTCTCTTACGAAAGTGGGCTAAATTTGTAGTTTTTCATTCGCGGAATGGAAATATTTATAGTTATCTTAAAAGTGAAAGTAATCTAGCATGTTTCTGTTATTGCATAGCTCATAGCGAGTGTCACTAGCCAATACAAATTATAATGAACAACTTTACATTTTTTCACACTGATTATATATTTTTTAGATCTTAACCCTCGGTTTCTGAAAGGACGATCAAATCGTCGATCAGCTCACATTTGAGTTAAACAAGCCATTCTGAACGCTCATTGGTGACAGCAGATGAGCGGATAAGTTGCTGCGAGTGATTTGATCATCCTTTCAGAAACCGGGAGTAACTTTACCAGTATTGAAATATTTCAACCAAAAGGAATGCAATTGACGGTAAAGTTCATCACACGTTGTCATGACAATGTAATTGGATCCGGTAGGTGGCGCTGCTGTCGGTGCGTCAAGAAACTTCATTCTATAGTCAATTTATACACTAAAACCTTCCAGGAAAATTACTCTATCCTTAGGTGAAAATAGTATGAAGATCGGTGCAGTAGTCTTTATGTTTATTGCGAACAGACAGACAGGCAAACACGGCCGAGTGCACGGCCCAAATGTGAATAATTTTCCCCGTTTTTGCAACATTTCTCACTGACGCTTCGAGCGTAAAAAGCATGAAAACACCACCACCACACAAGCAATAATGTTAACACGATCGTGCAAAGTCCCACCACCATGCAGGTTGCAAAACTCGACGCGCGTTTCGCTCCGACCCCGGAGCATCCTCAGGATGTTGACTCTGCGAACAATGTTCGCAGAGTCAACATCTTTTGTTTTTTGCTTGCGAGTGTACGCATAAGCAGTGTGGGAGGAGGGAGGTGCATCAAACGCATGCCTATGCGTACACTCACTCATCTGCTTGCAGGTTGTGGTTATAATTGTTTCGCGGGATATTGCTAGATATAATATATTTAAATTGTATATGTCAGGTTCTTTTTAAATTTTTGGTCTATCAGATTCGATTTCTAATCTAAGTCATAAAATATTAATTTCGACCAAGTTAATGTGTTGATTTCATTTCTTTATTACGAAGGAGCATTATACTACACACTTTTGTTGCCGTTTCAGCTCTCTTTTTTTATTTCAATATACAATCTTTTTAGCTTTAGATCTAGAAAGATTAATCACTCACCGGGTTAAAGTATGTGATGCCCATATCCTTCAGCATAGGTATCGCGATGTCGGACCTCCACGTGGTGGGGTTGCACGACCCGCCCAGGAACACCTCGCAGGGGGGCGGCGACGCCTCGCTGCCTGTGCAACGGTTATTATTAACTAACAATATAAAAAACATACAACGAGAAATGTAAAAGGGTCGGCGTAAGACGGCAAATATGTTGTACAAATCATTGAAGCAATAAATCTTACAAAACAATCTGCAGAATCACGATTTAAAAGAGCATAGCAGAAATGAGACTTAGAAAAAAGACAAGAAATAAAAAGGCTCCAAATCTTCATCCCTGTAGCACTCCTGAGAGTAACGGCATTGGATTCAAAGCCAAACTATGTAATTAAAATTGTCACTTAATAAGTGTGTGTGTGACAAGTGATTCATTAATATAATATTCCATTAATGTTTTATGCATGCATTTAATTCATATAAATAAATGAATAGCGTTTTTCGAGACCTTGTAACGAGATACCAAATTTAATGATTCTAGGTTAACAGGAAGAGCCTTAAAGAAACTAATTAAACGGTAAACCACGAAAATAATATTTAATTAGTTATTATAATTATTATATACACTTTCTCATTGCAAAGTTATATTAATTAGGTAGGTACCTAATCCTTTTTATCACCAATTTTTTCGAAGTTTTGGCAAAACTATTTTCCATCTATGTTTGAATTATGATTAATGACACAGTATTAAGTATACTCAAGTGATATCATGAGATAAATATAAATTGATGCAGTTTAATTATAACTGAAAAGTATTTTGATATATTGGCCGATAAGAGGCCGCGCTGAACAAAGTAATATATATCTTCGGTCCCGTTTCGTCAGGAGGTTCAACGACATGGAATGACATCATCAATATTTTTTACACTTTAAGACTTGCTTTAGATGCGTTTTCTCACACATTTTTCTCATGATTATTCGTCAGAATTATTATTCAATTATAACTTAAACTTAACGGTATAGTTATTCCGTTTGGGGAATGATGTCATCCACCAATGCTTCTACTTCCTAATCAACCAGCTGAAAAAGTCAATGCGTTTCATCAATGACGGTCGCTCTCCCTTCACTTTTTGATGTCATTCGGTGATCACATTCGGTTCCACTTTAGGCCTTATGTGATATTTACTAGAGATTTCAAGTAATGATACTATATGACGGAGTTATCATCAAAGTTCATTGAACCCCAATGATGAGGATGACAAGTCGTAACAATTAACAATTTTACCATATTGCTATTAATAATTTTTATAGCTTCTCGGACGGTGCCATTTTAACATTTATGATAGTTTGTTTGTTCTTCTTTTCGACAATAACTAATTCCTCATCCCATTATTTTTAATTGGTTTTCTTTTTTATTCGATGTGTCAATTCTGTAACCACTACTGTCTAAGATACAATGCGGTTCAATTGATTTATGAACATGACTTTCATTCTGGCTCTTTACATCTACTTTACAGTGACTTGATCACTATTCAAAATAGAACAGTAGGTCAAAGCAGGAACATTGGAAATTTCCGTAAAGTAATCGATTGTCAATTGTATTGGAGCTGTCATGCTTTTCATACAATTATTATTCGTTAACGTTACTTTAGGGAGCTTTCAAATGTTCCTGCTTGGCCTACTGAACTATTGATACTAGAGTACCTAATAACTACGTTTCGGCAAGTTTCCGTGTAGGTAGAGATTTGACGCAGTATGCATAATGTGTTGCCCACACCGCTTCATAATCGTATAACAACGAAGACTGTATATATCATACCTACTTACCTATTGTACGTCAGATGAACACTATACATACATAGCCATGCATATCATGCGTTTAACCCTCACTTTGAAATCTGTCAATGTCTAAATATAGCCTTTACGTAGTGGATTTTATCGAGGCAATGCATCGAGATGTAAGAGATTAGAATAGACAAGGACTACGTAGTTGTTGGTTACCATGCTTAACTTGAATGGCACCAACATATCTGTAAGTTTCTTTTACTGTCTTGTCTGTCTTGAGAAACTTATAAACATAAAATGAGACGTTGTAAGCAATTAAACAAATGTGCTCACAGAGTCATAGTAGAATTCACATGAAAACATCTAAAATTACATACCTACATAGTAACGATACCGTTTTTTATTAGACTTAGAATTATTATGTAAGTACTCACAAAAATAGAAACATGAGATTTATTTCATTTTGTTTGGAGTGAGTCATCGTCATAAAAATCAAATATACGACTATCCTTATTTCCTTACTAATATTACAAGCGTGAAAGTTTGTAAGTATTGATGTTTGTTGCTATTTTGCACAAAAACTACTGAACAGATTCTAATATATTTTCTATGGCAGTAGATTAGGCTCTGGTTAACATATAGATTATTTTTTGTTGCAGCAAGATGTATCTTTCCCGTAGATTTTTGTAAAAGTTTTGTGACATTGGAAAAATGGTGATTATGATGTTTGTGACTTGTTCACAGAAAAAATCTTCAATTAAGATTTTTGATTAAATTCTTTAATATGGTAGTACTTTAGGCTCTGGATTATAAGGTAGAATACATTTTATTCTAAAAGTATAGTGCTTTCCGAGGTATACCTACTGTATTTACACAAGCAGAGAGGCGGGAAAAAGCTAGTCCATCATAAAAGGCACAGGTGAAGGATTATGCAATACAAAGAAATGTAGCAAAACAACAAAATCATAATCAACTTTTAAAATTATAGAAAATGTCTTGTGATCTACAAGTAAACATATTATGACTCTATCTTCATTTCAGTTCTTAATTAATTAATCGTTTAACAGATAAAAGCAACGAGAGGAATGTCTGCAAAATGCTGGAAGCAATAAAAATTATTAAAAGTGCCTAAGTCAATTATTACAGCTTCCTATATCTATGTACTACTCGTGTGTAAACAACACTAATTTAAACCGCGATATAGGTAAATATAAACGATATAAAATAGTATGCCTTCAACAAGCTTAAAAATTTGCAAAATATTAACTGTCACGTTATATCAACAACAGAAAAACAATGATCCCAAATCAGGAAGAAATTGTCCTTTTTAAAACCTCCAAATAAAGAGCAGCCAAAAAACCTACCTACTAATTTAAAAAAAAAACCTTTAAAGGAGATAACCTAAACTTCCGCTTAGCAGATCTTCATTTAACAACACATGATCTAAATTAAATATGAACTCAATATAAATAGCTACCTAATAAGGACATTATTTGTGAAAAGTATTGATAAATAATTAATTAAAGCCTCTTTGAAATTGCTTGATTTAATGCTAATGCCACAAATGAGTTTTTCAGAGAGTATGTTGACTAAGACGACATTTAAACATTTTACTCAAACGTAAACAAAAGTAAAGTTATGCAGTCAACTATGAAGCTGCGTATCACACGAGTTGTTGGCCCTATTTTACAAATAGGTTCGGGCACGCAAAAGAAGCACTGTTAATTGTTAGCAATTGTACTGTAGCTGGACACGCAAAGTCGTGGGCTGTTATACAATCTGATGGCAAATTGAACGAGATTTAATGCTTCAGAGTTTAGACATGTATAAACTACAATTACCTAGTCGAGCGATACATTTCAAACAATTTGCCACCTTTATTGTGACAAGTTAATAATGTCGTAAGGTCGATAAGTGCATTATCACCATCAGACTTTGTGCGAGATATTTTTCGTGTAAAAATAGATCTTAGTTTCAAAAATACTCAATGAACCAAATCGTAAGGTATTGACCTACATGACCTACATCGAATACGATCAATTGAGTTCTCACTCGATCAGCGTAAGTACATTAGGCACTATAGTAGTACACATGAGTAATAGCTCCTTAGTTTAGAAAGTAATGCTATAAGGTGAACGGTCTGTTCTCTGTACCGAAGGTGGCAATCGATAATGATTGATGAGCCCCAGCGTGGGCAGCTAGCACGACGGTGAATTCTTAACTACATAAACCACCTACTTACCGTATAGTTTCCAAACATAGCCGCTAACCATATGCGGAAAACCCAATTATATTCGAATACCTAAATTAGAAAACGATGACAACACACCGATTTCGTTAGGAGCACTGGACACAACACTCGTGACACTACAGAACTTTGCACTAAGATAAAATGAATCAAAACATCACCTACGACAATTTGCACAAGACACCGTTAACATCACATCACTAAAATAAATCGTAGCCAAACGACGGAATACGAAACACATCCCGAAATAAACATAAACAAAGCTGTCAACAAACGGACTAAACATCCCTCCGCCGAAACACATACTATAATATACATTACGCGGTTTGTAGTAAACGTATTTACGTCACTCAATGGTCAAATCACTCGAGTCACATAGATGATAAATGGTCGATAAAACGGGATACTGGCTGGTGTGCGAGAGAGGTTTAATTTAAGAATAAAAAATGTTTACGAGATTTTGAGACGCACAGGGCACGATCATTGTGGTAGGCGGCATGGTTGCAGTTGTATGACACTCGCGCCCGCGCGCGCTGTCCCGCTGTACGGTCGGCGTACAACTGGCGACCGCCGCCAACTCTACGTCCGACTACTAGCCAATTCCGCATTTTAAAATATTCCGTTATACCATACCACTACACATGACATGACTATCATCACTGTGATCATGATATTCGATTGATCCGCTAGTTAATCTCTTCATATCCAAGGTTTTTGTGTACTCTACGAGCGAATTTGGTAGCGCCTGGCACAAAAACAAAAATTACCTAATAGAAATTAAATAAATAATGAAGTTATTTTTTAAATCCGATATATCCAGTTGTAAATTCTGGTTTCAAAATATAAACAATCACCAGGACCAACAAAAATAACACGAAATAATTTGTCAATAATATAAACAATCTTTATAAAATAACACTTGCTAATGGCTGTTACGATGAATACTATCTTAGTGCATCTATGGAAATTGGAGACATAGCAATTTCCAGACCAATAGAAGCCTGCAGCAGTTAATAAATAACATACAGGCAAAATACTGAAACGCTAATTAAAGTCTAGAGCCATCCTACTCAGAGGCTGTTACTGTCACTGCATGGCGAAATGACATTGATCAGCAAATGTAAAATGGCAAAATGTTTAGCACGTGACTTGAGCGCCACCACAACTATCTTAGTATTCGGCGGATCATTGATAATGAAATTCTGAATGTCACAGCAAGTGCTCAAGGAGGCCGATTTGTTTTTGGAAGTGAAGTGGTTTTTATACGCATACGTATCATTCGATAAAAAACTATCAATTCCTGATAATGAGGATGTGTTTCCGGAAAATATGTATGCGTCATACACGAATAATGTTTAGGGTCACAATCAAAATAATCTCGAAGACTGAATCATTATATTATGTATGTATAAAAAAAATGATTTACACAGAAAATATAAAACCGACCCAAGCACGAGTCAGACTCGCGCGATATGGGTTCCATACAAAATCATACTAGGTATGTGTAAACTTCACGATTCATGAGATACATCTCAGTCTGGACATATATACGTAGGAGGTAGGATCCCGTTTTACCCTGTACAGATTTACCCTTTGCCGTTTTACCCTGTAGAGAATAAAGATTTTCTTAAAGTACTATACTAGGGATTCTCAATGTGGGTTTCGTGGAACTTAGGGGTTTCGTGGAAGTGTCATGAGGATTCCACTAAAATTATTTATCATTTTATAGTTACCAAGAATTCAGCCCGGACTAGGGCATGGGCATGCTGTGGAGTAAACTGTGAAAGTACCAGCACAGAAATACTTACTTTTGACTTTCAAGTTTCTATGAGAAATGCCCCAACATTATAAATTTTCCCATACAATAACTAAAAAAAGTAACTGTTTCACCGTTGGTACTTTTACAGTAAACTCTATATACGGGATCCATACATAGTACACACCATAAAGTATTATGACTTACAGCCTGTATAAAACATAAAAACAATTCATTAACTACTCTTTACCTACCTCTAATTAATCCTAAAAATGGCAACTAATATTTATTAAACATTTTGCAATGAAGTCATAACAACTTAGGGTAATATAAGATGGCAGTCATTAATTATATTATCATTATCAAATGCAAATCATTGCCACAAAAAAAAACAATGAAGACATTTATAAATATAGAATTGCAAATGATTTTAAATTTTCATCACTTTTAAATACAATAAATTTACATACAGAAAACAAGTATTAACCAAAAAAGAGATAAGATTAAAAGTCAAGAATCTACGTGAAAAATAGTCTCTTCAACACATTCAACAAGAAATAAATAGGTGCTAACAATAAATGAAATAGGGGTCAACAAATAAAGAACTTTTTTGTCAAAGCAGATAACAAGCATAGCGGAGAATGCTGGTGTTCTCCTTCAGAGGAAAGCTTTTTTTGCCTTTTGTCTTCCTATTGCACCTCCTGTGTAGCCAGGATCGATAGTAGTAACCAACATGCTAGATCTATCTTGGGACCCGTAACGAAATTAAACAAAATAATGAAGGACGTTTAGGAAGTGTTTAAGTTTCTCTCCCAATGCAAAGCGGTAAGACCACAGTAGTACCTAGCATGTATTTGGACGAATGTGTGTAAAAGGTAACTGAAACCGATAGGAATGGCTGTTTAGGAACGGGGAACCCTACGCTCCACGCACTGCTACATTATTACTTGAAATTGAGTCACTATTAACGAAATAGACTTTTATCAGAAAGCGATAAATTCTCCACTTCCCAGAGTACTACGCCTAAATCTATGATATTGATCATAAACAATTAAAATTTTCTAATGAAAAATGATTCCTGACTTCGCCTTAGACGGGTCAAAAGGCAATAAATTTTCGAGGATACTGTCACCAATTTTTCAAACTAAAACCACATTAGCGAAACGTGAATTATCATCAGAAAGATATTCTTTTAATTCGTGGCTTTGGGAGTATGTTATTTAAAGGCTCTTGATAACCCTTAAGTATACGAATCGTTTGCTAATGAGGACAGGTCGTACATCGTAATATCTTATACGACCTTGCGATTACTGGTTTGCATTTACATAAAAATGATTTCCTCAGTTTGTATGAAAATCACATGTTTCCTATTTCGTTGAGTCGTTCGACGATTCTAATTTGCAATTTTCTATATTATTTTATTTATAAAAATTATATTCTTTTCTAAAACGTAGGTCTGCGGGCTGGGTTGTCTATTTTTACAAACCCACCAAATATTAGCTACCTGCTTTTTTGGTTAAATAACGACTAAAACCAAAATTGTAACTTTCTATCAATGTTATATTATTAAAAAAAAGAAAATGTCATTTATACGCCTTTACTACTTATGAAGAAGAAAGATTTGATTCTTTGCTTGTTAGTTGGTAAGCATAGGTTTCGTAAATACTGTGTAGATTTTGCAGAATTTTCGTACAGACACGTAGAACGACTGAAATACTACGGGATATCACGGAGTATAACATAGGTTACTTTTTTATTGCGGATAAATGTACGATTCCTGTGGATTTTTTGAGCGGACTAAGTCGTGCGCCACATCTCGCAATGTCATAACAATAATGTTACCACCCCTATTGGTAACAATCAGATGTATGTTTCGGTTTGGCTCTATCTTCTATGTATCCTGATTCCTGGCTCATCGCGACTTCCGCGCTGTTTATAGCAGACGGAAGAGCCGGGAAGGCCACGCAAGCAGTTTATTTAGCTTTGTTTGTTTATGCTACTGAAAAGGATTATGCGGAAATGGGGAGTTGTTTTTCGTAAATTTTTATGTCATAAAATAGGCACATGCACGTTTAAAGCTCTAATTTTATACTATAGTATTAATGTATGAGTTTTAGGTACTTTCGTCACTAATTGTTAGTTTTAGAGCATATGTATTAAAGTTTTAATACCCGGTTTCTGAAGAATGAAGAGACGATATTGGTCAGCTAAACTAAATTTAGTTTATATTGACACTTTCTTGTTAAAGTAATTCACACAAGCTAACGGATCAAAAGTGTTGAATGAAAAATAAACTAAACTAACACCAACAAATCACCTCTGAAACCGGGCAAAAGTAGCGAAGTTGTTGGAAAAGTCTCAAAATACCAATGAATGTCGATCGCAACGTGTTGAAATAATTTTCGTGGAAACGATTCATCAACCTTATCACACATGATTTAAATATTCAGTTTAACGGAAGTTCCTACGACTAGTTTGGCAAAAAAATCAGGACAAAAAACCTAATTGTGTGTCATACTTCCAAACGTTGCCCTTTTAGTATCGCATTTTGGCACACCTACTTTATTGTGCTACCCATTAACACTGAACGTTCATGTGACAATTTGACATCGATTTTTTTTACAGATGCTATTGATTTAGATGAAGCTATAAATAACTGAGATGCGCCAGGGGATGACGCAAATCCAACGCTAATTCCACATCACCCGTCATAACTTCAAACAGAATTGTTTAGTTTATATCATTCAATCAGAGGAGAGAAAAGGCGTAAATAATTTAAAATTCGTTGAATATTCTACAGCATAATTTATAATTGGTATAAAAGTCGATGTTCTAACGAAAAATCATAAAAAAACTCAATATTTTACATACTGCGTTCGCGAGTGAATCACTCTCGAGTCACGATGGAGCAATTTAATAAATTGATAGGTCATTTACAGTTAATATGATTGGTACTGACATCACCTATGACCGCTGAATTGATTTATTACAAAAATTTAATTAATTTGAGGTTATGAGACATTGAGGCATCACCGTCTTGCGTCAATGAAAAACATAATATACAAATATCCTAACTGCAGTGTGCATGTCAAAAATACATACTATAGTAAAGCAAATCTTCGCTATAAGTGTTTCATGTTCTTTAAATAAGCATATTAATGCATTCGAGTTATATTTACTACTTTGTGACAAAAAAAACGTAATGCTAAAATATTAATGGAAGAATGTTTAAAATAATTTTGATATTTTTTCGCTTGTTTTTTCACATTCCATTCGATTGCACTATCTAATTTACGACAAGCAATAAGGACACATTTCACGTTGCCTCTCTCGATAATCTCCTTCCGCGACAAAATTAGTTGTTTAAGGTCGGCAGCGGAGACAGCGTTTCTCTCGCAAACACCTCGTCATCAGTGACTAAGTTTCCACACGGTACCAATCCCGAAATACCCGGAGCGGTATCCCCGAGTAAGTTCACTGTCGCCGGTGGCCCACGCTTTGTCTGCTGTTACTTGCAGCATTTGCAGGGTTGATAACTTTCAAGTTTCCTTGTTGCAAAAAAACAGAGTTGATAACTTTTGAACTTTTCTTGTTCTAACTCTACGTTTATGAATTGCGTTGCACCTTGTTATTAAATTTTAGTTTATGTGGTCACGAGACAAGCCATGGAGCAAAGCTATCGGAATATTCTGAAATTGTGTTCCAAGATTTAATCCACGCAGAAGATGCTTTAACAACATCTCGGAACCGTCGTGTTTTTATTTCATTTATCACTAGATTTAGATCTACTACTTAATAATTAGTACTACATATTTTCCTTGGCTACCGCACTTACTTTGTTATATTTAAAACCTCAATATTGATTTTAGTCTCAACTTTAAGATCGCAGAAAGGTCGAACATATTTTAGATCTTATTGTATCTTGGTTCATCCAAACCAAAATTTGTTAAGTTCATATTATAGGTATGGACTGTAAAGTAATTATATTTGGCATATAAAATTACGATTAAACTTTGTAATATACCTTTATAAAAAATACAACTTAAAATACATTTACAAATTATATGTAAATTAAGTTTTTGTTTGGCAAATTACATTAACCATATGGATTTAGAAGCATATTTGTAGTTTCGTTTAACTTCGTGTTACAGTTTTAGTTATGACAAGGCCACGGAGATATTACAGTAATTATGTCTTTAAACCAGCCTGCAACTGGCTCTAATGGGATTTTGACCCTCCGGGTTATAAGTATTTTATATTTGTTAACACATAAAATAAAACACTGCTGAAATATAACAATAATTCTTATAGTGAAGGGATTTAAAGGTAAACATGAAAATAAAATAAAATGTAATATTATAAGAACACCAAGTACGGCTTTTGCTCTGGTGAAAGTATTACGGGGGTATGATATCGAATTACTACACCTACCGCAGCATTTCTTTGTAAACAATATATTTTGTTTTTCCTTCGGGCACATATTTTATCATTGATGCATATATGCACATATATCGGATCGATCTACTATATACGATAATACTGTAAAACTTTTTTTAAATCCTTGAAATGTCGCTTGTTTTTTCTTACAATCCCTAGTAGTAGTTGTTGACTTTCTATGAACCATACATTTTTGTCATTCTCTCTTAGTTTTATCTGTTTTTAAAAAACATTAATAATTGAACACTATTTGTACTATGTTCTAGAAAATAAGCGAAATTTCAATTTATCATCGTCTCCATCAAACTCGAACTTTCCCTTAACCCTTTATACCTTAAAACATACCTTCATTAACTGGCTCGTAGCAGCCCTAATTTTACATCGGTCACGCCGCACGCGTGTTTCCGTATTGATCGGCCGTTTAGAATGTATTGTTCTGTACCATACCACACGCGGATTCTATATAAGTCAATGATGTAATGATCGATATATCAAAGCTTTAATTTACGCCGTCGTGTCTAAATAATTGTACATTACATCAGTATTATGTATTTCATATCCTGTATTATTATGCTAGACTATTATTATTTTATTTATTTTTTAGGTTAAATGTTCTCTTTGATAATTTGAAATTAATATTAATTCTATCAAACAAATATTTATGCAAATAATCGAATCTCCACATTAACATTTACCAAGTCTGAAGAATGGATCCTCCAATCGTCAGCAGCCTTCTATTTTAAGATTAGATCAGATATTTATTTTTCAGACAGTAAAAATAACTATAACTTATCGAGGGTGTAATCACACCTATGTACAACTACGTTTATAATTTATTTTGTCAAATTAATTATTTATTTTAGCATCTTATTTGAATACAATAAAAAATCGATCACGTTAAATTTGGAATTTCGAGGTTCTTAACATTCAAATCAGATTGAATCGAAGCATATATATACATTAAAGTGAAACTTACCGTTGACATGTTTGCAGACGTCCCGGTCCCTCAGCTCCCAGTCCACGTTCCAGCCGGGCGAGTCGATCTTAGACGTCCTGCACAAAAACCAGTCAATAAACAGACGGCCTTGCAGTGTCGAAAATGCAAGTGATAAGGATGACGCACGGGTCAACGGCCCCGGCCTCTGTACCGAGGTTCAAGAGCGGGTGGCGGGTCCGCTGTCATCGACGGAATTAAACTGATTCACGATGCACGATGCACCGTGCACTCCGCCGAGGACATATTACGCGGTTTAGTTGTTTATTCAGCGTTCGTTTCCTTATTAGACCGTACCCTCGCTGTTTCCTGATGATCAAAAATGCAAGACTATGACCAATGATACAGAATAATATCATAATACGAGTATTATGCTTTTACAGTAAATGAATAGAGTAGTCCGATTTCAAGTGCGTTACTATAACTAAAAAAAGTTATTGAATTAACTATTATTTGTTTTGCGTCACCATAGTTAAAATGTCATATTGTGGTTGCCTAGCCTGGTTTTTAAATGAGTCAAGGGAAAACTAAAAACTATACTTTAAACACTTTTCCCATTAGTCACAGTAATTCCAAAATACTTAAAATAACACACGATAATTGTGGTACAATATTGTGTGGTTATTATGGGAATATTCAGTATTGCGAAAATTATTATGGTGTGTAAACATTAAAATATAGGGCCGTGTGTCATACAACTAAATATATCGATTATAATAATCAAACCCTTCGCTTCTAAATTGGACGATGTCAACACTTAAAATGTATCCCTGTCGTCGGTCATATTTTGTTCACCTGCCAGAATTTCAAATGTGTACAATGTTGTACGAAAATAACGACCAATTTAACATACTTATAAAGATGATTCTTTTGATTTATCGTATATTCTTTCTTACCTCAAAGGTCGTACATTACGCGTAGTAGAGTAATTAAGTCCGTTAAATAGTTTTTATTTCTAGAAACAAATCATATTCAAAATAACCATTAAAATTAAAATTCACGTTCAACATTGTCGCTATTATAAACAATACTGCTGAAATCTTACAGATGGAGACCAAAAGTCGTCTCGCAAAAGTGCGCAAAAACATCTACGCGTCATTAGATAATAGAAGATTTAATTATGTCCCAATTTATTAAGGAAGTGTCTCGTTTGGGCGCGTGATTATGTCATCGTGGATGTCAGTCAGAACGTTATCGATAAACCGCACATCACTACCTGAGACGGACGCGTACGAGGCAGCGGTCACAGCAATGTTATATTTACGTATGATCTAAACCTTGCAAATGTCAAAGGGTGATCGTATATGTAGTGGTGGATTGCGTCAAGTAGGTAGTGATGTGCGGTTCATTATAATTCTATACGTCATGTTATGTTTACAAAATAAAACCTTAATTCGTTACGGTTTAATTATGGAATTACTGGCTGTCGCGGCGAATTTCGTACCGCCTTAAAATTATTTATATATGTTTATTATGTTTATTGACATCAGCGTCCGAGCCCAATTAATACACTAAAACCGTCCCGAGAACCATTTTATCCATGGTGAAAACAGCCTGAAGATCGGTGTATTAGTATTTAGAGTTTATGGCGATTAGAGAGACAGAGAGACAGATGGAGTGGGAAAACTTTGTTTTCTATACTAATATTATAATGAGGAAATATTTGTATTTTTGTATGTAACGACTTAACTCAAAAAGGACTGAACCGATTTTAATAATTCTTTTTTCATTAGAAAGCTACATTATCACTGAGTAACATAGGCTATATAAAAATCAATTGCTGTTCGTTAGTCTCGCTAAAACTCGAGATCAGCTGAACTGATTCGGCTATTTTTGGTCTTGAAATATTCGTGGTAGTCCCGGGGAGGTTTACACGGTTTCCATGCTCAACGAAGTGGGCACGGGTCAGCTAGTGTAGTATATAAGGATATGAAGACTAATTCTATGTATATTGTATATATCTTAACTTTTTATAATCCCATTTATATAATATATGGAATTAATTGATGTTTATTGGCGGATGGATATGTAGGCCAGAAGGAAGTGTTATAGAAGAGAGGTGGTCTATCACCGGCAACCCATGACCCCACGGAATACGGATATCTTCAGATAGAATTATAATATGAAGACCAATTAATATCTATATGGGATTAATTTATGTTTGTTGTTGGATTTTGGATTATGTAGGTCAGTGGGTAGTGTTTTTGGAGCTAAGATTTAACTTTTATTTTTATACAAATTTTTATCTCAAACTCAAACAATTTTAATGTCTTTAGTCCCCATTAACCATATTGAAAAGTATTTTAATGATTTCCATATCTATATCTAATATAATTATCTATACCTACTGAAATTAAAAAGTAGGTTTCATCTTTCTTATTTGTTTTTTGTACGCGGCTCTAAAGGCGTGGTGACTCTTGCTCGAAAGTAGTCGAAATATTATACAATGTGTCTTTAGGCAAAATATTATGTAAGCCTATACTTATGAGTTATATGTATACTGTATAGCCACGCCCCAATGTTTCGAAAACCATTAGTAGGAGACACGCCTTTAAACCGCCCTACACACCAAAGAGTACAGACACGACAACTATTTTTCTTTCAGCGGCCATTGGCCTCACATTCCCACCACTGCAACTCCTGTGAGCCAGGATCGACAGCGGTAACCAACCACGACCAACCACGACAAACCCTTTGATATGATCTCAGGGAGCCCGAAGGACAAGCTAAATCTGTCTTGGGACCCACAACGAAATTAATGAGAAGAAAAAAAGGAGGAGTAGGAAGTATTCCAGTTTCCCTCCCCAAGAAAAGTGGGAGACAGTACAAAATTGTAATGACACAAAAGGCCAAAAATTAAGGGAAAGCACCACGGGAATATACATTATTATATTATTATGTCATTGTAATCTATATATGAGTTTATGCCATTATTGGGGATTTATTATGATGTTGATAAATGTTCCCAATATTTATCAACATCATAATAAATTATTATACGGCAGATTATAACACGACAACTATTGTTATAATCTGCCGAGTACCAATGTAGAGCATAATATGTAGAGTCCAGGTTCTATAAGTGTGGTACTAATGGGGTTGTTACTTGTTTTGCCAGGTCGACTTTGGTGTGACTCTAATATAACATCCCATCAAAAACATAACTTGTAAAAAGTGCCAAGTCTCGCTACTTAGTTATTCTACCGTAAAAAGTTGTGAGATACATGTTATGCCAAGTAGGGGTTAGTCGGTCGGTCTAAACATCTTATAGTGATCATAATCAATATTGTTAATAATCTTTCATGTTTTATATAAATAAGTAGATTGACATGGCAATCGCATGAAAACAACATAATATTTATCTCACGAGTGATACATAATATTAAATCAGATCGTTTAGTGCGACCCATAGTAACCCTTTAATATGTATTAAACAGCCATCCAATACCAGCATAATTTATAGGGTACGAAAAAGGTACGGTGCACACTGAGGTACGTTGTATGACAAAAAGTACGGAAACCCGTACTTTTTTGGTAGGTTCTGGCAACACTATATAAAAAATAATATAATATACTTATTAATATCTATGGACGCTTCACACCACGTCAATCTGGCCCCGTGCTAAGTACCCGAAGAAACTTGTGTTACAGGTACCAGACAATGGTGAACATAATAGGTACCACACAATGGTGACAAAAAAAAATTATACTATACACATATTTAAGATTTTCATTATAAGATACACAAATTTAATACACATCCATGACCCAGGAACATTGAAATTTTTTTGTTCCCTCGCCGGGATTCGAACCCGCGGCCTCTCGCTCGAGCACCAACGCGCTCAACCACTGCGCTTCGGAGGTCGTCAATGCAAACACTGATCGGTACTCACTGCCTGGCCTGTCGCGAGCAGCGCCTCAGCTCGGCGGCGAATACGCAGAACTCGCCGAACGTGAGCACCAGCGACTTTCGGCGCGCGCACTGCCGGGCGCACACCAGCATCTCGAACACTGGAACAACAAAACTTCTTTATCATACAGTAAACATAATTTACACTAGTTATGGATAACCATGTAAATGCTAACTTGTAAATTCAGGGATGTTAGAGAGCTCCGTAAACGTAACCGAGGCTATCGGATATCCGATATAAAAAAAATATCTGTAACCGTAACCGAATCCGAAATAAAAGTTTCGCTACTGTCAAAGGTAACCGAAATTGAATTTCCGTAATAGGAATTATCCGAAATAATTTCATATCCGTATACGAAATTTGGGGATAGGGGATCACGGAAGACCAGGGATAGCGGCAACTGTCGCTGTCATAACCTGAGGGATCTCCTTTTCCTTTTTTTGTTGGGCATTGCACTGCCATAAAATACATATATATTTTATATAAATAGAAAATAATATTTTATTTAACTAATGTTAAATTATTATAAGAATAATTTTGTTTTTTATTCGGAATGTTTTTCTTATGCTTTCTTTTTTAGTTTATTTTATTCTGTTTTTTCTTATAAGTACTATTGTTTTTTTTTGTCTTATTGTATATGGTTGTGTAATTGTTACAGAGAAAAAGAATAAACGATTATTATTATTATAAATTTCATATCAATTTCATCCCTGCTTGTAATTTCAGTTCGGACATAATCCTCCTCCACCGTCTCACAGCGACCTTCTTTAGGTCACAATAATAACACACAACCTTTATACACTTTTCCACTTTTTATTACATTTTAATAAGTTTTTACAAAACACGACCGGTTTCGATTAAATCATCATCAGGTCTCCTTTAGGTCTTCTGTGCATTGTTTCATGTGCACCTGGACCCAGAAAATGCCAGATTACGTTAGCTCAGCTAGGTTAAACTACTACGCAAACTGCTGAATATGGCTGATGGTAATCGGTTCATGTAAATCATACTTACGCAGTGCGGCTTAGTTACGGTTTCAATTACTTAAAGTTAAAAACATTTCACAACAAAACAACATCTTATAGCTGTCATAACTTCTTGTCTGCTAAGGACTGCTTAGTAACAGACTTTCTAGACATTACATCTTTACTTTAGTAATATTCTTACCTATATTAAGTTGATTACGCGAGTGTACATCAAACAAATGGAAAATATTATGAATAATGAAACAATGTTATCTTATCAAACTTTTAAGATACCGAAGCGGTTGACAAACGTGTATGTTAGATCAAGTATCTTATAAAGTGGCGAGTTCTATTTACTAACCTTTCTTATATATTCTTATAACCTACATAAGTGGTGACTGGTGAGTCATCTCGTAACTCAATTGTACCTTCTAGTAAGTACCCGAAACTTTGCTTACGTAGATTTCTATTTACCCTTGCCAGTATATATGTCGCAGTCATCTTATTGAATCTGGTTATTTAATTGAATCACTAGGCGGTTATATAATGGCGTCAAACAGCTCGTACAGATAGCAATGTGTTGATATATTTCTTGATTAATTAACTTTAATGTTCGTTTTATTAGTACTCATGCGGAAATTTCGAAGTTTAAAACTAAAATATTAAATGGCTGTCCTAGTCTCGGATTCTAAAATTTGTTGGTAAAAACAGGATTCAATGAAAGCGCTAGTCATTCAATTAAATAGCGGATTCAATCAGATGACTGCGACATATACATGCTATAATATTAAAGAGATACTTTAGGGTGTGTATGGGTGTCGTATATAGTTTATTTAGAAAGTACCAGCGCTGAAAGAGGTACTTTAAAAAATATTGTGTGGGAAAATTTATGATGTTGGGGCATTTCTCATAGAAACACGAAAATCAAAAGTAAGTCTTTCGGCGCGGGTACTTTCACAGTGTATTTTACATAGGAGCCACTAATACACCCTAAAGTACTCATTTATTTTACACCTTGTATATACGTTTTAAATTTTTGGTTCCTACTTATTATCAACTTGTTGTAATATATAGTACACACCTAAAAGTAAACGTATTGTTCTAAACAAGGCATATCACAATATTGAACTTGGCTTTCATTTCACATTTATTATGTTTTTGATGGGATTTCTATTCACCTTTACAAGTATATAATTACGTTTTTACTTCTTAGATCTGTACTTACTAATAAAACAAGTAAACAATAAGTAGGAAGGTGTGACATAAATTTCCCACGACAGTAATTAATCCATGAACGAAGATGACTTTCAAGTTTCAACATTGAGCATCGAGCATAAAATAATGAGAAACAATTAAATTATGAGTAATAGTAGAGGTGTGAGGTGGAATAGTAATTACAAAAAGCACGTGACTAGTAAAGTGCGTAGTTTTGAGCTGTTCTAAGGATGTACTAATTATACTAAACGTATTTTTTTTTTATAAACAGTTCAGCTTTGCGACTAAAATAATAAATTAAAAAAAAAAAATTTTTTTTTCAAAAAATATATAATTAAAAAATTCATTTCTAGAATCAGTCAAGGTCCTATAATCCTATCCCAAAGTTATAGTGACTGCTCTTTTTACACCCTGTATAGTATTTTTTAGAGCTAGACGAAAAGGCTGACAGGCCACCTGATGTTAAGCGGTCACCGTCGTCTATGAACATGGGCAACACAATCACCAATGTATCGCCCTGAAGAAAATCTTTTTTAACACCTTTCTTGAAGAACCCCATGTCATAGCGTTCCGAGAATACCTCAGAAGGAAGCTCATTCCACAGTTTGCAGGTGAACTAAACGTAATATTTTTTAAGAAATGGGGAAAAATTATAGATACCATTCGTACAATAAATAAAGTTTCTATTGTGTAGGTACGCAAAGCGCGTAAATGAAATTAAGGTAAGTGCAGTTCTTTTTGTTTGAAGTTTAGTGGAACATGATCTTGCAAATACAGCCTCGTTATTTTGAAAACTTCTTTAGCCGCGTTGTGCACTTTTTGAAATGGGTAAAAAATTGAAACTCGCGTCAAGACACGCGACTTGGTTGAAAATTTCTTAGACGGAGAAAGAGAAATAGAGAAATATTAACTCTTCTTTTTCTACCGCAGGGCGAAAATGTATGCCTGCTCCAATTTACACAGTAATACACTTTTTCCACTTTATTCGTTGTTAAACATAAGATCTAATAAGGTAGAAAAAGTGCAAGTAATTTGTGTATTATTACTGTGTAACATGTGTTTCCATCAAGAAGCTACAGTACATTCAATAACATTTTGTTTTTTACTTCTGCCGGCACTCCCGGTGCAAGTTGCAACCCATTCTTTGTTAAAACTGTTTTTTTTTTTGGCCAGTTGCCAACCCGCGACACCGTGACGTGTCTAAAAGGTTAAATACTTTGCAACCTTTTTAATTATTATTTACACGCCACGCGGATAACAAAGCCGTATGTACCGGTCCTCGGCACGAGACGCAAATTAAACAATAACATAGTAGTAAATACAGAACAATAGCTAGTAGTACTCGTGCTTTGAATATTTCATTGTAGGTTTTTGCTGCATATTAATAATAGCCTACGATTATACTCGCATGAAAACATGAACCTCTTGTTATGCGCCACTTTATCAGATAGACAACAGTAGGCTCGAGACTGCTTTTTACAGAATCTAAAAA
Source organism: Celastrina argiolus (assembly GCA_905187575.2). Classification (NCBI taxonomy): domain Eukaryota; kingdom Metazoa; phylum Arthropoda; class Insecta; order Lepidoptera; family Lycaenidae; genus Celastrina; species Celastrina argiolus. The sequence continues at coordinate 9,345,118 of LR994584.1, forward strand.
TCGGACTTGCAACAGGCAATCATATGAAGTCAGTTAATCAAATATTATATTGTTACTAAAATAATGTAGGTGTCTAACAAAGTACATATTATAATGGATGCAAAGACATAAATCTTTATTGTTTCCACAGAAAACACAGTGTGAACACGTACACTAACCTTTATTGTTGAAAACGGGCCAAAAACAAATTTGCAAAAAAAGAACAACACAGTGACAGAAGGCAATCCACTTAAATTATCATATAACAAACTGAATGAGTGTTAATGGCTGTACAAACTGTGTGATCGCAGTGATTTGTGAATCATCTGCATCAACAATACGGCTGTAAACTCTCAATTAACTGCTATATTAGTGCTCCAAAGTCCTAATTCCTAAACAACTTATGTCCGGTTTTTGAACTTTTCACATAAACTATAGATAATTCCGAATCCGAAAAGATCAAAGGAGATTCAGCCTTCGCCACTACCATCTAGTGGTCACTAGATAAATATACCAAATACGAGGATAAGGCTATTTTGTATGGGAACCGACGAACGGATAACATTGGTCAGCCAATTAAACGTAAGTAGTTTAAATTATCACTTATTAGTTCAGTAACGTAATTTAACATCGAATTTAAAGTGGTATTTTATAAATAAACTACCTTCAAAGTTACTCCATAAACTGCGTTTAAAAAACCGACTTCAACGACTAAAAAGTATAAAACATTAATTGTAACTACAGTAATACAGTATAAAAATGTAATTTTAAACTGTTTAGTTGTTGAATTCGGTTTTTTATTTTTCACTTTTTAGTGTCTCTAAAGTAAACTACAGTAAGATAAATCAGTTCATCTGTTTGGTACGATAATAGGTACGATGCTATAGAAAGACTGACAGATACACACATACAAACGCACACTCTATTTTAATAACACCACTTCCTTTTTGTATCGACGGTCCAGTATAAACACAAAAGGCGAGAAACTTCAAAATTAGCCGTACTGAAACATCATCCATGTAAAAAATGTTCGTACATACTACATACCTTTACATCTCTGGAAATTGGTGAAAAATGTTCATAAAAAAAAGCTACAGGGCCAAAGTATGTAAAATTTTTAGGGGGCCTAATAATAACTATTCCGCGTTCAATAAAAAAAGAAACACGCAAATCGGACCATACATCTCGGAGTAATCGGTGTACAAACATTAAAAAACAAAAACAGGCCGAATTGAGAACCTCCTCCTTTTTTTGGAAGACGGTTAAAAACTGGAATACGCTACCTTAATATTGACCATGGTTTAAACTTTCATTCACTTATCAATGTTACACAGCATCGACAGCCATTATGGCTCTTCCAAAAAATACCACTTGACACTGCCGTTTTTAATTGTTATAGTCATTTAGCGCTTTCAAACGTGTGTTAACGCTAAAAAGAAGAATTACATCCCGTTTATCTATATATACTACGTATATTGTTAACAGGTTAAGGAAACAAGCGCCCAGTACATACTAGCTTATAGAGGTAAACTGAACAACTAATATTTGGAGGCTACGGTTGCTACATAAATAGGCACCGTACTGCAGTGCTTATTTACCGCAAAGTTATGTAACGACTAACGTTTAAATATGTTACACTTTACAAAATAGAGTTCTAGCTCAGTTTGCAAAATACTCCTGAGGACTTTTTTAATCTGACGTTTGTATAGAAATAGACATTGAAGAGCGAATCATATATTATACGTATAGTTTTGTTAGTATCATTGAGTTTTTATAACTCGGCTTCGCGTGGGTGGTTAACAACTAACAACGTATATTTTTACGCGGAGGTGGAGTGACTTTAATATTTTGTAAGCAAGCGTTATCTTTCTTATGTACAAAACACAAATAATATTATAGAAACTACTATTTTTTTTTCTTTTGTCTTAATATGTGCGAGTTAGTGTTTTGTTAACCTTTGGCTATGTTATGTCCCTTTATGTGTTTAATAAATATATTTTTATTTTATATTTTTATTTTTAATAGAAATATGAACACTTACTAACTAATGGGAAAGTAACTTAACTGTCTAAGTACCGTGCCTGAACCAAGGAACCGATTTTGATGAAACTGGTACAGGGATAGATTATACTTTGGGGACGAAAGGTTACTTTTTATTTTCTGCGAGACATGCAAATATGCAATCGTAAAAATGCGTGCGTTCTTTCATTCGTTCTGTTATGTCCCTTTATGTGTTTAATAAAGATATTATTATTTATTATTATCGTTATTGGATGATTTATTTATACAGTATTCTCCGAGCCGACTTTGTAGATAATATAATGCGTATAGTTGCCCACAACTGAGTCAGCATATTCCAGAGGAATAACAAGTCAATACGTCAACCATAATATACGGGTTTCCTCACAATGTTTTTCTTTAGCGTTAGAGTCCGCGTCCGTATAAAGTACTCGTGACAAACGTCTACATTGGTAGCGCTACAAGCTGGGAATAGAAACTGCACCTATGGAAGACGAATCATTCTACTAAGTACTCACAGATATAATTAGTATTTTTGTGCTGCAGAAGACAGGTTCTCGGGCAATCTATAAGCTGGCCCCCCACACTTGACTTAGAAAAAAATTTAAGGAAACTGGAATACTAATGGAATAAAGTAGCCCTTGCAGGGGGCTGACACCTGGCTCACCTGGCTTTTTTCTTTTATTTATTTGCATAAAAATGTACTTTTTATTTTGTTATAGTATTGACTATTTTATATTTTATGTAGGTAAACATTTTTTTTATATATTAGGTCCTTACATATGAAATTGGCATTTTGTCGTACTGGCCACTTTGATCTTAAATATATCCTCTTTGGTTAGGAATTTCAAATTCAAATTTAAACAGCTATTTACTCATGCATTTGTGTTTTGAAAACCTTAATTCATTTGTTTTTTTCTCTTTTGCTTTTTTTTCTGCGTCACTCATTTCACAAAATGGAAAACTTAAAATATCGCATTATTTACGACTACGAGTTCCACCGTGGCACCAGCGCTGCAGAAACGGCACGAAGGATTAATGATGTGTATGGGGGTGGTGTCGCAAAAGAAAATACGGTGCTTTTTTGGTTTCAACGCTTTCGTTCTCGAAATTTCGACCTGCAGATCAAGCCCCGTGGACGGCCGGAGACCAAGGTCGATAATGATGAATTGAAGGCTATTGTGGAAGCAGATCCATCGCAAACCACATCAGAGTTAGCTACAGGCTGCGGTGTTAGTGACAAAACCGTTTTAATCCACTTGATACAAATTGGGAAGGTGAAAAAGCTTGAAAGGACCCACCTCATGAATTGAGTGAAGCAAACCGACAAACGCGCGTCGACTGCTGCGTTACATTGCTCAACCGGCACAATAATGAAGGAATTTTAAATCGGATCATTACATGTGATGAAAAGAGGATCCTGTAGAATAATCGTAAACGCTCATCGCAATGGCTGAACCCTGGTGAACTAGCAAAATCTTGCCCCAAACGAAAATTGACTCAAAAAAAGTTACTTGTAAGCGTTTGGTGGACTAGTGCCGGTGTCGTACACTATAGCTTTCTTAAATCTGGTCAGACGATTACGACTGATGTCTATTGTCAGCAACTGCAAACCATGATGGAAAAGCTCGCCGTTAAACAACCGAGACTTGTCAATCGCTCTACGCCACTGCTCCTTCAAGACAACGCTAGACCACACACGGCCCAACAGACGGCTACCAAATTAGAGGAGCTTCAATTGGAATGTCTAAGACATCCACTGTACTCTCCGGATCTTGCTTCAACAGATTACCATTTTTTTTCGAAATTTGGATAACTTCTTGCAAGGAAAAAAATTTAATTCCAATGAGGCAGTCCAAACCTCTTTCAAAGATTTCATTGATTCCCGTCCGAATGGTATTTTTAATACAGGGATCAATGAATTACCTATCATATATACAGCAATGGTACATACTTTGATTAATAAAATATATTTTAATATGATAAAATCGCCTTTATGTTCCTACCATACAAAACGCCAATTTCATATGTAAGGACCTAATATATATTTTTTAAAGAGAAATTTTCCATCTTTTTGGTAAAAGGTGGCCCCATGCGTGTTTCTTACGCGCGGCGGTTCTTCTCGCTGGGTTAGTTTTCGAACCGGTGGTAGGCATCATATAGAAACGACGTTCAGAAAACATTTTTGTAAAATTTATTCTGAATAATTTTTTTTTGAATTTGACTTTGGCACTACCCCCGGACGCTCGATTCATCACAACGGTCTAGTTAAATCAAGAATGCTCTAATCATACGGTAGTAACAATCATATCATTGACAGTGCCACTTATGCCCTCGTGTTTGCGATACAATCAGCCGATGGAACGTAACAATCACGCCGCGACATTAATTTATTTTCATATTAATCGATATTAATTGGAACGCATATATTTCTATTAAGATTACATCATGTGATGTGCCGACTGCGAGTGAAGTCGCAGTGGGGGGCATTTTGTAAACACCGTGAGTAAATTAATAAAAATGTTACCTTTTTTTAGCTTCGAATACGAAAAAAAAACGGGTGCATATAAATTTTGGCAACGTTTATAGGGAGTATCGAGATAAAAATTAAAAGTGAGACCTAAATACAAACCCAGTCAACCAAAGATTCATTAATCATTCAATAGACTTAACATGGATAATGTGACCATTGAGTATATATATTTTTTTTAATCAATAATTTGAAATTGAAAGGACGTTATAGTTACCTCTCAACATTAAGAATGTCATCAAAGTAACATAAATGAGCTCTACAAAATGACAAGCAGATACATTTTTTGTTGACAATTCCGCACAGTTGCGTGTCATGACATTAATCATTATATCTAATCGCTCTAACCTAGAATTTCCTAAGACTATTGACTAGGTAACCTCCAAACCCGGTAGGTACTTAGAAATTAATGGAACAACTCATTATCCTCGAAGGGCGTCAGAATGTAGAGCAGTTATGAATATAAAATGAATACGACATTTAATAAGTAAGTTAAATTTTGTTAAGCTCAATAATTAATGTTCTAAAGAACGAAATGTTATAAAAAGCAAACGTGCATAATATGATGTGACAATCAATTTTATTCTATCCTTTCTTATCCTATATAATATGTTATGCCTATCTCTGAATATTTCTTCGAAACTATACACTGTGGCAAGTGCATCAAGGGTCTGAAATGTATTGATGATTCTAATAACTTTGAATTACATATAATGTAAAAAAAAATAATGAAAAAACTAAAATCTCTTGTAGTTAGTACCTAACGCTAAACACAAAAAAGAGTGCATGCCGTGCTGCGTGTGTGGCTATCTAGTAACTTTTAGACTCTCTCCTCACAGTGAAAGGTAGGGTTTGTGCTTAGGCAGAGGATATGAAATGAATTTAAATATATAAACCAGAAAAAAAACCCCGACAGTCATGAAACTTTACGAAGTCAATCGATAAAACGGAAAACAGTTTCACCCGGAATCGAGCACTTAATATAACACGAGTAATATGCGGAAAGCTATAATTTATATTTTACTCGAGCTAATATATCGAGTTTCAATTTACAACTGTATGTAATTTAATGACATACTCAGTGGTTGATTCAGAATGACGTATTGCATTATCTCATACCCACACGTTCTTTGTAAATAATTAGGTTCGACATTAATCAGACACACGATGAACTCAGAGGCATAATATATTAGAAAATAAGGGTTACCTACATACGAGTCCTCAAAAATGGAACGCTATCGGCTATACCATTGAACTAATATTACTAGCGTATTATTTTATTTACATTTATATTTATTATTTATATAACGGGTGTAAAAAGAGTAGTCACTATAACTTTGGAATATGATTATACTACCTTGTCTCATTCTAGAAATGTATATTTTAAAAAAAAAATTCTTACAAGAAATTTCAATAATTTTTTTTTGCTTTATTGTTATTTTTGAGACAAAAAAATAATAAATGGTAAAACGTAAAAAAAAATTTTTTTCGTTTTTGACAAAAAAAAATAAAAAAATACATTTCCAAATTGAGTTAAGTATAATCGTATCTCAAAGTTATAGTGACTGCTCAATGCGCTAGACACAGATTCTAGAAATAAAATGACAAAAGTAAAGCAATATAACGTCGTTAATAAACCCTTTTTCAAACATTGTCTATGTTTGAAAAACTACAATTGCCGATCAGAGATTGTGGTAAATGGGTATACTGCACACATATTAAAAGTGAATTAATAGAAAGGAAATAATGGTTTTTGTATTTTAATTATCTATAGGACATTAACGATTTGATTGAGTGCTGTAAGCAGACGGTGGGCACCTCAGTAGGCCTACTCTTGAATCTAATTAAATCAATAGATCAAATAGATAGGCGCTAGTCGCTACACTATTATATTTCATTAGTTTCATAAAATCGACACTTACATTCAAGCGTAGATTTGTGTGGAATGTGCCTTATTTAACAAGTTTCTGAGAGGCATTATAATTTTCATCTTTATCTTGCATTTAAATGCAAACACGCTGTATTCTGTTCGAAAGAATTACACAGTACCGTTCATAAACTACGAGCCACAATCGTTATCGCTTACGTCACTTTCGATAAAAGCCTGAGTACTATATTGATTGCACAGATGACCAAACGCTATGTTGTACTTCCGAATGTTTAACTCTGATTCAGCCTTACAGTTTCACGCTCGCTCACTCACATTGGCGCAGAGATTCATCTCTATTAGTTACAACGAAGACGAGGCTTACTTGCTATTGCATTTATAATATAATAAAAGTTTGTGATTTACCTACTTATAAAAGATATGAATATTATATTAAAAGTTTGACGCTTGCGCCGATATAAATTATATAGCCTAATAGTCGACACACTACATAACACTGTAGTTTATAAACTACAATTTATTAAACATCATCATTACCGATAGCCGAAAGTGTATTGAAACCTACTACAAACTTGTATGTATTTTCAGTGCCGGATTAACCACGTAGCAAGAGTATTGCTACGGGCCCCGCGCGAAAGGGGCCCCGCATATTTAACGCACATCTTTTCGCCTGAGCGTATTTTTTACGTAAAACTTATTAATATATGTTACAAAAACGTGAAACGTTACTACTTTTTATTGAGACAATCCACGCCACACACTAGGTACCCGACTATGTCCTTGGCGTAAATAATTTCATACCTTAAGAGGAAACACCACGAAATTTTTTCCATACAAAAATAGGGGTCTATGGGATTCCTGTTTCCTCCCTGGATAATGCTGCTAGAGTAACAATTATTTTCCTGAATATTAATGGATATTGTTTGTACGTCCCTATTTTTTACTTTTTTTTATAAATTAATTATTTAATATGGATATGGACCTTAAAAACCTTAAAAATATGGCCAGACTCTCCGCTATGTTTAAACATCTAGGAAACAGATTTGACTACATTAAAAAACAAAATAAAAAAATAGGAACCTAGCTCATTTCTTTTATTAGCTAATAAAGAAAAAAATATTAAAATCGGTTAAGTATTGTAGGAGGAAACAGGATTCCCCTAAACGTCAATTTCTGGTACTTTTAATAGGTAATTTCAGTCCAAGTTGCAGTTGCCTCTATCGCGCTAGTGCTGGCTAGCTAAGGCACTGCGAGACAGCAATAGATTTTATAAATACCTATTTTGTATTTCTCTCAAATTTGCTACGGGCCCGCGCTTGCCAAATCCGGCATTGTGTCTTTTAACCCGCGGCGAGAGGAAAGAGGTGTTAAAAGTTTGACGAGGTGTGTGTGGCTGAACCGATTATGATGTAGTTTTTTCGTTGTTTGAAAGCTATCGCAGGTGTTCTTAGCTGTAATTCATAATCATCAGTTTGCTCTTTGCTTGATGATTCGGGGGTTACTTAAAATATCTACATAGTTTTAAACTTCTAATTAAACACACATATACACAGTGGTAATTAATAGAGCAGTAAGGCCTCAGTCTCGAATTTTACGGGCAGCGGGGCGGTAGCGGCATCGGCGCGGTTGCGGTACTCGTTACCCGCTCCCGCGTCGCTGTTTTTATTATACGCAAAAGATCCTGCCGCCGCCGCTCCCGCCCCGCTGCCTGCAAATTTCGAGGCTGAGGCCTAAGTCAGAAAAGGCGGTTTCGAGAAAATGACACTTAAAGCTTTATATTTAAGTGCCATTTTGTCAAAATCGCCTTTTTTGCCTTATTGCTCTTTTAATTACCAGGGCAGCACACATGACGCAGGTAATGGGTTTGTTTCTCCCTAGTTCCGTATCCATTAATTTTAGCTTTAAATGTGACACTTGTATATGAATCAGACGCTAGTAATATTTCCTGTATGCTTAGAACCCCTGACCTTTAAGCTCATAAGTCATATTAGCCGAGTTTCTTACGCCGCTTCTTTTCCGTGGGTGAGGTCAGCGAACCGGTAGGGATTTCGCTTTGACCTTACATAAATACCTCTAGATTACTTATTATTATTATTATTTTTTCAATAAAAGTGATCGTATAAAATGTAACTTAACAACCATGTATTATTTATAATTTACAAGTGACTACCGATTAGGTATCAAAAATAAAAAAAAAAATATTTCCAAACTTAACAAGTTTTTTTTTTTGTAAATTCAACAAAAAACATAAAATGTAAACATTAAAAATTAAACCCTGACTTAGCGTGTAACATTGAAGACCTGAACCAATTTCCACCAAACATAGCTAACAACACTCTCGACTGATATACCTTTCAAACCAAAAAAAACACATTAAAATCGGATCATCCGTTTGGAAACTACGATGCCACAGACAGACACATACACATTTACACAGACACGTCAAACTTATAGCACCCCGTCGTTTTTGCGTCGGGGGTTAAAAATGCTACCACCGACCGGTTCAACCCTAGCCTGACGAGAAGAAGCATCGTATTTAAGAAACTCACACTGCAAATTGGTAATCTTTGGTCTATTTAGGATGCCCTTATTTTACTAAGCTAAGATGGAACAATAAATTAATTACACTGTACAATATTAGTTTCATAAAAAACTGGAACCGTACATTTTGCTGCAATAAAACGCATTATATGTGTTAATCCAGAGCTTAAAACACTAGTGTCAATTTCACCTAAACATGTAAAAGTTAATCCTTCATTAAATATCATGTTATCCCTCTCGTATTTCCTGTTAATGAATGAGAATGCATGGTGTTTTAACAAGCCTAAAACAACAAAACTAACAAGCGTTGGTGAAATCGGAACTACATCTCATTAAAATCATTTTAGTAGTTTTTGCTTAAAAGAGCAACAGACATTCATCTATACCTACTTATAACTAACTTTCACGTTTATAATATTGAGTAAGTCTTATCTTACCAACATGCATAAAAGTTGTTAGAATTTTTAAGACAGCAATTCCTTCAATCCCCGTGCATAACTAATATCGTCAATATTCTCCCTCTCATACATCTCCATCGGACCGATAGGGACAACAACAGAGGGACAAAACTGGTTTGTTTCGCGCCCTTGCCTTGAAAGAAAAAAAATGCGGCGACAGTTGTCTCGCGGGGCTCGCGGGCTGGGGCACTTACACGGAACCGGTTCTCAATGAGTGGGTATCGACGTAACTAGTGGCGTGAAAGCGCTTGCGCGGTGTGGACGCGTGTCGGCGACACTGCCAACGGCTTATCTAAAAATGTCCGCCCAACGTTGGATATCAGAAAAGAACATACAGTTCATACAAGTGTACAAACAGTACGAGTGTCTCTGGAATCCTAAACACGTTCAGTACAAAAATCGAGAGGCTCGCGAGGCAGCCTACTTGGCGATAAAAAGTGCTATGGACATGGACAACGTGAGACAAGTTATAAAAAGGGTACGAATACTTCGTAACACTTGTAACAATGAAATTGCAAAGAAGAGGAATAACGAACAGTACGTTTCTAAAATATCATGGTTACCGCACTTGGATTTCCTCAAAGGTGTCTGCGTAAAGAAGAGCGTGGTAAGTTTATACTTTTAATACTCCTTAAATACTTCGTTTCGATGTAAACAAAGCACAGTGAATCATCCAAAAGCCGTTGAGATCGAATCAGTTCGATCTCAACGGCTTTTGGTATTTTATTTTGTGCATTACTTTGAAACTAACCAGAATAAAGAAAATCGTTAGATACAAGTAGTTCGTAACTTTTTGTACTCCCGACCATATCAATCTACTGAGAATCAAAATAAACAAACGTCAATTTATTCGGGAGTACAGGCACGATCGAATCTGAATCTGAAAATCGATTCAGTTTGCAGAGTAAGGCCCCAGTACGGGCGGCAATAATTTGGTAGATTTTTTTACATTTAGATCACATTATATCGCAAGTCGCAACGGAATATATTATTATCTATATATTATAATATATGTGTGTTTTACAATACTAACAGTAGTATTGGCAGACACGTGCACAGCGACGTCACATTTTTTCACTGCATAACTATTCGCCATTATATAACCTACTGTACCATTTTTACGATTCTTTCTTATTTTAATACATTACATATCTTTCCAAGAAATGTCATTAACGTTGACCTCTAATTTAATTAAGAACCCAGAATAAATATTTGATCCTAAAGATATAGCTTAGATATTAGAATAACACATAGGGATACTAGAAGCTGTCCCCTGCCCATTTCGGCGTTTAAACAGTCATAGTTTGTGATTACATTCAACAAGCCTTCAACTATGTATGACTACAATCTACATATCTACAACTACACCTACGATTCACCCCTAAAATCTAAAGTTTATATTGAAGGGGATTTAAATTGTAAACCAACACTTACGTATATTAAAAAAGTTAATAACAATATTATGGTTTACATTTCCGCGCAACTCACAATTACGAAACCTATTGTAGGGCAATATAAACAGTATTTCTGTATGTAATAATTATTCATTCAATTTCAGAACTTTTACATTACAACCAGTTAGGTACATAATTTGTTCATCGATATGTAAATAATATGTGGTATTTTTCAGACACCCACCATCGGTAAAGTCAACCTGGACGATTCAGATTCAGAATCCAGCGAGGAGGAAGAAGAGGAGTCTATTGTGATCAACACGCCCGTCGAGAAGAAGAGAAAAATCATGGATCCGCTTACTCAAGAAGTTGACTTAAGAGATAAGGTTCCCTCGCAGCCCTATTCCAATGACAACGACGAGTTTGGCCTCTTCGGAAGGACCGTGGCTGAGCAGCTTCGCCAGTTGCCGCTGGAGGTTGCCCTGGAGACGGAGGAAATGATCTTGTCCACAATAAGAACCCAACGGATCCGGGTATTGTCTTCAACGTCATCACAACAAGGACTAAACTTCCCAATGAAATATGACGTAGATTAACTAGCCAGTTAGCCATAGGATCCGTTTAAAATGAGACTGATTGTGATAATACGGTACATTAAATGACAATGGTTTTTAATTCAATAAAATATTATTTTTTTGTACCTGCCTCATCTGTAGGCTAGTTGAGTAATTTCAGCAAGGAGCATTTAAAGGGAGAATTAAAATACTTTGCGTGTTGGAAGTAGGTAATTAGTAAAATATAATTAATAAAAATATTTTATATTAAAAATATTATTATTTATTGTTCATAAAAAGAATTCACGCAGGGAACATTGAATAATATTTGTGTTTTCGTGATAAAGGCTTTATTATTTACATACAATGAATAATAAACTAAATACGCTGTACACGAATTATACCTTTAATTATTAAGGTTTAATAGATAAATAATATTAATTAAAAAAGTTTTGAAAACAAGGTTTTATTTAAATGCTCTGATTGCTTATCAAGATTATTCAAACGAGTCCAAGCTAGACGGTTTTATCTTGTTTAGTTTAGGAGTTCCAAGGGCCACCTTCCGACTCCGTCTTGACTTGAGACCAGCTTCACGGTAGGTACCATATAATTGCATTGTCACCGAATTTACGTTGTTAAACCCAATTTCAACCTAAAGAAAACGACAGAAAGTGGTCCTAACTTAACTCGCAAGATTTCTCCTACACTAACATACTAACAGGGCAAGTTGAATAAAAGCCTTTTAAAAATTCATTTAAAAATTATTTTATACTATAGCACTATTTTAAAAATTTAAACACTTATAGGTACAAATATTGTTTAAGTTTAATAACCCTAAATTACAGGAAGGGATAATATACAAGTTTTTTGTACTGAGACTAAATTGTTAGTCACCATCACCTTAGTATACCTATAGTATTAAATATATCAGCTCGTATTAATGTATATATCTGCAATTTACACAAATTACGCGATTTCACGGATCTAAATCTGAATTCATTTATTTCCTGGGACACGCCTTACGTATCAGTGTTTTGCATACGATAACATATTCAATTCGATTCAAATCAATCTGTAGAGCTATTAATTTGTCACGACATATTCAAATTAATTTTATTTAAATGCGAGGCAAACAGTATAGATTTTGCCATTTGATGTTCATTTGAGACACACTAATAATATTGTTATTAGTTTCCTGTTTTCTTAGAAATTGGAATGTTACACTTCTTTGTTCTTATAAAAATGTAATTAATAACCTGACTGTACTGGGAATGTTCGAATCTTAAATACTGATTAGCAGTTGGCCTGTTGCAAAGAGTAAGTTTATCCCACGACATAATAATATAACGGGTGTTAAAAGAGCAGTCACTTCAACTTTGGGATATGATTATACTACCTTTTCTCATTCTAGAAATGTATTTTTTTTATTTATTTTTTTACAAAAAAAAAAAAAATACATTTCTAGAATGAGAAAAGGTAGTATAATCATATCCCAAAGTTGAAGTGACTGCTCTTTTAACACCCGTTATATTATTATGTCGTGGGATAAACTTACTCTTTGCAACAGGCCAACTGCTAATCAGTATTTAAGATTCGAACATTCCCAGTACAGTCAGGTTATTAATTACATTTTTATAAGAACAAAGAAGTGTAACATTCCAATTTCTAAGAAAACAGGAAACTAATAACAATATTATTAGTGTGTCTCAAATGAACATCAAATGGCAAAATCTATACTGTTTGCCTCGCATTTAAATAAAATTAATTTGAATATGTCGTGACAAATTAATAGCTCTACAGATTGATTTGAATCGAATTGAATATGTTATCGTATGCAAAACACTGATACGTAAGGCGTGTCCCAGGAAATAAATGAATTCAGATTTAGATCCGTGAAATCGCGTAATTTGTGTAAATTGCAGATATATACATTAATACGAGCTGATATATTTAATACTATAGGTATACTAAGGTGATGGTGACTAACAATTTAGTCTCAGTACAAAAAACTTGTATATTATCCCTTCCTGTAATTTAGGGTTATTAAACTTAAACAATATTTGTACCTATAAGTGTTTAAATTTTTAAAATAGTGCTATAGTATAAAATAATTTTTAAATGAATTTTTAAAAGGCTTTTATTCAACTTGCCCTGTTAGTATGTTAGTGTAGGAGAAATCTTGCGAGTTAAGTTAGGACCACTTTCTGTCGTTTTCTTTAGGTTGAAATTGGGTTTAACAACGTAAATTCGGTGACAATGCAATTATATGGTACCTACCGTGAAGCTGGTCTCAAGTCAAGACGGAGTCGGAAGGTGGCCCTTGGAACTCCTAAACTAAACAAGATAAAACCGTCTAGCTTGGACTCGTTTGAATAATCTTGATAAGCAATCAGAGCATTTAAATAAAACCTTGTTTTCAAAACTTTTTTAATTAATATTATTTATCTATTAAACCTTAATAATTAAAGGTATAATTCGTGTACAGCGTATTTAGTTTATTATTCATTGTATGTAAATAATAAAGCCTTTATCACGAAAACACAAATATTATTCAATGTTCCCTGCGTGAATTCTTTTTATGAACAATAAATAATAATATTTTTAATATAAAATATTTTTATTAATTATATTTTACTAATTACCTACTTCCAACACGCAAAGTATTTTAATTCTCCCTTTAAATGCTCCTTGCTGAAATTACTCAACTAGCCTACAGATGAGGCAGGTACAAAAAAATAATATTTTATTGAATTAAAAACCATTGTCATTTAATGTACCGTATTATCACAATCAGTCTCATTTTAAACGGATCCTATGGCTAACTGGCTAGTTAATCTACGTCATATTTCATTGGGAAGTTTAGTCCTTGTTGTGATGACGTTGAAGACAATACCCGGATCCGTTGGGTTCTTATTGTGGACAAGATCATTTCCTCCGTCTCCAGGGCAACCTCCAGCGGCAACTGGCGAAGCTGCTCAGCCACGGTCCTTCCGAAGAGGCCAAACTCGTCGTTGTCATTGGAATAGGGCTGCGAGGGAACCTTATCTCTTAAGTCAACTTCTTGAGTAAGCGGATCCATGATTTTTCTCTTCTTCTCGACGGGCGTGTTGATCACAATAGACTCCTCTTCTTCCTCCTCGCTGGATTCTGAATCTGAATCGTCCAGGTTGACTTTACCGATGGTGGGTGTCTGAAAAATACCACATATTATTTACATATCGATGAACAAATTATGTACCTAACTGGTTGTAATGTAAAAGTTCTGAAATTGAATGAATAATTATTACATACAGAAATACTGTTTATATTGCCCTACAATAGGTTTCGTAATTGTGAGTTGCGCGGAAATGTAAACCATAATATTGTTATTAACTTTTTTAATATACGTAAGTGTTGGTTTACAATTTAAATCCCCTTCAATATAAACTTTAGATTTTAGGGGTGAATCGTAGGTGTAGTTGTAGATATGTAGATTGTAGTCATACATAGTTGAAGGCTTGTTGAATGTAATCACAAACTATGACTGTTTAAACGCCGAAATGGGCAGGGGACAGCTTCTAGTATCCCTATGTGTTATTCTAATATCTAAGCTATATCTTTAGGATCAAATATTTATTCTGGGTTCTTAATTAAATTAGAGGTCAACGTTAATGACATTTCTTGGAAAGATATGTAATGTATTAAAATAAGAAAGAATCGTAAAAATGGTACAGTAGGTTATATAATGGCGAATAGTTATGCAGTGAAAAAATGTGACGTCGCTGTGCACGTGTCTGCCAATACTACTGTTAGTATTGTAAAACACACATATATTATAATATATAGATAATAATATATTCCGTTGCGACTTGCGATATAATGTGATCTAAATGTAAAAAAATCTACCAAATTATTGCCGCCCGTACTGGGGCCTTACTCTGCAAACTGAATCGATTTTCAGATTCAGATTCGATCGTGCCTGTACTCCCGAATAAATTGACGTTTGTTTATTTTGATTCTCAGTAGATTGATATGGTCGGGAGGACAAAAAGTTACGAACTACTTGTATCTAACGATTTTCTTTATTCTGGTTAGTTTCAAAGTAATGCACAAAATAAAATACCAAAAGCCGTTGAGATCGAACTGATTCGATCTCAACGGCTTTTGGATGATTCACTGTGCTTTGTTTACATCGAAACGAAGTATTTAAGGAGTATTAAAAGTATAAACTTACCACGCTCTTCTTTACGCAGACACCTTTGAGGAAATCCAAGTGCGGTAACCATGATATTTTAGAAACGTACTGTTCGTTATTCCTCTTCTTTGCAATTTCATTGTTACAAGTGTTACGAAGTATTCGTACCCTTTTTATAACTTGTCTCACGTTGTCCATGTCCATAGCACTTTTTATCGCCAAGTAGGCTGCCTCGCGAGCCTCTCGATTTTTGTACTGAACGTGTTTAGGATTCCAGAGACACTCGTACTGTTTGTACACTTGTATGAACTGTATGTTCTTTTCTGATATCCAACGTTGGGCGGACATTTTTAGATAAGCCGTTGGCAGTGTCGCCGACACGCGTCCACACCGCGCAAGCGCTTTCACGCCACTAGTTACGTCGATACCCACTCATTGAGAACCGGTTCCGTGTAAGTGCCCCAGCCCGCGAGCCCCGCGAGACAACTGTCGCCGCATTTTTTTTCTTTCAAGGCAAGGACGCGAAACAAACCAGTTTTGTCCCTCTGTTGTTGTCCCTATCGGTCCGATGGAGATGTATGAGAGGGAGAATATTGACGATATTAGTTATGCACGGGGATTGAAGGAATTGCTGTCTTAAAAATTCTAACAACTTTTATGCATGTTGGTAAGATAAGACTTACTCAATATTATAAACGTGAAAGTTAGTTATAAGTAGGTATAGATGAATGTCTGTTGCTCTTTTAAGCAAAAACTACTAAAATGATTTTAATGAGATGTAGTTCCGATTTCACCAACGCTTGTTAGTTTTGTTGTTTTAGGCTTGTTAAAACACCATGCATTCTCATTCATTAACAGGAAATACGAGAGGGATAACATGATATTTAATGAAGGATTAACTTTTACATGTTTAGGTGAAATTGACACTAGTGTTTTAAGCTCTGGATTAACACATATAATGCGTTTTATTGCAGCAAAATGTACGGTTCCAGTTTTTTATGAAACTAATATTGTACAGTGTAATTAATTTATTGTTCCATCTTAGCTTAGTAAAATAAGGGCATCCTAAATAGACCAAAGATTACCAATTTGCAGTGTGAGTTTCTTAAATACGATGCTTCTTCTCGTCAGGCTAGGGTTGAACCGGTCGGTGGTAGCATTTTTAACCCCCGACGCAAAAACGACGGGGTGCTATAAGTTTGACGTGTCTGTGTAAATGTGTATGTGTCTGTCTGTGGCATCGTAGTTTCCAAACGGATGATCCGATTTTAATGTGTTTTTTTTGGTTTGAAAGGTATATCAGTCGAGAGTGTTGTTAGCTATGTTTGGTGGAAATTGGTTCAGGTCTTCAATGTTACACGCTAAGTCAGGGTTTAATTTTTAATGTTTACATTTTATGTTTTTTGTTGAATTTACAAAAAAAAAAACTTGTTAAGTTTGGAAATATTTTTTTTTTTATTTTTGATACCTAATCGGTAGTCACAATTTTTACAAAAAAAAAAAAAAAAAAAAATACTTGTAGTATGTTATTTTTGCGACAAAAAAATAAATGGTGAAAAGAAAAAAAAAAAATACATTTTAAAAATGAGGAAAGATAGTATAAACGTATCTCAAAGTTATAGTGACTGCTCCTTTTACACACGTATTATACTAATGAGGTGGCATTTGTAATACGCTCTACATTAGACCCATGTGTAATCGTTATAGCCGGCAGGGCATCTTGCAAAACCAAAGCAATCGCAAACATTTTTGCTCTAGAACTTTATCGACGGTTAAATAGAGCATAAGCGCCAAAAACCAAATGAAACAAAAAGTTATAAAATTCTGAAAAATGAATTTGGCGTCAATGTTTGTTTGACGTAACATTTAATTGTTTTGATTAAATTTGGCGCTAGTGTCATAGCAAACATGAAGCATAGCACAGTTTTTGCTAATCGCTTTTGACACCTGCGGCCGGTCTAAAAATTGAGAGTACCTTACCCTGAGTTTTAGTCGGATAGAGCTCGATGTCGTTGAACAGGCCCTGTACCCGGTGGGCGGGCGCGGGCTCGCCGGGCGCGCCGATGCGGTACTCCCAGGCGTTCGCCACTTCCCTGCAAAAATGCACCCTGTTACCAACACCGCAAAACACAATTCACCACAACAATAAACCGCGATAACTTCTTAACTCTATCAGAGTGATATATCGTTTTTTTCAGTTCAAAATAAAATCTCACGGCCAAGTTTACGACTGACAAGATTAATAAATCTAAACAAGTGTGCGCAGCAGTATATTCATAAAATTTTAATTTATTAACGTTATCTACTTTTTCATAACACTACTGAATCATATAAACACGAGAGATTCTAAATTTAACTCGAGATAACGCTTTCAAACAGTTGTAAAATTTAGTTTTACACATTCGCAGACGAAATAGGATTTATCAATTTTCGGCTAAGGTTTAATTGTAGATCACAGTTCAACTCAAACAAAATTCCGGTTTAATATCGCACTTGCTGTTATCTATGTAAATATATTGTCCTTTACAGAATTACAGTAAAAACAACAACTAATTTTATTATGAAACCAATTAAACCTAAAATAATTCTACATATAATTAAAGGAGAATGCCGAAAACTGGGCTATTTTGCGTCACTCTTGCGTCTTAACCATTTATACATAAATATTCGTCTTTTGAAATATTATGTTATGCATATTAATTTTAGTTGTAAGCGAATGGGGGTTTAAAAGTTATAAAAAAAAGTAACCATATTGAATTAGAAATTAGCGGAACCGCCATTTTGTATGTCAACCGCCAAATGATGCCAGTTTATTGCCAATATCAGTTTTTAAGTGAAATAGTAAGAATAGTGATATGAAATAAATGAAAGAAACCCACACCAACTCTATTTAACACAATGAACATTAGTCGAAGATTACTTTATAAAATAATGCTAATGAAGTTTTTCTTTTTAATTGAAAGTAATAAGAAATATAATAAAGTTATTTTTTCTTTTTCTAAAACTATTTTAGGCTACATATTTTTTTTTTACTGGCAGCCCTAACCGTATGGTACTATTGACATTTGTGTGATGTAAATAATGAATTTGACTTTTTGATGGTGTGTGTGAAAGAAGTGTTTTCTTTAATTATTATTCAAAATGTTCCAACAAAGTGTATTAAAAGTCTTACTTCAACGTTGAGTCGTGCAATCCTCCGTTGATTAATTTACTGTGTATGTCGTTAGATATTGCAAATTACTTTTGATACTATATTTTACACTTTTGAATGCATAACTTAACCTCAAAATTCGGAACATTTTAAATTCAGATTTCTCAAAACTCCCATCGAATATCTAAGTGATTTTTAAAAATATGAATCCTGAGTACATTTTCAATGTTTTACAGTTAATTTGGTTAAGACGCAACAGTAGCCCAACTCTCATAGAAAAATCGGCATTGTCCTTTGAGTTCCTCTATCTAACGTCCTACGTCACACCCTAACCACAAACCACTTTTGGCTTTGTTGCTCATTAGTCAACAACTCATATTGCGGGCGGGTGAGATTGAGCCGTTTATTTCTATCAAACTTTCCTCCTAAATATTTATCTATACGCGTATCATATCTTATCGAATGTATTTAAAATCACATACCGTTGTTACAACAGAAAACAGTATCAATGATGACATAATAGTTAATTACTCCAGGAATTCGCTAACATCAATGATAATATGCGGCTGACACCAACAACATAGACGAACTTTGACGGCACTCGTCAATGGAAACTCCTCGTAGACAAAACACGGGCGGACTCCGGTTACACAAAGACTGCGAATTTGATACTGTACAATTCTCACGAACACATACCAACTACTACTGCACTTGACAGACGTCGCGTCATCATATGTCGTGGATTATTGTTTATAGATCGATTCACAAAAGACGATCACATTTTAGTAGACATTTTTTGTTGGAGGCGTGGTGGGAGATGTGCGATTGGACAACAATATTACATTATTTTACTGACACTGAAATATTATTAAAGTAAAAGCGGCCTTGTGTAGTTTTTAACCGACTTTCAAAAAAAAGGAGGAGGTTCTCTATGTTTGTTACCTCAGAACTTTCGCCTGGGTGAACCGATTTGGATGATTTTTTTACCAAAGTGGTGACCTGATGATGGGATCCGTGAGGAATCGAGGGAACTCCTCAAAATTTATATGGAAACATATATCAATTTTGATTTTTTCTGAAGTAACCCAAGCATAATATGTTACCAAATAGTAAGATTTTGCACCATATCCTGGACCTAAAGTACTGAACAGAACTTCTGAGTCCTTAGAGATACATGTTTGAAGATTGCAGCGTTGTTTAAAGAAATGCAAGCATACGCCACTACGTCAATTACAGTGTTGTACCAGTGTTTACCAAAGTGGTGACCTGATGATGGGATCCGTGAGGAATCGAGGGAACTCCTCAAAATTTATATGGAAACATATATCAATTTTGATTTTTTCTGAAGTAGCCCAAGCATATGTTACCAAATAGTAAGATTTTGCACCATATCCTGGACCTAAAGTAGTGAACAGAACTTCTGAGTCCTTAGAGATACACGTTTGAAGATTTCAGCGTTGTTTAAAGAAATGCAAGCATACGCCACTACGTCAATTACAGTCGAACTTGGTCTCATCGTTATCAAAGTGCATGCCTGATGATGGTGTCGTGAGGAATCGAGGGATCTCCTCGAAATTTAAAGGAACACTCATAGTAATTTTGTATTTTTTTCGAGTAACATGCTTATGTTACTCGATATGCTTATATCCGTCTAAAAACAAACATAATTTTGAATCAACTATCAAGGTATACCGCATAGATCAGAAACAGGCATACAGGACTGCTTAGCCTTTGAAGTTATACGTTTGGAAATTATATTAATTACAGTACTCAACACCACCTCTGTCTTCACCAGATAGTAGGTATCCATATATACTATCATAACAATATGACGAAATAGGTAAATATTAAAAAGGGAAAAAATTGTTTTAAGCCAAATAAATAAATGTAAATCGACTAAAAATAATAAAAGAGTTATATAGAAATCATATTCAGTTTGGCTGGTACCGACTTTGATATTATTAAAATTTGTATATCATTTTATAGTCAATCAACTTGATATATTATATAATTTTTGCGCTGCTCTGGCGGTAAGTATCCCTACTCAGTCTACCCATAACTAAAAATCTTAAAATAAAATAATTTTAAACAAAAAAAAAAACGACTTCAAAAGGTAAACTAAAAAGAAAAAAATAAATTTACTTCGCACAAAGTAATAGGTACTTATTTTCACTTAAGTAAATAAATTTATATTTTTCTATAATTTTGAAGTCGGTGCCAAGTAAGTACTTCAACAACCTTACTGCAATATCAAATTACTAAATATATGTAGGCAATCACAGAAAAAAGAATCAGAAAAAAATATACAACTATAAATGTAACTACTACTATATATTATGTACCTATCAAAGTACTGGCTTACAAACTAATATTAAATGAAAACAAATTATGAAAGAACGCTGGACTTGGCACCGACTTCAAAATTATAGAATAAATTTATTTACTTACTTAAGTGAAAATAGGTATTACTTTGTGCGAGGTAAATTTATTTTTTTCTTTTTAGTTTATTGGCATTAAATTGTTAAACTCCACCAGGAGACACGTGACCTGGCCGAAAATTCGTAAGACGGAGGGAGAGTAGACCGCAGGCGCGGCAATAATGCGTCCCTATTTCTGGTTTACTATTTTTTATATACATTTACAATACCTATTAGATTATTTTACTAACATTTAAATTTCAGGTGAAAGACTTTTTCTCACGAGTATATATGGTTATCTTTTGTGAAACGAACTACCTATATACCAAAATATTCATTAACAGTTCCCACATCTACTTAATTTAAAAGTAGTTATTACTATTACGTCAAAATGGTAGATTGTGACATCAACATCAGGCAGCCAATATACGAGTACAATAGAAGAACTAGCCGCTCTACCTGGTATTAGATCAAAATTTGCATGTACTTTGTGTATGTTTTCAGTCGTCCTTTGCACTAGGCAAAGGAAAATGTTTAGAAACTGATGGAGCAGGAACATTGCCGACATTGTGCTAGCGCCTCTCTAATTGGAAAATCCGAATATATTACACGTCTTTTTCACAATATACTGTTGGATATACCTACAAATTATCTCTATAGTATCTACTAAGTCGCCTTTAATTCGATCGTGTGACGTTCTCGCACAAACATCAGCGAACAAACAAATCGCGACCTGTAACGGTATACCATGGACTATGGAGTGGGCGGCTATTCTCAGAGTACAATTTGATAAATGAAGACCACGTTTCACATTACAATAAGCCCGCCAGCCCTTCATTCCCACGAGAAAGTCACCTTATTGCTTACCGCTATTACCAGTTACCGAGTGGCGAGGGGTTCCTATAACTCCAACCCCATTTATTCCTTACCTATTGATGACCCTCATCCAAATTCCTACATATTATATGGGCTAGGGCGTCCCTCTGAAGGAGAACCATCACCGCTGTTGTTAGCAAAAGGAAATCTCAGGGAAACAGTATCTCTTGACGGGAAAAAAAGGAGCCTTCGTTATTTTCCGTGGCTCTGAGCCAAATTTCCTCATAATCGGTCAAGTCGTTTCGAAGCTTATCTAAAGCAAACAAATAAACAAAGTTTCCCTCAGATATAATATCAGTAAGTATAGAAGTATGTATAAAGAAGTTATTTACTGGCGTCGTTAAACATGACTGAACATAAAATCTTTGAAACTGAAAAATTTAATAATAAAATGGATGGGGAAGTCTTAGTACCTAATCTAGTTTTATCCTTTGTACACGGAACCCTAAAACGAGTTAACATCGTGAGCAATTAATCTGTAAATGGTATCGACTGAAACTTAATTAGGTTTAGTCATGTGCTGCAAGGACATTCGTTTTTGTTTCGGGTTATAAATAAATGTTACGCGATCACTTTTATACGTATACAGCTCAATACTCTTGTTTACTTCATTTGATAAATATACAAGGTGTAAAATAAATAAGTGATAATACTTTAGGGAGTGCATATGCATCTTAAGTAGAGTACTTATACTGTGAACATACCAGCGCTGAAAGACTCACTTTTGACTTTCACGTTTGTATGAGAAATGCCCCAACATCATGAATTTTTTCATAAATGTAATAATTTAAAAAAGTACCTCTTTCAGCGCTGGTACTTTCTTAGTAAACTCTATATATAGGTACGGGTAACGGGACCCATAAACACCCTACAGTATTATCACTCATTAATATAATAACCTGTATAATAAAATGTGGTACAACCGAATATTAAAACGATAGTTAAATTAATGCTGCGTGCACGCGATAATTTGAAATTGAGAGTACTTTGAAACCTTTTTCTCAATACTGGTCTTAACTCTTATTAAAAAATATATAAAAATCATTATATTTAACAGAGGATTGTTGGTTTTTTAATTGATATATTTGTTTTTATTAAGTATATATAAAGCTTAAAATAATATGTAAAGTTCACCCTTTAATTAAACGTTGTAAAAAAATTCTCTTTAAATATTAGTGACGCGAGTGTGAAAATTATAACAGTATTTTATATAAGGCCCCGGGGACTGTCGATTTAGTTTTTTCAAATTATGTCAAAGAAAATTTAAACTAGTTTTTAACGCGCTCCAGTCGGTGCGGTCGCCCTTTCTCGCCATACAAATAGTCGTTCAAGGTCATTGGCTTTATGCAAAGCCTTATTAGTGGTGCTCAACTCACATGCCGACGGTGACAGCATACCAATCGGAGGGCTCCGAACTTTAATTAGTATCTCAAAAATTACGATATAACTTAAATAAAATAAAAAAAAGATTAAAAAACTATAACCCGACTTCGCAAAAAATGGGTCTAAAAAGTCTGAAACAAGAAAATAATTCAATTTGAAATCCAGAAATGCATAGGTACAAAAATGGTCAAGGTAGAGCCGTGGTCGCACCCGCTATTGGCATCGAGCCTTGAATTTTTTTTTCTACCGTATTTCGGTGTGAACTAACGCTTACATTTTATTAGCGGGTACGACCACGGCTCTACCTTGACCATTTTTGTACCTATGCATTTCTGGATTTCAAATTGAATTATTTTCTTGTTTCAGACTTTTTAGACCCATTTTTTGCGAAGTCGGGTTATAGTTTTTTAATCTTTTTTTTTATTTAATATTTTTCTGTTTCCACATCAAATATAATAATAATTATATTTTTATTTAATTGTCCATTACATAGAAAGTATCAACTCCTAGATACTACTTGCACGACCGCATTTTAAACCTTTATTTTGAATTTAACAATAAAATATAATAAATAAATAAAAAATATAAATACATATTCGTAATGTGCTTGCCAAGACCTATCTTTTGATACCAAACACGAGACAAATATCTTAATTTTTTTTTTTTTTGGAGATAGTTTTTGAGGTATAATTTTCAAAGTCCAAAATTTTTTTTTTTATTTTTTTTTTGTAGTCTATGTTACTCGCGGCATTAATACGAATCGATTGACACCTCATTCATCAAAATCGGACCAGTAGTTTAGCCGCTACGAGGGAACATACATACATACATACATACATACATACATACATACATACATACATACATACATACATACATACATACATACATACATAGACTGCCAAAATCATTACCCTTCCTTTTGGCTTCGCCGAAGTCGGGTAAAAACCAGAGCCTTACAAACAGGTGTCTTAGGATTTTTTTTTATTATTATTAAACGAATTACATACAGCTTTGTTGTCAGAAAAGAAACAATCTGATCATCAGTTATAGCTAACATCCGTCCCAACTCTTAATAAAATTAGCCCACATAAGAAAAGTCTGTCCATTCGATTAAGGGACTGAGCAGCCGGACACACAGACACGTCAAACGTACAACACGCCTCTTTTCGCATCAGAGATTCTTTAGGCCAAGCACGAACTTTTGGAAGGACACTGATTTAAAGAAGCAGTTGTAATTAGCAGTTTTGGCAAGTTAAAAATTATTAATGGCACATTTAATAGCAGCTAAAAATAAGCAGTTTTAGTAAACAAAAATGGGTATTAAAAATGATGAAATGGATCAGTGAATATAATATGTATAATTGAGCAGGAAAATAATTAAATGAGCGGTAAAAATTATTGAACGAGCGGTTATGTGTGGGCAGTAATAAATCGAAATTTGTCGGTAAGAAATCTCATTCTAAGCAATTTTATAAACAATGAGGTTTTTGTAGTTTTCATATTATAGGCCCCGCAAAATACGCGTAAAAAGTGTGTTTGCGACAAATTATTTTTGAAAACTTTCCAGAGAATACCCATTTTCCCTATCTAGAGTGAAACGGACAGAATTTGCTTTCGTCAATCTTAAATGTCTTAGCCATTTTTGTTTTAGTTCAATTACCCCTTTCCTTAGCTAGAGTAAATCGGGCAGAATTCGCTTCTGGCACTCGCCGGCCGCTGCCGCTCTGTATGATCTGCAACTGCTCAATATGTTTTTCAACTGATCATAATAACATCTAGAATATTTAAATAACAGCTCTAAAAATTACTTCCCATTTCGTTTGCCTCACTTTACGAAGCTTTTCAAATGTTCCTGCTTGGATAATCCGCAGCAGCAGAGATTTTTATACTACAAGGATAAAAAATACTCATGGTCTGCTAAAAAAAGAATTGATGTATAAGCCACATACCCACATACAAGCGCAGGCACTGATACTACATCACACGATAGATTTTCAATTGAACAGGCCAGAGCACACCCGTATGTGCAAATAATGAACGCGAATAGTCTCATTATCGATAACTCACTGTGTACTAGAGCATGTGGTTGTTGATTTTGTATTATGTTGTTTTGACTTACGAGCTGTGACGTCACTGACGGCGCCTGTTGACCTACGGGCTACGTGATAACGGCAGACTGATTTTGTGTCTCACAACAGTAAATATTTTTTACTCGACAATAGCGAAGCCAAAAGGAAGTGTAATGATTTTGGCAGCAGCGGGTATAAAAACTTTGCCTAGTTTGGTTGAAAGTTTTGTGATTATTGCATTACGTACTTTATGTACGACAGCAATCGATAGAATCGGTAGAGCGCCTACGGAATAATTAGGGAATTATAATCTAAATAAATTACGCAACCAACTCTCCTTGTAACAACAAACGCTACGGCATAATGGTAATGTAATACTTATTCAAAACATATTTAACTACAAAATATAAAATGGACATAAATTAGTTCCTTAGAGTAGTTAGTACCCTTCTCGAGGATCACTAATGGGAATCCTTATTCTCAAAGTCATGTCAGTGGGGTTATTCACAATTCCCGTTGGACTCTGATATTACCGCGCTATTTTTGGACAACGCTTAGGGAAGTTGTCGAGTCCGAATCGAAATACGCTTTGTAAATCAGCAGGCTTACTCTCAATACAATCGAGAATCAAATCAGGACGATCTCAAGGGCTTTTGGTATTATATTTGGTAGATTACTTTGAAACTAACCAGGATAAAATATAAAATCGTTAGATCGTAACTTTTTGCACTCCCGACCATATCAATCGACTGAGAATCAAAATAAATAAAAGTCAATTTATTCGGGTGTACGTGGCACGATTGAATCTGAATCAAAATCGAATCAGTATGGAGAGTAAGGCCCCAGGCCGCTGGCACAGTACATTACCCAAATTAGAGTCAATATAGAGCCACCTTTACAGTTTAGACACTAACATAACTTTAAAAGTAACAGAATTTACCTGGCAATAGTAAAATTGTACTCTAGTTAGATAACGCCTACCTGTTTACATAACTGTTGTTTCCTGACACAAATGTTTATTGTATCACAAAACTTAATGTAGAGAATAACGTTGTTTAACGTACAACAAAAAAGCGTGGTTCTTAAACCGAGTAGTGTTCGTAATT
The DNA here is from genome assembly GCA_905187575.2 of Celastrina argiolus. Classification (NCBI taxonomy): domain Eukaryota; kingdom Metazoa; phylum Arthropoda; class Insecta; order Lepidoptera; family Lycaenidae; genus Celastrina; species Celastrina argiolus. The sequence continues at coordinate 9,371,660 of LR994584.1, forward strand.
ATAAAATAGTACTATTTGCTTGAACCAGTAAAAATACAAGCTTAGAAAAGAATTGACAGTTAATAATGAAGATATCAATTAAATTAGTATAAAAATGTTGTCATAGTAGAAATTAATAATAATATAGACGTTGTGTTATTGCGTAGGTATGTGAGTACTGAGTAGTGCAACGGCGTGGGGGTTCTCAAACTCCAATGATATCGGTTTTACTTACCACCTACCAAAAGTCCCTCATCCAAATTCCTACCTTTTATCACAAAGTAGATAATAGACTATTATTCAGGCTAGGGCTCCCCTTTGAAATATAAGCCTTCGCCACTGAAGTAATTTCTTAAAGTGTAAAGGCTATAAAACAGTGCTGACCAAAAGATCCTTGTTTTTTACTTAATAGCAATAATAATTTATTCTATAGCTGGAGCGATCTATTCTAATGGCATTTGACGGTAATCGCGATCATTTATATTCGTCCTTATCGTCCAAGAATGGTTCCTATTCAAAATATTTGCTCTAATTGACTTGAGTGCCTTGGCCAAGATATGAAATCTTATAAAATTACAAACGCGTCCTACGTTTTCTTGTACAGTCAGGTACTATAATTTCTATTGACCATAATATCTGTTTTAACTTTACTCAGAGAGTTTCATATCGTTATATCACTGAATTGTACGTGAATGTTTGAATTGGACTACAAAGTTATATAATTATTTCTACCAATTTCCCCACACGCGTCGACGTCGGTTTGACAAATCGGACACTTGAACGCAAGTGGCAGATAATTCACTATACAACGTTGTTTGTGAGTTATTATTTTCATCCATAAGGAGAGTTATTTAAGCTTTTTCTACTCGACTGTACGATGTATTGTGAGTTATTAATTTCAGACAAATTATTTAAGCATTTTTTATTCGACTGTACGTTTTCTAAACTCGACTGTGTCGTACTTTGAGTTAATACTTATTAGGTACCTATTTTCAGACGAATTATATAAGCATTTTCTATTCGACTGTACGTTTTCTAAACTCGAATGTGTGGTACCTACTATGAGTTAATACTTGTTAGGTATTTTCAGGTGAATTATTTAGACATTTTCTACTCGACTGTACGGTGTACGGACTGCCGCTGCGTCAACGTTTGTGCGGGCGTATTTCATAAGCCGAGCTTAATTTTCTTCATGTCATGTTTACGTCTATGATTTAAATTGATATTGCGGATGTTTCGGTGCAGTCTTTGATGTTGTAAATAATATTTTACATATTATGATATCTGTATATTTTATTTAACTACATTTTTTCACATTCATTCTTATCACTTCTTCCATAAAGTAGCTGTTTACTGTACCTATATATCTCTTGTTGGCCCTATGCCTGCCATATAGGGTATTTTAATACTATTCTGACCGTTTAGACAAGATGACTAGTGCCCACTCTTATTACAATGACGAAATGAATTAAATAAGAATTAAAAAAAAAAGAATAATAAAATACATATTTCGCGCTAACGGCCTAATACATAATATAAAACAAAAGTAAAATCGAGTGTCACAATATGCTGTGCAGACTGTCGCTGGAATTTTGTCATTTCCCAAAGCAGTGATATTGATAGCATGGAAATTTTTTTCCTGGATATCTACGTTTTTAGGGTTCCGTTTTTTTCCTTTTGTAGTACATAAGGAAAAAACGGAAAACACTTATAGTCAACCAAATACTCTGAGTATTCTATTTAGTATCTACTAAAATTTGCAGCTATGAAAAAATCTGATTTCTTAGCCAACCCAATCGATCGATACAGCCGTTTATGCCGCAAATTTTCGTCATTTCCGACACTCGCAAGGGACCTTAAGTGTACTTCCGGTGAACACAGAATTTTTAAAATTAGGTAGGTGCGTCTCGTAGTGCCTACAGATAAAAGAAAAATTGTGAGTGTTTTTTGTTACATTATATAATCTTTTAAACTTATTTCTTATTCTGCTTAGAGGTATTCAATTGAAACTCATATCAAATACTTAGGTATGTCAACAGGGGGCCTATTACAAGCTCTTAATTCCAGCCAGTTTACGGCATACAACATGGCTGCCTGGAATTATCTTATTACGATCACCTAATGACAGCCAGTCAGCGGTCACGTGAGACTTGACTTGCTTCCGAATGTCACTTTCAGATAACCAAACTAGGGTAGATCCATATAATATAAAATGTTGTTGTAATATGTAACAGAACAAGGCAGTTTAAGGCCGTATTATTGAATTGCCTGGCTGGTATTATGAAATATCATAATACGGCCCCTGGTTTGTAGAGTTTGTACGGAACACTCGGTGCACGAGTCGACTTACTAGTTGGCACTTGGTAGGTTTTTTTAAATAGTTTTGGAGAAGGAATCAGGGCATACGAATCAATGATTTCACAAACTTTAGGTTTATCATCTACTTTGTGCTTTAGATAAGTAAAGCTGCAGTTGTCTCTATCGCGCTACCGCTAGCTAGCAAAGGCACTACGAGACAGCAATAGATTTGAAAATACCTATTTATTATCTCTATGGCCCGTGATGTTTCCTCTTAAGTTTTATATTTAACCCAAATATACTTAACTATATGAATCAAACACAAAGCATCTCATGACGGTAATCATTTTTAATCGATTCTGGGAACAATTTTACTCATTCCGTCATATTCCTGGATGTTGTGAAATGCACAACAAAGGATCGCATCACTGCACGCCATTGTTCGGCGCGCAACCGACGTAAAAATGAATGATGAGGTCAGCGGTAAGTGGTAACTCAATCTGACCGCTCACCGACTAATCCGATCTTTCTCACCCCAATTATGTCCCACGAACATTTGTCACGTGGTATTATTGTCGCGGTGACGATTTTGGGTTTGGAAAATGTGTATTTGTAAAGATTTTAGGTTAAAAACAGAAAATTTAGGTTGAATAATCCGGTAATAAAATTAGGAAACCCATATTTTATTTTAACTATAAGATAATTCCGTACCACATACTATCCTTAAAATAATTTGATTACATTCGTGACACTTTTTTGTATTCAGGGAGATTATTTATTTTAAAAAATAAAATAGACAACTCATTATTCAGAAAATATTTCAAGAATCTTCCTGATGTCCGTCTGTCTGTCACCAGACTGTATCTTGTGAAATCTGACAGCTAGATACACAGATGATGTATTTCTGTTGCCGCTGTTACACAATAAATACTAAAACCATACTAAAAACAATAGGGGGGATGTCATGCACCAAACGTGTTTTTTGCGGAACCCATCTTACGGGGGTCCGACTCGCACTTGACTAGTTTTTTTTTCTAACGACAGCCAGCCGTGCAGTGCCGTATCTATACTAATATTATAAAGCGGAAGAATTTGTTTGTTTGTTTGTTTAAACGCGTTAATCTCAGAAACTACTGGTCTGATTTGTTTTTTTTTTGTTGGATAGTCCATATATATAGAGGAAGGCTTTAGGCTATATATATATCATTACGCTGCGACCAATAGTAGCGAAGCGTCAGTGAAAAATGTTGCAAAAACGGGGAAAATTATTCACATTTGGGGACTTTCGTTGCGCGCGCTTCGTGAACGGTAGAAATCACTCAAAAACCAAGCGAACGAAGTCGCGGGCACAGCTATAATAGATATGGATAAAAAAGTCAACAAGCGAGTACCGCAGCGCAGTCTAGTCTAGCTACGTATTCGTGCGACCCAGGCGGCTGAGCGCCTACAGAAATACACCATGACATCATGGTGTGCGAGCGAGAGGCGTTCCCCGTCCCGCTCACTATCAACACATTATAAATACGCGAGTGCATTTACTCCATTCGCCTTCAATTGAGTACGTTCGGTTTCCCGTTTCGCACACTATTAGATATAATTTATTGCGACTCGGCAGTCACAAGCTAATGAGAGACATGTACTGGTAGACGTAAGGGATTTTTACACAAAAAAAACTCCCATCGCTTTATTTATATGAATGATGTCATGCCTTTGTCAAGTTTTATAGATAAAACGTCAAACACGAGTACCGATATATATATAAGGTCACGAGTATTTGTCAATACTATCGGCTAGTAAAAAGTAAATTTAATAACCATATTCATATTAACTACATAATATGTATTGTAATATTAATATATATACCTATAATCTATATCTAGTACCTACCTATAATACAATATCAACATTAACCGACATCCAAAAAGGAGGCGGCTATAAATTATCATATTATGTTTGTACTTAATACTGTTACTAGTAAAAGGTTGTTTGATGTTTGTAAATCAATATACTCCTAGGACCTAGGTACACAGTACACACATTTCAAATCTTTGTTGCGGTTTTAGTAACCAAACTTCTCCGAAACGGGATGACCGATTTTTATTTTTTGTGTATTATGGTAGGTCTAAGAAAAGGTCGTGAACTACTTTCATACCCCTGGGTGATAACTGACACTATATATGACAACAATTTTGCTGAATCAGCTAATAACACCATTAAAATTATCTACACTCTCTATGACTATTATTTGTGGAAACAAAATGTAAATAAAGTCAAATCTAAAAAGCATAAAGTAGACAATAATTAGACGTTTAATTATAATATTATGTTAGTTATTTTACACTCATTAATTATATTACACAGAGTAACTAAAAATACAAACAAGCTCCTATGAAGTAGTAGGCTCTGATTCGCCAAATAACTCTGAATTAAAGTGTTGGATATTTAACGCAAAGTCAATCAACTCTATAATATAATCTGTGTTATTTATTTAGCCCAGACTGGCGCAAGGGCCCATTTCAATACTCAATGGGCCAATACTCAGAACGTAAAAGAGTAATTTTGACTGTTATTTCAACGACTCATCTTTTTGTCGTAACTTCAGACACCAATCAGGAAGTATCTTTTAACTTTAAGAGCCTAGCAAATACTCCTTTGTTCCAGGTATACGCACTATTTGTACATATGTGTCACCACTCATCAGTCACCATCCATACGCACTTTTATCTTTTCCTCTATCAGTATTTCAGCCAAGTGCATGGATGAATAATCCAGCATGCATCATACGTCCTCGTGAAAATGTACTATGTCCTTACAAGGTTTGTTGGATCGCATAGCAATCATAAACCAATCATCGTCCGACGTAAATATCTAACGACAGCCAAGTCGCGTGACTAATTGCACTTTCGTATATGACCTCACCGAATGTTATTGACCCAAAAAGGTATGTACAAAATTGACACTTCATTAAGGGTACGAAAGGTATACTGCGTTCCGATCCAATATATAAAAAAACAAACCTCAGTAATCAGTATGGATACCGTGCCTACTTCGTTAAGCATAAAAAGCATTTAAGTCTTACCTGGACTTCCACGAATATTTCAAGACTGAATATAGCTGAATCGGTTCAGCTGTTCTCGAGTTTTAGCGAGAGTAACCTACAACAATTCATTTTTATTTAAAAGAGAAGAAGATAAAGATAATAATAATAATTATCATAAACTTTTTTCGGACTAATGAAAACGTGTAGACGTTGATGATTAAAAGAATACTGTTTTGCTGTTACTGAGACTTCAGTGAACATTAGAATTGTAGAATTTATTTAGCAGGCCAGCGCATACCATTATGCGCTGGTCACTGGCTATTTTCTCAATTATAATATAATTTGGCATATTATGGTTGTAAATACTGATGTTAGCTGAACATGAGGTGGCAAAAGCACGAGCATTTAGTAAATTATATGAGGACTATTTGTATTTCTTCTGAAGATCATATATTCTGGTTTACAATTTCTACCAGGTGGTCTTAACAATACGCCCACACTATTTTCGACATATTTTGTTTTACTACCGGTGCGACATATGTCGCAATTTTACTAGGAACTTTATATATCATCGATGACTTCATGCCCTTACAACTGTTTACAGCGCAGTTATCTGCACGTCATGATAACAAAAATATTCCTTTCGTCAATATTAATATTGAACCTGTACTATTATGACCTCTTTTTACGGTGAGAAATGCTTTTAAGCATTCGACGGGGGATTGGGGATTCCCTCTAAGTATGTAGAACTCTTCTTCTTCTTTTGTAGAACTCGTTGCGTCCGGAAGATGGTAAATGGACGCAGCCCTACCCAATAAAACTCGGAAGTACTCCGACTCCACCGCCGTCGACGGAGCCATAGAATTTTTTGATTCTTATACTCTGTTCGGATTCAGTTGTTGTGCGGCCGGCTATAATGCTGAGCATTTGAGCATTTTAAATGTCCCTTATTCATACTACCTTGCAATAATATTCAATGCTACGAGTATACACATAAATTAGCTAATTGGTAGAAGTTTAATTTTTGTCGACATTTAGGCCCGTATAAATATAGAAGTCTCAAACCCAACCTCACTTGAGAACCTATTTGACAGATGAAATAACGATACGTTTCACTTTAAAAAGTCAACAATTTTATTAATGTTACACAGTACTTAATTTCTTTTCTTTTTATACCATAATATTCCTATTATAGATTACAGAAAAACATTAGAATAAAAAATTAAAGTAGGTATGTAACACAAGTAAAGTTCTTCATTTCTAAAAGTGAAATGAACCTTTTTTTATCTGTTTTTTCTCGAGTGAGGTTGGGTTTAAATTTTAATACTTCTTTATTAATATGGGCCTTAGATTACATTGAATCAAAGAGTAAAAGGAGTGATCTTATTATTTTCGAAGATTTGTTATAGAGTAAATTTCATGAAAGAAGTCAGAACCAAATCTATCTACATTTATATATTGGAGGTCAGTATTTAACTATTTGTAAGAAGAAGACACGCGATCCCAGTAATTATTAGACTTTACCCTTTTTTCTTAGGGGATCTTATAAGATCTAAATAATTATTATGATGAATAATGTAACTGTTGCGATGCCACAGTGGAAGTGAATGTTAAGGTCACACACTATGTCCATGCAAACTACTAATAATTACACTTATGTTACTTATCTTGTTTTTATTACGTATTTAAGATACATCTTATAACTAGGTACATGGGTCCTACTCTTACAATACCCTTTGATATAGACTAAATTATGCATCACTGTCATACGTTAATGTGACATTTATTACATTGTTTTAATTCTAATACAAGAATATGCAACAGTAACATATTTTAATCGCACGATATGGAGCCGCGTCTAGAGAACTTCTTTCAAGGAAAGGACTCTAGTTAGTGTCTTTACTAGCGCGATTAAATCTATAAGTCCGATAGCACAATAAAGACTGCAATTAAAACTTTAAGAGTAGTAAACAATAAAAAACATATTCAATTTTTTTTATTACACTTTTACACTAAAAAGAAAATCTAATGTATCTAAAAAGTATTATACCATCGCTCGTAAAGAGCTCACGACGTTTTTCATTTATTTACATGTTATGTTTGAATATATCATACGTACATGTAAAATATAAATCTGCGGATCCTTACCCGACCACAAACCTTTGAAAAAAATAAGTTACTCCCGTCATTAACCTGATGATAATTAAATATATCTATGTAAGTATACTCTAAAATAACGTCAGCTTAAAAAGACGGGGGCTATAAATAGAACCGCTTAGAATAAAAAATTGAATCAATTATAAATTATCGTCGTAATTATAACAACAAAAAAGCGATCAAATGGCCCGGAGACGATAAAAAACGAATACGGTCACGCCAACATGTAACATCACCGCTGTAAGTAAACAACACCATGATGTCATGGCGGAGTTGTTGACCCAACTCATACATATTACATATAATTATTATTTAAATATTATCATACTGACAGAGCCACACTTGAATTTGTGCTAATCTTTATAAGGTTATCGCTTTTGAGGTAAATTACCTATAAATTCTTACTTTTAAAGTAGATAATTTTATCCGCTCTAGAAAGTTTGTAAACTAACAATACCAACTTGCGCTAGTCTGGGTTTATAAGATAATCCTGGGCAGGGCTGGGTTTAAAAAGTAAGTGTTAGATAGAGACTAGACGGTTTAGTAAGCCTCTATTACTTCTGTGGTCTAGCCTAAACTACAGAAGTATTCACAACGATTAAGAGAAGGAAATTAGAATATTTCGGACGTGTTATGCAACACCAAAAAGTATGAACTCCTTTAATTGATAATGAAAGGCAGTAGCAGATAAGGACGAATATAAGGTCGAAAATCAGGAGTCGTTCGCGAAGAGCACCAAATCACTTTTAGAACTGCGTTATCCAAAATAATAATAACCCACCCTTATTATCGCTAATCTCCCAAACAAGACGTTAACCGAATAAAATAGGGTCTAACTTTTTTTTATTTAATTGGGCCTTAGTTTAGTACTACACTACCTACATAAATCTAATAAATATGATTAATATCATATTATGTTAGATAGAACGACTTTCTAGGCGTGATTCCAAATCCAATTAAGTATCATTTTTAGGCTCTTATTTTCCACTACTTTTACTTGTCGAGTAGACTAATAGTTTAATGAATTTAATAAGCTCCTAGAGCAAACTGACATATTTATTTAAGGACATCTTCCAAGAACTATCTTAGCATTATTTTAAGAAATATTAGCATTCACATAATCTTTAGATGTGATACGTTTCATAGGTAACTTTAATTCTCGTAAAATTGTTTTAAAGTTTTAAGCAAAAGATTTTGCTTCAAATAATATAGTTTAAACGTGCACACTAAAATACATAATAATATTACGCAATCATTATAAATAAACAATACAGCATTTATTCCGTAACGAATCGTTAAACCCGCACCTAACAAAAACACTAATAAGTCACGGAGGTTAAATTCCAAAATATTAAAACAAATGTCTTACCTCGCTAATGTTCCTTTCAGCTTGACTACGCCGTACTTGTTCGGCGAGTGAGCGACAGAATCCCTCAGGGGCTCCACCTTGATCGGCGCCTGGGGGAGCTCGCACATGAGGGGTTCCATTCTGCACGGGATAGACGGCCTCTTGGACGGCGTGGTCCGGGGGTAGGTGTGGTGGTGCCTCGCAGAGCTCACAGACTGCTCCGCGCACCTCGACTTCGGCAGGGTACGAGCGTAGAGCGCCGTGGCCGCATTCTTCAGGTGACGAAATCTACCGTTACTTTGGGTGCTGAACATGGCACCCTCCATCTTCTCTATATTCACTGGCTCACATCGACACACTTATTGTATATTAGAATCCATTGTTCCTTTTATCACTGCACTTCAATCCGAGGTAAATATCACCGACCCATTATTATCATGTTAGTTTTTGGATAACGTTTAACCACGTTTGTAAACATAAGTCTCGCCGTTGTCAAATTGTTAAAAGAATCTACTTAAACTCCTGCACAACAAATACAAAACACAGGTGAATATTTCTGTAAGTTAGAGAAGCTTTTACTCAGAAACGGTTAAAATATATAATAATTTTCTGACTAAAATTAATAGAACAAGTCATGTAGGTCAGTTTCCAACATAAAATAAAGCCGAAACCCACATGCTATTGTTTAAAATTAGCCGAAAAAGGTTAGGTCATGCGTTTATACGACAAATTACGTGTGCGTTTGCTTGAATCATCTTTACACAATATCGGCTTACTTCTATGGTGGTCCCGTGTGTAAACAAATGAGGGTACATGTCTTTTAATTACGTGAGTTCTTTTGTTCAGAACGTACTGGTACGCCATACACTGTTAATTTGAAACTTTCTATAATACCTACCTAGAATGACCAAACTGTTATTTGGATTTGTGTTAGGTAGATACATTTCATCGATATGGCTAAATGATCACTTCCGTTTTACATTTTTTGGCATGTCCGTAACATTTGAACTTTAGCGGACTAAAATAGAACAAGTCATAATCCTTTGACCAAATTATATGACGCATACTTAACATTAGCATATTCTAATTGCCTACTTTGACCATGTAATGCTCGATATAAGTACATAGTTGGATCTAATAACATTACCCAAATGAGACACGGTTGTTCCTCATACTCTACTCATAGAGCGCGACTTAACTCGAATAGAGCTGAGTCACCTTAATCTATCGTTAATTACAATTCTAATTAATGACATCTAAAATCAAGCCACAACAGCTGTTTGGTGTTATTGTAAAAACTTTTTTTAAAGACCAAATTGTCAAGCAGTGAGCGAACTAATGATGATGAATACACTAAAAACACTAGCGATTAAGTCAGCTTTCGAACAAAATTAATTAGACCAAAATCCGTTCATCCGTATGAAAGCTATTGTGACACAGGAAGACACGCGTATGACCTGTGTGACAAGTCAAACTTATAACACGGGGGGTGTTTGGGGTTAAACCCCCTATGGGGTTAAATACTATTCTGGCACGATTTTAACTTCAGCCAGATTTCATTTTGGTGCGTCAACTATTTGGCAATACTAGCTTATTAATGTTCATTCATTAAAATTTTAAGAGCTATGCTCTTCTCGGTAGAGTATTTTTTTTTAAATCGGTCTCGGTCAAAAGTAAAGCACAGTTACTTTTGATTTCTTGATACCTACGACACAACGATTATACTTGTTCTTTATAGCTTCGTCTGGGTCTTCCTTTTCTCCCCTCTACTTTTCCTTTTATAATATTCTTAAGAAATTCTTTGTGTCGTATCAAGTGCCCAACCATTTTTCCTCTTCTATTCTCTATTGTTTTTAATAATTATATGTTTGTCCTCTTCTACTATATTAAGTATGTATATAAGTATCATCACTACATAGTATAAAACATAGTATAAAACAAAGTCGCCTTTTCTGTCCCTATATCCCTATGTGCGCTTAAATCTTTAAAACTACGCAACGGATTTTGATGCGGTTTTTTTCAATAGATAGAGTGATTCAAGAGGAAGGTTTATATGTATAATACATGCATAATAAATAATTAATATTAATACTAAGGCAACATTGCTAATTTTAGAGGTTTCTAACGTAATGTCGTAAATTAACCTATTGTAGCAAAAACGCTGCCTAAACACTACGAGTTAGATCAAATTAATGTACTACAGTATTGTACACCATATAAAGGTCTACAAAAAAGTCCGCGATGGTATATGTTTATCTTTTAGGGATAACCCACACTAACCATTTTTATTGTTTACTTTTTACGTGAAAAAATGGCTTATTTACGAAGCTATTTTAAGCAATACGGCATTAATTCTTATCGAATTAATTACCTTAAATACAGTGTGCAATTAATATAGATCAATATGGTTCCTTACAGCATGTAAATTAAACAAATATTTTCGGAGATATTACAAATTTAAAAATTAAAACACCTAGGTAAAAATGTAAAAAGTAAATAAGTAAAAATGTGTAATGTAATAAAAATTGTATGAATTTAGATATTCCAAAGATAGCAGGAAATCTTCATAGTAAGTATAGGGAAAGAGGAATTGTTTTACTCCAAATTTAATGCGTGCAGGCCAAGGGTAGTAATTAATGAATCAAAAATACTGGATCGATTTTAATCATGTTTTCATTGAGTGACATAGGCATATATATTTTATGCCCGTGTAAAGTCGGAGCGGGCCGCTATGTTTTTATATACAACGTTAATAGTTTTTCTGTAGTGTATTTAATTTAGTATCAGCATTGCACCCGTGCGAAGCCGGGGCGGGTCGCTAGTACTATACAGGGTGTCCCAAAAATCAACGATAAACCGAAAACGGGTGATAGGCCAAGTCATGACAGTTATGAGAAAAATGTGAAAAAAAATCTTTGTCATGTATTTTTCACATTATAAGGACTTTTAAAAATATCGGAAAAACTGACACCCTGTGATGGTCTTTCATGTCCTAAGACTACAAATATTACTTTTTTGTGATTTTTTTTTCGGTATTGTAGTCATGACTAACCCTTCGCGGGAAGCCTACCCTGGTACTTGGACGCACGAGTTCTTGCCGACGTATACTGGCGTTGCGCAGCGGTCCGCGCAGAGGGCAGCAACCCCTTACCGGACGCCGTACGTCGGTGGAGATCCTCGGCGGAAGAGAGGGCAACAGAGTTGTGGGCAGGGCGACTTGAAGAGCCGACCGTTAGTGTGGCACTAGTCACGGCGATCCGCCCCGTGTTCAGGGAGTGGATACAGCGTAAGCACGGTGCCCTATCCTTCCGCCTCACACAGATACTGACGGGGCATGGCTGCTTTGGCCGGTATCTGTGCGAGATAGTAGGAAGCGAAGACACAGCGGAATGTCATCACTGCGAAGACGACCGGGACACTGCTGAGCATACAACGTCAGCCTGTCCCGCATGGAATATACAACGAGCGGCCCTAAAAGCCGCCATTGGCGAAGACACAGCGCTCCCAGCACTAATAAGTGCTATGCTGGAGAGCGAAGAAAAGTGGAGAGCAGTCGAGACATTCGCGAACGAAGTCATCTCGACCAAAGAAGAGGCTGAGCGCATGAGGGAGCGAGGAGCGCTCGACCTCCAGCGAAGAAGGCCAAGGCGAAGACGTAGGGTCAATCACAATGACCGCTTCGTTCCGCCATAAACCGGGAGCTCGGGGTGACGGCACGGGGAAGCCGTCGCCCACTGCACCGAGTCCCCGAGAGGGTCGTGATGCGCACCGTACTCCCGCGCATCGCGACACACGAGTTGCTAGGCCCATGCAAGCCCTTAGGGGCCTCTGTTCGGCCTAAGGGGCGCATTTGCGCCCCCGCAGAGACGGGCCTGCAAGTCCCACAACGCAGGCAACCGTCGGCGGAGTCGCGGAAGTCCCACGATGTCCCTGTGGCTCCGTCAACGGCGGTACTGTAGTGGAATACCGCCGAGTTTTAGTGGGTAGGGCTGCGTCCATTCACCATCTTTTCGGACGCAGCGAGCCCCACATATCCGTGGGAGGAATCCTCAACCCCCCGCGGAATGCGGCAACAGCATTTCTCGGCGTAAAAAAAAAAAAAAAAAAAAAAAAGTCATGACTAACCCTTCTGAAAATCACAATTCATAATTTAAACATACCTGCCTCAGTTTTCAATAAAATGGTGTGTTTTGCCCAAGATTAAATTCAAAATAATTACTACACCCAACTTTAATCGTCTGTACTGTAAAAAAAATTACTACAGTATTTTGGCAAGTAACTTTAAAAGATGGCGCATTTAATCTGGATTCCAAAATGGTATGATACTTGCTGGATTACTTCTTTGTTGAGGAAAAAGAAATTTTTTTAACGGAACCGGATGTTAGGCCAACTCTGTTTAAATTTTTAAAATGTTGGTATTAAGTTGTTATGTGACGACGATGAGTGACGTCATCTTGTCTAGAGTGAGCGAGACAGACAGTGACGCTCAGTGCGAGTGAGATAGATAGTGACGCCAACCCGACAACACAGTGATGAACGTGCAAAACTGCAGTACGTTACGATCTTTCGTTCATTGCGCATCTTTCTGTATCCGTATTGACTTCGTACTTACAACTGTGCTTCTGTTTATTGGACTTGATTTGCTTTGTGATTTGGTTTTATCTGCCCCGTTTCTGACGACCCTGGACTTGTTTTATTGTCGTATCTTCGGTTGTAGTGTGTGATTCCATTGTAGTGTGTTATCATGCCATCTCGATACACCGCACAAGAATACACCAATATGCATCTCATCTATGGAGAATGCTTATGCAACGCTAATGCTGCAGCTAGAATGTATCGTGAGAGATACCCAAACGCTGAGCGTCATCCTGATTATCGGGTATTTATTAACGTGCATCGGTCACTCTTAGAGGGTCGATTCCCTAATCAAAATACCAGCGAGGGAAGGCCTTTCATACCCTACGAGGACGAAGTGCTCGAGGCGGTCGAACAAGACCCGAGTATCTCAGTACGTGGGATTGAAGAGAACATCGGAGTGCCCAAAAGTACTGCACATCGTATTTTGCAAAAGAACCAGTTTCATCCTTACCATGTACAACGAGTACAAAGCCTGTTACCCCGAGACTACCCAGAGAGATTGCAATTTTGTCAAACGATGTTGCAGAGATACAGAGTTGATCCGCGATTCTTTGAAAAAATTCTGTGGTCTGACGAATCCACGTTTAAAAAAGATGGTTACATGAACCTCCATAATTTGCACGAATGGCACGTGGATAATCCACATTTGATGCGGGAAGACAGATCGCAGTACCGGTTTAAGGTGAACATGTGGACGGGAATTTTGAATGGTACTGTTATTGGTCCATTTGAGCTACCGGAGAACTTAACTGCCGAGGTTTATTTGGACTTCTTACAGAACCAATTACCAGATTTGTTGGAAGAAGTGCCACTAAACATTTACGGCAGCATGTGGTACCAACAAGATGGCTGCCCAGCACATTACGCTCGCACAGTACGAGAGTTTCTCGACCGAGAATACCCCGGGTGGTACAATTTCGTGGCCTGCCCGTTCACCTGATTTAAATCCCATTGATTTCTTTTATTGGGGAACAATAAAAGAAAAAGTGTACTCTAAACCAATTCGAGATTTAGCCGAGCTGCGCCAAAAAATTACAGAAGCTGCTGAACTCATTAATTCAAGAAGATACGCCCGTCTTATTACGCGATCATTTTTAAGAAGATGTAGGGCTTGCATTAGAGCTGAAGGCAAACAGTTCGAACATTTGCTGTAAATCTTTGTAAATTAAAGTAATAACTGAAGAAATCCATTGACTGACTTTTATTTCGAACTTGCACCTAAAACTAACTAATTACATACTTGATAACAAGGTGGCGTCTGTTCTGTATCTCAACCACTCACATTTTCAAAAGAGCGTTGTATTCATACCTGAAAATTGAAGTCTTAAAAATGCCTACACTGCAATACAATTTTTTTTTAATAAAAAAGCACCCGCACTTAGCGTCACTGTCTGTCTCGCTCACTCTAGACAAGATGACGTCACTCATCGTCGTCACATAACAACTTAATACCAACATTTTAAAAATTTAAACAGAGTTGGCCTAACATCCGGTTCCGTTAAAAAAATTTCTTTTTCCTCAACAAAGAAGTAATCCAGCAAGTATCATACCATTTTGGAATCCAGATTAAATGCGCCATCTTTTAAAGTTACTTGCCAAAATACTGTAGTAATTTTTTTTTACAGTACAGACGATTAAAGTTGGGTGTAGTAATTATTTTGAATTTAATCTTGGGCAAAACACACCATTTTATTGAAAACTGAGGCAGGTATGTTTAAATTATGAATTGTGATTTACAGAAGGGTTAGTCATGACTACAATACCGAAAAAAAAATCACAAAAAAGTAATATTTGTAGACTTAGGACATGAAAGACCATCACAGGGTGTCAGTTTTTCCGATATTTTTAAAAGTCCTTATAATGTGAAAAATACATGACAAAGATTTTTTTTCACATTTTTCTCATAACTGTCATGACTTGGCCTATCACCCGTTTTCGGTTTATCGTTGATTTTTGGGACACCCTGTATAAAATTAAGTCACATTAACAGTTGTTTGGTGTTATTAGTAAAACATTTTTACAAACGCAAAAAATAAGATATTCACATGTTTCTATTCTATCGTTTCTAAATTCTAACTCCAGCCAGCTTTCGTTTTATTGCATTGCGCCAACTCTTGGCAAGACTATTGCAATACTTACTGATAACTACCAAGTACCATATTCACCACTAAAGAATATTTCACATCTATGTCCACACAATTATCGGTTAGCTCTTAGCGCAATAATTTATCCGACTATTTTATTATAATTCCATAGAAAAGAATAGCAGAGCAAATATTTATTATTGTGGCTAGTCGTGTGATTTTAATTGAAAACTTTTCCGGGCTATTGTGATATAATGACCAATTTGCGTCAAATATTCTAAAAATACACAAAACCACCAATGCTTCTAAAATTTGATATTACGTTAATTTATTATGTACCTATAGTAATTTTAATAATTTGGATAGATATAATATGTATAATAATAGTAGACGAAACATAGAGCAGTCAATTGGCACACATATTTGGAATAGGTAATGCATTTTGTAATACCCTTTATTTATCATCATCATGAGCCGAGTCAGAAAAACTTGTAGAGTAAACAAAAAACGGTTCACCGATGGCGTCATGTCCTTTCAACTTTGCGAATACCAGCTGTCATTGTGCACGTAAACAACAAAGAGCCTTCGTATCGGAGCAATATCGTTCAGTCGATAAAAACATTTGTAAAGCGGACAATTTACATGTATTAATATATTCGTTGTCGGAGGCTCTGCGGCGCCGCGGCGGTGCGGCGCGGGGTAGTGCGGGGTGGTGCGGCGCGGCGCGGGGGAGGGCGGTGAGCGTAGGTACGCTGACATCACCGACGGAGGCAGCCGATCTTACATCACCAGCCTCCCTCCAAACGGTAATACGGCTTGCCGAATGCTGGTAGCCTGGTAAGTGGTATGCCTTTCTCGCTTTTTAGCTCGCCTAATGAAAAGAAAGAATACATTCTCCTTGTCTTCCATAGTTTCAATCTCAATGCACGAATTAAGTTTCCTATCTTGTGCGAATTTAGTTTCCTTCTTGTCTCTTCTCTCAACCTTGAAAAACTCTTGTTGAAGCATGGAGTTATTTAAAAAAAAGTGACAAACTTCACCCCGACGTGACAAGTGTATCTACTACTTTCGAGAGACACTTTCCTCGAAATATTTATCTGTTATAAGTGCGGTTTCAAAACCGTGAAATGGCGTATTTAAATTATGTTAAGATAAGAAGCGAAGGTTACCCTACTCTACATTATTCACTATTTATCTTTGACAACAAGCTGTCTGCCATAGATTTCTTTATCAACTTATCTAACAGTAGAAATTAGAGGCTTTTCAAACAGCCACACAGAGCGTTAACAAACCTTTGTCATAAAATACTATCAGACACAAATCACATTCGCAACTATAGCACTGCAAAATTATTTTTATTGCAGCAGAACAAAAACCTTTTTCAGTGCTGAACAAAAATCCATAAAATTAAATTAAAATGACTTCGATGTCAGCTAGGCGGTAAATCAAATTGTTTACTGATATAAAAGAAAATTATAGTTTTGCAAATGAATCACAGAATAGGCGTGAAAGCAGCCGATGATGTCATTCTGCTTAATAATTGATTATTGTTTGAGATAAATATCCATTAATAACCCTTTTTGACTCGATGTCAGGTGAGGTAACAAAAGTGAAATTTAGGCGTGAAGAGGACTAATTGCAAAGGGAAAAGCTGCTCGAAAATGATTCGGGTTTATTAATATAATCGCTCAAGAGAAATGTTAAATACAGAGACAATAAAATAATTGTAAGTCTTACATTCTTACCCTTGTCTTTTACTGAACCGTTTCTATGACGCTGTATCTGTATGTTTTAGAGACTGACATTTGTAGTTTTACGTGTTTCTTTCTCTGTGTGTGTGTTGCATATTTGGTAGTATCACGTCTCTCTCTCTCTCTCTTTGTTTTCGTGTTTATGTTTCTACATACCCAGAGAGAGAGAGAGAGATAATATATCCCTAACAGATGATCCGATTTAGAAATAGTTAGTTTGTTTAAAGCTGACGTAGTATCAAGTGTTCTTAGCTATAATTCATCGTCATTAATACGCTCAGTGCTTGACAAGTATAAAATACGATAACTTAATTTTTAATTTTGTTAATAATTTTAACCATATTAATAGTTATTAAGCTAAACAATTTGAAATCTATAGAATCGTAACTAATATATAGTCAAGTTTTTACACTTTTTGTGATTATCTGTAGAATGGGATGGATGTAGCAGAGCCACTTAAAGGGCTCACTGGCGCTCTTTGGAGGAGTATACTTTGCAGTGAACTGCAATAGGCTGCTTTGATAATAATCTGCAAAATAGAGATTGCAGAAAGTCTTGTGTCCCACATTTCCCACGACAATACGAGCGTTTGTTTCATCAATCACGGTGACGGATGCGCGCGGATTCGCCGGCCGAGAGCGCGTGGGCGGCGGTTAGCGCACCCCTCATCGCTAAAAGTAATGGCACTAATGTGTTACCCGGTACTGGTGCAATGTATCCGGAGGCACGGGACTGGGAGTGACCCCACCAACACGAGCCTAGAGGATTATTTCACACACGATGAATGAATGCCTATGAAATCTTCGAAGCAGTAGCAAAACGGCCAAGTTAGGCCTGGTAAAGTAAGGGCGCATAAATCAATAATATCTTAGCTCTACATAATATCTGGCCACTTTTTAACAGAATTTGATTAAGGTGTAGTGTAGAGCTTGTAGGTTTAGAGCGTGTAGTCTTTAGAGCTTAGCTTTATACGATATCTGTTAACTTTTTGCACAGGGTAAGCTATGTAGACTCGTCTTAGCAAAATTTTTACATGAAAATGTCTTTGGTGGGATTCATATGTTAGGAGAGAGTCATCAATAATAATGATATGAAAAAACAACATAGTATGTCGTGAACTAGACCCTATTAGAATGAACCTATATTAGATAGAGAATCTTGGGTACACAATATTACTACTATTACTATTATATAATTGAAATAGTAGCTACAAGACAATAAGAATAAAAAAATAGGTTAGATAGAAATTATAATAAGCTTTAAAAACTCAACTCATGGTAAATTCAATTTGGTGTGCGCTATTGATTATACCAATAATTTTTTTATGTAACATGATAATTGATTAGTGGTTATCATATTATTTTGCATGTTCGTAATCAATCACGATTTTACATAGTAATGGCAATCAAACAATTACATCAAAAGGTCGTGAACTGGGATATGACTTATGTTAATGAAAATCGTGTCGAACTTCTACAGATCTATCATGTGCATTTACAATGCTATATATGTCAGGTTGTTACAAGTGAATTGATTAATATTCTCTTATCTTGATCTCCTTGTCTACTTGTATCAATATTTATCAATGTGTACAACTAGCAGTACCCAATATTATTTTTACACGCTTACATGGGAAAGAGTTTGATCTTTAGTAGTAAAAAGATGCCACCTATTTCTAAGTAAAATGGTATACTTATACGTAACAAGATGGACGTAACTAGATCGCTTTATCGCTTGTCAAAGCTTTTCTTTCAGATTATTTTTTCATTCCCTGGATCCCCTTTATCTTTCGGATTGACTAACTTCTACCAAATCTAACCAAATAAATATGGTACCAGTGCTATAAATTTTGTAACTAAAATTATTATGTACAAACTTTGGGAGCTATGAAAATATTAGACAAAAATTTACAGCCCAACAAAGACCGTATAAAATGATTTTTTGCTGTGAATGAAACCCAAGTCGTTAGAATCTCTGCCCAAACGTTGAGTACAGACGACATATCCGTTAAAGCGAATAAAATGGTCGACGATTTGAAAGCTATTCAGGTCCCGCTGAGAAGCCATGTCCGTTGCTTATTCATAATAGATGGAGGTCACTCGACCCGTATCGATTGTATTCTCATCTATGGAACGAGTTCAAGACATCCTGGGCACGATTACATTGATTGAGACTTATGACTCTTTGATAGACTTCAAAATCATCCGCTCTATTATTGTGTATTTTGTGTAATGACACCTTCGATATTCAAGCACCCGGATTAAACTATAATACCATCTGAAAAACTTTTAATATTATGATTACCTCTAAAGACAAGTTTTGCAAAATTTCGAGGAACCCATTAATTTCTCATATCCACATCAATAAGTTTAATATTACACCTTATTGGTAAAGGAATGGCAAACCACTCCGGAAATACCAAACTATTTAGTGTACCAACTAAACAAGCCTCTAGCAGAGAATGGTTTTGACAATTATAACTGTAGAAACCATTAATTGTACTCGTTTAGTACTGTAACTGCGCAATTTACCATATTGTATATCGTTCATATTTTTGATGAATTAGCCATCAAAAGTATGAACGAAGTATGAGATTGATAATTCAAGTTTGGTTGTAAAGAAATCTTAAGTACCTACTTATAATATAAACTTAACACGTATAGGATAGATCAGTCTCATCAGGAAGAAATTGGAATTCTGATAATCTAATAGTTAATTTCTGTATCTCAATATACCTAATTATAATGATAGGATGTTTCTACGACGATCGGTTTCTTAATCAAAAGGCATTCGTGCGGCGCCAATACATTTTCCATACGAGATGAGACAGATGATTTAATGTACATAAATGGCAATGTTAAGGTAGTTTGCTATTTACTTAAAATCATCTATCTCATCTCGTAAGGATCGGTCGTCCAGGAGCAGGCTCCTGGACGACCAATCCTTACCTTCACTAATCAAAAAAAAGGTAGGTACAGGTATAGAAAACTTGGGTTACATATAAATCCGCTAAATAAAACACTAAATATTATGATGTAAAGTAGCTGTCGTTAACTAAGCGTCCAGTGTCTATGCCCTAGGGCGAACTATCGAATCAGTTCCATCTCAACGACTTTTGGTATTTTACCTATTTGGTGTATTACTTTGAAACTAACCGGGATAAAGAAAATCGTTTGATCGTAACGTTTTGTACTCTCGACCGTATCAATCGACTGAGAATCAAAATAAACAAACGTCCATTTATTCGGGAGTACGCGGAACGATCGAATCAAAATCAGATCAGTTTGGAGAGTAAGGCCCCTGCAATGCTAGATCGCCCTAGGATTTACATTGATCACAAAGTGGCTTCCACCAATATGATTTATTCCCAAAACGAAAAGAAAACGAGGAAGTGCGTGCCTATGAAAACTTAGTTACATATACAGGCTGCAAAATTAATTAGTAATAATACTTTAGAGTGTGTATGAGCCCCGTATAGATAGTACCAGCGCTGAAAGTGCTAAATTATTTTTTTAAAAATTGAGGCATTTCTCATAGAAAGATGAGAGTCAAAAGTACGTCTTTCAGTGCGGGTGCTTTGACAGTAAACTCTACATAGGAGGCACATACACACCCTAAAGTATTATAACTCTATTATTTGACACCATGTAGATAGGAGAAACGGGCCGTATCTTTTGGGCGATAGTTTTCACACTCTGTGAAACACTAGCCACAATAAAAAAAGTCGTAAATTCCGTACTATCTACTACAATTACTGTAAGTCAGTGTGATGAACTATAGCTAAGCATATTGATGAGAGATCATATAGCGGAGACCCGAGTCACATTAGCGTAGACGTTAGTAGGCGATGATGATGAACAGATACCTATGTATAAGGTAATTTATTATGAATGACTTACTAGATTTTGTAACGGTAACTAACATCCATCAACGATAACATGAGAACTAATTTGTGAGGTGTGCTATTAGGTATTGTCTAAGCTAATTTGATACATTACAGTTCAATGATAGGTCATGAGAAAATTTAAATATCAACATAATCTAGTTGGCATTTTGACCGGATTTTAAATCAATACTATGACTAAACGCCACGATTAGTTCAAGGTATTTGCTTCTAATGCTAAACGACATTATCAACCAGACATAATATTTTGGAGCTCGAGCAAGCAGTATTTTATGAGTTTTCCATAACGTGACATTAGAAGCATATTCATTATCGATATCTCCAATCACATTTGCCTATTATAATAGAAGAAAAAATATAGGTATGTCGACCTTAATAACATCTATAAACTACACAACACATTATTAAAAATACATTAGGGGTGTTTGGTCATTCCTGGTAACCTAAAGGTATTCCATCAATTTTTAAAAAACAACTATGATCAAAAACAACTTGTCATTCGAGTTATTTGCATAACGAATTTTCGCGGAGTAGGTATTCCATAATAAATAGATATTGGTTAACACTTACGTACCCATCAAATACTATACGTAACGTCTAAATGTGTAAATATAATCGCGCCAATACGCCGTTGTTTAGAAAAATGTACTTCTACTTCAGCTACGCTTTCAAACATTACGAGACTTATTCACCTGCGTTCTAATTAAAAATAAACTTCCACTTAACATGTTCATAGTTCACTAAACGAAACTGTAAATAAACCGACACCGTTCCAGTGTCACAAGTAGTATGCGGACCGTACCACGCGGGGGCGCCGGTCGCGCGGCACTGATGATTGCCGAACGATAACGCGCGCCCGACCCTACGGCTGCTACCACGAAATTCTAACGACATCTATCATCGTTCGTGTATCGCGAACTCCCAAACAAAATATTTCGCCACTCGATAACGAGCAATGAACAGAAGGATCATAGTACGTAGTGTACAGTTGCTTCGAAAACTGATAACAGGTACATGTTAAATACATCATCGTTTTGCACATGGAAGGCAAATGTATATTTGGCTGGTAAACAAGACAAAAAACGCATCAGAGTAAGATTCACTAGAAGTGGCATTTAAAATATATGTAACATAAAACAACCGAGGTGGACAAATAATTGAGGATACAATTGGATTTAGACATGCTCAGTATTATGTCAGGTTATATAAATCGGATCACGTGCATAACTCATAATATACTATTGATTTATATTTTTATACCAATTATATATAAAAAAAAAGAGTATTATACCAATAAAGTCATACACCTTTACTGCAATTAACTTGCAATCATATACCTTACTTGGAATTATCGTTTAATATTTATAAATAAGTAACTACAACAGAGCTACAACAGAAAATAGCCTAGGCCTAGCCTATGCTTAATTCTGAATAGGTACATCTCAGAGATGGTTTTAACTCTAAAAAATATTTTTTGCAAACTCATTGTCAACAAATTATAAAACTGAAAAATGAAGACCAATGAAAAAGAAAGGGCAGTATTGTCTATCCTGTTGCCAGACTTCAGACCTTTGATAAGGCCATGCCGCAAGATATTTTGGAAAAGCAAACATAGGACTGGCACTAGGAAAGACAACTCTGCCCTTGCAGCAGATTAAAGAAAACGTAATATTTACAATGTCAGTGCCAATAAATAAATCTGGCAAATAATCTTGTAACAATGACCAAAATAAATTTGATCGCTAGTCGGGAGCCGGTTGCGATATTTTGGCAAGTAGCGGCGTGCGTGTCGCAGGCGCCCGATGATGCCATCGCCGCGGAGGACCGTGACGTCACCGCGCATTTTCCAAACGTGGCCGCCAGACAAAAATAGTCCCGCCCCACCGCAAGCCCCTCGCAGTCACCGACAAATTTAGCCGACCCGAAGCGGACAGCCTTCGAAGTCAAACGTTTGATAGCTCCGGACTTGCCGGAGGCTTAACTATTATGTTAGCCTTGGATATGGGTTTAATAAGATGCCGCCGTAATAAAGAATTCATTAAATGGGTACGTAGTAAATAATAAAAACTGGGCAAGTGCGAGAAGAGCTCGCGAAGGGTTCCTTACAAAACGGAATGAAATTACCTACGCCACCCTACGCTTCTTGTGCGAAATTTTCCAAGTAATCGCATTTTGCAAAAGTTATGCCTCTTTTTCTCTTGCACTAGCAAAGTTATAATAGGTATATGGCGTTATAGTTATCCTTCAAAGTTTATCACATGGACAGCCATCTTGAATTATTTCAGATTTTCCAAAGTTATATAATCTATTATTATAATACACATCCAATATCCATGCAAAGTTCAATCTTTCTACCGCTAACCGTTCCGACATAAAGTCAAAGACGTCCCTCCGTCTTGGATAGAGGGACAGGACGAGGGTTCCGACTGCCAAAGAACTACGGGACCCTAAAAATTGCTAAATAATTGCGTAGTGAGTATGCTACAACACTAAGACTTAATTAAAATAAACAAGTCTAAAAAATGTAGATAGTGTAATAATAAAATAAAATATAGGTTTAACCTAATTTAGAATAGAGTGAATGATGATACAATTAATACCCTCACATTATGTAACTGACGCAATTTATCATCGAGCGACCATCACCAGTCACGAATAAGAAGCGAAGTACAACGTGACAAAGAAGTACGTAGAACCAGGTATGTTTACGAAATCTTCATAGTCGATACTGGCATGAAATGTTTTATGTATCGTGTTTTATAACGACTATGATATCATCGTGCTACCTACTCTTTGGCTTTTGTTTGACCTGTACGTATTTTTTCAGTGTATTTGCGTGAGAAGCAATATAAAGTAATGCGTAGAACCAACCGCTTACAACACATTTGAAGGACTTTTTAATTGAAAAGGTGTCATGCAATGGTTTAGATGAGTCACGACATGGGATTATTGACTGTCAAAATGACGCGCAATATGGATAGAAGTACCTACCCAGGTCATGGAGACTAGTCCATGACCCAGCGGTCAATCGTAATTCTTTCAACCACTTTGAACCATATTTAAGTTGTAAAGCTGAAGAGTTTGTATAAACGGTCTAAGCTCAGAAAGTATTGGTCTGATTTGATAAATTTATTAGTGTTGCACAGCCCACTTATTTATAGAGAAATGCATTATAATTATGTTATATCATATCGTTTTCATATCGTCACGCTGACCAATAGGGGCAGAACAATAAAGAATGTTTCAAAATAGGGGTTTTAAATTTTAATGCACTATTTCACGCGAAGTAGTGGGTATAGCTAGTATTTTTATAATGTTAACACAACAGGTTTTCAAATATTTGTTTACAATGTTAATAGCACATTGTGCGGCGGAAGTTAACAAGCTTGCACATCGCTGACGCACTGCTGTACTTGCTAATTCCTCACGAAAGGTGCATTTAACATCAAATTACAGTCAGCCATCTGATGTTCTACGCTGACCTTGACTTGTGATTCTGACACCAATTCATTTGCACCAGGTGTTGATTTACGGAAATCCGTGTTGCATAATAACAATAACAAAAACTGTTGAAATAGGAGATGGCGACGGATTGGTGTATTTAAACAAACCCACCTAATTACTAAGGCGTAAAATTTTCCAATTTTTTTATCGAATGTTCAAAAGTAGGTAGCAAAAGTCGATATTCATAATGAAAGACTCATGTGGAACATGGCCGTTTCAAAGAGGTCACCCTACTTTTTAACAATAGATTTCTAATGTTAGATGTCTTTTAGCGGATAAAAAGCGCAATGAAGTCATCTACCATAAAAGAAACGCTGACGCACGAATTCACCTTACCAGTTATAAGGTTAAAGTGGCAGCAAGTCCATCGTACTAAGGAACGGTCAACGAACCAAGAACCAAGTCCGAACCCGGTTCAAGTTGTTCACGATTAGCAGAATTTGGAACGTTACACCAAAATATAATTTAGGTGAACAAACATAAATGAGAACAAAAGAAACAGAGACAAGGCCGACTTATTGCTAATGCGTATACGATATTGTTTGCAGGAATTTATTGATTGAATTTTTGATTGAGCATTTAAGTTCATTCATTCGTTGATCGTACCTAGTAGTTATTACCTAAATATCTAGCAAGTGCTAACCTACGTGCTTTTTAAATTGTCTGATTGAAACTTGTATCTTGTAAAATCATCGTCTTATTTAAAAAAAAACAAAATTTATACCCGTAGAAACGAGTTTATGTAATTTGCTATTTTATAAAAGACGAGATTTTCTTCTTGGTTCATTTGATTCTATTATTAATATTTTCATTTTAATATACAATAATCAACTGTCAATGACCTCAACGCATTTGTACTGTTTTTTTCTTACGTAGGCAGTCAAATTATGTACCCAAAGTTTATATATTAACTATGTAATTGATTTTGCAATATGGAATACATTATTATAATATGGCTGCAACACTAAAAATTTGAATGACAATGGCTCGTAATGGGGACGGATACAAGCGGTCTGATAAGATAGCGCGACCACGTTTCAGCGTTGGCGACGTTCGACAGCCGTCTTGTAACGCCATTCATTGCTGAAAACGCGCGCGACACGATTCGGTACCGAGAAATCCGCCCGTGTTTCCTGGAAGCGCTACTATGTTCACACATACACACGTATGTAGTAGGTACGACCGTACGGCACACAGCCGCCCACGACCCTGATAACACGATGTGACGAGCTGTGTATCGGCAGTACTCATTAACAGACTCACATTGCGTACCCGTCTCACTTTACATGCAATCATACAAATCGCTCTCTATAAATTGCGATCGCGCAGTCAAAAGTCCGTACGAATACTAACTTTGTAGTGTTTTTGCTGAATAAACGTTAACAATAAGGTAGTTTATCTAATATGCGTAGTATGTATACGTAATTAAAATCGTTGACTACGATACAGAATGTTCGAATGACTTATTGCGAGTGGGATTAATCAGCTCTACATGCGCCAATAAGGAAGGGTCCAATAGAGCGATCGCAAGATCATCGAGGTCAACGCTGTAATGGCAGCGGTCAATAATGATAATTTAACATATGAACTAGCCGGCAATAAATATCAATTGGTTCGGTTCGAAAGATGTTTATGAGCAATACTTTACGATAAACACTTAGTCAGCACATTCTGGTGCACCTTTATCACCAAAAACACATTGACTTTGATATTATATTGAAATAAACAAAAGTCTTGCTGCGTAGCAATAGTTTAATAAATATTGTGGAACTGTGAATGATATTTATTCACGCGAACTTTATTGAAGAAAACGTTTTGGTTTAGTATTGTTTATTATACCGCAAAGCAGCAAAATGCGACAAATGTGTAATTTTAAATCGTTAAACTTTTGGTTGTTTTTCTGTATACATCTGGGTTTATTTATTTACGCAAAGCATTTTTTTACTGGTTTTAAAACTGTATGTAGAGTGTAGACTAATTCTAAATTGTTTTTCGTGTTCGTTTTCTATATAATAGACCGTACATTAGTCTTAATATAACAACGCATACAGTTACTATTATAATTATATATTAAGCTGTCCTGTAAGTTCTGATCCGTGTCACCAGCAAAGGTTGGCACATGGCATAGTGCAAAGTTACTTAGAAACGACAAAATTGTGTAATCTCTATAGCATTAGATCTCAAACTCCTCTCCTGTTTTTACATTATGTATGCATTATATTTTATACGACATACCTACAAATAAAATAAATATAATCCCCGACTAGTTAGTATCTAAACAAGACAAAATTGTTTATATTATGTAGAATATTACTAAATTTTGCCTAAAAATACAGGTTCACAGTCACACTAAGGCTATCCTATAGGTGCACCGTGTACCTGATTACTATTAAAAATGGCGAGGACCGAAAAAAGACCATAGGGCCGGCATATGGTTAGTTTTTCATTTCATTTTCTTTAGGTCACTGTGCTGTGTGTTTATAATAAGCCCAATCAAAACTCGTCAATAAGCCCCGGGAAACCTGAATGCGGAAACTTTCTCGTCCTCTTCTCAGACGCGTGCAGTAAAACATCTCACGAAACTTCCCACCGTGGGAGTAAGAAATTGACTTACTTGGTGAGGCTGGAGGTTTGACTGATGCTCGCGGCGGCGGCTCGGCGCTCCGCTGCCGCGTCCACCATGCCTCTGCATCACCGCGAGCATCACTAACTAATCGCCACCACCGCACAACCACTACACACTAACACATTACAAATAACCCTCGATCCGACACCCGATACGCGAATATCTAGTTACCCTCACTGTTTGGCCTCACAAAACGCAATCGCAACCGCTTGCGGTTGATTTTACAGCATCTGGAACAATAGATATCACGCATTATTATAATAATTATTAAGATAGGTTGCGTCAACTAACTTCTTGGTTAGCGTTAGGTCTAGTGGTTCTCAGCTTCGCTATCGACCCGGAGGTCGTGGGTTCGATTTAACACACACAAAAAATGTTGTTTTCAAGTTTGGTTAGGATAATGCAGGCTGATCACCTGATTGTCAGACAAGAAAGATGATCAATGCATCGGATGGGGACATAAAAAGTTGGCCCTGCGCCTGTTCTGTCGCCAGTCGTGTCGGTTTACCGTCCCACTGGGTTATGAGATTAAAATGAAGAGAGAGTGTCTTTGTCTTTGTAGCTCCTGGTTTCAATGAAATCCGTGAGGGACCTATTATTATTCTTGGTTGAAGGTTCTTAAATCTAGACCTCAAAAGTAGAAAACCACATGAATGAGTTTGAGTTTGTCTTGAGTCGTCTTTAGTGCTTAGCTTAGTCGCCCATGCAGCAGCAGCACAGTTCGACACACAGCTAGCTAATTGCTTTTACCGCTTAGCGGACTTCGAACGCAAGCGCAATTTGGCTGCTTAATCTAAGGTTTAAGTTTTATTTCTAGGCTGGCTTTCTTTATGGAGGGATACTATTTAAAAAAAGAATTGACATAGACAATAGTGCAAATGGGTGAATGCGCCAGGCTCATCCTCGTATGCACTAAATGCGAGTGGCCGGACGCAGAAAAAAATGTGTGACGCCATTCTCCGAAAAATATTTGCCATTTGTTTTGATAGAAGCGCGATGGCCTTGACACTGCTTCGATTTTTAAGTGCTTAGGATACTGTTCTACTAATTGACCTTGAGATTAAGGTGACAGTCCATAAAATATCTATCTTTGTTACTACATACCTAAGACCAAGTCAGGTCTTTGGTTTTTTTTAATAAAACATGAACAAAATAGGTCTCTCTGTTCTTGCTAGTCTAGCTAGTCACTAATTTTACATACAATTAGGGGTTTTAGGACAAAAAGGTTGCTTTATGCCATTTACATCTTTAAACAATCAAGCAAAAATATATACCTATAAGTTACAACCAAAGCAATATAGTTGTTGAAAAGAGTTTAATGCGATGAAGGAATTTATGATCCCAAGTTGACCTGTGGTAAAGGTAATATTTTGTAAAGAAATGACTAGTACTTTTAAAAATTAGAAATACTAGTACTTTTGTAAAAAAACATAATTAATACAAGAGTAATATTTTATATTCATTTCTATTCCTCAAACTAAATTTTATACACTGTGTCCTTCATTAGTTACTTTCCTGAGTAACTTCTGAAGGTATGAAAGAGAGGTAAGGTAAAAAAATATCAGGAAAAGAACTTCTCTGCAAGGGAACATTATAAGAAAATGTTAGCTTTCAATATCTATGTATTTAGAAACTAATCAGGAGACTAATAGAAAGAACATAAATTATGATGTTTATTACAATCAATATAGGCATTTCTTGATATAGATGCCTATTGTAAATAGAAGAAATAATATGATGCATTTTCTCAAAGTTCAAAGCTATTTATCTTGCTCCAGTCTCCCTAATTTGAGACATTATTACTAAACTTATGTAACACATTACAAACGTCCAAGTTTTAATTATATGTATAACGTGAGTTTAGAAAATGTATAATGATGAGAAAATTATAATCCTAAATGTAATCAACATTTAATAACAAGATCAATAATGAAAAAGGGGGAAGTGTAAATGTTATTAAGATTTTATAACAATGACTATTAATACACCAAGAATACCTACAAATGCTCCTTTATGAGATCATCGATACAGTAAATAAATTTAAATATGACTCACCCATTTATATAGCAGTTACTGAAAGACCGAATAGGTTATCATTTTATTATCACAACTACATATGACATACGTCATAGATAGCACAATTGAAGTAATATCTTCCAAAATAACACGTTATTTTTAATATATTATTATTATACACGCATAAATTTAGTATATTTTCATATGAGCGTTTGTCTTATTTGTGTAAATTATAAATAAATTTAGTTAGTACTAAAAGATGAAACAGAAACAACAAAAAATTGTGTATTCTCTATATTTTGTCCAAAATCATAACCACTAATGCCATCTATGATGAGTAATTGACATTTAAAATTTATACGCAATAACAAAATAGCCAAACTATTCTAATAAAACTGGCATACATAATTGCTTTCTTTTTAACAAAACATGTTTATTGAGGAATAATTATAAGAAAATTCAATTAAAACTAATGAAATATGTAAAATAAGTAAAATTATCGTATGTATTTATCGCTGATGATGATCATTATCTTTTGACAGTGACATTTTGTGACAAGTGACATAGACAAAACCAAAGACAAGATGCTAATGATCGTAGCTACATAAAACTTTATAAAGTTGTATATTTAATAAAAAAATACCAATTTTTGAATGTAATATTTCCTAAAACTGTAACAAAAACCACGTTGATTCTTTTTTTGTAAATATTTTACTACAAAATATAATAATATTTTGTCTAAGGAAAATAAAAGAAGTTTTTACAAAAATTAGACGTTGTTACAAAGACACTTAGCGTAAAAGATGAACAACCAAGAACAATCTTTGTGACAATGTCTGCATCTGTTGACTAAAATTTGAAACCTATTTAGCTTTTAACAAGGTCAACAGTTTTCATCAACTTGTAGTCGACAAATATAATTAAACATCAGTAAATACTGACTAAATTAGTTTAATCATTCTGTCTTTATTCAAAAGAAAAGTGTTTATTTCCGCGAAAATGATCAGCACTTTGTTTTTCGCAATCACAACGTTACATGAACATGGATGACCTAAAATGCGAATACGTAAAGAAAAAAAGATGCCTAAGATGGTCTCAAGAAATGATAGTGGGAAAATATGGGAGTGATCAGAACTTTTATTGTGCCGAATCAAACATGAAAGTGTAAACTATCGTTTGAAGATTAGTGAGTGCTCGAATATCAAAAGTGAAAATGTGATGTGTCAAACTGATTGTTTACTTCGCGACAGACAGGTGACGGTGAGTGGTTTATTAGAAGTGGTTCGCGAGGGCGGAGGGTGACGGGCGGTATGTCGAGCCGTTCGAGTCCCCTCAACGGCAGCTACGACGCTGCCGAGCCCGCTGTGAGGCTCTCGGTTCGCAAAGATCTGTTCCCTCGGGACGGATCCGATGCAGCCTCCGACTCGGAATCGGAAACTCCGCAGGAGGACCTCGACAGAATCTCTTGTGTTAAACTAGAGACAGATTTTGAGCAGAGCATTGATGAAATTGCCCACCAGAAAATGAAGGTGGTCAATGGAGCTCTACCGTCCGCACCTAGGTCGCGCCATAAAAAACACAAGCAGCATTCGAAACGTGAGAAAGATTCACCTCTGAATGGTTGTCTTCCTAAAGAGAAGAAAAAGAAGAAAAAGTCACATGAATCACATAAAAGGACGCATTCTACAAATAGTGTAGTGTCACAAGTTAAGGGTGGTAAAAATTTAAACTTAGTGAGTAGTAGTGAGTGCCAGGAAGAGGAGAGCGAGAGCTCGGACGATGAAGTGTTAAATAGTATGAAGTTACCCATAATTAATATATCAAGGCAAAGTGGCAAACCGTACAGCCATGAACTTAGTCAATTATCATCCAAAAAGAATAAAAACAAGGACTCCTCTAAGGCACAAAGGACACATATAGTGATACCCTCTAGTGGTAAACCGCGTTCCATGTTGGGTCTATGTAGTTCGCGTAGTAAAAAGAAATCTAAGAAGACTGAACGCGCAGCTGTTTACAGGAGCCAGATTGTGGATTCAAATACCAAACTTAAAATTAAGATTAGAAGAACAAGAGAACAGGACAGTGTATGTATTTACTCTTGTTTGTTGTTTTGCCTGGCAATCTATGTAATGTTTTTATTAGTAATACAAACTAAACTGGTGGAAGTGCTTTTCCAGCATAAACTGCATAAATTGATAAAGTAACTAATTTATAATGACTCGATTTACTGTCGTCATTTGAAACAGTAGAATTAGAAAGGTTTAGGAACATTATTTATAAAAAAATCTAAATATTTTATTTCTAAATTAAACTTAACAAGCTATTTTCGGAAAGTCAACAAAAAGGCTACCACTGGTTCAACCCTAGCCCGCCGAGAAGAAAAAGAAGTACTAGCAGGCTAAGCAATCATCTGCTTGAAACTAGTGATCCTTCTTTACCTGTCTGTCAAAGCCAAAATGAATGGTAATGATTTTGGAAATGTCTGTTTGTATGTAGGATATATGTTTGTTCCACCATATCATCACAATTATCTACATATCCAAATTTTATTGAAAGAGATGTCAATAGGTTCCTGATAATAGCCCAGGTGACATAGGCTATATAATAATAATAATAATAATATCTATGGATGCTTCACACCAATTAACATAGTAAGGATTTCAATGAACATTGTAGGTATTGATTGAGATATTTAGTGACTGTTTTCAAAATTTATTATTTTCTATAACTATAAAGTAGGTAGTTACTAACCCTGCCTGGCCTATGAAAACATTATATTAAAATATTAATTTGCTTAGAATTAGCAAATATGCACAATTCTACAATTGCATACTCCAAATTTAATTTATAGTCTTGAGCAATTACTTGAGCCCTTTAAATTATAGTCAAATGCTTGTGTCAGAGTTATGCTAGAAATTACTTTTTAAAAATAATTTATATACTAAATACTTTTTTCCAATTAAGTATTAGAAAGATAAGTCTCTGCAGATCAGAAAATCAATACACTTTTACTACATCAGGAAATACATACTTGATATGTACATACGAGTGGCAAAACATTCAAGTAAAAAAGTCTATGTTAATGATACATATTTACACTTTCACTGATCCAAATGTTCTACAGAATTTATTTAAGCTTTTTCCTTATGTCTTAAGTATCATTTGAGTGACAATAAATATGCTTCATTTTGCTTAAATTATGCTATCAAATAACAACACTATATAGGTATAATTATATATATGTACATATAGCCTTTCATTCTATTAGATTCTACAGTAAGTAACTTTAATTAAACATTTGTGAATGTGTATTTGAATGAGATAGATTACCCATATTAGGTTGCTTGCTACAAAAGCAAATCTTTCTATTAATAAGTAGATACTGATAAAAAAGTTTGAATGATAATAACCACATACATGTTTTGTACAGTAGACAGTTCAATACAATAAAATAAAGTACATATTTACTTTTTTAAACTTAGAAATATAAAACTGTTATTTCAAAATAAAATTATAAACATACTGTTTGTAATTTTTGTAATATTATAAAGTATTTATCGCAGCAATGTGAATTAAAACTAACAATATTTTAGGCCAGTTTTAATGAAAGAAGAAGAAAACAGTAGTATTTGTTTTTTTTTTGTTAAATTGTTATTTGTTTACTTTAAAAAATCTTTAAAATCTTTAAAAATTACTTTAAAATTTGGGTTGGTTAATACCAATTGTATTTAGTAATAATTTTAGCAATAAAACAATCTTACTACTGTTATGTTTTATAAGACTAATATTTGAATGTTATTATCAGTTTTCACATAACAGGCCTAAATATAAATCTGTCCTTCCTTTGAACTTAATATGGCTAGTATGTGAAATGTGTTATTAAATTATTGCCCCTTGCCATATCAAAGCTGATTAAAATTTGTCAACCAAAACAAAATCCTTTAACATCACATTTGTATCTTATCTTTGAAATTATTTAATGTTATATGAGTTCACATTATTATTTACATCTAATATGATTAATTATTATTTTACATTTATTATAATTAAGTATGTTAATAGTAATATGTAGTAAATTATTATAATCTATTATAATTCAGAGATATCTATTACATCAATAGGGTACTTAAAAAAACAGAAATATTGCAAATGTTCTTGTATACCTATATATAAATAAGCTATAAGTTTTCAAAGCAGATAAATTATTTTTATAAAATATTCACTTTCCTTTTTCAGGTTGTCCAAACACCGAAACTAATATCCGATTTAGGGCAAAGAAAATCTAAAAAGAAAAGATCCTACTCCCCAGCTCCTAGTAACAGTTCTGGAGAGGAGTATGATCCGACTAAAGGAGACACGGCCGCCTCAATAAGTGTAGCTGCCCCTAAACCAAGGCATACACAGCCGAAAACCCGAAAATCAAACAATAATAACCCTAAGAGTAAAGGTATGCTTATAAATATTTTGTGCATTATTTAAATCACATATCTAACAACAAAATATACAGCCAAAACAAATGCTCTAAATTACCTTATATACTTAGTAGTATAAGGATAAGGATATACTTTACTTGGAATACATTATATCTACAGCAAAACTTAAGCTAAAATATTTTAAAAAATACACTAATATCTCTAATCTACTTAATTGTGAATAGGATCTCTCTAGGATCTATGTTTATACACGCTTCTATTTTTATAATGTTTTAGATAAAGCTCAAAAGACTGAAAAAAGTAGAGTAAATATAGAGCAAACTAAGGATATTGGACCACAAAGCCCATGGGCCAATAATTTGCCTGAAGAAGTATTGGCTAGGATCTTTGAATATGCTACTCAAGCAGGCTCCTTACCAACAATTGTAAGGTAAGCTATATTGGCCCTTTCCCGCCTGCGTAAGTACAGTATCCCAAGGGAACACTAGTATTTTTGGGATGAAGAATAGCTGAGGTTTTATTCCTACCTAAACTGTAACAATATCAAATTGCATCATTCAGCAGTTTTTGCCTAATAAGGCAAACTTACTAAACTTTAATGTAAATATGTGTTTAAAAATTATAAGATATTATGTATATTATAAGTATGCCTCTAAAAAGCTTCATTTGTTAATGATTGTTATTACAGTGTGTGTCGACTCGAGAGATATATTAGCTTAAATTTTTTCGCCAAAACTCCTCTTGGGGGTTGCCTCATGGGTTTTGACTCCCTATGTTTTGTGTGCAATTTAAATTTCAATAGTTGATTGACGATAGTGGGTATAAACTTTCGACATCTGAAAGGAATAAATTCAGACAGTAAATAACATTTTAGGAAAACTAACTAGTTTAGCTAGCTTGTGCACCAGCTAGTTTGTGGATAAAACAATTGTTTTTGTTTCAATATCTTTTCCTCGAGACGATGCACACTGTACGTATGTCGTACTTTTCTACAATACAATTTACACACTTATTATTACACTGGATGTGCCCGCGACTTCGTAGCGTGGTTATTGAGTGAATTAAACCGTTTATGTAGCGCACGCAACGAAAGTCCCCAAATGTGAATAATTTTCCCCTTTTTTGCAACATTTCTCACTGACGCTTTGCTCCTATTGGTCGCAGCGTAATGTTATATAGCCTAAAGCCTTCCTCTATAAATGGACTATCTAACAAAAAAATAATTTTCTAAATCGGACCAGTAGTTCCTGAGATTAGCGCGTTTAAACAAACAAACAAACTCTTCCGCTAAAGCGGAAGAGTTTGTTTATAGTATAAGAAGATTATACTATAAATAGTATAATCTTCTTATATAAAAAAATGGATCGCAAAATGTGTTGGTAAGCATAACTCAAGAACGACTGAACCGATTCGGCTATTTTTCGTCTTAAAATATTCGTGGAAATCCAGGGAAAGTTTAAACCGTTTGTATGCACAACGAAGTGGGCACGGGTCAGCTAGTATTAGTCTAATAAGTATATTATATTCATGTGCCATATTCATACTAATATTTGTTTTTACCCACTTTTAGATTAGGTAAAGTATGTAGACTGTGGTACAATGTAAGCTGTCGGCCAGAGCTTTGGAAGCATATGGATCTCGCTCAACACACTGTTGAAAAGTTCAAAACTGATTACAAACTTGTATGGATTCTCGAGAACCGTCTGTCACGGTGTCAAATTCTCAATATTGGTAAGTTATGCTTTATATCTGGACGGAACAATGGTGCATATTTAATTATGTTTACGTTATTTTTACGAATGATACAATATTAAATAATAGAGGTAAGGAATTATGGAATACCACTCATGCAGTAGGATTAGTGACAATTTGCGAACAGTGTGTGCAGGGCAATGCACTTTTACCCACATTGATTTAGCCTAAAGAGTGATGTTACTATAGTTCGTCCCTGATAAATTTAACCTAAAGGTAAACAAACCGAAAACAACGAAATTTTCACATATTCACTTATTGTGCACACTTATCAAATTTCACAACTTTCACAGGTATATTAAAGGATCATACTTCATTATCCAATACATCTTATAATAATTAAACAATAATTAATATGTTTGAACATACATTTAAAAAAATACGCCAGGTGGACACTGCCGATTGTAGAATATAAGCCTATAATCTATGGATTCATAGCAAAACAACTAGGCAAAACAATAATCATTGTATTATGGCCAATTGGCATCACTGATTAGTCTATGGTTGTGTCATAGACGGGTTTGTTTACGTTTGGGTTAAATTTATCTCGGACGTACTATAAGTGTACTGTTGAAATTAGTACCGCTGTAGGTCATTGGTTGCCGCGTCGGCGATCACGGGGATGTGTATTGAATATATTGTGTAATACAATGAAAATCTTAAATATATTATGTATGGTGTGTGTTTATCTAGCATGTTAACTAGTACCATACCAAATTTCGTCAATATACGTGTAAACAAAGTGTATTTAACTTTGTTTAGTTTGAATTTGCCGCGTAATTCGCGTATTTAAATTTTTAAGTTTTATCTGTGAACTGTTTTTGACAGATTTAGTAGTTTTTGCGTGAAAGAGTAACATACATCCGTCCATACTTACAAACTTTCGCGCTTATAACAAGAGTAGTATAAAAGTATAGCATAATTTCTTCGGATAGGTACCGTGGGGCCAGATTATAATGATTGGAAACGTCCATATTCAAGCTGTAATATTAATGAGTGGTAATACTTTAGGGTGTGTATGGGTCCCGTATACAGAGTTTACTGTGAAAAGACCAGCGCTGAAAGAGTTACTTTATTTTTCTATTGTATGGGAAAATTTATGATGTTGGGGCATTTCTCATAGAAACATGAAAGTCAAAAGTAAGTCTTTCAGCGCTGGTACTTTCACAGTAAACTATACGAGGCACATACACACCCTAAAGTATTATCACTCATTTATTTTATTATAATGAAGTATGTGAAGAGTCACTGCTTATCATCAACAGCAGGTATGTTAGGGAACTCCGTAACCGTAACCGAAACCATCGGATATCCGACATAAAATATTATCCGAAACCGTAACCGAATCCTACCTACTGTAAAAAGGAAAAAGTTAAATCCAAAATTTAATATCCGCAACCGATATTATCCGAAACAAACGGATAATCCGAAATAATTTAATATCCGTATCCGAAATTTCATATCCATTTCATCCCTGATCAACAGTGTGCTTCTTGACAAATGAGGGGTTACTAAAATGCTTTATGACTTTCATTTCATGTAATTGCAGCCCAGTGGAAGGTGAGCAACGTGTCGTGGGTGCTGGCGTGCGTGGTGAACTACTGCCCCGCGCTCGTGGAGCTCAGCCTGGCCGGCTGGAGCAACATCAGGCCGGACCAGCTGTACGACCTTATGCAGGGCCTGCCCGCGCTGCAGCGGCTCGACCTGTCGCTCACGGTAATATTTTTGATGTATTTGTACATGGTAACTCTAATCTTTATCCGTGGGATGCCGGCAGTGGCGGATTTACACATTTTCAAGGCATAGGATGTACATTTTTTGCCGCCATTGCCAGAGTAAGCCTATTTTGATTCTCAGTCGATTGATATGGTCGGGAGTATAAAAAGTTACGATCTAACGATTTTCTTTATCCTGGTTAGTTTCAAAGTAATCCACCAATTGAAATAGCAAAACCTTTGAAATAGAACTGATTCGGTTCTCGATTGTGTCGGTCGGGAGTAAGCCTATTTTGATTCTCAGTCGATTGATATGGTCGGGAGTAAAAAGTTACGATCTAACGATTTTCTTTATCCTGGTTAGTTTCAAAGTAATCCACCAAATAAAAAAAACCAAAAGCCGTTGAGATCGATCTGATTCGATTCTCGATTGTGTCGATAGAAAGCCTGCTGAGCATAATTTTCACCAATTTCTAGAAGTCCAATTGGTTTGAAATTTTGCATATGTATCAAGGTCCCATGACAATGCAATAATACTTTTTTTTTTTAATTTAAATGTTAATCTGCCGTCGTGATTTCGTGAATAGACGACGACTTCTGTAGCGCAGTGGTTGAGCGCGTTGCTGCTCGAGCGGGTTCGAATCCCGCCGTGGGAACAAAAAGATTTCTGTGTTCCTGGGTCATGGATGTGTATTAAATTTGTGTATTAATATAGTAAAAATCTTAAATATGTGTACAGTATAAAAGTATTAAACATATTTCCGTTGTCTCGTACCTGTAACACAAGTTCTTCGGATACTTAGCACATGGCTAGATTGACGTGGTGTAAAACGTCCATAGATATTATTATTATTATTACAGTCGGAGACGGGCGGGTCGTCGACGTGCCTATCCGCGGCGTCGATGGCGCGCGCGGTGGCGGCGTTCGGCTCGCGGCTCACGCACCTGATACTGGCCAACAACAAGTTCACCGCGCTCACGCAGATACTCACCTCCGTCGCGGTAAGTTGTGTGTCATGTTAGCTACTAGCTGGACGACCTCCCACCAGGTGGACAGACGACCTGAAGAAGGCCGGAGTCGGTGGATACAAACTTAGGCCTCGGTCTCAAATTTTGCGGGCAGCGGGGCGGGAGCGGCGGCGGCGCGGGTGCGGTACTCGTTACCCGCTCCCGCGCCGCTGTTTTCGAGAACCGGTCCATTTGATTATACGCAAAAGATCCTTCCAGGGGGAAGTTCATGTGCAGCTGCGTACGTCTCAGCGGAAACTACAATTTCTTACTGCCACACATACAAACATTCGCATTTATAACGTGAGTAGGATTATAATGTGTATTATTACTGTGTAACTTGTAATAATAATAGCTCCCCTCACCGATTTCGGTGTCCAGGCCATGCCATGGGCCAGGCCATGAACCAGGCCAGCTACGCAGGAGTTATTTTATAGTGCCAAGTGTGTGCGCAATACACAAAGACACTATCTCTTCCTTTTACTCTCATAACCCAGTGGGACGGTAAACCGACACGACTGGCGAGAGAACAGGCGCAGGACCGACTTTTTACATGCCCATCCGACGCATGGATCATCTTTCTTATCAGACAATCAGGTGATCAGCCTGTATTGTCCTAACAAAACTTGAAAACAACATTGTAACTTGTAAACATGTTCGTTAACTTATAATTCTGTATCAACATTCCAACAGTCTCACTGCGCGAACCTCGAGGTGCTGGACATATCGGGCGCGCTGGCCATCTCGCACCCCGCGCCGATCCCGCTCGAGGCGCTACAGAAGGGCTGCCCCAAGCTGCGAGTCTTCCGCGCCGCCAACTCACAGCTCGTGCTGGCCACCGCCACCACGTCACAACAGGTATAATCGAAGTCTCAATCAAATCTCAAACAAATCAAAATCAAAGCTATAGTCCTAAAATTGAAGTTATTAGCAGGTATACATAAAAAACAATTAAAAGTTAAAGAGAAGGTCATAGCTAATTGTCCGTATCTACGTCATTTCCTAAGGCTGTCCTTACTTCTAAGGACAGTCTTATTTTATGGAGTCCAATTTTACGACGTTGGAATAACGATATCACATAAATAAGTGACATTTCAAATCGGTAACGTAATAAATAAATACATCCAAAATGTCCTGATGTTAGGAAATGACTACTTATGTCATTTATATGAACAGCAAGTCTCTTAAGTACTAGGATACTTGACAGAAATATCAATCTGAGTTAAGCTGTACTTTGTATTCGTGTATCCCGAGGCGTTAGGCCAGATGCAAGGAGAGATCACTCGCACCAATGAAAAGTTCGGCTTAAACCTCGCATAGCAGTATATTAAATAAATCAGTACGACGCGATCATCAATTAGAATGAAAAAAAAAACGGTATGCTTTTTGTCAGAAAATAGTAGATTGGCGTGTTGTTAAAAGTGTGTTAATGCAAAAATATTATGTTAATTAAATCATTTATATTTAAACTATTTCAATAACACAGTTTTTGGAGATAGTGTGTTTATTATTCTCAATATAACCATTATTCAATCAAATCAAAACATTTTATTTAGAATATTTTTTTACGAAATGTTTTCTGAACGTCGTGTCTATGTGATGCCCACCACATTGCATTACTATATTTAAACAAAGTATATTGCAAAATATGCATTTTTTAAAACACTTTCAGTGCATCACTAACGTCATTTATTAACGTGCAGATGGAGTCCAGCGGCTGGAGTCAGCTGGAGGAGTTGTCTATAGCGGGCAACGCGACCGTAGAGCGCGAGGCCCTGGGCGAGTACAGATTCGGC
The DNA here is from genome assembly GCA_905187575.2 of Celastrina argiolus. Taxonomy (NCBI): domain Eukaryota; kingdom Metazoa; phylum Arthropoda; class Insecta; order Lepidoptera; family Lycaenidae; genus Celastrina; species Celastrina argiolus. The sequence goes on from LR994584.1 coordinate 9,411,709, forward strand.
GACGAGGCGCTAGCGAGACTGGTGCGAGCCGCCACCAGACTCCGGCTGTTGGACTTGAGGAACCTGCAGCGGCTGACCGACAGCGGCCTCGTGCGAGTGCCGGCGTGGGACCTCCAGCATCTGTTCCTTGGAGGTACGTGGGTTCGATCATGCCAAACGATATTATGATAATGTAAGCGAGGTCGCAGCTCACACTAGCTGCGACCAGACTCCGGCTGATGGACTTGAGGAACCTGCAGCGTCCTCGTGCGACTTCCGACGTGGGACCTGTAGCATCTGTTCCTTGGGGGTTCGAATCATGAAATAGTTTTTTCTGGTAACCAAAAAAATAACATGAATACGGTCTGTATGAAAAATCAGGAAGTCCAGATATCCTGATGTTGGGATGACTAGACCAGAATAGAGGTCCTAAAATATCTTTGAAGGTTACTTTTGGTATTTTATATAAATCAAATATCTCTATCGGTCAGAGATTCAGAATCTTACCTATGTTTATTACTTATATATTTTAGTAATCATTTCTTTACGATAGTACCACTAGATCGATAATAATTGTCTATAATCTCACGAAGTAATTATCTTATATATAAAAATGAATTGCTGTTCGTTAGTCTCGCTAAAACGCGAGAACGGCTGAACCGATTAGGCTATTTTTAGTCATTAAATATTCGTGGAAGTCCAGGGGAGATTTAAACAGTTTGTATGCTCAACGAAGTGGGCACGGGTCAGCTAGTTATATTATTTTCTTTGTTTCCAGGTTGTAACGTGACTCGTCAAAATAACGCATGTTTGGAACTGATATGTGAGAAGTGGTCGCACAGTTTACTGGAGCTGGACCTGTCGTGGGCTTCGGCTGCCAAAGTACTGGACGACGCGGTGTTCGCTCTCGCAGACTCACCCAATAGCAAACTAAGGTAAGATATTTATGACTTTTAAAAATTTTACTTAGTATATTCCATTCTGATACAATATGTGTAAACATTATGGACGGCTATAATAATACTAAATTAAAAGTCACTTGTACAACGCGCAACAAAAATATAAAAAGGGGCACATTGATTTGGTAGATTTTTTAAAATTAAGCATATGATATGAACCATCACATCAAAGCAACTAACAATAGTATGATGTAATATAAAGTACTAAATTATAATAAATAACCTTCAACAAGAAAAATCTAATCCCGCTGCATATGTCATAATTTTGTTAGCACGCAGATTGTTATATAGGACTGTCCTTTTTCAGAATTCTCAACTTGTGCGGCTCATCGGTGTCGTTCGAAGCAGTCAAAAAGGTATTGTTGAAGTGCCCGCATTTAGAGTCGATAAATCTCAGCTCGTGTCGAGCTCTACCCCGGGGTATAAAGAGATTATTCACTGGAACGGATCTTCAGAATCTCAAGGACAGTCTCGATCCAGAAAAAGAAGTGAAAGTGAAAGAAGAAGAGGCCAAAAAGAAGAAGTCCAAGAAAACTGAAGTCTCAAAACCAGTGTCTAGTGAAAGTGATTCCGCCAGTAACGCAACAGAAACTTCCAAGTTGGAAACTACGCCTTCCATTAAGTCCCCAGAGACGGTATTCCAGGAACCAAAAAGTGTATCAGACAGTAGTGTGTTACCGGATAAAGTTTCACCAGTTGAAGCGAAATTAAAGTCGCCCAAAGCTAAGTGTGAGACAGTAGGTTCCGAAACACTTCCGTCAGTCGAGAGAAAGCACAGTTCAAGGGGATCGACACCAAACTTATCTAGTCCACTCGCACAGTCCAAACCCGATTCTTCTTCTACCCCGAGCTCGGACATTTTGAAAACTGACTTCGGCAGTCCCCACTTTAGTCCCGTCCAAAAACCGGATAGCCAAGTGCCTCATAGCCCCGGCGTTATATCCGAACCTATGAAAACCAGCCCGTGGAGCCTCGGTTCATTCAAACGCACACCAACTCACAAGTCCGAAGCCAGTCCCCTCAATAGATTAGAGAGCCACACGAAGCTCAAACACGGAAAAGTTCTAGAACAGTGCAGTCCGACGACTTCATTAGAAAATAAACCGAGTCCCGAAACTTTAGGCGTCAAACATAAGGAGCAGGACATAAAACATCCTAACAACTGGAACTACGCACGACAAGAGTCCAGCCCCATGAGGCGACAGGAAGCTCAATTTTCCTCGCAACGGAGTCCCTACTCGGCCCAACCGAGTCCGGCCCAGCCTAGTCCATACTCGACTCAACCGAGCCCCTACTCGACTCAGCCCAGTCCGTACTCATCGCAACCTAGTCCATACTCCGCGCAACCCAGTCCGGACACCAGTCAAATCGTGAAACCCGAGCTGCAAAAGACTGGATGGAACACCGGCAGTTACAGCCCCATGCCGAAGCACCACGCGCCGTTCTCTCCCCACCCCGCCACCCACACCAGCCCCGACCCCGGCCTGGGTCTGAAAGCGGAGAGCGTGATAATAAACAACCCCAACAAAACTCCGGTTCAGTACAGCCCCATATCGCGGCAGCAGCACCACAGCCCGTACTCGCCGCGACCCAGCGTCGACAACAGCTACGGCAATAAGAAGAGTCCGGGGGTGGGGAAGTACAGTCCCATGATAAGGCCGGACTGCCACCTGCCCGGCGCGGACGCCGCGCTCCCGTCTCGCCCGCACGTCCGCCCGCACGACGTCTACGCCCGGTCGATGTCGCTCAAGATCCCCGAAGGTCTCCCCTCTATGCCCACGCCGGAGATTCCCAACTGGGGCATGGACCGGTTCGGCCAGATGAGCAACACCACCCCTAGCATAGAGTCTCTCGTCTGGAACGAGCTGGAGGCCGGCATGCTGAACACACCGCCGCCTCAGCCCTGGAACCAGTCGCCCTTCGACAGCACGAGGCGGCCGACCGACGGCAGCGACCCCTGGACGCTGAGCCAGTTCAGAGTCGAGCCGCCTCCCCAGGACCAGCACACGTTCGTGGAGCAAAACGTGAGTTTCGAGTCTCTGAATACTCATCTCAGCCACCACGCGCTGCAGAGCTATCTGGACGAAAACTTCAGCGAGACGTCCCGCGTGGACTGACAAGCCTCCGGGTCCGATCGACTCGCGAGCGAATCTTCCGTTTTGACTACGTTTTCCCGTAGATCCCCTCTAGGATAATGTAATTATAAATTTGAACAATTATTATTAGATATTGTAAATAAGAGTATTTAGATAGGTATAAGTGTAACGAAGCTAGGTGCATTCATTTTTCGACCTATCGAAGTCGGACGTGCGATCGACAGAATGTTTAGGTTTTTTATTCGTAGTGAAATACATTTTACGTCGCAATCTGTTGTAATAGTGTTCGATTGTAGCTTTATATTATTTATATATCGACCCGTTGGCTCAAAATTATTTTTATTTGCAATGAATTTAAAGCAATAATATTTTTAACGCGGCATAGTGGTGCTAACTGCCCGAGTGAAGTGTCACTTTACACACATGATACAATATTCCATTGCTGAAATCTTTTAATTTACACACATTCCTGTTTTTACTAAGTGCACTTGCACCGTACATTACACAACTACTTGTGGGTATAGCGGTCGGCCTTAGAATGCCGGCGATATTGTAAGAGATGCATTACATAGTATATAAGATGAAATGATCTGAGTTTCACACGAGCAACTATTATGTAAAGCTTTGCCATGTTGATTTGTAAAAAGAATTATTTATTTCTAAAATTTACTGCTAAATTATGTTTAATGGCCGATCATTGAATTTGTCTACATACTACTAGTTCAATAGTATAAAATAATATGTAAGATTTGAACACCAAAATATTACAATAAGTAAAATGAATACACCAATATATCTGTCTGTATCGGTGTCTGACCAAAACAGCACAGTTCAAAATGTGTCACGGAATCAAAGCGTGACACACCCTTATACCCTCGTAATGTTCACAACACATGACACCATCCCACCTCTGTCGTGTTTATCACGACAAGCTGTAAAAAGGGCTCCGGTCCACAGATTTTCCCAAAATAGACTGCCCGTTTTTAATGTAAAATCATATTCGATGATCAGCCAGCAATTGATGTAAATATATTTAAATTTAATTATTATCGATAAATAAATATATATATTATGTGCTCATTTGTTCTATGATAAGAAATTTTATACTATCCATGTAGTTTCTGTATAGTTTACTTTTTTACTTTTAGTAGAAATAGAATTAGATGAATTTCTAAATAAATGTTGATATGGTTTCACATTTTGTGTGTTGGGTTTCTGGTAACGTTAATTGTATAGGGGTATTAAAGTAATGGATGATTGCAATCGACGTGTATCTATTCACCATTAGTAGGGTAGGTACTGTAAACAGTGAGTTGATGAAATATCGATTCTTTACTTGTATACAACAAATCACAATATTTCACAAGCTGCATTTGTTACCATACGGAACAGAAAATTATGTGTTTTTTATAATTGCGAACATCAGCTAAATGTTTTGTAATTTCATTGTTTTCAATAGACATACAAATCACGTTACCATAACCCAAACATATGTTAATGCATTTTACTTAGCTATACAATGTTCTTGTTTATATACGTTTACAGATGAGTAGCCAAATAACCATGAGTTTAAAATATAATTTACGCGTGTTCACATTGGTATATTGTTTGAATACAATCGGATGACGAGTACAAAGTGCTTTGTAAATTTTATAAACGAGTTGAGCCGTGCACGTATACATACCGTAACATCACCAAATATTGTTTCAACTACTTTAGCCTTATTGAATGCCTGATCTTTAACTGAAGAGAATATTTTATAGTTTTATTAACTTATTACAAAAATGAAGAATTATTATCTAGTATACATAGTTGTATGATATTAAATTAGGCGAAATATTATGTTAAATAATCGTGTACTATAGTATGTATAAAATAAAGTTGACTAATTATTGTAAGTTCTGTTATGTAGAGATTTTTGTTTGTAATATTGTTATATTACTGCATGGACTCCACCAGAGTGGTCCAATTTTTATAATCTTAACCAATAAAATATCGATGTGGTTGTATATTTACATTTTGAATAGATTGTAATCTATTTATTAAATATCTTTTGTTCAGACCGATCTTTATCCCATCATTATCCTGCCAACCTTCCCTTATCTACAATTTTTATTTATTTTCAATGCGGCTACGATTTAAAGTATAAGCTAGAGTTTAAACCCGAAACTTTACCTAACAAAAATGAAGGAAAACAAACCACGAATGCAGCAAGCATTTGACACTCCTAACACTAAAGTACAGAGGTGCTAGGACTAAGAAGTACTCTAATATAAAATCATAAATGGGCTACAGTGGAAAAATTACAATTAACACTAAATTTATGACTAATCTTAAGGTCTAAGGGGTTATAATTTAAAACATTTTTTTCTAAGACAACGAGAAAAAAAGACTAATTAATAAGATGCATTATATATTTTGTATCTTTCAACAAGCAACAACACAAATAGAAATTAATATTTTATTAACAATAATTAATAACTATAAACTAACATTTATAGGAAGTAACATATAACTACAAAAATGCACAATTCTTGGAAAGAATGTGGTGCAAGAAGAATATAATCTTTAGCTTCTGAATACAATATTTTCATAATTATTATATATGTAATAATAACAATAATCCATAAGATCTATACGTGGCAATGAGAAAAAAAAATGGCCAACACCACAAGGAAAATATATTTAACTTTAGCTAGATAAAATATATTTCAGTTCACTCAATTTACAAATGTTTCAGATCAATAAATCGCCAAGCAAAAATGCAAATTAAGGTATAAATTGTAGATGACTAGATCAAATCCATTATGCATAATATATAACCTTCTTTTAAATCTCATTAGTGGAATGTATTTTAGTTTCAAAAATAACAAACAGCCATAAAGAACTAAAATCTTAACGATTTCATAATATTCGATTGTTATAAATTATGTTACGTAATGGCGCAGTAATTTGGTCGAGGATTAAAGAGGATTACCTGAAAAGTATTTCAAGATGGCGGCTCTAGCGACCAAGTTATGAGGTGGCAAAGTTGAAAATCAAAAAGATCAATAATATTAACAAAACCGTAAAACTTTCCAGGTAATAATCAAATTGCTGGAATATGTAAAAAATATGAAACAGTTCACTTATATATTTTAATATCTATTCTGTATAATTATACCGTACTTTTCATTTAAAAAAATTGTATACTTTACAATTACATAAATTAGTAATCAAAATTATTATTGAAATTAAACGCATAGGCTATATTTGTAACGACAAATATCTTTGTAAACTTAGATTTTAAAACCTTTAGGGTTTTCAAGGTTGTTCTTTAAAGGAACTGTTTGAACCAGACTCGCGCGTGACTGGTGGCGGAGTTCGTATTAAAAGCTCCGAATGGGGTTTATTGAAAATTATTTTTATGTCGCCAATCTGCGCTTCAGGTCCAAACAGTCAGCACAAAAACCCTTATTTCAGTACTTGCATAAAATATTATTAGTTATGTTAAAGACTATCATAATCTTCATAGTTATAGCCGATGCCCGCAGAAGGTTCTAGCAGGTCGGCTTGGGGATTGGACGGCTTCTCAGATTTAGACTTTCTTCGTTTGTTCTTTTTCTCTTTTCGGTCTGATTTCTCGCTGTAGTCACCTTTCTCTTTATCTTTAGACTTTTTCTTCTTATGTTTTTTCTCAACCTTGAAAAAACAACATTATAACTTATATTTTCTCTAAATTTAGATGTAATTTATGTATAAAACCATAGTAACTAATTCTGAATTGAGAAAAATATTGACTATACATGTACCTTTTGCTGAGGTTCTTGCAATGCGTCTGGATCCTCGCCACCTATTAAGTGTATTAAAATGATTAGAAAACCAATTACATATTTTAAATTTAATAAAAAAAAATACGGAAATCTTAATGTCTAGAGTTGGTGCAGACTTTATTGTAATTTAACAGGTTTACCCTTTTTTATAACAACATTTATACAGCCTGACTGGTGAGACATGTGCAATACTTACGGAGAGTACTCGGTACTCGATTCCCATTATAAATATATTGTAATAAAATTAGGTACTTAATTTTTACCAAATTTTCCTATAAATAAATGAATCATGGATACTATGAAAATTACGCGGCTAGGCAAGTAGGCAGCCTATGCAGCCGGCGCGGCACGGCGCGGCGGCGTGCGACATCAACGTAGGTAGTACGGGCGTTGGGTAAAGAATTATTCAAGTTTAAGCTACATTTACTCAGTGATGAATTACTCATATAATAAGCCAAATATCACATCCTCAAGTATTGCTCATGTCTCACTAGTCACACTGTATTATGCCTTTTCGCACACAAACAATTAGCATTTAGCAGCATGTATTATATTTTTTTTTATTTGAGAATGTATGGTTCTCACATTAGGTCGGTGATTCCTAAAACTTTACCTTCAGGTGATCGTCTGACGCTCGCGTCTCCGGCCCACATTGGGAACTCGTTGTTGTCCACAGTGGCAGCCTCTTCATCATCGTCATCCTTGACCACCGCCTGTCCGAAGAACACATTCCTGAGGTTCTCCTCATCAATACACTGGGGTTCGCGCATCGGTTTGGAAGATTCGCTGATGTCATCGCCCAAGTCGTCTTCTACTAACGTCACTTTAGGATTAATGGATGTTTCCTCGTCACTGCAATTATAATTATATTATTAGTGATGGAACATATTGATGATAAAATGCCCTTACTGCACTCGAGATTTATATTTGATAATATTATAGAGCAATAATACACAAATTACTTGCACTTTTTCCACTTTATTAGTTAATTAAGAGATTTATAAAAATACACGACTGGTTTCGTGGAAAAAGTGCAAGTAATTTGTGTATTATTACTGTGTAACATGTATTTCCATCAAGAACCGACAGTACATTTCAATAAAATATTATAGAGGTCAGTGTTGCGATCACCACTACCATTTGGTTGGTAAGGAGGTAAAATAAATCTAAACGGACTGTATAGGACCAATCCTATACCTGCCTCTCCAAACTGATTTGATTTTGATTCAGATTCGATCGTGCCGCGTACTCCCGAATAAATTAACGTTTGTTAATTTTGATTCTCAGTCGTATTCATATTAAGGGAGTACAAAAAGTTACGATCTAACGATTTTCTTTATCTTGGTTAGTTTCAAAGTAATCCACCAAATAAAATACCAAAAGCCGTTGAGATCGAACTATCGAGTAAGCCTGCTGTACCGACCTGTCACTCTCATAATTATTGATCTCCTGGTTGACATTCACATTGACAGACGTGAGGTCGTCCAAAAAGCTGCTATCCAGTGTGCCAGCGTAGAACTCCTCTAATGCACCCGAGGAGCCTGATATAGACATATTTGCCCCAGATGGTGTACTTGGAATGCTAGAAAGTAATACACATAGGTTTAACTACATGGATCTCGGCACTACATTATAATTGTAGTGTACTCTAGTGTATAAGCTTACGGACGTACGGCCGTATAGTAAGGCCGTGTTTCACCAAGCAATGTTAAAGATAACGCCATATTAAAATACCATGCCTTCTCATTCATTGACAGGAAATACGAGAGGGATAACATGATATTTAATGAAGGATTAACTTTAACATAGCTTGGTGAAACACTCCCTTATTAAGGTACGTCCGATATAAATTTGACCCAAACGTAAACAAAGCTCTCTATGACACAACCATGACTAGTCAGTGATGCCGATTGGCCAATATTAACACAATGATTATTGTTGGCTATGAATCCATAGACTATAGGCTTATATTCTACAATCGGCAGTGTCAAAGTTTTTTCTGTAAAAGATTTTCATTTGATGTTTAAACATATTAATTGTTGTTTAATTGTTATAAAATGTATTGGATAATAAAGTGTAATCCTTTAACATTCCGGTGAAAGTGTTGATAAGTGTGCACAATAAATAAATATGTGAAAATTTCGGTGTTTTGGTTTGTTTACGTTTAGGTTAAATTTATCTCGGGCGTACTATAGATAACTTGCCCGATACAAAAACAAGGCTAAATCTGTCCACGTGGTATATGCCAATAGATTTGTTTAATAATGAACAGAAACAAAAGTTTTAAAACATTTCAAAGTTGATTTGTGATTTTAAAATCACTAATTTTAACTTTTTACAATTTATTTTTTACCTATCAGGATTTGGTAAAAAAATAAAATATACCTACTCTATAACTCATTTAAACAAATTTCATATCAATCGAATGTATTCAATGGAAAACTGTCCCAATACCTACCTTTCTTGATATTGTGATTTTGCTGGTGTCATGTCCATACTGACTGGAGGTTTGCTTTTCGTTAGCTCAGGACTCACATACTGAGTTTGATTTACTTGTGGCTTTGTGGGATTCAAAGACTGGGCCAGCTAAATAAAAAATAAATATTTACAGTATCTCCATTTGTCACTAGCATGAAGCATGAATACCATAGAAATGGCTTCTTCTAACGTTTATGTAACGCTCATTATAGAGTCAACGATTTTATTAAGGACTAGCTGTGCCCGCGACTTCGTACGCGTGGAAAAATGATTTAGGACAGTGTTATATTTAATCTGTTTTAAAAGAAGTAGGCCGATGAAGTAATAATAATAGTTTACCGTCAAATAATGGCTCGGACATGCCATATGAAGACATGGGATTACCCCCAATAGATGTAACTATATCTTGTATAGTCAGACATCTCTCAGCTCAGCATCAAAAAGTACACAGAACACCATCATGACTACAAACAAATGGCGCAACTGCTGAGGACTTCCGCATATAGGTACTTGCCAATGTTGATCCCGATCCATGCCCGGCAAGCCGGTTGGCATGTAGGGTATATTAGATATATTACCATCCTTTCGGAGCTCAGCAAAAGAAGTAGACCCCGAACAACATGCAGTAGAGAAGTTATTCGGATAATATTATTCGGATACACCGTATAAACCCGGCCAATTTTTCTCGTTAATTTAGTATAGGATTTAACTTCGTGGTCCATCTGTCTGTCTGTATGTCTTTATCTCAAAAACACGTGTAGGTATCAAGCTAAAAATCATATCAAATATTCAGGATCTATAACCGTCCCTTGAAGCTGTGAAAAAATCAGACTTGTTAGCCACCGCAACCAAAAGATACAGCCGTTTAATATGTCGCATTTTTTTTTCATTTTCCAAACTTTCAAGGGTATTAAAACCTAAAGGGTGCCCGGGAACTCAGAATCTTTAGAGATAATCAACAACAACGTTTTAATTTAGTGCTTACAAAGGATAAATTGCAAAAACATAAAAATATTATACCTATATTTTTTTAACTTACACTACTGTTTTTGTCATGAATGTTTTGAGGTATTAAATTGAAACTTATATTACAAATACTCAGGTCTCTAATATCTTCAAGATGTAATCAAATCAAAATTCTATGTCAAACAGGTTTGTATGGAGCTCTCGGTGCGCAAGTCCAACTCGCACTTGACCAGTTTTTATTTATTTATATTATTATTACTAACCTACGCTAACAAATATGTACATACAGTACTTATCACAAAGGACTTTACAGCAAAAGTACCTACTGAGTACTAACTGATTTTATACAAAAAAACTTTCGTAATAAAGTCAAGAAAAAAACTTAGATAAAAACTAAGAAATAAAAAGATCAAGAAATACATAAATCTAAGTTATATTGACCTAACGTTTTTTACTATTAACATGTGTAAATCAAAATTCTATTTATTAGGTAAGTATGTAATATAATAGTTTACTTGAAAACCAACTATCCTACGCCTATACAAAAATAATTGTTGTATTTACAAACCCTAAATAATTTTAATTTTAATATAAATAAATGAAATTCACTTTTATCGAATGCCATTCTCCCCTGGTGCGTTCGCTGCGAATAAAATTTGAAGCAGCGCGCGGCTCCCGGGCGCGGCGCGCTTCCTACATACGTCCAGCAAATACGACATGATGTTTTTAAATTGTCATAACTTTTTATTTATAAACCGATTTACATGAAACAAAAACTAAATGTTAAGTGAAGCTTGTCGCAATATATTAGTGAAAAGTACATTTACGTCGGATAAGCCGTTTCTGAGATTAGCGTGCACAAACCCACAGACAAACAGACAAACAGATAAACAGACAAACAGACAAAAATTCCAAAAATCATTGTTTTGGGTACTATTGCGTAAATAAAGGTCCCCTATGATATTTTTTCTCAAATATCTTCAATGTACAGACACGACTCCTCTACAGATTTATTATATGTATAGATTAGACACCTTGGGAACAACATGGCCAGCAAAGTTTATTTAATATACCCAATGTGTTTTGAATATTGTTTTATTTTATAGATTGAGTGCCAATTTCACCAACATATTTCATTAAATATCAAGATAATAATAAGAGAAGACATGGTATTTTGACGACCTCTGTAGCGCAGTGGTTGGGCGCGCTGCTGCTCGAGCGAGAGGTCGCGGGTTCGAATGCCGCCGAAGGTACAAAAAGTTTTCTGTGTTTCTGGGACATGGATGTGAATGAATATATAATAAAAATCTTACATATCTACAGGTACCAGACAACGGAACTATATATTTAATATAGTATAAAAATATATAATTCCGTTGTCTGGTACCTGTAACACAAGTTCTTCGGATACTTAGCACAGGGCTAGATTGACGTGGTGTAAAACGTCCATAGATATTATTATTTTAACAGGCCGTTAACTAACAAACTAACAAGCGTTGGTGAAATCGGGACTAAGCTTTACATATATTTTTTAAAAGAATTATTTTTCATATTTTTGCTAAAAGTAAAAAGGCCCATGCGAGTTTCTTACGCCGGTTATTTTTGTTGAACCGGTGTAGATTTTTGTGTTGACATTCCAAGAATAACTTGTTAAGTTTTATTTGGAAATATTGTTTTCATTTTTTTTTTAAGAATAGACAAAGACTGATTGATAACGGAACTCTATAATTTTGTCCATACAATCTGTCAGTATTGTCTATGCAAGACGCATTTTTATGGTGGCCATGCTACGGGTGATTTTTTAAATAGAATAGCAATAGGAAAACAGAAACTGTATAAGCTCATACTCTTTGAAAAATTGACAGAGGTACTTTACTAATAAAACTATTTACACACTGTATGTTTTTTCCTTGTCTGATATGTTACAAAAATGATTTGTCCTTGTCTAAATCGAAGCTTCTGACAAGGACATTATACTTATAGCATAACCAGTGTACCTAAGATTATGACTTACCAGAGGATTAACGCTCGGTGGAATAATTGGCTTGCCTGCACCCAGCACAATACTCGGAGAGCGATCGTTATTAATTCTAGGTTCGTTTTCTGCACTTTGCCTCCTTTTGTTCGCCAGACGATCGACGAATATGTTGTAATGTGCTTCTTCTGAGTTCTAAAAATATATTTTACACATTTTATTTGTTTTTGTTACATTTACATTTTCGCTATTATCCCATCACGTAGCGTGGAGACTCAGATTGACATTTGCGCTGATACGCTTAATATGTGCACAATAACTGTGCAATATTGCACGCACATTTTTGGGTGTTGTCTAATTTGAGGCAACGGGAGATGTAACCTCGTGTGGAGTCTCGCTAAAACTCGAGAACGGCTGAACTTATTCGGCTATTTTAGGTCTTGAATTATTTTTGGAAGAAGGTTTACACGGTTCATCACAAACTGTTTCTATGCTAGGTGGGCACAGCTAGTATTGCATAGAAATTAGATATGGTAACATCTGCGTCTCCGCGCTACACTGCCTAGCCCGGTGTGATGACCGGTATGTTTAGATCATATACTATGTAAGCCGGTATGGATATCTGGACTAAAGCAATACCAGTGTATGTCAATATTTGCCTGCTATTTCATTAGCTTGAAGCTACATGTATTTGTGCATTAGCGTGATAATTTAAAATTAAACTCAAGCCAAGCTAATTCAGATACAAGTGAAAAAATTCTATTGTTGTTTTTTTTTTTCTTTTGTAGCAATATTCAAATTTACCTCAGACTCCTATTTTACAGGCAACAAATGAAGGATATAAGTATTATAAATATTATGATTCAATAATTATTAATTACTAAAAAAAAATACACATAATAATAACCTAATGAAACATCTGTTATAAAAAATTGTAAGTAAACAAGTTACGATTATTTTTATTTTTTATAAAAAAAACTTCTGTGTGAGTCTATGTCACTGAAAAGGTCCTTGACCTCACATGTGTTGTATTTTTTTTTATTATAAATTGGTACTTTACCTGAAAGTCATCTAGCTCCTTCTCAGTTTCCTCCATATCTTTTTGATTTCTTTGCAACTGTTCCAATAGGCTAGTTTTTTGTAACCTCAGAAATGGTATACTCAAAAATTTATGAAGTAGTCTTAGGCCAAAACCATTTCTCATAGAAGACTCAGCATAGCGTATGGGTGCTGATCTTGAATGAAATAGTTAACGTTCAATTTTAGAATGTTTCTTTATAAACTAGTTTAAAGCAAATTCAGATGTTTCTTCAATCTTATTCTTTCACCATTAATGCATCAGTACAATAATTAAATGCATTCTGTTTTCAGTGAATTAACAGATAATTCACTGCAAACTTTATGCATAATATAGAGAATAGTAGAGTATTTGGTATGATTTTTATGTCTAGGTTTTTTATTCAAAAAAACTATGAATAATTTTTTTTTATACAATATACTTTTTTAAACAAAACTCACCTAACAGATTTTGCATGTTGCAGGGCTTGTTCGATATGATGTGACTGCACTTGTCTGTGATGCTGCATGTCACAGTGGTTGCCCATTAGAACTACCGGCAGATCAGCTGGTATTCTCGATAATTCTTTTACAACATAATCAAATGTCCTTTAAAAAAATATTGTGCATAAGTTATCACAATAATTTTTACATGACTAAGAAATACACATTTTTATATTATATTGTAATTTATAACATAGAGTACAGTGAAACCATGTTCAGAGGCCATAAACAAAATGTTTTTTTTTCACTATGCAAATGACAGACTGTATGCTAAAAGATGGTAATTTAAAAAACTCTCACATGTAAACACAAATCTAACACTTCTGAAGCTAAAATCTATAAATTCATTCATAGTGTAGAGTGTGTTAAAACAATTAAAACATTCTAGTGCAGTCAAGTAAAAAAATAACAATTGCTGAAAAACATTGAAATTGCAGTTTTAAGGTATATATTTTTATCATTAGACTTAGCAAAATATAAAATAATATACCATGGTTTTGTGATGTCCATCATTAAAATTACACCGGTTGCATTCTTATAAACATCTAAGAATGTAGCATCTAATACTGGTGTCTCGACATCATCTGCCTGAGCTGCAGCAGCCTGATTCTCAAGTTTTAAGCCTAATGGTGGTTTCTTTTTTGTGCGACCTTTATCAACTACCTCCCAGACTTCTACCTGTAATGACAAATTACTATAAATATAACATAGTTAAATTATATGTATATGCCACACTTTATTTGTCTTAGACGAAATTGGTTAAATAAACTTTAACAAATTCTTGTCATTATAGATTTATATATACACACACAATTTAATTGTTCACACCTGGCTTAATGTAGGTAGGACAACAAACATCAAATCCAAAATAGAGGCTAGGATCTGATTATGCCTTTATTGAGCCAATTGCAGATATATGGAGGAAAAAAAATACCCAATTTATAATATTATGTTTTTGAATGATAACTCTTGAATATACATCAATAATAAACTTGTAAATAATGTTACAAACACTTACTTTAACTATATAATCTGAATTTTTATAACTCCAATGAATTGGCGCTACTTGAATCTGCTCTGTTGGCACATACTCTTCACTAAATGCTCCTCCTTGAAGACGTTGCAGAAGACAAGATTTTCCTACATTTCTATCACCCTTGATGAGAATTTTCACTAAAATATATAATACACAATGTTTACTTTATTTGTTACAGCTATTAGTCAATAGATTTGCATTTAATGTAAAGTAATATTACTATTAAAATGTACGCCTCTAGAAAATCTTTTCTGCAGCGATGAGGACATTGGCATCGGTGGTACACACCGATCATCACCACTTCTAGTTAATTTCTTTAGAGCAGAAAACATTTTAATTTTAATAAAATACACTGGTAAAATTAATTAAAATATAAATAAGTTTAATTTTATATTTTGACTTTTTAATGCTAAATGTCAATGTCATAACTGTTTGACACTGACATATTTTGTTTATAAAAATATTAAACGTCGTAAACCAACGAACAACGTGACATTATTAAAAAGAAGAAGAAGAACGTGATATTACCTCCATGGCTGGTTGTTTATGGCTACCTTAGACGGTTACAAAAAAATATTTTAACCAGCTCGATTTATAATAATTTACTGAATTGACACCGTTTAATACATATCGCAAAATACGCCTCCGTGGTCTAGTGTAGATTCCCGCGTGAAGATGATACATGCGTCGGCGCATGTTAAGTCAGTCGTTTTTCGGTTTTAAGCTACAAGAGCGAAGGATAAGAATGCTTCTATGTTTTGTGCACATATTTGGGCTCTATAAAAACTCTTACATAGCTGGCCTGGTTGTAAATGAAACCAGTCACCGTCACCAAATTGGATGTGGGGGGAATATTGCAAAAAAACACTTTTACAAAATATATTGTTGTGGTTATGACTTTAATTTTAAGTTCAGCAAGAAAATCTATTTGACATCCCAGATAAATTTAACCCAAGCATATACAAACCAAAAACACCAAAATTTTCACATATTTACATATTGTGCACCCTCATCAACACTTTTACCAGAATATTAGAGGATCATACTTCATTATCCAATACATTTTATAACAAATAATTAATATTATTTAACATCAATAAAAAAAATGTTAGTGCAAAAATACACCATTTTGGTATTGCCGACTGTAGAATAAAGTCTTTATGGTTGTTTCAGGTTTGTTTACATTTGGGTTAAATTTATCTGGGATGTAGCCTTGTGTTGTGGTAACAGCATATAAATTTTATATTGATTTGATGAATAGGAAACCATCCCTAAAATATAAAATTATTATTGTATTATGTCCAAAGTATACTTAATCTATAATATCTTTACTGTACTACAATATAATATATTATGTAATATATTTACAGAACAGGGTATTTAAAGAGTTTAACTATGAAAATATATAACAGGTGTTTCTGCTAATACCACTATAATATTATCATTGTTTAATTATTTGTAACAGATATATATACCTTACCTACATAATTTATACAATAACATTTTGATACTAATTTAAAATACAGCTTTAATTAAAAGATCAATCCCATTTGGATTTCTTTTTCTCGAATATTTCTTTGCCATCTTCATTAACTGCAGCATAGTAGCCCATTGATTCATATTTGTGTCTCATATAGGCAATATAACCTAAAGCAAGTCCAAAACAAGTCAGGCCTAAGCTCATTATTACAATATTCTGAAAATAAAATAAATAATAAAAATGTTTACCCATTAGTATTTCACAATTCACAGTGTTTTATGTGAATTTCACAGTGTATTAGCTCTTAATAATTACTTACAGGTTTTGCATACAGTTCAAAATTGATTACTCTGAACGCTGTAGTAGATTTCATGGAACGTATGCCTTCTCCAGGTTTTTTGTTATCCATTTTGTAATATTTTAATGAAACTTTAATCAATTTATTTATAAAAAACCATATTATAAAAATATTTTTTAAATCTAGAAATTGAGTTTGAACCACAGATTAAGAATTAGTTACTACGTAACAGATACGACAGTGATATTTTACCGAGTTTCCAGTTGTTACGTTTTGGCAGCACTGTAGCATCTGTCATTTTGACCGCACACCACAGACCATAGCACATCACAGACTACAAACACACATTGTTTATGTGGTTGAATAATCGAGTCCAGCTATCGATACTTTAGTAAGGTATCGATTTTTTTTGTAGGTAGGTTTTTGTAGTTCAGGTAATTTATTTTTATTAAATAATACAAAATAAAAACAGGTTACATTTATCATTTATTTATTGATTTTTTTTCTAAATTTCTAATAAGCCCTGATTGATATAGCAAGAACATTAATATTTAACAGAATATTTTTTTTATAATATTTTAATAATTATCCTAATAAAACTCTCTAATGTCGTAATCCTAGTGATGGTAACACACAAGTCCAGGTTTTCCTGTTTCTAAGGCCACTTGCCTTACTTGAAGTGTGTTATTTCAATTGTTTTCATTTCTTTGACGACACAAAAGATGATCAGTCACTTCTGTAAATAAATAACACAATATTTAAGATGAAAAAACAGTACATAAGTTGGCCGGTCACTTAGTCCGGCCAACAACAACAACAAAACAAGGAGGGTTTCTAGTAAAAACTTTAGTTAATTGGCAAAAATAGATTAACTAGTTTTGTTCTTCAGCACTATAAGTTGATTATACAAAATAAAACTGCATTATTATTCTGCTATCAAATATGCTTAAACTGCCATAACACTTCTTTAACATTTATGAAAAGACCATCTTTTCATAAATGTCAAACAAGTGTTACATAAATTTTTTGTTGTTTCAATGAAGTTATCGAAACCACAACCTCCAATTCCTGAGCCAAGTTCCAAACCACTAAACCTTGGTATTTCACAAAAATAAAACAATTTCAGTATCTTTTGATATGTTAAAATATCATATAGAATGAGTGTCAATATGCCATAGTACTTAATAGTTAATACATACCCACTCTTCCAATGACCAACATTTCATCAGAAACATTTACATCCTCATTGTAGTATACCTAGGGGTATTTCTCTCTGAAACAAATGAGTACATTTAAGATTAATAATGACAAAAGCAAAAAACATTGGCAAACTTAATGAGTCAAAGATTAAGTATAATTATATTATACTGTTCATACTTTATATTACACTAGCTCTAACTATAACGTGTTAAAAGTAAAACTCACCTGATTCACAGGACGATAGAGGCATGCCGTGCTCTGTATTTCATCATCCGTAAGGAGAAATGGATTAGAATGTTTAAATATCTTGGCCTTCTTCGTCAAATTGATATTTATGAAAGTGTTTTTCAGTAACAAGTTTTTGAAGTTGCTCTTTAAAGAGACCGATGGATAGTTGGCACCAGGAAGGACAGCCACAGGTTTCTAAAATTAATGTTCTTTGGGAAAGAAAAATGCCGTTTCATGAACTAATAGTTGCGTTGCAACCGCCGACACAAGACTTAAATAGTCCCTTAAAACGAAGAACTAAGAACATTTACACTAAATTAATTAACACACTATAAAATATTGATATAATGTATCAATAATATGCGGAGTAATTGAATATTTTGTATCAAATCAAGCAAGAAACGAGGATAAACAAAACACTAACAAACTACACGCGGCCATATTTGAGTTTTGACAACATAGATCATTAGACACATAAACAAATAGACCATAGATGAAGAATATAGACGTGTGTGACGTCACAAAACGACGCCATTTTGCTTTCGACCGCAGCGCCAAAACGTAACAAATGGAACTACACTGTCAGCCCCCTGGTTTGAACTTTGACATAATTCTTCTTCTTCGTCATTAATTATTTTTTTTATTTTACAGATTGTCTAATGACTGAAAACTTAGTGAAAACCTAAAATTAATAGCTTTTTAGAACGCGTGTAAAGACTTCTTCCATGGCCACCATGCACGGTAAATATACAATATATATAAATTGCTGTTCATTAGTCTCGTTAAAACTTGAGAATGGCTGAACCGATTTGGATATTTTTGTTCTTGAAATATTCGTTCATAAGAAGTCCAGGGAAGTTTAAACGGTGAGAAAATATGCTGCTTGTATGCTGAATGAACTGGGGATGGGTCAGCTAAGAGGACCAGAGTCGGTTACAGGTTTTTGGCTTGCGTCATGAATACTATCTTTTTAAAAAATACAGGAAAACGCTCTACAGTTTATTATTTTTGAAGTTGGCATATAATTACCTATTTCTTAGAGAAATAAATTAAACTGTTGTCTAGTTCACTCTAGGGTTTAACTTAGAATATATATTTACTGATCTAGAGAGAGTTAAAAGATCTACGGGTTTAAACCTTAAGCTATAACCAAACTTCATAAAAAAAAAAACTGTGACGCCGAGTTGGCTTGACCTGTGAAGTCTGTGAACGGCATTTTAAAAACTGTCAAAAAATCTCTAATTTTCGTAATAATTAAAAATATGCTAAGTTTCTTGGTCTAAAAACAGTTAAAATTTCAATGTTTATTTGTGTTTATTGAAGTCAGTGCATAGTTTTTACCAATATGGATTCAGAGCCTGTTCTCCAAGGGGATGTTGCGGATGGCGCCGAAATATCCCCTTTAGTTGAAAATCCTTCTGAAAATTTACCAGATATTAGTGATAATAATATCGCAGAGGATGAATCTGAAGCAATACCATCAGCGGATGATGCAAGTAAGTGCAAATTACATTTATCTTGTATTTCCCGATACAAAATGTGTACAGTTATATTCATGTATTTTTTTTTGTTTTTAATGTGTAAATGTGTATTTTAATGAGTATATATCTGATTAATAAAATGTTGAGCATAATTGTGTACTAAATAATAATATTTGCCTATATAAACAAAGACTTAGGATGTGTTATTTTATGTAGCTACAAATGGTGGTGCTCCTACAAGTAGCAGTGATCTTCCGGATTTAGACGCTGGCTTAGAACCGGAATATATGGAACCACCAGTTGCCGACCAAGGTAAAAGGGAGAGGTCAACGATAAAATCTATGTTTATAATGGTGTCCTCCTTAACCTCATCATATATTTCATGACTAATTTGGTGGTTTCATGGTGCTGGGGGGATCAAAGGGTTTTGTCGATCGTATTTTTACTAAAGTGTTCATATTTTAGCCAATGCTTCAGCTGAAGAAGAAATGGATATTGATGAAACTACTCCTGGTGCAGTTGGAGATGAGTCAGCATACATTGGAGACAACTGTTTGTCAACTCCAGTAAGTTTTGCATGTACGATTATCTAACAAATTAAGTCATTTTAAATCATAATAGTGAAACACATGTTTGTAATCATACAATTAGTTTATTATTTTTTTAATAATTTATAATAAGTTGTGTTATTTAAACTAGTGTGAGTTTTGAATTTTAACTACACATCCTTGAAATAATAAAAATATATATATTTACAGGCAGATACTGAGGACAACTCGCCAGAAGAGGAGCATGCATTGGACCCCCTTCTAAAGGAACAAGGTTTAGAAGAGGGAGATGGCACTGAGGAAGGTGAACCACAGGAAGAATCACCCGATCAATCTATCAGTTCTGCCTTGCCAATTGATGGAGCACCAATTGTTCAAGATGGTCCGTTTTTATATTGTATTGTATAAAATATGGTCCTTTTGGTCCATGTTACAATGTTGTAAAAGCCATTTTTTTAGGTTTATTTAAAATATCTTTTTAACTATGTATATTATTTAATGAGGCTTATGATGCACTTGACATTTATTTTTTGTATTTAAAAACTCATAAATGGAAAGATACTAATTTCGAAAAAAATTCTATCTTAGAAAATATGAATTTAATTACAGAGGAGTCGAGTACAATGGACGAAGATATGGGCGGTGGTGAAGGGGTGGCCAGCAGTGATGATGTAAATGATATCAGTAGCGCTGCACAAGATGTACTCAGCACAGGCATAAGGTGAATTATTCTTAGTAGATAGCTTAATAAAGAAAGTATAAAAAATATATAACATACAATATTATTTATATACCAAATATATTTTTATATATAACCATACCAAATTAATTTTGTTTTTTTGTTTTTCTTGCAACTAAAACGATAAAAGTGTTGACAAAAAAATACATTTTTAGAATGAGAAAAGGTAGTATATACCAAAGTTATAGTAACTGGTCTTTTTATGCCCTTTATAAAAAAAATTCTTAAATTTTCTTTTAAAGTATTATACAAATTAACATTCCTCATACATAAATATCCTCTTCCGTACAGTTCAAGTACTCAAGAAGGTGGCGCCGATATATCAAGTAGTGGACAGACAGAAGGCACTCTTATATCCTCCACTGCCAATGGCCCAGCTGTCCTGCACTCCTTCTCATTGTTACCACAACAAGCTCAAGCAAATGAGTTAGTAAATATTTTTAACATCATTATTTTTTGCTTCAACTAACCATATTAACTTTCTGTTATCAATTTTTTTTTAAGTTTCCCTCGACAAAAGATATTATATAGGCATCATTTTAGTGTCAACACTAACACACACGGTCAGGCTGTGTAAACTTTATATTCATGTTACTTTTGCATACATTTCACAAATTGAACTAGTAGTTTAGCGCACAAACATAAAGATAGATAGGAAGTCAAATCATTACCATTTCTTCTTGGCTACTTCACTTTCGTTACTAGGTATAAAATTACAATCTCCAAATCATAAAAATTTAGTCCTTGTGCTTAGTTATTTTTTATGTTATGATCTAAATTATATTATGAGTTGACTATAATAGATACATTATCACATCCAGGTTTAGTGACGCAGACACCTCGGAGATGGAGGGGGCCGCTGACACAATGCCATCTGTCAGCGAGTCCATGCCTCTCCTGACCATGACTGCAAATGGATCTGCTTTATTATCACCTGCTCTATTGCAAGGTAGGATTCTGATTTGTAGAAAGAAGTAATGATTTGTAGTGAAATCTGTTTTCAACATTTATTAACACCCTTAGTCCTTACTAATAAAATTATTTACAAACTGCATAAGCTATATGATATATTGTCCCTGTCAAGTTACTTTTCCAACATATCAGAGGAGACAATATTATACAATGTTTATTGTAGCTTGTACATTGTAGTAAGTAAGTAGTGTAGTAAGGAAATATTTATTTTATTAGGAAGCTACTAAGCAAATAATAGTTTTGGTTTTCAATTTTTTCTTATATATTATTTTATAATATATTAGGAAATCTCATCTATATTTATAATTCCACATATATATGTCGCAGTCATCTTATTGAATCTGGTTATTTAATTGAAGCACTAGGCAGTTATAAAATGGCGTCAAACAGCTCGTACAGATAGCAATGTGTTGATATATTTTTTGATTAATTTACTTTAATGTTCGTTTTATTACTACTCATTCGGAAATTTCGAAGTTTAAAACTAAAATATTAAATGGCTGTCCTAGTCTCGGATTCTAAAATTTGTTGGTAAAAACAGGATTAAATGAACGCGCTAGTCATTCAATTAAATAGCGGATTCAATCAGATGACTGCGACATATATAAAGTATGTGACAAATTAACCAGGTGTAAAACAGGAGGAAAATGTTTGTGAATAAAAAATGTTTGATTTCATTAAAGGCACATAATACATTATTGACATCAACATGTGATTCAGGTGAGGAGAGTGGAGCGCGCGTGTCTTCTTCCGGGGAGGAGGCGGGGTCAGGCGCGGCCGAGGGTGAAGGCGCCGTGAGCTCGTCCGGCGCCAACGGAGCCGCCACGCCGCTGCCGCCCACCGACGCCGCGCACGCCCTCGCCACGCTCGCCAGCGCCGCGTTGCACCACCACGAACAGGTTCGTCCCTATACTTGTTTTTGGTTATCAAGCTCCCACACTCCCCAGTGTGGGAGCTCCTCATGGATTCCTTACGGGCTTGCCCAACGATGTCAAACTCTACTAGGAAAGTGGCCCAGTCACCTACATCTAAACTCCCTCATATCACATTGGATTTAAGTTTTAGAAAACACTGCTCAACTGCCAAAATCTTTGTTTTTTTTTTGTTCTTTATTGTTCTATAGTGTCAATGTTTTACTGTATGTCAAAAATTACTGAATAAAGATTTTATTTATTTATTTAAAAATCTTTGAAATGTTTAATATTTAAAAAACAAATACATGGTGAATACATTAAAATCCTTGTTTCATTGAGAATTTTAATATTTGCAGGCCGAGCCAGAAGAAAAACCACTGAGTGAGGAAGACACATGGCACACAGTCGGATTTGTGAAAGGAACAACATTTACAGTATGTATTGAGTTGTAATTAACTACTCTGCTTCCGTGTTTGTGATGGGGCACTTTTTGCTTAATCTTATTTTAATGAGTATTGCTTTTAAATATATTCTACTAAAGTTGTCAAATTAACGATAGAAAATTAGTAAATATAGGGGTGGGTTATGCACACGTTTGCTGAATCTGACAATGTTGAATTAATATTTTTTTTAGCTAACTAGGTATATGTAATTTAAATATAGGATATATTATGTATTTTTACTTGATATTTTTATTTTTTTTATTGTATTCCTAAAAAGAAATTTCATAGACATGTTCACGTCAATATTTATGAAGGTTTCACAAAATACGTGTATTATGTGTGTAAATAAAATAAAAAGCATTTATTTCAGGCTACATAGGCCCATATTATAAATACCTTACATACATACAAAATATACTTAAAACTACACTTAAACTACACGTGTTGTCGCGCGACGTGTAGCGCGCTTCATTCCGGAGTCTCCCCCGGAACCTCTGGTAGACCACACCCGTCGGCCAGAACGCCTCCGCCTCGAAGGTGGATATAAGATTAGTCGGCACTCTCACCACAAAGGAACTAAAGTTGACCTTGTGGCGAGACTCCAGACGCTCAACCCTTAAGAAGGGATGTCTTCTTACGTATGTAGTCCACAACGTCCTTAACCTCCATGGACCAGTGCAGGCGAGACACGTACAGCGGCGTGGAGCGTACTTCACACCGCAGGCGCTGCTCGGGTCCACAGGGTGCGGTGCCGCGATGGTTGCGGACGGCGGGCTTCTTCTTTCTTCTCTCCACCAGTATGAAGCCTTCCTCATCGCACCTCCTGCTCTCGTCCTTGCCAGATTGAGGAGGCTGAGCCTTGCAGCTATCCTTATCCCCCTTTTTCTTCGCCCGCGGAGTGAGCGGCGATGCTCGCGAAACTTTTCTGCTGAGTTTCTTGTTGGCTCGGCGACTGCGTGACCCGGAGGGGAAGGCTAGCGGGGGCGGCGGCGGTTCCTGACTCTTCAGATTCCGCTGATACGCAAAGCCATGTGTCATCGCGCGCGCCGCCACGACATGTGTTGACGTAGGCAGTTGAATGATCGGGTGACCCACTTAATGAATTATTACATTTAAATTGTAATAATTCACTACGTAAGTCACGGATGGTAAATTCCGATGTATCCAATCTACCCCGCATCTCGTCCAGCTCTGCCTTCATACTGTTGAAGTTCTTCAACAGGCTGGAGACGTCGACGTGGTCCATCGTCACCACCGGCAGCTTGTGGAGATCTTTCGCCACAAAGGCCGGCACGTCGTCTGGATCCGTCTCCTTCAGCTGGGAGATGATGTCCTGCACGCTTCTCTCTGTTCCATCTCTCCGTCGCGATGGCATGCTCGCGCTGTGGCCCAGCGTCTCGTACAGCAACAACTACGTAAAGCTTGCATGTGCAAATCTCCTCGCGGTAAAAGAAGTTTTGCAGATCTGCATGATGCTGAGCTCGTCCATGGTGTCGATGGCGTGTTGGATGTACGCCAGCAACTCGTTGGCCACGAGCGCCATGGTGACATGCAGCGGCGCGACTCGCAAACAATTAAATTTTGCTACGTAGTGTAATTTATGTAATGGCTGTTTGTTACCTTAATAAAATAAAAAAAATAAACTCCTATAAAACAACTTTGTTACAGGTACACAACTACATATCAGACCCCAATGTGGATCTGTCAACTCTATCACTGGATAGTCTACCAGAACTTAGTGGTCTGACCACCACATCGCTGGAGCATGGAACAGCTTACAAGTTCCGCATCGCAGCCATCAACTCCTGTGGACGAGGGGACTTTAGCGAGGTATTTTTTTATTAACGAGAGGCTGTGAACAAGGCCATTTGACAATAATATTGTTTTTAAAGTGCCTTGTGCCTACAGATTTTAATTAACTAAGTCTTAAATAAAAACCGTCCTTATATTTAAATCCAAACTAACATTATATTACTCACATTCATGTTAATATTTTAAATGTGATTGTTTGTATTGGAATTAAATAATTTTTTTTGTAGTGTCAATGAAAAATACATATTAGTTTTGTACCGAAATTTTTCACGAAACGCACAATAGGATCCTAGATCGGCCTCCCGGGTAATATACAGATGTTAATGTCAATAATATTGTTACAGGAATCGGCCTTCAAGACCTGTCTCCCTGGGTTCCCGGGCGCGCCGTCGGCTATCAAGATCTCCAAGTCTGTAGAGGGCGCACATCTGTCATGGGAGCCGCCTCAGGTCGCCGCTGAGGGTATCTTCGAATACTCCGTATACCTCGCTGTGAGGTCTAACACGCAGCCTAAGGTGTGTTTCATAAACAGTAGTGACAACTTAAAAGTTTAAAGTTGCAAATAGCACTAAATACCAAGGAGTCTACTGTCAGTACTTAGACATAAAGCCTGGTGCAGTTAAAGGCTTTAATAAAACACCTGTGCGCTAATTATGACGGCTGCATTTTGTAGTATTACTATTGTGGCAGACCAAATACTGTAATTATTCTGATTCATGCTATCGAAGTGGTCGCTATATATATGTCGCAGTCATTTGATTGAAAATATCAAATATGTACTATCTGTGCAAGCGGCGCTAGTAGTAACCAAAACAAATATGGCGGCCATATTTGTTTTGGTTACTACTAGCGCCGCTGCGGGAAAAATGCACTAAATTTCAATAACCTGACTGATATTACGTCCGCTCTGTTTAGAGGGCTTTGTTACAGTCCGTTATCTAGATGGACGTTGAGTGACGCTTGTTCAATCAACGGTCGGCCTAGTCAATCAATTTTTGACGACCTCCGTAGCGCAGTTGGTTGAGCGCGTTGGCGCTCGAATGAAAGGTCGCGGGTTCGAATCCCGCTGAGGGAACAAAAAGTTTTCAATGTTCCTGGGTCATGGATGTGTATTAAATTTGTGTATAATATAATAAAAATCTTAAATGTGTGTATAGTATAAAAGTATTAAATATATTTCCGATGTCTAGTACCCGTAACACAAGTTCTTCGGATACTTAGCACAGGGCCAGATTGATTGGTGAGAAGCGTCCATAGATATTATTATTATTAATAACCATATTAAACATTTCAAAGGAAGCATCAAAGTCCCAGCTGGCGTTCGTGCGCGTGTACTGCGGGCGCGCGAACACGTGCGTTGTGGGGCAGGCGTCGCTGGGCGCCGCGCACGTGGACTCCTCCACCAAGCCGGCGATCATATTCCGCATCGCCGCGCGCAACGACAAGGGCTACGGGCCGGCCACGCAAGTGAGGTGGCTGCAAGGTGTGTAGAAATACTTGTTCCAGTGTTACCAACTCTCAAAAATATTTATTCCAAAATTTCGGTCAAAACCCGCCAAAAACGTAACAAATACTATCCCTAAAAGATAATTCACTTCAGAGTACAAAAACATTTAAATCGTTCAAGTAAAAATAACTCTAATATATTCTTCTAAAAATAACTAAAATTTTCTTCCCCTAAACACCCTATACCTATATAGATGTTTATCCCTTACATTTAGTGCCAAACCCCCAAGTTGGTAACACTGACTAATTCTTTCATATGCGCACACATGCAGACATACTTCGTATCGCCGCGAAACGATAAACCTCGCCACAAGACAGACGTCACACCATGATGATGACGAAGTTAGCTGGTAACTGTTTCTCAAGTTTTCGTGTTAACTTGAAAATAGTATAACTTCTTACATGCGTACATAAGTATGACATTCGTTATGCAGTTGAAGCACAATAAAGTTAATTATCCAATTACTTTATTACTATACGTGTTCTGAACCTCTAGTGGAGCAGCGAAAAAGGCGGATCGCCTGATTCGTCTGCTCGGAGCGACCACCGCTGCCCATAGACACTACAGGTGTCAAAAGTGCGGCCCTTGCAAAACGGGTACGCTGTTTACTTTCCTTGGCCTTATCGTAACAGTAAAAAGATACTTACTTACGCTTATTCCCAACAAAATTTTAGTTATTTTAAATTTATTGATACCGAATTACTTATAACAAAAATTACACTCTGGATATTAGATGTTTTCCCTTGCAGCAGCCAAGGAGAAGTCATCGTATAGCTTATACAGTGTGTAAATATTTTTATTAGTAATCGTGTAAAAATATTAACTTTAGAATATAATTTCCAGAGTCAAAAATATTAGAAATTATGAAAAGTATAATAGTTAAGTGTAATATTATTCTAATAACTGTTGCAGACATTAAATCAACAGGGGTGAAGCGCGCGGGCGGTGGCCTGCCCGGCGCGTCGCCCTCCAAGCAGCCCAAAAACATTCTACACTGAAGTTAAAGTAAGAAGTGCTAGAGCGTAAACGCTAATTTTCAGCGCAAACGGGCGACTGCAGCTGTCGCACTCGACCGTAACACAATTTTGTGGCGACGGCCGTCGGCCATTCGGGAAGTATGTTACAAGGGCAGTCGCTTACCACCAGATGTGTTCGGTCGCCCGTTTGTGCGGTGACTAGTTTTATTTTATCAAAGAGTAACACAAATGACTACATTTTAGGTTGATTCTGACGAGATTATATTCACTTGTGAATCAAAATTAAAACCAAAACATTAAATGGGTCTTGCAAACATGATCTTTTCTGCGATTATAAAAATTTTATGGACTTAATTGGTTAACGAATGAAATGATAGAATTTTTTTTTATCTTAGCGTGTTACAAATTGTGTAAATTAATTGTAATGTACAAGTTTGTATGTTATTCATTTTTATGTTATTTGTATCTGATTATGTCCGATTTCCGTAAAATATGGAGTAGTTTAGGTTATGCGTTTTTACCCAATGTAAAAAACTAGATATTAGCAAACAGCTCTTTGCAATATTTTAAATAATATATTACTTTTACACTTAATATTTTTTTAGCATAATAGCTATAAGGAAAAGGTGTTACGTAAAACTGTATAAGAATTACAGGAGTATGTATTATCAATTTATACTTGAACTCTTAGGTGTTAGTGCTAAAATCGAATGTTTATATCCTAAATATTTAATTGAGTAGGCAATTTAATATTTCCTAATAATGGCTTACTGATAGTAATGGCTTACTGATAATAATTTATATTTCTTCCTGTCCAAATTGATCCGAAATATGTCATCATGTCGAGTATTTGAATGTACTTTTCTTATAAAACTCTCTTAAACTAAGGACTGGGGTGAACGTTAAAAATATTTTAAGAGTAATGTGTAGTAAATTTCGTACAAAATATATAAGATTCACAAGTGAATATAAGTATGACATGTAATGTTAACTGCTATTATTATTGTTGAACGAGTGACTGATATCATGCTATGTAAGTATATCTGGAGAATAGATTAAGTGTAAAATTAATTATATCTGTTATGTAAAATATTCATAAAGAGAATAAACAAGATTTTTAATAAATAAGACATTTTTTTTGTTCCGTCGCCATAGAGTTACTGATTCAAGATGGCATCGCAATTATCAGTTCTTCTCACACGCTTTTATTAGCTTGGGTTGTATCTATGTAACGGAATCTTTGAACTTAATTTTCACCAGTTTCCAGAAGTCTGATTAATTTGAAACTTTGCATACGCATCAAGGACCGATGACAAAAAAAAAAAAAAAAAAAAAAAAAAAAAAGACCGGAACTTTAATTAACTAGACGTGTCGAAAAGTTACCCGATTACTTCTGTATCACATACGACTTCTGTATAGCTTCGGTTTTACAGTCGATAAGGAAGGAATTAATTATATTTAAAACATATCATTAATTTTCACCGAATAAAAAAAAATAACGAATTCTAATTCAGAAAAACAAGGCCAAAAGTTTAATTAACTACTCATCTGGAGAAAAGCCCGATCGAGTCTTAATCGTTTTGGAATATTCTGTAGCAGGGAGCGATTAATCCGCTATACGGCTGTAGCGGTATCAATACAAACCGTTTTATTTTAAATATCCATATTAAGGGTTTTTAACTATGCTCTTGTCTTAAGCGGTATTAAACCGTTTAATACAGCTGCGCCAATAACCGAAAGAGACAAAAAATTTGTGGTACACGCCGTGGCTGGGATCAAATCTATGAAAAGCGGTTTTTTTCATCAGTGACTTGAGGTTTCAATAGCCTTGCTGTGCATTATGCAACATTGATTTTGTCACTTTAAACATTATATTTTATAATAATTACAATGACAAGTCAAGATTTTTGTATAGCTACCGGTTTCAAACGCAAATCATGCGTGCATTGCATCTTTTTGACCCTTTGGCATGTTTATTTACCAATTTGAATTACCTAAATTACAATTCCGTATAATTAGAAAAAAAAAATAAGATGGGAATTAACAATCAAAATCAAAATCAAAACATTTTATTCAGAATAAATTTTTACAAAATGTTTTCTGAACGTCGAGACTATTTGATGCAACTCCGCCACGGTGGAAATATGATGAAAATGTTCGCCCAATATTTAGGCGAAATTTGACAAAATCGAAGGGTCCAAACCAAAAATTTGTCGAAGTAGAAACAAAGAAGTTATAAGGGTTTTAAGTTGGCCGCGCCAACGTAACGTCCACGATGGCGCGGCCATGGAAATCTCAGGAACTACGTGGGCAGAGATCTAATTCTTTTTCTAGTATGAAGATTGAATTTGGCGAAAATTGTCGAAAAAGAAATAATAAACTAGAAATCGATATTTTAAGAGATATTTACCTCAGAAGCCGTGGCGGCGCAGACGTGCACTTCGTGTTTCTTTAATGTTGATTATTTCTTTATATCATAAGACTTAGTACAAAAAACTGATACAGGAAGTAAGGGCTTAATTTGTCGAAACTAATGAAAGCAATAAATACAACGAAATGTTATTTAAACAGACAAATCGGACCGAAACAAAATATAACATGGCCGCGCCAACGTAACGCTTCTTTGTACGCTGATATCTCATTATCTGTAATTGCTAGGATTTGGGTTTTTATATCCATTTATTCGACACATTAACCTGATTAGAATGGCATATCGTTTTACCCTCAGAATGGTTTTCAACGCGTGTAATCTCCAAAAATGTGCTCTCTCGTACAATGTTTGAGTAGGGTAACCATAATTTAGATTTTATTTGAGAATACCTTTTTCTCTACTAGACGAAAATGTATCTATTTCCTTAATAATGCCAACAAACGGAACAATTATTATTAATCATTATTTCACACTTAAACGTAAGTATGTAGTACCTATGCCCGTAAGCGATCAGTTGTAGATAGGATAATAATATTATGTTAGGTAAGTATACTGTACCTAGGCAGGTTACTTAATATTATGCATTTCTTGCCCTTGATCCGTTTTTGCGAAGACGGGTTACAATTCTTTTATACACTCATCTATATTTTTTGTCTCTATTTCTGTCTGTATGTGCAACATCAAAAACCACGGAAGGGATTTTAACCAAACTTATTACGATTGTAGACCATATTCCTAGGCAGGTTATAGGATATATAACATAACGCTACGATACATAGGAGCCGAGCAGTGACGATAACTTTGAAGCAAGTCGATGAATTTCGCGCGCGACTGCGGACGAACGGTTCGGGCGGGGCGCGCGGGGGGATCGCTTACACAGTGACGCGAAGCTATAGAACGTGGCACTAAAGTAGATTAGAACATTAAATAAGTAACTAACATGATTTTATTAAAAAGACAAGTGTTTCCACAGTGTCAATAATATAAAAACTGTATTTTTGAACTTGCTTCACAAACTAAAATAAATTATCATTTATTGTATAAAATCAACTTTTGGTATTATTAAAAGAAAGCCTTTCGCGATAAACTTAAAGAAACGGACAATTTAGCGGTTTTGAGAAGCTTTAACGGGTGTAAAAAGAGCAGTCACTATAACTTTGGGATATGATTATACTATCTTTTCTCATTCTAGAAATATTATTTTTTTTTATATTTTTTTTACAAAAATTAAAAAAAATATTTTTTTGGCTTTATTATTATTTTTGCGTCAAAAAAATAAGAAATGGTAAAAAGAAAAAAAAAAACATTTTTTTTTAGTTTCTGACAAAAAAAATACATTTCCGAAATGAGGAAAGGTAGTATAATCGTATCTCAAAGTTATAGTGACTGCTCTTTTTACACACTATATATATAAATATGCCATTCGATAAAAACGATAGTCACTCAATGAAATGGCGATTTGAATTACATGAATGCCATCTACCATCACGGTATTAATCCTTATCATTTAAAATACGTTATTCTGCTTAAGCATTTCTGAAGACTACATATTTTGCCCTTTAGACCATGCAAATATGTATAATGAATACTTTAGGATATAGCAAAATTAAAATCGTTTCTCCGTGATTCGACCGGGCGCCGCGTGATGCTGGCTGCTGCGCGACGTGTCTTGCGTCCGAGCCGGGCTGGAGTACTGTAACGTCTATTGGGGTTAATCCTATGTCTTAATATGGCATATCTGAGCCATTATTTGAAACTATTATTATTACTTCATCGGCCTCCGTGTGACCATGTATAAAGAAGCATAATACCCAAACGACAGTGTTCATAAACTAAAAATGTATTTAAAAATACTAAAGTGCCCTAAATCACTTTTACACGCTTACGAAGTCGCGGTCACAGCTAGTACTTTTATAAACATCATGGATACAGAAATAAATGAAATAAAATCTAGGTCTAAAAAGGCTCAAACAAGAAAGTTAATATTAGGAAGATGACTAAAAATGCATAAGTACAATAGTCAAGGTCGGACTCGCTACTAAAATCTAAGCGTCACTTCATACCGAAATACGGTAAAAAAGTGCCTTCTTGAAAAAGCATATTATTCGTCTGCCGTTGCAATAATATTAATTCCAATAGCGGGTCTTAACCACGGCCATGGGTCTCTATGAAAACCGGCGTTACGCCGGCTTGCTTTGCTGCAGGGAATGAGGATACTTGTCGTAGATAAGTATGTACTTAATTTCAAGGGCAAGAAACCCATAATATTAAGTAGCCTGCCTAGGTACAGTATACTTACCTAACATAATATTATTATCATATCTACAACTGACCGCTTACGGGCATAGGTACTAACTACATACTTACGTTTATGTGTGAAATATTTAATAGTAATAATTCCATTTGTTGGCATTATGTAGGAAATAGACACATTTTCGTCTCGTAGAGTAAAAAGTATTCTCAAATAAAATCGAAATTATGG
The DNA here is from genome assembly GCA_905187575.2 of Celastrina argiolus. Taxonomy (NCBI): domain Eukaryota; kingdom Metazoa; phylum Arthropoda; class Insecta; order Lepidoptera; family Lycaenidae; genus Celastrina; species Celastrina argiolus. The sequence continues at coordinate 9,444,082 of LR994584.1, forward strand.
TTACCCTACTCAAACATTGTATGAGAGAGCACATTTTTGGAGATTACACGCGTTAAAAACTATTCTGAGGGTAAAACGATATGCCATTCTAATCAGGTTAATGTGCCGAATAAATGGATATAAAAACTGAAATCCTAGCAATTACAGATAATGAGATATCAGCGTACAAAGAAGCGTTACGTTGGCGCGGCCATGTAATTTTTTGTTTCGGTCCGATTTGTCTGTTTAAATAACATTTCGTTGTATTTATTGCTTTCATTAGTTTCGACAAATTAAGCCCTTACTTCCTGTATCAGTTTTTTGTACTAAGTCTTATGATATAAAGAAATAATCAACATTAAAGAAACACGAAGTGCACGTCTGCGCCGCCACGGCTTCTGAGGTAAATATCTCTTAAAATATCGATTTCTAGTTTATAATTTCGACAATTTTCGCCAAATTCAATCTTCATATTAGAAAAAGAATTAGATCTCTAACCCACGTAGTTCCTGAGATTTCCATGGCCGCGCCATCGTGGACGTTACGTTGGCGCGGCCAACTTAAAACCCTTATAACTTCTTTGTTTCTACTTCGACAAATTTTTGTTTGGACCCATCGATTTTGTCAAATTTCGCCTAAATTTTGGGCGAACATTTTCATCATATTTCTACCGTGGCGGAGCAGTTGTAACGCACACTCATTTTTGCGTAAAATGGTGCGCCAGTCTAGTTGTGACATGATGGAACAAATTCAGCCAATAGCGTTCCGCGGTACTTACATAGCACGCATCCTTTTTTAACACAGAAAAACGAACGAAAATGAACCTTATTCATAAACGGTTTATTTATACCGTTGATTCAGCCGTATATACGGCTGGTGCGCATGTTAGGGTTTTTCAGAGAATCGTATAAATTAAACAGTTTAAAACACCAAAATGGGTAACCTTTTCGGTCCCTGTTCTGTAGTTACCTCTTCGTTCCGGGAGTGGGTAATTTGCGCGCCTGCTGCCTTCCTTGGATGTGGTAGCCGTTTTTCAGGTTCCCTCCCCGAGAAATAAGTTCTTACTCCGGATTACTTATTGATAACGTACAATTCCTGCATAGCTTTAGTTTTACAGTCGATAAGGAAGGAATTAATTATATTTAAAACATATCATTAATTCTCACCGAATAAAAGATAAATAAATAACAAATTCTAGTTCAGAAAAACAAGGTTAAAAGTTTAATTAACTACTCATCTGGTAAAAAGTCCGATCGAGAATACCTAGCGATATTAATAAAACCGGAGGTCTTCCGAATGTATTGAAAATATTCGTAGGAGCTAAAGTGATGTTGAGGACGAACATTGACGTGTCAAAAGGTCTAGTGAATGGCAATATGGGTTTTATCACAGAAATTATCTGGCCAAATTTTCGCAGAGGCCAACTGTACGCGGAAGACATCCCGTCAGTCCGTATCGATTTCGGATCAGATGGTGTGCACATGATTAAACCAATATCGATACAGTTTCCAGCGAAATATAGTTATGGAACTGCTGAGAGAAGAATGTTGCCATTAATCCTGAGTTGGGCTTCGACCGTCACGCTTTTTACTCTGAATTTAATTCTTTTGTTAACAACTTAAACTTTATTATAATTTTATTTTGAGGTGATAAATTCTAATTGATTGTTCGATCTTCTACTACTGTAATATAAACTCTTCGAAATTAAAATTATTTTCTATTTTTTAGTTCGGTTAGCAATAAAAGCGTGTTTTTTTAGTTTTTTTAAACTATTATTTTATTTATGGCTCCGTGGTGACTCGCCAATGTCCAATTATCAGTTACGAAGTTTAAAAACGAATGGGATTTGACATAAGCTTCACTAAGTGACATACGAATTCGCTTCTCATTAAGTGAACTATCAAACGTAAGTAAAGTGAAAACAAAATGTATGAGATATGATATCTTATACCTTTGTTTTCGAACTTTGTAACTGATGGTATCATGAATCAGTAACCTCTGCACCCTTTATAAAACAACTTCATAATAAGATAAACTGTATCGAATGCTTGGGGGTAGATGGCAAAAACACATTTAGTTTGGCTTTTTAATCCTTAATTACATATTATTGAGTACACTATACATTTTGTTTCTTGCTATAAAATGCTATCTATTCAAAACTCCGGTAGGCATTCCAAAAGAAAAATAAATATTACAAATCATTTACATGTACTTTCGTTTTATAGAAAATTTCCTATAGTAAAGATATCTTGCAAGTTTATCATGATATTAAAGCAGTATCACTAAATGTATTATTTGGACAAAGTTAGTTTTATTGTGTCGATAGCATCTTCGGACACTAGCCACTGTGAAACCTTGGTTACTGAAAAGAAAGAAAATACTTCTGTTAGTAAAATAGAAAAAAACATGTATAAAGTCTAATATATAATAACTATTCATATAATTCCGAAATTGTCTAAATACGCGTAATTAATTATATTTTTATACTGTCCCTACAAACAGAGGCCTTATTGTCCAAACTGATTCGATTTTGATTCAGATCGTGCCGCGTACTCCCGAATAATTTGACGTTTGTTTATTTTGATTCTCAGTCGATTAATATAGTCGGGAGTACAAAAGGTTACGATCTAACGATTTTCTTTGTCCTGGTTAGTTTCAAAGTAATCCACCAAATAAAATACCATAAACCGTTGAGATCGAACTGATTCGATTCTCGATTGTGTCGGGAGTAATTCTGCAGTACAAAATATTTGTAGGAACAGTAATATTTTTGATAGAAAACTTGCAGTCATAATGTATGTGTTGGTGGCTTCTTATAATTACGTAGGTAGCGCCTCAATTATATATAGTAATAATAATATTAACGCAATAAAACAAGCTATCATTAAGTTCCTTAATTTGTCAAGTGACTTCTAACGTTTAGTTATTTTATATTAGTAGTGGGGAAATAGTTTATTGATTTGTCTTTACTGTGTTTATACAAGTTTAACTCTACCCTCTATTAAAGATTCATATATTCAACTGTATCGACTTGCTGCTTATATAGTAACTTAACGTATATTGTGTCTTCTGTCTGAGTCCCTGTATTTTAACGGCACTAGCTCTAATTGGGTCAATGAATGAATATTAAATTCATTTATTTTTGAACTCATAGATACGAAATAACGTATACAACTAAAAATATGAGCAGAATCTAAAATAAGCTTAAGGATAAGTTTTGAAACATTTAAGTTCTAAGCAATCAAATAAAACTATCTATCTCTTTTTCGCAAAACGATATTTTTACGCAGGGCGGTGTAAGGTGTAAACAAAGTGACGTCACAATCGGTTGTTTCCTTCTCGTTCGGACATTATAAAAAGTTTAATATCTTCATTATTTTTAATAGTACATATTTAATTTTCGTTGTACATTATTTGTTTACGGGTCATACTTAATAACATTACCTAATTAAAAAACGTTCAAAAGACTAATTAGCACGGCAGGTACCTCATCACATAACACATATCTTATTATTATTAGATAAGTATATATTTAAGTCTACATATCTGAGTAAAAGAAACCCTCTGTCTAGACGTCCATGATAAGCTCAAAGACTATCGATCTTCATGCTGATTTCACTAATGGATGGTTGTCGAGGACTGGTTTTAGTGTATTAATTGGTGGCGCTGATGTCAGTGCGTCAATTACTACAGCTAGTCCAACTTACTCCTTGTGTGGATGGATGTATTTGTAACTCTTTCACCCAAATACTACAGAACGGATTTTAAAGAAATTTCGTAGGGTAGTAGTAGCAAAATGTATGTACGAAAGTGCGGTAAATATCTAGATACTTACCGCACCTTCGTACATACATTATAAGACTAGTCTTATATAAAAAAAATAATTGCTGTTCGTTAGTCTCGATAAACTCGAGAACGGCTGAACCCATTCGACTATTTTTAGTCTTGAAATATTCGTGGAAGTCCAGGGCCCTAATTCTCAGGCCTCTAACTTAGTTTTTACTATCGGTCTGTCTCGCTTATGCAAATGAGATTTAGCGCGCGTGCGAGCGGGATATACTAATATTCGAAACTAAGTTCGAGGCCTGAGAATTAGGGCCCTGGTAAGGTTTAAACGGTTTGTATGCTCAACGAAGTGGGCACGGCGCACGGGTCAGCTAGTATTATATAAAGTAGTTACCAGTGATGTAGTTCCGAAGAGTTTGTACCAGCCGATGACGATGTTGGAGAGGTTGAGGTCGTCCAGCATGATCTGCGCCACGCCCATGAACACCTTCTTGCCCTCGATGCGGCCGTAGTCGCCCCACACCGTCACCTATACCACAGAGTAGATATATAATAATAATAATAGCTCCCCTCACCGATTTCGGTGTCGGTAGCCCATTTCATTGAAACCAGGCCAGCTACACAGGGGTTATTTTATAGTGCCCAAGTGTGTGCGCAATACACAAAGACACTCTCTCTTCCTTTTAGGGCTGGTTTTTCAATCGTCAGATAACTTTTATCTAAGAAATAAATATGTGACTTTGGCAGATTTTGTATGGAACAAATGTCAAAGTCACATGTTTATTCAACAGATAAAAGTTATCTAAAGATTGAAAATCGGCCCTTACTCTCATAACCCAGTGGGACGGTAATCCGACACGACTGGCGAGAGAACAGGCGCAGGACCGACTTAATACATGCCCATCCTATGTATGGATCATCTTTCTTGTCAGACAATCAGGTGATCAGCCTGCATTATCCTAACCAAACTTGAAAACAACATTTTAAAACACGAAGTAGATATAAACAGAGACACGATCTAGTTCTAGAAAATGGTATCACCCTAATACTGACAATGCGACTGGCAAAGGGTGAAGTCCAGGCACATTCCTGAAACCGCCATCTAGCGCCACTATTGGAAAATACGAATTACTCATTTCGTTTCGTATCTTCTTCTTAATTAAGGAGTTGAATTTAGCTTGATGTGATGTTATGCTTAAAAAATATGCTTATATTACTGACAATTTTGTACTTAATTCGGCATATTTACATGTTGTAATGTACAAACGTTAATAGTAATGACTTTTATTGCAATTTTTTTGTATTAAAGAAAGATTGTATGGGATGGTAGGCCATGCCTATACATAAAACTTATGGAAAATACTTTCTTCAGGTATAGGTCCACACGAGCGAGCAACTCGCGCGGCTGTTCGCTTGGTGTGGACCCACCAGGAGGAAACCACACGGACGAGAGAATCGAAAAATAGGTATTTGAAAATTTTGTTGCTGTCTCGCCGCTCGCCTTGATCACGTGGTTCACGCCCGCTATCGATATGTGAGTGTGACGTCTATGTGTGCGTGACGCCCCGCCCGCCACCCGCGCTGTCGCCCGCGCCGATACTCTCGCTACTTTTATTAAAACGAACTATATTTTATGATTATGACAAGAAATGGAATCTTTGTTAGACACTTTTTAGTTTTTACCTCGACTAGGTACCTAGTACCAGAAATGGTCGATGCTCGTATAAAATGTAGTCTATGTTAAGTTTCATAATAGTGTGATGTTAATTCTACATACTATGATTAAAGTGACTCGTGGCTCATTCGATCCGAAATCGTCTAGATCATAGTGCTATTCGGCACACAATTAAATAAGCCCGTAAAAAAATCTAAAAGTTATAAACAATCAAACACCTTCAAAAAATAAATTTGGTTTGTAGGCTATTGTTCGATAACTATAATTATTTACGAATTTTTAAAAAAAGATCCTGAAAGAGGAGGAAATTTGCTAAAAACAGGTTTCACTCCCGGAATTGTACCTCCATTATTTATAATTTTAATTTAACGCTGAAAATAGCCCTCCGCGCGTCATTGTTAGGTTGCGCAGGCCTCTAAAACGTCTTACTTATAGTTAAACGAAAAATATAAAAATAGGTATAATATAATCTAAATACTCAAAAGAATTGATTTCTGTCGGATTTTTTTATATAAACATTATATTTCAATAAATAATAAGACAATTGTTTATTATAAAAATATTTAAATGTCCGTATATCTATAAGTACCTACATATATGTAAATAACTACAAACCAAGCACTATTATTGAAGATGTTAATTGTTTGTACCTTTGGATTTTTTGTGGACAAATTAAATTATTGGTCATTATGATCTAAATATCATCGGATCGAATGAGCTAACCACATAGGGAATTTTAATCGCAGTAACAGAATGAACAACATTTTAAACTTATAGAAGTTAAAAATGTTGTTCATTCTACATACTAAGTAGTCTAGTCTATACTAGACTATCGCGAAAGGATATGGACCATGCTCCATAGAAGTCTAGGCCATAAATTCAGTATCCGGCCAACAAAAACAAATGCCATGTTCACACACAGCTATGTATAACATTTTCAGTAAAGTAACAAAGTAGTAAGTATTCTGTAGGAGCACAGAAAAAATATTTATAAACATTTTTCGGCGAGCTTATGACCGTGGTAAATTGTTTAGCGCCAAATTACTTTTACATAGGTATAGAATACCTACATTTCTTAGTTTTTGAACTTAGGGTACATTTGTTTAAAATTTTAGTTATTAGCTTAATCAAAGTTTATTCTTTGCTTTCCAGGTATTTTAAAGTTTAATCTTTTTATAAAAAATATATTATAGACTTGCTGTAACAATCTTATGACCGTATTAATAAAGAAGTGTAAAACTAGGACTCTCTAGGTTAATACAAACTCATACTAAGATTAGCTTCTTCATTAACCGACTTCCAAAAAAGGAGGAGGTTCTCAATTCGTCTGTATTTCGCCAGAACTAGACTGAACTTCAGAACTTTCGCCTGGGTAAACCGATTTGGATGTTTTTTTTTTATTTGAATGGTGGTGCTTCCCGTTTGGTACCATTGTCACCAAAGTGGTGACCTGATGATGGGATGGGAATCGAGGGAACTCCTCAAAAATTATATGGAAACATATATCAATTTTGATTTTTTCTGAAGTAGCCCAAGTATATATTACCAAATAGTAAGATTTTGCACCATATCCTGGACCTAAAGTACTGAACAGAACTTCTGAGCCCTTGGAGATACATGTTTGAAGATTTTAGCGTTGTTTAAAGAAATGCAAGCATACGCCACTACGTCAATTACAGTCGAACTTGGTAAATCTTGCTACAATATCATAGTTATCAAAGTGGATGCCTGATGATGGTGTCGTGAGGAATCGAGTGAACTCCTCAAAATTTATACGAACACTCATAACAATTTTGTATTTTGTTCGAGTAACATAAGCAAACATAATTTTTAATCAACTATCAAGGTATACCACACAGATCAGAAACAGGCATACAGGACTGCTAAGTCTTTGAAGTTATACGTTTGGGAATTACGACATCGATTAAAGCACTGCAAGCATAATATGCCACTATATCAATTACAGTACTCAACACTACCTCTGTCTTCACCAGATAGTAGGTATCCATATATACCATCATAACAATATAACGAAATAGGTAAATATTAAAAAGGGAAAAAAATGTTTTAAACCAAATAAATGAATGTAAATCGACTAAAAATAATAAAAGAGTTATATAGAAATCATATTCAGTTTGGCTGGTACCGACTTTGATATTATTAAAATTTGTATATCATTTTATGGTCAATCAACTTGAAATATATAATTTTTGCACTGCTCTGGCGGTAAGTATCCCTACTCAGTCTATCCGTAACTAAAACTCTTAAAATAAAATAATTTTAAACAAAAACAAACCGACTTCAAAAGGTAAACTAAAAAGCAAAAAATAAATTTACTTCGCACAAAGTAATACTTATTTTCGTAAGTAAATAAATGTATTCTATAATTTTGATGTCGGTGCCAAGCAAGTACTTCAACAATCTTGCTACAATATCAAATTACTAAATATATGTAGGCAATCACAAAAAAACAGTATCAGAAAAAAAAACAACTATCAATGTAACTATTTTTATATATTATATACCTACCAAAGTACTGCCTTACAAACTAATATTAAATGAAAACAAATTATGAAAGAACGCTGAACTTGGCACCGACTTCAAAATTATAAAATAATTTATTTACTTAAGTGAAAATAAGTATTACTTTGTGCGAAGTAAATTTTTTTTTTGCTTTTTAGTTTACCTTTTGAAGTCGGTTTTTTTTTGTATATTTTTTATCGTAGTAATTTAAATTTTAACGGCCGGGGGAAGTTAATATGTTGACGATAATAAACAATTTTAAAGAATTTATTTCAGATTATATTCCTAAAAACAAAAAAATATTGGTCCACAGACGTTGGAATATGTTCAACGACATACAAAAAAGTATTTAAAAAATATATTTACTTTGAAATAACAATATAATAACTCACAAACAAGCCGAACTCTTAAACATTATTTAAAAAAATTTAATCGATTACATATTAAATCTAAAATATTAAAAATGCACTAAAAAGTACACTTACACCAACCGGGATCCATTTCCGAGATATTATTTCTCCAACAAGTAAATAGGTATTTTATTTAGGATTTATAGAAATCGAGCTCGAGATTATTTTGGACACTTTTTACCAAAACAGAATTCCACTTTAAAAAATCAAGATTGTTTTCTACAATTCTAGAGTATTCTTGCTGTAATTATTCAGTTCGGTTGCCTCTCCAACGTTATAATATTATAATACGTTAATATGGTCGACCGGCTATTTGACGTTATGGCCCAATATGATCCTCGTTATTTAGCAGTAGGCATGAGAAAAGGATAGACGCGTAATCGTTTATTATGTTTTTTTCTGATATTATACAATTGATGTTAGTGTAATATAATAATTTAATAATAAATATTATGCAAAATGGCTTCACTAAAAAGATATAAGAAACTAAAAATGTCGATATCGATGAACAACACTAGTTTATCGATATCATTATCGACTACATGTCACATCACGCGTGTGTGTACGTATTTGTCCACGTCCCCCTACCTCAAACCTCGCCCCTTATAGCGCGATAGGGACAACTGCAGCTAGAACTGAAATTACCTATTAAAATTACCAGAAATCGACGTTTAGGGGATTCCTGTTTCCTCCTCCAAAAGTTAACCGATTTAGATAATTTTTTCTTTATTAGCTAGAAAAAGAAATTAACTAGGTTTCTATTTTTTGATTTTGTAGCATAAAGTAGTCAAATCTGTTTCCTGGATGTTTAAACACGGCGGAGAGTCTGGCGATTTTTTTAGGTTTTTGAACGTCCATATCTCTTTAAATAATTAGTTTATTTAAAAAAGGAAAAAATAGGGACGTACAAATATTATTCATAGATATTCATGAAAAAAATAGTTACTCTAGAGGTATTATCCAGGGAGGAAATAGAAATCCCCATGACCCCTATTTTTGTATGGAAAAATATTCGTGGTGTTTCCTCTTAAGGGGAAGATGAGTCTGCGACTAGTGTTGGTCATGGGCACTCTGTGCCTTTTGTACCAAGTTGCCATCGCTGATTAGACGATGAAGTTCGGGTAAAAATTTAGAGTCCTATTTGTAAAAAAAAGTGACGTGAAGAGCTAGCTGTGATCGCAAGGCGGTATGTTAGTCAACTAAATTATACACCTCTCGAGAGCGCTTTTTTTAAGTTGCGGCGCTTAAATTGCTGCCGTGTGTTCGAGGAACGTTGAACACTTGTGCTTTCAGCGGGGTTCGAACCTGCGACCTTCGGTTTGAAGCCGACGTGCTAACAACTGATCAAAGGTCGTCAATGTACTTTACTTTAACTTGAAGTTAGTTCCACTTGACAATAAAAACACATATCCTTTTTACACTTTTTATTACGTTTTAATAAGTTTTTACAAAAACACGACCGGTTTCGATTAAATCATCATCAGGTCTGATGATGAAGTTACAAATAAAGTGGAAAAGTGTAAAAAAGTTGTGTCTTATTATTGTGAACATGAATTTCCATCAATAACAGTACATTCATAAACTTATTTTTACCTGATCATGACTATGTCGAAACCGGTCGTGTATTTTAAGAAATAACTTGTGAAAAAACTAATAAAGTGGAAAAAAGTGCAAGTATTTAGTGTATTATTACTATACAGTAAATTCAATCAGTTATAGTTCCACTTGCCTGCAGCACGCATCCCTTGAAGTTCTCTCTGAAGGTGAGCGTCTGCTGGTACAGCGGGTCGAGGGTGCGGCGCGCGGTCGTGGTCTTGGCCTTGGCGACGCAGCGCTTGCCGCTCACCAGGTACACCTTCACGTACGGCGCTGGCAGCGTGCGGCTGCCCTGCCGCGCCTGCAGCCCGCGCGCGCGGATCACCTCCACCTGGGATACAAGAAAATAGATGGTTGATTATTTTTTCTATAGTTGCAGATATCAGCAGGCGTTCGAATGACCGTAGGAGGCAAAAAACAATAATATAAAATAATTTTACTCATAGGACAAGGCGTCGAAGTTAACCATGATTTTAGATTAATTTTTCACATAGGACCGGAGACAGTCTGCGTTACGAAGAAAAATGCTCTACGCGTCCTTCTCTTCACACTAATTCGGCTTGATTTATGATGATAACCTACCTATCAAATAAAACAATTACCAACTAGACACTAGTACATTTTTCAGTATAAACCAAGCAGACCCACCTCAAGAAATCCTTTCTGGTAGCACATAGAGAGCTGCACATCGCCCAGAGTTGGGGCTCCCAGCAGTTGTCGTCCGACAAGCTGTCCCGGCCCGAGGCCGTCGATGAAATCGGACAGACCGCCGCCGTCCGACGAGCCGGACCCCCGCATGCCGGGGGACCATCTGCGTTTGTCCGGGAATAATTTAGCCACGGATAGAGATATCATTTTGAATCCTATTGCCTTTGTATTACAGTTCTATATGAAAATATTGTAGTTGTTACGTAAGATATTTTAATATTATTTGGGCATGTAGCTGCACTCTGGTGGTCGATGAATTTTGTAAATTAAATATACTACACCATCATATTAGGTATAGAAATATGAGCACCTTTACCTTAGGTAGAGTAGATACTTTAAAATTACCTTAAATACTTATTAAGGTTAAGTAACCGATAGTAACTGAATATGCAAGCCAATACAAAAAAATCTCTTAACTGTTCACACTTTCACAGGTCACAAGCGTTAAAGCAATTTAAGCAGCAGCAGATGTTTTGCAAATACCGCACAATGTTGACTTGTCTCAATTTAAGTTAACAACTACCTGATACCTTATATTTAGCTACGTTTCATTACCTATACAAAGGCAATATGGTTTAAGATTTTGATATTTGATCAAAGTAAAATTCAGAAACAAAAGTAAAAGCCAGTCAGAATTTTTAAGTGATCACACTACAATAGATTTAGGTATGGGTAAAGGGATAATAAAATGTATACGGGGTCACAACATTAATACAATAGTGAAGAAGGGCGGTAGATAACGGATGCACAATGATACCTTAAGTAAAACATTTGTACAGATATTGGGAACCTAAATCTAAATATCTAGGCCATCTAGATTCTAGAAGTTTCAATATCTACAGATCGTAGTCGCCAAAGATCTAAGATATGAAGTATTTTTGAAGTATTTTGAGTCATAGATTAGGAGGGTTTAATCTAAAGGTAGTATTTACAGATAGATTCAACTAGATTAGAAACCTAACTTGTATTAGAAACATATGAAGTTGAATTTAATCACTGTACATATGTAGGTACAAAATATTTGTTTTATTTTTGTAAAAGTAATTCTTTTGAAGGTAAGTAAGTCTGTTTAAAAATGTATTAAACTCGTGAATCGTGAGTCTAGTTAGCCTATTTGTAACGTTTATTTAAAGTACAAAACGTTCTTTAACCGATAACATTTAATGGCTCCATATTTAGTTATTTAGGTACACTAGGAAATATTTGTTATTTATCTCATGAGATAAATATTTAGGTACACTAGGAAATAACAAATATTTCCTAGTGTACCTAAATAACTAAATATGGAGCCATTAAATGTTATCGGTTAAAGAACGTTTTGTACTTTAAATAAACGTTACAAATAGGCTAACTAGAGCTAGGCTCATGAGCCAAGATTTTAAGCTCCAATAAGGAAAAATATATAGTTAGTGGTAGTAATCTAGAAATATTATTTTAATTAGAAGACTATTCGTAAATACTATACATTGGACTATAACTAAGTGTCTTTTTTACCGGAATAAAAAGTAATGAGATACTTGTTTAGGGTGTAATATTGCAGTTTATTGTATTCGGTGTTGATTAAATAAGACAATCATGCATAAAAAACTTACAATGTAGATCGTGTGTGTACATATATTGAGTAACAGACAAATTTTATGATTAAACAAAAATGTGCGGATTATTTGTTGGCATTCAGGAAACAATTAGAACAAGAGTATTGCGTGCATCAGAAACATTAAGCTTCTCGGTATACCTGCAGCGTCACTCGACTCCACTAAGCAAAATCGGATAAATACCTCGCGCAAGAGACAAATGTGCTGAACAGTAAAGAGTGAAACACCAATACGGCATCATGCGTACAAGACGAAGGCGGGTTGTAAGAAGACGGGATACATCGATGCATACATAACCTGGCTGCGCACTCGGCCAAAGTCGGCAACGCTCGAGCGCTCCATATAAAACGTCCATTTGTATGGATCGCCCGCGTCAGTCGCCGCTTCGTCCGCGTTTGCAGCCAGGGCGTAAGAAGGCCGACGGCAAGGGACGGAGCGACGAGCGAGCGACTTACGAGGATCCCTCCGAGCTAGATATGGAGACGAGGCTGGTGGAGCACACCTCGTGCGAGCGCTGGAAGCTGGTGGGCGCCCCGGACCGCTTGCGGCGCGCACCCCGGCCGCCCTCTACGCGAGACAAACGGGTCCAGTGCGAAACGACGGATACAGTTCCGTTCGCCGCACGCGACATACGATCATTTCGAATATTCCAAAAAAACATTGTATCATAAGTCCGTATAGTAATGATTAGGCAGGGCAGAAATCGGCGTCTTTTGGACTGAAATGTTTATAAATGCGAGCTGTGAAATAATTGTATGATTTCTTTGAAACTACTCGCTCGCTCTGACCAAATTTACATTAACCAGTTAAAGCCGTACATAAATAGGTCTGCAAAGCAACATTGCACACACATATTATATCGGTGAATGCTAATCATGCTATGCTATTCTGACATCTAAGTTATTGTGACAGTTCGTCATTTAGGCCCCCACATATCCCACAAGAAATCATCCGCTCAATGAGTCTACCGCCTGTAAAGCACTATTGTGTCAATGTCGTCAGCTAAAGTGCTGCCAACCTGTCCTCATCGTTCTCGCCGCTGGAGGCGGACGACGCTCGGGAGACCCCGATATTAGTTCTCATCTCCCCCGGGACCACTTCCTCGCTGCGTTGGACAGTAAACGAATTTTTTCCACGTTTACCAAAACCTAACCTTCTTTTTCGCCCTGCCAATAGTCGCATACAGCATTAGCGGAGTAATATACCATATTATAGACATAACACGTATTGGATATACTACAGCTTACCCGTTGCGGAGAGTTGGGAGGTGGAATTACTCTTTTTGCCCATGCCTGGTCCGAAATAGTCGCGAGGCTCGGCCTTGAGTAGCGCGTCGTCGCTAGTAGCCTCCAGCTCGTTGGCACCACCCAGGGCAGTGTCGCTGAGACTGCCATCTTTTGAAAATCAAAAAGTTATTATTGACTGTAAAGTAATACATAATTATAATTATTACTATTATAAATGAGTCGTACCTGCTTTTTCGTCAGGAGGCACGTCGGCATTACTGAGACTTCTAGTGAATTGACCTCTCCTAGATTCGCGCCTCTCCAAAGGCTGTTGCTGGTTATTATTTCGTCCATTTTCTCTTCCTCCGTAATCATTACTGGTATTGGATTTGATTGATGACATTCGTCCATGATTGGATGGTGTTTTAGTATGATTTTCATCATCAATTTTTTCGCCAGGTTTCGATTGCGCCATGCCATCGGTTGATTTTTTCCGAGCAGGTGCCGAAGAATCAGTATGATTATTGGAATCATTTACACGGCGGGACGAATTCAGGTTCGGGGATGAAAGAGACACAGAATTAGCAATCGTACCAAAATACTCTTTATCTATATGATCTATTGATGTAACGTAGTAAAATTTATTTCTAGCTTTTCTAATGAGATTTGTCATAGATTCTTTACAGAGCGAGCTAAAACTCCACGAAGGGGGTAATGAATATTCGCATATGGTAGGGACATCGTCAATAGTAACACTACTTCTTTTATTGCGCTTATTGTGTATTTTAGGGGATTCTGAATAGTTTTCTAAGCCATTCTCTACATTAAAATAGTTGAGATTATTAATTTCTCCAAAAAACGTTTTACTTTTTATAGGAGATAGTGTATTGTAATATTTTTGTGTATGGTTGTGATTATTTTTGTTATTCTTATTGCAGTTGTGGATAGTGTTGTTATGATTTTTCATTATTTCATTTGCTTTATTTGATAGATTTTCATATTTTTTATAGTTGCTCTTTAATTCAAGTGATAAGTTCTTTTTCCTATCATTGTAACAATTGAATTGCGTATATGCGTTACTAATAAGATTTTCCGTCTCTACATCATAATTTTTTTTATCATGCTTATCCAGATTTACTTGGATTGTCGTTTCTGCAATACTGTCATCACTAGCATACCCATGATAATGGAAATTTTCCTCTTGTTTCGTAGGTGTTGCAGCTATGTGTGTTGAAGGTATGATTTCAGTTTTAACAACATTGTCAATATGAAACGCTTTATTTCGCCTTATTTCTTTGGAACTTTCTTTTTGCAGAAGAAAATCAGTTTGATCATCTACCATACTCATTGATTGTTTGTGAAGTATTTTATTTGTGTAATAATTTCTTAATGTCTTGTTGTATTCGTGGAATTTACTTTTATCCATTTTAAGTTTCTGTTTTAAGTGATTAGGATTATATTTGTCAAATGTCGTATGGGGTATGTAAGGGTTGTTACTGTGATCTCCATTTTGTTTCATTGTGGAGTAGAATGGAGTTGAGTAGCTGCGTTCTACTGTGTTGTATGCTTGTACGTTTTTAGTACTTTTCGTTGGGATATTTTGAGGACAATTGGTAGAATACACTTTGTTTGTACTGTTTTTTGTCAAAAAACTGCCATTATTTATTGAATTATTCAACAAATTTACGTGTAATTTACCAGTTGCCTCATTTTCACGTGTAGAAGCTGATATAAAACGGGATTTCGTGTAGGTCAAAGGGAAGGTATCCATTCGGCTGTAAAAGTATACATTAGTAATTTACCTTTTTGATTATGATAATGTTTACCCTCTACTAGAAACAAATATTATTTTTTAATAGAAACTCAACGTGTTCTACAAAATGTCGCTTAGTTTAACATTGTATGCACTTAAATTATGTTATGACAGCGACTTAGAAGGTATTTGCCATTTATCATGTTTTGGGATCTTGCCAACTGTGAATGGTCTATGTAGATTGTAGAGTCGACACTGTTCTTGTATAATGCTTTGTGTAATAAAGGTTTTCGATGTTATATTACCAGACGCTAGGGGGTAGACCCAACTCATACAAACAGCCATCTGGTGGCGGAAGCGATTAAATTTTTTTTAATTAAGAATCTTTATCACTTTTTCTGCCATCAGGCGGCACTCGTAGAGTTGGAGAGAAAGTCAGGTTCTAATCGTCTCCACGTACATAAGATCCCTCATTAGTAAGTATTTTTTTTTACAAAATTTTAACATTTAAGTATGCTTATAATGTCCATTTATGATGGAACCTCACCTCAGCATCCTCGTAGGTCGCGGTCTCTCGGATTGAGTACTGAACGCGCTTGACGTTACAGAGCCCACAGATTCTAAGTCAGAATCCCCCGCGGCGGCGTCGGGAGAGAGCCTTCGTCTTGGAGCCCAGCCTCCGCCCCTAGCTGCCAGCTCAGAATCCGACAGCCCCGCGTAGTGCCTCTCCCAACCTTGACACAGAATCTCAGATTGAAAATACCACGACTTCTGTGATCTCTACATTCTATGCCATGCTAGTTTTCTAATTATACGCGAGCCCGTCTTGCATTTGAATCAGATGTTTTATTCATCACTAAGTACAAATTATTTGTGTAGCACCAAAACCAAAATAAGAAATGACGATTAAAAAAATGCAATACAGCTTCGTAACGATTACTATTTTACTACTAAACTTTAACATGAAACATGAGGGACAGTTTATGAGAAATTGCTCGTCACATCCATGTGCATTGAATTTTTTCCGGTTTTGATAAACTTTTAATATTTAAATATAAACCAGTTTATAAAAGGATAAATATTTGAATAATTAATTTGAAAGTTATAATTACTAACCGGATATTTAGGTGTATAGTAATTAATAATTATAATAATACAGCTACAACTATTTCCACTACGTGACTACCACTACAGCTCAGAGTAGGAATGTAGAAAGTGTTTTAATGATGATTCCTTTGTTTTGTAGTTTGCCTTTAACTATAGCCAAAATACATGTTTAATCCCAAAATATTTACACCTAATATTTAAAAATTTATTGACCAATCTTGACTATTTATAAGATACGGCCCATTTGATTAAACATTTATTTATTTAATTGCTTGTGTAAATTTTTTAAACAAAGCAAATCCCATTTAAAATCCGCTGAAGACTCTATAAATTGTAAAGTCAAAGAATTCAGATTTCACGAATTAAAAAAAGTAAACGTCATTGCGTTTCCCGTAAACGGAGCGGTAAAATGTAGCATGGGGATGATGTATAGACCTTGAGGCGTGCTGCGGTAGGTGAGTGTGGCGCCAATGTGGTGCGGGGCGATCCACTTACGTTCTTCAAGGTCCGCCGACACTTGGGCGCGCATCGTCCTCTGCGTGCTTTGCTAAACCACAAACAGACGTGAGTAAACAAAAAGTACGTAAATAAACGAAATCAGAAGGGCAATTCTCATACTCTTTGATAATGCGGCGGATACATCTCTTCGGAAGGTAAAGTTGTCTCACTTCTATTTCTGTACATCACTAATTCAATAGTTTTTAACTGTTAACGGCATTGGCTTTTAATTTTTGATAAATTTTGACTATGTTATAGCTAAATTTAGATATTTTGCGACACGGCTATGTCTAGATTGGACTAGAACGTTCTGTAAAGTTTCAGTGAGCGACAGACCTACAAGAGCCGTGAACATTAACACACTGTATTGTTATGCATCATCTATGGCAGCTATGGAGCTCCGTACTGCGCAACCTCGCCGTTTCGCCAAAGGGTCGGGGTCACTGAAGCTACAAATATGTATATTACTTGGCTGTTTACTTTTTGGCTAAAAACAACTGCCGGAGCATTTGCCAATTGTGATTATCTTTATGATCTTACATACGGAGTCCGGTTTTTATATAATTTCAAGCAAAGCAATAATTATCACGATTTTGAGAGTTCTGTATTAGGGTTGCGTTTTAGCGTTGGGTATGCAAAAGGTAAAAACAGGAGCCTATTTAATCATTTGCCTGTGTGTCTGTCTCTCAGTAAGTTCGTGTATGGCCCCACCTGTATAATAAAAACCGTGGTAGGTAGACAATTGAAATTTTCAAAGACTTATTTCTTCTCGCTATAAATACACACAAATAAAATATAATATTTAAGAACAAAATAAATATTTCATCCTACACAACAGACGTGATTTTGTTGTTCAATGTCGGTTAGCGCTGGTACATAGTTGTATAGATAATCAAATCAAATAATTTTATTCAGAATAATTTTTTACAAAATGTTTTCTGAACGCCGTGACTGATGAATGGTTCCGAACCCTTCGTGCACTATTTCAATCGCACTTGACCAGTTTTTAATTCCTATACAGTGAAATCCTCACTACTACTTAATTAAAGGCTCTAATGCCGTTTCTGAAAACTTTACATAAACTCTTGATAAACTAAGTTTATCTAAAGCAGTCCCAAATGATTCATCTAGTGGATACTACATGAATCATTTTAACTACGAGATTAAAGTATTCTATTATATATTCTAGTATAATTCGGTAATGTTACCTACCTGCTACTTAACAAAAATATTTGCTACTTTAAACTACAAAAAATATCATTTTCTGTAAATATTTCATGATCCTGACACAGAACATTTTTTGTTCAATAACAAATTTTCTAAAACATATTACTTATAGAAAAAAATATAAACTACAGACAAATTCAGCTCAGACACCGGGCATATAGCAAACAGGATAACTTGATATAATTACTTGCATCTACTGTAAAATAGGGCTTATACATTTAAGATATTATATAATATGTTAAGTATATGAACTAGCAAGCTTTCAAAGAATGACTATACTGCTTGTACAACTTTAGTTTGGGGCGGTTTTCGCAAGACTCACAAAAGTGCTTTAAACAATTTTTCAGTTTCTTTCTAAACACAGATTTTTAGTAAATACAAAATTATTTTTTAAGATTTCTGATTTTACAGATCTCTATTAATTTTTGTAATAAAAAATCAGACTTATTATAAACCCCAATTAATTGAAAGTTTGTTTTTGAAAAGAAATATAAGCATTCGTTTAATTACGGCAAAAGATTTTCTATAGTTCGTCCCTGATAAATTTAACCTAAAGGTAAACAAACTGAAATTTTCACATATTATTCACTTATTGTGCACACTTATCAACATTTTCACAGATATATAAAAGGAACTTACTTCATTATCCAATACATTTTACAACAATTAAACATTGAATTAATGTTAATTATAACATATTTAAACATCATATACACCTTCACAAAAAAAAAAACGCTATTTTGACACTGCCGACTGCAGAATTTCTTACGCCGGTTCTTCTCGCCGGGCTAGTTTCCGAACCGGTGGTAGGCATCATGTAGGACAATTCTATAAGTGTTATTTAATAACCTATCTATATCTATACTTATAATAAAACTGTAGAGAGGTCAATTCTGTACATTGAATATTTTTTCAAAATACATATTGGAGGATGATTGGCGATCGATACTGATGCCAAAAATGCAATTAGAAAAATTTTTGTCTGTCTGTCTGTCTGTCTGTCTGTCTGTCTGTCTGTCTGTCTGTCTGTCTGTCTGTATGTGCACGATGGGAATAAAAACTACTGAAGGGATTTTAACCAAACTTGGTACGATTGTAGCCCATATTCCTGGGCAGGTTATAGGCTATATAACATAACGCTACGATACATAGGAGCCGAGCAGTGACGATAAATTTAAAGCAAGTCGGATGAATTTCGCGCGCGCGGCCTGCGGTCGAACGGTTCGTGCGGGGGGCGCGGGGGGATCGCTTACACAGTGACGCGAAGCATTAGAACGTGGCACTAAAGTAGATTAGAACATCAAATAAGTACCTAACTATCAGGATTTTTTTTCTGGGAAAACAGTGTTTTCACAGTGTCATAATAATATAAAAATTGTATTTTTGAACTTGCTTCACAAATTGAAATAAATTATCATTTATTGTATAAAATCAACTTAATTAACTGTAAAATTAAAAGAAAGCCTTTCGCGATAAACTAAAAAACGGGCAATTAAGCGGTTTTTGGAAAGCTATTTATACCATCAGTTGGCTTAAGCATTCCATGAAGACTATAATATTTGCCCTTTATACCATGCAAATATAATGAGTAGTTTAGGAAAAATAGCAAAATTAAAATCGTTTCGCCGTGATTCGACCAGGCGCCGCGTAATGCAGGCTGCTGGGTGACGTCTTACGTCCGAGCCGGGCTGGTGTAGTGTAGACTGCTGGGTAAAAAATACTATTAAAATGTGCTAACTGTGCCTGTGTTATTATAGGAGACTTTTATTTATGCAATAGTACCCAAAACAATATTTTTTATTATTTTTGTCTGTTTGTCGGTGCATTTGTGCACGCTAATCTCAGAAACGGCTTATCCGATTTAGATGTGGTTCAATCATATTTGTAGTAATCTTGACTTAACATTTATTTCATCTCAATCGGTTCATAAATAAAAAACTTATGACAATTAAAAAAAAATGCTGGACGTTTGTATGAAGCGCGGCAGGAACCGCGCTGCAAACATCTTTTTTTATTTTATATTTTCTTTAAAACTAAATTTAATTTATTTATATTATTGTTATACTTAGGGTAGGTTAATAAAAAAACGCTACTAAAACCGATCGGCGCGCCCAGCTGGGGCCTAACTCTCCAAAGTGATTCGATTTTGATTCAGATTCGATCGTGCCGCATACTCCCGAATAAATTGACGTTTGTTTATTTTTGTTCTATGTCGATTGATATCGTCGGGTGTACAAAAAGTTACGTTCCAAAGGTTTTCTTTATCCTAATTAGTTCCAAAGTAATCTACCAAATAAAACACCAAATCCGTTGAGATCGAACTGATTCGCTTCTCGGTTGTGTCGAGAGTAAGCCTGCTGGATCCTCGACGGAGCGTGCCGCTGCGCCCATGTCTAATCGAGAGTTTCGTTTTAAATACCTTAATAATTGCAATATATGTTTAAATTTAATATCTCAAAATATTTATGACAAAAACGGTAGTAAGTTCAAAAAAATTGAAAATAATTTTATGGTTTCGCAATTTATCCTATGTCGGCACTATTAAGACGTTGCTTCGTATCAAATTTAGGTTTTGGTTCCCTTTGGAGTGTCGAAAATTAGAGAGATACGGCTGAATCTTTGGGTAGATGTGGCTAAGGAGTCTGTTTTTTCAGAGATAGAAGGGACAGAAGATCCTGAGTATTTAATAGGATTGTTAGCTTGATACCTACACGTGTTAAAGTTTTGACAACCAGACAGATAGACAGACGGACATCGAAGTTAAATAATTTACTAAATTAACGTGAAAAATTGGCTGGGTCTATACGGTGCATTCGAATAATATTATCCTAACTTCGAATACCTTTGCTGACTTCTACATATTGTTCGAAGGCCTACTTCTTTTGCCGAGCTCCGAAAGGATGGTACTATATTATTATTATACCCTGCATACCAAGAGGCTTGCCGGGTACGTGACTTGCTGGATCGGGATCAACACTGGGATACACTGGGAAGTACCTATTGGCGAAAGTTGTCAGCGGTTGCGCCAATAAACTAAAAATATATTTAAAAATATAAAAGTGTCCTAAATCACTTTTCCACGCGTACGAAGTCGCGGGCACAGCTAGTATGGAAATAAAATGTTTTGATTTTGATTGATTTTTGATTTTGATTTTGATTTTAGAATATAGTCTATAGTCTATGAATTCAAGTAGCCAACAACAATCATTGGCCAGTATTAATATACTGGCCAATTGTCATCACTGACTAGTCTATGGTTGTTTCATAGACGGGTTTGTTTATGTTTGGGTTATATTTATCTGGGACGTACTTTATAAAAAAAAATATCATACACATTTATCACATTATGCCATAGAACTTACCTGGTGCGGTATCTGCGGCAGCTGGCGCTTCTTGGGACTGGTGGTGGGCGTGGCGGTGGCGGAACGCGACTGAAAACGCGGCGCGTACGCGTGCGTCGGCAGCCGCGCCCCCTCGCTCGCGCCGCGCTCCCCGCTCACTGTAACCGTCAACCAACGCTGCTTCTTTGACGTTTTAGTTCCAGAATAACGCACAGAGAAACTCGAAAATCGAACGTCCATAAGAAAAATATACATTAAACTTTAAAGTAGCTACCACATCAGACTTCACAATAGCGAATCGAACATGCATAAAGACAGTGACCCGAACCTACGATGTAGATGCTCATTACAGACGTGATTAGCGTGCTCATAGGTGGAGGAGAAGGGCGGAAGATGCGTGAAACAAAAATGACGGGAAGGTAAAACAGTTGATGGCAGGAGGGTAAAACAGTCGGTGGCAGTAGAGTGGTAATGATCGCGAGAGTGTCGCGCCGTGTTCCGTGCGGGGTCGGGCCCGGGGTCCACATAGAGGGCCCGAGGTCCAATTACCGGGCCCGAGCCCATTTTTGAGGCCCGTGTGGGCAGGCGTAGTTTATTTTTGGCCATGGGCCTTTCGACGGGCCCGCTTTTAAATGCCGGAAAACAATGAACAGATACCGTTGTGTAAACGTGCGGTTACACCTCCAACGCGGTTGAAAGTGTAAGGCAATCGAGGAAAGACAAGTCCAAAGTATAAAAACATTCAAATGACTTAATAAAGACGTATTAGAGATCATTTTCGTAGTGATACTGTTAAGTGTAACGCTGTAATCTATCTTTTAACTTACAAAAATTAAAGTCAAAAGATGAGATTACGTCATCATTGTATTTGGTATTAGGATCCTTGCTCATTGACGTCAACATCGGTATTTGGTAGGCGTCATTGAGCTGACGCATTGAGTCACCACTTTTTAACTGGCGCTACTAGTCTGTGACTTTTTTTTAATCGGCAAGAATCCTAAAGCGCCTACGCTAATGCAACAGCAGCGCGTCTGCCAACGCGTGGAAGACGCCCCGCTGCTGGGCGCACAGTAGTGGTATTGTAGTGGTAGTGTAGTGTAGTGGTAGTGTGTGGTGTGGTGGTGACCTGCGTATCTCGCGGCGGCAGCGGCGGGCGGCGACAGCGAGCGGCGCGGGGAGGCGCTGCGCCCGCCCGCCGCAGACTGCGAACGAGCCACGTAGCCGCTCTGGACAGACAAGTAATCATCATTTACACACAATATCGTACATACATATTGAATATTTATTTTTATAATTAACTAGCTGACCTGTGCTCACTGAGCATACAAACCGTTTAAACCTTTCCCTGGACTTCCACGAATATTTCAAGACTAAAAATACCCGAATCGGTTTAGCCGTTCTCGAGTTTTAGCGAGACTAACGAACGACGTTTATATATAAGTATATAAATTTTACTAAAATGGTCAAAATTCCCATAATTTATATTATTTGAATTTACATTTTTCAGGGGTTTGCTTTGTATTGTAGATACGTAATAAAAATTATATAAATACTGTATGTTGAATCTAAAAAAATATACCTACTGTTATTATGTAACACAAGCGTCGTGGTAGTGTGATTGTGGTAAAGTGAATTGTTATTTTTATTAATTTTATGTATTTTTAGCGCAGAAGCAATTGCTATCTCGCTTTTGCATCTAATTAGCTTTGTATTAACTGTGTTTAATGTATGTTTTGTAAATTATATCGTGATTAGATGTTCTACATTTTTACGTATTGTATCTTGCTTAATTAGCTAAATTAAGCAAGATACAATACGTAATAATGTAGAACATCTAAGTTAATAACAAATACCATAAACATTGCAAAATTAATCGGCCACATTCTGTAAGTGGACAGTTTAGAACTTCCAGCTCATAGCAAACAATCTCGAAATAGATTTAATACAAAAGGATCAATACTGACGATAGAAAACAACACCTAAGCTTGCCAAGTCAATTATTATTTCGACGGGTCATTCTCTTATCGAGTTTTTCAAAGGACTGATACAATCTTCAATTGTCACCGTCGGAGAACCTATTTCACGCAGATCGTTAATTAGATAGGCGGTGACACACCGAAAATAAATTACATCTCGTGTTCAAAAGTGATTACGAGTCGCTGATTAAAAATAATTAGTTAAAAATAGAAACATTCGTTTAAGACAAAGCCTAACTAAAAACGACTTATCGACTTATGAATGACGACTTATGACTTAACGAAACCTGAATGATGTTTATAGAAACTTTGAAAAATAATAATAGGTGTCCTTCAAAAATGTTGTATTGTACCGCATATGAAATCCTATACATATTAGTCGTGACTTATCCTCTTAATAGAACACGTTAATAGAATAAGGGCTGATTTTTCAATCGTCAGACAACTTTTATCTTAGTAATAAATATGTGACTATGGCAGATTGTGTATGGAAAAAATGTCAAAGTCACATTTTTATTCATCAGATAAAAGTTATATAACGATTGAAAAATCGGCCCTAAGTATAATAATATGTATGTACTTACATATTATTATCAGTGCTCAGTTCATATTAATGTAAATTTATTATTTTTATTATTTATTACTAGACTCACCCTATCTCGGGACATGCCGACAGAGCGCACGCGGCCTGCGGGCGACATGTCGCGCCGCCTGCCGTCGATCTACGGACAACAACACCTGTAGTGTACACGCACTATGAGGGAGTCTCCAAATTGACTAAATAGAGAGAAATACCCTTATAGTATGAGTATATTATTTCTGACTGAACGTGCTACGCGCTGTCTACGAAGGGTCTACGCAGGATCTACGCGGGCTCTACAGTGGCGACACGTAAATAAATACGTTGGTGCTCAGGCCGGAAGTCTCGGGTTCGAATCACGCCGAAAGAACAAAAAGTTTTCAGCGTTCCTGGGTTATGGATGTGTAATAAATATGTAAATAATAAAAATCTTAAATATGTGTATAATATAAAGTATTAAATATATTTCCGTTGCCTGGTACCTGTAACAACGGGACTAGATTGATGTGGTGTAATGCGTCTATAGATATTATTATTATACTAGCTGTGCCCGCAACTTTGTTCGTGGTTGTCGGAAACACTAACGCGATTATCTTTTGATTGCTCACGTTGTTTTGTTATTATGATTATTAAAAAGGAATAATTTTTTGATACATATTTTTTGAGTAACTTAAACCGTTTAGCAGCGCACGCAACGAAAGTCCTCAAATGTGAATAATTTTCCCCGTTTTTGCAACATTTCTTACTGATGCTTCGCTCCTATTTATCGCAGCGTAATGTTATATATCCTAAAGCCTTACTCTATAAATGGACTATTCAACAAAAAAATATTTTTTGTTGACAAGTAGTTCCTGAGATTAGCGCGTTTAAGCAAACAAACTCTTACGCTTTATAATATTAGTATAGATAATTATCATAGTAATAAGGCAGGCACGCACCTCGTGCGGCGGCGGCGGGCTGGAGCTGGAGGCGAGGCTGGAGAGCGAGTGGTGGCGGCGCAGGTCGCACTCGCTGGGCGTGTCGGAGTCCGACAGCCGCGACGTCGACGTCGACGGCGGCGACAGGTGCTCGCCGTCTATCTCGTCGTCGCGGTACCTCTGTATAATATTCATTTCCTTAGGGCGTGTTTCACCAAGCAATGTAAGTCGGCTCCACACTACTCGCGGA
The DNA here is from genome assembly GCA_905187575.2 of Celastrina argiolus. NCBI lineage: Eukaryota > Metazoa > Arthropoda > Insecta > Lepidoptera > Lycaenidae > Celastrina > Celastrina argiolus. Next base: position 9,469,229 of record LR994584.1, read on the forward strand.
GTTCCTCGGCGAAGTACGGCGAAGTACTAGTAAAGTTTGACGAGGTAAGCCGAAGTGCATCTCTACACCTATTCGTCTAACTTCGTTCAACTTCGCGAGTAGTGTGGAGCCGGGGTTAAAGTTAATCCTTAGTTAAATATCATGTTGTTCCTCTCGTAATTTCTATCAATGAATGAGAAGGCATGGTATTTTAATAAGCCGTTAAATCTAACAAACGTTGGTGAAATCGGGACTTAATCTATGATGATATTGCTCAAGCCACATAAAAAAAAAGGATTCGGGAGAACTTCGTGGCGATGAAAGCGCTCGTGCTTACATACTCGTAATATATAGTTTTCATAAATGTTTAAATAATAAAAGGTTGACATTCAAGTACATACATTATATTAACTATTATTATTTTTGAGAACATTGGTATTAAAATTATACAAAATCACGTTAATAAAACAAATACATTACTTTTAATGTTATTTAGTTTTAGTAGTGGTATTGTTATATACAGAATGATTCATGGTTTCATTAATATATGATTAAGTGAAGAGCATTTTTTGACGACGCATTGAGCATTTTTTGGCACCTCGTATAAATTACTTGATATACTTAACTAAAAAAATTTTTTTTCAAAGGTCTAAAATTACTTCTATCTTACTATGCTGGGGCTCGCGGGCTCCAAGTCTACACACACGAACGCACTGGTCGATGACTTAAGACCTTAGATTTTACTATCGGTCTGTCCCGCTCATGCAAATGAGATTTAGCGCGCGTGCGAGCGGGATATAGTAATATTCGAACTATTTTCTACTGCCCGAGAATCGCGCTCCAGATCAAGATCTTTTTTGACTCATCTGTTTTGTGACTTTAATTGTGATGATAAGTAATTTATATGAGGTGCAATAACAAAAAATTCTCTACGCGTCCTTCTCTTCACACAATATTCGGCTTGATACATATATTTTTTTTAATATATTTTTTTCATCTTTTTGGTTAAAGATTTGGCCACAAGGTCATATGTTAGTTTCTTTCGCCAGTTCTTCTCGCTGGGCTAGTTCCCGAACCAGTGGTAGGCGTCATATTACAAACACGATGTTCAGAAAACATTTTTGTTAAATAAATTCTGAATAAAATATTTTGTAACAATACTTACACTGTAACTCGCTATGTCCCCGTGAGGTTTCAACAAGTACCAGTTCGGTTCGTGGTTCATTACAATATTGTCCAGATCGAGCAGTACTTCCCCTAGGAAGTCGTTCGGTCCGTATCTGTTGAGGTCCCATACGGTCACCTAAAACAAAATCAATCTTGCATAAGTACACGATTTAGGGCGGGATTTTACCAAGCAATGTTAAAGTTAATCCTTCAGACTTCAGACTTTGACGACCTCCGTAGCGCAGTGGTTCAGAGCGTTAGTGCTCGACGGAGAGGTTGCGGGTTCGAATCCCGTCGAGGGAACAAAAAGTTTTCAATGTTCCTGGGTCATGGATGTGTATTAAATTTGTGCATTAATATAATAAAAATCTTAAATATGTGTATACTGTACAGTATAAAAGTATTAAATATATTTCCGTTGTCTGGTAGGTACCTGTAGCACAAGCAAGCACAAGGGCCAGATTGTCGTGGTGTGAAGCGTCTATAGATATTATTATTATTATTAATAAAATATCATGTTATCCCTCTCGTGTTTCATGTCAATAAAAGAGAAAGAATGGTATTTTAACACGCCGTTAACATTAACAAGCGTTGCCGAAATCGGGACTTTAGATATAGAATCACCTAAAATATATTTCTTCTTACAGTATATGATTTTATATTATTAAGAAGCTGAAGAAGAGAGCTGGAAAAAAAACGTATTATAAAATAAATAAAGAAAATTGTCCTTCATTATCAAAACGGCTGGCTGTGTTTTGATCACGGCCGTGTCTAGTACGTGAATACGGTCCTTACGTGGCGTATTAATTTCTTTGATTCTTTAGCTATCCAGTAGTGTAAATTTCCACCATTTGTTACCATTATTTTTTATTCCTTCCCTATGAAATTATAAAGGAGTGAAAACAATGCTAGTTTTACCGCAGATGCTTACAACAAACGTTTTTGTCACAACTTAGTATGCTATGTTGCTGTTATGCCTCCCATACCGAATTCGGCGAGGGTGGCCGGTTCATTGAAACCAGACCAGCTACGTAAGAGTTGTTTTTAAAATGCCCAAGTGTGTGCGCAATACACAGAAGCACTTTCTCTTACTTTACTCTCGTAGCCCTGTGGGACGGATAACTGAGACGACTAGCGGGTAATCAAGCGCAGGACCGCTTTTTACACGCCCATCCGACACATGGTTTTTTTTGTCCAACAATCAGACTGTACTGTCCTAACTAAACTTGGAAACACCATTTTTTGTTGTTCCAACGCGGGGATCGAACCCACGAGAGCTAGGCTCTGAACCACTAGACCATGGAGGCGTTCAACTTAGTATAAAGCACATACCTCCAACGTTCGCTTCTTGATATCCGCAATACGTATGCCGCAGTAAACGAAGGTCTGGTTCCACCGCGGCTCCAGCGTGTTGGCGAGCGTCTTGGTCCTGCGCTTGCTCTTCTCGCTCCTGTCGGGCAGGAGGAATATCTTGGCGTAGGGGCAGCGGGGCGAGCCGTCCGCGCGAGGCGTCAGTCCGCTGGCCGACACCACCGTCACCAGCAGCTGCAGGGCCGCCACGTCGAAGTACACTTTTAGCTACGACAAAATTTTATTTATTTATTTATTTATGTATTAATAAGATTTACCAACTATTGCCAACACTAGTTACATTTTTGGAATAAACATTCTATCACATTGCTGTAGAATGTGTCACAATCACTTAAAAGGTAACACAAAATATTATTTTGAGTATTATGTTGCTTAAAATTTAAATATAGTATATCTAGCAATATCCCGCGAAAAATTATAACCACAACCTGCTAGTAGATGAGTGAGTGTACATAAAGGCATGGGTTTGATGCACCTCCCTCCTTCCCACACTGCTTATGCGTACACTTGCAAGGAAAAACGTGAAAACACCACCACCACACAGGCATTAACTCAGGTGCATCAAATGCCTGTGCATACGCCTGATTCCATTAGCAATTTTGTTGCTGATCAATAATTATAGCTCCGACACCGATTAGTGCTTGTTAGGCTCCATATAATGCAGCACCAATATCGGATATTGCTTGATTATTATTGAATAACCCTATTGTGTTCAAATTTCAAAACCGTTTGTAGTACAAGATTTATAAGAAAAATGATATGAGAAAAATTTTAAGTTTAAAAGTTATGTAATCTCTTTGCGCTTAAGGGGACTTAGAAAATTAATGTTAACTCCAAAGTAAGGCTGACTTAATCTATAGGATGTATAAAAAAAAACCCCTATGATAATTATCTATGATTATCTATGTGTATCTTTGTGTCAATAACATGACGTAAGTTTTTACTCTGACACACAATCTTGAGATAGTACGCTCTCATATTTTACTAATAAAAAACGACGAATAACAATTAAAGACATTGATGAAGGTTGAGTTTTTTTTTTTTTTTTTTAAGTTTTATAGAGACGGACGGATATTTAGATTCATGAACTTAATACGTTACGACGATTCTAAAATGTTTATGTGATAGTTTGAACTGATTCTTTTCAAAATCATAATTTGCTACATATCACCTTCATCCATTCATGTCTTCAATTACAAACACAACAATGCTTAAGTGTGTGCATTACTCTTTAACGCTCTCTCTCCTCCTATACTCTCATTACTCCCGGATAACCTATACGAAAGAAGAGGGATCAGGCACAGACTATTAATATTATGATAAATTTGAAAGTAAAGATGATCTTTATTGTCAGACGATCAAGTGATCAGCCTGCATTGTTGTAATAGTAACGCCCGGTTTCTGAAAGGCTGATCAAATTGATCAACTGATCAAATCAGCTAATCTGAACGCTCATTGGTGAAAACAGTGACTGCTAAGTGATGTTCACCAATCAGCGTTCAGATTAGCTGATTTGATCAAATGATCAATTTGATCAGACTTTCAGAAACCGGGCGTAAAACTCTAGATTTTGTACCAAAAGTCACAAAAATATAAAACACAAGGAAAAGCAGTTTATATTTTAATACTTAAAATTACGGCTTTAGACGACACCATGAAATTAATTGAAAAGCGCACACGGGTTATAAAAAGATATTCTGAAAATATGTTGTCATATGAGTGTAAAATATATCTCCATAAAATGAGACCAGTATACACAACATAATAATTTCAGCTTTCGGTTTTAAGATGTATAATATTTTCTATTCAGCGATGAAAGCCAATCTGTATTGTTGATCTGAAGAATAAATGAATAAATAAAGAATAAAGATGTAGGAGGTGCTACGTATAGATGCGAAACAATAATATGTAGCGGCCATCGTAGCAGCGTAGCGGCGCTACAATACGCGTGTAGCAGGCGTAGCAATATAATGTACTAGCTGTGCCCGTGACTTCGTTCGCGTGGTTATTGAGTGACTTAAACCGTTTATGCAGCGCACGCATCGACAGTCTCCAAATGTGAATAATTTCCCTCGTTTTTGCAACATTTCTCACTGACGCTTCGCTCCTATTGGTTGCAGCGTAATGTTACATAACCTCAAGCCTTCCTCTATAAATGGACTATACAACAAAAAAAGATTTTTTCAAATCGGACCAGTAGTTCCTAAGATAAGCGCGTTTGAACAAACAAATAACAAACTTCCGCTTTGTAATATTAGTATAGATCAGTAATATGTAACGTTCTATAGATCAGTAAAAATTGTTTGATGAACTATGGCGTTGTTTGGTGTAGGTATATAGTTGTGTCACTTTTACTGTGTAGTTGTCGTTGAGATTCGTAACAGACATACAGGGTACATTTTAATAGGAGCACGGTAAGCGAAATCCTATATGATAGGACAAAGCGAAAATTTCTAAAAGTTGGCGGGAGCTCAATTTTAGTAGCCTGTACGTTCCTATCAATCCCAACAAAAATATAAATGCAAAATGAGAGCCATGTTGAAAGACAAAAAAACTTAAATGTAAATGGGTGCCAAGTCTTGATACTTACATAAAATATTATAAGTATAACTTTAACTTTAAGGTTTTGCAGATCAGATCAGTTTTATTTTAAACCAGGGCAGGCACGATGCCTTGAGCCTGGATCAGCTGAAATTGCTACTAGTGATATAATTTTCTCAAATGAAAGTAAACACGAACCTGTATGCGGCCGGCGACGCTCGCGTTGTGGCCGTGGCGCGCGGAGCGGCGGCGCGCGTGCACGTCGGGCGAGCCCGGTGACGTCACCAGCACGCTCGGCTTCTCCGCCCCGCCCATTATCTCGGTGTAAACTTCTGGACAAATTGTACCATGTTGAACACATTGCTTAAAATCTTCTACGTGTTTTTAAGAGAAAACATCACGCCTGTTTTCTCCATACAAAAATAGGGGTCTACGCGATTCCTGTTGAATGAAATCCCCCTGGATTGCCGCTAGAGTAATTTTTTTTCCTGGATATCTATGTATATTATAAGTACGTCTATTTTTTCGTAAAAAAAAAATTAAAAAAAAATACAGGACTTTACGCTGTGTTTAAACATCCATTAAATAAATTTGATTGCATTATACAATAAAATCAAAACATAAAAACCTATCTTTTTTAGTTTATAATGAAAAAAATATCTAAATCGGTTAAGTTTTGGAGGAGGAAACAGGAATCCCCACAACGTCGATTTCTTGTACTTTTAACAGGCAATTTCAGTTCGAGCTGCAGTTATCTCTATCGCGCTAGTGCTGACTAGCTAAAGAACTGCGAGACAGCAATAGATTTTATATTTTGTATTACCTATTTTGTATTTCCTTCAACCGTGAGGTTTCCTCTTAACAAAAGAATTTTGCCAGTCAGGCGTCGTGGGACGCTCGTTACCGTTTTATTAAACGTCTGAATTATTTAGTGTATATAAATGATTCTATACATATAACCAAAATACTTTTTAAGTAACCCGCGTCAAGCATTAAGAGAACTGATGTTGAATTCTCTCGATCACTTCAGGTTTTAAAATCAAAATCGGTTCATCCGAGTTGATACCAAACTCACATACACTTATGCACAGACAGACACATTAAACTTATAACAACCCTTCTGTTTTCATTGGATATTAATAATTGCTTGCCACGCTTACCGACTATGGTACGAGTGTACAGTATTCACTACATACAAACTTTACATGCGAAGTCCAATTATGTAACGTGTATAGTACCTTTATGAGCCCGCCACGGCTGTGCGGTGCGTATGAGTGGGCGCGACACCACGAGCTCGACGTGAGAATCGTGCTTGCTGTTGGCTACCACCAGCGCCACCTCGTCCGCGCTGCGCCCCGCCAGCGGCACGCCGTTCCACTGCATCACCTCGTCGCCTGGTATGATATTATTCATTTATTCAGCTCGTTAGTTCAATCACGAGGTTAAACATCAGAATAATCGGCAGAAGCCATTACAATGAAAGTTATCAGGTGAGCAAAATATGCACAGTCGATATAACGCGTTTTTATAATACTCGTATCTAATTATAAGGCAACCGAAAATGTACAAACTCTAAAGGTACTCGCCTATTTTGAGCTGCCCTTCCAAGTCTGCGATTGATCCCTTCTTAACTTTTTCGACGATGGCTCCTCTCGAGCCGTCGGGTAAATTCTTTCCTCCAACCACCTTCAGGCCGAGAATGGCCGCAGAGGAGTGCGAGCTCCCCTCGACCACGCTCTTCCGGAGCACCATGTGGCCCACCATGCGCGTGCCGTCCGCCGACACTTGCCAGCTCAGGGGGAACTGTCAGCAATGCCACACGTTAGAATACGGGTCTACAGGGGACAACCGAACAGCTAGTCTGGCGAGAGGCGTGTCGCGAATACGAAAGTGCACATCAGTTCCTACGAGACTCATGCCGGCCAATGCAATCATGCCATAGCGAAACACAATTATAACAGCTCGGTTACATAACAATTTTAACATCGCCCGAAGTCGCCGCTCGGAGCTTCGCCGATTCGATCGGGACCGATCCCTTCTCTCGTGAACTATGGTCGTCTATAGCGCTAGCCATATAATAAATGCATATATACGTATAAAAATTGACAGAGGTCATATATTGTACCTTAGGGCAGTCGCCCCTGTTCGAATCTTCGCTGGAAGTGAAAGTGCTAGAAGTATCGATGCCCGAGTCTTTAGTGGCGGAGTCCTGGCTGGTCTGCCTCTCGGACTCCCAGCGCAGCGAGGCCCAGTCGTGGGGCGCCGCGTCTCGCCCGCCGCGCGGGAAGGTGGCGGCGCCCTCGTGGCCGTCGAAGCGCACCGTCTTTTTTCTCCTCTCGGTGAAGCGTCTATTGTCGGTCGAGTCCTCCCACAGGTAAGCGCTCTTGTAGACGGCGCGGTCGGCGCGGGCCTCGTCCGGCGCGTACGGCCGCAGGTACGAGCCCTCACTGTCGTCGCGCGCGCGCCACCGGCACTCCGTCACCGAGTCGAAGCTTCGTCCGCCGGTCGGCGCCCGCGCGGCGTCGAACGTTCCGCGGATCTCCGGCAAGTACGACACCGGCGAATGGTTAGTCAAATTGTAATAATTATTGGCAGCCACGCTGGTGCTGCGCAGGTGCGGGTTGCGGAGCGACGCGCACGCCTCGAGGCCTACGGATGACATTGTATGAATAGCAAAGTGTCGGCTCGCCCCGACCGACGCCGTCCGCGACTAGCGCGCCCGCCTGCGCCCGGCACCCCCCGCCCGGCACCCCGCCCGCGTCCGGGCAGACTCTAGCTACGACGGCCGCGTCGCACCGCGCTCGGGCTAACGTTCTATTCCAACACCGACTACACCGAGGACGCACTGACGTGTTTAAAGTTTTAAATAAAGGAATCGCATTTGAAGCGGTGATCACGCACAAGCGAAGAGAACGTGTGACAATTTATCCAAGTCAAACATTAAACAACAATTATCAAAACATACACGGCCATAAACTAAAATAAATCCATTAACCAAGTATGTTACACTTCTTTCGCCAATCATGCATTGCTTGAACCATAGATTAATATTTAATGTAATGATTGGATGTATGTGTATTTTTTACAAAACCATTATTTAAGCAGACAATAATAATAAGCAAATCATTATTATATACAGCACATTCAATAAAAAAGATAATAATAACGAATCGTTTAAAATATCAAAAAGAAAATCGATATTGGTTGCAAAATTAAATAGATAAATATGTATATAAATAATAAAATAAATTAAGTAGAGGTTAAAGATTTGACGATATTTTTTATTGATGTAAACAAATATTATATATTTTTACTGTAGCGTAGATGATATGGTTCAAGCAATAGGAAGATAGACGTACAATGTTATACAAAGCATTCTAATAAATCGAACATGGCAAAGATTTGTATATGAAACATGTACGCCTACCTGTTTCATATACTATGTAATGGAGACACGTCTCGAAAAAACATACGAAGAAAGATAGAGATCTAATAAAAATAGCAGCGATCGTAGTTTGACGACCAAGAAGTATCGTTACAAACGGTGAACGAACAATAACAAAACTGAAACATCTAATATCAGCACAGTTTACAACGTTCCCGTATCGCCCTCTCACCGATAAGAACTTTTTCATTTTGTCATCTAATATCGCTTGGCGCTGGTTCCTGGACGCCGCGGGACCGCTCCTATCTTTATTACCTGCGAACAGTCGATAGCTGGTCAGGGACGAACCGGGCGCGGGCGCGCTACACGCTTACGGCGTAACAAGTGTTACAACATAAGTGATGCTCGGTCGGAACTGTATGTAAATAATCAAAGTAACATGTCGGTGATACACCTAACCCATACTCTCGTGTCGGTAGACACACTACACGATCGGACATGAGGTCGACAGAGATGTTATGTATCTAGGAGTAAGTTTAGGTGCTCTACATTTTACGACCGAGATAAGTTCGTTAGATTACCTGAAAGGAAATGCTAGGTTTCATTAAAATTTTAACACCTCGCACGGAACACCTTAACCTTATCTGCTGCGAAGGAGGACGTGTGGTACGTTAGTCGTTACCATGTATAACCTAAATGATTTTCAGATATCGGAAAATGCGTGTAGTGTGTGTAGCTGTAGTGTTCGGGTAATAAATAAAATTGCATCGGAAGGAGGGGACGTGAGACATCGGGAGGGGAAGCGGCGGGCGGCGTGCGGACTCACCGCGGTCCCGGTACTCGTCGGTGTCGGACGCGCACTCCGGCACCTCGTCGTCGGACGAGGACGAGCGCGGCGGCAGCGGCGGGTGCGAGGACGGCGGCGGCAGCAGCTGCGACGTGGGCGGCACCACCACGTCCTCCACGCCGTACGCCGCCTTCTGGCGTGGGTGCACGAGGTGCGGGTGCGTGCGCGCCAACCCCTCCAGCTCGCCGTAGCAGCGCGCCTCCTGCTGGCTGTACTGGCGCCGCAGTGCGCTCCCGGACCGCTGCAGGGGCAGGTTCTCCTTCTCCGCGGCGCTGTGCGCGCGCTCCAGCTTCGGCCGCTTGTCCATGGAGCCGTCCTGCGGCGGAAGCCCGCGCATGTCCGCCTCCATCCGCCAAAGCATCGAATCGGGCCCGGCGCTTTTGTGTATCCACTGACCGGTTTTTGACAGTAACTCTTGTTTTTTGCGACAAAGTATGCAAACCCAAATAACCTGGAAGCGAACGCTATCCTAAATATTTAACGAATCGTGACATGCAAAATTGTAAAGTGTGAAAAGTATAAAAAAGATCCCGCTGCTTCTTTTGCCATCGACTATTAATGTTAAGATACAAAATATTTTCATTCGAGGATAATGAGACCGACATTTATACCAGTCCAATGTGGTAGCTTTTTGTTTGCTACTAGGTATATTTGAATGCAACAATTGATATATGCGTCCATCTAAATTCAAACCCCTAAGTCAAACCGATGCCAATGGAGATGATATTTAGTGCGATGGCGTGACTTTGTGACGATATAACAGCAGAAGCGGAACAGTAATTTGGCGGTGTGGCAGACCTTATTCGACCGCAGCGTCACTTTGCCCCCGCAGCGCGCGCAGCATCGCACGCGGCAATAGTGGCAGGAGTGGCCGACGCCGTCCGCGAATTTGGTCTTGAGGCAGATGTGGCAGGTGGCAGCCAGCTCCACCCCGGCCGCTCGCTGCATCTCATTCCTCGTCCGTATTGTCTGCTCTAACACCGCAACTTCATCTTGTTTGCGCCTGTGACAATATTTGTGTATGTTACAATTAAAACTTTTTAAAATAATTATTATACGCATACATAAAGTATAATGCCCTCCCACCCCGACTTCGGTGACCGTGGCCGATTTCATTGAAACCAGGCCAGCTACGTAGGAGTTATTTTTATGGTGCCCAAGTGTGTGGGGAATACACGTAAGCACTCTCTCTTCCTTCACTCTTGTAGCCCAGTAGGACGGATGAACGACACGACTGGTGGGTCAGGCGCGGAACGATTTTTTCACATGCTCATCCGACGCATGGGACATCTTTTTTGTCAGACAGTCAGGTGATGAGCCTGCATTATCCTAACCAGACTTAAAAACAATATTTTTTGTTGTATGTATTTTTTGTATTTTTTACGGTAGCCGTAACTAAGTATTGTATTCTTTGTCATCGGATTAACTAATCGTTACATTTTATAAAATTTTAACTACTTCTTTAATTTAGAACGCATAAACAAGAGAATAATCACAATATATGCAACATGCAAAGCTATACACATAATGATTTTATTTTGTTTACTCTCTTTTCCATATATGTACATCCATTTTCGAAATTACGTGGGCCGTCCACTAATGAAATGGAACACAGAAATGGTGAGTGGAAATGAAAAGCACTCGATGTTAAAATCCGAGTGTTATCTCTCTCTATATCACAGGTGGGCGGCCACTCGACGGAAGGCCAGTAGACGACCTTATGCATCGCATAGTAACGATACGTTTGAAAATATAAGGCTTCAGTTGAAATACATTTGATTTCTTAACTGTTATGCAACTCATATTCAAATGCGCGCACGCCTAGAACATCACGCCATTAAGCGTAATAAATGTACCTATGTCGTATGATAATTGTAAAATTAAGGTTTTCGCAAAAATCTCAGGACCTTTGCGAAGAACTGAACGAAAGAAAAGACATAATGCATATTCTGATTCTCAAATAGAATTTCACTATGAAGATCCTAGAAGTTATCAGGAAGCTAATCATTTTTCGAATCTTCATAAAAACCTGAGAATATTGTATAGTTACTTGAGTCTTATGAACATCTTTATTCGGATTGGTCATAAATCAGCAAACCTAAAAACTCTTGATACTCGATATCAAGTAAACATTGGCCTTACATTTTTTTTTACTTACTTACGTGTTGACAATATTGCAATATCGGATTCGATTTCCGGATGAAATATTTATTTAAAAAAATACAAAAAAAATTACTACCTATCTGTAACCTGTGTACCGCCTTACTTACTTTTCAGCCCGAATGTGACGCTACATAGCCTTTATAGCCTTTCTCGATAATCTATCAAAAACTGATGGAATCTATCAAATCGGACGAGTAGTTCCTGAGATTAGCTCGTAAACAAACTCTTTAAACTCGTAAACAAAGATTTATGCTATAATTCTAGATTATAGAGACCCACTTCAATTTTTTTTACTTGCGGTCGAATTTCTACATCTACATACAATCGGCTAGTTAGGTAGAATGTCAGTTCACTGAAGACGCCTTGTTAGGACGTGGAGTAGGTAATTTCCTGTAATACTGAATGTTTCCTGTACATTCTGTAAAATTGATTTGAGATGTTAAAGCTTATAAAAAGCAAAAAGATGTTGCGTTGCGATAATACAAAATAAGTATTTTTGGCAATTAGTTTTTCAATATTCTTTTTTTATTGACGTTAATTTAGCCTCCTGGCAAACTAAATAATGTAAAATAAAAATTAGTTAAGTATAATTAAAAATTATTTGCGAACGAGAAGGGAACAACCGATTGTAAAATGTGACGATACGTTGTTAATACGTATAACTTGGTCTATGGTATAACTACTACATGGACGTTACACCAACCCGCGTACAAATATCGTTTTGCGAGGAAGAGATAAACAATTTTATTTAATTGCTTTAGGGGCGATTTTTTAATAGTCAGATAACTTTTACCTGAGGAATAAATATGTAACTTTGACAGATTTCGTATGAAACAAATGTCACAGTCGCATGTTTATTCGACAGATAAAATTAGCCCAGAAAAGATTGAAAAATATAGCCCTTATACTAAAAAGTTTGGCACTTATCACTTATTAGCATAATTTCCCACCTATATAAAACATTCATTAAAGTTATATTAAATCGTATTGATCATAAATTAGACCAGCAACAGCCAGTAGAACAAGCCGGATTTCGTCACTGTTTCTCCACGACAGACCACTTGCATACCCTTAACCAACTCCTTGAGAAATACTCGGAATTCAACAAACCACTCTACCTGCCTTTTGTTGATTATACCAAAGCCTTTGATTGTATAAAACATAGCGCTATATTTACATCCCTTTCAAATCAAGGCATAGACCTTACTTACATAGAACTGCTCAAAATCATTTACAACAATAGTACCGCTGACATAAAACTTAACACTACCGGCCCTAAATTCCAAGTCCTTAGGGGCGTTAAGCAAGGTGACCCACTCTCTCCCAAACCTGCGTACTTGAATATGTTTTCCGAAAGCTGAAAGAATTATGGGCGACAAAAGGCATCGAAGTAAACAAGAAAAGGCTTACAAACTCCGTTTTGCAGACGACATTATCCTTTTCGCTCCTACAGCCATGGAACTGCAAACAATGCTCTAAGATCTGAGCAGTGCAAGCCTCGAAGTGGGATCAAAAATGAATAGGTCCAAGACTCAAATAATGACCAACAGCACGAAACGTAGGGTCGAGGTAGATGGGCAGGATATACAATATGTCGATGAGTACATCTACTTGGGCCAGTTAGTATCTTTCGAAAACAGACAAGGAAAGGAAATCGATCGCCGAATCGAAAACGCCTGGAAAAGCTACTGGTCCATGAAGAACCTAATGAAGGGAGATTTACCAATCTCCCTCAAGCGTAGACTTATCGACATGTGTATTCTTCCCGTCCTAACCTACGGTGCTCAAACTTGGTCACTGACTGAAGCACAAAAGTTCCGGCTCGGGGTCTGCCAAAGAGCGATGGAGCGCAGCGTACTGGGAATAAAGCTAGTTGACCAAGTGCGAAACACCACGCTGCGTTCCAAAACAGGCATCACAGACGTAGGAATAAAGGGAGCCAAGCTAAAATGGGACTGGGCAGGACACATAAGTCGCATGCACTCCGAGCGCTGGGCAAAAATATGCACCTATTGGGTACCAGAGGATGGACGACGTCGCAGAGGCCGGCCCAGAACAAGGTGGCGCGACGAGCTGGACGCATACCATCCAGGCTGGCCAGCGGTGGCGCAGGAAAGATATACCTGGAGGACACTGGGGGAGGCCTTTGCCCAGCAGTGGGATAGTTTAGGCTTATAATAATTATCTTTTTAATTTTTTGCGTAATGGGTACGAAAGTAAATAGATTTTATATTCAATTAATTATCCAATTCTTTGAATAATATAATAAATAACATTATAACTAGATTTGGCCAGCGGCTTCGCTCGCGTGGATTAAAAAGTATCCCATGTACTTCTAATAAAAGAATATGTTTAAAAATTTTCATGATGATCGGTTGTATGTAACCGACTTTAACTTACATTTACATTTACTCGTATAATAAAAATAATTGTTTTATGATTATAAAATAGGTGGAGTCCAGGTATGCAGTCTTGAGTATTTAACTCTGTAACTATGTACCTATACATATTTTCGTTACTAGTTTTATCCGCGACCTTAGTACGTCTACGGTACTTTCGATACAAATGCAATTTTAAAGAGTAAGGGCGTGTTTCACCAAGCAATGTTAAAGTTAACGCCTTGTTAAACATCATGTTATCCCTCTCGTATTTCCTGTCAATGAATGAGAAGGCATGGTATTTTAACATGGCGTTAACTTTAACATTGCTTAGTGAAACACGGCCTAAGTATAATATTTTATATTTTGCTTGGTGCAATACATGGATGTACTAAATACATATTAACTATATATCTCTATAGTGCAATATCAATCTTTTATTTATACGAGTTCAACCTTTGTAGCCTTCCGCAGTAACTATTACCCATATAATTTCTTTCTGTTATTAAAATTACGGTTTGATAACTTCTGAACAAAAATAGATGAATTTTTTTAGAGTGGAGTAGATTTTTTTACCCTATTGTAATTGTAATTTTAAGATCCCATTGTATCATTACCCTCCGGGGCCATTTTAAACCAAGAGAGTTAATCTGCAATTTCCCATGCAGATAGGTCACCATTATTGTATTATTAATATTATCTGCCGCAGACTTACTCCCGACACAATCGAGAATCGAATCAGTCATCTCAACGGCGTATGATATTTTATTTGGTGGATTACTTTGAAACTAACCAGGATAAAGACTCGTTAGATCGTAACTTTTTGTAGGGTCGTATCGTACCTACTTCCAAACATGTCAATTGGCTGAGAATCAAAATAAACAAACGGTAATTTATTCGGGAGTACGCAGCACTTTCGAATCTGAATCAAAATCGAATCAGTTTGGAGGGTGAGGCTCCTGTTCTGTTTTATTTTACTGTCAGTTTATTATTATGAAATAAAAAACCCGTCAAGGGCGAGTTGGACTTGTGCACGAAATTGCTTCAGACAGACTGCGAAGTACTGCACCCAAATAGTGTTCTGTTTTACCCGTTAGGTATGTACAGAACCCTGTCGCGGTTGTATTATATTTCCCGTGGCTCCGTGGGCGGCGGTTCTGTCGGAGTACCGCCGAGTTTTAGTGGGTATGGCTGCATCCACTTACCATCTTAACGGACGCAGTGAGCCCCACGTACCCGTGGTAGGAATCCCCGTCCTCCACGGGATGCGGTAAATAGCATTTCTCGGCGAAAAAAAAAAAGGTACAGAACCCTAAAAAATTAATTCTGTTAAAGAATCTGTTCCAGTTTGGACATATTTCAGTGCCCCACACAAAATTTGCCACTTTTTTACGACCTAAGGGGGTTAAATTCGTAAAAAAATAATTTAATTGGATGTGTACTGTATCATACAAATTAAACTCGAGAATACTAGAACGAACTCGCCAATTTTCTGGTCTTTACGATTAGTGGTTTATACTGTGCATCGATCCGTCAGCCATTCGTGTTTAGTAAAGATAGTTACCAAGAAAATACATACTTACTATAGTTGCTTTACGCAACAACTATTCAAAAGGAGTTACTAGCCTAATTTTTAAGGAAACTTTACATTACTTTTTTTATTCACTTCGATATCCATAGATACGTGTCGAACCTACTGACTTTGAAATAAATATTTTTTTTATTAAAAATCTATCCGACTATAAACTTTACAAAATTAGAAATATATCCATAATACCCGGGATATTATTGTGAATCTATTGACACCAGCAACTCACTAGCTATGGCGGAAAAAAACATAGATATGTCGGAGAAGAAGAAGATCTCAGACGTCTTGTTTAACCACTTGGACGTGTTTAGTGACAGTTGGCTATGACAGCTCGTTTGACAAGTGTCACTTATGTCAGCGATGACGGAGGGCATTGTCGACGGGTCACCTGAAAGGGAGTGATGATATTCTATTGGGTGTGACGATTGAAAGACCGAAGATATCGTGAGAATCTGATGTTCACACACGTTAGCCAATATGTCAGCTGACCTCGTCACGTCTGGAGATGAATCCGTTTGCATCCACGATCAGAGTTAATGTTTTAGAGTGAAACTATTTGTGATACGATGAATAATAAAGGTACTGTTTGTGCGGCTTATTATTTCCTGACGATACCAAACAATCAAGACGCTCACATATAACCTCCCTCCGAAATCAGAGTGGGATATACCCGCAAAATCAAGATAGATGGTTACAGGGTACCTACAAATTGTTGGATTGGATATGGCCTTGCGGACATTCAAATCACGTTGAGACGGAACAGATTATATTACGGAGCCTCCACTACCAAAGGCAGCATGGTATATGCATAGCAGAAAGACGATTGATGGGATTACAGCGCTGCTGACGATGGTAACGTGCTGACAAGGGGAATGTGACGATTTACAATAGAACCACGATAATATGACAAGATTGACGTGGCTAGTCAACGACAGGTCTTGGTTATAAGCTTGATGGCTTTGGTAACAGGTGGTAGCAATCTTTTTATTCCTCATAATTTGGAAGCCTTCAAAGTAAATACAATTTCAAAGTTTCCATGAAATTGCTTGCCCAAAAATCTAAATAAACTTTAAAGTTTAGTGTTCGTTTGTATTGCTGTTTTGTTTTATTTGTAGATGGACAATACACTGGGATAGTGCTGGACTGGACGATGCATAGCCTTGCATAGCTTGCATGCTTGCCCGATGCATAGAATGAGCTTTGCTGGGTAACCAACCAACGCAGATGAGCATTGTGTATCTTATGGACTATTCTACTTGCTTCGCAAAGATGTGAACTGGTAGTATGAGTATCATTACTTATTTCATTGTAAAGTTCAGAATTAGTCTGGTTTTATAATCACAGTATTAATAACAGAAAAGAGATTCAAAGTAAAAGATCTTACAGTATTTTGATACTTAAATTATGTGAGTTTTAAAACTTGTTATTATACTAGCTATATTCTTATTAATAGAGTGAAATCAACACAGTTAATAAAGAAGAAATCAAAGTTTGATTTTAATGATAATAATTATTATTACACAACAAGTAAAGGTCTTATGCAGGTGAGCACAAGTTGTAAACAAACAGGCTTATACAATAACATTGACATGTTCTTTGTAAATATTGTTTACATGATAGTAAGTAGGTAGACAAGTTTGTAGGAGCGAGAAAGACTATTCAAAAAGAATTAAAAATTTATTTAAAGTTACAACTTATTAAAGTTTAAAACTTAATTAGGGTTAACATGCAGAGCTTTTACAAGTTATCTTCTATCGGGACACAACCAAGCAGAAATTCATGCCACGATCGAATGTCCCCATCGGGAGCATTTACAATAGTTGAAACAAAATACAACAACACATGTGTGTTAAATAAACAAAGCTTTGGTCATAATTAATCTTGGGATGCAATTAATGTGTCATCCCTTAGTTTTTATGTGAAGTCCGTTTTAAAGTCAAGTGCTGAGAGCTTGACAAATCTCGAGTTACAACAAATCTTAAGAGTAGTCAATAAATCAATAAATTGATCATGGGGTCTTGAGGGTTAACATAAGTAGGTAGTTTGAAACTACATACTTAAATGTAATTTTCATTGGTGAGTTTAAAACAAAGAAAAAAAAAAGAGTATCTTTAAATAATGTCTTGTACAGCTTAGGAATAAATAAATTCCTAAGCTGGCTATAAAAATATCTGTTAAAGTAAATTTGGAATACATATTACCTATAGATTTAACAGACTTTTACTTTTTAGAACATTATGCAATATGGAATAGTTTAAAATTCGTCCAACAGGATAATATTGTTTGTGATATGAGTTTTATGGAATTAACACATTTTAATTTCATGTTTCAGAAGTTACTGTATGTAAGCTGGTACTAATGGTGAACAAGGCATCACACACTCAACGGTCCAAGAGTCTCAGAGGCCGTGGCAGTCCACTGATGCGGTGGAAGATTAGAAAGTTCATTGAGTGACTTCAGTTAGCTTCGACCAACTTGGTGATTTTGTAAAAGGTTGTAAACGCACTAGCGAGTCTTCAGGTATTATGAATGACGAATGAATTGCCTCCGTGGTCTAGTGGTTCAGAGCTCAGCTCTTGACCCGGATTCGTGGGTTCGATTCCCACGTTGAAACAACAAAAAAGGTTGTTTTTAGGTTTGGTTAGGACAATGCGGGCTGATCACCTGACTGTCTGACAGGAAAGATGATCCATGCGTCGGATGGACATGTAAAGGGTCGGTCCTGTGCCTATTCTCTTGCCAGACGTGTTGACTTACCGTTCCGCTGGGTTATGAAAGTAAAAGGAGGAGAGAGTGCTTCTGTGTATTGCGCACACACTTGGGCACTATAAAGTGGCTCTTGCGTAGCTGGCCTGGTTTCAATGAAATTGGCTACCGACAACTTACCGTTCCGCTGGGTTATGAAAGTAAAAGGAAGAGAGAGTGCTTCTGTGTATTGCGCACACACTTGGGCACTATAAAACAACTCTTGCGTAGCTGGCCTGGTTTGAATGAAATTTGCTACCGACACCGAAGTCGGTGAAGGGAGCTATTATTATTATTATTATGAACGACTCTGGGGTCCAGTGGTTTAGTGCCTAGTACTCGACTTTGTGGGTTCGATTCCCGCGATAGTACAACTAAAAATGTTTATTTTTGTCAAGTTTAGTGAGGACAGTGCAATCTGATCCCTTGTTATTGTGTGACTCTAAAGTAATAGCTTATTTTCATTCAATCAGTTAGATCATTGAAAGGAAATGAAATTAATTTTACTGCATAGTGAAATCTAACATTTTAATCTCATTGTTGTTTCTGATATTTAAACGGCGATATTTTTGTCCTTGAGATACAGCCTGATTAAAGACAGACAGACACAGCAAAGTCTTAGTAAATAAATCCCTAAAAGAACTTAATTTTAGATAGTCTGAACATTTTTTTGTGCTGTTTCATTTTGTGTACAGTGGATCGAGCTTCGAGCAACGCTAGCGACGCGACACGACGCGACGGAGCGCGGCGAGCGATGCAGCGCAGCGCGGTGGCGCGGCGGCGTCTGTACTTCGTTGAAGTATCACATTCGAAACCAAAATTATTTGGTGAGCATAATAATTGTTTATCTACTGACTGTAGTGTGATACTGGCGGAGTCGGGGTCTTCACAGACCATACGCTGTGCATGTGCACACGGGTAGCCAGCCGCGGTTAACACAAATGTGTTAAGCGGTTGACGTATGTCGGCGATGGAGCCGTGTCATAGAAGTCAAATTCTGATGACAGTATTTGACCTACCAAGCATCATTTCGCAGCAGCAACCATTAAAAGTCGGTACCTCTTGGGGCAACTCAAGTAGGACGTGGAGCGCAGCGGGCGTGTGATGCTGGAAGGTTGGGGTCTACACAGACCACATGATGTGTATTCAATGAGTGATACACACGTGTTAGCCGTGGGGAGAACACGTCGTGTTACGCGGCTAACGTATTTCGACTAAAGAGCCCTGGTCATATAGGCATTACCTGAGACTTTGCGTAGTTTATTGTTGTGCATTAAAGAAGTTAAAGTATCTGTTGAGATTACTATTAGAGATTAAACTAGCAAATTGGCCTAAAATTGTAGAGTCAGGTTAGGCCGAGCAAAAGGCTTGTGATATTGCAGCTGGTTTTTTTTCTTTTACAGGAGCAGCACACGAGGACGTGTGACTGGTCAGAATGGCCGTGTCGGAGAAGAAGAAGATCTCAGACGTCTTGTTTAACCACTTGGACGTGTTTAGTGACAGTTGGCTATGACAGCTCGTTTGACAAGTGTCACTTATGTCAGCGATGACGGAGGGCATTGTCGACGGGTCACCTGAAAGGGAGTGATGATATTCTATTGGGTGTGACGATTGAAAGACCGAAGATATCGTGAGAATCTGATGTTCACACACGTTAGCCAATATGTCAGCTGACCTCGTCACGTCTGGAGATGAATCCGTTTGCATCCACGATCAGAGTTAATGTTTTAGAGTGAAACTATTTGTGATACGATGAATAATAAAGGTACTGTTTGTGCGGCTTATTATTTCCTGACGATACCAAACAATCAAGACGCTCACATATAACCTCCCTCCGAAAGATATATAATATACTAGCTGACTCGTGCCCACTTCGTTGAGCATGGAAACCGTGTAAGCCTTCCCGGGACTTTTAACCACGAATATTTCAATACCAAAAATAGCCGAATCAGTTCAGCTGATCTCGAGTTTTAGCGAGACTAACGAACAGCAATTGATTTTTATATAGCTTTATGTTACTTACTTTTTGAGATAAGTCGTTACTCGTTACATATAAAAATAAAAAAATACAAATCTTTCCTCTTTATAATATTAGTGTAAAAGTGTAGATACACTATCGTTAGATATTATATATCGTTCGTTTTGGCTCGTTTTGTTCGTCGTAGTCTTGTAAAAACATTCAATTTTATACCTATGTCCTAGGTTGTATTGTTATGCTTTTTTTGTTGACTATAAAGCATGCAGTGTTTACTTCAAGAAGGTCATAACACTACTGTAATAATTTATAGATTTATTTATTTTATACTAATTTTGAGTTTTTAACTAGTTTTGTGAACCTATTAATAAAAAATGCTACAACAATCCCTAATAGATAATAATAATAATTATTATATAGGTAATGAGTAATTATAGTTTTGCTTATAAGTTTAGTGCGCACAAAGTCACGGGCAACATCTTTAATCTTTATGTTGCCCGTGACTTTGTGCGTACTAAAGTAATATCCACGAAAATTGCCGGGATAAAAATTTGCTGTTCTTCCCCGTGGCTTACTCTTCATATTACAAAAAATCAATCAAATCTTTCCTTTTTATAATATTAGTACCACAGTCACAAAGTACAAAACTCAACCTGCGACCAGCGGGCCGCATGTGAGCCATCGTCTCTTTGTTATTGGCCTATTTAATGTTAAAAAATTTTACCAACTGCTGATAGGGGTCACCCTATCTAGAAAAAGTTTTTAAAATCTTTCAATAATTTGCAATACACACAAAGAAACAAAAGTACCTAATAACATTTTTTTAATTACTAAGTAATAATTAACTACTGTCTACTACGTATGTTAACTTGGAATAATTCCAAGTTAACGTACTAACGTATAGATAATTATTAAAAAACCTAAATAGTTTTAGGCTGAGAGACGTCTTAGTCAGGGTTCCCCCATAAATGGTTTTCACTTGATTAGTATCAAGCAAATTTTTCTTGAGCAGCTTCATTTTAATGAGTCGCCCAAGAATTTCTTGGACGGAACTCTTGTATGTGGTAGCTAACAGAGTTACAAAGGATAAAAAAAAAATCTCAACTTTCGAGCGTAGGACCGGTATAACGTACCACGCAATTTGTAGGACAATTATGTCTGTTGAATTAAGTGCATTAATATTAACTAGTAAGAAAAAGAAAATCAGCTGGTTTTTGTCAGCTGGTTTAATAATGCAAGAGGGAACTTATTGATGAAACCATAGATTTTGTAGGAAAAATATTTTTTCGGATAATTTAGATCATTATCTTGAGATTTATCAAAAAAAATTTTTTTTGGAATCACCAAATCTACAAACTTTATTCTTGTTATCTCTGTTAGCTACCATAAACGAGAGAGTTCCGTCCAAGAAACTCTTGGGCGACTCATCAAAATGAAGGTACTCACGAAAAATTAGCTTGATACTAATCAAGTGAAAACCATGTATGGGGGAACCCTGACTATCTTCGTGACCCTATAGAAGTAAGGTTCAATATTGCTGCTAAAGATGGCAGTTAGTGTATTATAGAGGTATAGATATCATCTAGTTAAGAGATTTAACTAGGAACCTATAGATACCTATATATCAAAACATTTAAAAATAAATAAAAGTCAAAACGAATAATTTTAACAAACAAATACTCATTAAAGAAATTAGAAGGCACCTTCATCTTTGTACCTACTTACTAATAGTGGCAAGACTGGCAAGTGCCAAGTAGAAGAACAAGTTAACGTTAACATTCAGATTTTTGTCATTTATAAATGAAAATAACGTAAAGTATGAACATACTTTTTAATATTTGAACTTTATTATTATGATAGTAGTTCCCATGTAGCAAAAAATATTAAAAAGCTTTCAAAAAGTGTGGAAGATGCAAAAATAAAAAAATAAAAACCGCAGAGTCATTATCTACGAAATTCTGTAACTCCTTGTACTTAGTTCAGTTAGTTACAAATTAGTATAAAAGTTTTGAAATATATATTTCACCTTTTTCCAAATGGAATGACCCATTTGCCTTCCAGTCTAAAAATAGCAACATTCGGCCCTATTCATATAATTGCAGGAACAACTTCAGTAAATATTTTCTTTGTCAAATATTTCAATACAATATTACTAAAGAAAATGTGTACTCATTTAGTTCTGTGCTATGCAGGTTAGAAAGTAGGTCACTGAAATACCTTACTGCATCCACGTTCCAAAAACGGGGTGCTGATTTAATATCCAGATTAAAATCGTAACTTACTCTTTAATTTACATTATGTAGCAAAGAGTTTTAATTTCAGTGGAAAACTAATTCAAAGTTCGTAGAATATTAAAATGGTTGAATAAACGGAACGTTTAAAATGTCTTTTGTTACAATAAAATACGAATTCTTTTCTAGTAATATGGATGCATTGTTTAAAGTAGTATGTATGTATCTCAGAATAAACCTTACAAATGAAATATATGGTATATAATTGAATTATTGTATTATTTATTACAGCTGAAACTATATGTGCGACATTTTATTAGGTAGATACTATAATTGCGCCATCGTCAATTGTAATGAGACCTCAAGATTTTCACCGTTTCAAATAGCTATATTTAGTATTTGTCAAAATGAATACTACAAAGCGGTAAAGGTACAAAATACGCATTCTTTGTTTGATTTTAACAATAAAGGTCGAATAAAACTGACTATAGATAAATATAGATAGTTACTCGTAAATTTTCTCATCGCTACTCATATCAATAAATACATACCGACAACTGACACACGAACAAAATCGCTAAAACTGATTTTGCATTAATTAGATCGGTTCAGTTTTACGTGACCGTACGATTTATCTCGCTACGAACACTTTCACATATGGTGCAGCGGGGGCGGACGGGGGCGCGCGGGGGCGGCCGAGGCGGGCGGGGGTCGGGCACACCTCATGATCTCGTGCTCGCGCTGCTCCTCCTGGCGCTGCCGCATTATGACGCCCTCGATGATGGCGCGCTCCTCCGGCGTGAGGTGCGACAGGTCCGGCATGTCGTCCATGGCAGCGGCGAGCCGCGACGCGGGCCCGCCGCTCTGCGGTGCTGTGCCGCGCGACGTCCGCGCTACTCGGCCCGGAGGTTTATTTAGCAATGCCGGGCGAGCCGACGGCGCGCGACCCCGCTCTGACGTCAACGCCGCGCTATTGATCCGCGGCCCTCCGACGCGCCCGACGCGCCGCCGCACGCCCTTCTAATTTCGATGCGTGCGCCCGTGCCGCCGACGGTCTCTCGGTCCGTTCGAGTGTCGCCGAAATTCGCAGTTTAATGCCAGGTCCCCTGCGTCGGACACGCGCCGGAAGGGGCTAGTGATCCTCCTTTGGCTCCGTGCACTCGCCGGGCAGGTGATTGTGCTCGTCGCTGTGGAACAGAGTCCTCGTGCCGTCCCCCCACGGGAATCTCTTCGTGCGCACGAGCATGTACTCGTAGTCCCTGCAATCTTCTTTCATCGGTTGCTCGACGCCGTGAATCATGTAGGTCTGGAACATGATGAGAGGAACGCCGACGAAGAAAAATAGATATTTAAAAGTTCTTGCGTTAGGTTTGTGGGGCGCGCCGATACAGCAGGGGTTGGGCGGGATGGACGGCTTGTAGCAGCTGCATTCCGACGCCCGCGCGGGCGGAGCTCCGGTGCTCCCGCACTTTGTGTCACTTCTCCCGTTGCTATGAAATCGCCTCAACTGGTTTATACCATATTGAATTCCTAAAAACACCATACTTGCTAATTTAAAACAATATTTTTACAAATTTTTGTGATATTTTACATGTCTAATGTGATTTTTGATTATGGTATTTGTATGATTTTGAGGTAATTGACATGTTTATATTTTTTTATTAAATGCAAGGGTCAGCTCACATCGAAACGAGACGCGGCGGTCGCCGCTTCATTATTAAAAACATAGGGGCTCTATTTTCTTTTGTTTGACGTGTACCTATGTATGTATGTGTTTGCCATCGTAACCGCCAAACTTATCGAGCCGATTTTGATCTAGTTTTGTTTCAAAACTGACGTGATGTGATGAACACTCCTAATAAGATATAAGTACTCCTAAAATAAGCAATAGAAAATAAAGAGTTAATTCTTTTCAAAATAAAACATTAGGTAGCTCTAAGAAAAATTGCTGTTTTATTTAAAGAGCGGCGTACACGCAGCGCTATGCAGTCGGTTGCAGCTTGCAATTCTGACTATTGGCTATTGCAATGAAACTTGTATGTGTTTAGGGTTCCATACCCAAATAGTAAAAACGGGACTATTACTAAGACTCCACTATTCGTCCACTCGTCCGTCCATCCGTCTGTCACCAGGCAGTATCTCATGAACTAAAATAGTCAGATAGTTGAAATTATCATAGATGATGTATTTCTGTTGCCGCTATAACAACGAATAAGTATTTAAAATGAACAACTACATAAATTGTGCATTTATTATAGATCAATATGCTTTTTACGGCATGTTATTTAAGCGAATATTACCGAAGATATTACAAATTTAAAATGCAGGGTCGTAGTTGTTTGCGTACCGACCCGCGGCCGGCCGGGGGTCGGGCGGCGTAATATATGAAAATGAATTGCTGTTCGTTAGTCTCGCTAAAATACGAGAACAGCTGAACCGATCCGGCTATTTTTGGTCTTGAAATATTCGTGGAAGTCTAGGGAAGGTTTAAACTGTTTCTATGCTCAACGAAGTGAGCACGGGTCAGCTAGTAAATAATATAATAATATATTTTTCATCTTCGGTAAACTTTTTGTAGGTGAATAATAAAATATACTGATTGCAGTTATAGTGCAACGCACTCAACATACATAAAGTTGGACATAAATTATATGGAGCAAAACTCTGAACGATTATTGGTCCTACAAAAAGTAGGTCGTAGGTTTTTTATGTACTTGTATATTATATTCCTTTTATAAATTAAAGATCATCAGATCCTTATAATAAACATCCTTTTGAATCCAATAGGATTCAAAAGCCCAGCGCCGCGACGCCGACGCCCAGCGCCACGACGCCCAGCGCCGCGCCTGCCGACGCCGATCGCCACGACGCCTGCCGACGCCTGCCAACGCCACGACGCCTGCCAACGCCCAGCGCCGCGACGCCTGCAGACGCCCAGCGACGCGACGCCTGCCGACGCCCAGCGTCACGACGCCTGCCGACACCCAGCGTCGCGACGCCTGCCGACGCCTAGCGCCGCGACGCCCAGCGCCGCGACGCCCAGCGCCGCGACGCCCTGCACCGCGACGCCGATGCCCAGCGACACGACGCCCAGCGCCGCGCCTGCCAACGCCGAGCGCCGCGACGCCTGCCGACGCCCAGCGCCACGACGCCCTGCGCCGCGACGCCGACGCCCAGCGCCACGACGCCCTGCACCGCGACGCCTGCCGACGCCCAGCGTCGCGACGCCTGACGACGCCCAGCGCCACTGCGGGCGCTAATAAACATCCTTTTGAATCCAATAGGATTCAAAAGCCCAGCGCCGCGACGCCGACGCCCAGCGCCACGACGCCCTGCACCGCGACGCCTGCCGACGCCCAGCGTCGCGACGCCTGACGACGCCCAGCGCCACTGCGGGCGCTAATAAACATCCTTTTGAATCCAATAGGATTCAAAAGCCCAGCGCCGCGACGCCCAACGCCGCGACGGCGACGCCCAGCGCCACGACGCCCAGCGCCGCGCCTGCAGACGCCGAGCGCCACGACGCCTGCCGACGCCTGCCAACGCCCAGCACCGCGACGCTTGCCGACGCCCAGCGCCGCGACGCCTGCCGACACCCAGCACCGCGACGCCTGCCGACGCCCAGCGTCGCCCAACGCCGCGACGCCGACGCCCAGCGCCACGACGCCCAACGCCGCGCCTGCAGACGCCAAGCGCCACGACGCCTGCCGACGCCTGCCAACGCCCAGCACCACGACGCCTGCTGACGCCCAGCGCCGCGACGCCTGCCGACGCCCAGCACCGCGACGCCTGCCGACGCCCAGCACGGCGACGCCTGCCGACGCCCAGCGTCGCGACGCCTGCCGACGCCTAACGCCGCGACGCCCAGCGCCGCGACGCCTGCCGACACCCAGCACCGCGACGCCTGCCGACGCCCAGCGTCGCCCAACGCCGCGACGCCGACGCCCAGCGCCACGACGCCCAACGCCGCGCCTGCAGACGCCAAGCGCCACGACGCCTGCCGACGCCTGCCAACGCCCAGCACCACGACGCCTGCTGACGCCCAGCGCCGCGACGCCTGCCGACGCCCAGCACCGCGACGCCTGCCGACGCCCAGCACCGCGACGCCTGCCGACGCCCAGCGTCGCGACGCCTGCCGACGCCTAACGCCGCGACACCCAGCGCTGCGACGCCTGCCGATGCCCAGCGCCGCGACGCCTGCCGACGTCTGCCGACGCCCAGCGCCGCGACGCCTGCCGACGCCTGCCGACGCCTAGCGCCGTGACGCCCAGCGCCGCGACGCCCTGCGCCGCGACGCCGACGCCCAGCGCCACGACGACCAGCGCCGCGCCTGCCAACGCCGAGCACCGCGACGCCTACCGACGCCCAGCGTCGCGGTGCTCGGCGTCGCGGCGCTGGGCGTCGCGGCGCGGGGCGTCGGCAGGCGTCGCGACGCTGGGCGTCGGCAGGCGTCGCGGCGCTCGGCGTTGGCAGGCGCGGCGCTGGTCGTCGTGGCGCTGGGCGTCGGCGTCGCGGCGCAGGGCGTCGCGGCGCTGGGCGTCACGGCGCTAGGCGTCGGCAGGCGTCACGGCGCTGGGCGTCGGCAGGCGTCGCGGCGCTGGGCGTCGGCAGACGTCGGCAGGCGTCACGGCGCTGGGCGTCGGCAGGCGTCGCGGCGCTGGGCGTCGGCAGACGTCGGCAGGCGTCACGGCGCTGGGCGTCACGGCGCTAGGCGTCGGCAGGCGTCGGCAGGCGTCGCGGCGCTGGGACGCCGAGCGCCACGACGCCTGCCGACGCCTGCCAACGCCCAGCGCCACGACGCCCAACGCCGCGCCTGCAGACGCCAAGCGCCACGACGCCTGCCGACGCCTGCCAACGCCCAGCACCACGACGCCTGCTGACGCCCAGCGCCGCGACGCCTGCCGACGCCCAGCACCGCGACGCCTGCCGACGCCCAGCACCGCGACGCCTGCCGACGCCCAGCGTCGCGACGCCTGCCGACGCCTAACGCCGCGACACCCAGCGCTGCGACGCCTGCCGATGCCCAGCGCCGCGACGCCTGCCGACGTCTGCCGACGCCCAGCGCCGCGACGCCTGCCGACGCCTGCCGACGCCTAGCGCCGTGACGCCCAGCGCCGCGACGCCCTGCGCCGCGACGCCGACGCCCAGCGCCACGACGACCAGCGCCGCGCCTGCCAACGCCGAGCGCCGCGACGCCTGCCGACGCCCAGCGTCGCGGTGCTCGGCGTCGCGGCGCTGGGCGTCGCGGCGCTAGGCGTCGGCAGGCGTCGCGACGCTGGGCGTCGGCAGGCGTCGCGGCGCTCGGCGTTGGCAGGCGCGGCGCTGGTCGTCGTGGCGCTGGGCGTCGGCGTCGCGGCGCAGGGCGTCGCGGCGCTGGGCGTCACGGCGCTAGGCGTCGGCAGGCGTCGCGGCGCTGGGCGTCGGCAGACGTCGGCAGGCGTCACGGCGCTGGGCGTCGGCAGGCGTCGCGGCGCTGGGCGTCGGCAGACGTCGGCAGGCGTCACGGCGCTGGGCGTCGGCAGGCGTCACGGCGCTGGGCGTCACGGCGCTAGGCGTCGGCAGGCGTCGGCAGGCGTCGCGGCGCTGGGCGTCGGCAGGCGTCGCGACGCTGGGCGTCGGCAGGCGTTGCGGTGCTGGGCGTCGGCAGGCGTCGCGGTGCTGGGCGTCGGCAGGCGTCGCGGCGCTGGGCGTTGGCAGGCGTCGGCAGGCGTTGTGGTGCTCGGCGTCGGCAGGCGCGGCGCTGGGCGTCGGCGTCGCGGCGTTGGGCGTCGCGGCGCTGGGCTTTTGAATCCTATTGGATTCAAAAGGATGTTTATTATAAGGATCTGATGATCTTTAATTTATAAAAGGAATATAATATACAAGTACATAAAAAACCAACGACCTACTTTTTGTAGGACCAATAATCGTTCAGAGTTTTGCTCCATATAATTTATGTCCAACTTTATGTATGTTGAGTGCGTTGCACTATAACTGCAATCAGTATATTTTATTATTCACCTACAAAAAGTTTACCGAAGATGAAAAATATATTATTATATTATTTACTAGCTGACCCGTGCTCACTTCGTTGAGCATAGAAACCGTTTAAACCTTCCCTAGACTTCCAAGAATATTTCAAGACCAAAAATAGCGGAATCGGTTCAGCTGTTCTCGAATTTTAGCGAGACTAACGAACAGCAATTCATTTTTATATATTACGCCGCCCGACCCCCGGCCGGCCGCGGGTCGGTACGCAAACAACTACGACCCTGCATTTTAAATTTGTAATATCTTCGGTAATATTCGCTTAAATTACATGCCGTAAAAAGCATATTGATCTATAATAAATGCACAATTTATTTAGGTACTTAATTGGATAAGGATTAATGCTGTATTGTTTAAAATCACTTCGTAAATAACCATTTTTTAGTAAAGGATAAAAATGCTTATGGTGGGTTATCCCTAAGAGATAGACATATACCATCGCGGACTTTTTTGTTGAACTTTTTAAGGTGAACAATACTGTAGTACATTATTTTGGTCTATCTCGTAGGGTTCAGCCAGCGTTTGCAATATAAGCGCAAAAAACATGCTTATTTACGACATCACATTAGAAACCTTTAAATTTATCAGTGTTTCTCTACTATATTATGCATTTATTTACATACAAACCTTCCTTAAGAATCACTCTATCTATTAAAAAAAACGCATCAAAATCCGTTGCGTAGTTTTAAAGATCTAAGCATACATACGGACAGACATACAGCGAAATCGACTTTGTTTTATACTATGTATTGATGAGAGGAAAATTTGTTTTTTATCCACTTATTTAAAATTAGCGCGAATATGCAGGCAGCTAATAGTTGTAAATTGCTGTCGGTCACAAAGAAGATAATATTATAACTGTCGATGTATGGAACAAGTCCGGCACAAGCTCCATCTGTTGTTAAATAAAACAACAATATGATGTGAGATGAATGTACAGCTAACGTCAGTGTTGGTGTAATATCCGTATAATCATATATAAAAATCGTACGACACACGATAGCGCGATGCAGTTGATTAACAGCGACATCTATGTTTAGAACTGTGAAACATCTAAATACAGACATTTAACAGTAGTTAACGTTTTATAATGATAACAATAAACGAAAAACAAACGTTACATAAAACTCCAAATGCGTAGATTTTTTGTAGTCTAAATTGTAAAAACTTCGATACTCAAAGAAATTTGTAACCATAAATTAAGTACTTAATCGACTTTTAATTGATTTGCGCATGACAAATTTTTTTGTTTCAATATTACACGATCAATTTATTTATACAATTTTAGTTATTACGCCTCCGTGGTCTAGTGGTTTAGAGCCTGGCTCTCGACTGTGGTCGTCGTGGGTTCGATTTCCACGTTGGAAACACGTTTTAAGTTTGGTTAAGACAAGGCAGGCTGATCACCTAATTGTCTGACAGGAAAGATGATCCATGCGTCGGATGAGCATGTAAAAAGTCGGTCCTGCGCTTGATCTCCCGCCAGTCGTGTCGGTTATCCGTCCCAGTGGGTTACAAGAGTGAAGAAAAAGAGAGTGCTTCTATGCATTACGCACACACTTGGGCACTATAAAATAACTCCTGCGTAGCTGGACTGGTTTCAATGAAACCGACCACCGTGACCGAAATCGGTGTGAGAGATATTATTATTATTATTATTATTTTAGCAAACACTGAAATGATTAAACAAGCTTATGAATAAACAACTAGCCACCCGGATAGTTATAGCACTTTCGGAAAAAAAACAAGAATAAAGTATAAAGAGAGTTCAATTATATGTAGTAGTGAGGTGTTTTATTGAAGTTCGGTGTTACACAGCCACAATGGAGACTTATCTTTTTCATATCAACCCCTACAATATGGGTATCAAATGATGAGAGAGTTTGAGAAAACAAATACAATTCATACAAGATTTCATGAATGCCGCTATTTTTAATTCAAAATAGCGATTTATAGTTTTCACAGGTACTCTCACAATATGGGTTTTAAAATGAAAAAGAAATACAATAAATCATCTAAATTCCAGACGAAGAATAAGGCAAAAGTAATTGCCCGGGGTCAAAATAGGTTATTTTTAAACTCAAACAAGTCCATTAACCAACTTACAAAAATAAATGAAATCCTTACAAAAATAAATGAAGGCCGTTTTGCTACCGTTACGAAGATTAGGCATTCATTTATCGTGTGTGAAATAAAACAAGAAAGAAATAGGCCAAGCATCACGTTTTAACTGAAATGTAGAGTAAGTGAAGCTAAGCTTAGTAAAGTAAGGGCGCATAATTCAAGAACTTTGGTTCTACATGAGATTTGTCCACTTTTTAATAGATTTTGATCAAGGTGCTTGTAGATTTAGGGCTTGGCTTTATACGATATCTGATAACTTTTTCACAGTGTAAGCTATGTAGACTCGTCTTGGCAACATTTTTACATGAAAATGTTTTTGGTGGGATTATGTATTCTTGCCTTTGGAATTTGTGGATATTGGCTCTTTGTTTACTCTGCTTTTTTTTAAATAAAAACAACTAGCTGCCAATGTCTCCTGTCAGGCTGTCAAATGCCCATTGTCAGTATGATGATAAAACTGTCAAAAATAGGAATTAGAATTTCGCTAGAAAATTAAATTTAGATTTAAAAAACATTGTTGATAAAATATTATATTAATTAAGTTTATAAATCGATAATCATCGCAAACGTGAATTGTAATTGATGCTTGGTTCGAATTGTTTAGTTGCGATAAGATAAGATTCGTCGTCTTTTTAAGTCATTTTACTCGAATGAGCTTTTTTTATGTAAATAACTAATTTGTTTTGGAGTAATAAATATACCAATTTAATTTGATGTCAATGCGGATCATAGAATATTTCTGTAAGTCCTTTATTTTTACTCTATTTAGTAATTCATGGTAAAAACGTCGAAAGATTTCTTAGAACTGTTATTCAAAACAATGTTTATCCTTGAAATCGAATGCTAGAGAATGACATCATCGGTGCGCGCTAGGCGTAAAATTGGCGAAGTGTGAGTCAGTCTAGTTCGTACAACCATTTGCAGTGGTATATAATATCCTGTATCTGTTTTATTCCAGCATTTATTGTGTTATTTGGACTCGCGAACGCAGCAGACATGGATCTAAAAGCTCTGTCCTCATCGGTAGCCCAATTTTCGGCAAAATTTTGTAATGTAAGTTATTTTACATTGTTATAAAATTTGTTAAGTATAAATGTTTGTTTTTTTTTTACTATTTGCTTTTATTGCTTACCAACCAGTTCAATACCATACCAGTCACAAGGATTTGAATTCAAAATTATAACGAAATAAAAAGAGTAGGTATGCATAAATTTTAAAGGTATACCTATATACATTTTTTTATTATTTTAATGCATTTTAAATTTATAGGAACTTGACAAAACCACAAGTGTGGTATCATCTCCCCTGTCTGCAGAGTTTGTTCTGGCTCTCTTGACTCTGGGTACCACTGACTTAGCACACGAGGAACTGCTCACTTCTTTGGGAATACCTGATGATGATTCAGTAAGTAAATTAAGTAAAAATACGGATTTATTTACGGATTATAATGTTTCATTACATTTTGACTAAATTACAATTTGAAATTAATCTTACATATGTAAAGTACCTGACCAGTTCTACACTGTAATAGGTGCTCATTAGTGTTAATAAATACATTTCAGAGACCATAAGTAACTTGATTAAGAGTTGTAATGTTGATTGATCAAGGATGTCTCCTTTTGAATTTAGATCTAAGATCATAGAATCTTTTAAATTTAAATCAAAATCCAGAAGTTTTTATTTCATATAAAACTTAACAAGCTTTTTCGGAAAGTTAACAAATACAGGCAACCCTAGCCCACCAAAAGAAACCAATGTAATAAACTTGCTCAGGGCCATCTTTTCTTATGTTTATCCTTACCTAGATGAGGTTAGTCATCTAATAAATGAGAAAAAACAATAGTCCTGATATGATCCCTGTGGGACAATTAATTCTATTTTATCTAAACAAAAGCCTAATAAAGTAATACTTACAGATTCGATCATCATTCTCATTGCTGTCTACAAAACTCAAAGCTATTAAAGGAGTGACGCTCAATGTGGCTAACAAAGTATACATTAAAGAGGGCAGCTATGAGCTTGTTAAGGAATTGGAGGAGGATGCTGTGAAAGTGTTTGATGCCGCCATCGAGAAAATAAACTTTGGAGACAGTGCAGCTGCTACAAATGTTATTAACAAATGGGTATGTATATTTAATTTAAGATAGTACTTGTTGTAGTTAAAAATTGTTTGATAGGTTAAATTGAACACAGCATATTCACAGATGTTAAAATGAAAATCAATGTTTATCACTATATCAGAAAACATTATCTTTTGATATTTAGCTGTTGAGATTGGAGACAATCTCTGTAGGTCAGAGCCCATAGGAGCAACTATTTTAAGACAGGTTAATTCTTTTAAATGTTAAGGTTAAAACTTAACCAAGCACTGAGAATATATAGTTCTGTTGTAGTTGCCTAGAGTTCTTTATTCAATGCTTAAATATTACCAGTTGTCTTAATTCAGGAATTATATCATATCCTAGAAATACCTACTAGATTTAATTAAGTTTGCATATTTACCTGACTATGGCAAAGCCAAAAAGGGTAATGATTTTGGCAGCATATAATTTGCATAGTCTTATCATAGTTTTTTACTTTGGATTATTTGCACATAGGTTGAACAAAAAACTAACGAAAAAATAAAGGACTTGTTGTCTGCTGATAGTGTGAACGATGACACGCGTCTCGTCCTTGTCAACGCCTTATATTTCAAGGTAAGCCATTTTGCAACAAATATGTACATCCGCCCATTCGTTTAAGTAATTTTTACTGTTCATAAATAGTATTTAAAGTTATTAGCTTGTTGCCTTGTTGGAATAACTAAGATAGACTTAATAGTTAACAGTCATGTTTTTATTACTAGAACTATTAGTGTTAAACATGAATACTCAAGTTACTGATAATGCACTTGTTATGAATGTACAAACTAATTACCATACTACTTTAAAAAATAATATGCACTTAAGAGGATGCAAGTGCCTGCTCTTTTTAACAAAGATGAAAATATATTTCAGATGTGACAATCTCGAGAATCGTAGTTCTTCAGTGAGACAAAGATTCCCGAGGGGCTAAAGCCTTAATGTATAGTAAACTACATACAGATAAAATAAAACATGATTGTTTTGTACATTATATTTTAGGGATAAACCCGGGAGTTGAACTACGGTTCGGAGTATGAATTGCCGCGGTTACTCTCGGTAATTTACGAATATTACTCTCCTAACTGATTCGATTTTGATTCAGCTTCAATCGTGCCGCGTAATCCCGAATAAATTGGCGTTTGTTTATTTTGATTTTCGGTCGATTGATATGGTCAGGAGTACATAAAGTAACGATCTAACGATTTTCTTTATCCTGGTTAGTTTCAATTAATCCACGAAATAAAACACCAGAAGCCGTTGAGATCGAACTGATTGGATTTTTGATTGTGTCGGGAGTAAGCCTGCTAGAGTTTTATTGGCCCTGTCGAAAGCACGACCATTTATTTTGGCAAAAACTGAAATTCAAACCGAACTAGAATTTTTGGCCAAACTAACCGAAACATAGGTTGGTCGTTCTCTAACTATAATAATTTTTTTGTAACTTGTAGGGTTCTTGGAAGAAGAAGTTTGACGCGAGGGCCACAAGAGATCAGCCGTTCTACCTCGATGCTGACACCAAAGTTGATGTTCCTATGATGTACAAAGAAGACGATTATAAGTATGGACAAAGTGAGGAATTGAATGCTCAGGTATGGATTTTTTAAGGCTTTTATTTAACTTGCAGTGTATGTATTTATTATAGTAGGGTGGAATCTTGCTACTCGTAGGAAGTTGAAGCAGGTATCTTCTCCCGTTCCCAAATAATGCGATACAAATATGTTAACAAAGATTTCCGCGCAATGGAGAAAGGCAATCCTGGCACATTAATTCGGTCAAATTATTTTATTATTGTTATTATTTTTTAAGTATACAATAACGAGCGTACTAGGGCCTTATACGTAATTGGGTGTTCGTTGACTAATAAGGCTGCGTTTCCACTGACGCGGAGCGGGGCGGAGAGGAGCTTAACGGTGTCCAAATTGACCAATCACTATACTCGTGCTTTTTCCGTGGAAATGGAGCGGAGATTTCGAGCATAGTGATTGGTCAATTCGGACACCGCAGGCTTCTCTCCGCCCCGCTCCGAGTCAGGGGAAACGCAGCCTAACGGTGGTGGAAATGTTCGATCGATTTATGCGTGAAAGAATAGCACCTCCCCATCAACCATCCCGTGAGTGCTGTAAAAGGCGAAAGAGGGAATATATATCCGGAAAAGAGCAGCAGGGTTTCCGCAGACATTGTTTTTTTTATTATTTTTTTATTTTGGCAACAAACAGTGATACATTTTTACATTGTATTTATGCTGACAATATGTATAATTAAAGACTATCAGTGCCCAAGAATATACACAATAGCAAACACTTTTTCATGTGCTCAAAGAATCGTGATTAAATAGTAGGTAAAACATAATAAGTAGGTAAAACATAATATTTCTGTTTTACCATACATATTGTTCTGAAAACTGCGCCCGCCCAAGCCAAGCGTGATGAGTTTAGGCCCCAGTGAAATTCTTTCGGGGAGATTTATGTCGAGTTGTGGGCGTCATAGCTGAAATGATGATGATGAAATTTGGAGTCCAATGGAAATCGTGGATAACCTTCCTTCAGGGTTATTACACATCAAATGCTCGTCCATGGTTGGTGCCTTATCGCTTACTATCTGGCGATCCGTCTGCGCGTATGCCTGTCTGTATATTTCCATTGAAATGAGTGGAAATAGAATATCAATAAACACTGTCTAGTATTGTAGAACGTCCAGAAAATTCCTTTTTATAAATCAGTCTAGAGTCTAGTCAGGCTAACATAAATATTTGCGCAGTTCTATATATAAAGTAAACAATGAGGTTACAATAGCAAAATTGATTGTAGAAACAACTGGCAATCACTATAATGAAATTGTTCAAAAACTAAATTTAAATTTCTCTGATTTTGCTTTGAGCTCAAGAGGAATACCCTCATGTTTTCGCTCTATCTAGCTATATATTATATTGGCTAATTGTCATATATTTATCACTTTTTCACGTTAGAAAAAATGTTCTTTGACAGTTAAAATCGGCATCGGCATTGTATAGATAATAACACAAATTACGCATTTGTGACTCAGGCAAAATAAAAGAGTAAGGCAGAGTTCCGCGAACCACACCGTGACACAGTGGCACGCACACACATGTAACAAAACTACATTTTACCAGGGATGAAATGGATAATATGAAATTTCGGATATGGATATTAAATTATTTCGGATTATCCGTTTGTTTCGGATAATTTCGGTTACGGATATAAATGAAGGGAAATATACATTACAGTACTTGTTTGTGTAAAGATTAAGTTTGCTTAAATCTATAGTTACGGAATTTTATTAATATACATTATAGCTGCCGTATGGGAAGCCCCCAAGGCAGTGCCGGATTAAACGCATGGCAATAGTAGCAATTGCTACGGGCCCCGCGTGAATGGGTCCCCGCATATTTAAACCTACTCATCTCTGCCTGAGAGTATATTTTTTACGCGAAACCACAAAGTAGATAATAAAGCGAAACTTATTAAAATGTGGTGTTGAATTTTTATATACAAAACGTGAAACGTTACTACTTTTCATTCTAAGACAATCTACGCCAGACACTCGGTACCCGACTATTTCCTTGGCGTAAATAATTTCATACCGTAAAGGCGTATGTTCTATAAAAAGCTGCTTGAATAAAAGCGAAGAAATTCAGTCAGCCTGATAATTATCAGGCTGACTCTAGAAAATATTTGCCTTATATGCAGGTCAGAGAGTTTGCTACGGGCCCCGCGCTTACATAATCCGGCACTGCCCTAAGGCTGTCGCGGTGTGTAGTTTTTAATGATTATTTTTTTTAGATTTTAGAGATCCCTTACGAAGGCGATGCGGCGAGTATGCTCATAGTACTGCCCAACGACATAACGGGGCTGGACGGCGTGCTGCAGAAGCTGGCTGGCGGTCACGACCTGGTGGCGGAACTCGACAAGATGTGGAGCACCAAAGTACAAGTCACGATGCCTAAATTCAAGATCGAAACTGAAATCGACTTGATGTCTATATTGCCTAAGGTAAGTTGGTTTCGTCTCTGTAGCCGATACTCTCGGGAAAAATAAAATTGACATGTCTTAGGCTGCGTTACCACTGACGCGGAGCGGGGCGGAGAGGAGCTTAGCGGTGCCAAATTGACCAATCACTATGCTCCTACTGTTTCCGTTGAATCGGAGCGGAGATTTCGAGCATAGTGATTGGTCAATTCGGACACCGGGTTTAAAGAGTACTTAGTTATAATAGTTTTTATAAAAAAAACTTTTACCCACACTA
Source organism: Celastrina argiolus (assembly GCA_905187575.2). NCBI lineage: Eukaryota > Metazoa > Arthropoda > Insecta > Lepidoptera > Lycaenidae > Celastrina > Celastrina argiolus. The sequence continues at coordinate 9,506,136 of LR994584.1, forward strand.
CGTAAATTATATACAACGTGTAAAATAAATGACTCTAGGGCGTGTATGTGTCTTGTATGTGAAGTATACTGTGAAAATACCAGCACTGAAATATTTACTTTGACTTTAGTGTATCTATGAGAAATGCCCAACAACATCATGAATTTGCCCATACAAGAAGTAAAAAAAGTACCTCTTTTAGCGTGAGTACTTTAACAGTAAACTCTATATGCGGGACCCATACACCCCCTAAAGTATTATCACCCATTAATATTACATTCTGTATATAGTATATCACAGTAAAAGTAAAGCGATATTATTTGAAATCTTTAATTTTCAATCAGATTAGTAGTTTAGGTGCTACGGTGGAATAAACATACATCGACGAGCAAAATCCATTCCATTCCTCTTGGCTTTGTCTCAGTAGTAAAATAGGTTTACAGGAACCAAATGTTAAGACAGTTAATGTATCAGTCAAGAATTGTCGTTGCAAAACTTCTTATCAAATCGAGGTAAACCCAATTAAAAATTATTAATGTAGGTTATGTAACAATTTAAATCATTATTCGACAACTCATTATAATGGAATTGTCTGCATTATCGTATGGAATGTAATTGAAATTTACGAAATATTATTAACGCCCTATCAGCAACATTTTTCCGATAAATGCAATTACACATAGAGCGTAATACATGGTATGTTGATAAGATTAGAATTAGTCATACAGTTATCTATACACTGGCTACTAAAAGGGGGACGTTTTAATAACCTAATATAAATTAAGGTTAATAATTAGTATAAGTATAAAAAAATTGGTAACCAATGTGACAAATATAAATAGAGATATTGTATACTATTAATTAAATATCAAATCAAGTAGCCGGCTAAACGAAAAAATATGATAGCTTTGTAGAGTATGTCAAACTGAATAATTTCACTAGAGCAACTCTTTAAAGCATGTCAACACTGAAACAACTCTAGCATAACTAGTTCAAAAAATATGCAGAGTGAAAGTGTGTACTTGTATGCCGAAGTCGAAAACTACATATTATTATATGGATGAATGGTGGTTTTTTGACACCAACGGGATCAATTCCCAGCTTTAGATAATTTTATAGTAAATTATGTGGTACTTAGTAACAAATTTTATTTCCTATAAACATCGAGCTTGATTCTCTTTTGAGCATAATATATCTATACTAATATTATAAAGCGGAAGAGTTTGTATTGTTTGTTTAAACGCGCTAATCTCATAAACTACTGGTCCGAATTGAAAAAAAATAAACGGTTTATGTCACTCAAAAACTACGCGAACGAAGAAGCGGGCTCAGCTAGTTAATAAAATAATAATAAACATTTATTCGACATATTTAGACTTACTTACTACATACACTTTAGGGAAACAATAGCAAATAAAATAAAAAAAGATGAAGAAAAATTCATATAAAATAAGATTAAAATTAAAAACAGATTACACAATTAGCTAAAACAAACATTCATGACAATAACAATATTAAAAATTAAAAAGAATGAGTGTGGGTCGGTAGGTACGCAGTGTAATGCCTATATCGCCAAAAAGGATACCACTCAGGCGTATCACCGCGGCGTGAACACCACAGTGCCTGGTATTATGTGGTTCCATTGGTATTGTCATTTGAAGTACAGAATGACACTCAGCAACATCGAAAAAATATCTACACAAACGAGTAATATGAACATTATGATTTATATAGTTAATGGAATCAGGCGTTACTTTGCGGAAATCCATAGCATACAATTTAAATTTATTATATCTAGCAATATCCCGCGAAACAATTGTTTCGCGGGATATTGCTAGATATAATAAATTTAAATTGTATATTATGATTTATGACAAATAGTGAAAAAAGACGTGTGGCACTCGGGGACTGCCGCGGTAAAGCTATTGCATATAATTTTTTATCAACTTAACCGATACAACCAATGCCACCTCTAGGCAAGTTGCTGAACTAAAAAGACAAGCGTAATATTTCAAAAGAATCACTAAAAGTTCTGCTTATTCATCGATAGATGGCAATAAAAACTATTACCGATGTGCCGGTCGGAGTGGGGAGTGTTAGGTTATTTTCGGTACGGAATTTCTGGATTCGGTCTCCACGCTCAAGGCCCGCGATAGAAGCTATGCAATAGCTTAATAATACTAGGTATGGTATAAAATATAGCGTGTCATTAATTTAGCACTGTACTTGTTATTATAGGCAAGTACAAACTGTTATTTTTTAATAATTTCAGCTGGGGATTAAGGCTATCTTCGACAGCGGTAACTCCGGCCTGACGAAGGTTCTCAACAATAGCGAGAGTTTGTTCGTGTCGAAAGCTGTACAAAAAGCCTTTATTGAAGTCAACGAAGAAGGTGCAGAGGCCGCCGCCGCCACTGGTAAGATCTTTAAACATAATATTATGCTTCTTTATCTAAGGGGAGTAGGTTAATTTTTGTGCAATGTTATAAGCCAGAATTTGTCAATATCAAGCTAAGATGTCAAGTCAGAACGGCTTGTTTTTAGTTTGTTCACGAAATTTGTAATGTGTATTTCAATCGAAGACATGAATTGAAGGTGATATGTAGCAAAATTGACAGTCAAAAAAATTGAGTTAAAACTGTCACATAAACTTTTTAGAATACGTCGTAAAGTATTAAGTACATTAATCTGAAGATCCGTGTCTAGAATCAATGTACTTAAAACGTTACTAGATAACTTAAAATGTTTATGTGACAGGTTAAACCCAATTTTCTGGGTAAAAAAAATTTGCGACGTACCACTTTCATCCATTTATGTCTTCAATTACTATATGTATAATAAAAATACGTTACTTGAATATTTAGTATTGTATTTTAATTACCTACTTGCGATTTTGTTCATATTTTAATTAAAGCATGTATTTGACCAACCCTGGTTATAACTTATAAGTTACGCTTTTCTATCTTGTACCTCTAGTACCGTCGTTGTGTTTGTATGCAGGGTGCATAACTAATATACATAATTATAAAAATTATAAGTACTGGGAAAAACACGGCTGGTATTTTATGACAACAGATGTAACGAGTGATTTTCCTCAATACAAATTATCAGCCTGTGATGTGATAAATGGCATGCCTTACAATATCACACAATTGTTTTTATGATTTTATCAAAGGAATAATTGGTTTTGTTTTGGGTTTTAAAAGTGATACAATTCATTAATAGAACTTTATTGGTCATGTTTAGGCTCTGCATTCTTCTATTTAGTTTACTTTCGGCAGAATACTGAAACGGTAATTAAATTAATTGTGTGTCCCTCCTTCCCTCCCTCCAGTTCTCAGGCTGTTACTGCTTGGCGAAATTATCCTTGTCTGAACCTGAGCGCCTCTTAATTCAAGTATCGTTTCAGTATACGGCCGTTATTTTTTAAAACGGAGTTGGGCATTTATATGTATATATGGTATTCTACAGGCTTAAAGCATTATTTTTATTTCGCTCAATTGGAATATTTGAATTGAAAACAAATTTCAGAAAGACTAGCTGAAATATCAAATGCTTTATGGCTTGGTCCTTTTTTCACAACTAAATTGCGGTGGTGTGTACATAATAGTAGGCGTGGCTCTAACTATATCCGTCTCTGTGCAGCATTTTTCGTAGAGTGCCGATCTCTTGTGCTGCCAGAGGAATTCCTTGCCGACCGTCCGTTTTTCTACATGCTAATGGAAGAAAACCGCACACCTATCTTTATCGGCGCCTACCGCGCCAATGTCAATAGTTCATAATAATTGTTTAATAGACAAAATATGTTATGTTTTTACGTCTCGTTTCAATAACCTTAGTATCTGTAACTATAGTTTGAAAACCATACAATGTGCCAGCATGGTTTATTGGTTTATTTGTTTTAGCATGTTGTGCAATGCTTTTCTAAAGGGTTTGAAAAGCATTCAATGCTAAAACAAAAACAATAAACCAATATCATTATAACTAGGGAATTATAGGGAGTTATAATTATATTGGTTTATTGTTATTATAATGGGCCATTATCTAATAGTTTATCTTAAAACGTTCATTTTTATCTAGTGCCACGGGTCTTAGAATCTCATAGAATGTGTATGCAATTTGTTGTAGTCATTTAGTTGTACATTTATTACATTTCAATTCGAACAATTTATTTTAATGTACATATCCAAAGTCAGATTCTTGCCACATCAAAATAAAAGCCATATGTTTTCTTTTATTTCATACTACTTACCAAATTCTTAGTTATTTACACGTTTTTATGTTATTATATTGTTATCGAAATTTTTTGTTGTGTTTGTTGATATTCCTTTACTCAATTGGTATAGCTTACATGTTTGTATTGTTGAATTTACGTACCATACCATTAATATATTAAGTTTGCAGTTAGTAATCAGGGAAAATTTAGAAATTGCTTACTTTAATCGATGAAATTGAGCACGGCATAAGCGGAATTACTCAATTTTGTACATTTGCCCTGATGCCTCACAGCAAACTTGACACACGATTGGGATTTGCATCTCATACAAAATGTAAGTACTCCAATGTATGCCCTGATCTTATAAATATTGGATTAAATCGTTGTCTATGTTTTTAATATTGTCTATTTGAGATAAGTTATTCTGCTGTTTCACACTAGCGTTTCCGAACACGGTTTTGATGAGAAACGGTCGTGTGAACGTACTAGCCGTACTTGTTCTGGTATGCCGATGCATTTTGTATGCGAATGCAAGTCCCCGACCCCCGTGTATGGTACGTAAATTGGGCTGTGTGGTCACATGTTGGGTTATGGGTAGTGATGGCAGTGCGTAAGAAACGCGCGATCTCTCCGCCGCGCGCGTTCGTCGTGGACCGTGCGGCGCTGTGGTGCGTTATGGCGGCGCGCACGCCCGTGTTCGCGCTCGTCCCGCGCTTCCAACCCCACGCCACTCCCGCACGCACAGAACTCTAAGGTATGATTCACATCCGGCCGATAGTGGGTTAGTGGGCGATAATCGAAACTGATTAGTATTCCTGCTCTTGAATTTAATTCAATGGATTGCCATTGGAATGGAATTTGAGAGATCTCTATTTTAAACACGACGCACGATTGACTAGTCAATTTCATACCAACTTGGCGCGAGCATCGTGTTGAAATTAGAGAACTATCAAATTCCAATCTATTAAATTAGATTAAGAGTGGGTGAGATATTTTATTATATATATTATACAAGAGATATTTTATTTAAATATGGTGGTTGTATTATGCACATACTATATTTAATATTTGCTTTAGTAATTACTTTGTATATGTCGTATCTGATTGAATCAGCTATTTGTTTAAATGTCTAGCGCGTTTATTGAATGACGACATTTTATTGATTGACTAGGCCGAACGTTGATAGAACAAGCGTCACTCAACGTCCAACTAGTTAGCGGACTGTAACAAAGCCCTTTAAACAGAGCGGAAGTAATATCAGTCAGGTGATTGAAATTTAGTTCATTTTTTCCCGCAGTGGCGCTAGTAGTCACCAAAACAAATATGGCGGCAAACAGGTCGCACAGATACCTAGTTGATATTCTCATTTTCATTTTGTGTGACATGTCATGCCCTCATTTTTGAGGACCTTTTAAATTACGAACTTATGGTCGAACCTACCCTTACCAAACATTCATTCAACGACTATGAACTAGAAGTTCAGTCAAGACGTTGAACGTTACATTAAACAACTTGACGAGTTGTCCTTTAGTCATTTAATTAATTGTCGTCATTTCATTAACGCGCTAGTCGTTCAATTAAACAGCTGATTAAATTAGATGACTGCGACATAATATATACTACAGTTTTTCCAGCGTAAGCGTTCGCGTGTCGCGCATGCGCTATGAAAAAGCTAGTATGTAGGGACTTAAAGTAGAATACATAATATGTTGTATGTTCTTTAAACATAGGAAAATATTTTTAAAATAGAACTTCTGACAAGTTCTTTTAAATGAGATGTGAATCGTCCCTCGGGGATAGCATAAGATTATTTTATAGTGTAGGTTCGATATAAACCTATCAAAACTATGTAGAATAGTTAATTTTCACTTCCATAACATACTGCTGCATCTCATAATTGCTTAGTAAAAACGCATTTCGCATAATATATTAATACTCATAACTCAATACATATTGTCGATAATCTATTTTGTCTATGCTTGTTACTTAAATATCAAATTTATAATTATTAGTCCATTTATAAACGCTGGGCAATGCATTGTGTTAAAAACAAGACCAATATTAAATTTGTAATTAAGGCCTAAAATGTAATAGAAAACTTGCACTGGTGGGTCTTTGTTTTTACTGTAGCAACACTATTCCGTGGTGTTGTTGTTCTATGATATGATTGTTTCGAATGACGTTTCGATTCAAATTTGTACAAGTATTTCACAAAACGTAAAATGGTTTCGTAAAATGTACGAATCCGAATCGTCTTTGTTTTTACTGTAGCAACACTATTTATTTTATAATTGTTTTATATTAAATTTGTTCTATTATATGTTTGGTTCAGTCTCAAAGATTTGATATTAATGACGTTTCTATTCAAATTTGTATATTTTACAAAACGTAAAACGGTTTCGTAAAATGTACGAATACGAATCTTATCGACATTTCATGCGAACATACACTGGTGAGGTTTATGTCTTTCTGGTCGTATAGAGAAGGCTGTGGTGGAACATATTTTCAACGCGTATCGCTAACATGCCGCCTCTGTGCAGGCATGGTGATGATGTTGCGGTGCGCGCGGCCCATGGCGATGCCATTCCGAGTCGACCGCCCCTTCTACTACGTGCTCGCTGATGAGAACCGTACGCCCATCTTCGTGGGCGCCTACCGCGGCGCCTAAAGCGTAAACAAACCATAGACTAGAACTAAGCGTTGTAAAGTCAATAATAAGCGAAATTGGCTACGGAAAGAGACGAAGCGAAGAGGCCTGGGGGCTGATTAAAGATGCCATCGCAAATAATTGCTTACAAAGTTCAATAGCAAAATGTATCGGCACGCTAAATGACATACCAAATCGCGATCATTTAGCGTACCTTATGTCAAATCCCATACATTTTGTTATCGAACTTTGTAAGCGATATTTAGCCATGGCATCGCCATCTTGAATCAGTCCCCAGTTATTTTATTTTTTTATCACTATTTAACTATGTATGTTGATCAGTAGTGTCACAATCTTCGTCTAGTTTCTTCAGCGGGGTAATTTCCATTGCCCAGTTGGCTGTCTATGGAATCACAATGTCAATTGTTAACTTTTTGCATTTATGATGTGATTATTTTAAACTACAAATTTCAATATCATTACAAATGTTGAATTTCATTTTAGATTATATGATTGTTAAAGAATCGGAGAATAAAATATCTGGGAAATAAAGTTACTACTTATGACTCAAATGCGTTCCTACCTAGCGCCTATTTGATATGAATATTGATAAAAAATACAGGATGTATTTTTACTTAAGTATATAATATATGTCATATGCTGATGATAGAATATTAAAAAATCGTAAAAAATAATATTATATTTAACATTTCCTGACAACCTCTTGTCGTGCCTGTGGCATGTGTCTTGAAAATACAGCCTGTATATTTATATGGATGTACAATATTATGTATTAAGTATAAAAATTTGTTTTTATGTTTAAGTACGTACTTACACTTATATTCGAATGCTATTTTAAAATTAGGGAAAATAAATGACTGTATGAAATTTGTTTTTCAATTTATGTTATCTGTTGTTACTGTTTCGCAATGCTTAAGAATGTCATGTCTTATCTATGTTATTCGTTGCACCATCATTTTAATAGAATCTAAAAATGTTGCTACCTGAAAATATTGTTTTAGTTTTAGTTACAGAGCTCTAGCCATGGCGCTGCGGTGCCCGAGATCTAAATCACATAATTGTCATAATAATCTGATATTATTCCCAAATCGTTTGCAGATTTAACTCCTGAAATATGAAATCCAATTGGCCATTACCGTTACAATGACATAATTGTTTAATTACAGCAATGGGGATCGCATTCTGCTCTGCGATATTAGACCCGCCCCCGACCCCACGTTTCGTTGCTGACCATCCGTTTTTGGCTGCCATCGTTGTCGACGGTACTCTATATTTTATGGCAACACAACGTGGGAACTAAGTAATATATCAGCATTTAGGCCAGTATTAATATAGAAGTCTCAAACCCAACCTCACTTTCGCTTTTAAAAATTAACAACTTTATTAAGTTACATAGTACTTTAATTTCTTTTCCTTTTAATACCGTAATATTCATATTATATATTACAGAAAAATATTAAAGTAGTTTTAATAATCTTAATAAAAATTAAGATTATTAAAATATAGATGTTTAAAAAAAGAAACAAATTTAAGTAAGTAATATAAGTAAAGTTATTAATTTGTGAAGCGAAACTTTTTTTTTTATCTGTCCAATAGGTTCTCAAGTGAGGTTGGGTTTGAGACTTCTTTATTAATACGGGCCTTAAACTTTGTGGCCATGGACAACAAAATATGTTGAGAAAATAACACAGTTGTTAACGAGCTATTAAATTTCTTTTTAAGTTTAGAAGATGCAGTATTAGGTAGATACGAAGATTACAATTAAACAGCACCAAATCACCGTACGTATAATCACAAATAATAAAAGCTTAACTTTATACCTACCTCTTTATTTATAATTTTGACACGTAATATTATATTTTTATAATGTATTTATACTGTTTTATGTACTTTACCAGCACTTACTCTTATGCAGCATTTATAATATATTTGTAAGTATATTGTAAAACATTAACTGTTGTTAATTAGACATGAGTCATGACATTCGTGAAATTGGAATTTTATTTGTTTTTTTTTTATTTCATAATAAGGTACTTATTCAGAAATTATATTTTTGTACACCAGTGATATTTTAAACGTATTAATTAATGCCTTATTAAATTTAATTAATGACTAACAATTTGTAGTTTCATTTACACCTACCTGGTAAAATAATTGTAACCCTTATTATAGTTATACATGGGTATATTTACCTAATATTAGTATTGGAAATTATGTCACCAAGTAATTGTAAGCACCGTTAGTTTATAATCAACCTAGCGATATTGTTAACTATTGACAATTTAACACATTATTGTTCGTTAAATTGTAAACTATCGAAGTGAAACCGTCGAAATTTTGAACTGACATTCGACAGAACGCACTTTTGAATTGGTTTAACGGCATATTCCCCGCGCTGCCTAAAGATTTGTTTGTTAAGACCGACTAATCAGAGACAACCTTCGGACAGTTGAAAATTTTACCCCCATAGATAATATAACGGTTTCACTTCGATGATTTGTGTAGCGAAAAATTAAATATTTTTTTTAATAAATTAAATATATAAAATCATTAAATTGTATATTGTAGTTTGTTCCGCTTTACAATTTCTCGACAGTTTTGAATATCGCTAGAGATTCTAAACTACCTGTGCTTACAATTTTACGGCGACAATATAGGTATACTTACAATTAGCATAGTAAGTAGGTATGTCTCATTTTACTGTAAGACATACCTATTTCATATTTCAGTAAAATTTATTATTTTACTTAATCAAGAGTGGTATATTTATAGGCATGTTTCGAAATCGACAATGTCAGCCTGACGAGGCAGGCCCGCTACTAGCGCCACTCTTTTTAAAATTATTTTTACAACGACACAAAGATATTATTAAAAAAGTAATCGGTTAAAACACTAAGTAAATAGTTAAACTAATAAGTAATTGCTAAAACGGCCACTTTTGGCGGTTTTTATGAGAGTAAATACACTATATTATTTAGAGCTGCTAATAAATTAGTTTAACTAGGTATTTACTAAGTGTTTTAACAGATTACATCTATACTTATAATAAAACTGTAGAGAGGTCAATTCTGTACATTGAATATTTTTTCAAAATTCATATTGGAGGATGATTGGCGATCGATACTGATGCCAAAAATGCAATTAGTAAAATTTTTGTCTGTCTGTCTGTCTGTCTGTCTGTATGTGCGCGATGGGAACAAAAACTACTGAAGGGATTTTAACCAAACTTGGTACGATTGTAGCCCATATTCCTGGGCAGGTTATAGGCTATATAAGATAACGCTACGATACATAGGAGCCGAGCAGTGACGATAAATTGGAAGCAAGTCGGAGGAATTTCGCGCGCGCGGGCTGCGGACGAACGGTTCATGCGGGGGGCGCGGGGGGATCGCTTATACAGTGACGCGAAGCTATAGAATGTGGCACTAAAGTAGATTAGAACTTGAAATAAGTACCTACCTAACTAACAGATTTTTTTTTCTGAGAAGAGTGTTTCCACAGTGTCATAATAATATAAAAATTTTATTTTTGAACTTGCTTCACAAATTGAAATAAATTATCATTTATTGTATAAATCAACTTAATTAACTGTATTATTAAAAGAAAGCCTTTCGCGATAATCTAAAAAAACGGGCAATTAAGCGGTTTTTGGTAAACTATTTATACCATCACGGTATTAATCCTTATCATTTTAATACGTTAGTTGGCTTAAGCATTTCATGAAGACTATATTTGCCCTTTATACCTAGCAAGTATAATTAATAGTTTAGGAGATAATATAGCAAAATTAAAATCGTTTCGCCGTGATTCGACCGCCGCATCGCGGCGCCGCGCGATACAGGCTGATGCGTGACGTCTTACATCCGAGTATAGGTAGGAATTTTGGCGAAGGTCAACCAAAGGAACTCCACCCCACTGCTGGGTAAAAAATACTATTAAAATGTGCTAACAGGCAGTACCGGTAGTATGAATTTAACCACGCACAGCCGCTAACTGTGCCCCCAGTAATAATCGTGTTAAAAGTACGGCGTATGGCGTATAGATGTCGCTTTGATTTGAAGATATACAGCGCGTGTTTGAAGATTGACAATAAAAAAAATACTGGACGTTTGTATGAAGCGCGGCGGGAACCGCCTGCTTCAAACATTCAAATTTATTCTTTTTTTATTTTATATTTTGTTTAAAACAAAATTTAATTTATTTATATTATTATTATTATACTTAGGGTAGGTTATAAAAAACGCTACTAAAGCCGATCGGCGCGGCGCGCCGAGCTGGGGCCTAACTCTCCAAACTGATTCGATTTTAATTCAGATTCGATCGTGCCGCATACTCCCGAAGAAATTGACGTTTGTTTATTTTTATTCTCTGTCGATTGATATGGTCTGGTGTACAAAAAGTTACGTTCTAACGGTTTTCTTAATCCTAATTAATTTCAAAGTAATCTACCAAATAAAACACCAAAAACCGTTAAGATCGAACTGATTCGATTCTCAGTTGTGTCGAGAGTAAGACTGCTGGATCCTCGGCGGGGCGTGCCGCTGTGCCCATGTCTAACCGAGAGTTCCGTTTTAAAGACCTTAGTAATTGCAATATAAGTTTAAATTTAATAATACTTCAAAACATTAATGACAAAAACGGTAATAAGTTGAAAAAATTGAAAATATTTTTATGGTTTCGCAATTTATCCTATGTCGTTTAAATTTGATATGAAGCAACATTTTAATAGTGCATTAAGATGTTGCTTCATATCAAATTTCTATTCCCGGGAAGTACCCTTTAGGTTTTGGTTCCCTTTGGCGTGTCGAAAATTGCGAAAATTAGCGATATAAACGGCTGAATCTTTGGGTAGATGTGGCCAAGATGCCTGTTTCTTTTCACAGCCAGAAGGGACAGTAGAGCTGAGTTTTTTATATGATTTTTAGCTTGATACCTACACGTGTTAAAGTTTTGACACCCAGACAGACAGACGGACATCGAAGTTAAATACTTTACTAAATTAACGTGAAAAATTGTCTGGGTCTATACGGTGCATTCGAATAATATTATCCTAACTTCGAATACCTTTGCTGACTTCTACATATTGTTCGAAGGCCTACTTCTTTTGCCGAGCTCTGAAAGGATGGTACTATATTATTATTATACCCTGCATACCAAGAGGCTTGCCGGGTACGTGACTTGCTGGATCGGGATCAACACTGGGATGCACTGGGAAGGACCTATTAGCGAAAGTTCTCAGCGGTTGCGCCAATAAACTAAAAATATATTTAAAAATACTAAAGTGCCCTAAATCACTGTTCCACGCGTACGAAGTCGCGGGCACAGCTAGTTTTTTAATAAGATCTTTGTGTTCTTGTAAAAATAATGTTAAAAAGAGTGACGCTAGTAGCGGGCCTGCGTCGCCAACGCAGTTGTATTCTGCGTACATTTTTTTTTATTTAGTTTTTATACGATTTCAAGTTTCAAGTTTCAACACGCTCCGGTCCAAGGTCACTGACGCTATGCATATCCTTATTCAGTTTAAAAAAATAAAAGCTTTAGCATTTTGTACAAGTAACAGAGTCATATGAGATAATAAATACTTGATATAATTTACGATATCTAGTTATTAGTATTTCCTAATTAATAAAAATCTCAGATAAAGTAAATTAATAATAATCGATTAGCAAACGATTAATACCTTGTGTGAAATTAATTTACTACGCTGTAGGTACATTTGTCGTTTGTATCGCATATTATTTTCATTTCCTTGAATGCGCTTGTAATGTGCAGTAATGTGTTTTGTGTTATGGTTTTTATTGGTAACTTTGACTTTAACACTGAGTCAACCGACTAAAGAAAAACATTGGTTCGGTATGATTCCCTCCAAATTTTGCAGTCAACTGAACCTGAGAAGCCTATTTCTGATAAAATTGAAGCTTGATATTTGCTATGGTAGCAACGAAAAGAAAAAATCGCATTCAGATTTTAAAATACATAACAAGGAAGCGGCAACTCAACAATATTTAGGAAATGAAAATCTGTTGAATTCTTCAAATCAATTTGCAATTTCTACAAGCATTCGCCAAGGCAGCTCCAACACAACCACATCGCATAGTGTTGAGGGAGTGAATCGTCGCCTGAATACAATTTTTCGCTCTTTGGAAAATTTTGAGCGCAGGCTTTATTGGGTGAGAGCCTTTTAGTTTTTATAACCATAATAATAGTTACCAAACCAAAATATAGTTTTTATAACCATAAATACCTTGGGTCCCGTAGATACTGAGTTCTCGAAAACTTGTGGCCCAAAACGAAAATATAATGTTTGGGTTCCGTTCCCAAAGGCCAAACACATTGCCATTCCTATGCGTCGCGCTCGTCGCGTCGTCGTGGCCGTTTGTCTGCCACCAGGTTTTATTTAACAGATAAATCTGATATATCAGAAACAAGGACTAGAACTAACGATATTTGTTATAAATAGTAAAAAAAAATACAGACGAATTGAGAACCTCCTCCTTTTTTTGAAGTCGGTTAAAAACAAAAGAAAATGATATGGCTGGGTTTCCACTCACGCGGAGCGGGGCGGAGAGGAGGTTGCGGTGTCCGAATTGACCAATCACTATGCTCGAAATCTCCGCTCCGCTTCAACGGTACAGCACGAGCATAGAGATTGGTCAATTCGGACACCGCTAAGCTCTTCTCCGCGTCAGTGGAAACCCAGCCTAAGGGTTGGCTCATATACTTACAACTAACGTGACTTTTTTGGCTATCGTACGGAACCCTTCGAGCGCGAGTCCGACTCGCACTTGTTTTATATAGGTACAAATTCACGACGCAGTAACACGTAGTGTTACATTATGTTCAGCAGTGGACGTTTTCAGGCTGATGATGATGAATTTAAGATGCTTATAATTTTATGGGATAAATAATATAACGTTCAAACCCTATTTAACTACCGTGGCGAATCGTCAATCGTCGGTCGCCTCGCCAATAAGAAATACATAAGTGTAATAAGCCATAATATATTTCTTGTTTTGATAATGGGTTATAAATGGTAGTTTCAACCACGACATTTGAACATGATTTTGATTTAGTACGGTCTAGCTACAAAACGATTCTTATATTTCTCATCTGCACAGCGTACAGATGTCAAAATTGGCTTAGCGCTTTCAAAATCGCTATATACACAATAATGTATCAAAACCGCTTAGGGCGAGTTTCACCAAGCAATGTTAAAGTTAATCCTTCATTAAATATCATGTTGTTCTTCTCGTAATTCTTATCAATGAATGAGAAGGCATGGAATTTTAACAAGCCGTTAACACTAACATGCGTTGGTGGAATCGGTACTGAACACGTAAAGCGTCAAAAATACATGTACTGAGTTAGTTCAGCTACTTTTGATGCTGACTGTACCGCGACACCTTATTATTTTTTAACCGATTCCAATAAAAGTACACGTTTATACGTTCGGCTTTGTTTTTTTTTTATTACAGACCACATTCTCTAGACTCGCGGCAATGGGAGCTGTGGAGCGGCGGGAGAATGGCATAAGCTTTGTACAGTCCGGTTTGTTCCTGTTCATGGCACTTCTAGCCATTTCCATGGAATTGGATGAAAAAACTAGAAACGATATTCAGAAGACAATATATTATCGTCTCAATGATACAGTAATACGCTATTAATTATTTTGTGAAATCTTGTAACTAATTGGGTATTGATTGCGAATTACTTACCTAAGTAAATAGATAGTAGGTTGGTACCTACTCTCACAAATTATAAAGTTTACAAAATAATAGATAATACTAAAAAACTACATTTTCAACAAATCTGCGAATTGTTAGAGTAATTTTTATGAGTCATCAAAATGGGTCACTGCGATTGTGACGTCAGATTTCAGTTTACAGAACATTTCAAATATGAACATAATATAGATACAGACTTCAGAGTCTGTGTATTATGTTCATACGTATCCACTATTTCAAGTAAATCTTTTAGTGCCTATTTGATGTAATTATGAAAGTAAACTAATTATGTAGGATTTTACCCTACTTCATACATACCTAATATGTGGTACCTTTCGAACGTTATTAGTAGATGATAAGGTCGAAAAGTGGTAGAAGGAATTTTCGGCGACCGTACTAACTACAGTCGGTCGCCTGACGTCGAGTTTGTATATTGTGAGTCTAATGGCCTAGACGGCCCCTAATTAACCCTGCTAATAATCACCTGATCTTTTTTAATTTAGGACATCGCTGCTGTACTTCATGAAGTTACATCATGGCTGCCCACATCGAGCGCTATGTTTAAATTTCGTTGGATGATACGTCTAGTTTTAAAAGAGGGACTTCGTGTTAAAAACATTATGGAACCCGCTGAAGCAACGAAACTAAATATCGATGCCGTAGCTGAAATCGAACCAAACGAACTAACCAATGTTCTTAATGATATGGTAACAATATTTCACATTGTTATTCTATTATCACTTAAGCTCACGATCGTCAAAATACTTCATGAAGTTACATTACAGCAGTAGCGATGGGCGTAACATGCCTCCTACTTATGTATTCCAGACAGACATGCAAAATTGTCATGTTTTGACGCCCCTCCGTAAAAGCCGACTGACCTGGGTTTACACAGAGGTGCTCGGCGCTCCCCATTTATTTTTCATGGGTGCTGTTTGGACTAGGCTATACTGGTTAATCCTATCGTGTATAGGATGAACTAGTTGAGCCTAGGCAAAACTAGTTTGTCCTTAAATCGGGTTTTACCGGTAACATATACATATATGAGACATTATACCTAAGTACAGCCTACGCCTAGCATTGTATTTATTTCCTTTTTTTTGAACTCGTAAATTACCAATTGCAACAGTCACCGGTATTATTTTAAATCGCAAATGATATTTTCATAGCACAGGTTAGCAATGACTCCGGAGGTGCTATGAAGAATACTTTTGAAGAAGAAGAACTGATGAATGGCATATGTGCAGTGCTGCTGACGACATTGTACGTCCGGCCTCGATGGAGAGTGTCTCCCGTTGTTCTAAACGGGACTTCAGAGTTTCACGACGCCGACAACCCTAAAAAATTTACGCGCATGATTCGTATTAACGATGACATGCTATATGCTAATCTGGATGACTTGGATGCAGAGGTAATAAAAAATGAACTACCTATGGCCGTGTTCGGTGGCTTGTTTTTTGACGCATGCGCTTGTAAAGCACCAATCAAAAACCTTTGACGAATGTCAAGTTGTGTACACTTTTTAAATAAATTGACAGGTAACAGGTAAAATAAAGGTTTTTGATTGGTGGTTTACAAGCGCATGCGCCAAAAAAACGCCAACGAACACGGCCTATGTCTAACGTAAACTCTTTCCCGTGGGTGCCGCAAAAAGCGACACAGGGAATATGCGAATATATATCTATCTGGAAATGAACAGCAACGTTTCCGCGGACATTGTTATCTGGAAACTGCGCTCGCCAACCGCCTGCCAAGCGTCGCGAGTATAGGCACCTTGAAATACTTTGGGGGAGGCTTATGTCCAGAAGTGGACGTCATTGCTGAAATGATGATGATGACCTATCATGCCACAGGTTAATTATTAGCTACTCCACTCACTCATAAAGATTAAAACAAAGGAATTTCCACGTAATTATATATTATAATAGCTGACCTGTGCACATTCGTGGAGCATAGAAACCGTTTAAACCTTCCCTGGACTTCCACGATCATTTAAATACCAAATATTGCCGAATCGGTTCAGCCGTTCTCGAGTTCTAGCGAGACTAACAAACAGCAATTCATTTTTTATATAAGAAGAAGATAAATAATTAATAATAGGTTTAGAAATAAAACAGCGTTCTAATATATGTAGTTCGGTATTATATAAATATTATTCAAATATTTATAACAATTATTCACTTACCCATAAATAAAGTTACAAAAGTAGGCGAAAGAAACCACTTTTGGTAAATCAATCGGTCATTCAACATAAGTAGAATATCACTTATGTACCTACTAACAGTTCAAAATCAGGGTGGGTGTTTAACTGCTTACCTAGTGAATTTTTATATTCTTCAATCTTCTAAGAATCTTTAGGAATATAAACACAAACTAATATCAGGTAAACAGCAAATGAAATTATAAATATGCAACTATTTAAAAAGTTAGCAAATTGAATCCAGTCAGAAGTAACACGATTGTGATCCTCATTTGTTATGGAGCCTGCAATATCTTCTGACAGCGACTTACTTTCAACGACATTGCTCGGATCAAATTCTGTGAAAACGACGTATTTCCCTGGACCGTTACTCACCAAACGATTCAGAGAAACAATCCAAGTGTATGCCGGTACAACACGGGTTCTCAAATACATCAAAAATAACGTTTCGAGTATAGCCGCCAAAGTAACGATCATAGAATCTCTGATAAACAGCAATATTATAGGAGTATCGGCGCTGTGCTTTGGTATATCGTAGCCGATCTCGGTCAGGAATATGAAGTGCGAGAACAGACTGAAGCACGCTAAACATAATCTTGTGTTATCTTTTATATCCAATAGAAGCGACGATAGAGTCAGCAAAATGATGACTATCGATGGAATGATGACTATCGCCGCCGGGCCGGCCGCCTCCCGCTCCATCTTGAACGTGTACTTGAGCATCGGGTATGTGCTGTTGGGACAGCATCCGTAGTATCCCGGCAGCCGCTCGTTTGTCACGTTCAACAGTTTCCAACCGGGGCCGTTTTGATAGTCGTCGAGGACGATGGGCTTGGTTTTGTAGAACGTGAAGTTAATTTGCTCCCCGGTGTGCATCCACGCGCCGAAGAACAGAGAGCAGTTTTGAACGTCGTAGGGCCAGTTCCGGAGCTGCGTGCGACAAATTCCAGTGTGCGACAGATGGGGAACACAAGTCACGGTGCCGTCGCTGTTTACCAGACAGGTTGAGTAGATGCTGTCACTTTGGTAAGCTGTAGGATCTGCGTTGAAGAGAGACAGACGCGGTGTCCAAATTTCGTGACTCTCCATTTGAATTTCCTTTATGTCGGCGTAGTCGCTGGGAGTCCAGTGCAAAAATTCGTCTTTCCATGATACGGCCAGCCAGCTATGGAGTGTGATCGTTTCCTCGAGGGAGTCAAAGCTTATATATTTTAAAGCAAATCGTACCTTAACGGTGACCGTAGTTTTGTGGTCTTTGACTGGGCGATAATCCGATTTGTAATTGCATAGTAGGTCGTCGTGTAGTTTAGCCTCGTCGTGCAGTTGGTAATCATTTATGGTGGTACAGGCCCAAACATTATTTTGGATTAAACTGATGAGGATTCCACAGACAACACTGATATGTAACATTGTCACCGGTATATTGACGAATGTTGTGAAAATACAAATGCAGCGTAACTTGAATAATAGGCATATGGTTATAAAATTTGATACAGGACAACGCCCCCAAAGATAAGTGAACATATGAAGCGTGATTTAAAGAAAATCTGGCTAATGTGTATAAAATCATTTTGATTACTTTTAATTAAATAATTAATTATTTGTATGTTCCAATTACTAAGTAGTAACGTTCCTTTCTCCATATTATGATCAGTTCTTTTAAGTATAGGCACCTACGTGTAGTGGAAGAATACATTAATACGACACAATACATGTTAATATTGCAGTAGATATCTACTGACATTCATAATCGTATTTTTTTACTGTCGTAGGCTGTACAGATTCAATACGAGTCTCCGGACTTAGCTCTCCTCGTGTTAGTGCCACGTGGCAACTCATTGCGACGCCTAGCAAGTCGCGTGTCTAGCACCAGCCTAACTGAGATATTCAGAATAATGGAGAACATGCGCGTGGCTGTGACTCTGCCTCTTTACACTCTCCGGATGACGCTTCTTCTGCAAAACAAATTGGAACAGGTAAAGAAATGAATATTTTAAGCCCCGAGTCAACCGCCCCATAATAAAAAATAATTTATTTTTATCGGCATTAAAACATGTTCGTATCATTGTTAAAATTGTACCTTTTTTTTTACGCTGAGAAATGCTTTTAAGCATTCCGCGGAGGATTCGGGAGAAACGGAGCCACAGGGAGTACAAAAGATCCGCGACTCTTTCGATGGGTTGGGATGATGGGAGGGATGGCTGCATTGTGGGATTGCAGGCCCGACTCGTCAGGGGCGCTCAGGCGCCCCACAGGCCGAACAGAGGCCCATACGTTGCGCATCGCGGCCCTCTCGGGGACTCGGTGCAATGGGCGACAACTTCCCCAAGTCGTTGCCTTAAGCTCCCCATGTTAAAATTGTACCTTAGTAGATTAGTAATCACAATTTTCTTGTTTTTTTCGTAACATCGTCCTATGTATTAAACTTTTAGGTAGTTAGTAGGTAGAAGATACCTACTGCTGTAAGCAGTAAGACTGCATTTTTGTACAATTCCTCATATTGCATTATGATTGTTGTATGTGTTTATATATAATTTTCTGCTCTATTCTATTTTTCGTGTCACTATTTTCGTATCATTGTTTTTCTACAAACATGAGCACAATTGTTATAACACGTGCAGCTCTCCCACGTTCAACGTTGCTCGTGGCGTCATTTCAACACTCTCAGAATTTGGTTTTTTATTTTCCTTTTTTATATAATTGATATTTCTCTCAAATCAAGAGCAAACCCCTTTAAAAGTTCAAGTGGTTAATTTTCAATTCACTTCGGAAATAAGATAACTTTAGCAACTTAAAAGTGGGTCAACTGCTAGTGTGACAAAGTAACGTTAATATAAATATGTGTGTTTTTCCGCCAGATGGGAATAACAAAGCTTTTTATACCGAAAACGTTGAATGCATCAGATTGTGAAAATTTTTTGCTATCCCATGCTGTCCAACGTATCATGTTCTGGTCTGAAGCAGGTCGGAATGCGTTCAAAGATGATGGTAGGTAATACCTAGTGTTACAATGTGTAAAATAAATAAGTGATAATTATTTAGGATGTGTATGTGCCTCTTAAGTAGAGTTTACTATAAAAATCCCAGCGCTGAAAAACTTACTTTTGACTTTCATGTGTGTAGAAGAAATGCCCCAACATCATAAATATTCCCATACAATAATTCTAAAAAAAGTACATCTTTCTGCGCTGAAATTTTCACAGTAAACTCTATACACACCCTAAAGTATTATCACTAATTAATATTATAGCCTGTATTTTCCATCTATAGCTACTTATAATCTGGCGCACGACTTAGTACTTTGCTAATACAAACATAAATAAATAATAATTACTCCACCTTCAACAGCTGCACCCTAAAGTTACCTACTAATATTTAATACTTAGATAATATTATTACTAACTCCCTACTAATAAAAATTTGACACGCTGCATTTAAGCTATACAATATATATTCTATACATACCTACGTTTAGTATTTTATATTATATTATTAAAAGTCCTTGCATCGATAATTTTGAAAAGTCACAGACAGACAAGGACTAAATATTGTATGGCTTATCCAGTGAGTAAAATTTTTCAATAGTAGTAAGTAAGCGAGCTAGTATCCATGTCTTTTTACTTTAATAAACTTGCAAACTCCTTCAGAACATTTACTTGAATAATTATTTCAGGTATTCAGTGGGACCCAACTCCAGAGAAAGAAGTAATCGTGAACCGGCCATATTTGTTTTATGTGCGATGGAAAAATGTTACACTTTTAAACGGTAACTTTGTACTATAGGTAGTTAATTACTTAAGTTGTTTTTATATAAAGACAAAATAATAAAACAAATGGCGAGACCTGGAGTTTTTTTAGGGTGCTCGCCCACGGTCTACTTTTGTACACGGTTTTTTTCGTTGCCGCAGACTGTTCCACCATTCCAATATGATCAATTTCGTATGACATCTATTATTGCATTTTGTTCTATTTTTCAATCACTGAAAATCGGCCACAAAAAGAAAGCCACGGGTACCCTTAACCTCATAAAGACCAATGCACATAATAAACATTACAACTGTGCAATGCACACCTAGTCCCCTAGCTAAAATGGTTTCACTATACGCGTAGATTCAACAGCGTCTGTAAAAGAATTGAATCAATTTGTAAACAGGTCATGGCAACTTTAGTTCTTCATAAACAACCTACATATTTTGGCAAGTTTGGAGCGTAGTCATTAGTACCTACCGATGAGAATTAGGTCACGCAAATACTTTGGACAGATATTCAATACTTCCGTAATGTATTCGAAAAGAACCGACTAGATGTTGTTTATATTATGTAATGCTTAGATTGCCTTACAAGAAAGACTGACTTAACAATTCTTTTGTCATCATTTGTATCTTTCAGTATGTACATATATAAAAAATTACATAAGTCACAATATCACTTACTATTTTGAAGTCGATCTTTGTTTAAGCAGAGAATTCTTGAGTGTAATAGCCTTCTGGCGAATTTCCAACGTCTCACATTATATACCAGCTAATTTACGACAAGACAAATGGGTTACTGGCCTATACCCCTCAATATACATGTATGCATGAACTTAATTTTTTTTATATATAATAAATTTATGGACGTTTCACACCACGTCAATCTGGCCCTGTGCTAAGTATCCGAAGAACTTGTGTTACAGGTACCAGACAACGGAAATATATTTAATACTTTTATACTATACACATATTTAAGATTTTTATTATATTATACCTACACAAATTTAATACACATCCATGACCCAAGAACATTGAAAACATTTTGTTCCCTCGGCGGGATTCGAACCCGCGACCTCTCGTTCGAGTACCAACGCGCTCAACCACTTGCTGTAATAATTTTTTTACTAGTCGTCACACGCACATTTAACCCCTAATAGTTAAGAACATAACAATTAAAAGTCAATATTACCTACCTACCCCACATTTGTATGTAATCATTGTAATGGTCAAGGGAATGTCCATTAACCTCTAGGACTTGGATTAATGAAAAACTTCAGAAAAATTTCGATTATATTAGTTTATTTTATAGTCGGACATAGACAGCTAGCTAATACACATTACACAGGCTTTAACATACTACTTATATGGAATTCATAGTGTACGATCGTACTAAATAGTAAATACCTTGTTTAACATTACTCTTCAATCTAATTTAATGGATCGATATTGGGGTTGGATTGGAAATTGACAATTCTGTAATTTGAAACTAATACTTACTTACAATAATTATATTAGTAAAATATACTGAATAATAAACAAATATTTGTATGCAAAAATTTGTTCATTGAAATCTGGTGTATGTAATTACAATTCAACATTGTAATAACGTACACCATAAGATTCAACATCAATTTAATAATGATGAATCGAATTGTAATTTGACAGTTCTGGGGCCTTACCCAAGATGCCATCGCTTAGTTACGTAAAGTTCTGTAGATACGTTATCTGTTTTGAGATAGCGACATTGATTTCGTACCTAACATGCACTAAGATTGCGCTTCGTCTTGGCGTAAATTTTAAAACGTTTTGTCTCTGGTTCCGGCGCCATAAAACGTAATTTTCGCTGTCAAGTGTCAACTGTGTCAAATGTCAAATCCGTCACTAGACTATCATGTTACAAGACAACAAACTACCATGTGCCAGTGTTGCCAACCTAGAAGTTTTTCCCCTAAATTCGGTGGCAAAAAATTTCTACAAGCAGTTTTTAGGTGTAAAATTGTTTAGGTTTATATTTGGGGTCTCTATTTTTTTACTTACCTATAACGACCAAAATTTTAAAAGTCAATCTGTATAAAAAATAATGTTGGTAGTGTATCTTAACGTATAATGGACATAATCACATTTTTATCAGTATTAATTTATTTTTATTATATTTATAGTTTTCAGTGCCATAAGAAAATTTAGGGATTTTTTTTAAGTAGTTGTTACCATTTTGGGACTTTTGTTGTAAGTTTGGACATAAATATTTATGAGAGTTGGTAACACTGCCGAATGGCCGACGAGTTGCTACTTAGATGTTTTTAGCAATGAACTTGTATTGAAGCTATTAGTAATTAGTGAAGAAGATGTGTAATCAAACTATGAAGAGTGCAAAAAAGCACGATGCCATAGATCAGTAATACAATCACGGAGAAATTCATACATTAATAGAGGTTAACAACAACACAGGTAAGTAAATAAAACTTTTATGTAACGTGTTTAAATGGAATGTTTATGCAAACGGCAACAATAATTATGGTAGAACAAAAAAGTGGTGCTTAGTAGGTATACAATTTAAGGCTTTCCGTACCTACCTGGCAGCCAGTCATTTATCATAACATCATATTCGATATTAATAAGTATAATATTATCTACTTCGTATGGGAGTAATGGGAGACTTTGTATATACTACGCAGTCACGAATATCAAATGGCTAAAGTAGCCATTCATACTGTGTACCTTGATCAATAAAATCGTCACCCGTAACATAACCATGTGAGTTAGTGAATGAAGTATGATGTTAGGATCTTATTACATTCAGATATTATGTGCCGGCCTACCCTTATGGGAAATTGATTGGCATAATATTATGTAGGGATTGGCATAATAATATTGGGTATAATTGAAGTAACTACTGTATAAAGTCATTGTTTAATTAATCATTATTTATAAAACTTATTTGTATTTATATAACTTGATCCATATATAAACATATTATCATCACCTGTCTAGGTAACAATAAAATAACAAGTGGTTTTCACAAATCACAAAATGGATATGTTTAATTATAATTAATATATTTGTGTGAATGAAAGCACATAAGTCTATATCTATATTAAGTCCTGATAAAGCTAATAATATATATTTTTTCAGACAACGGCTGCAGCAGCCTTAATAGGACACATCACCTGCACCATCTAGTGCCTGCTGACCTGCAGCAATAAGGCATTGAAAAGAAAAATAAACAAAGAATGACGTGGGACACTCAAATTTCCAATATTGACATTTCATATTAATAAATATTTACTTATACTGCCTGGTGTGTTTTTAACCCATTTTCATAATTATTACTCACCGTCATACGGTGGGTTTTTAATTCCTACCTTGTTATGGAACATGTAGGCTAGGTTCTAATCCTAGGTAGGATTGGAACCGTCATGTGAGTTGTTAAGTTATTAACAAGTAAATTTATTTAACTTTAAAGGGATTAAATGAATTACAAATACTGGAAAAAAATGTTTTATTAACAATTATTATTGTTGTATTTATTATGAGAAATAGTTTAGTATACTTAGATTTGTTAATTTTTACAGTTCCATTTGGCCACGTTTTATCTCATATTATCTTGTCTTCACCTACCAGTTTGCAGTACCTACAGATTTTCACTTGCTTTTGATGTTGCTTAATATAAGTAATTCACTTTGAAACTAATTATGCCAAACAAAAACTGCTAAGATTTACAACAATTAAACATATTAATACTTATTTAGTTTCTAATGTTTTACAAGTAATTTGAAGCTTATGAATCAGTTTTCAATGTTTTATATGTTAAGATATTAACAAGTAAAGTTACTTAACTTTAAAGGAATTAAATGAATTACAAATACTGGAAAAAAATGTTTTATTAACAATTATTATTGTTGTATTTATTTACACTTAATTAGTCAGTAGGTATAATGAGAAATAGTTTAGTATACTAAGATTTGTTTTTACAGTTCCATTTGGCCACATTTTGTTCATGAATGCTTTCTTATTCCTGATGAATTATTCTATTTACCTAATTCTAGTTCTAAAATATTTTTAATACAGTAAGCATTTCTTTTTCATTATCATCTCTTTCACTTAGCAGTCTTTAGCATTGGTTTTTATGTTTGCAAATCCGAGTACCTACCTACCAACCAAAGCTTAGTAATTTTGCCAAAATCTCATATTATCTTGTCTTCAACAGCAGTTTGCACTACCTACAGATCACTTGCTTGTAAGTAATTCACTAATTATGCCAAATACTGCTAAGTTTTTGGCATTGTTTTGGCATTATTTTGTTTGGGTAACCAACAGCTTATTAGTAATACATTAACAATACAGTATAGATAGGATCAAAGCCAGTAACAGGATATGAATCAGTAATCAATGTTTTATATCGGGAGATAACAAATAATGTCGGGAATGTCTTCTATTGCCTTCAATTACTGTATATATACGCCTCTCCTAGGTTTATTCGTGTTGTGCGGCCAACAATAATCGCAAAGCACCTAAACTCTATTGTACTCTAAACAAGAATATCAGCTGATTAATAAATATCCGCCATATTGTTCGATATCGGAGTTAAAAGCACCTCTTTAGACTTCGTTATCTTGAAAACAATAACGTATAAGATAGCGTTCGACAAAATGTCAAAATGTGTAAGTTGGGTAGCCATTTCATATAACATTATCGTCAATTGGAAAGCGTAAAAGTTTACTGTTATCGTCTCCGACAAAAATGTACAGGTTGGGTAGCACTACAAATATCGATTACGACTAAGGACGTCATTAGTCGTACGCAAAAGTCAATTCCATACATTTTTAAATAGCGTACTTCGATAACGACAAACGTAAAAGCATGTTGGGTAAGCCCCCTGTAGTTTTAGTTATCGTGTTTAGCTGGAGCCAAGTTACTTTAAATTTGACACTTGCACTGAGTTTAAAATTACAGATCTGTGAAATTCCAATCCTATCCCAACGTCGATTCTATAAATTAGATTCAAGAGTAGGCCTATAGCCAACATCCATATTCCACGTTAATTCTAGTATTTAGATACAATCAACAATTTAAGACACTGAATATGTAACTTGTTGTAAATTGGCCGTTTTGTCGGAATGAAGAAAGCGACTCGCACTATATTTGGGACCGCCCTTCGCAGTGCGTTCCAAACCGCGGCAAGATATATGCGGTCTGCAATGCGGATTGAGCTGTAGTGCTACTTACGACGTGTCAAAAAATTACATAGCGCGCTGTTAAAACTGCGGATTATAATTATGTTTTATAATCGTCAAGCCAGATCGGACTGTATAATTGTATTATTATTTAAATGCGCGACAGTCCGACATTAGATTCAAGAGTAGGCCTACTGTTTGTATGTAGGGCGCATATATTATATTAGATTCAAGAGTAGGCCTACTGTTTGTATATAGGGCGCATATATTATATATAATATATGTATATGCGGTAAGTATTGTCCCGTTGTTTATTCAGTTTCAGCCCAATTCAAAACGGATGGATGAGTTACATACAAAGTGTA
The DNA here is from genome assembly GCA_905187575.2 of Celastrina argiolus. Lineage (NCBI taxonomy): Eukaryota > Metazoa > Arthropoda > Insecta > Lepidoptera > Lycaenidae > Celastrina > Celastrina argiolus. The sequence goes on from LR994584.1 coordinate 9,532,214, forward strand.
CAATAACAATTAATTATTAAACAGTATAATATAGCTTAGTCTAGTAACTGATTAACATAGAAATTACAAGGCCAAAAATCAGCTGGTTGAACAAGAAAAACTATCACGTATTATATCTATGGGGTCTCGTAGGTACTGGATATTGAACACTTATAATTATTATTATATAATGTTCAAGATTTCCCACGGGAGGCAGGGGATAAATAAAATTATACTTATTGATATTCCTTGTGATAAATGGACTTAATGTATTTTTATTAGTTAAGTAGTTTGGTAAACTAACCATAAACCAATAGGCACAACGCCTATTAAAAAACGTTCGTGCCGTGAGGTTACAAAGGGTTGAAACGGCTAAAACAATTAAAGCTCTACAAATGAAGTGAAACATGTATAGCTATTGACCTAGCAAACTCATTCGCTAAGTTAATTATATACAGGGTTAATTTTTCAAGTGGGCGTGGTAGGCGAAATCCGTAACTACTAATTGGGAATACCGAAAAATGCTTAAAGAAATTGTAATCATGATTTTGATATTGACTGCAACTGATAAATCAATTTCCTAAGTCAGAAATCGAACAGACTGATTTTGGATATTAGACACATTATATAGCATAACGCTCTACAGTTATATTATATACCATATATTTACATTATAGATCCCATCTTGGTAATCTTTAGTACCGACATAATATAGGTACATATATCTAATTCACGCTGACGTCGTAGTAAGCGCAGAAAAAACAAGGTTAAGGGCTGACGACCAACCCTTTAAAATTGTGTTACACTGAAGCCATACAAAAGCATTCAATGAGGACGCATCACCCTTTTATCGAACTCTTATTAGTAGGATACCTATTATACAATTTTCCGAAGGTCTAATCTCGTTATGAAGGTTATCGGCTAAAGTATGTAAATTTTTATAAACCTCTTTTTTACGGTATTCTCCTAAACAATCTCAAAATTAAATTTCTCACACCATTATTTTATGCCTTTGTTTACAAGTGCTTACATTGCAATAAGTAAATGTATGTTTTAAGTATTTTGTAAAGTTAAGTAGAAAACAAGGGAACTAGCCTGGCTGGCAAATAATAAAATAATTATTACCAACTTAAAGTGTGTAATGTTGGTAAAAAAATTAATGAATATTACATAATATGTAGGTAACATGTAATGTTATTTTCATAATACCTAAATACACTACGTAGAACTGATATGACATAACTAAAAATAATAATTACATAATAATTTTATTTTTGCTACAGACAGTTAAATTTTATTTTATGCCAATTAATTAAAATGTAAAATCAAACTACATGCTATTAAGCTAAGCTAAAATAGAACATGTAATAAATCAATATATAAGGTGAACAAATTATTATTTAAAAAAAATCAGGCCTTTTGAGCAATTATGACCGGCTTAAAGATTTTCTCATTACTAAATATAATAAGCATATTTTCGTAAGAGTATTCATATAGAAAAATCATAATAAATATAACATACAAAATAAAATACTTGTTAGGCTTACATCTGTTAATAGTTGTATGTTGGTAGTAATAAATAGTCAGTTCCTCTTTTTCCTTACTAATTAAGTTTATGTATACACTTCACGTGTATTTTGGAACACTGCCCCCTGTAAATAGAAAAATAAATAATAAATAAATAATTGTTGAAACCACGGTAAATTATATAGAAAACAAGTGGAGGTGCGAAGTAGGAGTGCTGTGCGTGTCACGACTGCGTTCTTACGCAAATTCATTTTAGATTCGTCAAATTTAACTACTAAGAATACAAAACGTCTATATTATTTTTCCTAAGCAATATATCAAAATAATGCCAAAGTAGGTACTCTATCCATTGGCGTGACAGCATATTTTCATATTTATGTCTCATAAAACTTGCTGGTTTTTTAATAAAATATTTATTTATCCAATCAAAAGAATTATTTGTGTCATGTATGTGTCGCTCCGGGTCAGGGGAAAGCCTAAGGGTGCACTCCCACGGCATACTTTTTGTGACCGACATTTTGTACGTGAAAAATAGAAAATACTAATTTCAATAGTGCAACGCATACATACGTCATACAATAAATCAGTCACAACATCAGTCATATTTGTATGGTGGAAAAATCTACGGCATAGTCGGTGGAAACATCGACAGACAAACGTAGGAGTCTTATTTTGGCGACGACTGTGTATTTTATAAAATTCGCTTGTTTACCGTAGCCGCAAATTAAAATTAACACTTATAACTAAATTAGTAAAATATTGTAAAAAAAATATACCCAGGGCCGATTTTTCAATCGTCAGATAACTTTTATCTAATGAATAAATATGTGACTTTGACAGATTTTGTATGGAACAAATGTCGAAGTCACATGTTTATTCGACAGATAAAAGTTATCTGACGATTGAAAAATCGGCCCTTAGTAGAATAAATATGAGAATAATAGATAAATGTTTTATGCAGAAATTTATTCATTGAAATATTATGGTGTATGTAATTACAATTCAACATTAATTTAATAATAATAATTAATACTTAACAATATGGTGTTTTAAAAATACACATAATATACTAACTCTTTGACTAGTATTTTCATAACATGGAAACTAGTTATATAGTCAGTGTTAAAAATATTTTTAACTACTTAGCCACAACAGAAATTACAAAATGTATAAATTTCAATTTAGGTATCTCGACTACATGCTTGTTTGTTATAAGTATACCATATTAAGTTAATTAATTTGCTAATTTCTTTGAGGCTAACAAAATATAGCAGATCTTTTTAGCTTGGTGTCAAAAGAAAAACTAGAGTCAGAAAACAAGTAGTTATTTGGACTATAATCAATATTTATTAAAAGAATTAAGACAACACCAAAATTTCGAACTACATAGTAATGTGTGTACAATGATTGAATTGGATATTATTGTTTTAAAGCTACACTTAATTTTGCCTTTTCATCAAAATTTTAAAGATGTTATAAAATTTTAAATAATATATTTGCCAATATGATCGCTATGTTGAACAACAGAACATAAATTCTAATTGAATTTGATAATGTCAAGATACAATTGGAAGTGCAATACTAAAAGTACCCAAATATTATCCTACAGATTTCATCAACCATACTTAAAAGGAACAACTGGTACAGGATGTCCAAAAGCGAGAGTTTAGTTACTTTGCTAACTTAAGCCAACTTAAAATTAAATTGCTATTGCTATATATAAAGAGAGCAACTATATGACTGAAAATTATAATGATGATACAGTTTAGTAATATACAGAATTAAAAGCTGTATTCTTTTAGTTCCCAGATAAATACATTATATTTTCTATGTACAGTCACAAGCTTGAAAATGTATATATGTGTGTACACAATAAAGTGTATTTTTGTGAATATGTAACATTAACAGATAGTTTAAGACATTTCAATCAATACAAATTTAATTCACCTTGCCTACCATCATCATCATCAGAGAACTCTTGGTGCATATGCATTCTGGGGCTCATGAGTCATGACTGTACCTACATGAATAAAATGGATTATTTCAATATTTATAATAGACAATAATTAATGATCTTCTATTAAGTAAAGAGGAAGGATTATTGAAATACACTATATTGTACAACTAGCCTACAAATTAAAAATATCAAATATCTTAAGATCTAAGCAATGTGATTAGATAATTTTGGTCAACTAAAATACATTATAATTATTATCGAGAAAATTTTTACTAATTTGCCAAAAAGCTTACAAACTCGTAATACAAATACAATTAAATATAGACCGTACATACTTTTACATAATATATTTCATACTAAATGTTTTCTTTATTAAAGATGCTAAGATAAATTTGAATGAAGACAAATGTTAATTTTATACACTATCAGATAATTTTGTGGGATCAAACATTTTTCCAGAACTTCAAACAGATAATCTGATAAACATTATATTATGAACACAGATATAAAACTAATGCTTCAAGACTATATATTCGAATTATCATTCTGGTATCTCCTCTTATCAATTCCTGAATCATTGTAAATATGGTTCGTTGTATTCAAGTTACTACAATTGAATCATTATATGACATAGTTCTAATAATAATAGTACATATTGTGTTTTAATATAAAGAACCTAATTAAATATGAATGCTAGCTTTTACTATTCAATTCCTTGAAGTATATTTTGTTCATGGTCTACTAAGGGCCGATTTTTCAATCGTCAGATAACTTTTATCTAAGGAATAAATATGTGGCTTTGGCAGATTTTGTATGGAACAAATGTCAAAGTCACATGTTTATTCAACAGATAAAAGTTATCTAATGATTGAAAAATCGGCCCTAAATGTAGCAACTAGCACATTTTATGTATGATTATTATTATAATAAGTGAATAAGATTTAATTTAAATTATTTCTGTTGATGCTTTATAAATAAAATATTGGAAATTTTGTGATAAGTAAAATCAAATGAACAAAAACACTTTTATATAAATACTGATACCTATCAGATAATTTACCTAGATTAGGTTGGTTGATAATACATGTAAATATATAATAAGTATACCATATTACAAGTTATTGATAAGAGTGAGACGTAAGTTATTCTTAAACCTAAAAGTTGACCATTGACTAGGCCGTTGTTTTTATAAAAACAAATTATTTTATATTATTCACATTGCATAATATATAACCACGAAACATATTAAAATCAAATTAGTGTTAATGGTTTTATACTAGAGCATGTTTCATTTAACTGTAAATTATTATTTTTCAATTTTTAACACTTAAATTTAAAACAGTAATGAAATTTTTCGTTAAAAAGTCAAGTTATTTTAATGACTATTTTTACGTCAAATAATCAAAAAGGGTCAATTTCAGATTTTAAAAAAGAAACGGTAAGTCACGTCCGGAAATTACTTTACATATTATTTGGTATGCATTCGGGACGGGAATAATCAGAATGAGATCCTATGATAGCTATGGAGAATAGAAAAAATACAATAAATTAGAATTTATAGTACTTAATCGAAGAATACTCTACTGAGTTATTACTATTAAAAGAGAAATTTACGAATGAAACCATTGGTGCGACTGGATGAATACCATGGCCTCACTCAAGCGTTTTTCTCGCCGCTTGCCTGAAGAAGTGAGGTTACCGAAAGCCCCAGTGGCGCGGCTCCGAGCGGAATTCATACTCATCATGTTAAAGTGAGATCCTGGAGATCCAAGAGGAAACGGCAATCTGTGAGGGCAACCGGAATACTACGTAATATCGTAGAAGTTCTCATTTCAGGACTGAGGCTGAAGAGACTTGTCGCCTTAGGTTTGAGAACTACAAGCATAGGCTTGAGGACAGTCTAGCATTGATAAGGTAGGCCTTGATACAAGAAGGATCAACACTGTCTCCATTTATTAAATTCTTGGTTTTTACCCGACTTCGGCGAAGCCAAAAGGAAGAGTAATGATTTTGGCAGTCTATGTATGTATGTTCCCTCGTAGCTACGAGTATAACTTAAAAAGTAAACTAACTAAAACTTAAAAAGTAAAATTTTCATTAATATCTATTACTTAAAAAAAAAGATTAAAAATCTAAAACCCGTCTTCACAAAAAATGATTTAATTTTCCAAACCCAAAATTTTTTGAAAATTTATATAGCCTATGTTACTCGCGGCATCGTTACCAATCGATTTTATATAAATATTTTTTTGTGAAGTTGGGTTTTAGATTTTTAATCTTTTTTTTATGTAATAGACATGAAAACCTAATAAACAGTTAATATGCATTAAGTAATAACTCCAATGGTGATGGTGTTGTAGCATTAAAATCATTAAACAAAAGTACTCTGCAGGCTACATTTGTAATAATATTTTTACGCTTTGATCAACAATACACTATATATTGTGTCAGCACAAAAATCCGTCTCAGCGAATATCATCTCACTTGAAAAGTATTATTTCATTTAGTTTGCTTGATACACTGCCAATTAAATCAAGCTGCCAATGTTACAATAACATGTGTCGACATGTTACAATGCTTGATTTATATACAATAATTGACACTTAACATCAAAAAATATATAAAGTAAAACACACATTGGTGTCGAAATTTATATTAAAAAAATATTGTAAGTGACATAATCAGCATTTTTATTAATCAACTCTGAAATGTTTTAAAACTTTGGTCTCAGTTCATAGTTAAACAAATGTAGCTCTATTATTTATTATATCAAAGTTTTTTCGGCATAACGGAACAGGAATGTGTTGTTTTTCTAGATTCTCTATTCTAAGAGATCTGTTGATTATACACATGACATAATGTAGTACACTGATATTGCAGGGTAAAACTATTCAATGGATAGTTGAATTAGATTTAACTCTTATATTTATTTATATAATATCAATGATACAGAGTTAATAGTAAATAATTAAATATGTTTAATGATTTTTTTTTATTATTATTATTTGTTATGTATAATATTCAATCTTATGAGGCTTTGAATTATACTTGAATAATACAATATATAAGATAGTGATAGAAGAACAATACAATATGTTACCTAATTTTTGTAATAATTTCAATGAACTTTGTTTTGCTCAGGGCCGATTTTTCCATCATCAGATAACTTTTATCTGTTGAATAAACATGTGACTTTGACATTTGATCCATACAAAATCTGCCAAAGTCACATATTTATTCCTTAGATAAAAGTTATCTGACGATTGAAAAATCGGCCCTCAGTGTACAAAATTAAACTTAACTAGGGTACTAGTACTAGTACTGCTAACTTAAATTAATTATATGCAGTATATGTTGCCAGTATGATTTCGCAAAAAAGTATGACTGCTTTCTGAGAAGGTACTAGGAAAGGTAGGGGTTTAAACTTGAAAAGTATGGTTTTGTTAAAACCTATAAAATACGATAGTCTACCCTTAGTAACCCTTTTATAGTTTATAATACTTTATTAGGTACGAAAAAGGTATGGTAGTGGTATGGTTGTGTGGCAAAAAGTATGGAAATTGTACATTATGGTATGTTCTGGCTACATTTAAAAATTCAAAAATGGAATTAAAATTGATGAAAACCAAGTACTCATGATACTATTTATGATTATTTTTTTACATGCTGTATTATTTAAATAAACTGCTTATAATCATAACCACATAATGTGCTGCTATGTATTTTTTCATATTTCATTTTCCCAACCACATGTATGATAGGCAAAAAGTATAATATTGATTAATAAAAACTAATCTGGAAGATTGCTATTAATAATGCATCCATTATTAATAGATCTATTTTTTTATAATACTAACAATTTTTATACATAATTTATGTCAAACGTATAAAAATTATCTTTCATTTTGAGGAAACTTTCTCTCTGAACTTTGTAAACATCTAACATATTGGAAATACATAATACTTTCCTGTGAACAACAATTGTCACATTTACTGATCAACTATAATATTATTATTGTTTCTTTAATAAACAGTATCAGTCATTTAAAAACATACAGTGAGCCTAGTGCGAGTATTGTCACTGCTCACGGTGAGGAACTAAGCAACAATTTGTTAGGCATCAAATTAATTACCATAGTTTGACACTAGGGGCGGTGTTTCAATGCCATACAAATTCTAGTTAACTAGGGCCTCAGTTCTTAAATCTAAGATAAGATTTCACCTAACTTTGTATCATTATCAATTCATAAGTAAACTGAAGATATAAATAAGACACATTGGTATTCTCTACCATATTCTATTACCTAGTGAAGATTATTAGCAGCTGATAAAAAAAATTAAAGCATTACTCAATATATGAAAGACTTAATGAATTGAATTATTTGATTGATTGGTACATATCTAAAGCATAAGTCTCTAGAATGTTAATGTGAAATTCCATAATTGACCCCACCTGTGTTGAGGCCAGTATTTTCAGAGACTCCCGGTGGGGCCGGCGCGGGCATGGCAATCGGCGCAGCTTGCTCCGCGGGTCTACCCTCGCTGCCGGGCTGGCTTGTCACCGGCTGCACGCCATCTGAGTCATCGCGCTCCAGAGTGTGATAGTCACCAGAATCTTCTGGTGGGCGCGGCTTACACTTGCCACAGCAGCAGTTACAGCAGCAGCATAGACAAAAACAGAAGTAGCAGCCAGTCAAAATACCGCATACGACAAAAAGCGTCTTGCACCATGTACTGGTAATGGCGAAGTAGGCGTTGACGTTCTCTTCACCAAATTGCTCAGCTATATACAGTCCGAGAGAGCCATAATTGTCATAGATATTTCTCTTCGTTGTGTCACTCAGAATACTATGGGCGCGGTTTATTTCTTTGAATTTTTCTGCAGCTTCAGGATTGTTTTGATTTTTATCAGGATGAAATTTTAGTGCCAGTTTTCGATAACTCTTTTTGACATCTTCCGCAGTAGCGGTTTTGGGCACTTCTAATAATCTATATAAACTGTCGCCTGCAGTCGATAATTTCCTCTTGTCCATCTTTAACGTTTCGCGTGTAATAGAAAATGACGAAAATCTAGTGAATTAATAATACTTTATCAGATTAGTTTTAAACAACGATTAAAATTTTATCGTTTTCCAAATTCGTGACACTTATTGCACTCAGCGCCATAGATTAGAGTAATTATTTTAATAGACTCAGCGCTACCATAGACTAATGACAGTAGGCAGTAGCATAGATCATTAAGGGCGTGTTCCTTTAGGCGCTCTTTTTACACTGAACGCTCAGATCATTCATAACGCACACAGTCGTTTCTTTAGCACAATGAAATTTTCGATACGTTTATAACAAACTTTACTGCTAGTGGAACGACTGACAGATGTCAAAATTTAACATTTCCTTTTTATCTCATATATTCTATTTCTATTTCAAATTAACAATAATAACTACATTATAGAAGAATCTATAATAAATTAGCTCGATCCATAACTTAAAAATAACAACGAGATCAGTGAAATCTAAGTAAACGTCAAAAACAAGATGGGATCATTCTGAGCGTTTTGAACAGTTTTTGACAGCTGACAGCTGCTTGTGGAACACGAGTAAGAACAGTTCAAAACGATCATAATGATTCTTTAAAGTGCTAAAGAAACGCGAATCTGAACGAAAAAAACGTTATTTTCGTTTACTATCAGCTACTGGAACACAGGGTTAATCGTAGATGAAAATTATAGAATAAACCCTGTGTTCCAGTCCCATAGATTAAACGAAAATCTCTTTTTTTTTCGTTCAGATTCGCGTTCCTTTAGCACCACTATGATAGTTTTAGTATATTTCCATGTTTTGAATTGTTTTCACGGCTGGCTAAATTTAGTCCCACGAACGAACAATCACGAACTAACTACGAACAAATGATTAAACGTAAAAAAAAATCAAAAATCGTTTTATGTGGGGCTAATTTTACTCAGCTCGTAAGAATTTCACGCGGGGCCATCTTTTAGAAGGATTGGAAAATTGTTCTTTTACTTTTCTTTTTAAATTTAAAATATACATGACAAATAAGACTTAAAAGTAAAATTATTAAAAGAAAGTGTACAAAGTTGTAACCTAGCATAGAGGCACCGGGTGTGCAATCATTAATAAACTAGTCTCGCTGTATCTTCATCTGAAATTTCTCTAATTTTTTAAAGCAGCAGAACTGAGCCTTGCTGCCAGTTTTACAATATGAGGACCCCCTGTAATTTACAGTCTAGTGTTATAACTAGGAATACAGTGGTGTCTACTAAGTTTAATACGCGAATAAGCCCGCTGGTCAGCTTATGGCGAGCATTTGGGGAGTAGCGACCCTATGTATCTGAGTACGTAGAGGAGGAGTACGATGATGCGGGCGACCCTCTGAGCGTCCAAGTGATCAGCGTATAAAGCGCAGCGATACCTCTCCTGCCTCAATACAACCCGCTCTGTAAATGCAACCATTTTAATGTGCCCATTTTAATGAGTTGGCGAATCACCACCGACTTTATGATACATGTAACTATGTTGTATCTGGCAGAGGCCATAGTCCTTCTTTATAGTCCTAGATAGTTAATACCCAGAATCATTTCTTTTGACCATTCCTTGCAACAGTCCTACACTAAGCCAAGGAGTGGGCGCACTCCCATACCCTTTCTCACAGTAAAAAAACAGTATGTTACGTCGGGGCCCCGTATGTTTGATACGGCAGTTAAGTACGGCAGCTCTTTATTTCCATAATCTTTGGCGGTAGCTACGCTCTGTCCCACACAAATGAAAAGAGAGATGGACCTGTAATGAACAGGTCCAAATCATCATCATCTCTCTTTTTTACTTAATCGTATTCGGGCAAAAACTGAACTATGAGATAAGATCTCGTTTTCCTTTTATTTTTCTATGATCCTATCTTTTTTCCTAAGTTTTTATGTGTATGCCACTAAAAAAACTTTAACAAAAACGATAAAGGGCCTGTTCCAGGAGACGCTCTGAACGTTCAGATCATTCATAACTCTGACATAAACAGCTGACAGTGCCTGTGAAAACAGTTCAAAACGATCCTACACAGTGCTAAAGAAACGCAAATCTGAACGAAAAAAACGTTATTTTCGTTTACTATTTTCTTTAGCACTGTTTAGGATCGTTTTGAACTGTTTTCACAGGCACTGTCAGCTGTCAATGTCAGCGTTATGAATGATCTGAACGTTCAGAGCGTCTCCTGGAACACAGGGCTAGTGTCACTTTCCTAATGTGTCAAAATTTGATTATAAACAATTTCAATTTTGAAACTAAGTACCTAGGTACCTACACATGAGTGTATTTTCAATTTCTTACTTTTTCTTTGTAGAGATTAGAGTTGATAATATTTCAGTATTAATTTAAAAAATAGCTCTTGGTTGAAAATAAATATCTATAATAATTCATATTTTAACTATTAAAAATAATTAAAGAAGGTTTAATATTTAAATAGTTAAAAAGACATATTATAATCTTAAATAACCTACATTAGCCGACTTGACGATGCGAGCTCGCGGTTTCTTTAGTTTATACCATAAGTTGCTTCATAAACATCCTGTTATAATGCAAGGTGTGCAAACTGGCTTGTTAATGGGTACGGGTGACTTAGTATCTCAAACTCTTATTGAAAAGAGAACAAGGGAAAAATATGATTTTAAAAGGACTGCACAGTTTTCATCAATTGGATTTTTTGCTTTGGTATGTATTGCTGTTTTTTCCCTACAAACCTAAAATTACAATTGTTTATATTCTACTATTAATTTACTATTAAATGAATTAGGTAGATCATAATCAAATACCGGTAAAGGTTTTTATCATTAACTTATTGTCTATTTGTGTTAATTGTAAATATATTTACATTAATTTACAAAAACAATTGAAGTGAGCTATTTAGAGAATATGTAGGATGATTCGCATATTCTGTAAATGTCTAGATAATTATAATTTGTTCGGCAGCACTTTAGAATACCAAATTCATTATGCATGTGTCAGGTCAGATGTAGAAATGTATGGAAATTGAAAAGATATTGTGCTTTCCATCAGATTAATCCTAATATTCACCTTGCAGACCACACCACAGCAACACTTGTGACATGTTGATGTGTAAGATACCCTTAAAGATGCATGTCCCACAACCATTTTTTGGGCACCTGGCCTTCAGCCTGATCTTGATATCCTTAAAGGATGTCAAATTGAGTAGTATATTCCTAGGCTTAGAATTTTATTTTTAATTATTTTGTGTTTGTTGTCTTAATCCCAAAAACTGTTTCAGGGACCAACACTCCGTGTATGGTATGGAGTCTTAAATAAATATGTAGGTTCAAGTGGTAAAACTGTTGCTCTAAAGAAAGTAATTTTCGATCAAGTTCTTTTTGCGCCCACATGTATATTTTTTATATTGTTTACAGTAGGTCTCATGCAAGGTAAAGATGTTGATATTATTAAAGCTGAAATGCAAAGTAACTATCCAGATGTTTTGATTGCAAATTACTATTTGTGGCCTTTTGTTCAATTGTTTAATTTTTATTTTATGCCTTTACAATATCAAGTGCTCTTAGTGCAAACTGTTGCATTGTTTTGGAATACATATTTGTCATGGAAAACAAATAGAGAAATTTAAAATTTCTAAATAGCAATAGTAAAGGAATTTTTGTGATAGTTGAGATAATTATTGAAATATGAACATAAAAGAGCTGAACTATTCTCAAAACTAAAACGAAATAAAATTAATAAAAATTTAAGTACTGATTATAATAGTTACATTTGTGTTAGGTTAGTATTACTCTGATGTTAGTTACTGCAGTACATTTTGTAATTATTTGTATTGAACATTTAATAAAAGTTTTTTAAGGATTTATTTGCTGTAATTTTTTTTTAATATAATCCCCATAGGTAACGTTTTAGTAATTATGAAAATAGGATCGTAAAATATAATTAATTTTAATGCCACTGGTGGCTAATTATATTAATAAGGTGGTTAATTTTAAATTATTTTGTGGTAGCGAAAAGGAAAATATAATAAATTATAAAGATAATAATTTATATCGTGCGATCGAAATAATACAGGCCGCCTCAGGCCGTCTGCGAGTGACAGGAAACATATTATTATACTCTATGCGGGAAACCGTCGCGGCCACCCGCGGCGTGCAGGCGGGCACACGGCGCCGGCGCGAGCACCCGGGGCGGATAGCCGCGCTGGTTTCAGAAAACTGCTGATAGATGGCATCATAGATAATACAGTATATATATATATGATGGCATTAAACCTAAGTAATATGTCAAGTCCTGTGTAAAATGTCAATTTCCGCGTGTGCGTCACAACTGCTCCGCCACGGTAGAAATATGATGAAAATGTTCGCCCAAAATTTAGGCGAAATTTGACAAAATCGAAGGGTCGAAACCAAAAATTTGTCGAAGTAGAGACAAAGAAGTTATAAGGGTTTTAAGTTGGCCGCGCCAACGTAACGTCCACGATGGCGCGGCCATGGAAATCTCAGGAACTACGTGGGTTAGAGATCTAATTCTTTTTCTAGTATGAAGATTGAATTTGGCGAAAATTGTCGAAAAAGAAATTATAAACTAGAAATCGATATTTTAAGAGATATTTACCTCAGAAGCCGTGGCGGCGCAGACGTGCACTTCGTGTTTCTTTAATGTTGATTATTTATTTATATCATAAGACTTAGTATAAAAAACTGATACAGGAAGTAAGGGCTTAATTTGTCGAAACTAATGAAAGCAATAAATACGACGAAATGTTATTTAAACAGACAAATCGGACCGGAACAAAAAATTACATGGCCGCGCCAACGTAACGCTTCTTTGTACGCTGATATCTCATTACCTGTAATTGCTAGGATTTCGGTTTTTATATCCATTTATTCGGCACATTAACCTGATTAGAATGGCATATCGTTTTACCCTCAGAATGGTTTTCAACGCGTGTAATCTCCAAAAATGTGCTCTCTCATACAATGTTTGAGTAGGGTAACCATAACTTCGATTTTTATTTGAGAATACTTTTTACTCTACTAGACGAAAATGTGTCTATTTCCTAAATAATGCCAACAAATGGAATTATTACTATTAAATATTTCACACTTAAACGTAAGTATGTAGTTAGTACCTATGCCCGTAAGCGGTCAGTTGTAGATACTCGTATGATGATAATATTATGTTAGGTAAGTATACTGTACCTAGGCAGGCTACTTAATATTATGCGTTTCTTGCCCTTGATCCGTTTTTGCGACGACGGGTTATAATTCTTTTATACACACATCTATATTTTTTGTCTGTATTTCTGTCTGTATGTGCACGCATGGATCAAAAACCACGTAAGAGATTTTAACCAAACTTGGTTCGATTGTAGACCATATTCCTAGGCAGGTTATAGGATATATAACATAACGATACGATACATAGGAGCCGAGCAGTGACGACAACTTTGAAGCAAGTCGATGAATTTCGCGCGCGAACTGCGGACGAACGGTTCGGGTGGGGCGCGCGGGGGCATCGCTTACAGTACTATTTACATATTATAGTGACGCGAAGCTACAAAACGTGGCACTAAAGTAGATTAGAACATTAAATAAGTAACTAACATGATTTTATTAAAAAGACAAGTGTCAATAATATTAAAACGTGTTGCGTATAGATGTCGCTATTAAGCATTTCATACACGTAACAATTGCTGTTTAAACCATACAGTTTATATTAATGTCTTAAGAAATAATGTTAAAATGATAAAAGTACGCACCAAATTTTATTCAAACGGTTTCGCCTTCGTTCAACAATATAGTGTACTTATTTGAATATCGAAGGGTTTCGCACCAAAACGCAACGAACGTAGGAATATTAAGTTATTACAACATTACCTACACCACTACACCTATAATAGGTACTGTACCCGTAATGTTATTTGGTAAAGTTTTTGCCACAATCATAATTCCACGCGGGCGAAGCTGCGGGTAAAAGCTATACATAAAATAATAAATCTGTAGAGGAGTCGTGTCTACATTGAAGATATTTGAAAAAAAAAAATTAAAGGAGAAAAAATATATATTAATTCTGACCGAATTTTTGTATGACGTGAGGGTTGCAGCTTTATTTCTTACCTACGAAAAGTCGGTCACCTACTTTTTTGTAGGTCCGATAATCGGGCCGATTTTTCCTCCATATTATTTTTGACCGAATTTTTGTATACGTGAGCGTTGCAGTCATATTTCTTACCTACAAAAAGTCGGCCACCGACTTTTTCTGTAGGTCCGATAATCGGGCAGATTTTTCCTCCATATTATGTATCTGAATTTAAGTATGACGTATGCGTTATAGTTTATTTTTCACCGATAAAAAGTTGGCCGACTTTTTGTCTCCCACCATTTCTCTGTCGTTAGTAGCGATGCTGTCGAGCGCGACTACAGTCACCGTGGGCCAAGCTGATGATGATGAAACGCTAATATTTTGTATTCATTTCTAAAACTCAACGCCAGCATGGCGGCGTGCATTTTCCAATTATTTTTCAATTGGTGTTATTCCAATTGTATTTGCGTATGCAAAATGCTCCAACTATTCGCTGTTAGATATCAAATGTTACTTTTAAGGTCGAAAAATAGGTATCGGTTAAAAATGAAATATTTAAATGTTTGGACAGTGCGCTTAAAAAATATAACCATCATTCTGGTGCTTCGGGTAAAAAATTACCCGAAGCACCAGAATGATGGTTATATTTTTTTAAAGTATGGTTGTATGTGTTATTATATTAATATAACTAGCTGACCCGTTCCCACTTCGTTGAGCATACAAACCGTTTAAACCTTCCCTGGACTTCCACGAATATTTCAATACTAAAAATAATCGAATCGGTTCAGCCATTTTCGAGTTAAAACGCGAGACTAACGAAGAGCAATTCATTTTTATGTATAATATAAATATAATAATAATAATATATGTGGACGCTTCAAACCACGTCAATCTAGCCTCGTGTCAAGTATTCGAAGAACTTGTGTTGCAGGTACCAGACAACGGAAATATATTCTTCTTCTTCTTCAAAATGGCCTCCCTTAAGATATATTCAATAATTTAATACTATAAACATATTTATGATTTTTAGTATATTAATACACATCCATGACCCAGGAACACAGAACACTTTTTGTTCCTTCGGCGGGATTCGAACCTGCGACCCGCTCGAGCACCAACGCGCTCAACCACCGCTACGGAGATCGTCGAATTATTGTTTGTCATGCTCTGGAGCCTACGCTTTCAAGTGCAACTCTATGTGACACCTGCCACTTGTCTAATGATGATCACAGCAAGGGTGAAGCTGATGACAGCTCACCCTGTCAGCGGTCTACCTCTTATAAGTTTTTTGTGGTGGTACCCACAAAATGTGGTCCTCATGTGTATAGACCTCATGTACCTGTTGTGTATAGACCTCATGTACCTGTACGCATTACAATATGTTTTATAATATCGCCTCCGTGGTCGTGGGTTCGATTCTCGCGTTGGAAAAAAAAATTGTTTTCAAGTTTGGTTAGGACAATGCAGACTGATCGGATTGTCTGACAAGATGATCCAGGCATATAACAAGTCGGTCCTGCGCCTGTTCTCTCGCCAGTCGTGTCGGTTTACCGTCCCACTGGGTTATGAGAGTAAAAGGAAGAGAGAGTGTTTCCGTGGAAACGGAGATTTCGAGCATAGTCAATTCGGGCACCGCAAGCTCCTCTAGGCCCTGCTACGCGTCAGTGGAAACGCAACCTTTCATTTTATTACGGAACACTAAAGCAACATCACGATAAGCTATACAGGGTGTAAAAAGAGCAGTCACTATAACTTTGGGATATGATTTTTCTTTTCTTTCTTATTCTAGAAATGAAGTTCTTTCATTATTTATTTTTTGAAAAAAAAATTTTTTGAAATATGAACGTAGAAATATTTTTGCAAATTTGTAGATGTATCCATTTTCGTGCACGTGACTTGCGCCATTGCTTTGCAGTCATGCTGATGTTCTTTGCACTATTTGATGCTGAATAGTTGTTTGAATATTCAACATATAGTTACGTCTATTGGGGTTAATCCTATGTCTTATTATGGCATGTCTGAGCCATTATTTGAAACTATTATTATATTACTTTATCGGCCTCCGAGAGACCATGTATAAAGAAGCATTACTATATATTAGTTAAGTATATAAATACCCCAACGACAGTGTTCATAAACTTCTAATAAAATCACTTTTACACGCGTACGAAGTCGCGGGCATAGCTAGTACTTTTATAAACATCATGGAAACAGAAATATATGAAATAAAATCTAGATCTAAAAAGGCTGAAACAAGAATGTAAATATTAGACAGATGACTAATATTTACATTCTTGTTTCAGCCTTTTTAGATTAAATTTAAAATGCATAAGTACAAAAATAGTCAAAGTCGGACTCGCTAATAAAATCTAAGCGTCACTTCACACCGAAATACGGTAAAAAAGTGCCTTCTTGAAAAAGCATATTATTCATCTGCCGTTGCAATAATATTAATTCCAATAGCGGGTCTTAACCACGGCCACGGGTCTCTATGAAAACCGGCGTAACGCTTGCTTTGCTGAGGAAATGAGGACTCTTGTCGTAGATAAGTAGGTATGTACTTAATTTCAAGGGCAAGAAACCCATAATATTAAGTAGCCTGCCTAGGTACAGTATACTTACCTAACATAATATTATCATCATACGAGTATCTACAACTGACCGCTTACGGGCATAGGTACTAACTACATACTTACGTTTAAGTGTGAAATATTTAATAGTAATAATTCCATTTGTTGGCATTATTTAGGAAATAGACACATTTTTGTCTAGTAGAGTAAAAAGTATTCTCAAATAAAAATCGAAGTTATGGTTACCCTACTCAAACATTGTATGAGAGAGCACATTTTTGGAGATTACACGCGTTGAAAACCATTCTGAGGGTAAAACGATATGCCATTCTAATCAGGTTAATGTGCCGAATAAATGGATATAAAAACCGAAATCCTAGCAATTACAGGTAATGAGATATCAGCGTACAAAGAAGCGTTACGTTGGCGCGGCCATGTAATTTTTTGTTCCGGTCCGATTTGTCTGTTTAAATAACATTTCGTCGTATTTATTGCTTTCATTAGTTTCGACAAATTAAGCCCTTACTTCCTGTATCAGTTTTTTATACTAAGTCTTATGATATAAATAAATAATCAACATTAAAGAAACACGAAGTGCACGTCTGCGCCGCCACGGCTTCTGAGGTAAATATCTCTTAAAATATCGATTTCTAGTTTATAATTTCTTTTTCGACAATTTTCGCCAAATTCAATCTTCATACTAGAAAAAGAATTAGATCTCTAACCCACGTAGTTCCTGAGATTTCCACTCCGGCGACCGGAGTTACGTAATCAGGGCCCAGGGCCCTGATTACCTACGTAACTTCGGTCGCATTCCCATCTCTCGAAATCAGCTGTCATTGCGACGTTACATCTTTTTAAAACACGATTTAAAAAGTTAATATGTCATAATTTTGACGTTTTAACTTTTTAAATCGTGTTTTAAAAAGTTTAAACGTCGCAATGACAGCTGATCTCGAGAGACGGGAAAGCGACCGAAGTTAGGTAATCAGGCCGCTGTTCCAGGAGACGCTCTGAACGTTCAGATCATTCATAACGCTGACATTGACAGCTGACAGTGCCTGTGAAAACAGTTCAAAACGATCCTACACAGTGCTAAAGAAACGCAAATCTGAACGAAAAAAACGTTATTTTCCTTTTACCTATTTTCTTTAGCACTGTTTAGGATCGTTTTGAACTGTTTTCACAGGCACTGTCAGCTGTCAATGTCAGCGTTATGAATGATCTGAACGTTCAGAGCGTCTCCTGGAACAGGGCCCTGATTACCTACGTAACTTCGGTCGCATTCCCATCTCTCGAAATCAGCTGTCATTGCGACGTTTAAACTTTTTAAAACACGATTTAAAAAGTTAAAACGCCAAAATTATGACATTTCAACCTTTTTAAATCGTGTTTTAAAAAGATGTAACGTCACAATGGCAGTTGATCTCGAGAGACGGGAAAGCGACCGGAGTTAGGTAGGTAGGCCCTAGTACGCTCAGATTAATAACTAAAGCATAGATACCGGGTAAAAAGCAAGAGCAGAGACATATTTCTGTTCTTGTCTCACTATACGACACATGCTAATGGGAAGGAAAGAGAAGTCTAGCTGTCCGTTACTTTATTTTTTTAGGCTTGTCACCACTTTGGGCAATCACCTCTGTACGAAATTGCTCACAAGTTGCATGTCAGCTAGTTTGAGCTAATTTGATGTCTTTATTCGAGGGACGTCCATAGTCGACATCACATGTCGATAAAAATGAAAATAAAGAAGAAGATATAATGTTTATTGTTTATACTATCTACCACCCAGTATAAATTACTTTCCTCTTAATCTCCGTCTATGTTTATTATGCTTAAGCGATTTTAGTTTGCCCCAAAAAATATTCAAGATTTCTTCTTGAGGAAGTTTTTTAATATTATGAATAGGATACATTGCTTCCGCGTGAGTTTTTAATGATTTAAAAAACCTAAGTCAATAAGCATCTAATCTAAGAAGTATTAGCATCATATATTCTTAGATATTATACTCGTACCTCGGTACTACTATTGCTAAAATATAAAGATTGTAACATTGTGATGCCGTTCAATATTCTGGAGGAATCTAATCTACTAAAACACTATTTAACTATATAAGAAACTAGAAAAACAACAGTATATTTAACGTTTGTAATGGACGTAATGCTATCTATTCAAAACAACGTTACGTGTAAAAACAATTTGACAAAATTAAGAATGTTGAGATAGAGGATATGAATAAAAAGTAAAGTCATATATACTTACACCATAATCAAAAGTCAGGAAGAGATTGCTGTAAGCAGTAACACCGCCTTTATGTACAATTCCTCTTATTGCACTTATCTACTATACAATTGATTGTATTTTATGTTCAAAAAAAGATTTTTTATTCCTTTCTATTTCCAAAATACTATTTTAATAAAACTATTAGATAAAAAGTATTATATTATCATCCAAGTCATTCTTATCATCCCATTTTATTGTACTGCTGGTGTATGGAAATCGTATAGTGCAAGTAATATTTAATGGTGTAACAACACAGACACACACAGACATTTGACATTTCTAGCATTTGGATTGGGATAAATAAAAAATGTATTCAAAAATATATTTATTATATTAAATTAACAATGGTAAACAACGCTTACAAACATACAAAAAACTGCACCAAAAATACAAAAAAGCTCTCTCAGTCTATCAACGCAGCATGCACTCCAGTTACGTAGGAGAGCCATGAATTTGACGATACAAATGGACCGACAGGGCCGGATTCATACCTCGGCTTCACAGGAAACCCGTGTGCATCAACATCAAGGTGATACAATATTCTCGTTTGCAATAAAATAATTGGGGTAAATGTTTAGAGCAAACATGACTCTATGTAGCTTCTGGTTTTCCTATGAACTTGAATCATTTTATTTTTGGAACATGATTTTGTAAAAAACCTGTAAATACCAAATAGCAGATTAATTATATTTAACTTGGTATGGTAACATGGTATGGTTAAAAATAATAAAAGTTAAAAGTACCGAATATATCTATTCAAACATAAAGTGATTATTTCGAACGGTTATCGATATAGAAATGTACATCACTATGAGAAACTTAACCACTTTGTTATGTAAACAAATATTTTTTTATATAATGCAAACACCGCATACTAGTAGAAACTATAATAATATACACATATATCTATTAAAATAAATTAGTTCTAGCCTATTTGGATAAATTTACTAAGCCTATAACATTTAAAACATACTTATGAAAAGATATTGTTCAGATCATTCATAACGCTGACATTGACAGCTGACAGTGCCTGTGAAAACAGTTCAAAACGATCCTACACAGTGCTAAAGAAACGCAAATCTGAACGAAAAAAACGTTATTTTCCTATTACCTATTTTCTTTAGCACTGTTTAGGATCGTTTTGAACTGTTTTCACAGGCACTGTCAGCTGTCAATAACAAATTACTGAAATTACTCTAATCTATAATCACAGATTAAGAATTAGTTACTACGTAACAGATACGACAGTGATATTTTACCGAGTTTCCAGTTGTTACGTTTTGGCAGCACTGTCGCATCTGTCATTTTGACCGCACACCACAGGCCATATCACATCACAGACTACAAACAAACATTGTATAAGTGGTTGAATAATCGAGTCCAGCTATCGATACTTTAGTAAGGTATCGATTTTTTTTGTAGGTAGGTTTTTGTAGTTCTAGTAATTTATTTTTATTAAGTAATACAAAATAAAAACAGGTTACATTTATCATTTATTTATTGATTTTTTTTCTAAATTTCTAATAAGCCCTGATTGACATAGCAAGAATATTAATATTTAACAGAATATTTTTTTTAATAATATTTTAATAATTATCTAAAACTCTCTAATGTCGTAATCCAACCATCTAGTGATGGTAACACACAAGTCCAGGTTTTCCTGTTTCTAAGGCCACTTGCCTTACTTGAAGTGTGCTCTTATTTCAATTGTTTTCATTTCTTTGACGACACAAAAGATGATCAGTCACTTCTGTAAATAAATAACACAATATTTAAGATGAAAAAACAGTACATAAGTTGGCCGGTCACTTAGTCCGGCCAACAACAACAACAAAACAAGGAGGGTTTCTAGTAAAAACTTTAGTTAATTGGCAAAAATAGATTAACTAGTTTTGTTCTTCAGCACTATAAGTTGATACCCTAAATAAAACTGCATTATTATTCTGCTATCAAATATGCTTAAACTGCCATAACACTTCTTTAACATTTATGAAAAGACCATCTTTTCATAAATGTCAAACAAGTGTTACATACATTTTTTGTTGTTTCAATGAAGTTATCGAAACCACAACCTCCAATTCCTGAGCCAAGTTCCAAACCACTAAACCTTGGTATTTCACAAAAATAAAACAATTTCAGTATCTTTTGATATGTTAAAATATCATATAGAATGAGTGTTAATATGCCATAGTACTTAATACATACCCACTCTTCAAATGACCAACATTTCATCAGAAGCATTTACATCCTCATTGGAGTATACCTAGGGGTATTTCTGTCTGAAACAAATGAGTACATTTAAGATTAATATTGTTATACAAAAGCAAAAAACATTGGCAAACTTAATGAGTCAAAGATTAAGTATAATTATATTATACTGTTCATACTTTATATTACACTAGCTCTAACTATAACGTGTTAAAAGTAAAACTCACCTGATTCACAGGACGATAGAGGCATGCCGTGCTCTGTATTTTATCATCCGTAAGGAGAAATGGATTAGAATGTTTAAATATCTTGGCCTTCTTCGTCAAATTGATATTTATGAAAGTGTTTTTCAGTAACAAGTTTTCGAAGTTGCTCTTTAGAGAGACCGATGGGTAGTTGGCACCAGGAAGGACAGCGACAGGTTTCTAAAATTAATGTTCTTTGGGAAAGAAAAATGCCGTTTCATGAACTAATAGTTGCGTTGCAACCGCCGACACAAGACTTAAATAGTCCCTTAAAACGAAAAACTAACAACATTTACACTAAATTAATTAACACACTATAAAATATTGATATAATGTATCAATAATATGCGGAGTAATTGAATATTTTGTATCAAATCAAGCAAGAAACGAGGATAAACAAAACACTAACAAACTACACGCCGCGGCCATATTTGAGTTTTGACGGTTTTGACCCTATAATAAAATAATTACTCTAATCTATGGTTTTGACAACATAGATTATTAGCATAGATCATTAGACACATATATAAACAAATAGACCATAGACGTGTGTGACGTCACAAAACGACGCCATTTTGCTTTCGATCGCAGCGCCAAAACGTAACAAATGGAACTACACTGTCAGCCCCCTGTCTATGATGTCATTGAATTTTTGCCGGCCGCGGGCTGTCATTTTTTTTGTCGTCGCCTAATCACTATATTATCAATTCCACGATCTTTTTTATATTTATTTCGTGCTTTTAACGTCCAATTACTGAAGGTTAAGATCAAGGTACTGTTTTATGAACACCGAAATAATTTGTTCTCCTACTACTAATTTCCTGAGATATATTACTAGTTTTGCGAAACAAATATTATACCACGGCTTTATATTCAGCCACATATTACACAATTTGGATACTTATTTTATTTGACAATAAGTTTTATCATAAAATTGGCATAAAATCTAAGACTTGTACAGTAAAGTTAACGAAAATATGCATACCCTAACCTCTTACACCTACATTATTTCTGCAGCTTGCTATTACTGGCTTACCCATAAAATTCTTATGCATTATGTACTACAATCTAGATGTTTAAAATTACATAATATTATTCTCTAAGTTTTTGTTAAGTATATTTTATAAAGCTAGACATACGCCCGGTTTCTGAAAGGCTGATCAAATTAATATTTGATCAAATAGCAGCTAATCTGAGCTCTCATTGGTGAAAACAGTGACTGTGAAGTGATGTTCACCTAACAGCGTTCAGATTAGCTGATTTGATCAATTTGATCAACCTTTCAGAAACCGGGCGATAATATAATTTATAAACCTATTTTTATTCTTTCACAAGGCAAGCAGTGATTTTTACATAATATAATCTGACAAATAAATAATATAATATAAAATATATATAGAAATACATAATATAACTGAGTCTGACCTTTAGGGTCAACAGACCCTAAAGGTCAGACTCAGTTTAAGTTGTGCTTACATAAAGTAAAAAAAACTGACATTACTTTTACAAACTAATTCCATTTTGCATTAATGTGCATGTATATTTATTCTTTAATTTCAGCAACTAAATATGGAAAACTTGGTACTTGTGTCATCGATCAAGAGTTTTGGTGGCTTTCAGAAAGTGTACAGCCATGAGAGCTCTGAGCTTCAATGTAAAATGAATTTCTCCATTTATTTACCTCCACAAGCTGAAGGTGGTGATGTAAAGCTTCCAGTCATTTTCTACCTGTCCGGTCTCACTTGTAATGAGCAAAACTTTATTGGAAAATCAGGATTCCAAAGGTTAATCACTAATATTACACTAAGAATATTTACCATCTTTTTAATATAAATACATACTATATTATGCAATACAATTTTTTCTCCATGTGATATATATGTTGCAGTCAAAACTCTTGACCAGTTGAAAATACTTTTAACAAATTCAGTTAAAACTTTGTTTGAAGTTTGAATGATTTTGCTAAAAGTACTTTAACTGTTAAGAGTTTTGGCAGCAACATTTACATGAGAAAATTCGCTTGTATGTCCAAAACAAGTGTTTTCGACATACATTACATATACATAGGAGCCATTGACTTGATAGACAAGGACAAAACATTGTATAGCTTATCCTGTATATAAAAAAAATTGTAAGGGGTTATTATATAATTAGTAATTACTGATCACTTAACATTTGTTATCAGATTTTCCATGTGTCCAGTGTTGACCTATGGTAGGCTATGGGTCGGTTTGATAAAGATTAATCAAGATAATGGGACATTGTAAATTTAACTCAATGTTTTAATCAGAAATTTAGTAAATGAAAAGGCTTGAATATGAATGTCTTATTTTATTTTTTGGTAAAATATCTGAATAGAATTGGATTTTAGAAAATTGGTATTATATTTTTGGGAAGTAAAATACACAAAAATTAAAATTATAATTTCTATAAAATGCTTCATACTTGAAATATTAATCATAATTAAATAAATAAATAAATAAGCTAATTTAATCATTAAAAAAAATAAGCTAATCCTTAATTTTTTACTTTCCAGAAATTGTTTAATATCAGTGTAGTAATAAACGGTGTTTTTTTCTAATATCTTGACTCAATAATTTATTTCTTCCAGAGTTTAGAATTTTTTGTTATAAGTACATTATTTATAAATTAATCTTTTGAATTTTTAAATCAGACTGAATCAGTGTAAACAATTTCTAGAGTTGCAGCTGAACATGGCATAATTGTGGTTGGTCCAGACACTTCCCCTAGAGGTGTGAAAATCCCTGGTGATGATGAATCATGGGACTTTGGAGTTGCAGCTGGCTTTTACTTGGATGCCACTAATGAGCCATGGTCCAAAAACTATAGAATGGGCAGTTATGTCAACAAAGAGTTATATGACTTAATTCTAAGTGCCTTCAATAATATTGTTGACCCTGATAAAATTGGAATCATGGGGCACAGGTAAAAATAAGATTCAGAAATACTTAGTAAAAAATGTAACTTTAAAATGCCATATAAATTTTAGGGTTAAAATATACTTTTTATTTTTAGCATGGGTGGTCATGGAGCTCTTGTATCTACTTTAAGAAATCCTGGTTTATATAAATCTGTTAGTGCTTTTGCACCAATCTGTAACCCAACTTCTTGTCCTTGGGGTGTCAAGGCATTTACTGGTTACCTTGGCAATGATAAGACACAGTGGGCTGAGTGGGATGCCACTGAACTTGTGAAGGGATATGATGGACCTCCACTAACTCTATTTATTGATCAGGTATTTATTTGTCTGCCAACACTGTAATTGAGTTTAATTATAACCCTTTCTAATAAAGACTTAAGTCTTTTTTTGACAAGAAATCTTAATAAGTAAAAGAAATCTTTGCTATCATATAAAATGGCATTTCCAATGAAAATCAATACTTACCAAGTGTTCGTATTTCAGGGTTCGGAAGATAAGTTTTACATAGAGAAACAACTGCTACCTGAAAATCTAGTTGAGGCTTGTCGATCAGTTGGAGTGCCAATTATTTTAAACTTACGCGACGGTTACGATCATTCTTACTACTACATTTCCACCTACATCAAAGAACACTTCGATTTCCACGCCAAGATACTTAAAGCTTAAATGTTGTTAAAATTTGTATGTTTATTTCTTTCCTCAGAGCATTACAACTCAGGTTTCGTTAAAGCTATGACATGCTTTTAAAAATGTTATTTTTTTATAATTGTAAAAACTTTTATTGTTATAGTTGAATAAGTTAATTATTTTTGTACAAAATGAAATACATAATATTGTTTTTATTTTATGGTTTTTATTGAAGAATAAAATTTTCAACAGATTCAAGTTATAATAAAGCATTTTTCAACACAAGTAACAAAAATAGTAGTTTGTAAAATTTGTCTGACAAAAATAAAAAATTACTATCGTCATTTCGAATCTTTTCTCATGTGATGATAATACTGCAAGAATTTGTCTCTGTTGCCCCAAATATGAAGACCACCCCAATAACACCAAGCACTGGAAACAAAGAGAAAAAATGTTTATGAAAGTTACTTGAAGGTAGAAACATAATAATTAATGTACTATAACACATCACAAATCTATATGCTGTTCTAAGGCCCTTTATTTGAAATACCAGTACCACTTAGTCAGTTGGTTATATCAGTAATAATACTTTTATGCCATATTCTTATTTTTTTTAATAAATAGTAGCTTTTTGATTGATATTTTTAAAATAAAAATCTTTATTTGTATGGCAATAAATAAATGTAAATTTGCCTAATAACGTATGAAGAAACTTTGATTCATATTCGTGATGAAAATTACTAGACGTATCCTCTCCCATGATCTAAAGTCTAAGCCCTCTGGGAACTCTTGTTGCAATTCATTTGACGACCTCCATAGCGCAGTGGTGGAGCGCGTTGGGTGCTCGAACGTGAGGTCGCGGGTTCGAATCCCGCCGAGGGAACAAAAAGTTTTCAATGTTCCTGGGTCATGGATGTGTACTTAGCACAGCACTAGCATATACTTAGCACAGGGCCAGATTGACGTGGTGTGAAGCGTCCATAGATATTATTATTATTATAATTCATTGTCAAGACATACACAATATTTTATAGACATCTAACAGACTTTGTAGTGACCTCTAGGAAGTGCCTAGTTTTTATTAATAGGTACTGTGTTTTCACCAACAGTTAACAAATGGTGACTTAAAACTAAAAAAGTCAGTTAAAATATCTTACATTCCAAATAGAGCCCCTCCTAGATGAGCAGCATGGTCAAACAGCTTCCAACCTAACATTATTCCTGCCAAGTCAAGGCCCATTATAAACTTGATTGCCTGAAATAAAAAGTTGACTATAATAGGCCACATCAAAAATCTGATAATAAAAAGATAAAATCAAGATTTAACAAGTTATACGTATAACAACATGCTGTTGAAATTGTTATACAATACATAATTATATTACAATTATTTAAAACATATTATGTCATACTGGTTTATAATGTTTATACAATAAAATACTTACTGTACCTGCAGCAAAGGAGTACATTGGTAAAAATAGTATGCTTAGTTTAGTGTCAGGATATGCCACACACACATAGGACAATACTGACATTATTGCACCAGACTGAAACATGAATACAATCCGCATTAAAATAAAACTTACCTGAAACCTAAAATTTGTAAAGAAAACATAAAACAGGAAAAAATTATGGTTTGTTATATTAAAGATCTTATTATTATAGAATAGTCAGATAGAGTGTACCGAACGTATGAGTGACACCAAACAAGTAAAGCAAATACGAATTAAAAAGTTAATCCAATTATAGAAGGGAGAAAGGGGTATGTAAAGTAGTGTGAGTAATTTGCCAGCGCGCCTTCTCACGGGTTAAAACAAAACATTTAAAAGACTAATTGTCCATTGTTCACTTTAAATGTTTTCGCTTTTATTATCGATACTATGCATCATAACTAGATCTTAGGTAAAATATTCAATTACCACTGAGAAAGCCTAAAATATGCAAATGCATATAATCCGGTCTCTAGTAATTATCATGGGTGCATTCTATATATCTATTGTATAACCTGAGTTAAAAGCAAATGAGGTCAACTTACTGCTCCTAGGCTAAGTCCAGGCTGGCTGAGCATTACTTTATAGAGGAAGCTTGCAAAACTGCTTATAACACCTCCACTCAAGTACAAGGCAACAAATTGTTCTTTTCCCAAAGAAGCCACAACCGCTTAAAAATTAAACAGAAAAAGATGGTTAAATTATATTCATCCAGTATGCAGTAAAACATAGCTTTAATCATACAAATGCTCAGTAATATTCTTAAACAGTATTTATGTTATATTATACCTGAGAAATGGAATACATTCCAAAACAAAATTTAATAAGTTTTGAACAAGATTTTCAGAAATTTATCAATAAAAAATTGAACACACCTGGCATGAAAGTAAATAACACATACATATTAGCTGCTAAATGCAATATAGAATAGTGGCTAAATGTAGAAAACACCATTGGCAAGCACTGTGCTCCTGAAATAAAAATAAGGTCTATACAATATATAGAATTTTGTTACATTAATAATATCAAAGGACAGACAAATGGACAGAGCCAAGTTATTACCACAGGAACCTAAGAAGGCAAATGTTTATTAGATAATCATAAACTTACGGCCTGATGGATTTGAGCAGAAGTACTTTAACATTGTTGGTGTGAATGCTCTAACTCGCCATGCCCCAAACACAAGGATGTTAGCTGCTAGTATAGGGTAAAAAACTTTTTCACTTTCTCTTAAAGAGTTCCACCATTTTCTTATTGGTCCTGGTTCAGTTTTCTGTACAAATTCACATACATGATATTAAAAGACTGATTATGGTAAATACAAATATAATGTTATTAATAAGAGGTACAGCTTGGCAAAAAGTCCTGGTGGCATTGACATGTGAAACTAAAAACTCTTTTAACAATTTCATCTTTTATATATTATGGATTGGCACTATATAATATTTTATACTATGTATTTATTATATTTAAGTAAACATTCTTTTAAAATATAAAATTAACATAATCAGGATAAAACCTTAATTAAGTGAAAAATATTTAGTTCCATCTGTCACATGGTCATGAATTTTTTGCCAAGCTGTAGTTTGATGTAACAGTAAAGGAGCTCTTATTTGTAACTAAAATTATAACATTTTACATAATATTGAATTCTAATTACAAATAAATTCATATTACTGAATTTCTCAATTAGAGCACCATTAGGTCCATAAGTATTAATAATAATTCTATGAAATATAATATTTGTCTACCAAAATGCTCCCTAGCTCTCTAAACACTAGTTTATCAAATCATCACACATCTGGGAAATCTTGGACAGTTGGCAAGCCTAATATTTATTTATTTATTTTGTTGGGGTAACCTACAGCTTATTAGTAACACAGTAGGTAACAGAACAGTATAGATAGGATGAAAGCCAGTAACAGGTTCCCACTAATAGTGTATATATAAATGTAATATTACCTAACACTTATATAAAGTTAAGCATACTTACAAATTGTGATATTATTTTCTTTTGCTGAGCATTGATCCAACTGCTAGGTTTTTTTATAAATGAAGTGGCATGGGCTCTGATGTTTTCATATTCCCAAATTACACAACCGGCGACACTAGCTGCAGTAACCTTAAATATAATAACGGGATCTTTACCATAAAAATATGTTTACATAATATTCACTTACAGTAAAATCTTACCCCTATTGTAAACAAGAATGGCTTCAATAAAGTTCTAGAATTTAAATGGCCTGATTCAACATGAGCGAGTTCTAGTGGATTTGTATCTGACGTAGGCCTTCGCCGCCGCGAAAATGAATTTCGACATTGTATTCTAGCATATTGAAAATTATTTGGAGCTTGTCGTAGTAGCGGTTTGCTGAAATACAAAAATGATTTTTAGTAATTTATACGAAAATTAAACAAGCTAAAGCTAAGCTAAGTAAAGGAAAAGCACTCAAATATTGGGAAATATTAAAAAATTTACATGATGAAATTTAAATGAAATAATTTAAAAAATATTTTTTTTTGTTTTGATTCTTTACCAGCTTATCGTCAACTCAGTCGCAAACCGAACATTTTTAAACAACATATTTTTAATAACTTAATGAATAGGAAGTTTAAACGGAACTTATCATGATTTTTACATTGAATTTTTACAAGCAATTTTTTTAATCTATAAGTTCCCAATTTTTGTTTTCCATTTGCTTTTTAGAAAAATGACAATGACAATGTTGTCGATTTGCCAGTGTCAACTTGACATTTAATGTCAAATGTCAGTCACTTTTTTTTATTTGCATATTACGCAAAGAGCAGTGTCTGTAATAAATGTAATAATGTCCATGTATTAAAAATCTAGCGTAACCATAAAAAATAATTGCGGAATCGATTTTAACCATTCTGTGAATTGGTACAGCATCGTAAGGATGTCTATTACTGTTCCGCTAAAAATCTATTTAGCGCTGTTAGTTTCCGAAAAAATAAGCCTAACATGTCGAATCTCAAAATATCATAAACTTTCATATTTTGTGATTATTATCTTATACATATATAAATAAAAAAAGATTAAAAAACTATAACCCGACTTCGCAAAAAATGGGTCTAAAAATGTGAAAAAAAAAATATGTAATTTTATAGTAGATATAGTTTTTTTATTATTTTTGTTTGTTTTAGTTTTAATTAAAATGTACAGATGTAATACAGTAATTGAATTATTTTCATGTTTCAGACTTTTTAGACCCATTTTTTGCGAAGTCGGGTTATAGTTTTTTAATCTTTTTTTTAATTTAATATTTTTCTGTTTCCACATCAATTATAATAATTATTATATTTTTATTTAATTGTCCATTACATAGAAAGTATCAACTCCTAGATACTACATGTACGACCGCATTTTAAACCTTTATTTTGAATTTAACAATAAAATATAATAATAAATAAAAAATATAAATAAATATTCGTAAATAATTCGAGCTTGCCAAGACCTACCTTTTGATACCAAACACGAGACAAATTTAATATAATATAATAATTTAATTTTTTTTGGAGATAGTTTTTGAGGTATAATTATATAATTTTTAAAGTCCAAAATTTTTCAAAAAATTATATAGCTGTTACTCGCGGCATTAATACGAATCGATTGACACCTCATTCATCAAAATCAGACCAGTAGTTTAGCCGCTACGAGGGAACAATACATACATACAAACATACATACACAGACTGCCAAAATCATTACCCTTCCTTTTGGCTTCGCCGAAGTCGGGTAAAAATGAATCGCTTTTTGTTAGTCTCGCTCTCTCAAAACTCGAGAACGGCTGAACCGATTCGGCTATTTAGTCTTGAAATAGAGTCGTGGAAGTCCAGGGAAGGTTTAAACGGTTTGTACTCAACGAAGTGGGCACGGGTCAGCTAGTTTTATTTAATACATAATATGTTTTTAAAATGGCGAATTTGTATCGTTCATAATCACGAGTCAAATGATAGAATCTTGTTTCTAAACGATCTCCATACAATCGTATACTTTAAAATTGAAGCATACGGTTCATATTTCAAAAGTACGCTGACGTACTCGGACTTTTTACGACCTTCTGAAGTGATGTGACATGACAATGATTTTATCGACATTTTTGAAAAATATATTTATTTTCATCGTAGTGAAAAATTAATTTGATATTTAAACATAATATCGGATTGTTTCAATAATGGCGTTGAATGTATGTATGTACCTACCTATTTTTTATTAATAATTGTAAAGCTTATTTTGTGTAAACCTGTGTTTCTCGCCTTGTTATAATAATTTAAGTATTATTTTTTGTAATAAATAAATATCTACATAGTAATATATAATATTGTACAGAATAAGCTTAAATGTTAAAATGACTGTAAGTAAGTAATATGTACATAATGTCTATAAGGAATAAAATATAAAAAAAAAAATGTATTCTATAGGTATAATTAAAAAATATATATAATTGTTTAATATAATGGATAATAATTAAGTATAGGTCAATGATGGCGTTGAATGTATGTATGTACCTATTTTTTATTAATAATTGTAATGCTTATTTTGTGTAAACCTGTGTTTCTCGCCTTGTTATAATAATTTAAGTATTATTTTTTGTGAGAAATAAAGCCTTAAACCTTAAACCTTTGTTTCGCATTTTACTCGACAGCTCAAGCATGTAATGTGTTTTTGTATGTATGTGATGATTAATAATTGTTACCTCATCGCTACAGTCAAAATCGAAAAGTGACATGGGCTTTAGATTTTGGTAAGAAAATTTATATTTCTTTGATTTGTAGGTTATACTTTTACTGAATAGGAGTGTAATGTCCTTAGACGTGTGAGATTATAGTGTCGGACCGAAAGTTCGGTTTCGGTTTCAGCCGAGTTTCGGCAGCAGCAGTTTCGGTTTCAGCCAAAATTGGCTGAAACTTTTGCCGAAACCGAAATTTGATTTAAGATAAGCAGCTCGATCAAATCTGAATTAAAATCAAATCAGTTTAAAGAGTAAGGCCCCGGGAATTGTCGTTCGGATAGCTCAGTAGCAACAAAACTTACAAAGTACAAAGTTTGTAATACAAACATTTTGCTATGAGAACTTAACCTAATAATTAATAAAAATATTATAATGATTTTTTTATATTAAATTAAATAAATATGTATTTTATATAATTATTAATAAATTACATAAATTGTAAAATATAAATAAAAAATATATAATACACTTAATATAATGTGTTTCCATTTCATGTCCTAAATAATATAGTATAATGGGTAATATACACCAAATTTGAGTATTTTAATTAATTTCAACTTAACCACGTGAGTTTCGGTTTCGGCTGAAACAGAGGCCACGGCCGAATATTCGGTTGCGGTTTCGGCCGGCAAAGGAGTTTCGGTCGGACACTTAAGATTATGTGAGTCTGCGCGAATGGACCAATGCTAAGTTAACGAAAATTTACTGTAGTTATGCCTTTTAGTTAAGCTGATAAAAATGTTCATTATGGACGGTTGAGTTGGCGGCTGCAAGTGGCGAAAAGAGTTAGGTAAGGTCACTAACCAAAGTCAAAAGCTGCGGAAACTAGTAGTTTTTTAATATATTTAGTTAAACAGCTGAAAATCTTATTAATCGTTATTTCCGGTATGGGAATGACACAAGTACATAATAATATTATGTATGACAACACAATACTATGCATATACATATAATAGACAAAATAGCTTGGTAAAACAAAACTCGGTAAACAAAAATATAATATTTTTTATAAAATTGTTAGTGTCGCGCCCGTTCCTTTCAAAGACCACATGAGAAGTGCCTTGCCATTTAAGCAAAGTTTTATAACTAGAAAGTATAATAATGATTTGGTTAAGCCGGAGACTAACCTGCTAAGTTGGGTACTTAGGATATATACCTACCTACTTAATATTTTGCTTAAAGCTGGTAGGTATTGCAGGCACTAGGCAGGTTAGCAGCAGGTAGATTAGGTAGGTAGATATTGCTAGTAGGTAGATATCTACTAGCTCAGTAATTACCTACCTATCTATCTACTTTGTTATTAGTAGGTATAGTTAATATTATGTACTCGTAAAATAATATTTATGGAGATACAGTTAACTTAAAGTAAAACGTTGATTCAGATTTCAGGTGCTGTTCGTGGTGATTATTATGGCGCCACTCGCCACGTCAATAAATTACAAAAGTAAATGAGTATGTACCTACAAAGCTATTTCTCATCAAAGAGAATATAATCACTATGTTTCTCATCTGCCAGGCATCCCGCAACTCAATAGACTTCATAAAAGAATGCTTGACGTTTCATATACCTAACGACATAAGTAATATTTAATTTAATATGAAAATATTATTCAAGCACCAAAAGAAAAGATAATATCTTAAGATGCTAAACATAGTAAAAGCTGAAGGTCAAAATCGTTAACTATAGTGGAGATGTGTCGGCCCGTCGAGTATATGGATCTAGCTATACGAAGCCTGTTTCTAAGGGGTCTATACAAACACGGTTATATAGCACACAATAATAAACGCGGGACTTTAACAGGGGTGGCCCCTCGCGCATGCTCCATTCGGCCTCGCCATAATACGACCCTTGGAAACTTCAGTACACAGCTGGGAGGCCAGAGCTAGATACTTTAGTGCACTATTCATAAAATCCCAGAACCATAAAACTAAATAAATATTAAAAAGTAAGTACTCTTTACATTCAATCACTTATTTGATATATTTTCTATGTATGGTGGCTTCGGTAGTGATGTGACTATTAATAATTTTTAATTGGTTTAAAAATACGCTCGTACTACTAGTGGAAAGCGTGCGAGGGCAAGATAATAGAATACTTATTCAGAATTCTTATTGGAGCACAAACATTTAATAACTTCGCTTATATGGGTTTTTCGAAGAAACCTCATTGTGCCTATAAACTAGATTAAGAATGTATTATTTTTATAAGGACGACATGGAAATCGATATTGTGTCTAGTGACCACGCGGTTTCCGCATTTGTTAATGTAATTTTTATGGAAATTGTGACATCCTTTAAGCAACAATATCAAGTATTTTTTTAAGCATTATATAAAAACATATTAGCCGCTTGTTAAATTTTTCACAGAGAAGACGTTCATATACTTATATATTTTTAGATTGTTATTGCGATTTAAGAAAAACTTTCTTTTTATTTAGACATAGTTTTAAAGTATATAGGTATACATACTAATATACTCTAAACAATATCTAAATTTTATAATATTTAAGACGTGTTTTTCCTTTCAGAAATGAAGCCAAAGATAAGATTTTACCTTTTCTTCGAATCACCATTTAAATATTTTCAATTGTGACGCACAAATTTGTAAAATCGTTGTAAATTATTTTCATATATTTAATAGCGTTACCGAATAATAATTAGGATCTTAAGTGTAACCAAATAATATATTATTATATTGCATTAAACATACATACATTAAATATTTTTATATGAATTGTTAAAGTAAAGTTTCGCTCGTTCGGGTACTGCGCAGAAACCAAAAGCATAGCTTATTGTTATAGCTTTAGTCGCATATTAGGTGCTAGTAAATGTTATAATAAATAAGGAAATTAAAGAATTGTTAAATTAACGATGGAGCCGTATTCTGACGATTTACTTTGGTTGGTTGTTTGTGGGTTCGTGGTGGCTTTTATTTTGGCGTTTGGCATCGGAGCGAATGACGTCGCCAACTCTTTCGGTACCAGCGTAGGCTCCAAGGTGTTGACGCTCACGCAGGCATGCATACTCGCTACAATATTCGAAATCGCAGGAGCCGTTCTTATTGGTAAGTTTTACTTTTACAGTATTAAAAACCTTTTTGTGTAAAATGATATTATTAATGTCGTAGATTACCTAATTTCAAATGCCTCTTAAATCAATAATGTACTTAGTGTCAACATAGCACAGCGCTCGTGTGGGATACTCATTATAAAATACTTAGTTATCAATATAATTATTTCATTATTTTATAAAAAAGTACGATATAGATAATATCCAAAACTAAACCAATGGCAAACGTAAAAACTATTTTGAGATAGAGCAAGAGGTAACGGTAACCTGATGACAGTTTCTCACTTTTATTTCTCTACAAAGAGTGGCATATCTAAAGTTTTGGTGCCCAGGCCAATTAGATTTGCCACTCTATTAAGATTACCTAGAAAAACGCTGACGTCATATAGCGACCGAAACACAACGGTTTGGCGCTCCTCGCAGACTGCCGCCCCGGGTCATGGCTCCGGCTTAGGGAAAATACGCCACTGGCGACTTACAATTTACTGCCATCGGCTCCTTTAGATAACATGTTTTGTGTCACAGGGTACAAAGTCTCCGACACGATGCGAAAGGGCATATTAGACGTATCGTTGTACGCTGACGGCGGAGAGCGGCTGCTGGCAGCAGGGTGCCTGGCGGCGCTCATAGCGGGGGCGACGTGGCTGATCGTGGCGACGGCGTTACGCCTCCCCGTGTCAGGGACCCACAGCGTCGTCGGTGCGACCGTCGGGTTTACTCTGACCGCTAAAGGCCCGATTGGCGTGCGATGGTCGACGTTGGGCGCGATTGGTAAGTTTACATTGATAATAATTACTATGTTACTTAGTACGTACCTAAAGTAAAGGCGAACGAAGAAGTATGAAATTAAGTACAGTTTAAGTTTACATCAGGGATGAAACGGATATGAAATTTCGGGTACAGATACGGATCTTAAATTATTTTGGATTATCCGTTTGTTTTGGATAATTTCGGTTACGGATATTAAATTTTGGTTTCATTTTTACAGTAGCAAAACTTTCATTTCGGATTCGGTTACGGTTACGGATATTTTTTATATCGTACCCATATCCGATAGTTTCTGTTACGGTTACCGAGCTCCCTAACATCCCTGGTTTATATGCAGGAAAGTGCGCAGATAAATAAAAAAAATGTATAACACCTATATAAGTTTAAACTAAGAATTGTATGAATTTCCATAACAGTAGCCCAAGCTGGAACATTTTCATTCCGTAAAGCAAAGTATTTGCGTTGTTAATGTACAATTGGCGCCAATGCGCTGTCAATTGTCATGCTTTTAATACAATTATTATTCGTAAACGTTACTTTATTGAGCTTTTAAATGCTCGGCGGCCGACCTTAAACTCGGCTCCACACTACTCGCGGAGTTCCTCGGCGAAGTACGGCGAAGTACTAGTAAAGTTTGACAAGGTAAGCCGAAGTGCATCTCTACACTATCCTATTCGTCTCACTTCGTTCAACTTCGCGAGTAGTGTGGAGCCGGGGTATGAATTATGATATGTGTCTTATAATATTATATATCTACCGAAAGGAAGGAGGAATCACAAATAAATTAAGTGTTTTCGGATATTAGGAATATCTACATACCTAAAGCGAAGTAACGCAGACGATGGTCGACGGCTCGACGCCCATACAGGAAATTAATGTCTACGTCATTTAACTACAACGCCTAAGTATGTAATTGCATTTTAGCAAATAGCTCCTACACAAGTACTTATAAGTACTTATATCGTTTGTAGGTATATACGGATATTAGGACGCACGCTGATAACGATTCTAGCCATAAATCATATCTGACTGTATTAGGGCATAACCTACCTACCAACCATGAAAAAAATTAGGTTGTTTGTTATTGACTGTACAGTCCAAAGGCCTCTATCGATTCGTTCATAAAAAGTTGCTATTTGTATACCGAATGTAGTATAGAGTTCCGATTCATTGACCTGCTTTTTATGAGTGTTAGCCAAAATGCTTTTTTCATACTTTAATCATCTTATTTTCATTTTCTTTACTAATATTGAATAACTGTATCGATAAACATTACACAAATGTTGACAATATTTAGCTTAAGATATGTTTGCCTAAAAGGCTAAATTGGATGCAAACTGAAAACTCAAGACAGGATTGGCAAAATTTGGAGGAGGCCTTTACGTGTAAAAGGGTTCTTGCGGACTAACTCTAATAATGTATAATAAAACCACCTTGAACCATTTGCGTAACTTCTTTATTTTCCCAACGTCCTCCTCTAATTCCACATGTCAGCCCAGGATACCAGGTGATGCCAATACCGAGTGTCCGGCGTCCTTGCTCGTTCCCCAAAAAGTGCCGCCCGTCCATGTTCCCCCCGCTATTCCAAACTACCTGAGGCCGATATGGTTTTTCCCCAACATCGCGCCCTCAGTATTGCCAACTCCTTAGTGTTCCCACGTAATTAAAATTATAAGAAATTACATAAAGTTACAATTTGACCATGACAAATAGAATATCTTAAAATATAAATAACAAAATATATAAATTATAACAATCGTCTGAATATAGTACGTCCTTACATTCGCCCATCCTGACGAAGGTGCATGACCTCATGCACTTTAGTCCCAGTGTCCATAATAAACCTTCCAATTAATCATTTAATGAGTAATCCACGCCTGTAAACCCATCCATTCTTACAGCCGAGACACTCATTAAACAATCGTATAGAGCATTTTGCCAGCCAAACCAGAAGCGAACCCATCCATTCTCGCATCCTGGGTAGCAAAACGACTCACTGTGAACCCATCCATTCTCACAGTAAGTCTACACTCTACATACTTCCTGAACATGAAACTCGTTTGCAAACCCATCCTTTATTGCATACGAGGTATAAGAAAAAGCAACATGATTATCACTTTATAACCTCAATAATTAACCCATTTTACATTGCTTTTATTAAATGCCAACATACAATACAATTTTTAACCATAAGGTTTTTAATCTATTTTACATTGCTTTTATTAAATGCCAACATACTATACAATTTTTAACCCTAAGGTTTTTTTTTTAATGCTAGTAAAGTTAACAATAATAATACACAACATTTTCATATATAAAATAACCATCTTACATTAGTATAACATACATAATAATCTATTCTGTACTCAATCAATTATAATAAAAGTATTTATTATTAAATAAACAGTACAAGTTACTGTAACATTTATTTCCAATTTATCAATTCAATCACAATTAATCTGATTTGTTTATTTATTTTACAATTTGAGAGCATTTTCATATTTATATATATATATATTTTTATTAACTTACAATATAACAATTATAAACTAATTTAAAAATACTAGTTTTAACTACCCATTCCTGTATTTTTACCAATCCAATATACAATAACCGTAGCCAATTTTACTATTTAATCATCTACCTCTGAATCTGTGTCATTACTATCAACTGCATCAGATTCATTATCATTCAGTGCAGCGACATTAACCCAGGGCAACATTCGGTCGGCAGCAACCGTTGTCTGCCGTTTATTCTTTGCCCCAGTTAAACCCGGTACAACAGCAACCCTATACCTATCATTACCTAATACCGAAACAATACGATAAGGCCCTATATAAGCAGGTAGGAGCTTTTTACTCTTTCCATCATTCCCAAACGAAATTTTAGTTATTTTAACTAACTCCCCTTCGGTGTATACCCTTTTTTCTTCTCCTGTGCTTGATCTATAGAAATTTTAGCTTGATCTTTAATAGTGCTTAAATCATTGTTTTCGAGTGTTTCATTTCTAATTTCATTTAATAAAGGGTTTATTTCGCAATTCATTTTTGTACCAAACATTAGCTCAGCGGGTGCTTTACCCGTAGTCTTCTGTAGAGTATTATTTAAGCCCCACTGAACTTTACCTACCGAATCGTCACAATCCCTCTCATTTCGATTTAGATTCTGAGCCGTTAGCGAGTTTAATATAGTACGATTGTACCTTTCGACTTGCCCATTAGATCGTGGGCTTGCCACCGCATTAAGGACGTGTTTGACACCTTTGTCGAGGCAGAACTTAAACGCATGCGAAGTGAAAAATGACCCCCTATCACTAACTACACGATCAGGAACGCGAAAAGTATAGAAAATATCCTCTAAGACATGGATTACGCTTTGGCTTTTGGTATTACGGACTGGCTTAGCGAACGGTCCTAGGTGGTCAACATGTAACGTGTGAAAGGGTATGCCTTGCTTCTCAATCGGATGTAAATAACCTTCCGAAGTAGAACCATTATTTTTACTATACACACATTCAATGCACCCGCTAACGTATTTTCTTACAAACTTAGACATCTTAGAAAACCAATAAGATTTCTTTATTCTTTCTAATGTCTTTTCTACCCCGAAATGGCCAATTTCGTCGTGGTTTAACCGACAAAGTTGCCACCTAGCACCCTTTGGAACTACCCAACGAATATTATTTCTATCACCCTCTAAATACCTATATAATCGATCATCTTTTATAAGAAAATTATCTTTGATGTATTTAAGACCTTCCACGTCTAAATCGGATACCAATACACTACGGATCCTATTCGACTCTGTGTCACCCAACTGTAATGTATGCAACCAATCTTCATTGGTACTATTCATAACTGACGGATAATGATCCAATACTTTAGATGTTTCGTTGTCTAATATTGCATTACGTGATAATGCATCCACATGAGTCATTTTGGTGCCCGGGCGATATTTAATTGATCATTGGAATTCCTGCATTAGAAGCTACCAACGCGCAATTCGCGAAAGACTATCTCGTTTCGAAAATGTAGATCTAAGAGCACTACAGTCTTTAATTACCTTTAAACTGCAGTCCTAGCAAGTAAACTCTTAAACTTTTTCAAAGAGCATACTACTGCCAAGGTCTCAAGCTCATATGCATGAAAATTCATTTCCTCGGGAGAAGAGTTTTCCGACTATAGTATGCTATTGGCGTAAATATATTACAATCGCAAGACCTTTGCAGGAGTACGCCTCCAATACCTAATTTGCTAGCATCAGTGTGTTGGTCCGTGGGACCCTAAAATTCTATCACACATTGAATTTTCTTATTACCTGGCCTTATAGCACCGGAACTTATCTCATATCTTAAGTAATCAATCTTATCCATAAGAAATTAACATTTTGACGCATTTAAAGTAAGATTAGCATCCTGTAACAACTTAAGGACATTCTCTAGCCTAGCCAAACATTTAGTAACATCCTTAGCATATATTAAAACTAGTGACCCGCCCCGGCTTCGCACGGGTGCAATGCTGATAAATTAAATACACTACAGAAATACTATGAACGTATTAAGTAGTAAGTAAGTAGTAAGAACGAAGTATATAAAAACATAGCGGCCCGCTCCGACTTTGCACGGGCATAAAATATATATGTCACTCAATGAAAACACGATTAAAATCGATCCAGTATTTTTGATTCATTCATTACTGCCCTTGGCCTGCACGCATTAAATTTGGAGTAAAACAATTCCTCTTTCCCTATAATTACTATGAAGATTTCCTGCTATCTTTGGAATATCTAAATTTATACAATTTTGATTACATTACACATTTTACTTATTTACTTTTTTCAACAATTAATATATTACAGGATGACTTTATACACAACGTTCACAATTCTTAAAATAGCTTCGTAAATAAGCCATTTTTTTCACGTAAAAAGTAAACAATAAAAATGGTTAATGTGGGTTATCCCTAAAAGATAAACATATACCATCGCGGACTTTTTTGTAGAACTTTTTATGGTGTACAATACTGTAGTACATTAATTTGAATTTTGATCTAACTCGTAGGGTTTAGGCAGCGTTTTTGCTAAATAAGCCCAAAAAAATAGATTAATTTACGACATCACGTTAGAAACCTCTAAAATTAGCAATGTTGCCTTAGTATATTATGCATGTATTATACATATAAACCTTCCTCTTGAATCATTCTATCTATTGGAAAAAACCGCATCAAGATCCGTTGCGTAGTTTTAAAGATTTAAGCGCACATAGGGATATAGGGACAGAAAAGGCGACTTTGTTTTATACAATGTAGTGATGATGTAGTGATGATGATATCATCAATGTAGGAAGTTGCCCCATTGTAGCGTGCTGGCCCTAATACCCGATGCATCATTGACATTTGCGCATGCAGTCGATATAAATTTTACCACAGTTTTGCTTTGTATATCCGAATCTATGAACGGCATCTCTTTACTAAGGTTAATAAAATGTAGCTTTTCCGCGGTTTTATATACTACATGCTACATGTGACTGTTCAGTAAACGTCTGTCCAATTATAAGCAATGGTAATTCTAAGTATTCATCCTACACAAGTAACATTAGCATTAACACCATCAATTATCACATCTACTGAAACGCTGCCTAGAGTTTGAACTATTTCATTACCAAATCCTTTAAGAGCTGTCGAAAATTTAACAATTTGCAACGCCAGAGCTAATATTTGCGATTGCTTAATCAGTGAGACCTCGCTACCAAAATCAACGTAACATTTGGATTGCACATTATTCACATAAACTTCTTTAATTTTTTTTTTTTTTTTTTGAATTATCATTATTTATGCACATTGTTTTATGGACAATTTCACCCTTATTTTGTTTGTTAATATTAGCAAAACTATTGTCTGTCCTATGCCCCATTCTATTACATTTACTGCATCTAATAATAGGCAGAGGACACTTTAGGAACGGATGCCCCTTTTGATGACAGTTAAAGCATAGAATTCCAATAATTGAATTAAAATACGATTTCCCCCCTTGTTTATTAACCTTACTGGTATTAGCCATACGATCATTATTCCCTTTAGGCCGAAATTTGTAGTTTTGTTTTCCAAATGTTTGTTGGTTCTTTAATACTCATTAAAAATTCCAATAAATGATCAGGTTGCATACAACGCAAGGTTATAGCGCTAGATTTCATGGTCCTATTTGTTAACCCGTGTATAATACAATCTACTACATTGCGGCTCTGAATATTGCATTGGTTTAATAACGCCAGTTTTTTGTAAAAATGTCCTTCAATAGGTTCATTAAACCTACTGTCAAGATATTTTCGATTTAAAGACGGTCGGGTACAATTTTCTAAATCGCGCTGCTTACTCACGGTACGTCGCATACGGCTAAGCTCGCGATGCAAGCTCTGATGGAGATCCCGCAGTCTCCGACGTTCCCTCTCCGTTGCTCGTCGAATCCTGTCGAGCACGTGGTCCCCGCGGAGACAGCTGCGGTCGCGCCCTCGGCCGTTGTCCCGGCACGTCCAGCTGCGGTCGCGCCCTCGGCTGCTGTCCCGGCGCGTCCAGCTGCGGTCGCGCCCTCGGCTGCTGTCCCGGCGCGTCCAGCTGCGGTCGCGCCCTCGGCTGCTGTCCCGGCGCGTCCAGCTGCGGTCGCACCCTCGGCTGCTGTCCCGGCGCGTCCAGCTGCGGTCGCGCCCTCGGCTGCTGTCCCGGCGCGTCCAGCTGCGGTCGCACCCTCGGCTGCTGTCCCGGCGCGTCCAGCTGCGGTCGCGCCCTCGGCTGCTGTCCCGGCGCGTCCAGCTGCGGTCGCGCCCTCGGCTGCTGTCCCGGCGCGTCCAGCTGCACCGTCCCACGCGGCTGCTGTCGCGACGCGTGCGGCTGCGGCTGCGACGCGTGCGGCTGCGGCTGCGACGCGTGCGGCTGCGGCTGCGACGCGTGCGGCTGCGGCTGCGACGCGTGCGGCTGCGGCAACGGCGGGGCACGTCGCTGACGCCGCGCGCACGACGCTCGGGTCGACTCGGAGTCACCAGGCGACTTGAACGGGACTTTTCTCCCTGCATGTTACCTTAAACTCGAAACCAGAAATCTATGTACCCTACTACACTAATCTTGTATTATACACATTACGCGTTTATGAAATTGGTTATGAATAGGTATGCAGAATAAATATCGAATAGAAACCATTAATTCACTATCTATTTAAAATATTGTATACAGTTAAGTCTTATTTTAACTTCGTTGATACACGTAGGCAATTATTAGTATAGTAAGCACTAATAACGAAAACTCACTACATCTATTGTTGCATGTAGGTACTTATTTTTTTTATTTTACATTTTACACTATATCTCGTATTTTACACTTTACTCAATTAATATTTTAACTTATCTCTCTTAGACCCATAAGATATTTCAAAAGGGTGGGTCTCTAATACTTAATTTCGAAATATCATTTAATATAATATCATAAGTATTCCGAAATAATTGAATAATTACATTCGACGCACCTGTATTCAGGCTAAATATATTTATTTTAAACATTAAATCTATTCAATTAAAAGAAATACGCGATAAAAACAGAAAAATAAATAAATTTACCTCGATTACTTTTATACCAATTCTTAGGTGTATTTAAAATGAAACCCATAGCAA
This sequence comes from Celastrina argiolus, assembly GCA_905187575.2. Lineage (NCBI taxonomy): Eukaryota > Metazoa > Arthropoda > Insecta > Lepidoptera > Lycaenidae > Celastrina > Celastrina argiolus. Next base: position 9,575,386 of record LR994584.1, read on the forward strand.
TAAGCATGCTTAAAAGGCGATAGCACTTACCACTTCTGAAATATAATAAAACCACCTTGAACCATTTGCGTAACTTCTTTATTTTCCCAACGTCCTCCTCTAATTCCACATGTCAGCCCAGGATACCAGGTGATGCCAATACCGAGTGTCCGGCGTCCTTGCTCGTTCCCCAAAAAGTGCCGCCCGTCCATGTTCCCCCCGCTATTCCAAACTACCTGAGGCCGATATGGTTTTTCCCCAACATCGCGCCCTCAGTATTGCCAACTCCTTAGTGTTCCCACGTAATTAAAATTATAAGAAATTACATAAAGTTACAATTTGACCATGACAAATAGAATATCTTAAAATATAAATAACAAAATATATAAATTATAACAATCGTCTGAATATAGTACGTCCTTACAAATGTAATAATAAATAACACACTAACACTGAAATAAAATGTAATAAGTATAATAGGTATAGGCATTAAGTACCATGAAAATGTGAAACTAATAACTAAACAATGTAAAATTAATTGTCTTGCGAGAAAAAGAGGCTTTTTATTTTATTTCGTTGTAAATAACGCTGACTAGATGTGTTCACGAAAGAGTACAACTTTTAGAGAACATTTTTCGACTCCCCCTTCTGTAGGGGTGATGAGTATCAACCCCACAGAAGGGGAATGGACATGAAAGATTTTTAATAATATTGATATGATCACTATAAGATGTTGATAGACCGACCGACATACCCCAGTTTGTCATCACACGGATCTCACAACTTTTTACGGCAAAAGAACTAAGTAGCGAGACGTGGCACTTTTTACAAGTTATGTTTTTGATGGGATTCTTACTAGTTGTTCCGGTGAACTTAGTACCTTGACGCACCGACACATAAAAACCTTCTTCTCAGTCATTGGCGAAAACAGCATGAAGTCCGTTGCGGTAGTCTATGGGTTTATCGCGAACAGACAGATAGACGCGGCAGAGGATTTTGTTTTATAATCCATAATCTATAGATACTATATTATAAAGTGGAAGAGTTTGTATGTTTGTTTGTTTAAACGCGTTAATCTCAGGAAGTACTGGTCCAATTTCAAAAATTATTTTTTTGTTCGATAGTCCATTTATAGAGGAAGGCTTTAGGCTATATAACATTACGCTGCGGGAGTAGGAGCGAAGCGTCAGTGAGAAATGTTGCAAAAACGGGAAGACTTTCGTTGCGTGCGCTGCATAAATAATCGTAGCTCAAGAACCACGCGAACGAAGTCGCGGGAACAGATAGTAATATGTATTATAAAGCGGAAGAGTTTGTTTGTTTAAACGCGCTAATCTTAGGTAGGTACTACTGGTCCGATTTGAAAAAATCTTTTTTTGTTGGATAGTCCATTTATAGACGAAGGCTTTAGGCTATACATATAACATTACGCTGCTACCAGTAGGAGCGAAGCGTCAGTGAGAAATGTTGCAAAAACGGGAAAAATTATATAAATTACATTTGGGGGCTTTCATTGCGTGCGCTGCATAAACGGTTTACGTCACTCACAAACCACGCGAACGAAGCTGCGGGAACAGCTCGTAATATATAAAAATGATCATTTCGCTACAAAGGATATGAGTGCCCGAAAACTGTTTCTGTTAGGTAGGTACATACAATATGAATAAGTTATGATGAAGGTTACCATGTTAATCAAACGTCCATGAACATACCGCAGTTAAAATAATTGAATTCTTGTAACTAGTTCCTTATCGTCAACATGCATGAAACTCATTATCTAGACAGGGGAAAAAATTGAAAACAGGAATTCGCTGAAAGGCTATAATGGAACCATTACGTACTTTTCCATTTCAGATAGAATTCTTTACATAATTGAATAATTTACATCTAATATTGTGTAAATTTTTCTAATTTAGAAGCCTTTCATTTACTTACCTATTTAGACGAAAAAAAACCAATTCGTCACTTACCTTCTCGTATATCTCATCGCTATGATGACCCAAGCACAAACATCGATGGTAAACATGTTGGTTTTTTTTGTTTCAATATTTTTAGTTTTTTTTTCTGTAGATATCGATACATTAACTTAAAATTAGCTAATATTAGGATTCATGGGACCAATGGAAATTTCACCCTTCTCACCTGGCAATGTTTATTATTTAGTAGAACGTAAAGAGATCATAGTTTTTTTTTGTTTTCAGTTCTATCATGGTTCATATCGCCAGTGTTAAGTGGTGCGGTGTCAGCATTTATCTTCTGGCTGGTCCGAAGATTCATCCTCCGCGCCGCACAGCCGCTGACCGCTGGGTTATCGGCGTTGCCATTCTTCTATGGGGTCACCATAGCTATCAACATCCTAAGCATAGTTCTAGATGGACCAAAACGTAAGATTACTTTTTTTGAAGTAGGCATTAAGTTGTTGCCGTTAATGTACTTACCTACTATTTAAAAATTGAAAAAATCTTGTAGGTTAGGTACATTTTTTTCTTTAAATCTGTTTAGTTGATGTTTTCATAAGAACTTTAATGAAATCTTACCCCTTCAACTGAATTTTTATCGCAACTTTTTTTTTCTAGTGTTGGGAATGGATAAGATACCCCTTTGGTTGTCACTGGTGGGCTCCTGTATTTTGGGAGTGGTGTCAGCTATCCTCGTTAGATTAATCGTGGTGCCATACTACCAGCGTCGCCTTGCTCCACCGCCAGTCAATTTCACATTGGGAGTGTCTAATGGTAAGTAAATATTATATTTATTGAATCCTTTCATTGAAAATAGGCTTATGTACGTTAGAACAAAATTTCACCTATAGAGGTCAAATATCTTATGCATCTATAATTGCTATTGAATTCGTAGGGCTTCACTTTTACGCAAGCGATGAAATTCTTCAATCTAATTATTTTATTAAATCTTCCATCAGAGATTGAAGGACATTTTCACGCGTACGCTTGCAGTTCTTAAATTGTGGTAGAATGCAAGTGAATACATAATATATTATTATATTATACATTAACAAAATACTAATAACTGTATTATATTTCAGAGACAACACCAGCAAATACACCCACACATGCCAAAGCTGCCCCTCAACGTCCAACATCGCTGATATCAGAAGACGGTAAACTATTGGAGGCAATATCAGAGAGCGCAGAAATGGTCACATTGAGCGATGCAGACAAATGTTCCGTTGGCGTAAAGGAAATGAACGCAAGAAATAGAGCGATTCTAGCCACAATGGACGACTGTAGCATACTATCTCGAAGTCTTAGCCCACCTAACAAATCTAGATTACAGTTGATTGACGCGGATCCACAAATACACACTCTGAAATACATAGACGAAACGTTGAGCTGTTGCAAAAGTCTAGACTCGACACAGTTGGTCGGTATGGGGGAGAGTTACGATTCGAAGAACGGTTTTTTGGGAGATTCCTGTGATACAATAGCTCGAGGGGATATTTGTCGTCTGACGGGGCTGATGCCGTTATCTGGCGCGGTGGAATTTGAAACACCCGTTTCTAAGATTGAAAAGGTAAAAATAAATTACATCATACATATTATTTGAATATTTGATTACACAAAAAAATTAATTTGAAATCTAGATATGAAACGCATTTTCGCCGCCCCACCCTATCAGCTGATTTCAAATTCCTTTTTTCACTAACAATTAGGTACTTAGGTACATCATAACAACATACATATTGGTGATTTGCATAGTTACGTATACTCTACAATTAGAGCCATTTGACCATACTTTCTGGGACTGAGTAACATAAGCATAACCAATTCAAATTGTCACAACTGAAGACAACAATCGATGAAGGTTAGATATATGTCGCAAAATATTTGAAGAAAATTCTTTTTTTACATTTTTTATCTATCATTTAAACATTTTACGATATTATGTAGAACGTATTAAGTACATTGATTCTAGAGACGGAACTTTAGATTAATGAACTTAATACGTTACGACGTATTCTAAAATGTTTAAGTGACAGTTTGAACTCAATTTTCTCATAATCATAGTTTTGCTACACATCACCTTCATCGATCCATGTCTTCAACTATAAAATAAATTCTGAATATAATGGCCTACCATCTCATACAATCTATCTTTAATACCAAAAAAATGCAATAGATATCACTACTATTGACGTTTAAAAATTATAAAATGTAAATATGCCGAAAAGTACAAAATATATTGACATTAATATAAAGACAAGCATATTTTTTAAGCATAACATCACGCTAAATTCAACTCCTTAATTAAAAAGAAGATACGATACGAAATTAGTAATTAGTATTTTCCAATAGTGGCGTTAGATGGCGGTTTCCGGAATGTGCCTGGAAATCGAAGAAAACAAATATAGCCAGTCGAATTGACAGTATTAGGGTGATACCATTTTCTAGTACTAGGTCGTGTCTCTGTTATATAATAGCTTCCCTCACCGATTTCGGTGTCGTTAGCCGATTTAATTGAAGCCAGGCCAGCTACGCAGGAGTTATTTTAAAGTGCCTAAGTGTGCGCACAATACACAAAGACACTCTCTCTTCCTTTTACTCTCATAACCCAGTGGGACAGTAAACCGACACGACTGGCGAAAGAACAGGCGCAGGACCGACTTTTTAACATGCCCATCCGACGCATGGATCATCTTTCTTGCCAGACAATCAGGTGATCAGCCTAAATTGTCCCAACCAAAATTGAAAACAACATTTTTTGTTGTTCCAACGCGGGAATCGAACCCACGACCTCCGAGTCGAGAGCGAAGCTCTGAACAACTCTGTTATACCTATATCTACTTTGTGACAATACCGACCTTCCTTCCAGCACCCAGAAGGCAGCGCTTGGAGTATAGAGTGCGACGGCATGAACGGCCGCCTGCCGGCCATCACGCCCAACTCGAGCGCCGCGCCGCTGCTGCGCGCCGCCGCGTCGCCCGCGCCCGTCCCTCAGCCGCCGCCTCCGGATACGCTGCGACTGTTCTCTTTCCTCCAAGTGCTGACGGCTACGTTCGGAGCCTTCGCTCATGGAGGCAACGATGTTAGGTTGGTTACATTCTGTTGTTTATAGATTGATCCAGTAGCTTTAAGTAATCATTTGTAGCTGGTAGCCCAACCGTTACAGTTGAGTACAATATCACAATAAAATAAGCTTTTTTGGCAAGCCTTATGGTCTTAACTATTTCAATAATAAAGAGATCTGAAATTAGCATCTGACAAAAAATATTTTGTCTTTAAAAATTTTATAAATCTCAAACCTTTTCAGGGCCTTACTCTCCAAACTGATTCGATTTGATTCACTACCCAATAAATGGATGTTTGTTTATTTTGATTCTCAGTCGATTGATATGGTCGGGTGTGCAAGAAGTTACGATTTAACGATTTTTTTCATCCTGGTTAGTTTCAAAGCAATCCACCAAATAAAATCCCAAAAGCCGTTGAGATCTAAATGATTCCATCCTCGATTGTGTCGGGAGTTAGCCTGCTGTTCTTTTTGCATTAATATGGAAACATTTTCTAATGATGTGAAGTATCATGACGACCTCCGTAGCGCAGTGGTTGAGCGCGTTGGTGCTCAAACGAGAGGTCGCGGGTTCGAATCCCGCCGAGGGAACAAAAAGTTTTTTCAATGTTCCTGGGTCATGGATGTGTATTAAATTTGTGTATGATATAATAAAAATCTTAAATATGTGTATAGTATAAAAGTATTAAATATACATATTTCCGTTGTCTGGTACCTGTAACACAAGTTCTTCGGATACTTAGCACAAGGCGTGGTGTGAAAGCGTCCATAGAAAAAAAAACTTGACAGGTGTCAAGGGACACCCGGATGGAACGAAGTTTTATTATTTATTATTTACAAAAAACCTGTATACACTCAACAAAAATAATCGTCGCGACACCACACTGTTCAATGCGAAATAGAAATGAAAATATCTGGCTTGCTTTCTATAAGAGAGAGAGAGACAGACAGAGAAACATGCGACGCCGCACAGCTTACAATAGCTTACTATAGCAAAAAGTGTCGTGACAACTTTTCGTAAGAATTTTTTCCGTCTAGCCCCCTTTCACAACGCGCGATAAGGAACTTCGTTTCAAAAATCAGCAAGCATAGAAATCTAGTTCATATTTTGGTGTTGTTATGGCAGCAACGCCATAGGTCCGCTCGTCGCGCTATGGTTGCTGTACTCCGAGGGCGGCGCGCACGCGCGCGCGGAGACGCCGCTGGCGATCCTCGTGTTCGGCGGTGTGGGCATCGCGTTGGGCCTGTGGCTGTGGGGCCGCCGCGTCATACGGACTGTGGGGGAGGACCTCACTAGCATCACTCCTGACACGTAAGTCTACGTTCTTTCTATTGTTTGAAACATGATAACATGTTTTTGAGATGGTACCAACTACCAAATAAAAACAAATACCCCCGGTTTCTCGAGCGCTATTCAAATTAATGATCAACTAATATGGCATTCAAATCAACAAGAAAGGAACGGACGGTGTTTTATAATTATAATTCATCGCGCTCGCACTTGCAAGACTGGTTTTATTTTTTAAATACATAAATATCAACGCATGTCAACTAATCGGTATCTTTGGTGAATTAACCTTATCTGTGGAATTTTAACTAATCTTGCAAGTGCGAGCGTGATGTAATTATAAAATATCTGTCCATTTCTTTCTATCTGACCAATCAGTGTTCAATAATTTTAAATGTCATGTTAGTTGATTTGAATAGCTTTCAAGAAACCGGGGTTACAGTCGCAAGCAAATTAACTCAATTTAATTTATACAATAATAGAACATTTCATCTGTTTTTTTTATGTATGAATTTAGGCAGAAAGACATAAAGAGGACAGGAATATGAAAATTTCGTTAATGATGTTAATAATTTCCTTGCAAGTAGAACATATTTCATAAAACCATAAATTTCCAAGGATTTTGCTATTCATAATATGGATGCGTAAAGGACAAGGATATTTTTATCCATTCACATTTGAGGGGTATCAAACAAAAAACCCGCTATGCTTCTGGACCAAATTTGAGTTAGTAGCACCGTTGGAATCTCGTAAACATTGCTTAAAAATTCTTGGCTAGTTTAGTACTATAACCCGCTAAAACATACAGAAATCTTCCCACCAAAAATAGATTTAAAATCAAAAGCCCCTATAACAGTGTGCATACCAGTATCAAAATCCGATTAAGCTTAAACGTTTTTTGTATCCTGTGTATATTGTATATTTTTGAAAAGTACGTTTTAGTGGGTTTTGATACTAAACCCCTCATTTATGGCGCAGTCTAGTATCTACTGTGAACCATGTCTATGGTATTGAATGGACAAAAACTTCTCTCGTCTCGCTTCTTTAGGACGTTATTAACGCTTACATACTGACGCAAATAAATCACAAAACATCCAAACATGTTTTACAGCGGCTTTACAATCGAGCTGGGCGCGGCGCTGACGGTGCTGGTGGCCAGCAAGGCCGGCTTGCCCATCTCCACTACACACTGTAAGGTCGGCTCCGTCGTCTGCGTCGGTTACTTCTCAGAAAAGTCTGTTGATTGGAGCTTATTTAGGTAAAAATCATCAATAATTTATTTACACAAGCACAAAGTAGATGTCGCAGTCATCTGGTTGAATCTGCTATTTGATTGAATGAAATTCAATGTATCCCTTACTAGGGTAGCCATTGAATATTTTATTTTTAAACTTCAATAATAACGCACATTATAGTAAATAAATTAAAAAAATATATCAACACATTACTATCTGTACGAGATGTTTGACTCCATTAAATAACCGCGCTAGTCATTCAATTAAATAAGCAGATTCAATGAGATGACTGCGACAGATATACCTATACACAAGTAACATTTCATTAATATCTTACCTACGAAATTTTACTTTTATAGAACTTTTGAAAATGTTATTTCACTTTTTTTATGAATAACCCTTTAACTAATAATACAGTTTGCACTGTATTATTTATACAACCCCTTTAAATATTTACCTACACACGAGATAAGTTGTACAATGTTTTGTCCTTGTCTGTCAAGTGACCTTTCTTACGTATCAGACAATACAAAACATTGTATCTTATCCCTTGTGAAGGTAAATTATAAAAACTTTTACCAATAAAAAAGTAAATATTTTTATTGGTAAAAGAATAAAGACTACATTCCCGGTTAGTAAACTTAGGTAACTATAACAGCTTCGAACCTATAAGTATCGTGAATTTAAATATAAATATTTTCGTAGACGATTTTTTTTACGCTTCACACCACGTCAATCTGGCCCTGTGCTAAGTATCCGTAGAACTTGTGTTACAGGTACCAAACAAAGGAAATATATATTTAATACGTTTATACTATACACATATTTAAGATTTTTATTATATTAATCACATCCATGACCCAGGAATATTGAAAACTTTTTGTTCCCTCGGCGGGATTCGAACCCGCAACCTCTCGGTCGAGCACCAACGAGCCGAACCACTGCGCTACGGAGGTCGTCAAACGATTATGTTTTGTAATTTGTATTCTAAAATACAATGTTTTGTTTTCAGAAATATAATATTCGCTTGGGTGGTAACGGTACCGGTGGTGGCGGCGATTGCGGCTCTGGCCATGCTGACACTCGAAGCCTTTGTTGTTTAAACTAAGTACAGCGTTTTGAGAGGGCTGTTACATCAAATATTATGCTCATAGTACCTACCCACAACTTATTGTATAAGAAATAGTTCGTTTTTGATATGGCAATTGAAATTAAATACATTTTTAAAGGACCTGAATGAATAAAAAAAAACTTGAGAGGTGTCAAGGGACACCCGGATGGAACGAAGTTTATTATTTATTATTCACAAAAAACCACTCAACAAAAATAATCGTCGCGACAAAACACTGTTCAATGCGAAATAGAAATGAAAATATCTGGCTTGCTTTCTATAAGAGAGAGAGAGACTATAAGAGAGAGACAGACAGAGAAACATGCGACGCCGCACAGCTTACAATAGCTTACTATAGCAAAAAGTGTCGTGACAACTTTTCGTAAGAATTTTTTCCGTCTAGCCCCCTTTCACAATGCGCGATAAGGAACTTCGTTCCAAAAATTGGATGAATAAATAAAAAAAAGTATATTTTCTGTAACAGCTCTGTCGATTTATTTATTTAGGTTTTGTAAAACTAGTCGATACTCGATACTTAATACTTATGCATTGGTCAGAACTCAGATAAAGATGTGATCGTCAATTGTATGATATGACAACTTGTTGGAATATACATGAATTGATTAGTTTTAATATTTACAGCCTGTCCAGAAAAATAAAAACCACGGTGGACAGTATTAGCTACATAAATCCGTCTGGGTCGCCATAGTGTCATGTTTTCATACAGTTTTTTATTATGCTATTTGGGTTTTTACTTTTCTGGCTGAGGTTACTTTGTTACAATGCACGTAGCAAGAATCAAATAGGGCCATTTCAGGATCAATATTTGTAAATCGTACGCAATCTAGACGCCAAAGATTTTAAAAGCACAATAGTTTAAAGCATCTTATAGCAGTAAGACTATCCTCGATCGAAATACTTTCTCTCAAATATCAATACGGGTACAGTCAGCTAGAATTATTTACTTATCATAAAATAGTGACGAAAAAAGATATCTGTACTTACCAATCTTTGTAACAATTGTAATGTGATTTTTAAAACTGTTTATATCGATATATCTACTGACTATATTTTCTACAAACGCGTTGATTCTCTACTCAACCTGTAGCGAAAATTATTTTTAAGAAAACAATTGTTGGTTAATAAAGAACATCATTACCTAAAGGTATTTTCGTTGTACTCCTTTTTTTAGTTAAAACTTCTTAACGGAGGGTACATGGTTCGTTACTTAATGCGTTACGGCGTCAGTCTGCCTTCCCTTTCTCTTACGCATATGTCAGCAGTAGGCAGGCTCCACCTCTCTTACTAACCCACAGAGCTAACCGTCTATGAGCCAATTTCACCAACACATGTTAAAGTTAATCCTTCATTACCTATCATGATTCATGACGTTATGTTTATATATATACTAGCTGTGCTCTGCGACTACGTTCGCGTGGTTTTTGAGTGACTTATATAAATATTTTATCAAATCGGACCAGTAGTTCCTGAGATTAGCGCGTTTAAACAAACAAACAAACAAACTCTTCCGCTTTATAATATTAGTATAGATATGTATTTAAAAAATGTGTGTAGTGTTAACGTGTTAAAATACCATGCCTTCTCATTCATTGATAGGAAATAAGAGAGGAATAACATGATATTTAACGAAGGATTAACTTTAACATTGCTTGGTGAAACACGCCATTAAGCAGGCGTCCCAAGCACACTTGTTTTTTTAATATAGAACGTTAGGTACATAATATTATACATTACTAGCCGACCCGAGCCCACTTCGTTGAGCATATAAACATTTTTACTTGTGATGAAATTCAATTACACCTATCGCGTAACCTGCAATGTGGATCCCACAACCCGGAACCCGCAACGCGGTTGCCGCAAACCCGAAACAGACAACCCGGCAAACGATTTTATTAATTTGGAAACCCTACTATTAAACATATAGAAGTTTTATACAAAGTTTCCGGCCCTTTTTAACCCTTTAGGGATTGAATTCACAAAGAGAGATGTCGTCAATAATCATTATTAGGAACTAAATACGTTTCATCAAATAGTTAATTGAATCAGGCGTTACTTTGCGGAAATCCATAGCATACAATTTAAATATATTATATCTAGCAATATCCCGCGAAACAATTATAACCACAACCTGCAAGCAGATGAGTGAGTGTACGCATAGGCATGCGTTTGATGCACCTCCCTCCTCCCACACTGCTTATGCGTACACTCGCAAGCAAAAAACATGAAAACACCACCACCACACAAGCAATAATGTTAACACGATCGTGCAAAGTCCCACCACCATGCAGGTTGCAAAACTCGACGCGCGTTTCGCTCCGACCCCGGAGCATCCTCAGGATGTTGACTCTGCGAACAATGTTCGTTAAGTGATGCCGCCCGCCAAAACACCGCCTTATATTCCCTACAGCTACTACCCCTACCAACTAGTACCCCCACCAAACAAGTTAATAAGAGGTGACGAAGTAAGGTTAGTTTGGTCATTCATCAATGCAATTCTATTGTTGTTCTTTACTTTAATTATTTCTAACTGTTCCAACACGCTCAGTCGAAAGCCTTTATCACATTTATGTAATATCTTATAGGAATGACCATCTGGTATATTGTGACTACTATCTAAAAGATGTTTGGCAAAATGTGATTTATCATGATGACCATTTCTATAAGCCGCGATATGTTCTTTATACCGAGTCTCAAAGTTACGTCCAGTCTGACCTACGTATACACTGTCGCATTCAGGACAATCGATTCTGTATACACCTGATTGATACTTTAAATCAATCCGGTCTTTATTATTACATAATTGATTTTTTAAAGTATTATTCGTCCTAAATGCGACATGCATATCGTTATTTTTCATTATTTTAGATAAACGTGCAGATACCTCACCCATGTAGGTCAAACTGGACTTATATCTAACTACTTCCTTATCAGAGGTCCCTGCGTACAAGAGCAGGGACCTCTGATCGATTGTCCTGAATGCGACAGTGTATACGTAGGTCAGACTGGACGTAACTTTGAGACTCGGTATAAAGAACATATCGCGGCTTATAGAAATGGTCATCATGATAAATCACATTTTGCCAAACATCTTTTAGATAGTAGTCACAATATACCAGATGGTCATTCCTATAAGATATTACATAAATGTGATAAAGGCTTTCGACTGAGCGTGTTGGAACAGTTAGAAATAATTAAAGTAAAGAACAACAATAGAATTGCATTGTTGAATGACCAAACTAACCTTAATTCGTCACCTCTTATTAACTTGTTTGGTGGGGGTACTAGTTGGTAGGGGTAGTAGCTGTAGGGAATATAAGGCGGTGTTTTGGCGGGCGGCATCACTTAACGAACATTGTTCGCAGAGTCAACATCCTGAGGATGCTCCGGGGTCGGAGCGAAACGCGCGTCGAGTTTTGCAACCTGCATGGTGGTGGGACTTTGCACGATCGTGTTAACATTATTGCTTGTGTGGTGGTGGTGTTTTCATGTTTTTTGCTTGCGAGTGTACGCATAAGCAGTGTGGGGAGGTGCATCAAACGCATGCCTATGCGTACACTCACTCATCTGCTTGCAGGTTGTGGTTATAATTGTTTCGCGGGATATTGCTAGATACTTATAATATATTTAAATTGTACGTTTCATCAACATAAATTTGAAATCAGAGAACTTTCATACTAACCAGCAAAGTTTTAAGGTGTGATTTAAAAAAAAATACGTACATGAATTTTAATTATGAACCTTCATATTGAATCCCGTCCTAGTGAGCACGTACGTTTTACTTGTAGTTTCTGAGATTACGTGATGAGTCAATGAGTGAATGAGTGAGTGACCTTTCGCTTTTATTTATATAGATATCTAGTAAAAAATAGTTTTAACCTCACTGCCTATTGTATGATAAAAAATAAATTAAATTTGCATTAAGATTATAGTCAAGAGACTGATCGCAAATGAAACCATAAAAAATTACATTTACAGTATTTATTGATATATAAATCTAAGAAGCGACGTACTGGTTGGTCAGCGCGCGCAACAACCGCGCGCGGCGCACGGCGGCGGCCTCGCGCCCGATGTCGTCGCCGTTGTTGGCGTTGAGCTCGAGCGCGCCCGCGGCGGTGACGGCCCGCGCGCGCCGCCCGCCCTCCCCGCGCCGCGCGTGCAGCGCCACGCACACCTCCAGCAGCGTGCCGTCCCACACGCACCCGTAGTACGCGTCCATGCCGTCGCACGTGTTGCCCGTCTGTCAAATATTTAATAATAATAATAAAGCACTGTATTGCTCACATATTACACAGTAAATAAACAAACATAACAATAAAAATGATTTTACAAAACGTGGGCAAAAGTGGTCTTATCGCTTAAATCGATCTTTTCCAGACAGCCTTTGTGTCAAAGGATAGCTCGAGTAGTATATTTATATATATTTATTTATTTTACGATATTTTATAACATAGCAACTTGATTTGCCTCCCGTAAGGCTGCGTTTCCACTGACGCGGAGCGAGGCGGAGAGGAGCTTAGTGGTGCCCAAATTGACCAATCACTATGCTCGTGCTGTTTTCGTGGAAACGGAGCGGAGATTTCGACTATAATGATTGGTCAATTCGGGCTCGGCAAGCTCCTCTCCGCTCCGCTCCACGTCAGTCGAAACGCAGTCTAACGAAGGAATACTAGTGTGAGAATAGCGAACTGGTATAGGAAATAGGTGTTTTTATGTAAAAGGCAGGGCTGATGTTAATATGATTTTGAAATATACTATCTACAATAGTTACATATGTTTTAATGAATGCTTTACTTTTGCAAATTTGTGACAACGGCATTTTGAGAACAAAACACAAGCTTTTCTTACTACGTGTCCTAACTGTAGGTACATACCTTCTCCGCGAAGCACTTGAAGGCAGTGGCGTAGTCGGGCTCCTCAGCCAGCTGCGAGAGTGCGGCGGCCTGCGTTGGTGTGTGCAGCGCCTGGCAGCAGCGCGCCGCGCGCCGGGCGATGGCGGGCTCGTCAGGCGCACGCTTGGCGAAGTGCCAGCTGCCACCCGTCAGCGCGCACATGTAGCGCCGCAGCGCCGCGCCCCACCGGCCTAACGACATCTCCACGTCTCCGTACACACGCAACCTAGTAGGTGAATTTAATAAAAATTAGAAATGATCAAGCAGTGAGCAAGATAATGATGATAAGTTATAGTTAAGAACACTCTCGATCCGACTTGATCGATCATTTGAGACCAACGATGCCACAGGCAGAAGCATAAGTCGGTTTACGGACATTAGTTTTAAGGTGACATCGTCATAACAAAATTGATGACTCTCAAGATAATCGTGACTTTCGCTCGCTCGTGAGTACTCTAGCTCGAATCGTTGCAATGAGCGTAACGGGACAATAAATCATCCTTTTTCGTGAGTGCGGCCGACGTTCATCGATTATTAGACGTTGTCACGTCACAAATAAGTTGTAAATCTATTATAATTAAGCATTTTCAACAACATACAAACTATATTAACAAACCTACCATGAAATATTATACGGGTACAACTTCAGACTTCTCTCGAGTAACTCAGTGAGGGATTCCAGGACGAACTTCACGTTGTAGTTGTTGGCGTTCGATATATTCGACGGCCACAGGCTCGTGTATTCCACGACCAGTTCTAGGGAGTTGTCGTCGTTTAGTAGATTGTGTATCCTCGCCAGAAGGGACAAAGCTACGCTGACCGCTAGCGGTTCTCTGAGCGTTGCGAGAAAAGCGTTGAAAGCGCTTCGAGCTTCGGCTGCGGCGTTGGGCGTGTCTCGTGAGTGAGTGGGCATGCCACCCGCAGATCTCTTCACCGGCCCATTTGCACCGTTGTTGTATACTGACAGAGCTGTAAAAAAGTATAACGTTAGTACTCTTCATTGTCTACGCCATATTTTTAACCGACTTCCAAAAAAAGGAGGAGGTTCTCAATTCGTCTGTATGTTTTTTTTTTTTTTTTGTTATGTTTGTTACCTCAGAACTTTCGCCTGGGTGAACCGATTTGGATGATTTTTTTTTATTTGAAAGGTGGTGCTTCCCGTTTGGTCCCATTGTCACCAAAGTGGTGACCTGGTGATGGGATCCGTGAGGAATCGAGGGAACTCCTCAAAATTTATATGGAAACATATATCGATTTTGATTTTTTCTGAAGTAGCCCAAGCATATGTTACCAAATAGTAAGATTTTGCACCATATCCTGGACCTAAAGTACTGAACAGAACTTCTGAGTCCTTAGAGATACACGTTTGAAGATTGCAGCGTTGTTTAAAGAAATGCAAGCATACGCCACTACGTCAATTACAGTGTTGTACCAGTGTTTACCAAAGTGGTGACCTGATGATGGGATCCGTGAGGAATCGAGGGAACTCCTCAAAATTTATATGGAAACATATATCGATTTTGATTTTTTCTGAAGAAGCCCAAGCATATGTTACCAAATAGTAAGATTTTGCACCATATCCTGGACCTAACGTACTGAACAGAACTTCTGAGTCCTTAGAGATACACGTTTGAAGATTGCAGCGTTGTTTAAAGAAATGCAAGCATACGCCACTACGTCAATTACAGTGTTGTACCAGTGTTTACCAAAGTGGTGACCTGATGATGGGATCCGTGAGGAATCGAGGGAACTCCTCAAAATTTATATGGAAACATATATCGATTTTGATTTTTTCTGAAGTAGCCCAAGCATATGTTACCAAAAGATTTTGCACCATATCCTGGACCTAAAGTAGTGAACAGAACTTCTAAGTCCTTAGAGATACACGTTTGAAGATTTCAGCGTTGTTTAAAGAAATGCAAGCATACGCCACTACGTCAATTACAGTCGAACTTGGTCTCATAGTTATCAAAGTGCATGCCTGATGATGGTGTCGTGAGGAATCGAGGGAACTCCTCGAAATTTATAGGAACACTCAAAGTAATTTTGTATTTTTTTCGAGTAACATGCTTATGTTATTCGATATGCTTATATCCGTCTAAAAAAAACATAATTTTGAATCAACTATCAAGGTATACCGCATAGATCAGAAACAGGCATACAGGACTGCTTAGTCTTTGAAGTTATACGTTTGGAAATTACGACATCGCTTAAAGTACTGCAAGCATACTTTAAGCGATGCCACTATATCAATTACAGTACTCAACACCACCTCTGTCTTCACCAGATAGTAGGTATCCATATATACTATCATAACAATATGACGAAATAGGTAAATATTAAAAAGGGAAAAAATTGTTTTAAGCCAAATAAAGAAATGTCAATCGACTAAAAATAATAAAAGAGTTATAAAGAAATCATATTCAGTTTGGATGGTACCGACTTTAATATTATTAAAATTTGTATATCATTTTATAGTCAATCAACTTGATATACAGGGTGTCCCAAAAATCAACGATAAACCGAAAACGGGTGATAGGCCAAGTCATGACAGTTATGAGAAAAATGTGAAAAAAAATCTTTGTCATGTATTTTTCACATTATAAGGACTTTTAAAAATATCGAAAAACTGACACCCTGTGATGGTCTTTCATGTCCTAAGACTACAAATATTACTTTTTTGTGATTTTTTTTTTCGGTATTGTAGTCATGACTAACCCTTCTGTAAATCACAATTCATAATTTAAACATACCTGCCTCAGTTTTCAATAAAATGGTGTGTTTTGCCCAAGATTAAATTCAAAATAATTACTACACCCAACTTTAATCGTCTGTACTGTAAAAAAAAAATACTACAGTATTTTGGGACACCCTGTATATGTATAATATTTGCGCTGCTCTGGCGGTACCTAAATATCCCTACTCAGTCTACCCATAACTAAAAATCTTAAAATAAAATAATTTTAAACAAAAAAAAACCGACTTCAAAAGGTAAACTAAAAAGAAAAAAATAAATTTACTTCGCACAAAGTAATACTTATTTTCATTTAAGTAAATAAATTTATTCTATAATTTTGAAGTCGGTGCCAAGTATATCAAATTACTAAATATATGTAGGCAATCACAGAAAAAAGAATCAGAAAAAAATATACAACTATCAATGTAACTATTACTATATATTATGTACCTACCAAAGTACTGGCTTACAAACTAATATTAAATGAAAACAAATTATGAAAGAACGCTGGACTTGGCACCGACTTCAAAATTATAGAATAAATTTATTTACTTAAATGAAAATAAGTATTACTTTGTGCGAAGTAAATTTATTTTTTTCTTTTTAGTTTACCTTTTGAAGTCGGTTTTTTTTTTGTTTAAAATTATACTGTAATATCTTGCATTTGCAGAAGCATAATAACACCATCTAAATACTGGAGTCGTTAAATAGAATCACAAACAAAAAATTAAATATATAACTACAATTTTTTATTCACAAATATTTAGCTTATAATACATAATATAATATGTTTCTTTCACTTTTATTGCGAATCTATTGCTACCTTATTTATTAAGATCCTGTAGTTGTTATTAAGGACCTGTAGTTTAGGCGCTACGATCGAACAAACATACTATTTAATTTTTAGCGGAAAGCGGAGCTTTTAATAAGCTTAATGATTTCGGCTAACCTAACCTAACCCTTTGGGTTTGCTGTGGTCGGGTTAAAGACGGCGTATATTTATGTTGCTGGTGTCCTCCTTACATATTATTAAAAAAAAGTCCTGCGCCACGTCTAGCTGTCTGTTCACGATAAGTGATACCACTGTACTACCTTCATGCTGTTGTCACGAAAGGATATAATGGTTCTTAAGGTTTTAGTGTATTCTCTAATTAGACCAGCTAGGTGGCGCTGCTGTCAGTGCAACAATAAAATTTAAGGCGAAGTTCGCCGGGACAGTAAGCAAAAATATTGAGCAATCATAGTTTCCCAAAAAATCACTTACCATAATCCCATAGCGCCCTAGGGAACTTTCTGGTGGCTTTCCCCCGCTGCAGCTCGAAGCACGCGGCGCAGAGCGCGGCGGCCGCCTCGCCCGGTCCCGTGGCCACGCCCACGCTCTCCCACTCACATGCGTTCACCAGACACGTCCAGCACGCTTCTATCACCTGCCACGCAGAAGAATATAGTCGTTATGCCAGAATTTGGAACAGCCTGGGGGTCTATTGCAAGCTCTTAATTCCAACCAGTTTACGCCATACAACATGGCTGCCTGAAATTTTCGTATTACGATGATAATGACAGCCAGTCAGCGGTCACGTGACACTTGACTTGCTTCCGAATGTCACTTTCAGACAACCAAACTAGGATGGATCCATTCAGAATAACATGTCGTTGTAATATGAAAAAGAACCAGGCAGTTTAAGGCCGTATTATTGAATTTCCTGGAACCAGGCTGGTATTGTAAAATATCATAAAGGCCCCTGTATGATATACATTTTTTTCGGACAATTTTATCTATAAATAATAACTCGAATACTATTATGAAACGTAAAATTTATTATTTTGTACTAATGATTTTGCACATTGTGCACGGGTTATATAAATTAAATACAGAATGGAATAAACAGGAAGAAGAATTGATGGATGGACACACCGTAAAACAGTATTTTAACCTTTTTGGTATCAAACCCTAAAATAGGAATGAAAACAATTGTTATAGATAGACTGAGATTAAAGCACTAATGATGCAAGCACAATACCTGATCAGACAGTCTGACATTAATCGGTAATTTACTAACCTGAGGTCGAGGAATGATTCCATCACCAGCGGTGACCGCGGCAATACAGGCTTTGCACTTATTGGCCAATGCCGTGAGGTTGATACGGTGATGTGGCCAATCACTGAGCATTACGTTCACTTGCAGCAAAAGCACCTCCCAGGTTAAAAGGCGACAGAGACGGTATAGAACTGGCTCTGAACTTCCCCCCAGTTGGTTTCGCGCTTCGCCTTCTAATACTGAAAGTAATGATAGAGCAGACCGCGCGCAACCAGCCTCGGCCCTCGCTCGAGACGCACCAGACACGACATACCCGAAGTCTTGCAAGAATCCTCTAGGTAAAGCGACAAGGGCACTCCCCAAGCCGCCCGGAGGTTTCCACGTCGGGCTGAGCTTCCAAAGAGGCGCCGACGGAGACATCATAGCCAATTTCACTAAGCACAATCGGACGTCATCCGCAGTCGACGCCTCAATGAGACGCTTCTTCAGCCTACCCATTTCCAGATCTGGAACCGATTTAATCTCGAAATCTGGGGTCTCCCAGTCGTCTGTCAGTAGCTCCTTCGGAAATTCCATATTCTCATCGTCATTGTACGATTGGTCGTTGAGGATGACCTGCAGCTCGTCATCTGATATCAGTTTACGCCTTACAGTTTTGGCGGCGTCGCCGACGTATTTCTTCAAATATTCGTCAATTTTATCGATAGGCACTTTAAATTGTGACGTGCCTAAATGCAAAAAGAACATTTTCAAGTTCTGCCAATCATCCTCCGAAAGGTCTGACGTAAGAACTGGGGCAACTGCCCAGAAAAGAAGATCGAAATATTTTATGCCAAATGTATTTAACCTGTTGATGAAATCTGGATGAGTGGAAGGTATACCTCCTTCCAATGCGTACCTCACGGCGTTGAGAGCGGAAACTCGATTTAATAGATCTCTTGCTACCGTAAAGGCCCCACTAGAGGCAGATCCTTGAATATCGAGCTCCACTACCTCTCTGTGTACCAAGGGTATTTTCCGGGATATATTATCAGCCTGCAATATTGCTATCAGTCCAGTGTAATGATTGGCTACTGACTCTTGCAGTTTCTGCAAAAGTGACGGTTCTTCGTTCAAAACGTCGCTGCCTAAATTCAAAGCTCTGATGTAACCGACTATGTCTTCTTTGGGAACACTTGCATAGTTGCATTTGCCCCATGGCAGGTCCTTATTGGAGTTGTAACCGTTACTTTCAACATATTTCTCTAGTTTTTCTGAATTTTCATTACAAAGTAAAATATGCTGTTTTGCAAGATCGTGTTGACCATAAAAGAAGTAATTGTAGCATAGGTCATAGTGTATTTGCATAGCCAGCTCATGATAACTTATGTATGTGTCACCTGCATCCCAGTTGTGTTCCATATCCTCAGAATTTTCAGTGAGATGTACAAATGCATCTATAACTGGTACCCTAATTTTGAGTGTGTCTTTGTTAGGTAAATACTCGTAATATGAGAGTACACTGTCTAGATAACCTATACTTTGCATACGATTGGCTTCACACATACGCAATATTTTTTCAAAATTCTGATTCAAAGGGTTGAACACACCATCAGCTTGCATGCCTGGTCTGTAATAAAAATTTGAAGAACACATTTACATGCATATTTAGCTTTGCAAATACATTTACGTATAAATCTATATGTTATTAAAATTCAAAAGACGTAATGCTTACAAATGAAATGGCATTTTTGTTGATTTGGCATAGAGTGCAGCTTTTACGGGAAACCGCAATATCCATCTGTGATACAGGGTGAGAGCAAATTGGACTTGAGGCTTTTGTACATCTAGCTCCCTGGAAACATCCTTCAAACAAACAAAATAGATAAAGTTTCTACATGTTGTGGATTTAAAATTAAGCAAAAATTAAATTCTAATTTAACTTTTTCTTTTAGTAATTGTATGATAATAATATACCTGTGGAGGGACTACGAATGCGGCATCTGTAGCCATGTACACTAGATCTTGCATTAGGCATTGCTGTGTAAGAGGTGCCAATTTTGATTCAAATATATCTAAAAAAGAAGGTTATTATTAGATAATAGTACAGTGAATATCTCAAATGTTATTAAAATATTAGATAGGTTTTGTGACACTGCATAAATATACTCAATAATTATTTACTCTCTTTATATAGATTTTACATTAAACATCATCATCTATATTTTGACATTACAATTCACAAACCTAAGTTCCAGTGTAGAGTTGAAGCTACTTTTAGAGCTAAAATTTTCAAAGCAAGCTGTTTCTTGGTGAAATTTAATGGAGTAGGGTTGACAGCAGCCGGGGGACTTGGTGGTACGTCAATGTCAACCACTCTCTCACTAGTTGGTTTTGAATTTGCATTTTTTGAGTCAACCCTTAAGAATTCTTCTATCAATTCACAAGGTGTTGGATCTGTAAAAAGTAATAGCAAAATACTACTAGTTCCTAATATTATAATATTTTAAGAAATATGACATGTATTACAATAATGTATAATTATGTATACCGGAGTTAGGTTTGCTGAGGTGATTTTTCAGTAATTCCGCATCCAGAAGAAATTCAAACCACAATATTGTTTCTGGAGATATAGGAACAGTTCCAGGGCGTAATAAGTCGACATCCATTTTGATTGGATTTTATTTACTAATACCACTGTAAGCAATTGCAAAATTGTGATTACCTATGTGTGTTTTAGAAATGTAACAATATGCAGTAAAGTTTTTGTTTCCTTGACAACTTTTTAGTCCGTACTATCATAACCACAAGTCCTAATGATTTAAATTATAGTCATTTATATGAAAGGAAAAAAGTAAAGTAGTCAAACTAAACAGACAACCTAAGTAACATTGCAGATCGACTGTAAGGTTTGCCAATAACAAATTATAATTACAGTAATTTTATTATAATATCTGTTATTTGCAATCCTTTGCGTCTGCTATAGCTAAGAAGTGCTATAAATATTATAAAATTTAAAGGAAATCACCGGCAGAAAAGTGTTTACAAATGTTTCTACATTTTAAATATCAATAACTTTTATACACACATTGTATTCTTAATTATATTATATTAAATTTACAATAGTACTACAGTAAATAAATTGGTTTTACTATAATTGTTTACACAAATATTTTAGCTTTTGGTTAACAAATAACATCACCATTCGAACAAAATATTCAGGTTGTCGTATGTCAATGTCACATGTCAATTGTCATTGTCAGGCTATAACAGATGACAGCTGATAGTGACATATAGTGTACATATACATATTTTTTTATTTAATACTTATATAGAACAGTGAGCTATGAAAGAAGTTCCTGTAGCTATTATATTATTAATTTAAAACTAAAGTTTTTAGGTGAGTTGACTAGCTTTCTTTTAATAAAATGAATATGCCCTGTTAATAGAATATTTTTATTAATTTCGTAATATAGGTGTACTAGCTGACCCTTGCCCACTTCGTTGAGCATAAAAAGAGTTTCTGATGAAATTCAACTAAAAAAAAACAACATGGAACCCGCAACGCGGGAACCTGGAACCCGCAACGCAGGAACCCGGAACCCGCAACGCGGGAACCCGGAACCCGCAACGCGGGAACCCGGAACCCGGAACCCGCAACGCGGAACCCGCAACGCGGAACCCGCAACGCGGAACCCGCAACGCGGAACCCGCAACGCGGAACCCGCAACGCGGGAACCCGGAACCCGCATCGCGGGAACCCGGAACCCGCAACGCGGGAACCCGGAACCCGCAACGCGGGAACCCGGTACCCGCAACGCGGGAACCCGGAACCCGCAACGCGGGAACCAGGAACCCGCAACACGGGAACCCGGAACCCGCAACGCGGGAACCCGGAACCCGCAACGCGGGAACCCGGAACCCGCAACCCGGAACCCGCAACCCGCAACGCGGAACCCGCAACGTGTGAACCCGGAACCCGCAACGTGGAACCCGCAACGCGGGAACCCGGAACCCACAACGCGGGAACCCGGAACCCGCAACGCGGGAACCCGGAACCCGCAACGCGGGAACCCGGAACCCGCAACGCGTGAACCCGGAACCCGCAACGCGGGAACCCGGAACCCGCAACGCGGGAATCCGGAACCCGCAACGCGGGAACCCGGAACCCGCAACGCGGGAACCCGGAACCCGCAACCCGCAACGTGTGAACCCGGAACCCGCAACGCGGAACCCGCAACGCGGGAACCCGGAACCCGCAACGCGGGAACCCACAACGCTGGAATCCGGAACCCGCAACGCGGGAACCCGGAACCCGCAACGCGGGAACCCACAACGCGGGAATCCGGAACCCGCAACGCGGGAACCCGGAACCCGCAACGCGGGAACCCGGAACCCGCAACGCGGGAACCCGGAACCCGCAACCCGCAACGCGGAACCCGCAACGCGGGAACCCGGAACCCGCAACGCGGAAACCCGGAACCCGCAACGCGGGAACCCGGAACCCGCAACGCGGGAACCCGGAACCCGCAACGCGGGACCCGGAACCCGCAACGCGGGAACCCGGAACCCGCAACGCGGGAACCCGGAACCCGCTATATAAAGCCGTTCTTGAGTTATAAATAATTTAACTAACATGACTTACTTTTACATATAGATGTATAGATTACTCCTACTAACATAAGCTAAGCCCGATGAATGCTCCCGTCACAGTCGGTCCAGCCAATTCGCTGAACGTTAGTTAGATGACGACGATGATGATGATGAAAAGTAGCCTAAATGAATCCTTATAACTTTAGCTATCTACCAGTGAAAGTCTCGTTAAAATCGGTCCAGCTGTTCCAGAGATAAGCCGGAGCAAAGAGACACGCTGACAGACATTTTTTTTAAATTACATTTTCGTTTTCAGTAAATATCGTTGCCAATGCAAAAAAAAGCAGAAGGTATCGTTTAAAATGTCATATGCATTTAGAAAAACGTTGCTAATTGAAAGTAACATACTGACACTTCAATTTTATTTATTTGTATAGATGTATAGATTTGGAAAACTTCCCCAATCTTGGCGTTTTCACTGACGCGGAGCGGGGCGCATAGGAACTTAAGAGTTTCCAAGCGGAGTGGAGCAGAGATTTCGAGCATAGTGATTGGTCAATTCTGGTACCGCAAGCTCCTGTCCGCCTCGCCCCGCGTCAATGGAAACGCAGCCAAACGTCTATAACGTCTAACGGTCGCCATGGTAACCACGTTGTTTACAAATGGAAAACAAAAATTAGGAAATGCTATGCATACCGTATTTATATCAGCTTAAACTATTTGGATTCATGTTTCTGTTAATCCTAATAATTTTATTAATCCAAATAGTTTAAGCTGATATAAAAACGATATTTATAGCATTTCATAATTTTTATTTTCCATTTGTAAATACTGATGTTGCCATGACAGCCGTGTCATATAAACTGCCAACGACGTGAATCGATCGAACCCAGGTTCAAACCCCGCGTTACCAATACGTATTTTCTTCTTTTTTCTAATTTTCTGCTTATTTTTTTCAACATTTTCTTTCATAATAACCTTTTCGTGACAATAACGAACATACCGTAAAAAAATTTGCGAAATTGGTCAAGCCGTTGTCGAAGCGCACACGATGTAAGAAATTTTAGAGGTCGTTTTTTTACACTTTGGGCTACATTTTTTGGGTTTTAGTAAGGAACCCTACTTTTTTTAAACATATAATATAGCCTATGTTCAGCGCTAGGAATGTAGCTTTCCAACGGTGAAAGAATTTTTCATATTGGTTCAGTGGTTTCAGAGCCTATTCCATTCAAACAAACAAACAAACAAACAAACAAACAAACAAACAATCAAACATTACCTCTTTATAATATTAGTATAGATGAGCGCATTTCTATAATAATTTATTTGTTTATTACTGAGATTATATCTAAGTTTCAATATATTATTATGCATGTATCACAATAATACACGCATACTAATACGACCTTATTATGATTACTAAGCTGCCCCTAACATACTTTTCTTATCACACGCGGTAGATCTGTTTCTACAATTTGTGTTATAAATAATCTTGAAATTGTATATTTCAAATTGAACTTAGATTAGAAATTATATTTCAAAATGTTACAATAATACCTACATATAGTGGAAAGTCCAGTATTGTATTTTAAACCGTTGCAGTTATTTCTAGAAAGATATAAACATTATGAAATTCTAATATTAACGTGTAGTTATCTAAACTATTAAACCGGCGATAACTCGAACATTATCGCAGCTCGATAATCACGTTAGTGTCTTGTTGTGAGTTGATCAGATGGTATAGGGATTTAGGTACCATAATATATAAAGTATTGGATTGAATTATTAAATAATTACGACTAATAGTTTCTCCGTACTTTGTGCATAAAATGAAAGGTCTACGAAAAAAGTGATTTTTAATTTTTGAATAATAGGAATAATATAATAAATAATAAGAGTGAGTATTTTAACCAAATGGATCCTTAACATCTACTTATAACAATTTCTTTTGAAAATATAATAATATTATATAATATGTTATAAAATTCTTGCAATAGGTATTTAAATTACTATAGTAATTAGTTTTGTCTCTATAGTATGTTTATACACAACACAAAAATATTATACATATTTTAGGATTCAAAGGATTTTTTTATTATCTTCTTTGAGGTTTTGGTCAATTAGGTAGACTAGACAGTATCATAGATCAACTACAAATATACTTTTTTATTACCTTAGTACTTAGCTACTTTTCTGATTTTAAAATGATCCCACATACACAAGTGCGCGCTAACAGGATCAGTGCAATGAGCTGTTTACTATTATTTTTACTATAACAGTAAAATTAATTATATTAATATAGGACAACTACTACGTCAGCTCATAATCTAAGAATATATTCTAGAAGAAGATATGCGCTGTGGGAATAGTGGGAACCCCAAAGGGAGATCTCCGACCGAGCGTGTGAATGTGGTGTGATGTGCCGAAGCCCATTGTTTCAGCAGTTTTCAGAGTTTCATGTGTAAATAGCGCGGAAATACAGTAATATCAATAGCGCGATACAAGGTTTTGGCGCTAGTTGGCTCACCAAATCTTTGATCCTTGATGACAGATAAATTCTACGGAAAAAAATGTATACGTTTGTAAAAAGCAATTAATTATTAGGAATGTATAATATAGGGAGAGCTTACTCAATCAAAATTATAATAGGTAATATGCCACACAATATGACACCGGTTAACATGAATAGTAATGTTTATATTTTTATAATTATAGAAGCTGACCCGTTCCCACTTCGTTGAGCACACATACCTTTTAAACCTTCCCTGGACTTCTACGAATTTTTTAAGACTAATAATAGCAGAATCGGTTCAGCCGTTCTCGAGTTTAAGCGAGACTAACGAACAGCAATTCATTTTTATATAAAAGACTAAGGTTAGGACTTAGGAGTCGTATTTAACACGTTGCGAGGGATAATATACGTGATAAATAAGTAGATAGTTCAACGAAATCGATAAACTTTATCACTGCCACTTAGATGATAAGCAAATATAAACAAACATGTCAACATTGCCCTTATTACTATTACTGAATAAGAGCAAATGCTCTTATTCTGTTATTATTTCTTTATTAATATCTAAAGGTTTGATGATGAAGATTTATCATTTAACGATAATTTAATAGATGGTATTCATAAAATTAAAAAAGTTAAATAATCATCGAAAAATTAATAATAAACCCAAAATTAGTGCACCGGTTTCGCTGGCGACCATACAGTAGGCTTGTGACGACTTAATAATTTTTATTTTTAGATTATTTTATCTAGATTGTAATTTGAAATGACTATGCTTAATGCTATTCTATGCTCAATTATAAACATTGTACATGTACCTTTCTGTTAGTTTCTGAGTGCCTAAAGTACATTCTAAATACCACAAGACTGCAATATAAACGAACCGCTCGACCTGATATTCTTATCAGCTTGTCTCTCAACTCGAAGGTCGTGGGTTCGATTCCCGCTTTGGAATAACTAAAAATGTAGTTTTCAAGTTGTGGTGTATGTGAACTTATTAACCTTTATAGCTTTCAAGCAAGTGCCGCCTTAACTAACAATCTCTTCAGCCCGTTTACGCAGTACACGCAGCAGAAGCTCCCAAAAAAACCCCGATTTTGAAACATTATTCGTTGGTGCTCCGCTCCTATTGAGCGTGATAATCTATAGCCTATAGCCTACCTCTATAAATGGCCTATCAGAGACTGAAATAATTTTTCAAATCAGATCAGTAGTTCATGAGATTAGCGCATTTAAGTAAACAAACAAACTCTACTAGCTTTATATTATTACTAGCTTTATAAAAATAGTATAGATATAAAATTAGTACCTATAGATTAACCTATTTATTGCTTATATTGATAAAAGTCTATCTACAGTGGAGTCCAACCCCTACCAACAAATCTCTGCTGGTGGGAATGACGTGTGCATCGAGATGGACATACTGCGGGTGGGCTCGGAGCCCGTGGGCATGCGATGTCCGCACTGCCAGGAGGACGTCATGACTAGAGCTACGTATAAAAACTCCACGCTAACCCACATCATGGCTGCCGTTTTGGGCATACTGTTTTGGTAAGAATTAAATTTGATTGAAATTAAATAAAAGATTGAAAGAGAATGAAATTAAGAAAAAATTTGCAATTTTGACTGATGACTACTCCATGGATCTCCACTCCTCTCAACTTTACTTACCGTTTACTTTATGAAGACCATCATACAAATTCTTGCTTCTGAAAGTAAATCAGCCTTCGCTACTGGTCCATACGCTTATTGCTAGCTAGTTGTAAAATTGTTACACTGCCTACTCATCCTGATTACATTCTGACTACATTCTTCTGATTATTTCGCTGTGAGCCCCAAGACAGATTAAACATGTCCTTTTCGACACCCCTGAGATGATTTTACTACTGTCGATCCTGGTTAAACAGGAGTTTCAGTGGTGGGCCATATAATATGCCCGCTACCTATGTCCCAACACGCGCAGTATGACCACCGAATAATGAGTATCTTTCTAAAACGAATAGACTGAATGTCATATTGATAAACCTGTTATTTTGTCCCAACAATCCGATATTTCTATTCATAAGTACAAAACGTGTATTTACGCCGCTAAGTATGCAGGTAGAGTAAAAGGACTAAAAGGAGTGTAATATTCATTAAAATGTAGGTACTATACACATTTAAAAATCATGACCTGTTTTCATATCAATGAAAGAAATTTCAATCTGATTTAATTGGCTTGATTTCACGGTTTTATGTTACTTTCGCATTCAAAATCAATTTTGTGAGTAGGTATGTATATAAAAAGTAAGTAATTGATTGATTGTTTCTGTTATTTTCAGGTGGATTTGTTGCTGCGTGCTGCCGTACGTTACGAAAAGGTGGAAAAACGTTGAACACTATTGTCCTCGATGTGCAGCTTTTTTGGGTGTTTTCACAAGAAAATCAATCATTTAGTTTAAGTATACCAACTTAAAACTTTCGCTTGCCGTATGAACCTACACTGTACAAGCTAGGATGGCGTATAAGTTAACAAAATAGTCTAAGGGCGTGTTTCACCAAGCAATGTTAAAGTTAACGCCATGTTAAGTATCATGTTATCCCTCTCGTATTTCCTGTGAATGAATGAGATGGCATGGTATTTTAACATGGCGTCAACTTTAACATTGCTTGGTGAACACGGCCTAAATATTACAATCTCTCTGGTCCGTTTTTATAAAACAATCTCGAACCCAACCTCACTTGAGAACAGTGTTGCCAGTATGATTTACTAATAAAAAGTACGAAAAAGTACGACTGGTTCTCGGAAAGGGTACGAATTTTAGCTCAAAAGTACGGTTTTACCAAAACATTAAAAAGCTTATAGTATATTCATAGTAAACCTCTTAAAGTATGTATTAAAACATTAATTACTAGTATAACGTATAAGGTACGAAAAAGGTACGGTGCACACTGAAGTATGGTTGTATGACAAAAAGTACGGTTCCGTACTTTTTGTCACGTTCTGGCAACACTGCTTAAGATAGGTTCTCTTTGACAGTTAAAACGTTTCGTTTCACTTTCACTACTTAATAAACTTACTTTAATTTATTTTCTTTTTATACCGTAATATTCATATTATTATAGATTACAAAAAACATAAAAAAATATTATATTCTATATTTTAATAAAATTTATTTTTACGTTTTAAAAAAGAAAAAAATTAAAGTATGTAATATAAGTAAAGTTCTCCATTTTTAAAAGTAAAACGAAACGTTTTTTTCTTCTGGCGAATAGGTTCGTAGATTGTTTTATTTATACGGGCCTTAATCTTTTTGGGAATTATATGCAATCTCGATAATAGTGCTTATTTGTTAATTATTATCGGTCGAATACTGCAACGCAAATCAAAGTTAAGGGCCTTCCTATTCTCGGGCTGTTACTGTCCGTGCTTAGCAGAATGATAATGGTGGCATAACTTGTCTATTTATTCAACGATCACTTTCAAATTTGAGTGTAAGTTATTCAAAATTATTTAATAACTAAGTACAAAATATAAATAAAACATAGAAGTAAGTAATTATCAAAAATACTATTAATTTTATTAGGTACTTAATGTCATTTTTAGAACATTAAAATAAAGCAGAAGATTTACAATTTTAGATATTCATCTACCATTCTACCTATACGAGATATTTTTATAGGACATATTACAGATATCACAGAATAGTTCAAGTATGGAATATTTACAAACGTTATCGTTACATAGTTATTATATTCCTCTGAGTATAGAATTATTCAAATTTAAAATATATATTTAAGTTTATAACTTTTAAGATAGCTATATAAAACATAAAATTACTCTAATTACATATTATTAGTAAAAGTAGTTTTTATATTACCTAACTTTTAAAACCTACCTAAACATAATTAGACCAAACTATTAGGCACAGTAATAATACACAAATTACTTTCACTTTTTCCACTTTAGTACTTATTTAGTACAATTTTTATTTTAAATAATTTTAATAGGTACAATTAAGTGGAAAAAGTGTAAGTAATTTGTGTATTATTACTATTTACTGTGTAACATGAATTTCCACCAAGAACCTATCGTACATTCAATAGCATATATCAAAATATTAGGTACAAATACACATTTCAGTTTACATCTTAAACAAGGCCCTGTAGTAATAGGGGCGCCACGCGGGTCCATGCGCCACTCTCGGCTACGTTTACGGGACAGTCTACGAAGATCCTACATAATAATATAAAACAAAGTCTGTCTGTATGTTCACGATAAACTCAAAGATCTACATGGTGTTCTCAATGCAATGGATAAACGGTAGTCGCTGCTGTCAGTACATTAATAAACTTTACTCTATAAATAACGTAAGCTACCTACTTTTGTATTGCGGTAAAATGCAAGATTCCTGCGAGATTTTCGTTTGCGCGGACGTATTTGCGCGCATCATATTATGTTATACTAGGGGCTGATTTTTCAATCGTCAGATAACTTTTATCTAAGGAATAAATTTGTGACTTTGGCAGATTTTGTACCAAATGTATATATATACCATTGTAACAAATGTCAAAGTCACATGTTTATTCAACAGATAAAAGTTATCTAACTATTGAAAAATCGACCCTAAAAATATTATTTAAATAATACACTCTTACTAATAAAAATATTTAGACACTGTAATAAGCGATACAATGTGTTCTCCTTATCTGATATGTTACAGTCACTTAATAGACAAGGACAAAAAAAATATAGTACAGCATAGCTTAAACAGTATGTAAATGTTTTTATTATAGTACGCCCCGATAAAAACATCGACATTTTCACATATTTACTTATTGTGCACACTTATCAAAACTTTCACCGGAACATTAAAGGATCATACTTCATTATCCAATACATTTTATAAAAATTAAACAATAATCAATAATATGTTTAAACATTAAAAGGAAAAACTTTCACTGTTAAAACTCGCAATTTTGACACTGCCGAATGTAGAATAAAGTCTATAGTCTATGGATTCTTAGTAGCAAACAATAATCATTGTATTAATATTGGCCAATTGTCATCACTGACGTAGTCTATGGTTATGTCATAGACGGGTTTGTTTACGTTTGGGTTAAATTTATCTGGGACGTACTATTATAGTAAGCGGGTAAGTACGCATTGCTATTGCTAGCCCGACGAAATTAGGAGGGATCAGCGGAGCCGAGGTACGCAGTGCACTTGGGACAATAGTGGTTGGCAGTCTTACACGACTTCATGCAGTAAGGCACGAAACACCCGCAGCAGCATCTGTAATGAAAAGGATAATTACAGTGAGGCACTACACAACTATACTGAAAATAAGTAGAAAATCTTAAATTAATAAATACGAGCAGGGCTTGAATAACCGAAAAATATCCGTAAAAACGGTAAACGGTATGACGTCATACCTTTAATTTATGGTAACCTGATATAACGGTACCGCTATTATTTCAGTACCGCAAATTTATGGTATCAATATTTTTTCAGATACCTAAATCGGTAAAATAACGGTTCTATTAGTAGGTAGTCTTGAGCTTGTGTAAAGTTTCGAATTGACAACGCCGCGCCGCGTGAGTGCGTGCGACGTTGCTATGAATTTTTTCGGTACCGAAATGATTTCGGTTACGGTAGCGACAAAATATAACGATACTGAGGTATAACCATACCGTAAAAGAATAAAGGTATATTTCGTTATTTTGCGATACCGCAATGGTGAATTTCAACCGTTTTGACTCAACCTTTAAAATTCAAGCGATATCGTAATTTAGTACCGGTATAATACCTTTATATCTGTACCGCTTTCAAGCCCTGATTACGAGTAACAGATTAATGTGATCTCAGTATGTGCGGTTGTAAGGCTTCCAATTTAGGTGTCACTTCGTAATCACCGGACACTTAAGAAAAGCCATTACATGTAAATAGTTTTTTATTTGTAATGTGTTTAGTAACATTAATAAAAATATTTACCTATGATAAACTCGTATTGTAAATAACTAGCTGTGACCTGAGATTTCGTTCGAGTGGTTTTTGAGTGACTTAAACCGTCTATGAAGCGCACGCAACGAAAGTCCCCAAATGTGAATAATTTTCCCCGTTTTTGCAACATTTCTCACTTATGCTTCGCTCCTAGTGGTTGCAGCGTAATGTTATATAGCCTAAAGCCTTCCTATATAAATTGATTATCCAACAATAAAATAATGTTTCAAATCGGACCAGTAGTTCCTGAGATTAGCGCGTTTAAACAAATAAACTCTTCCGCTTTATAATATTAAGTATAGATTACTATTATGTACCTATGCACGCAGACATTGGAAGTTATTATCTGTGCTATCTAAGCCTAGGTGATGAATTGTAATAGTCTTTTTATTACTCATGCGGGATAAGTAGCATCTTGGCGCCCGCTGTTGCGGTTGAAAACGAGCCGTTTGCCCATTCTAAACTTTTCGCACTCAAATTCCAAACTGGGCAAACAGCCCATTTTCAACCGCAACAGCGAGCGCCAAGATACCACATTTGTAAAAAAAATAGTATGTGCAAATCGTGCGACGTTGTCGATTACCCACTCAAGCGAATGACCGCACTCGCTTCGCTCGTGCGTTCAACTTCGCTTTCGCGGGCAATCGACAACTTGTCGCACTTGTTGCACAATATACTATTATACATAATTATAATACGAATTGATATTATTGTTATGTAACTGATTGAATGTACTGTTGGTTCTTGATGGAAATTCATGTTCACAATAATAACACACAACTTTTTTACACTTTTCCACTTTTTATTATTGTTGTTTCAACCAATTTAACGAGAGAAAAGTGGCGTATTTTGTGTTAAGTGGTGACTCTTGTACCTAAATAGTTAGTAGTTACCTACTAGAATCTAACGGAACAAATCGTGTTGTTTTCACTATTGAGTATTGACCTAAGTCCACAATTCACTTTCACAATATAATGCCTACTATTTTATTACCACTTGCTACTAAATAAAAAAAAACTATGCATTAGTTTACATACTTTATTCAATTAAATTTTAGGTTATATGTATTACTCGACCTTTCATTTAAAATAAAAATAAGGACCGATTATTATACATATTATGAAATTGGTGTTTTGTCGTACTGGCCACTTTGATATTAAATATATCCTCTTTGGTTCGGAATTCCAAATTCAAATTTAAACAGCTATTTACTCATGCATTTGTGTTTTGAAAACCGTAATTCATTTGTTTTTTTCTCTTTTGCTTTTTTTTTCTGCGTCACTTATTTTACAAAATGGAAAACTTAAAATATCGCATTATTTACGAGTACGAGTTCCACTGTGGCACCAGTGCTGCAGAAACGGCTCGAAGGATTAATGATGTGTATGGGGGTCGTGTCGCAAAAGAAAACACGGTGCGTTTTTGGTTTCAACGCTTTTGTTCTCGAAATTTCGACTTGCAGAACATGCCCCGTGGACGGCCGGAGACCAAGGTCGATAATAATGAATTGAAGGCTATTGTGGCAGCAGATCCATCGCAAACCACCTCAGAGTTAGCTACAGGCTGCGGTGCTAGTGACAAAAACGTTTTAATCCACTTGAAGCAAATTGGGAAGGTCAAAAAGCTTGAAAGGTGGTTTGGAAACCTCATGAATTGAGTGAAGCAAACCGACAAATGCGCGTCGACTGCTGCGTTACATTGCTCAACCGGCACAATAATGAAGGAATTTTAAATCGGATCATTACATGTGATGAAAAGTGGATCCTGTACGATAATCGTAAATGCTCATCGCAATGGCTGAACCCTGGTGAACCAGCAAAGTCTTGCCCCAAGCGAAAATTGACTCAAAAAAAGTTATTTGTAAGCGTTTGGTGGACTAGTGCCGGTGTCGTACACTATAGCTTTCTTAAATCTGGCCAGACGATTACGGCTGATGTCTATTGTGTCAGCAACTGCAAACCATGATGGAAAAGCTCGCCGAAAACAACCGAGACTTGTCAATCGTTCTAC
Source organism: Celastrina argiolus (assembly GCA_905187575.2). Classification (NCBI taxonomy): domain Eukaryota; kingdom Metazoa; phylum Arthropoda; class Insecta; order Lepidoptera; family Lycaenidae; genus Celastrina; species Celastrina argiolus. Next base: position 9,608,784 of record LR994584.1, read on the forward strand.
GCCACTGCTGCTTCAAGACAACGCTAGACCACACACGGCCCAACAGACTGCTACCAAATTAGAGGAGCTTCAATTGGAATATCTAAGACATCCACCGTACTCTCCGGACATTGCTCCAACAGATTACCATGTTTTTTCGAAATTTGGATAACTTCTTGCAAGGAAAAAAATTCAATTCCGATGAGGCAGTCCAAACTGCTTTCAAAGATTTCATTGATTCCCGTCCGAATGGTTTTTTTAGTAAAGGGATCAATGAACTACCTATAAGATGACAAAAATGTATAGATAGCAATGGTACATACTTTGATTAATAAAATATATTTTAATATGAAAAAATCGCCTTTATGTTCCTCCCATACAAAACGCCAATTTCATAATTATGTAAGGACCTAATATTAATGTCCGCGGCATTTCCACATAAAAGGATGCAGTAGGCCTAGGTAAAATAAACTAAGTCTTCATTAGAAATTTCTCTATTTTTTTAACTTTCTATTGTGCTTTATATACTACAGAACTGAGCCTATCTCCCAGATTTACAATATGAAGTCCCCACTGCAATTTACAGTCTAGTGTTATACCTAGAAATACTTACAATAATTCCTGCAATTGTCCAGTATCCAAAGTTCTCTTTTTATTACTTCAATTTACCTTTTTAGAAGCAGGTAAATACGGCGTTAAATTGATGAATACAATAATAAGGTGGCTCAGTTCAATACAACCTAACTCAATTATACGTTCAGTAGATATTCTTACAAGGTCTTTTCGTTCTTTAAATTTTAACTTTTATACGTTAATATTAAATAACCACCTCGAAGGACAAGACTTTTAGAAATAGAATTACGTACCTTAAAAATAATTATAAGAACTTACCCGGCAATAACACACAGGCCAGCAGACACGATGTGGGTTCGGTTATTTGGCACGTAGTCTACTCTGGTGACGATGGACTTGTTGCACTTGGGGCACTGGAGGCCCGTGGGCCCCGGGCCCAGAACTACGGGGCCAGGGTTGAGCGGGGTGGAGGTGATCACTTCTGTGCGCGGCTGCTCCATGACGGGGCCTGTGCTGAAGCCGTAGGACGGCGGTGGCGCGGGGTTGGGTGGTAGTGCCTGGTACGGCGGCGGCATACCAATCTTATTCTCCACTAGAAAGAGATCAACAGAATCTTTTATTTTTTTTTATTTATACTATGATAGGTGTCCCAGCAAACTTTCTACCGTCCAGGGTACAATTAATAAGATTGATTCATGGTTCATATATCAGGCCGAATATAGTGTGTAGAGAAGGACGCGTAGAGCATTTTTTGAGGTGCCAAACACCTCATAAAAATTACTTACCATAACGCGACAAATCACGATTAAAGATCTCTATAAGTCACAGAACAGATGAGTTTCTATTTAGGTCATCAACCAGTGCGTTCGTGAGTAAAGATAGACTAGGAGGCCGCGAGTCCCAGCATTGTAAAATTCACTTCTTGTGGTCATTTTAGACCGTTGAATTTTTTTTTAGTTATATTAAGTAATTTATATGAGGTGCAAAAACAAAAAATTCTCATCGCGTCATTCTCTTCACTCTTTATTCAACGATAACCAATTATGAATTCATTTTGATATGGTCTCAATGGGTCTAAATCTGTCTTCACATGATAATTCTTACTGTTTTATCTCTTTCCTACTACATAATATGTGATCTACTTCTACACCTGTTGGAAATCTATTAGAATCTCAAATGCAATGTAATAGCAGTCAATATTGTAATAGAAATTACACTTCAAAACCTGTAACACACTATTATGTAAGTAAATAAAATATTTACATAATACTGTGTTAACTGCAGAACGTGGACGGTTATTTCGTTATTCATTAATAAACTGGAATTTTAAAGATAAAGTGGCTATTTAACTAATAAAAATATTGTGCCATTTATCTAATAGTAGGTATATTACTATCTTCTAGTTAATAATACATGTTTAGTTACATTAAATGGAGCATATAATGATTTAAAACGTATCTCTTATCTGTTCTTGTGAGTCACTCACAAGAGTAAAAAGTGTAGGGCGTGTTTGCCAAGCAATGTTAAAGTTAATCATTCGTTAAATATCATGTTGTTCCTCTCATAATTTCTATCAATGAAAGAGAAGGCATGTTAATTTAACAAGCCGTTAATATGCGTTGGTAAAATCGGGACTAAAACTATGACATAATATACGAATAGCATAATATTCACACAATGTATGATTTTTAAACATTATAATAATATGATTGTTAAAGTTGGAAGTTTTTGTGTGTTTCCGTAGGTTACATCGACCTTCCGCAGTTGAAACAAGAATCACACGAGCTAAGAACGTGTTTTTAATTAATGAAGTTGTAAATATCATTGCGGTTATGAAGGTTTTTGTGGAAGTGGGTAAAACCGCAAGACCATATTGTCCGAGAGACAAAGAATCTCTTAATATACAAAATATTCTGTATACCTGCTTCAATACTCATGACATAGAAAACAATCATGTCTGTATTCCTGCCTACTTTGCAGATCAAAAAACAATAGGCAAATACACTGTACCAAGTATTATATCCATGGCAAATACAATTTTATAGTAAAAAACGACGATTGTCAAAAGATATTCGAAAATATTTTAAAATGTTCACTGCACTGCTATTCTGCATAATCTGAGAGCTACTTATGTTTGGTTCACTATCCTAACAGAAGACTAATCTACAGAACATTTGAAGCAGGCTTATGCAAAATTCACTTAGGCGCTCATTTTTGCTTCATATCAACCTTAGTTCCTCAGGGCTCATCTGTAGCTAATCATGGGTACAGGGGGCTTACTCTCCAATCTGATTCGGTTTTGATTTACGAGTTTGATATGATTTCGATTTTGATTTAGATATGATCTTGCGCGTACTCCCAAACAAAATCATATCAAAATCAATGACGCGTTGAGTTATCAGCGTCGTTGGCTGTATCCGGTTTGTGACGTCACGTCCATAGTGTATACAAGTTACTGCTGAGTGTTTTAGTCTACGGTTAAGATTACTAAAAGTATGAAAAATATTGAATTTTTTTCTTTCAACCTATATACTTAATAATTAACCAAGTACTCTTACATTGGTTGGATAAAAATTGTTTTTGTCCTAAAAACCGCGACCATAAACAAAGATTCGTGTATTCACGTTTTTTATCTATGACGTTATGCCAAATGTTGACATTGTACCATTAATGTAAACAGTAACATTTATGTTGCAAAAAAAAACTAGTTCCAAAAGCTAATATCGTGCTGATTTGATTGCGATTGCGTCGGGAGTAAGCCAGGGGCCTTACTCTCCAAACTGATTCGATTTTGATTCAGATTCGATCGTGCCGCGTACTCCCGTATGAATTGACGTTTGTTTATTTTGATTCTCAATCGATAGATATGGTCGGGAGTACAAAAAGGTACGATTTAACGATTTATGTTATCCTGGTTAGTTTCAAAGTAATCCACCAAATAAAATACCAAAAGCTGTTGAGATGGAACTGATTCGATTCTCGATTGTGTCGGGAGTAATCCTGCTGGACGCTACATCGTAAGCATAGCTTGTGCCATTCTATCTTTTTATAATTATCAACAGCTGTATAACGGTAAATACGCGAAGCTGATTATCCTTTAGATTTAGGAAGTCCTAGCCTGCACATAGGTCTTCACAAGGTGATGGGCAAAGGGGAAGCCGATAGGTATGGAGTAGTAGGATGCATATTCTCTTTGGGTGCTTTCCAATAATTAAAACACGTGAAATGTGCGTGATGATGTCGAAACAAATTAATTTGTGCATTAATTAGAGCATGACTAAGCCAAGGTCTATGAAATCGATTCCCGTCTGCTGTACAACATAGTTTATTGGTAACAGCTTAGATATTGATAACTTTCCTTTTTAACTAAACGAGGGGTGTTATAAGTATGACGTGTCTGTGTGTGTCTGACTGTGGCATCGTAGTCCCCAAACGGATGAACCGATTTAGATCTAGTTTGTTTTGTATGAAAGCTGTCGAGATGAAGAGTGTTCTTAGCTATAATTCGTCAACAGTTCGCTCACTGCTTGGCAATTCGGGGTTACTTAATTTATTTCAATTTTAGTTATATTTCTATTTACTGACACTAAATAAATAACCATTTAAATCACTTGGATTGCAAATCTTGAGCATACAGACTGGCGATGAAGACATCACTCAAAGATGATGTCAGTGTATGCCTTATAAGAATTTAGTATGAAATTTAACCTATCAGATATGTTACGTTCATCTAGTCTAGATCGTTCTAAATTACCAATCCGATTCTCAGTTAGATCCAATTGAATCTGAACGTGAACAAAGAGACAACACCGCGCTATAATGTTACCAATTTAAATGTCACTTATACACAAGGATAAAACCACATTCATTTTGTCGAATGTAACATACGTACGATATAATGTTTACGTTTATATTTAATTTCGATCCGAACAGAGTATAATAAAGTTAAATTATAATCGGTAGATACGAAGTTGTAACAAGCTATGTTACGTCGAAGAAAAAAACGAATGTTATCAAAGTAGTTAAATACGATGTTTGTTTTTGACAGATTAAACAAGAATTAAGGATACTGACAAGGTACAGCAAATGCCGAAATACTTGCAAGGTTAACTTGTATATTTTTTTGTGTCTGTAACGAGCCAGGATTTTTGTTTTTATTATGTACCTACATATTAATTATTATTAAAAGATCACATCAAAGGCTGCTGGTTTTGCTAAAATTCAATCATCATTTACCCACCACAGATCGCATTTCTAGGAAACGTGCCTCTCAGACCTCAATACGATGACCTTTATGATATTGGAAATAATTATGAAATGTTCCCATCAATAGTAGTTTTTTTCGCGTTAATTAAATACTTCGTACAAATTTAAATTAAAACTCCATGTGCAAAGTCACGTAAGCCAAATGTCATGACATTGTACCATTAATGTAAACAGTAAAATTTATGTTGCAAAAAAAAAACTTCACTTACTTGTTGCGTCCATATTAAGTGGAAAACTTTTTCACAGATTTTCGTTGAACCTAATTTATCACTGGCAGCTTAGAAAATCCAATTTTGTAATAAATATATTTTCGTAATATTATTCTAATAATAAGCAAGTCCGTGATGTTATGTTCGTATGTAAAAGTAGACTAACTATAACTTGTTTACTTCACGACGATCACGGTTGCCGAGTGAATGCACTCAGTCGTACGATTCACGCTGTGGAAGGAGGAGGCAAATACCGTTTAACGTGAGTGCGAAAGGGACACACTGTGTGCGCCTGCGTCATCAGAAACAACCCGTTTTTCGAAACAATGGCGGTTTTTCATCATCTAGGTAATTGCTTTGCTCTTATTGCCTATGCGTTATGCCAAGATCATTTTATGTATATATGAACGAAGTCAAGTATCGTCGAATAATAGGTTAATTGAGAACTATTTAAGTAGAATGTTTTTAATAGCTTTATAATCGCACAGTACCTACACTTATTGAGGTATAAATATTTGTATGAATCAATTATAATAATTGAAGACATGAATGGATGAAATCATGAAGGTGATAAGTAGCAAAATTCTGATATCGAGAAAATTGAGTTCCAACTTCCAAGTATAATTACGTCGTAAAGTATATAAACATAAAAATATTCGAATACGAATTATAGTTGTCGAAATTTTAGCTGAAATAAATTAAGAAAATTACACGGAAACTTACATAACAATATTATTTGTTTTAAGGACCACTTCATACCTACATTAATGTAAAGATCTGTCTCTAGAATCAATGTAGGTACTTACTTAATACTACATATCCCAAAATGTTTAAGCGACTGTTTAAACTCAATTTTCTGGGTAACTAATTTTTGCGACATACCTATCACCTTAATCCATTTATGTCTTCAATTATTATTTATATTGAAATTGTAGTATGTATTAAAATAATCATTACCGACCGCTGTCGTCCCCGCTGCGAGGGTCTGGGGCTCGTCTTGCCGACTGAGCAAGGTTTCCCATGACGGATGCTGGCGTTTTCCTCTACTCGAATCTGTTGTGTATACAGGCAATTAGGTACCTACATCTTTTTAATTATACTTAAAGCAAAAACATTATACCGTTTTACGCAAAATACGTGAACGTGTATGAGTGTGAAAAAAAAATAATTACGTAAAGTAGTATGCAATTTCCCACACTTATAGTTTATATATAGAAAAGGAGTTTATAATGTACATATTTTTTAAAATCACACCTATGTAGGTACGTTAAATATATAATTATTAATTAAGAATACACAATCCCTTACTCAGTACAGCACGTTGATTGGTTTGACTTGAGAGTTTGATTATTCATTTTTTTTTTAATTCCATAAACAACATCTACTTTTAAATACAATAATTTTTTTACTCTGTATCTAAGAGCAAAATAACCGTTTATAAACATAAAAATATTCGAATACGAATTATAGTTGTCGAAATTTTAGCTGAAATAAATTAAGAAAATTACACGGAAACTTACATAACAATATTATTTGTTTTAAGGACCACTTCATTCATAAACTACGGAAAATCAGGAAAATTACTGAATTTACTTTTTTGATATCGGTTGCATGAGTTGCATCAGTACGGTCTATCTATCTATTCACACATTGTTGAACTAAAGAACAATGACGAAATATTATTTTATATTTTTAAGCGTCTAGAAAGGTCATGTAAACAAAAACAATGATTTAATTTTATACATTTCACTAATTTATTCTAGGGTTTAATAAAAGCCACCAAACAAACTCGACTATTTTTTGTAAGTCAAATTTATATTATATAAATACCTTTTGTGAATTTCATAATTATTTTCCCCTCAGTTACTGTTGCCCTTTTTTTTGCCGCACGACTTTTAGCCTGCTTATAAAATATAATATTTCATCCTACCGTATGAGTTGTGAACTTATGCTCAACAAGTCTAATAGATAAATTGATGTTTACTTTTCAAAGTGCTCGGTGTTATTGTTTTAAAAGCACGCGCACGTTATTTGTTGTTGCTGAAATGCAAAAATATTCTATTTAATTTATTGCCAGAAGCGAATTCTGCCCGATTCACTCTAGTTACGGAAAATAGGTGATTGAACTAGAATAAAAATGGCTAGGTTAGGTTAGGTCAGACATTTAAGATTGCGCACGGGCCGAGCGAAGCGTGCCGCGGCAGCGGCCGGCGAGTGCCACAAGCGAATTCTGCCCTATTAACTCTTTTTCAGAGAAAATAAGTAATTGAAAAAATAGAAACTTCTCAAAATCGTATATTATTTGACTAGTAGTTATGGCATGACTTTAAAGGCCTATAGTAAAAAAAAGCTGTCAAAATTACCTCAAAAGTAGTCGAATCTTCATACAAAAATACGAATTTTAAATATACAGAATAACTTTTACCAATATGTGTCGTGAATGATTAATAATTACTACTAAAAGTAATAAATTTCGATCGTTTATTCACATTTACCAAAACATGTGGTTATTATTAATAATTTTGTAAAAATATTAATAATTTTCAATTAATCAGATTTACCGTAACATAGGTATATAACAAATAAAATAAATAGTACCAATAAATCATAACCTAAAATATTTAAGATTTTTATGATGTACTTAGTATATTTTATTAATCTTGGCCTTCTCGGAAATTTTTCTTTTTTGAAGTTCATTGGAGGATAATATCCTAATCATTTTAGTATTTTTTATTTATAGACGCCACAATTTTATCTTAAACTAGCTGACCCTTGCCCACTTCGTTGAGCATAAAAACAGTTTATGATGAAATTCAACTAAAAAAAACAACCCCTAACTCGGGAACGCGGAACCCGCAACGCGGGAACCCGGAACCCGCAGCATGGGAACCCGAAACCCGCAACCCGCAACGCGGGAACGCGGAACCCGCAGCATGGGAACCCAAAACCCGCAACGCGGGAACCCGGAACCCGCAACGCGGGAACCCGGAACGCGCAACGCGGGAACTCGGAACCCGCAACGCGGGAACGCGGAACCCGCAACGCGGAACCCGCAACGCGGAACCCGCAACGCGGAACCCGCAACGCGGAACCCGCAACGCGGAACCCGCAACGTGGAACCCGCAACGCGGAACTCGCAACGCGGAACCCGCAACGCGGAACCCGCAACTTGCAACACGGGAACCCTGAACCCGCGACGCGGAACCCGGAACCCGCAACACGGGAACCCGGAACCCGCAACGCGGAACCCACAACGCCAAACCCTTCCGTGAACGTTGCTGGTTCTGCACTGTCAAATGGAATAAATACTAAATAGTATCCTATGTCCGTCTACTGGCTCTAAGTTACTTCCTCACCAATTTTCAACCATATCGATAAAGCCGTTCTCGAGTTATAAATAATTCATTTAACTAACACGACTTACTTTAATACAAAAAGCTGATGTAAAGATGAAACTAACATAAACTAACGCCCGGTGAATGCTCCCGTCACAGTCGGTCCAGCCGATTCGGTGATCATTAGTTAGATAACGATGATGATGATGAAAAGAAGCCTAAATTAATCCTTATAACTTTAGCTATCTACCAGTGAAAGTCTCGTTAAAATCGGTCCAGCCGTTCCAGAGATTAGCCGGAGCAAAGAGACACGCTAACAGACAGACAGACATTTTTTTTTAATTGCATTTTCGTTTTCAGTAGCAAGAAAAAAAAAAGACAGAACAGACAGACGTTAACTTCGCACAAAGACAAATGACGACATAGTGGCGTCATATCATGACGTTTTCGATTTTTTTTTTAATTGTTCGTGAATTATGACCATGGATCTAACTCCTTCGATCTGATTTTTAAATTAACATTTATAATATATTCTTATTACAACTTATAAGTTAAGTACTTTTTTTAAATAGGTATATTTATAGTTGTTAAAAGATTAATCGATTTTTTGAGTAAGTCTCTAGTGTTTAATAAGAAAAAGTGTTAACTGACGTAACATTATCACGACGTTTATTTCATTAAATCATAATTTGTATATTATATTTAAGATCGTTTATCAGTGAAAGCAAATCGTAAAAAAACTCATATTGGTTATGTTGACAATAAATATCTAATAATTATTAAATAAAGTTTAGTAAATTCTGCAGTTTTAACAAAAAGAAAATATTTATTTTATTATGTCGTCGTTACAACGTTACGTCGCTCATTTTTGATAAACTGTCAAATGTTACCTATTAAAATGACCCGACTATTTATTAGTGGTGGACAAATAGTTTAATGAATCCAAATAGTTTAAGCATAGATTAATAATTGGTCGCTTTGACTAGATACCGTCCAGCGTATTGAAAAATGCGGCAACAAATAATACGCCGAATTCGGCGTACCCGCGCCAGTCGCGCTACAAGCGTAAAGTGAAGTAGACGTCTCGATAATTTGTCAAAGATTTGTGTGAGAGCGAAGCAAAATGCCGATTTGCATAGTCAAACTATGTAAAAATAATACTACATGAAACAAGAAAAATACTGGCATCACATACCATTAGTAAGTATTGTATAAATCTTCTAAAACACAGTCAAATAATATAATCCTAAAATCTCCGATCGGAGTACCGCTTTGTGTTCAATGTTGCCTTGTATTCAAAAATTTTTAACCATATTTAGTATCAGATTACCCGTGTTTGCCACGTCATGTCATGAAACATATTGTTTACGACTTGACAGGCAAATCAAAAATGTTCAAATATTATTTCAATGATGCGAAACGGAACGTAAACTTTATGCTTTAGTACAGTTTTCAAATTTAATTATGTGAAAAGGTGAAACGAAACGCAACTCGCCATCTCGGATGGAGGATATTATCAGCCCGATTCACTCTAGTTAAGGAAAATAGGTGATTGAACTAGAATAAACAACACACTTTTCCAGCGCATTTTGCGTGGCAAATAAAACTTCGAAATTTATATCTCAATATTTGACTGGCTATATTTGACTAGTAGATAGGAGATGACTATTAAGGCCTTATTAAAATTTTGAATCATGAACGTTTCCTTGATATATATAACATTCTTAGTAAAAATGTTGTCACAGCGGATTTGTTTCATAATATATACAAAAAGCATAAAAGCGAAAAGAAAATTATACCGAAATATTATAATGAACTTAAAAAAATCTGTTTGACTTTAAACTTCTATTCCCCATCGGCATATAATTACGCAAGGAGTAAATTTGTCATCATCGATGGCGCTCCAGGATTTACTGAAGAAGCGTTTACTTTATTAATAGTTTTAGTAAAGTAAACGCTCCTTCTTAATGTGATAAATGTAATGTTGTTTGCGCGCTAATTTCAGATGAAATGGCCATACGCCAGAAAAGTATGTGGGACCAAAATCAAACTCGTATATTGACATGGGCACTGGTGTAAATTAGTTTGTTTAACTGAGCACTGGAAACTGCCTATAGGATACTTTTTAGTGCATGGCCTAACAGGGTTCAATATATATATCGACGCTTGAAAGGCAAAACTGCCTAAGCGACATTTATCAAAATGTTCAGGAGAGCTGTTTAATGTTTTTTTTTTGAGAAAAATGCTTATAAAATTGTCAATTCTTATCATACACAAATAATTGTTAGACCATTGGAATCGTAATCAAATAGGCTATAATCTGACATATAAATGATTGACCTAACACTTTTAATTCGTGCTGTTTTGTCGCTTAGGTAAAAATTACACCAAAAAAATTTTCAGGTAAAACTATCTAACCGCCAGAGCTTTCTCAATTACAAACAGGTAGATTCATATAAATACTTCCGCGACTGTCTATACGAACAGGTTAAAATGAATAAGTTGTAATAATACTTATTTTGCAAACAGGAACAATTGGCTAAATGATTTCATTTTAGTGAAAATACTCAAGAAAAATTATCCAAGTAATAATTATAAAGGATTATTTGCAAGACTAACCGACATTTTGTATGGGACATAAATGATGAAAACTATGATTGGTATAAATTGAGCATTTATTGTAAGTTTTTAATTAAAAAATGGCACGCAAAAAATAATAAGCCTAACAAATATTGGTTCCCTTTTTCAGGTCGGGGTAGGAAGAAAACTTGAACGAAATTAAAACACAGAACTATTCTTTAAGAATCTCAAATTAAATACCTACTAGTACTCGTACGCACTCAACACAAAAAAGGAATACAAAATTCAGTAATATCAATTAAAATCAGGGTCCTCTATATCTGACTCGGGTAATACGTCTTTGGCATTTGCATCGAGTGGAATGTTTAAATACTCATTATGGAAAAAAGCTGGAATTATTAACTCTACACATAGTTTATGTAGGTCGTCATATTTCTTCTTGCCTCGGATTCATCTTGTTACGTAGATCTGTAAAAACAACGAAAAATAATGTAGATGGCTTCGTATAATTTGATTTAAGGAACATGAAAAATATTTAAATCCGGAAGTATTTACATAGTTTACTTACTTAATAATCTAAGGAATGTGATGTTTACTTACATTTTTCCCATTTACTAAGCGCCAAAATGGACGTAAATCGGCGAACGCGCAGCGAAACGACCGGTCTAAGCGACACGCCGCGGCTGAATAATGTTTTCGGATTCGTTCCGTTCACTCAGTGCGTCGTTCCTAACCGACAACTGTCACTATATTACGCTTCCTAAGCGCCATACTTACTCCTGTTTCAATTCACATAAAGTTATCTAAACGACATTCCCCATACAATATTCACACCAGTAAAAATATCTAACCGACATTCAGTTTCAAAATATTTGTCAGGTAAAATTGCCTAAGCGACACCAAGTCAATATTTCAGTGTAATGTAAAATTATCTAATAACAATTTTATGCCGATTGTGTAAAAGGCAATATCATCTAAGTGCAAATGTAGTTACAAACAATTTCAGGAACAAATGCATAACAAAACACTTGGACCTTTCTTATGTCAGGTAAAAACGTCGATGCGACTTCGATTGAAAAGACTAATTCAGGTAAAAATATCTTATTCCTTCGTGATAATGATTTTCATTCAGGAAAATTTATCCAAGGTAATGATTAAAATAAATTTCATTCAGGAACAAATGACTATCCACAAAAAAAAAATTGTCAACATGCCTTAAAAAACTGTCTAAAATAAAAGGGGTAATTTTTTGTCGCTTAGTAGCCAAAATTCTTTAAATAGTACGAATTCACGCACTTCCTAAGCGACAACCAAATTCATCGCAGCGCTATGAGACCCAGACCAATCGACGCAGATTTTTTTTCTGATTACAACGATATATAAAACTCAATTTGGCCCATAGAGTCGCTTAGGCACTTTTGCCTTTCAAGCGTCGATATATATATATAATTATAGTATATATATATATAATTATAGTTAATGTTGTGTGACTTGGCCGTTGACAGATGGATTTCTAATTATTGACAGATTTTATAGCTTATTGGATGACCAAAATTTCTGCGTTCTGGTCTTATCCGGAGGTTCTCAAATAGGGGCTTGAGAATGCGACAAAATGGTGCCTGAAAAGGATGGTACGGCAGTGTTTGCTTCGCGCTCGACTTGGCGGGGAAACTGCCGTGCTCCCAGATACTAAAATAAAAACTCTTTTTGAAAATTATGCCTAATAATTATTTAAGATTAAGAAGAAGAACCTTCATAAAAATGATTATGATTTCATGTTAAAGATTTTTTTTATTTATTAATATTGATAAATTACCACACCACAGCGACGAAATATTTTCCCTATTGATCGGGCACTAGTCAAGTAGCTGGCAACACAATTATAGATGCACACTACAATCTTTGCGCATTGTTTTACACACACTACAATAAGAAGTTGCCGCATTCAGGAATCTGTCATTTCTTGACATCGCTCTATCTATAGTCGGAATTTTAATTCGATTCCAGATTTGACACATTCGGTGTTGCAACGTTATGACAAGTACTAAATAGTGACGTGCGAAATTATTCGATACGAAAATGGAATATTTCGGGATCGATTCCTCTCGTTTATAGTAGTATATCTAAAAAAAGAGAAATAAAACAAATATATGTATTTTGGTAATATTTTATTTTATAAATCGTCGCCGTCATCGCTATCGCTGTCAATTTCTGTAACATGTTCTGTCTGTTTTAAACTAGCTGACCCGTGCCCACTTCGTTGAGCATAAAAATAGTTTATGACTAAAACAAACTAACGTTCGCGTTCTTTAGTTATAAATAGTGTAGGTACCTAACACGACTTTCTTTTATATATTATATTATAGTCTAGCTGACTCGTGCCCACTTCGTTGAGCATGGAAACCGTGTAAACCTTCGCGGGACGAACGAATATTTCAAGACCAAAAATAGCCGAGTCAGCAGCTGATCTCGAGTTTTAGCGAGACTAATTAACAGCAACATTGATTTTTATATAGCCTATGTTACTCAGTGATAATGTAGCTTTCTAATGAAAAAATAATTTGATTAAAATCGGTCCAATACTTTTTGAGTTAAGTCGTTACATACAAAAATACAAATCATTCCTCTTTATAATACTATTAAGGTAGATGTATAGATTACACCTACTAACATAAGCTAAGCCGGTGAATGCTCCGGTCAAAAACAGTCGGTCCAGTCGATTCGGAGATCATTAGTTTGATGACGATGATGATGATGAAAAATAGCCTATGTTAATCCTCATAACTTTAGCTATCTACCAGTGAAAGTCTCGTCAATATCCCTCCAGCCGTTTCAGAGATTAGCCGGAACAAACAGACATGCGGACAGACAGACACAATTTTTTTTAAATTGGATTGTCGTTTTCAGTATCCTTCTTATGCATTTAGTATAACATTGCTAATTGAAAGTTACAAACAGACACTTAAATATAATTAAGGGCCGATTTTTCAATCGTCAGATAACTTTTATCTGTTGAATAAATATGTGACTTTGACATTTGTTCCATACAAAATCTGTCAAAGTCACATATTTATTCCTGACATAAAAGTTATCTGACGATTGAAAAATCGGCCCTTATTTGTATAGATGTGTCTGATGTTGTCAATTTACATATATTATCTAACCTACTCATTTTTTCCTCTTCTTTGACAACATGGGATACGCATTTAGACCATTACAATAAAGCAGTGATTACCAATTAATAAATAATAATTATGAATAATAATGTATTTATTTCAATAAAAATCAATAATTTAGTCTTTAATTGTTATAATAATTTAGTCTTTAATTGGCACACCATTATTATGATTATTAACATAAATCGCGATTGTTTATCGATTTTTGTGTTCATCACTACACTAATAAATGTGGTATCATTATTTTACAAAATGACAGTAGCTAATGTCAAATGTGGAATCTAATTAAAATTCCGAGTATAGTCGAAGGCGCTGAGACCAATTAATAATCTAAGAGTTTAAGTTTATGTTAATACGTTATTTATAGCATTTCATAATTTTTTATTTTCCATTTGTAAACAATGTCGTTACCATGACACCAGTGTCATATAAACTGGCAACGACGTGAATCGATTGAGCCCAGGTTCAAACCCCGCGTGACCATCACGTATTTTCTTCTTTTTTCTAATTTTCTGCTTATTTTTTTCAACATTTTCTTTCATAATAACCTTTTCGTGACAATAACGAACATACCGTAAAAAAAATTGCGAAATTGGTCAAGCCGTTGTCGAAGCGCACACGACGTAAGAAATTTTGGAGGTCGTTTTTTTACACTTTGGGCTACATTTTTGGGGTTTTAGTAAGGAACCCTACTTTTTTTAAACATATAATATAGCCTATGTTCAGCGCTAGGAATGTAGCTTTCCAACGGTGAAAGAATTTTTCATATTGGTTCAATGGTTTCAGAGCCTATTCCATTCAAACAAACAAACAATCAAACATTACCTCTTTATAATATTAGTATAGAAAAATAAAGAGAGTTCGCCATTGTCCTTTGATAAAATTGGCAAATAAATACTTGGAGTCCCAGGATAGGGAGGATTCGAGGGATTTTATCCCCAAAAGTGTATTGTTCCTGTGGGATAACATACTAATACATATTTATGCAAAGGCCCCAAGAAACCTAATCTAATAATGTATAGCATAATAATTATAGTAGGTAATAAAAAATGAATGCCAAAAAGTAAGTTATTGTTTCAAGTTCAATGGTAAAATAATAAGTGCAACGCCTGCGCAATAAGAGTTAGGTCATGTGAACACAATGATTGTTTACAAAGGAAATCATTACACATGCAGCTGGCATACAGATTATCGCTAATTAGGCCACACGCGGTATGTTAATGTACCTTGGTTGAATTTAAACTTATATGTGCAATACCTCAGGCCTAAAAGGGCATAATATGTAGCTAGAACTGATTTCTACACTGCAGGAAATAAAAAGGTTGTGTTAGCTACTTTCAAGCCAGATTTTCGTATAGGTACCTATCTAATATTATGATCTATCTACATTGTTAGTAAAGTAACCTATACGGTTTCTTTAGAGATATGTATTTTTTACATAGGCTAATTTATATATTTTTTGGAAGTAGAGTGACTTCGTTTTATCCAAGTAAATAGGAATTTGTAATACGGTCTTAACTGGTCTTAACATTTGAGCGCCATCTAGATCTGCCAAACGTAAACAATCCGTTATGTAAGATGCCTTACTGTATCTGCGGAAAACGTGCACTACATGACGTTTCCGATCGACGGAAAAGTTTCGCTAGAGGGCGCCAGGGAATCGTGAAGTTGTGACCAGTGGGCGTGCAGGATCCAGGGTGCGCACGCAGGTTACATAACGGTGACGGCGGCTTAGCGGGCGCGCGCAGCGGACGAGGGGCGCGGGGCGATCGATGCGCGCCCGGGGGGAGTCAGTCGAGCGGCGAGCGAGCGACATGGCGGCGCGCCCACCCCGCGCGGCGGCCCCGCGGCCCGGGCCGCGCGAGTAGGTCGCCATGCGCGATGCGGTATGAGGCAGCGCCGCGCCCGGCGGGCCGGCCCCCGCTAGCGGCGCCGCCCCCGCCATGCGAGCGCCGCCGCTGCTGCTGCTGCTGCTGATGGCGGCCGCGGGCCTGGCCGTGAGTCCGCTCGCGCGCCTCAACCCCTGGCTGAGCGCGTGCGATCTGGAGGAGGAGGGCGCGAGCGCCGAGTGCGGCGGCAGGCACGCGTGCGGCGGCGGCGGCGGCGCGACGCTGGCGGGGCGCGACGTGCGGCCGCTGTGCGCGCTAGCGGCCGGAGCCCGCGCGCGGCGCCTGGCCGAGCTGCGGCTGCGCGCGTGCTGCGAGCGCTCGCCCGCGTCCGCGCTGGACCGCGGCGCGCGCGCCGAGGTGCTGGCGGGCGGCGAGCGCTGCGAGCGCACGCTGCGCGACCTCCTCGCTCTGGACGCGATGGTCGCGCGCGTGCACTGTGATTTCGCCACCATCCTCGAGCGCTACGACTGCGACCAGTCCTATTCTATACATTCGTGTAATGAGTGCCAGGTGAGTGCCGTAGAATTGCACGACCAGTATTTCACATCAGACCGAGAGGTGTAGTGTTATTTTATCATCATTCATCCATGCTAGATATAAATCTTACGAAAAATTTCACATTGGAATAGACAGGAGCAAGAAGTATGTAATTTTATATATATTACGTGACATTGTTTTGTATATATCCAATGTATGCCAAGGATCAGGTTATATGTTCAGGACTCTGAATAAATGGATACTACTCTGGTGTGCCAGAGAATTGCAAGTGAAGGGATTACCTACTACAAAACTCAGGGATGATTCTTTGCGACTAGTAGGTATATAATATAAGTCACCTCACGGGCACACCGCGTGACCCTTGTCACTGGTTAGACGATGATAGGCGTGTATCGATCCACTTAGACTTAACCTCAACATTTCCTAAAATCAGAATATACTTTCCCTTATTATTGTTAAATGCAAGTAAAATCAATGCCCATAAATTATTAACGTATACTAACCCTAACGACCTACTAATATGTGTTTAATATTCCGAAATCCGAAGTATGTTCGAGGTATCGTTTCAAAAATGGCGCTATAGGAACTATCAACATTACTCTCAATTATCCGTCTCAACGTAAGTAATCATTTGCAAATAGACAAATTATTTGCCGTAATAATAACATGACGCATTATTAACCTAACCTATCTAGGTACATTACGATGATATAGTTTTTCCCTTGTGACTTTCAGTTATCCTTAACTTGTTAAAGAGATCATTAAAATCTATGCTAAAATTGTATTTTCTGAATTTTTTTCTGTTTCTACTTAAACTACTAGAGGAATGGTAGAACAACCTCTTAGTTTTGGTCAATAAACATAGAAACTGCATTAGGTTAAATCCAAAAATCTGCTCTTATTTACATGTTTATACTTATTTATACTTAATAAGTACTTATTATAAAGCTAAAACACAAAGTTGATGCTAAAGTGATTATTTATTTTACTTGAACGCGCTAATCTCAGGAACTACTAGTCCAATATGAAAAACTCTTTCAGTGTTGGAAATCCCGTTTATCAGCTATATATCATAATGCTAAGACCTATAGGAGCGGACCAATGAAGAATGCTTAAAAATTAGGGGGAAGCGGATGAAGTCGTACACACGCCATTGCTTGAACGCACTAATCTCTCGGACATTGGTCCAATTTGTTTTGTCCAAAAAATTGTTCAGAATTGGATAGCGCATTTATCGAGATCGGGTAAAGGCTTATATTCTATCGTTACGCTTTGAACAAATAAAGAGGAACTCTTTCGAGAATATTTCTAAATCAGGGATTTTATTTTGATATTTAATGCAAATCCGCGTGGTGCGGGTACAGAAATTAGTAGGTAATATTTTCGAGCCAACATGATATATACAAACCGTACTATGTAGGTACTTACATAATGGTGACTGAATGACAAACTGTACACTGAAATTGGTATAACAACATATCAAAGTTATGTTCTTGTTCAAAGTTCTAGCTAATATTCTTTTGATGTAACTATTAACCATATGAAATATTATATGACGAATAAATATTTTACTACTATAGCAGGCTCTGATTTGAAACTGAAATACGGTAGATTTATTTAACATCGATCAAAGGTAAATATTAAATAGTAAAAAAAAAAATTGACACTATCATATGATATTTTACTACCATTGATATCTTAAATAGAATGTAGAAAATTTTGACTCTATCATTCACCCTATCCTGTGATAATTTACTAACATTGAGGTCTTAAATAGAACGTAGAAAATTTTAACTTCATCAATCATCCTATCATGTGATATTTTACTAGCATCGATGTCTTTAATAGAAGGTAGAAAATTTCGACTCTATCATTCACCCTATCCTGTGATATTTTACTAACATTGATGTCTTAAATAGAGGATAGAAGTTTTGACACTATCATTCACCCTATCCTATAATATTTTACTAACATTGATGTCTTAAATAGAACGTAAAAAAAATTGACTCTATCATTCACCCTATCCTGTGATATTTTACTAACATTGATGTCTTAAATAGAAGGTAGAAAGTTTGGACACTATCATTCACCCTATCCTATGATATTTTACTAACATTGATGTCTTAAATAGAACGTAAAAAAATGCTGACTATCATTCACCCTATCCTGTGATATTTTACTAACATTGATTTTAAAATTGAACGTAGAAAAATTTGAAACTATCATTTACCCTATCCTATGATATTTTACTATCATTGCTCGATCCAAATTATTTTACAGTAGATACTGCAAAAATATTGTCAGATTAAGAGATGTTATGTGAGTAATGAATACGAAAGCGAACCTCTAGGGAGGTGTTACAGCGAAAGTTGGGTCGTTCGGAGTTTCATAAATTATACGTTTTTGACACGCGTTAGGGAAGTTATATTATGACGAATTCACCTACGAACACGACTATAAATATACGAATAAGGATATTACATTCTCTTTTTCCGAAACCAGTATGAACTGAACGTCAACTCTTAGGTGTCACTTCTCTTTTGATAGTAATTTGTATGAAACAGACCGCGGCAGGCATAATATTTTTTGTTTGCTTACTTGCTTTTTACACGTAGAACATATTTAAGCTTCCAAGTCTGATTCTGTTAAAATATTTTTCCTGTAGTGTTTATCATGCTCTATTTATATGAATCCGCTACTAGAACTAGATTAGCGATAACCAACATTGATAGTGGCAAACAAGACAAATACCGAGTCATGTGACATTAACAATACTAGTTGTCTAGTATATTATTTTAATTAATTGTTAAATTGAACGATTATCTTATGTAAGTAAAATGTAGTATTCTCTCGATTGCTTCAAGGAATCGTAAAAAAAAGACACAAACATATATTTTTCCTAGTAAAACATCAGGATTTTCTTTCAAAATCCAAATGGGTTTTCGGCATCTAAAACTACGAAAACAATATGCGTAACGTATTTTACAAAGTACAAAAAATTCTTGTAGTTTGAATATTTGATAATTTTATAGCAGTGATTCAAAATTAACTGCATTCGGCGATTTTTGTATTCACTCGGATACTTTTCCTTTGGGCATGAAGCCTAGAGATAAGGAGTATTATCTGTGTACAAGAAAAAGTGTCCGTCCAAATACATACATAAAAAGGTGGCGCCACAATTATAGCATCAGGGTAAATTGTATACCACAAGTTATGAATAACTAAACTCAACTCGCTTCACTCCAGCATATTTTGTTGTTACCTTCATATCACACAGCGTTGCGACTATAGCGCCAATGTGGCCAGTTTTTTTTAAACAAAAATAATAATTTAAGAACATATTTTTTTTTATTACTTGTCAGTGTTCTTCATTCATGCCTTTGGAGTATTTTAATGTCGTATTCGTCATCTAAAACTACAGGCTTTAGAACCGAGGCTGTTAATATGTATAAAATTTCAACTTCTAAGTTCAAATGTAAAAATTAAGTTCGCTGAGCGATTCAGCACTACTTCTTCAGTTTAAGTTTAAGTGTCAGATTTTTGACCTGGTGTAAGTAGTTTTAGATGGTTTAGAGGTTCTTCTCAGTTTGAGAGTTAGGTTTGAACCGGTGCAGTGATATCCTTTTTTGTAGACTTTCCGAAAAAAGCTTGTCAAGTTTTATTTGGAAATAAAATATTTTGAATTGTGAATTTTGAGATACCGAAAACGGCATAAAATTGGTACTCCATCGGCGGTATAGGTTTAGCGAAAACGCCAGTAGGTCTAATCGCGTTGAAAATCTAAATAAATTAACAACGACACAACCCTCTGAATCAAATAAATCAACGTTCAAAATCATGCATATTACCAAAATCGACTTAATGCAGACAGAAGAAGATAAAAGCGACTCTCAACACTAACAGCTGCAATCTCTGAGCGCACGCTGAAACTATGAAACAAATTACCGTGAGCCGGCTCAACTCAGGCACTTCAAGAAAGAGCCTCTTTCGTACGAGCCCCGTAACACATTCCTCGTGACTTGACTTTGAGTCGTGATGCAGTGTACCTACTGGGGTTTATTCCGTCAAATAGGAAATATTAACTTTTCAGAATGGTAACATCATTTTAAAAGTAAATAAGTAACTTAGGCCAAACCTTTTATCGTGTTCAATGTATAACGAGTGTAAAAAGAACAGTCACTATAACTTTGGGATATGAATATACTACCTTTTCTTGTTCTAGAAATGTATTTTTTTACAAAAAAATAATCTTTTTGCTTTTTCGTTATTCTTGCGACAAAAAAAAAAGAAATGGTAAAAAGTAAAAAAAAAATTGTTAGGGGCCACGGCCTAAATATCATGTTATTACTTATTAGCGTCATTAAAATTTTGGTATGGAGATAAGTTTATAATTAGGAAATATCACGCCATAATTACAAACTTATCTCCAAACTAAAATTCATCCAAATCGGCAAAGCGGTTCATGAGTCATAATGTAACAGAAGACAGGTAGACAGACACGTTACTTTCACATTTGAAATAATATTTAGTATGAATAAAACAATTTGAAATTATTCTACTAATTCTGCTCAGCCAATCGCAGGAGATGCAGTATATTACAATTGCACAGACTATGGTCCGGTTTTATTTTAAATTTCGAATGCAGATATTATGAAAATAAATTTCTGCCCCCTGAACGTTATATCAATTAATAATATAGTTTATTTGTTTTATGTACTATGTTTTACAGGCTAAAAAAACAGTATCTTTTAATTATTAACAACTTCATCCACCATATAAGTTGACCTCTCGCTCAAAGTAAATTCTTAGTTCAAAGATCTTATAATATTAGTTTTTGCGATTCCGCTATTTTTATCTGTATTGAGTAGGATAAAGATAGTATTATATACTAGCTGTGCCCGCGACATCGTTCGCGTGGTTTTCGGCAACACTATAGCGATTATCTTTTGATTGCTCACGTTGGTTTTTGTTATTATGATTATTAAAAAGGAAATAATTCTTTCATACATATTTATTGAGTAACTTAAACCGTTTTTGCAGTGCACGCAACGAAAGTCCTCAAATGTGAATAATTTTCCCCGTTTTAGCAACATTTTTCACTTACGCTTCGCTCCTATTGGTCGCAGCGTAATGTTATATAGCCTAAAGCCTCTATAAATGAACTATCCAACAAAAAAATAATTATTGGAATCGGACCAGTAGTTCGTAAGATTAGCGCGTTTAAACAAACAAACAAACTCTTCCGCTTTATAATATTACTATAGATTTTTATTTCCACAGAAATTAAAATAATAGTTACAATTAAATACGACGATTTTATAAGAAAAATTATGATTTATTTCTGTTTGTTAAGCAAGTTCTAAAATACAGTTTTTATAATTATGATCCCAAAGGAACCCTTTTGCTTACCAAGGAAAAATATCCTGTTAACTTTATGTTTGAATCCATTTAAAGAGGCCTAGTAGCTTGCCCGAAGTACTGTCAAATAGGTAGCTAAGTACTATTTTTTGGAATCCCACAGGAATCCTTTCGTTTTTTGGAATAATCATTTTCAATATTACCAGGTCCTATAATTCAGGTCCTAAGTTACCGGCCTACCAAATTTCATTTTATTCCATACAGTGGTTTCAGCATGATGCGTTATCAAACATCCCCATACGGACCGACAAACAGAATTTTTTTTCAAAAATATTATTTTTAGGTTCTGTTGCTTATTTTTACTTTTAGAAATACAGAGAAATTAAATAGTTTATATTTTTTTCCTTCATGTATTAAACACCTCTTGACGTGTTTCATACAAAAAGTTAAAATAAGAACACTACAGTATTTAAAGAGTGTGAGTTATCTTCTTCTATACATATAATAAATCTGTAGAGGGGTCATGTCTGTACATTAAGAATATTTAAGTGAAAATTAAAAAAAGGGGGTCTATATAAGCCACAGAACCTAAAAATAACATTTTTGAAAAAAATGTCTGTCTGTCTGTCTGTCTGTCTGTCTGTCTGTCTGTCTGTCTGTCTGTCTGTCTGTCCATATGGGAATGTTTGTCGTCGCATCACGCTAAAACCACTGTATGGAATGAAATGAAATTTGGCAGGCAGGTAGCTTACGACCTGAAGAGCATTATTGGAAATTATTATCCCGAAAAATGAAAGGGTTCCCGTGGGATCTTCAAAAAATTGTAGCTACCTATTTGACGGTATTTCAGCCATACTACTCAACGTATTTAAATGAAATTTGGCAGGCAGGTAGCTTATGATCTGAAAAGTATTACTAGAAAATTATTATCCCGAAAAACGAAAGGGTTCCCGTGGGATCTTCAAAAAATTTTAGCTACCTATTTGAAGGTATTTCAGCCAAATTACTCAACGTATTTAAATGAAATTTGGCAGGCAGGTAGCTTATGATCTGAAAAGGATTACTGGAAATTATTATCCCGAAAAACGAAAGGGTTCCCGAAGGATCTTCAAAAAATTGTAGCTACCTATTTGACGGTATTTTAGCCATACTACTCAACGTATTTAAATGAAATTTGGCAGGCAGGTAGCTTATAATCTGAAGAGCATTATTGGAAATTGTTATCCCGAAAATCGAAAGGGTTCCCGTGGGATCTTCAAAAAATTGTAGCTACCTATTTGAAGGTATTTCAGCCAAACTACTCAACGTATTTAAATGAAATTTGGCAGGCAGGTAGCTTATGATCTGAAAAGGATTACTGGAAATTATTATCCCGAAAAACGAAAGGGTTCCCGTGGGATCTTCAAAAAATTGTAGCTACGTATTTGACGGTATTTCAGCCAAACTACTCAACGTATTTAAATGAAATTTGGCAGGCAGGTAGCTTATGATCTGAAAAGGATTACTGGAAATTATTATCCCGAAAAACGAAAGGGTTCCCGAAGGATCTTCAAAAAATTGTAGCTACCTATTTGACGGTATTTTAGCCATACTACTCAACGTATTTAAATGAAATTTGGCAGGCAGGTAGCTTATAATCTGAAGAGCATTATTGGAAATTGTTATCCCGAAAATCGAAAGGGTTCCCGTGGGATCTTCAAAAAATTGTAGCTACCTATTTGAAGGTATTTCAGCCAAACTACTCAACGTATTTAAATGAAATTTGGCAGGCAGGTAGCTTATGATCTGAAAAGGATTACTGGAAATTATTATCCCGAAAAACGAAAGGGTTCCCGTGGGATCTTCAAAAAATTGTAGCTACGTATTTGACGGTATTTCAGCCAAACTACTCAACGTATTTAAATGAAATTTGGCAGGCAGGTAGCTTATGATCTGAAAAGGATTACTGGAAATTATTATCCCGAAAAACGAAAGGGTTCCCGTGGGATCTTCAAAAAATTGTAGCTACGTATTTGACGGTATTTCAGCCAAACTACTCAACGTATTTAAATGAAATTCGGCAGGCAGGTAGCTTATGACCTGAAGAGCATTATTGGAAATTGTTATCCCGAAAAACGAAAGGGTTCCCGTAGGATCTTCAAAAAATTGTAGCTACCTATTTGACGGTATTTCAGCCATACTACTCAACGTATTTAAATGAAAGGAGAAAGCCCATTTCAGGCCCAGAGCGGACAGCCGTCTTAAGAAGACTTAATTTCTCCAGAAATGTACCATAAAGAGACATGATTTTTGATAACATTCAAATAACCGCCACTATAATCAGTAATGTTCCAATAAAAAAAGGAATTTTATTGGATTATTTGGAACCTAAGTAGAACGTTGAGGTGAAATGTTACCCGATGATAAAACTCTAATCATTCAATCCGAATATCGATTTATAAACAAATAAAATAAACTCATGTAAAATACAAATAACGGGTCACTGTTGGTAATTCGGTAAAGAATTAATCAAAAGAAAACATTTATCTTAAAACCAATGTTTACGTTTGTTACTATAAACGATAAATATTAATAAAAATTCATATTATATCGATTATTTTTTACGTAATCGATTTATCGATTTCATTTTTTTGCGACAAGCGGCAACACTGATGACTGAAATGTCATTTTTCAAACGAATGATCTCGACCTTAATCTCGACCGTTCGCTTGTTGCTCAAAGATGCGTTTGTCATAGAGTATAATAATATAAATAGATAGAGATGCGTTTTGTTTTGTTTTCGATTTTTTTCACCGCAATGTGGCTTTCTCGCCTGAACTTGTTTCGCCTTTTCACGTACGACTTTGGCATTGTTTTACTAGTTTTGTTCTCTCCTTCTACGATTACTTAGCCCTGGATTAAAGGATTACGCTATTTGATTGTGCATACCAAAATGTCTGAAGAACATTGTTTATGTTGTGGTAATAATGTTACCGAGAACCGTATTTTAGAGCCCAAAGAATTAAGTGTCATACAGCAGTGGGTTGCACGGCAGCAGGTAATCATAATATTATAATAAAATGTTTCTATTATTTCTTTCATTATGGTTTAATCGTTAAATCTTTTACGGTTGAAAATATTTATCATTCATGTTAATATGTTTTAGGTGTCAGGCGATAATCTTGTTTTTCACGATTGCTGGGTAGCAATAACTGAAAGTCTTGCACTACAACAAGGGCTATCTTATTATATCTTACTATTATAAATTATTGAAAAGTCGGAAAAGGCCTTGAAAATAAAATAGACAAAAAGTAAAAAAAAATATTTCTACAATAATGGCGGCATTTTAAGTTTTTTTCTCAGATATCTAATACTATTAACATTTTAGAACACTAATTTTTAATGCGATTTTTTGATGTCCACATTGGGCCTGAGACACTATGGAGAGTGGGCTTTCTCCTTTGGCAGGCAGGTAGCTTATGATCTGAAAAGTATTACTAGAAAATTATTATCCCGAAAAACGAAAGGGTTCCCGTGGGATCTTCAAAAAATTTTAGCTACCTATTTGAAGGTATTTCAGCCAAATTACTCAACGTATTTAAATGAAATTTGGCAGGCAGGTAGCTTATGATCTGAAAAGGATTACTGGAAATTATTATCCCGAAAAACGAAAGGGTTCCCGAAGGATCTTCAAAAAATTGTAGCTACCTATTTGACGGTATTTTAGCCATACTACTCAACGTATTTAAATGAAATTTGGCAGGCAGGTAGCTTACGACCTGAAGAGCATTATTGGAAATTATTATCCCGAAAAATGAAAGGGTTCCCGTGGGATCTTCAAAAAATTGTAGCTACCTATTTGACGGTATTTCAGCCATACTACTCAACGTATTTAAATGAAATTTGGCAGGCAGGTAGCTTATGATCTGAAAAGTATTACTAGAAAATTATTATCCCGAAAAACGAAAGGGTTCCCGTGGGATCTTCAAAAAATTTTAGCTACCTATTTGAAGGTATTTCAGCCAAATTACTCAACGAATTTAAATGAAATTTGGCAGGCAGGTAGCTTATGATCTGAAAAGGATTACTGGAAATTATTATCCCGAAAAACGAAAGGGTTCCCGAAGGATCTTCAAAAAATTGTAGCTACCTATTTGACGGTATTTTAGCCATACTACTCAACGTATTTAAATGAAATTTGGCAGGCAGGTAGCTTATAATCTGAAGAGCATTATTGGAAATTGTTATCCCGAAAATCGAAAGGGTTCCCGTGGGATCTTCAAAAAATTGTAGCTACCTATTTGAAGGTATTTCAGCCAAACTACTCAACGTATTTAAATGAAATTTGGCAGGCAGGTAGCTTATGATCTGAAAAGGATTACTGGAAATTATTATCCCGAAAAACGAAAGGGTTCCCGTGGGATCTTCAAAAAATTGTAGCTACGTATTTGACGGTATTTCAGCCAAACTACTCAACGTATTTAAATGAAATTTGGCAGGCAGGTAGCTTATGATCTGAAAAGGATTACTGGAAATTATTATCCCGAAAAACGAAAGGGTTCCCGTGGGATCTTCAAAAAATTGTAGCTACGTATTTGACGGTATTTCAGCCAAACTACTCAACGTATTTAAATGAAATTCGGCAGGCAGGTAGCTTATGACCTGAAGAGCATTATTGGAAATTGTTATCCCGAAAAACGAAAGGGTTCCCGTAGGATCTTCAAAAAATTGTAGCTACCTATTTGACGGTATTTCAGCCATACTACTCAACGTATTTAAATGCAATTTGGCAGGCAGGTAGCTTATAATCTGAAGAGCATGATTGGAAATTGTTATCCAGAAAAACGAAAGGGTTCCCGTAGGATCTTCAAAAAATTGTAGCAACCTATTTTACGGTATTTCAGCCATACTACTCAACGTATTTAAATGCAATTTGGCAGGCAGGTAGCTTACGACCTGAAGAGCATTATTGGAAATTATTATCCCGAGAAACGAAAGGGTTCCCGTGGGAACTTCAAAAAATTTTAGCTACCTATTTGAAGGTATTTCAGCCAAACTACTCAACGTATTTAAATGAAATTAGGCAGGCAGGTAGCTTATGATCTGAAAAGGATTACTGGAAATTATTATCCCGAAAAACGAAAGGGTTCCCGTGGGATCTTCAAAAAATTGTAGCTACGTATTTGACGGTATTTCAGCCAAACTACTCAACGTATTTAAATGAAATTCGGCAGGCAGGTAGCTTATGACCTGAAGAGCATTATTGGAAATTGTTATCCCGAAAAACGAAAGGGTTCCCGTATGATCTTCAAAAAATTGTAGCTACCTATTTGACGGTATTTCAGCCATACTACTCAACGTATTTAAATGCAATTTGGCAGGCAAGTAGCTTATAATCTGAAGAGCATTATTAGAAATTGTTATCCCGAAAAACGAAAGGGTTCCCGTGGGATCTTCAAAAAATTGTAGCTACCTATTTGACGGTATTTCAGCCAAACTACTCAACGTATTTAAATGAAATTCGGCAGGCAGGTAGCTTATGACCTGAAGAGCATTATTGGAAATTGTTATCCCGAAAAACGTAAGGGTTCCCGTGGGATCTTCAAAAAATTGTAGCTACCTATTTGACGGTATTTCAGCCAAACTACTCAACGTATTTAAATGACATTCGGCAGGCAGGTAGCTTATGACCTGAAGAGCATTATTGGAAATTGTTATCCCGAAAAACGTAAGGGTTCCCGTGGGATCTTCAAAAAATTGTAGCTACCTATTTGACGGTATTTCAGCCAAACTACTCAACGTATTTAAATGAAACTTGGCACAAAGGTAGATTGTAACATGAAATAACCAACATAATATTTTTAACCGACTTACAAAAAAGGAGGAGGTTTCTCAATTCGTAAATATATGTTTGTTTTTTATGTTTCTTCGCGGATATCTTCATCGTTTCTGAAACGATTTTAATATTTTTTTATGTTGTGTAGGGTATAATTTAAATTTGGTCCCATTGTCACCAAAATGGTGACCTGATGATGGGATCCGTGAGGAATCGAAGGAAATCCTCAAAATTTATGTGGAATAATATATTGATTTTGATTTTTTCTGAAGTAGTCTAAGCATATGTTACCAAACAGTAAGGTTTTGCACCATATCCTGGATCTAGAATATCAAAAAATTTCGCGTTTCGGTAAACTATATATATATATTTCGAGAATTAAAATTAAAATCCCTACTCCGTCTATACCCATCACTAAAAATCTGAAAATTAAATAATTTTAAACAAAAAAAAAACGACTTCAAAAGGTAAACTAAAAGGAACAATTAAACTTACTTCGCCCAAAGTAATACTTATTTTCCAGTACAAGTGAAAATAATTATTACTTTGTGCGAAGTAATTTATTATTATACTTAGGTTTTGCAAATACGATTAATAAAGTATAGGCGTAGGATAGTTTGTTTTCAAGATATGAATGAGATGTCATAGGTACATTTAAATTAGAAAAGTTATGTCAATATAAGTAAGATTTATGTTTTTCATGGTATTTTTATTTATTAGTTTTCATTCTAGGTACGGCTTGGGTTTTTCCTTTCTTTTGGACTTTTGTTATTTTGTCGTCTAAAGGAAGTTAGTACTTTAACCGTAAAGTCCCTAAGTAGGCTACATGTTTGTTAGCGTGGGTAATTAATAAATAAAAAACCGGGCAAGTCCGAGTTGGAATTGCGCACCGAGAGTAGACTTTAAAAAAATTTGGTGCTCGGCGCCAGCAGCGCAGCGTCGGTGTGAAAACGATCATCGTCTGCAGTCATTTTTCGAGCTGGTAGTAGGAATTGTTAGCATTTTCATAGAAAAAATACCTCAAAACATTTACGACAAAAACGGCCATTATTTGACAGTAAACTATTATTATTCCTCCATCGGCCTACTTCTTTTGCCTATGCACGTCTAATACCGTGTATAAAGAAGCATTACTATAAATTAGTGATTTTAAATATCCAAACGACAGTGTTCATAAACTAAAAATGTATTTGAACTGCTGCCCTAAATCACTTTTCGTGAAGGAAAATAAGGACTTGATAGTACACTGACTAAAATATCCCATCAAAAACATAACTTGAAAAAAGTGCCAAGTCTGGTTACTTAGTTCTTCTACCGTAAAAAGTTGTGAGATACATGTTATGCCAAGTAGGGGTTAGTCGGCCGATCTAACAACATCTTATAGAGATCATAATCAATATTAATAATCTTATATATTTTAGATAAATTGTAGATTGACTTGCCAATCACACTAAACTGTCACAACACCAATCACACTTATCTGATTTAATAGGTATCACTTGTGAGATAAATATTATGATATTTTATGCGGCACTTTTTACAAGTTGTGTTTTTTATAGGAACTCATGGATTTTTTTGTCGGTGTGAAAAGTGCAAATATAACTTTGTAATCCTATACTTTTATATGGGATTAATTATGCGGTTGGCGTATCTAGATAACTTGACAGAAATCGCAATTTTTTTTATTTTGTCCTTTATTTATACATTAAAGGCTGCTTGTATTTAAAGCTTCTATGTCAGTGAGTGAGTCAGTGACAAAAAAAATAAATTGTTTGGAGAAAAGGATGATACGTCCGTGCTTAACTTGGCCGGGGCACTGGCGTGCCCCCAGATAGCACGATATTATTTTTATAGTACGGTTTGCAACCCTACGTGGAGGCTGATCGTGTACAGCGCACGGTGCAAGTCGTAACTGAGTGTCGGATGTTGGTTTTACCCAGTTTTCCTACTGCGGCGCGGATAAGCGTGTGGGTACATAAACGAATATAAAACACAAACAAATGGGTAATATTGCGTATTAAATATACTTTATGTTGTGCTTGTAGGAAAGTAGCTCTTAATTCCTACTGTTTAAGTATGCAGCGGGTTTTCTGTTCATCTTAAATCACGTATTCTTGGGATGCGAATACGCCATAACTTCGAGTCAGCTTATTATTTTCTTTTTGCTACCACCTAATAATATCTTGCTTTAACTTACGTATTTTTATTAGTTATTGGAGAATTTATATAAATAGTATTCTCCGTGCGAAATAGTTCCACTCTTTAAATACTGTAGTGTCGCATAGCCTAGTACAGAGGAAGGACAAGTCAACGTCTGGGGCCAACAATGTGCTGGTTTTCTCACGATATTTTGCTTCACCGTTAGATCGTCCGTATTAGGCACTTATATTCTGAAAAGGTCTCATTGGTACACGCCACAAGCCGCGAATCGAACTAGCACCATCTCGAATGGCGATCACGCCTCGGACTTGATTTAACGCAAGCTAAATGACGAATCGTATTTTTGTGTACAAGCCTTTTTTTTTCAAGTCGGAAATAAAATAATACTATAAACGTTTGGTAGTTTATGCGGCAAGTGTTAAAACAAAGCAGCTGCGAACGACATGACAAGTGATGTTGATTACTTTTTCACTAAAACTTTTCAGCATGGCATTTTTCTTTATTGCTCGTATTGTGCTCCACAAGGCCACGAGAGAGCTCACATTGTGCTGGTTTCTTAAGTGTAACTTGTATGTCTCTACCTTTAGTTTTACGCTGCATTTGCTGGAAAATCACGCTATTTAACTCAAGAATATACAATAGTGGAACCTTGGAGATTTTACCATTTAGCTTTTTAAATTAATATCCTAATGAAACTACTTAAAAAATTACCTATCTATTGCTTATTAGATTTACTTATTTTGTAGTTTCTTTCAGTATGAACTATTATGTGTCATGATTGTGAAACCTAATGTGTATTGAATATTTTTTGTATTAAAACTAAAACATGACTTTTCAACTGATACTAATTTCAGCCCGAAAAAAAATTATGCGACAAAATATATATGCCAGACATGATCTAGGATCACGCGTCACACAAATATAAAACCCCCCCAAACTAAACCCCCTAAACTCTACGAGATAATTTGTTAAACCTGTTTAAAAACTCTTAGGGAATCCTGATCGATATTTAGACAATAACATTTTTAAGTGATTTATGATGCGTTTTAATAACCGTCATTGAAACCCGCCATTAAGAATACCTATTGAGCGTTGATAGTTACGGAATCCTCCGTGGACATTTTCTGTTCTTGGTTAGGTTCTATTTAAATCAAACTTTATTTGTATCACTTTATAGAAGCCATATTTGTTTATCACATCGCATGACGTGTCTCGGAAGCATTTCGTCGACATTAACGAGGAATAGAGCCGACAATGGTCGCTAGTGGCGTGTCGGCAGCCATTTCCTATACACTATACAGGTATACCTGAGCGGGACAGTCGAAAGCTTTCAACACTCTTCCACCCCGTTGACTTCACATTAGAACGTAGCATGTTAAGACTTTAAAATATCCTATTATATCTTTCAGTCATATTTATATTTATAGCTATTACTTTGAGATTATATCAGAATTTTTATATAAGATTTGTTGAATTGACTCTATTAAACGCAAAATAACAACTAATAAAAAATTTAATCACCTAGCCGTCATGATCTGATCTGATCTCTATATTGATAAAAAATATAAGCATCTACAGAAATACCCATATTAAACATTATGATCGGCTAAAATGCAAATGTTATAAAGGAAATTTAAACGCTACGAAAAAGTGTTGCGAGTGAGTGCAAGTAGTTAGTACTCAATCAGTTTTTCGTTAGTTACTCTAATTGGACATAATATACAATGTACATAAGCGATGGCTGCATATTTTAGCAGGTGATTATTTACTATTAATTTTGCGTAATTCCAACATAAATTTAAAACAATTTCTACCATGTTAATGGTTCGCTAGAATTTGAATTCAAATAAAATACGAAACTTCTATTTAATTCGTTAAAGAAAGCTTAAAATTTATCGTTTAAATGCATTTTACTTCACCTAACTATAGACGTAATAATTATAGTATAGAACCGTAAGTCATTTTCGCCGAGTAATGTGTCGAAATATAACGTCCGCACTCCGCACCCATTACTTTACACTATTTATTGGCTCCACTAAATCCTTATTTTATGAAAACCTTTTTTAACATTATATTTAATAAAAGTTATGGCGGCCAAGACATAAAATAGAATCCTTTACGAGTGGATTTAGAGGGTTCCTGAAATACAGCAGCCGGGATCCCCTATTTACGTTATGTTAATAGTATAAGCTGTGTGTTATAAATTTGTAATCAACTACCTCACTCACTTGAGTTCATCTTTGAGAGCTCCGTTGTTTGAATATTTCGTTCCCCTCCTGACGAAATATAGCCTTTTTTTATGTTTCATCGTCTTTCAATATCGAAAAATATTTCTTTTATGTATATTCTTAAGTAGTTTTAAGTTATAGAATCCTATGTTTTATTCTTAACATTATTAATAAAATAATTTGAACATTTCTTTTACATAAAATCGGGAACATTTTCAAATACTAAAATAACTGCCAATTAAAACCGGATACTCTACATACAACGACATATTACATCAATGATATTAGTGGTTTAATTTCTATGAACCGTTTGCTCTAGGCTAGAAATAGCTTCTGTCTGAGGGCACTAAGTACTACGGAGTCTTGTAAGGCGATTAATTCAATTGAAACCGAACCAGTCACAATACCGGCTTCATTCAAAAACATGGTACAGATTGAGGTTAAGTGTGTTTGCGCACGCGCGGACTGCGCGCATGCGCTGCCCGTCCCTCTCGCAATGATTTCACCTACCTTCTAAGTATTTTGATTCCCTTGTATGCTAACTCTATTATGTCGTTGCTATGACATTTGTACAATTCTTTTACCGACCGGTTTGAATGGCAAAACCAAAAGAGAGTTTTTTGAAAATTTACATACGATTTATATTAGGAATTTCATGGTAAGCCGTAAAAGAGACGTATAGTATTTTTATGTGTGCTACAAAACGGAGCCTTAAAATGCTAGCACAAGACGTAGTAGACTATAGTGAAACACATAATACAGCTACTTAACGAGATTATGACCGGAAGAACAATATTTCCATTATCAGATTAAAATATTAAAAGATGTTAAGTTATCACAATATTTTAAAATAATTATGATATAACTAAACTGTATGTCAGAAAATTAACAAAATTTACTAGTAGAAAATCTGCGATGTAGGTTGCCGTTAGGGAGATATATTTAATTTGTATCAGCTATACATAATTTCCATTTTGCTGTGATGATTTTTAAGACTAAATTATTTATTCTTAATTCACTTGGTCTTTTCCATGATACGCCGAGCTGAAACTGGACGCTGGTATATAGAAATGTATAATTGGCATCGTAGTGATTGAACAATAGATTAAATTGCATAATATTAAGCACACTGATATTTGAACATTACATTAAGAACTGTGAGTTTGTTTCCCCGACGACACTATACAATTAGGTACTTAGATAATTAAGACTAGCTGATAGGTCAAAAAGAGTTACTAATCATGAAAGTGAACCATCATACCTAAGTATCTAAATAACCTAAATCTTAAAAACTTACAAAATATTGACTTTTAAATAATGTACGTATTTGTACTTACGGACCTCGTGCCCCAAATAATTCCTGTTAAAAATGTGAGATAAATATATAACTCTAGATTAACTCTACAACCTGTATGCTAGCTCTTGGTTATTATTTTAACCCACATTGGCCCAAGTGGACCAAAGCAGGTAGGTATGGGATGATTTCAAAAGAAAATAGTTCGTCAAAAATATTGCCTACGTTAGCGTTCTCAGTCGACGTGGCTTGAGACAAAGGAAACAAAAGGCAGTAGAATTATGGTTTCAAGCCTTCCTAGCGAAGAGGTCTTGTGAAATCTCCATTAAATCTGCGCAACGTCATTTCATATTTTCCATAGAAAAGACTGCTCTGAAAAATTGCAACGTAATAGGTGAGCGGCTGTATAACATCTATGTTTATATTTCGTTATTATTTTTTATTTATCAGAGTACATTTTCAATGGTATTTTCTTTATTCTCAAAGTAAACGACAAATAAAAAAAAATGAGAAATAAAACAGTAATTAAAATAATATGGCTAGCTACGACCTATAAACTAAAACAAACAAAAAAAAATAGAATGAAATAACTTTAAAAACTACAAATAAAAAATAACCCCATAATCGTCCTAGATTTATCAGAGTTAGTTTATATATTTAGGTGTACCACTAGGGGTATTGTATTGATGACATACAACTTGTAGTTAACTACTTCACGGCGAGCAGTGACTAAAACTTGCACTCAGCGAACTGTTTCAATTATGAGTTAAGGAAATATGTATTCGAAATGAAACTGTGCGTCGATTGTGAAATTCTATTCGGTTATTTTCTTCATATATTCTTATTTTCCTTATACTGTTTTTTTAGTGTTTTTTAGTAGTTTCATATCTACAGTAAAATCAAACAGTGCACTTTATACCCTGTGTAACTGTGGGTTAAAGTGTTAGATATTTAACTCTAAACTCCAGAATAAGGGCTTATTCTAATTTAATCCAGAAAGGTCAAGAAAGCAAGTGCGCTTAGCAGGATTTATAAAGTGACTAGCTGACCCGTGCCCACTTCGTTGGATATACAAACCGATTAAACCTTCCCGAGACTTCCACTAACATTTCAAGACTAAGAATAGCAGAATCAGTGTAGCCGTTCTCGAGTTTTAGCGAGACTAACGAACAGCAATTCATTTTTATATATAAGACTAGCTGACCCGTGCCCACTTCGTTGAGCATAGAAACCGTTTAAACTTTCCAGGGATTCCACGAATATTTCAAGACTGAAAATAGTCGATTCGGTCCAGCCGTTCTCGCCTTTTAGCGAGATTGTATTGTATGTGCTAGCTGACCCGTGTCCACTTCGTTGAGCATAGAAACCGTTTAAACCTTCCAGGGACTTCCACGAATATTTCAAGTATAAAAATAGCCGAATCGGTTCAGCCGTCCTCGAGTTTTAGCGAGACTAACGAACAGCAATTCATTTTTATATATAAGAAGATGCTGTATTTTTAAGGCGAATCATTCGTATAAAACGCAGGTTACGTTATTTTCTGCTCAGTTATTTAACATGACTTGTACAGTGGAGCAACGAGTTTGGCTGTGTCACATAATATATTTGGAACATTTTTCCTGGTGCGCAGTGAGAAAGTGAATATATTATAATATATCGATTTAACGAAAACCCAATGGAACGTAAATTTGCCTTTATAACTATTTACTTACTATCAGTTAACAGTACAAGTAGGTACATTATTATTAGAGTTATGTAATCTCATTATTCTACTAAGAAACATAATATAATATAGGTTATGTACTAAATAACAAGTATTTTATTTTGATTATTCTAATGTCCACGAGGTACTATTTTTAATAGATCATGTAAAAGAAAATTCAAAACCGCATTAAAATGTTTCACGGGATGTATTCGCTTTACCCCTAAAAAGATAACCTACGTTGAATCGACGTACCTATGGTTATCTTAAACGTACAGTTAAATATGGTTATCTTTCTAAGGTTAAAAACAAAATTGAAAATTTCAAGTAACAACAGAATAGTCAAACATTCAGCTGATAACGATGAGATATATATAAGAACACTCGATCACGTCAGCTTTAAAACAAAAAAAAACTACATCAAAATCGGCACATCTATTTCTATGCTAAGATGCTCGCTTCAAACATAACCCCCTGTTTTCGTCAGTGGTTAAAAACTGGGAGTAGTTTGCCAAGGCGCCGCGCCACTGCAGTAGAGGTCCCGTCGAATTTTAACGCGCCGTTAACTAAGAAGGTCTCTCGTAACTCTACACCAAGGTGATTGTATTGTTATTTTACTCCTGTGCTGTTTGTCTATAATTCATTATTCGCGAAGGGATTATTTATCCTAAGCGTAAGCAGATAAACTTGAAGCAGATTATTGTAGATTTTATGTCTTATAATATTAATAATAAGTTTTTATTTGACTTTTTACATTTAATTTGTACATTATCGACAGCAAATCTACGATTGATTTGCTTTTTAGCATAGGCCTTAGAATATGTGGTTTTTGTCTCCATCCATATTTGCTGCTATTCTTTTTATGCCGTCTTACCTGTGTTGCAATGATATAATATGTTGTAAATATTACGAACTCTCTCGAAACAGGGTCACTTCAAAAGTTCACGAAATTAATGCACATGAATATTCCCGTACGACAGATAATACCGACGAATTCCGAGGTTCGGAGGTCGGTTTCCGCGGTAACACCGGGTAAATACGCTCCGATTTTTGGTTCATTAAAGGAGAGTTAAATATTACAATATATAACGAATATGAGTACGCTTAATAAAACAACTGCAGTGAGGTATTTTACGTTTGCAAAATTATTCTTTATGCAGTGGCGTAACTAGTTCGTTACGCGGAGCGAAATTCTACTATCGCGTTGTTACAGTAACCGTGTGAGCTAGAAGATAAACAGGCTATAATTTTTTTTTAATAGATTAAGGGTCGTGCAGCGCTAAATGAGGTACTTTTTTAAAAGTATTGTATGGGAAAATTTATGATGTTGGGACATTTCTCATACAACCATGTAAGTAGTCTTTGAGTGCTGGTACTTTCACAGTAACCTCTACATATGAGGCACATAGACACACTAAAGTATTATCATAATTTATGTTACACCTTGTATAAAAATACTACTGCACAAACCTGCAAAATATGGATACCTAATACCATTATGAAATGGGACTGTCGCTTTATCAAAATTCTTTGTAAATGGTTGAAACGTTCTAAAATATAGAGACAAATCGCTCGTAGCGCGTCAACGTCCTTTTTCCGGAAAGGGTGACAGGGCACAAAGTTTTCCTGTACCGATATAAGGACAGCCATCTCCTGCCCAGCCCGCGCCGGCTTCAAAATAGCGTGACCTACTTACCTCTTCGACCTATATTTGTAAATAATTCCCGCATTTAATATTATAATCGCAGCTTATCTTTATCTGCGTTCTGTACGTAGATATTTTTGACGATAAAAAGTAGAAT
Source organism: Celastrina argiolus (assembly GCA_905187575.2). Lineage (NCBI taxonomy): Eukaryota > Metazoa > Arthropoda > Insecta > Lepidoptera > Lycaenidae > Celastrina > Celastrina argiolus. The sequence continues at coordinate 9,645,648 of LR994584.1, forward strand.
CGGGGTTCGTGGAGCGCTCATTGTAATAATTGCTCTCTAGAAAATTAAAATCTGCGTTAATTGTCAGGTTTCATTCGAAGAAATCAATTTCGCAGCTCAGCTTTCCGGCTTCCGTTTCAATAGTCGAGTACCAATTAAAGAGATGTTGGTACATTCAGGGCCGAACGGCACGATCTTGCTTTATCTCTATCATTGTAATAACCGGGGCCATCACGATAATCAGCTACGATTTAAATGACGAGGGGTGGACGGGCGGCGATATATTTCACGATTTAAATGTTCCTATTTATCTTGTTGCTCGCATAATAAGTTTAGCCTGTCTCGATCGGCGTAGAGTAATACTAACCTTAACTTTTTCAACCTTAACGCGTTCATTCTTTTCAGGGATCACATTAATTGGTATTTTTGTCACTATTATTGTGTATAATACACACAATAACAAAAAGTATTAGTATTATAATATTATATACTTTTTAACAACACAGCATTATTGTTTTCATGGTATTAAGACATTAACCTCTCATGAAAATAATAGTAGTAGTAGTTTAGTAGGGCTCTTACTTTCACTTTTTAGAGGTCCGTACCCTAAGGGGTAATACGGGACCCTATTACTAAGACTCCCTTGTCCATCCGTCCGTCGTCACCAGGATCTGAAAAAACTCAATTTCTGTGGTCACTATAACAACAAATACAAAAAACGTAATTTTTTCTCTCTTGGCTGTTTTTTTATTAGAGTAGCGGTAATCGGCAGTTAGAAACACAATGTACTAAATAATATATAAATAACATATAAACGGTCGAATTGAGAAACCTCCTCCTTTTTTTGAAATCGCTAAAATCGGAAAAAAAAACACTTTTCTCGCGATACAGTATACAATTTTTAAAATAACATTGAACGGGAAGTTCCCACAATACATTAGATATTTTTAGTACTGTATCAGTGACTATTTAGATCAAAAATTTAAAAAATCTAACTTCAAAGCACGTAATCTTTGCGAAGAGTCAATAATAAAATAGGAGCTGGAGAAAATGACGTACTCGACGCAATATTTCACCAATCGCGATGCAAATTACTCCCAGTTCCAAGAAAAATAATAGTTGTTGTAAATCAGTTTTAAAATAAGTTAAAATTTGGGGGCTATTATCATCAGAAAATACAGACTAACATAAATAATAGAATATTGAAATAAACTTGTTTAGAAGACCAAGACTATTGGTCCAAATCAAGAATCTTTGGCTTTTAAAGGGTGTCTCATTTTTTGTTTTGGCTCCTCATATAAATTACTTACCATAACGCGACAAATCCCGATCAAAGATCTCCATAAAAGTCACAAAACAGATAAGTTTCAACCCTGGTCAGGTATTAGATCAACAATGTGTTCGTGAGTATATACTAGGAGCCTTAGTGTTTTGTTTTATGCGTTATGGTAAGTAATTTATATGAGATGCCAAAACAAAAATTGTTCTACGTGTCATTCTCTTCACACGATATTCTGCTTGGTACGAGTATATGAACCGTGGGACACACTGTAAGCAAGCTAGCCCTGGGAGCCACCTGAGACTTAAGGTTAGCAGCGCCTAGACTCTAGACAAACTTTTGGACCTAGTACGTGATGTGATGGTAAAATTTTCGAGAATCTATCCTATGAAAATTTCATTAAAATTGGGTTTGCCGTTAGGGGGAGTTTAGGCACGCGCACATAATGTTTATATACAGTCTATAATTTTAATCAGTGATAATACTTTAGGGTGTGTCTTGGTGCCGTATATAGAGTTTGCTGAGAAAGTACCAGCGCTGAGAGAGGTACTTTTTTCAAAATTATTGTATGGGAAAGCTTAGGACGTTGGGACATTTCTCTTACAAACATGAAAGTCAAAATTAATGCTTTCAGCGCTGGGGCTGGGACTTTCACAGTATACTCTACATAGGAGGCACATACATACCCTAACGTATCAATTTATTTAACACCTTGTATATACAAAGATTGACAAACTCTTGGACCAGAAGTCTTATAATATATAACTGTTGGTCTATACGAAAATAAAACAAAAGATAGTCGCATCATGAAGTCAGACAAAACAATCTTGGGAAAGAGGGGAGAAATCTCTGATTCAACAAAACGTATACAAGTGTGTGTTTTGTTGCGAAATTGTAAAGTTGCGGACAAGCGAATATAAAGATTCTTTTGAGTTTATCTACTAGTAAATAATGGTTTATGTACCAGCCAGTACTCTATAAGTTGGATCCGTACATTTGGCAGTTTTTATTAAGTTTGAAAATATTTAAATTCAAAGTTGCTTTTAATACGAACAAAACGCTTTATTATTTGTTAATTTAAATTATAAAAGGCATGTCGCAAATAGTGAATCCTGTAAAAAGTACTAATTATGCAGTAAAAGATTGTCGTTGTAATGACACATTATAAATGATCAATCATTGACGAAATATCCGCCAAAGTAAGATAGTTTGAGGATATAAAAATTTCTTGATAAAAAGCTTGATACTGTGTAGGATTATAAAAAATTAACTAACATAAACTAATGTGTTTTGGTGGAAAGAAATTCAGAAATTTTTATTTATCAATTTTTAAATCGAAATTTTGGTTTCGTTCCGGAAAACACACTGATTTAAAACAAATGCATATTCCCTATTGTTCCGGGTGAATAAAATTTACGTATACTAGGTAACCTATGAAAAAACCATTACGATGGCTACCACGCTATTGCGTTGTGGTATTAGCAAGTAATGAAACTAAACCATATAAAAATATTATTATTACAATCCAATTAATATACCTACAGCATGTCTATTGTATATTCTGAGTAATAAATTGCTCATGTCTAGACGGCTAGCGGGGTAGTGGCTGACAAAACCTAAGAAAGGCGTTGAGTACGCTCGAGACGCGACTCTATTTGCCATGTGAGAGCTAAATATGAAAACAATGAACACTAATTTAGAGGCTATTCTTAAAAGTTTGCATTTTGCACGTTTAAAATACATTTTTCTCTATTATGTAAGTTCGCACATCTTCGTAAGTGTAACATCTTCGTAGTTATGTTTCTTTAAATGCTACGTGTATATTTTTGTTGTATCCTTTGTTCCTGCATTGGATTTTTGTTCACGCAGTCATTACAAATTAGGATTCTGTAGATAAATCTACTTTTTTCAATTATTATTTACAAGTACAACTTTTCCATCTCATTCTTATAGTTTACAAGTGTACAAAGTGAATTGAAGTTTTCAATTAAAATTAAAAATCAAACTCGCTTAAAGTCGAGAACGGCTAACGGATTTTGCGAATTTTATATTAAAATAATTATGGGAGCGAACTATCCAATTCCCGTTTCCATATTTTTGTCTCTTTTCTAAAAAATATGCTTTCAAGAAAATACGTGGTAACAAAGCATAAATTTTAGGTCTCCGGTGTCACTTGAGTGTGAAAAATATTTATGGGTGCATTCAGTTTATCTGTTTAGTTTAGTTGTTAATGTCGATGTCGAATTGTTTGTTGCTGTTGTTGTTGTAGCGGATCGGCAGGGAGATAGGTGTAGTTGTAGTTGTAGGTGTACATGCAATTGTAAAAGTAGATGTTGGTGTATGTGTAATTTATACTTTAGACAAAACAAAATGTGTCGTGCCAACTAGCATCATATAAGCATTAGTCGAATTATATCTCATACATCCACTGACCATGTGTTAGAAATATACATAGATGTGACTTATCATTATTTTGAAGTCTTCAACCGACATATTATTATTATGTTGCGATCGTGATTCTTCGACACCAATGGCTTACTCTGATATAACATCTCTCTAGTAATATCGCGTGGCATAAACAACGCCGATTAAAATTTAATAAATTGTTTTTTTTATTTTAAACTACGTTAACTTAACTACGGTATACTTATCATTAGTATTATCATTAATTATTTTTTATTATTTCACCATACACACATTATTTGCATTAAATAATTTGGGTATATCTTTTTACCCCATTACTTCTTGTATGATATTGACTTCTATGCCCTGCAGTAATTTATTAACCTTTTTTACCTACATAAATGCGCTTTCATCTATTATGTTCTACGTATAAGAGTTAATTTAAAACGGTCCGTAATAATAATCGCGGTTTAGCAAATAATTATAACATGAAATGTTAAAGTAATTAACAACTTTACATGTCATTAAAATATCACATTACTGAAAACCGCTGCCGTCCTTTAAAAGTATTAAGTACTCTAGTGGACTTGCTCGCCAGTCGCTGTTGCCAGCGACTAGAATCAAAGGAAGTTACAGTGAGTAACGCGAGCCGTTAGCCGCGACTCCAAAAGTTTGTAATTAAAGGCCAGCTCTGAAAATTAATATTCTCTTTCTGCGGTCGGCGCGGGTTATAACGCGCTAGTGGCGCTCCAATTTATAATATCATTACACTACATGCTATAGTTGCCCCATTATAAATGTAGGAGCGGTGAATTATTGTTCGGGATCTCCTGGCACTTTATAATTCTACTATCATTGTGAATGCAATGGTTTGTGAGGGTTGAAACTTTAGTATCGGTTCTCTCTGTGTCTGTCTAAATAATATTTATTATACTGTAAGTGAAAATTCATAACCCCATTTCATAACGACACAGAAATCCGAATAAGATAGATCGTTTCTGCAATAAAAGTATAAGGTACAAAGCCATATCAATATGTATCACTAGCACCTCCTGGATATCGGGATCAGACCCCGATCGCTCTTATACAAATGTTAATATCAAGGGAGAAACAAAATCAACACGATACAACGTATACCGTACAACGCCGAATAAAGATGTATTTAAGGGCGTAAATGATAGCAATTTCCTAAATCGAATATCTACAAGTAACAAAAGGTTACGGAAATTTATAGCTCCCGTGATAAACGAATCACATTATAGGTAAGGTCTTGCAACAATAAACTTTACTAACATTACATGGATTTGATTAGCCCTTTTATCTAAACACACTCTAAAAAAAACATTTGAATGTAAGTATATTTAAAAGTTTGTGTTTAGTAAATTACCATGCCCTTTAAAAAAACGGTAATCCGTAAATATAGGAGAGAATAAAATGTTGAAAGGAGATTTAGAAAAAATAACACATCGTGTGTCAAGAAAGACATAAAACCAAATTTAATAAAAATAACCTCAAATTTTGTTTCTACCAACAAATGTTTTAGAATGAAACATTTAAAATTTAAATTCATTACCATTAAAACTGAAACCGCCTTTATAAATAAAAAACGCAACAAGTAAAATGTAAAAACCATGAGATGAAGGATTTTAAAAGCATACAGAGTACCGATAGTTGGCTATTATGTAAGGACATCAGAGAATTAGCGTTGACTCTGGCGACCCGCCAGCCGCGCGGCATGGCGCGGCGCCCCGGGGCTCCGCTGTCGATATCGATACACATTACTACAGAATGTGGCTTGTGGAGATAATTTGTTTTTTAATTTCAATTAATTATTTTAACAAATAAAGGTAATTGAATATTCCCATTCCCGAATACACCAGTTAGAATTTCATGTTTTGATACATTATTTGAAATGAAATATAAAGTGTATGTAACGGCAAAATACATCACGTAATTTTTTAAGTATGCAATTAAAATTATTGTAACATGTAAAAAAATTGATTTTATTACATTAAAAAAAAACTATGTTTATAAAAGTAAACTACATAATTTTTTTTAGTCCAGATAGTTGAACTTTTTTTTTAATATTAAGAAACAAAACTTACATCCTTCTATACACTTAAATACATTTCGTTTTATTATACGTAGTATGCATAAATATTAAGATCTTTGGTGATATTAGAAATTGTGTGCATGTGAACTGCTACGAAATGCATAGCAACTTGATGTGAACTAGAAATGTGACGTCACAACAGCAGTGACTTTCTGACTGATACATATATCAGTTCACACGACTTATATGCTTCATACAAACCGCAGAGTCTTTAGAATATTAAATATTTATTCTTATATTACTCTAAACTGTCACTAAGCACAATATTATGTATATTAAAAATTACAGTCAAGTATCGAAATACACCGATATACAAAACTGTACCTATGTGGGCCGGGGAAAATAGCTGCCCTGAAAATTCCGCAGAGAATTTATGAACTTTACTTTTATTTATACCAATATAGTATTACACATATAAGGCATATAAGTTTCTTTATATAGTATGACAAAACAGCTGCGGACCATCTGACCTAATCCTAACCTAAATATAACAATTTGACCCCCCTCGACCAGTTGGGTACGCCAATGACGATATAATTACAAAATTATTATATATGGTAAGGCTAAGTGCTGAATGTACTTTTAACAGTACGTCATTCAAATACTTCTTAGGAAGTTCCGTCCATGCTTTTGGATTCAGTGTATAACTCTGACACAGAATCTTCTTACTTTACAGTAACTTATGATTTGGTAGCGTGCATGTATTAGTTGCAAAAGGTTCATTGTAAATTGGTCCATAGTAAAATGCCCTTGTTCCTTGCTCATTTTTGTATTTGACTATCCTAGTAATAAGAATTATATATTTTATTTAGATGTCATACATATTAGGTATTACCTAGTTACTACTTACTATACGACGTGGTCCATTGTTACTCGTCCTTGATCATTTGCTCCTAATGTCAAGATGAGATATCTTCATTTTAAACTACACTTTGACAAATCTTCACGAATTATACATTTATTCATTAAATCTGTACCATATTCTAATTTCCATGGCGTTGCTTTAATAGACACTTGAAAAAATTGATCATATTATAATACTGCGGAAGGCGGCCGCTACTCATGCACGCGCAGTCTCTTCAGCCCGAGAAACACTTTAAGTTCGACGGAGCCTCGAGTGATCTCCATTATAATCAGCCTCCCCACTAGCGCTATCTGTTTTATACACCGCAATAAAAACAAGATACCGCCCATTGTGAAATTAAACTCAATAACGTTGGTTCAATACGACAAACCTCCTTTCAGCGCCATACAAACTCTTTGGCTGTTTCTTCTTTGTGTGGATTGAAAAATAATCTGAAGGAAAAACCTCTACAATCTGATACTCTCACTATGTACTTAATTATAAAGGTAGGCAACTGGTTACCCAACTTTCCATTTTATATAAACTTACCTGTGTCACTTCTTGACACTTGAAATTGTTCGCCAGTAATTTTGCTGAAATTGGTTCAGTGCTTGAGCCGTTAAGCCGCCCGAGTAACTTTCGGATTTATAATAAAAGTGGGCCCATCCATATTATGTAGGTATTGAGTTCTCGCCCGAAAAGCGTGTCGGACGAGAGGTACCGTCTGCCCGTGCCGTCCTTTTCTAATTGTAATATTACAGTCAAAATAATAAGCTAAAATAATTAATCGATTCGAGATCTATTAAACAAATCAAGTTTAAAAAGATATCTAGTCTAATAACAGATAGAAGATGTAGTTCAAAATTCTACATGTATATCTATACAAACAAATATTTTTACCAAAAGAACGTCGTCAGCTTTGTTGATGGTACACGGATTGTTATTAAATACACAGAGCTATCGTTCAATTAAGGACTTAGGGTGAATCGGTCGTGTGTTTTAAGAGCGGAGTGTGCTAGGATCGTAATTGGTTTATTGATTGGCATATGACTTGCTGCTCAATTCTCTACAATTAAAACCTACATTGCCGTTGCTTTTCTTTTGTCTTTATTGCTTTTGTTCTATACGTGTATGAAATTCTTTTTTAATTCAAAGTTTTTCGGCTGCCGGCAGTTATTAAAACTTGTACCGGCCGTATTTTCTCTATACTAGCTACGAAATATATAAGTAAGAAGTTATTTAGTTATTGTAATAATAATACTCGTTAATATATTTGAAAAATCAAGAATTCCATGTTATTGAAAATATTTAATATCTACTTTAATAATAATTCAATTATGTGACATTTAAACGCTATTCATGACTAAAAAGATTATATTATGCACGGTAGTAATGTATAAAATATTGAATAGAAAAATGTTCATAGCGAGGAAAAAAGTGCGAACACAAAATGTTTTTAATATTTTAATAACTGTTTCGTTACACATTAGCTAAATTTTAATGTAAGTAATGCGCACGTATCTAAAACGGTTAGTATGGCGTTCGCTGCGTTAGCCCGTTAGTACTAAAACCCGTTGAAATAAAGACCGCAAATCCCGCAATCCGCTATGGCTAACAGTGCCGTTGAGTCGTCTTTTGTTTTTATTCCACGCTGCTGTTTCCAGTACAATAATTTCATCAGCCTACCTTGTTTTAAAATGTTCCATATTTCATGTTTCTATGTGCATACATTATTTCACTTGTTCTTTATTTTAGTAAAATAATGATTCCTTTACTTTAAAGTAAGACAATTTAAATTATCTAGCATTATTAAAGTTAGCATTGTAAAAGATATTATTTTATTCTCAGTTATCGTTTATTTGAAATATCACAATGCGCAGTGACCAGTACGTTTTACAAACACGTTGTTTTTACTTATTCTACAGACAGATTTAGTTTATTGAAAACATTTTATCAATGAGACTCCTCACCATTCATATGTCCGTTACTTAAAATTTACAATTTGAAATTGTAATATTATTTTTCATACTTCAACTCGTAGCGGTACGTAGTAGTTACGTTTGAGTTGAAATCATAAAAGTTGTTCTCATGTATTAATCCGTGCCGCGGCGCGGGCGGGGGGCGGCGGCGGTGCGGCGCGGCGCGGGCGGGGGGAGGGGGCGCCGATCAAACAGGCCGGGAATCAATATGGCCGCCGCCCAGCTGATCCGTGACCTCTGCCCCCGCGCGCCGCGCCGCTAGCAAACTTGCCGCTTCCTTACGAAAAGAAACCTTTCATACGTCGCTCCATGACAATCATTATAAATATTTTCAATGGAAAAGTACTGTATAATATCGTGGACGATTAATCATCGTTTTCGCATGTTTATTTGCGGGGAGATTTCATCGTATTTTTATCGGTTATGGCGTAAAGTAAACATATTATGGATGTTTTTCATTGAACTTTACATGATTAATTTAAAACGATTCATCTTGCAATTGTAGGTATACGATTGCATAGTTATAATGTTAGTTGTTAGTCTACAATTAGGTTTAGAGGTAGCTAGCCATAATAGCGATTTGTTACGAAATTCCCGATTAAAGATATACCTATAGGCTGAAATTGGTTTATCTACATAATCAGTGGCCGGTTGTCGGATCATTCCCACCGGACTAGCGGAATGAGGAAAGAAGGATTTCATTTCTGGGCGTAGCGCTGCTACGGGCGCTGAGGGCGCTACGAGCGCTACGGCGCGTAGCTCGCTAGTTTCCTTATCGGATACTAATTTAATCGATATTTATTATACTCAGGATCTTCTTTACAATCTACTGATAAGTGACATATATTTTTTAATAATTTATCTCTGTTGCTCAATATTTAGAGACAAAAATTCTGAATAATATACTATCTGACACTATTTAGTATTTTGTACAAAAGACCCTTAGGATTTAAATATGTAAGCATAATATTTGTTAATAATTCTAAATTAAGACTACGACTGTTAAAATGAAAGATGGCGACATTTCAAAGTCAAAATTATTATATTTTTTACGAAGTTTGGTTTAGGACGGTTTGACTTATGGGCGAATACTGAAAAAATAAGGGATCCTAATTATTCACTAACACTGTATGCTGGGTAGAATGAGGAGAAAGACATGTGACTTGAATGCTCTAACACTACGTCGATCAGGTCTCATTGTAACTTTTTAAAGAAGTTGTGTTAATTTTAATTTCTGCTATGACGTCCACTACTGGACAATGGACATAAGCCTCTCTGAAAGTATTTCATGGGGAGTAGTTGCCTATACTCGACACGCTTGGCAGGTGGGTTAGCGAATTTTGACCGTAACAAAATCGCGGAAATGCTACTGCTTATTTTCGGATATAAAGATATAAATTTCCTGTGGTCTAGTGCTTTAGAGCCTAGCTCTCGACCCAGAGGTTGTGGGTTCGATTCCCGCGTTGGAACAATAAAAAATGTTGTTTCCAATTTTGGTAAGGACTATACAGGGTAATCACCAGATTGTCTGAAAAGAAAGATTATCCATGCGTCGGATGGGCATGTAAAAAGTCGATCCTGCGGCGGATCTCTCGACAGTCGTGTCGGTTATCCGTCCCACTAGGCTACGAGAGTGAAGGAAACACTTGGGAACCATAAAATAACTCCTGCGTAGCTGGTCTGGTTTTAATGAAACTGGCCAGCGTCACCAAAATCGGTGTGGGAGGCATTATTATATATTCTTTCTCTAGCCTTTTACATCAACCACGGGAAAGATGGTTGATGTTCAGGTGTTATTCTTTCTCCGGCACCCCAGGGAACTTGTGTTAGCCTACTTAATCCTTACATATTTAATACACATCCCTGATCCAGGAACATTGTAGTCTTTGCTATCTCACTGCGGGCATCGAACTCACGACCTCCGGCTTAATCCGACTATTTAACCATTGACCCACCAATGGTTTGTTACTTAGCTATCAACATTAAATTCTAGAATATTTATTAGAAACATGAATATTCAATATTCTATCTTTATCAACGACAAAAGAATAAAATGAGAAGAAGTGAACTGGCACTACTTCATCACGGCAGGCATCGCCGCTCCTCGACTCCATTGTGACGAGCGAGTCGTCGAGTATTTCCTATTCAAACTCTATCTGTATCGAAAATAAGTTTTATTATGCAGTATCGCATATTTTTCAGTCGTTAATTAGGTCGGTTTTATTTATATTTTATTGAATACGCATTTGAATAAAATGCACAACTTTTAAATACATAGACATTGAATGTTATTTACAACAGATTCCCGCAAAAATAATTTAATTTCTTCTTACCGAGATCCGTAGCCCAAGCAGGATTAATTGAAATTTCCGTTAAGTATTGGCGCTGGCAAGCTTTTCATATAATTATTATCCGATAACGTTACTGAGCTTTTAAATGTTCTTGCTTGGCGTAGGTCATTTATTGGCTGATATTTTAACGTTTTGTAATCCTCCAGGCGCTTTACTAAATAAAAAAATGTTGAGAATAGTTTATTATATAATATCATTAAGAGTATTAATTACCTAAATCTCAGAACAACATATATGGAAGGACTAAAATTAAAGCAGAAAGAATTTACCCGACAAAACATCAAAGACAAAGAGTGAAAGAGAAAGAAAATATTTTGAATTTTAAATTGGTTTTTGTACTTTAGTTGTATTTTGCTTGTTTTAAAACGACGTACGAATTACGACTTTATCATAATTCGTACGTCGTATTGATTTTATAAGAATACAATCTAAGAAACCTAAAACTTAATATAAAATATATATTCTCCTCCTATTAATTCTATATCTATGCTACTGTATTTAAACAAATAAATAAACGAAAATATGATGGATTCTGAAAAATAGTTTCATTGAAATTGAATAGTGTGGCATGCGAGCTGCGAAACCACAAAATGAAAGTCCAATAAACAAGCTTTCAGTGTACACATGCAAAACAAAATACACTCGGTAATCTTTCGTGTTTGTATAAAAATTTACGTCCAAACTTTGAATTAACTGGGGAGCGGTTAGGGTTGTCAAAATCATGTATTTCAAAAACATTCGACACAATAATTTTACTCGTTAAATAGCAAAGTAACTGTTCAAAATGAGAAATATATTTTAATGGATGTAGTACACATTTTAACTAAGGGCGTACACAAGTGTATCTGGCAGTTAAGTTTTGTCACTCTAATCTGTTGGGCGAGTGATAACAATATAGGACTCGCACTGTCCCACGCTGCATAAATCGCTGAAAAAAATAAAATATGAAATAATAATAATATAATAGCTCCCCTCGGTGTCGGTAGACGATTTAATTGAAACCAGGCCAGCTACGCAGGAGTTATTTTATAGTGCCCAAGTGTCTCTTCGTTTTAGTCTAATAACCCAGTGGGACGGTTAACCGACACAACTGGCGAGAGAACAGGCGCAGGACCGACTTTTTACATGCCCATCCGACGCATGGATCATCTTTCTTGTTAGACAATCAGGTGATCAGTCTGCATTGTCCTAACCAAACTTAAACACAACATTTATTTGCTGTTCCAACACGGGAATTGATCCCACGACCTCCGGCTCGAGTGCTGCTGTGAGCTTAGAACTACTAGACCACGGAGGCGTTGTTACTCATTCTCATCTCTCGATGAAATAATATTAGTGTTGTTATGAGGTTAAAAATACAATTGTAAACCGCGAAATCTTTTACAATCATTGGCAACCCTAAGCTGGGTGCTAACTGCTATCAGTGAGTAATTTGAAGTTTGTAGTGGATGTTTTGATCAGGTACGGCTACCGGCGCGGATGTGTTTTCGCGTTATAATTTCTCTCGCTAGTTAAGTGGATTAAATTTTAAACGTTTATTAACCATTTCTAATTAGGATTTAAGGCCAACATGAAAGGTACCGGCTTACGTGCATATAAACTAATGTTTACAGTAAAAATAAGTTTGGATATGTCACGAGTTTTAAATATATGCCAAATTCAATAAAGTATTTGTTTTAGATTTTCTTGTCATGCTTAGTTTATCGTTTAAAATATATCCTTGAACCAGTTTTAGTATTCTTGTGACTAATATTATTGAATACTAGAAGTTTGAATTATTGAATACTAGATGTGGGAACCGTACATTTTGCCGCATTAAAAGCAGCATGTCTTTCCCTGTGTCTAATCTTTATTTCTGTCAATTTATAAGTTCAACTAAGCCAGGCTTGTACTTTCGGAGCCTATTCTATGCAAATAAACAAATATTTCATCTGTAGTCAAAGTATAGATGAAATATTGTTTTTTTTACGTAGAAAAGAAACCATAAATAAATATAAAATGTTACGTAGAAAATGTTTTCAGCTTCAGCGCTAAAACTGTAGTACGCTGCTCGGGAGCCACGGTGCGAGTGTTGCCAGTAATTAGATCGCGTGTGCGTATTACAATGTCGTTTGTATGGAAATCGAATTTGTATGGAGAGTTGGAGGCGCTTTGCAGGTTTCTATGCAAATATGTACGGGAAAGTTACGTCATCGCAGACGTCGTTAGGTTAATAGTCAGACAATTAGTGTTTACTCCCAGAGCTCACGTAGGTATGTCTGATTCGATTTACAGATGTAAACTTAATGTAACGTTCGCAGTGAAATATTTGTGTACGTTGGGCTCTTCGTGACCCTTACAAGGAGTTTTACTAAAGATAGAGTTTACAATAAGTTTTGTGATCTTTATGTTTCCAATTAAAGTTATTTATAACTAAAATATTTTAATAATCATAGTATTTAATACAAATAGTTCTGATAAATCATCAACAAAATTATTATTAATATTATTCTTTTTATTTACAACAACATTTTTATTTACAGAACAATGAATAAATATGACACCTTTTAACAAATCACAGTATTATATGCTGCTACTTCTTGGTGGTCCGAAGGCCGGGCGGCTCTCGCCCGCAACCTGAGAACCATTGACCTAGATCATTAAATTTTGATGTTGTAATGATTAATGCGAGTTAATGAGATGCTTACATATATCGATGATTCTTTAATGAAATTTATACGTTTTTCATTTAAAGTTTTATAACTTATTCGTAATGCATTATGCAGAGCTAATCATAGATTATACAGATAAATCATAATGATTTTATATTGTCAGTACACTTCACGCCATGGAAGTCAGGCCACGTGCTAATTATTATCTGAATAGATTGTGTTATAGGAACCAGACAACGGGAAGAATATTTATTGATGTTATTTATACTACTTACCTATTACATAATACAGCCTTGACCATCACCGAAAAGTTTTGTTCCCTCGACGGGATTCGAATGCGCCAACTGCGGCTTGAGTGATGATATGCTAATCAATGAGCCACAGAGGACGGACAGAATGATGGGGATTAATTAGGTTTAATAAAAAGTACTTAAAACTTATCAAAGTAACACCAGTAAAATAAAAGTTTAAACGTCTTATACCAAAACATTTAATACATAACCTAAATACGCTGACAAATTACTTTACCATAATAGATTATTTATTTTGAAATAAAGCTACTAAACCTTCACCCTTTGTATTATGTACTCGTAGAATATAGTTGTGTTGTACAAATCAGTTGCATGTTGTCGGTGGGGCGGACACGTGTTCAACAGAACTAATCGATCTCAGTTCCGAGAACCGCCTATTATGAAGTGTCGCCATCTTATTGTTTCAATAAAATAATATTTACTTTTAATATTCCTATACGTCTTAGATTTAAACCACCATGGATTAATACTTAAAAACTGGAAGAGAAAGTCGGACTTGACTTTCGAGCCTTGTATACAAATAAATATTACTGGAATCGAGTTTAGAGGGAATTAAATGTATTAAGAACTAGCTGTGCCCGCGACTTCGTACGCGTGGAAAAGTGATTTAGGGCAGCAGTTCAAATACATTTTTAGTTTATGAACACTGTCGTTTGGATATTTAAAATCACTAATTTATAGTAGTTAATGCTTCTTTATACACGGTATTAGACGTGCATAAGCAAAAGAAGTAGGCCGATGGAGTAATGATAATAATTTATTGTCAAATAATGGCCGTTTTTTTCTATGAAAATGCTAACGATTCCTATTACTACCAGCTCGAAAAATGACCGTGTATTATTAACCGACTTCAAAAAAAGGAGGAGGTTCACAATTCGTCTGTATGTATAATATTTTTTTTCTTTTATGCGAACGGGACTACTTGATAGTACACTCATATACGCGACGAAGATCTATGTACTGAGATTTGTATGGACTTTACGCCGCAGCGACTGCAGACGATGATCGTTTTCACTCCGACGCTGCGCTGCTGGCGCCGAGCGCCAAATTTTTTAAAAGTCTACTCTCGGTGCGCAATTCCAACTCGGACTTGCCCGGTTTTTTATTTATTAATTACCTACGCTAACAAACATGTAGCCTACTTTGGGACTTTACGGTTAAAGTACTAACTTGCTTTAGACGACAAAATAACAAAAGTCCAAAAGAAAGAAAAAACCCAAGCCGTACCTAGCATAAAAACTAATAAATAAAAATATCATGAAAAACATAAAATCTTACTTATATTGACATAACTTTTCTAATTTAAATGTACCTATGACATCTCATTCATATCTTGAAAAAAAACTATCCTACGCCTATACTTTATTAATCGTATTTGCAAAACCTAAGTATAATAATAAATTACTTCGCACAAAGTAATAATTATTTTCACTTGTACTGGAAAATAAGTATTACTTTGTGCGAAGTAAATTTAATTGTTCCTTTTAGTTTACCTTTTGAAGTCGTTTTTTTTTTGTTTAAAATTATTTAATTTTCAGATTTTTAGCGATGGGTATAGACTGAGTAGGGATAATTCTCGAATGATCAGACGACGATTATTTGAGGACGGAAAATGAAAAACAAAAATAGTAGAAAGAGAAAAAGTCTACCGCTGCTCGCGTAAGCCAGAGCAGCGCGAAATTTTTCAACACCTATATATATATATATATATATATATAGCTTACTGAAACGTGAAATTTTTTGATATTATAGATCCAGGATATGGTGCAAAACCTAACTGTTTGGTAATATATGCTTAGACTACTTCAGAAAAAATCAAAATTAATATATTATTCCACATAAATTTTGAGGATTTCCTTCGATTCCTCACGGATCCCATCATCAGGTCACCATTTGGTGACAATGGGATCAAATTTAAATTATACCCTACACAACATTAAAAAAAATTAAAATCGTTTCAGAAACGATGAAGATATCCGCGAAGAAACAAAAAAAAAACAAACATATATTTACGAATTGAGAAACCTCCTCCTTTTTTGTAAGTCAGTTAAAAATATTATGTTGGTTATTTCATGTTACAATCTACCTTTGTGCCAAGTTTCATTTAAATACGTTGAGTAGTTTGGCTAAAATAAGGTCAAATATGTAGCTACAATTTTTTGAAGATCCCACGGGAACCCTTTCGTTTTTCGGGATAACAATTTCCAATAATGCTCTTCAGGTCATAAGCTACCTGCCTGCCGAATTTCATTTAAATAAGTTGAGTAGTTTGGCTGAAATACCGTCAAATAGGTAGCTACAATTTTTTGAAGATCCCACGGGAACCCTGTCGTTTTTCGGGATAACAATTTTCAATAATGCTCTTCAAGTCATAAGCTACCTGCCTGCCGAATTTCATTTAAAGACGTTGAGTAGTTTGGCTGAAATACCGTCAAATAGGTAGCTACAATTTTTTGAAGATCCCACAGGAACCCTGTCGTATTTCGGGATAACAATTTTCAATAATACTCTTCAAGTCATAAGCTACCTGCCTGCCGAATTTCATTTACATACGTTGAGTAGTTTGGCTGAAATACCGTCAAATAGGTAGCTACAATTTTTTGAAGATCCCACAGGAACCCTGTCGTTTTTCAAGATAACAATTTTCAATAATACTCTTCAAGTCATAAGCTACCTGCCTGCCGAATTTCATTTACATACGTTGAGTAGTTTGGCTGAAATACCGTCAAATAGGTAGCTACAATTTTTTGAAGATCCCACGGGAACCCTTTCGTATTTCGGGATAACAATTTCCAATAATGCTCTTCAAATCATAAGCTATCTGCCTGCCAAATTTCATTTAAATACGTTGAGTAGTTTGGCTGAAATACCGTCAAATAGGTAGCTACAATTTTTTGAAGATCCCACGGGAACCCTGTCGTTTTTCGGTATAACAATTTCCAATAATGCTCTTCAGATTATAAGCTACCTGCCTGCCAAATTGCATTTAAATACGTTGAGTAGTATGGCTGAAATACCGTCAAATAGGTAGCTACAATTTTTTGAAGATCCTACGGGAACCCTTTCGTTTTTCGGGATAACAATTTCCAATAATGCTCTTCAGATCATAAGCTACCTGCCTGCCAAATTTCATTTAAATACGTTGAGTAGTTTGGCTGAAATACCGTCAAATAGGTAGCTACAATTTTTTGAAGATCCCACGGGAACCCTTTCGTTTTTCGGAATAATAATTTCCAATAATGCTCTTCAGGTCGTAAGCTACCTGCCTGCCAAATTTCATTTCATTCCATACAGTGGTTTTAGCGTGATGCGACGACAAACATTCCCATATGGACAGACAGACAGACAGACAGACAGACAGACAGACAGACAGACAGACAGACAGACATTTTTTTCAAAAATGCTATTTTTAGGTTCTGTGGCTTATATAGACCCCCTTTTTTTAATTTTCACTTAAATATTCTTAATGTACAGACATGACCCCTCTACAGATTTATTATATGTATAGATTTATTTGTAATTTTTTTGTTAAATGACCCTTTTTATGATTTAACTACAAATGTGACTTTTTTCTGTTATTTTGTACAACATAATGATGTGGGTAGGTGGAAAATGCCTATATTTACGTTGGTAGAATAGTAAAATTTTTAGACCGATTTAATGTTTTTATTTTAATTCAAAACCTGCACTCGTTCTCGACATGAAGGGTCTTGACAGACAGACAGTTGGAAGAATAAACGGACAATGAAGTAAACATACAAGAGTTTCGCTCTTCCTTTTGTGGAACTGACTTTAAAATAAAATGTGTTTGGTAGTTTTCTTCGTACTTGGCATCTAAAAAAATGGCAGCGTGAATCTGTGGGCAAAACAATTCTCGGGTTTTGTGTCGAATTCGCAATGTTTCTTTCGAATTTTTTAGAGAATTACGAGAATCTGGCTTCTGGATACAACTGTTTAATACATTAATAACTTAATACTCGCAAATAGCCCGAAATAAAAATGCACATAAATATTAAAACAATATCTGAACTTTAAAATATCAAACTGTAAAGTGTAAACTTTAAACAATGCAATTTCTTCAGCCGATCAAAGTTAAATACTGTGTATTCCAATATTCAGTCCCACTTTTATTAAACAAATAAATCG
Source organism: Celastrina argiolus (assembly GCA_905187575.2). Lineage (NCBI taxonomy): Eukaryota > Metazoa > Arthropoda > Insecta > Lepidoptera > Lycaenidae > Celastrina > Celastrina argiolus. The sequence goes on from LR994584.1 coordinate 9,663,704, forward strand.
TTAGGTCGGTAGAAGTATTGTGTACATAAAAATGTCAATCGTTTCTATTCTTTAACGATAGATAAACTTAGTGGGTTCTTTTATAGGGGATCGATAACCACTCTGATGCAGGAGTAAAGCGATTTTAAATTCTCACGTGATAAAATGTCCGTAATTTTCCCATTTCTAAATGATAAACTATTTTATTTCGTATTATTAACGACCTCTGGAGCAGTGGTTGAGCGCGTCGGAGCTCGATCCGAAGGTCGCGGGTTTGAATCCTGCCGAAGGAACATAAAGTTGTCTATGTTCCTGGGTCATGGATGTGTATAATATGATAATAATATTAAATATGTGTATATTATAAAAGTATTAAATATGTTTCCGTGGCCTGGTCCCCAAACAGTTCTTTGGATACTAAACTCGGGGCCAGATTGTCGTGGTGTGAAGCGTCTATATATATTATTATCATTTATCGTTTTAGAAGTTCAGATTCATTGGACGGCATTTAATCAAATCTTTTTATTTCTAATATAGGTATGTGATCTATTGGCCGTTTAGACATTATATAGACAATATTAAGGGCGTGTTTCATCTAGCAATGTAAAAGTTAACCCTTCGTTAAATATCATGTTCTTCCTCTCGTAATTCGTATCAATGAATGATAAGGCATGGTATTTTAACAAGCCGTTAACACTAACATGCGTTGGTGAAATCGGGACTAAACATTTGAATATCGATATTTTTTTTACTCAAAAGGCCAAAGAGTTCATATTATGTCGACTAAATAAAATCTCCCAAATGGGAAACGCTGGCACTTATAAAGTTGTCGCGTCAACCCTCACAGTACGTTTCGGGAAATGTGTTATGAGATCCGCACCGGAGCCGTCGGCCCCGCGGGACGTACAATGCCCACCCGAATTATTCGCTTAACAACCAGAAAATCTAAAACTATTACAGATATAAAGGTACCTTTACGGTTCATTTTATGTTTTATTATAATGTGCAGTTTATTCGCAGCAATCCGAAGACTTGATTTTAAACGAAATTATGATGTTTTCAATATTTAGTTTTATCGTTTATAAAATGAAAGATCTTTGATCTTTGTCTCTTTTCTGTTCAAGTATCCTAGGATGCAAGTACATCACATCCTCTTTTATATTGCGACCTTGACCACTATTTCACCTTGTTCCCTGTGTTCATACATGTTTTGATTAATTGAGATTAATAAAGATTAATAAATTACATTCCTCCATTTTTTGCATTTCATTAATATGACTAAAGAATAATTAATTAGCAATAAACAAATTAATGTCAACGATTATATGAAAACAAGTGCGATGCACGTGATGTTTAATTTTTTATATAGCTTGTGAAATTTATGGTCTCAATAAATTTACTGAGAATGAGCGACCGTTGCCAGACCGACCGCTTGACCCAAAAACTGAAGAGGTGAGGATCAATGCGAGCGCCACACGACGTATTGTCTATCTTCATTACATAAAAATCAATGTTTTATACCCGTCACTTCGGTATTCATACCCCCATGAGTTCCAATTGAAATCCTTACATTTATTATAAAACAAAATCCTCCGCCGCGTCTGTCTGTTCGCGATAAACTCATGTTATTTTCACAAATTAATAGAGCGGTTCTCGAGAAAGGCTTTAGTGTATTAATTGGACCCGGTAGGTGGCGCTGCTTGCAGTGCTACGAGGTACGAAGTTCACCAGAAGTGGTGTTTTTGTAAAAGTAAAAAATACGAACGTACAACACGTAATTAAATTGAAAACATATTCTCTATGCCTAGTATTACTGGTATATTGGATTTATGTAAGTATCTTATTTTTTAACAACAGTCGATTTAACAATTTTAGTCGAGCCATATGTTTGACAAACAAAATTTTACAGCTTATATAATATTACAATCATATTAGTCTATGTAAACTACGAAGCTACTACTATTGCACGGCTATTTTAAGCTAGCGTATCCGCTATAAGTAGCTTATTATTATTTAACTTTGATTGAGCTATCATTACCTACACTTGATAAATTAATACTAGAAGAAGAAAAAAAAACAGATAGCTAACCACCGCGATAAAATATTATTAATTAAAAGTAAGATATAAGATACGTTATATGCTTACGGTACCTTAACAGCACAGATTAAACTACAATTTGCAGTTGAACAGTCCCTTAGCGCCTGTCTGCTGTCTGAGGCGCGGCGAATGCCTCCAGTTTACATCTAGAACTTAATTTGCAATATTAATGACCTTGTCCTAACTTCTTAGTTCAAGTTTGAGCAGTAAGCTGCATTTTTGATTATTTCTAATTAGGTTTTATTTATTAAATTGTTAAAGCAAATTTGTACAATAATATTAGGTCCTTACATATGAAATTGGCGTTTTGTATGGGAGGAACATAAAGACGATTTTTTCATATTAAAATATATTTTATTAATCAAAGTATGTATCATTGCTATCTATACACTTTTGCCATCTTATAGGTAGTTCATTGATCCATTTACTAAAAAAACCATTCGGACGGGAATCAATGAAATCTTTGAAAGCGGTTTGGACTGCCTCATCGGAATTGAATTTTTTTCCTTCCAAGAAGTTATCCAAATTTTGAAAAAAATGGTAGTCTGTTGTAGCAAGGTCCGGAGAGTTATGGTGGATGTCTTAGGACTTAGACATTCCAATTGAAGCTCCTCTAATTTGGTGGCCGTCTGTTGTGCCGTGTGTGGTCTAGCGTTGTCTTGAAGCAGCAGTGGCGTAGAGCGATTGACAAGTCTCGGTTGTTTAACGGCGAGCTTTTTCATCATGGTTTGCAGTTGCTGACAATAGACATCAGCCGTAATCGTCTGACCAGATTTAAGAAAGCTATAGTGTAAGACACCGGCACTATACCACCAAACGCTTACAAGTAACTTTTTTTGAGTCAATTTCCGCTTGGTGCTAGACTTTGCTGGTTCACAAGGGTTCAGCCGTTGCGTTAAGCGTTTACGATTATCGTACAAGATACACTTTTCATCACATGTAATGATCCGATTTAAAATTCCTTCATTATTGTGCCGGTTGAAAAAAATGGCAGCAGCAGTCGACGCGCGTTTGTCGGTTTGCTTCACTCAATTCATGAGGTACCCTCCTTTCAAGCTTTTTCACCTTCCCAATTTGCTTCAAGTGGATTAAAACGGTTTTGCCACTAACACCGCAGCCTGTAGCTAACTCTGATGTGGTTTGCGATGGATCTGCTTCCACAATAGCCTTCAATTCATCATTATCGACCTTGGTCTCCGGCCGTCCACGGGGCTTGTTCTGCAGGTCGTAATTTCGAGAACGAAAGCGTTGAAACCAAAAACGCACCGTGTTTTCTTTTGCAACACCACCCCCACACAACCCCCATACACATGATTAATTCTTCGAGCCGTTTCTGCAGCACTGGTGCCACGGTGGTTTTCAAAACACAAATGCATGAGTAAATAGCTGTTTAAATTTGAATTTGGAGTTCTTAACCAAAGAGGATATACTTAAGATCAAAGTGACCAGTACGACAAAACGCCAATTTCATATGTAAGGACCTAATGTATTAATAAAAACTTCTTATTATCATAATACTAGCTAATCTGGAGAACTTTATTCGTTGATAAAAGAGCAGCGCTACCTACCAGATCCAATTTATACACTAAACCTCCCTCTCTGTCTATTGGTGAAACCAGGATGAATATTGGTAGTCTTTGAGTTTATCTCGAACATAAACAGGCAGATGCGACGAAGAACGTAATAATAATTATAGTAATAAATAAATATAATATGGTAAATAAAACGTTAATAAAATTTTTACTCATTAGCGATGAGTTGCGCCAAGTTCCTAATTCCCGGTCTCATGGGAAACCGTGAACAATATGTCAGCTCAGGCCAACGTAACGACCGCCATCCGTTCGAATCCATCAAACGGTTAAATCTGCGGGGCGTGCCAAAGAATTAGACACCACCGGAAAACATCCCTTGGTAAAGTGAAAAAAGGCAGAAACTATGAAAAGGAAAATTAAAAATATATATGTTTATAATGCATTGGCATCAAACTTAACCTACCAAATTTTACAAGCCAATAATGTCCCCACAAAAATCCGCAGAGGCATATCAGTATTGCTGAACTTGGAAATAGATTTCCACATCATTTGAAGTCTCAACACAATTAATGAAATTTATCTATTTTTTTTTTTTTAATATCTATAGACGCTTCACACCACGTCAATCTGGCCCTGTGCTAAGTATCCGAAGAACTTGTGTTACAGGTACCAGACAACGGAAATATATATTTAATACTTTTATTCTATACGTATATTTAAGATTTTTATTATATTAATACACAAAATTATCACATTACACACATCCATGACCCAGGAACATTGAAAACTTTTTGTTCCCTCGGCGGGATTCGAACCCGCGACCTCTCGGTTTAGCACCAACGCGCTGAACCACTGCGCTGCGGAGGTCGTCAATACTACAGTATTGTTCCAAAATCTAGATTAATAACATAATTATAATAAACATTTGATTATTTCATAGCACACGTTCTCCGGCGCGCCGCCCTCGCAGGCCGCGGCGGAGTGTGGGCAGGGACGTTGACCTCCCGCCCCCTCCGCAACCCGCCCGCGCCCGCCAGGCGACACGCGACCTTAAGAACAACAGCGTAGAGCCCACACTCCCGAAACAATAGACGGTGGGAATTTTATTGGAAAAATTTGTTCTCTCCATTCGGAATATAGTCGCGAAGTGAAGTGAGTGCGAATTATATAATTCGTATGACAAAAGTATGATCCATCAACGCTGATATATGATGCGCAATCGATAGTCGGCTCGCACGAAATAGAAATAATATCGAGACTCGCGGCTTACTGAATTATATGGGAAATAAATTAACCCTCTTTCGTTATATTTAATCCGAGAATTGTTTTAGATTACATCTTATTCACGTTTCTTCTATCGCGGCTGAATAATGTAAATGTTAAGGTATATTTATCTCGAGGAGTTCATGTTACAATCGATTATAACATATTGAAGTGAATTATCAACCCATCATCATCATCGTCGTCATGTCATGTATATCATTATCATGTCATCATCATCATCATGTCATGTATATGTCGCAGTCATCTGATTGAATCTGCTTATTTAATTTAATGACTAGCGGGGTTATATTATGGCGTCAAACAGCTCGTACAGATAGCAATGTATCGATATATTTTTTTATTAATTTACTTTAATCTGCGTTATAATAGTACACATTCGGAAATTTTGAAGTTTAAAAATAAAATATTAAATGGTTGGCCTAGTATCGGATTCATTGAGTTTGTTGGTAAAAATAGAATTCAATGACCGCGCTAGTCATTCAATTAAATAGTGCATTCAATCAGATGACTGCGACATAATATATACATTATACATAGTGCGATGTAAGATAATGAACCGCTTTCATATCGCTACGACGCTACGGGGCTACGGCATGCTACGGGACAGCTACGACGCTACGACACTTTACGCTTCGATATACAATCTCTTATAATATTTATATCCACATATTATCCATGCCTCCGCTTCGTTTTTCGACACATACTTCTTACATATTACTAGATGATGCCCGTACGTATCCGTAAAAAGTTATCTAACGGGAACCGTACACTTTGACGCAATATAAACTAGCCTATGTTCCCGTGGTGTATGACCCCACGGTCTGCTATGTCTTTGCAAAAATTTATAATAACCGCAATTGGTCCAGTACTCTAGCAGCTAAATAAATCCAATGAAGCATACAATCAAGACTTTCCTTTTATATTATTGTATGTTTCATTTTATGCATGCTAAAGTGGCTAGCTAGTAAAAACGTAAATTTATTTCGAAATGTTTCCATTCAAGAGGCTTGTTAATAAATTGAACAATTCTTACGAACCAATTCGCGGGTTATTGATAAAATATGCATTGGGCTGTTGAAGCCCACTTAGCCGGTTCACGTAATTAGTGCGGCGAGGGGCGAGGGTGTAGTGAAGTAATAGCTTGTTCTATAATTCACTAGCTTGTGCGGCTTCGTGTTTGACTGTATTAGGTAAGATTCAGTTTTAAAATGATGCCATCGTAATAAAAGCTAATTTAACCGTATTTAGACTGGAATTTCTAAATTACGTTACCACCAATAGGTACGATTTTGGAATATAAAAAAAAACCCAAATATTTTTCGAAACATTTAACAAAACAAACTACATTCAATTCGGTACTTACTTTTATAATATTGAATATACGGGTTTCAATAAAAATCTTTAATAACAATTTTCTGGATGTTTCATATACCTACAATTGAGTATTACGAGAGTCGAAATTTTGTTAAAATTTTCAAAAGGCATACGATAATACAAGAGTATAATTTAATTAAATATATCCGCCTTTTAAGTAAATTGGAATTATTTTGCATTATTCTTTAGTACCTTGCGGTGTAATGTAACGAATTATTTTTATGAAGATAACAGGATTGAAAATTGTGAAAATGATATATAATCTTTATTCAGCTCGTACAATAAAAAATCTTAATCTAAAAATAAAAATATAAAGAGTATATATATTTTTATTTACAACGTATATATACAACCAAGTTATTCATTATTATTATATTTCATGCAAATATTTAAATATTTGTATTGCCCAGACAATGTACAAAAACTAACAAAAATCATAATTTATCAGAACTCATGTCTAACGAGGTATTCGTAGCGCAATAGGTTACCGCGATAAAAAATAACACAATGCCATCTATCGAGTGCACTTGTAAACTGTTAAGCACTAATTTTGGAATATAAAAATTTAAACAAAATAAAGAATGCCAGGCGGACGGACAAACATGATGAAACTATAAGGGTTCCGTGGCTTGAATTTACGAAATCCGGAAAATGTGTCCTCACTGACTATCATTTAGATACTCGCTATATACTCGTAGCAGATAATAGTAGAGACGTGAATTAGAAATTAGTTTGAAATATGCAATTTATATGCAATTTTCTCTTTCAGTGTAAGTCACACTGAAAGAGATTTACAAAATACTTTAAAGGAGAAATAGAGGTTTTAAAGTGTAACTGATTGAATGTACTGTTGGTTCTTGATGGAAATTCACGTTCACAATAATAACACACAACTTTTTTACACTTTTCCACTTTTTATTACGTTTTAATAAGTTTTTACAAAAACACAACCGGTTTCGATTAAATGACACAAATGAACAACACCCGATGATGATTTAATGTGTATAGTGAAATATCAACAACTGAATATGGTGAATTTTGGCTTAAATTTTTATGACGTAATATTTTATTTTTAATTCATCCCCGTCTCCCTTTCCCGTACTCATATTTTGGTTTCCCAGCATTCAAATAGAAATATTTAGGTGGCTCTACAGACTATCGAATATATCTTGAGGCTCGGAGGCGAGGCTTTGTTCTTTTAGTACGTGGCCCATCGCCACTCCACGGCGCATCGTAGTGTCGCCCTATTTCCGACTTTGACTTCGTTGCAGTTTATAAGTAGTCTAGTCGTAGATTTGAAACTGTAAGTCTCTAGTCTATGCTAATAAATGAATAGTTAGATTTGATATGTGCTAGATAATTTATGTAATGATAGAAATATTATTGCTGGAGACAAAAAATGATGACGCTCTATCTTATCTTAATATATATATTTCTTGTGTGCGTGTGTATGTGACTGAACTCCTCCTAAACGACTGGACCAATTTTGATGAAATTTTTTGTGTGTGTTCGTGGAGATTCGAGAATGGTTTAGATTTACAATTGGAACCGATAGGTGGCGCTGCAGTCAGTATGTCAAGCAATTAATTAATAAGGCAATACGAAGTTTGCCGGGACAGCTAGTAATATATAAAAATGAATTGCTGTTCGTTAGGCTATTTTTAGTCTTGAAATATTTGTGGAAGTCCAGGGAAGATTTAAACGGTTTGCATGCCCAACGAAGTGGGTACGGGTCAGCTAGTATAGAATATATGTGTGTATACTATATTAGGTTTTTTTTGGCATGCTATTGATTGAATTAGTTCTATATTAACATAAACATACAATTGCAGTAAAAGCTGTCATGCCAATCCGGGCCTATTCGCGGTCAGTCCTGAGTAACTGTACCGTAATCCTAGCAAGTAGCATCATGCCGATTGTGTGATAAGTAATCAGTATGGTGTATGTAATCTGTAGTACTAGTAAGTTTTTTTATTTATTCCGTGATTAGATTTATATTATTATTTAAAGTTGTCACCGAATACATATTGTACATTACTCCGCAGTTACGTAATTGTCCGGAATTTTCACTGCGGAGAATGTACGTAAAATCCGAAAACAGATTCGTATACAAATTAGAGTTTTTCAAACACATTCACTGAAAAGAGACCGAATGTAGTGTCAAAGAATCTTATGGAACGTATCTCTAGGGGCGCTTGCAAAAATTGCTGCCTCGGTGCTCCAGAAATACGAGAGGTGTCACTGCTTCAGTGGCGGCACATTTGTACGGCAAAATCTGTTGCGAGCGAAAATCTGCTGTTTTGTTTATGTTTAGCTTTTCTTTTTTGAGATAAAGTAGTCGTATATTAAATAGAAGTGTGAATTAATGAATATGGTTAATTAGTCGCTTACATGCTGCTGTATTTGTGCCCTGTTACTTTATATTAAATTCAGATTATTTATAAAAATGTCGTTAATTTTATTTGTAAAAAGAACATATAAATTACGCAATTTATTATATTTCTGAAAGTACAATTTACCTGAGTCCAAATAGGTGCTATAAAACCACAAAAAGTAAAGTCATTCAGCATTGAAAACTTTGTTGAAATATTTTACAATGTCAACAAGGTTTCGGTTACATAAATAAGTGTATTTTACGCCCAGTTGCCGCGGCGAGTTGGCGCTGTGGTACAAAAGCAGACGAAAAATCGGTAAAATGGCACTTAAAAATAAAGTACTACGGACTTGCAAATGTTATTTAATAAATTGTGATGCATATTTTTTATTCCAAACGCATTAAATATATTATTATTTTAAGGATTTTACTTAAAAAGATAGTGTAAACTCTAGTATAAAGAAAAACAATTAATCAATGCTCTGCACTAAGGTTTTTAAGAGAAAATCAAAAACATTTAAAATAGATGCAGACGAGCTGAAATAATATTATGGTTTTGAGCGGGGTGAATCAAATACAGACAAATCAGAATTATGCCACCGATCGGAAATAACTATTCACACATACTTCAAATTATAACTTTTTACATATAAGTCGTATAAATTATTCAGAGCAATCAGTTATTAACTGAAACCAGCACAGGTGAAACGGACCATACACCTTTATAACATCAGGATCTAAAACTGTGTGTATGAACTGAAACACATTCACGGCTAAACCGCTCATCCGATTTACATGAAATTTGGTGAGTGGACACATAGACTGAAATAGCACAAAGGAAACTTTTTATTTTGGAAAAATTACAGTTTGCGCAGTAGGATATATCCAATTTTGTATTCGAAGGACGAAAACTTGGTAAACAACTCGTATATCCCATTGAAAAGAACTCGTATATCATATAAAAACAACTCGTATATCCTATAGAAACAACTCGTATATCCTGTTGAACACAACTCGTATACCAATACCTATTTTTACTGAAAAACCGGGAACGTCGGCTCGCACACGTGTCGACGTAATCATATTACGGTGATAAGTCTATTTAGTTACTGCTTTCCGTTGCAAGTTAGTTGACACAAATTACCTGAACTTACCACAGCGTCTCATTAATATAAACATTATTAATATATATTATACGCGGAATATTATTAACATTTCTCAAGCGCACCAAGCTATTATGGTACTAGCCAGTGGAAATATATTCAATACTTTTCTATATTATGTGTATGATGTATATAAATATGACCTAGGTCGTTTTACTCCTTTGGCGGAATTAGGAAGGCGATATTTTTTGCCCCATGTGAGTTTCCCACGCTGGTTCTTTTCGAGGGGCTAGTTTTTAAATTTTTTTACTTCGATTTTATGGACCGACGCACTTAACTATTGAGCTATAGTAGCCAAGTGTATAATGTTTCTTATTATTAATATTAAGTTATTTTAAATATTTGGCATGTAGTAGTGATAAGTTTATCATATCTGTAAAAAATAATTAGCTATAGATTTTCTTCTTTTTTATTACTTAAAACAATAAAATGTATACAATATATATTTTATTACTTATTGGCGAAAAAAATAATACATTTCTAAAATAAGAATTGGCATAATATTTTATCTCAAATCAAACATCAGTTTTAATCACAATCGCGTTAACATAGGATTAAGTAATATAAATATTGCACGTATACTAACCTAATAATGGTAAAGGGCTTGTTTTGTTTGTTAGCTTTTGCTTGTAGTGTTATTTAGTAGGCTCTCAAACTACTCGACCAATTTAGATGAAATTTGGCCCAAATATTGTATATACGTACCATAGGGAGATATCCTTCTTAGTAAGGCAAAATGTAAGGTTCTCGCGAGAATTCCTCTTCCGCGTACAAAGTTAACATCTGGTAAGTGATAGGATAGTATGGTGTGCATAATTCGTAGTGTAGTGATAATAAAGGTGTAATATAAAATAGATTACGCAGTTTATTACGTCTGCGCCGCACCTAACGACTGGCCGAATGATTTAATGCGCGTGAAAGCCTCCTTATCATACTTATATTACTATTGTTTTACTACCATAATTGCGATACTTTATTTCCGTGATAATAAATCTTTATTACTTACAAAAACACGCTATGCGAGTGACTACAGTAAGTGTAAAAGGATATTTAGGTAGAATATGTTAGATTCGTACTGGACGTAGGTTCCGTTTTTAAAAAGGTACAGTATTTGGTTACTTTTTTTATTATTTTATAATGATAATTGACCTATTCATCATGCAGCCTAGTCATATGAATAAATTTCTGTACGATTTTATTAAGTACGTACAAGTACTTAAAAGATAAAGTTTAAAATAACCGAGAAATATTATAACCACTTTATTAACTTAATACCTTAGATTCTAAACCTAACATCTATGGTTGAAAATTTAAATTCTCCTGACTTTCAGAACTAACCAGGTATTCGAAATTTAAATCCCAACTGGGACTAAAACAAATAACTTAAGTTTTAATGACACAAGAAGGGATGTGTGCCAATTTTTATGCACATTTGTCTGGAACGCTGGTAACAGAAGCTATTTATAATAACATTTTAACCGTGAGGTTCCGGCTTCGGTTTTCGTTTTAATGCAAAATAAGATTGTAGGAAATTTTGGTTATTATTTGCATTATATTGTTTTCCAATTTTTAAAGCCCTGGAGGGTTAAGAAACTAAAGTAAGTATCTATACTAGATTGTAAACAGAGTATGTACAACAATAATTAAAAAAGGCACTATTTGCCGCATAGTAGGCATCAAGGCATCTACAACGGTCGAAAATATTTGATGATTAAAAATTTCCAATATTATATAAACTTTGTTTTTAAGTTAGTATGAATATAAAATATCGGCAATTGTGTCTAAGATTTTAAGGTTTTTTTCGCAGGTAACGTGCTATCTTATAGGCCGCGCCCTTGTTAAACTCGTTTATACATCTAACAATGTAGATTTTAAATTGACCGAATTCATACTCGCACAATCCACGTGGCTCACGTTTTTCACGTGGTAGCCGAAGACACGCGGGCCACGGCGGGGGAGGGCTACCCCCCTTTGCCTGAGCGTAGCGGGGGGGAGGGGATGGCATCGATCGACGTTTATTACGCGATTATACCCGGCAACGGAAACACACTTCGGGGAATTTTGTTAAACTTTATTAATAATGTTGCAAATTAAGATTTAAAAGTACACTATAGTCTCCTGCAGTGAATGCAGTTTAATTTGTTTATAGACTAAATCCCTTGCATTTCTGATGACAATTGATGGCACTCGTTGTTCCTTACGATCGAGTTAACTTAGTAGTAATTTAGTATTTTTTATATTGTAAGGTACCATAAAAAATATCTAAACCCAAACTAATTTCAGAGTTATGATGTGCCGATTTTATTGATATAATGCAACAACGGGGCCAGTTAATTCGCTCTTACAAGCATGTATATGCTTGTAAGAGCGAATTAAGCTTGTAGGTGCTTTTTGTTAATACATCCTTTTGCACATCATTAAGACTTAATATGCGAAAAATACAACAAGCACGACAATACTGATAGCCATAAATATCGTGAACTAGTTTCTACATAATGAGTAAAATACAACTTGTAACAAAATTCTAAGTAAAACTAGGAGCAAGACGGTTCATTATAATAAACGAAACTTATTAATTGCTAGCTTACGCCAGATACGGAATCCTCACTTTTTAATTTCTCTTATTGCTATTACAGTGCAGCTCAGGTTTTATGCAATTCTCTCTAAATTATTATATAACTCTCCTTTAATAATATTAAGGGAAATTTTCCTTTTAAGTTAAAAAATTCCTGGGTGGGCCAACTTCCGACTTCCAGATTCAAACTTTCTTTAAAACACAAGCCTGTTTGGAGCGAAAAGGTATCAAATAAAAAATGTATACGGGGTCACCGTCTCCTTTTTTTTTGCAAAAAAATCTTATCTGCACTAACTTTTTTGCTTGACGTTATGTAGCATTCGATGGAATCGAATGCATAAAAGAGAATAGATTTTCATAAACCAAATCTGTACACTGTAAATAATCTGCATCTGTCGACTAGATCTCCCCCGAGGCTATAGGATTAGGAAAAGAGAGCGTACTTGTGTTGTTCCACTCTTGGGTACTATAAACCCTTATTTGGCTGTTTGCAAACGATAGGCGCAGGCTGTGTGTAACTCTAATGTATAGTGTAAGCATGGGGAATGTGGATGGGTCAATGAATATGCGAGGAAGGAGAGGTTTTAAATACGATTTTAAATAATAATTTTATTCAATAAAACAAAAGTGGAGATAATTCGCTTTTTTATATTAACCTAACCAAGTAATGACTATGTTGTACCCGGGCTTTTCATAATAATACAAATATGTTGACGCTTTTTTCATTAAAATCGGATTAGTATTTAGGCGCTACGATGGAACTAAGGTGGATGTTTATAGATCCATACCTTTTTGTTTTCGCCGAGTAATGCTACTTGCCGCATCCCGGGGAGGACGGGGATTCCTACCGCGGGTATGTGGAGCTTGCTGCGTCCGTTAAGATGGCACGTACCCCGCCATACCCACTAAAACTCGGCGGTACTCCGACAGAACCGCCGAGCCACGAGAAATACAATACAACCGCGACATACATCCATACCTAGACTACCCAAATCATATAATCTTTTTGGCTTTGCTGCAGTCGGACAAAAATAAATAACAACGAAAAATCTAACAAATAATTTTAGCTGCTATACGTCATGGTACAAGCCACATTTAAACTTGGAATCACAGTTTAATCTGACCGTGTTATTTTGAGAAATCAAAAATAACTAATGCTGGCCACTTACAATGTTTGTGCCAATTGTGTCGGGTGTCGGGTCAGCATTGAGAATTCAATTTTAGTTCGAGAGCCCACGCCCGGAGAGCGCTGCATATTTGATGAACGAGAGCTCTTCAACTATTACCTCAACACTCCCTTAAACGATCCCCGCGGTATATTAAACACTTACGATACGAAACTAATTAATTTGCCGTTTCTATCATAACATTCGCTATACTTTTAAGTGGGTAAAAAGATTTTCGCAAATTTAATAATTAAGGGTTTAACTCTAACTTGTTATGTACAATAACAAATTTATATGAGGGGAGATAATGAAAGAAATATCGAGCGCTCTTGCAGTCTGTTACAGTAACTTGTAGATTTACTTATGTGTTATCAGATTTCCTTAATTTTAGCAATTAAGTTGTATGTGTGTAAATTTTTTTATCTGTTGGGTGCCGGAGAAAAAAAAGAACCTACCCGGGTAATCATTCCCGGGTGGTGATAGAGGGAATATATAATATATCCGAAAGTGGGCAGCATCATTTGGCAACAAACACCCATAAAATACTTTGGAGGCTTATGTTCAGTAGTGGACGTCATAGGTGAAATGACGATGATGATGATTATGTATATATTGTTTGTCGCAGCTCCGGCAGTGAACGCCGAAGCCAAATCCATATAAATTTCAATGGCGCCGCAGTAGCATAGTAGCGTGTGTAAAGGAACATATAAAAAAACCTTTTTCTATGATTTTATTGACGGCCAGTTTCAATAATTGTTTCGATAACTAAAAGTTAAAACCGTAAAACATATTATATATAAGGTGCCAAACAAAATGAGTGATAATACTACAGGGAATACTGTGTATGTGCCTCCCATTTAGAGTATACTGTGTAAGTACTAGCGCTGTAAGACTTACTTTTGATTTTCATGTTTGTATTAGACATGCCCCAACATCATAAATATTCCCATACAATAATTAAAAACAAGTACCTCTTTTAGCGCTGGTACATTCTTAGCAAACTAATATCAAATACTGGACCCATACAAACCCTAAAGTATTATCATTTATCACTCATTAATTATGACTACATATACAGGCTGTATATGTAGTCGATAAGTTTATATTAATAAGAGTTTTTTATTTAACTGTTCTTAGTTCTCCTTAATTACCAGGTACACCTGGAAATTTTTAACTACTTTTTAATTTGATATTGTTAATGGATGGTGGACAATGGTTAATACTTTATACGAATATTTTTTCTGGACAAAACGACCGGACGTCCGAAGAGTTTCCCAAGTTTCCCGACTTTCGTACAAACTCGATTCTCGGAATAGGTACACGTTAAAAATACAAACGATAAAGACTTACTAAAAGGTAAAAGGTGAAATATTTCTTGACATTTATCAAAATAAATTTAGAATATTGAATTAAGTAATGTATTCAAAAGTAATACTTGAAGGTTTTCTGTATTAAAAGTATCAGTTTAACAGTAGTTAAAAATATCGTGATAAACATAGCTCAAATAAGTATTAATAAACCTTTAAAGAAATAGATTCAACCATTTTTAGGAATTGAGAGTAGAGAGCGAACTGCTGATGATGAATTATTGCAAAGAACACTCTCAATTTCTTCAGCTTTCGAACGAACAGAAGGTCAAAATCGGTTTATCCATTTGAGAGCTACGATACACACAGACACGTCAAACTCATAACACCTTACTGTTTTCGTCAAGGCTTAAAAATATTCGTTTGCAATATCTGTGATCATGATGGGATGCCAGATAAAAAGGCTGGCTGACAGTTGGGTAATTAGTGATGTCACAGTACACGTAATATGTTATGATCAGATCTGGGGGCAGGTCGTTAACGCGGCTGTAACTAGTCTTAATAGTTGTTCCTTGTTTGCCCTATAAAAGTGCACGCGAACCAGGTTAACGGCCATGTACAGATTTAACGCTGACACGAATCACGGGAAATGTAAACCGATCCCTAGTGTCCAGGGCCCTCTCGTGCCTCAAATAAAATTCTAATATATATAAATAAAATAGGAAACAAAACACAGACAGTCCTGCTCGCACGTGCGATAAATCATGCGCGTACGAGCAAGAAAGACAATCGAACCGATATTCGAAGTAACACAATCGGGGCCCAGTACGAGTGAAAGGTTCATTGTAACAACATAGTTTTGTGTCCTTTAGATGGCTTGTTACCTACCCAAGAGACCTACCGATCTCTTGATCCTGATCACCCGATTGTCTGACAAGAAATATGATCCATGCGTCGGATGGTCATGTGAATTGTTCCTGCGGATGTTCTCTTGCCATTCGTTTCGGTTATCCGTCCTGAAGAACTCTCTTACATCACTGGCCTACGTGAGTGAAGTAAGAGAGTGCTTCAGTATATTACGTAGACTTGGTACACTTCAAAATCACCTTCTGCGCTGCTGGCTTGGTCATAATGAAATCGGCCACCGTCATCGATCGGTGTGGAAGTTATATTATACTAACTGTCCCAGCGAAATAAGCACAGACGCCGCGTCACCTACTGGGTCCAAATAATACTCTAAAACCTTTCTCCAGATCCACTATATCTATCTACGGTAAAAACAACATGGATATTTTTTGTCATTGAATCTCAACTCATCGACACTCAGGAATATTATTAGAGATTTTAAAAAACCCCAGTTAACCCCAAAGTAGGTTGTGGGTTCTGGCGGGCGGAC
The DNA here is from genome assembly GCA_905187575.2 of Celastrina argiolus. Taxonomy (NCBI): domain Eukaryota; kingdom Metazoa; phylum Arthropoda; class Insecta; order Lepidoptera; family Lycaenidae; genus Celastrina; species Celastrina argiolus. Next base: position 9,679,952 of record LR994584.1, read on the forward strand.
GCTTTGTAAAAACGGGTACGTGTCACGTCTGAGTTAGATTAATGAACGGCCGCGCGGAAAAAGTCTACGGGTTAAAGAACACTGCGATCACAACAATTACAACGAGAGCTTTTGTTCGCACAAATATTATGTACGGAAATGTGTGTAAACGAGTAATTTGTTTACAACGTTCAAAAAAGTTACAACGCAAATCAAAGGAGATCCTCTGGTCTTATGTTATAACTTTTTTGACACCATAAAGCGTAGCTCTGCAAGGTTGAAAATACAAATGGAACATTTGTACTGCTCTCTTCGTACATAGGTACCTACCTACAAACTAATCTGAAACATCTCAAGCTGAGAATGGTGTAGACAGTAGACGATCCTCTAAGCTCAAAAGGCATAGCAAATAAGTGGTCGACCGAAGCTTTGGCTTTTGCCATCCTTTTGACTGGACTTATCTAACTTTAGATATAAAATGTTCACTAACTTACTATCATTATTTTATAGGTATATTTTATAGTTAATCATAAACTTAGGCATTAAAGTGAGCTAGGATATTTCTCCAGAAAAATTGTTAAGTGACCAATATGTTTTCTGCGCTAAATAAGCGACATTTTTGAAATTACTTAGCACTCAAAATGTGTCTTCGTTTGTGGTAGCTCGACCTACTTTCGTCTCCAATGTGGTGTTTCATTCCTTTCAACTTTCTCAACCAAAGCTATGAATTTTTAATATTTGCCACTGAATAAACAAAAAACAGAGCAACCTCCAGTGAGTAGGGACAGTAAAGGGCCCGAGAGTGACATTGAAATGAATGGTAATCGAGATGAGGTCTACAGACGCATTCATAGCGATTGCAAAGATTTTCGCTCTGATTTCGATTCATGTATTATATAACGGTGTTTTCACTTGGACTAGACTAACTATTACGAATTCAAAAAGTTTTGTCGAGGAAATATTCATTAGTTTGTGATATCATAAATAAAATATATTTATAGCCATTACATAATATTGTAATTCATCGATAAATTGTTCCAGTAGTAACCCTACGTCATAGTAGATTAATTTCATTGTTCAGGAATTTGAACTAATTTATACCTAATATCTAATTGTGAGGTGTCTAAACTCGGGTCTATAATATTAACTCGTTAAGTTAAAATTTTATTTATTTTAAAATTTCGAAGTTTCATGATCTTCATCTTAGTTAGCTTAAAGCTGGTCTTCTGAACCAAAGCACTCTAGCTCTCTTTATTTTTCCTAACAATTTAGAGTGCTAAAAATTGTACTCTGAAATAATAATTAAATAGAGTTGAAAATCGAACACGCAAGCATCGAGTCAAATGAAGCGTCGAGTCAAATGTCAGTGTCAAATTTGACATGAAATCGAACACACAAGCGTCGAGTCAAATGTCAGTGTCAAATTTGAAAACTCTTGTTGTTGTCGATTTTTAGCTCTATTGTATTAGTGCAGGGTTCTATTTTTAATGATTAGAAATATACCTCACTGAAAATAAAACTCTGGAGAGAACTACGAAATGAAAAAATTCAGAACCATATAGTCCGAGCCTAAGGTAAAAAGTCCATGTAGATTATGTAGAAAATATAGCGCAATCGAAGTGGGAAGCCGGTGCATTGTTAGTAATTAAAGTACGGAAGTTCCCCTCGCAGTCAGATGTAAACCTATATGTAACAAAGCTTCGGCGTAAAGTTTGCACGGACCCGACTTCTCCGTTAACAACACTGTTGGCACACTTAAACGTGTAATTAATGTAACTTTTGCCTCACCTTCCCCTACCTTATAAGTTTAGATGCGATACAAAAGTTGTCACGAATATAAAGTTTGTATACAAATATTTCACTATACTATCTGTTTATTTCAACTTACTTGTATTGAAAGTAATTTTAAATGTTTTTATAAGTAAAGTAGCTGTTCTGACGAACTTCGTACCACCTAAGAATTAAGTTTCCTGACGGACTGATGGCAGCGCCACCTGCCGGGTTCAATTAATATACTAAAACCTTCCTCGAGAACCATTGGTGAAACCAAACTATCGGGCTGTTTTTCGAAATCCTATTCAAATGTATAATCAACCAACATAGCTTTAAAGTTAAAAGTAAAATCAGTGTATTTTGTTAAATTACACCAAGTTAACCTTATCTATGCAGTTTTAAACCAGCCTTGCGAGTGCGAGCGTGATGTAATTATATAATACATTTCCCTCTCTTTCTTTCTTATAAATGTTTCACCAATTGAATGCTATGTTAGTTGATTATAGATTTGATTAGCCTTTTAGAAACCGGCCCTATGATCGGTGCAGTAGTTATTTACTTGAGTAGCAGTACTCTGAGTTTATCGCAAATAGACAATTATAATATATTTGATTCGATTAGTCTATCTGTTTGCTTGCTTTTAAAAAATATAAGACAAAGTTAGCAAGCCTTAGTGGCCTTAGGACTAAATAAAGTAGAAAAATATATCGCTCCGCGGGAAACAGCTTGTCAAATATAAGAATGAAGAGCAAATGTACTTGGGGTAATTTTTGGGGGCCTTATGAAATATCGAGGATGAGATTTGGCGCAAAGTTCCGTTATGAGATCTCGGAGCGACGCGGTGAGGTCCACCGCGGCGCATCGCAATTTGGGGTTGACGTATCGTAGCTGGTAAGGTCAGAAAACGGATCATTATTTCTAAGATATAAGTAGGCCACACATTTTATGTATAAAAGTTTATTATACATCGTTTGTATCGCTTTCAACAAAAAACTCTCTTTCTAGCGGAGTCGGATAGAAAAGAAGCGTGTGTGTTATACTCGTAGATAATAATATGGTCGTTTGATTTACATGAATTCGGTTTTTACGATACGTAATACATTCTTTGATTCTTACAGATAGTGTTTGAAATTTAGATAGGGAGGATAGATATATGTTGCTGTGACACTAAACCGTGCCCCCCATTTTGTTATCAATATTTTTTTGTTTTAATTTGCGTCCCTATTTAATATTTATTTAATTTAGAAAGATGTATTCACGAAACCAAATTAATTTAGCGAGACTAACGCTCGACTACTGAATCCATAATTATAGTAATTCTATTTCACGAACCCGTGGTAGGTTCCCGAACCGGTGCAGTGGTAGGCATCATATAGAAACGACGTTCAGAAATAATTTTTTGTAAAATTTATTCTGAATAAAAATATTTGACTTTGTAAATAAGCTAACACTGTCACTGCTTGGCGAAACGACAAAGCGCCGAGTCGAGCACTTTATTTAAGTATCGTATTCTCAATACTATGTTGTTATGAAATATGTTATATAACTTAGCGCTCTCGTTAAAAATAAGCTGTCGGTTTTCAAAGGTTGAAAAATAAAATTGCAGTAGGGAGACTTGCGTCTTCAGAAGGTGAATACCCCCTTCCCCATTGTGCTCGCAACCCCGCGCTATTCGTAACAATTTGTCCACTATCGTCCCACCATGCTGTGAGTTGAACGAATAGCAATTTAAATATACCGAGAAAATGTGTTGCTGAATCGTTTTTAGTTTTATCTGAAGAATTATTATTTAGAGTTTAAAATGGTGGTGTTCGGTTTATATTTATGACAGGACCGAGATATGTTAATGGTGAGGGGTCTATGGAGTAAAAGTTATGCGCAAGTTATAAATTAATGGGGAATAAGAGGCAAAAGTAACACGAATTAGTATATACTACTTTACATATTTATACGCGAAGCAAAAACATTGGGTTCAATTTTGCGAGAATTCTCCGAACGTGGTGTGAACAACATCGAACAACAACAAATTTCATGCAATAAGGGATACGAAATTTGAGAAATGAAGAAGGAGTGCAGTATGTCAATATCTATTCAAAAAATAAAGAAGAACTTCACAAAATTAATGAAAATAACAACCACCCATACAGCTCACTCTTACTTACGTGCGTTTTAAAATGACAGTAGGTTAAAATATATTTTTCTTCTTCTTTTTTCTATTTATTTTAAGATTAAAACAAAATCTTAAACAAAATTTATATAAAACCTACTTTATTGAGTATTTAAAAAGCAAGACAACTCTAAAAACTTGAAACTTTCTGGTCTTAATTATGAATTTCGATCATAATACGACAACAAGGCGACCTCTAGTTGTTAATTTATCAAACACTGTTAGCAACATCAATCAAACTAAAAGCGGGGGAATTAATTCTATCCATTTCAATAATAATAGTTATAAGCCTTTATTGCTGACACTAAACAGTACATAACAATAATATTTTTACATCTAAAATAGTAAATCTATATTCCCGTGGTGCTTTCTCTTAATTTTAGGACTTTTAAGTATTTTTTGATTTTGACAATTTTGTACTGTCTCCCACTTTGCTTGGGGAGCGAAACTGGAATACTTCCTACTCCTTTTTTTCTTCTGATTAATTTCGTTGTGGGTCCCAAGATAGATCATAACATATTATCAAAGGGTTTGTCTTAGTTAGTTACCGCTGTAGAACCTGACTTGCAGGAGTTGCAGTGGTGGGAATGTGAGGTGGGCCAATGCCCGTTAAATAATCATAAATAGTTAACATAACGGATTCACTGGTTTAGTAATCAGCGTTTGTCACATAGAGCTTGTGACAGATAGAGGCCTAATTCAGCTGTTTCCACTTAGGCCTTCGGAAGGTTCTTATGTCCAGTAGTTGATGTCATAGCTGAAATGATTATTAATAAATAATAATTAATAGCATTTCCATTTAAAATCATTATACGCTTTAAAAATAATCGCGCTATCTATGTCCGGGCGCCGCCGGTGTTCCGGGGCGATAGCCGGATACGCGGCCCGGATAACATGTAACCGGTCCGGATAACATGTAAGCCGATTAAGTTGTGTAGCCAGCTTTTATTTGTTACGTAACGCTTATCCGTATTCAATTATTATTCAATAATTAATAAAGTGATTCATTGGATTAAAATAACTGAATTAACTTAATATAAATTACATGAAACAAAATGTTTAATGCAATATTTACTGTAAACATTATCACATTAAATATGATATCACAATAAGTGTAATTATTTATATAGATACACATAACCCTTTGGGAACACTGTACTTTTATTTTCTTTAATTTTATCAAAATTAGTAAAGCCGTTTGCACGTATTCATGTGGGTTTGTAATATAAAATAAAACACACAGTATACCCACGAACTTTCACCTTTATAATATTGTTGTGATATAGGTACTTACCTAAGTATATGAAAAAATATAGGAAATAATAACTGATGTTTCATTAATATTAGATTAATCAAATAAGCTTATGGAATACGAAGCCGCCGCCTCCAGGGAAAAAAGTTAGTAACTCCTGTTAAGAACAATTACTGAAATTTTCCTACGACCAATAAATAGGAGAAGTCACCAACTTTGTGATGGGTATGGATTGAGACAGGCAAACGAGAAGACGATGCACACTAGCATGGTCAATGTTGCAACCACTATACAAAGGCAGAGTGATGAAAATTTCTGCAATTTCTACAATCAGGGCAACGGAAATGTATAGTTTTTTTTATAAAAAGGATGTGGGTAATACGCCTAAAGAAAAAGAGAAAAAACATAAAAAAAAGATAAAAATTATAATGTTTGGAACATTTATAAGTTTCCAACAATATTTTTTTACGTAGCCCATCACGGTTTTGATTAACTAAAATGGTCGTATGTCGGGTGGTTACGAGAGAGTGGTCTATTGCCGATCTTTATAGTTGTTATTTAGCACGGTTTCGATACGATTTTTTAGTTCTTTAAAGTGTCCCACATGGAACGTGTATTATTTAAAGTTAGGTGCCAGCTTTTTCTGGCTATCACGGTCTTTGTTTTCAGAAAAGGACGTCATGTTACTTGTCTCTGATTTAGATTGTATTTGACTACTTACCCAATTCGTTCAGAACACGTAGCTTATACGAATAAATTAAAATCCATTGAGTACTACTCTTGCTATGTTTTTTGCCAAATATAATATGAATATATATTATGTAGGTATATGATAAGTTTATATTTACTAAATATTTAGTTGCTGCTGATTTTTTATGAACGCCATTAATGTAATATTGCTTCCTGAATGTCCATTCTGTAAAGCAGTCGAGGCGACATTGACATACCATACGGCCGCCGACCTCGCGTAATCGCTCCGTAATAATTTGGACAATGTCTGACACACGCTTTTATTGGCCCCATGTTATTTATAGCAATAATAATACAGATTAAAAAATAGTATAAGTATTTAGAGATGTGGAGTAGCCTGTTCATCTTCATTTTGAAATTCATATGATATTTATTATAATCTTTATTATGTACTTTATAGTAAGAGCCTACAAGACCTTTTTTTATCTTTATTTTATTAAGGCCATACATCGTAAAGATTAAGCCGGCCTACAAGACCTGGTTTTTTTTTCAAAATCATCTCGTTAGTCTGAATATATATCGTTCCCTATCATTGATGATCACAATTATTACTAATGTAAAATATTAGTTTTATATGAGTTTGAAATTGACAATGTCATCAAACGGATCTATAGATTCTTAAATGTACCTAGGTAATTAGGTATACTTAGATTTTTATGTAATAAAAAATTTTAAGTAAAAAAAACTGAGATATTTACTTACTTAAAATTAGTATCTAATGGTTTAAAATTATTTTATTTTATTTATTTATAACATGTGCATTGTGCATACTGAGCAAGTTAAAATCAATCTGCATTGATTTTCCGAAAAACTAATTATGAATTTTTAGTTTTCATCAAATTGAGCTCTCTTCTGACTCTTGCCAACATTTGTCGCTACGAGTATGTCTTACAGATTTGTATTTCGCTTATCATACCCATTATAAAATACATTCTGTATATAAAATTAAAACCTAGTCCTAACCTAGTAACCCAGTATAAAAACGACAAGTTGAACAGTTTGCTTTTGCTTTGACATTAAATAATAATTAAATTGTTAAATGGTTGCCTGGAACTCCTGGAAGTAAATGTTTTTAGCAGTAAGGCCGCAAAGAACAGTTTTGTTTTCTATTTTCAATAATAAAAGTAATTTTGTATTAAAATAAAGAAATGTTATTGTTATTAACATAATAAACGTTAGGGAAAGCAAAAATACCTCGAAAGTTATATTTATCGATGGTAAAAGGATTCTATACGTTAGTAATGGAGATTCCATTATACCTGAGCCATTTCATTATTACACGCTAAGAGATAGCTCGGGACCAGCACACAACTATGATTGATAGACGCAGGATAATGGCTAACTCAAATTGGAGGGGAGAACGTATATTATGCTAATGATAGGCGAATCGTATAGTCAAACTAAGTATTTTTCAATGTGTATGATAGGTATACTATTTTTATGTAAAGCGTACAATTTAAATACGTAAATACTAGCAAAGAGGTCGTAAAAGGATCTGTAGCCCAAGTAGGAACAATGAACTGCAACGTATTAGTAAAATTATCTTAAGGGAAAATTAAAACAACGCTCATATAAATCATTCGATAACGTTACAAATATGTAGCTGTTAATTGTTCCTCTTTTTATATAAAAATACTTTTGACTATGCTACGTAGATTTTTACGTAGCTCTTTCATTAAATCGGCTCAACCATAGAGCCTAAGTAACTATTTAGGCTCTATGGTTGAACAAACCAGCATTAATACACTGTTAAAATCATCTTTGTCGTATACGGATAAAAAGGCCAATGGAAATAAAGAAAAGTTAAAGTGGGGTAGTGCCCCACTTTAACCCGTACCGGAGTCACACGAAATGAATTCCGCCAAGTCGTTAATTGATTGTAAATAATGAGTTCATTTATCAGTGCAATTAGTCCCGCACCAGCACACGGTAAGCACATAATTGCTGCCCACGTGTCAATCGGCCATACGCAGAGGAATGGTCATAAAATGGACAAAACGGCCATAAAGGTACCTAATTGAAGTGCGTTGATTAGAACTTGTACAATATGTTAGCGTTGTTTGACCAGATTACGTTATCACGCTGTTCAACTGTGTATTATTTACAAATAACGTGTGTTACATCGTAACTCCCAAACGGATTAACCAATTTGGATTTAATCAATGCTGACGTGATCATCGCGAACACTCGTGTATTAATTCATTATCATCAAATCGCTCACTGCTTGACAGTTCGAGGATTTAAAAAAAAAATTATAGTTATAAATATAAATAAACCTAATAATTTTCTAGGACATTAAATCATAAAGGTCTAGTTTTGTTACTTTCATTACCCAATAACTTCTGTAGCGTGAAAGTTAAAACATAAAAGATACATATAAGTATTTCTAAGTCACATATAAAAAATATAACGTTTTTATTACCGTTAAAATGTGCAAAGCTATTGTCACCCTGATCGATATTACATCTATTTTAGGAATCGATTCTCTCACTAGTGAGATCACCGCGTGCAATAGCAACTTGTAATGTAATGCCAGTCACACCACTAAAATTGTAATGGCCTCAGTTCTTGGAGGTGGAGTTTGTATGAGAGGAAAGTCAATATTTCTATACCCACGTAACAGACAAATGAATGAACATCACTATATTTAGAATGTTTTATTTCGTTTCAATTTGACATAAAGGTAAAGAGAAATTAAACCAAAAGGGTTAATTCTTCTGGAAAACATTTGTTGACAAATGACTGTATATCTAAAATTTTTTTATATCACCTTTGATTTTTGGAATTGAATTGAATACTGATTGATTTTTGAAACCAAGTACGAGGAGCAAGAATTAGTGATCTAGTGTCCATCTACTTCATGGAAAAGGGTTGCGTGTTCCGCGTCCGCTCCGGTCGAGATAATTAATCAATGTCGCGGCTGGCGCCTTGATTTCCTCCGAGAGTAAAAAAATGCTGAATAATCATAAAGACCACTAACAGCCACCCTGGACCTTGATATTATGAGCTATACAAATTATTTTTGTAATATTCTTTTTGAAAAGAGATATTATGTGGAGGTAACAATAACATTATTATTCCTTTTTCATCTGGCCATTGTATCTTTCAACGCTACAGGCCCGGATAGTCCGGGGCGAACCGGCGCCAAACAGATCTGCTTCGTACTAATCATTGTCTAACGATCGTTCGAACCTGATTTGTCTTCAACTTTAAGTTTTTGCTCTTATTAGTTTACAAAACCACGACAGTATATATTTTTTTAAGTATAGAGTCATAGTTTCTAACAGTTTCTAGACTTCTAGAAACAGAGATATATAGACTCATAGTTTCTAACAGATTCTAGACTTCTAGAAACAGAAAGATATATTGTCATAGTTTCTAACTGTTTCGAGGCTTAAAGAAATAGAGAGATATAGACTCATAGTTTCTAACAGATTCTAGACTTCTAGAAACAGAAAGATATATCGTCATAGTTTCTAACTGTTTCTAGGCTTAAAGAAACAGAGAAATATAGACTCATAGTTTCTAACAGACTCTAAACTTCTAGAAACAGAAAGATATATTGTCATAGTTTCTAACTGTTTCTAGGCTTAACGAAACAGAGAGATATAGACTCATAGTTTTAACAGATTTTAGACTTCTAGAAACAGAGAGATAACTGTTTCTAGACTTCAAGAAACAGAGGAATATATAGTAATTGTTTCTAACAGTTTTTTAGACTTCTAGAAACAGATAGATATAACATCATAGTTTGTAACTGGTTCTAGACTTGAGAACTTGCGCAGGACCTTCTTCATGTCTATCTCACATCTTGCATGTCAGACAGCCTGCATTGTCGTGACCAAACTTGAAAACAAAATTTTTTGTTGTTCCAACGCGGCAATCGGACCCACGACCTCCAAGTCGAGATAGAACACTGGATCACGGACGCGTTTAACTATCTGAGAGTATAAATAGTCACAACACTTCACTTACGTGTACTTCTGTTTAATTCCAGGAGACGTATCGCCGCTGGGCGTGCAGCACGATGGTGCCACTGTGGGTGGAGGAGGGCGCGGAGGAGGCCGAGGAGGGCGGTCGGGCGCGGCGCGCGCCGGCGGAGCACGCGGCGCGCTGGCACGCGCGGCACCTGGAGCGCGTGGGGCACCTGGACCGGCGGCGCGGCGGCGGCGTGGTGGGCCGCTGGGTGCGCGCGGCGGCGGCGGGCCCAGGCCGGCCCCTGCTGCGCCTCAAGCCCTGCCTCGCCGTGTGCCAGCTAGTCGAGCAACACTGCCCGTACTTTTTGCCTGCGGACCGCGCGCCGGCCTACCCCACGCAATACGCAGGCGAGCCGACGTTCCTATGCCTTGGTAAGTCGAGATCATCAACATCGTATACTATGTTCCAATTGATGTGATTTAAATGTAAACATAATATGACCCAAACGGTAGTAACTAGTAGTATAACTATAAATTAAATCTCTTCCCTACTTTCAACTTCCGAGAACTTATAAACTGATTTGAATCACACGTGCCTAACACTTGCACAGAACATGTTTTTACACACATTTTAATACAAATAAAACTAATTTGAAATAGCGTTAATAGTTCGGGAGCTATAGTGTATAGTATAGCGAACGATTATGGTGTTATTACACCACAGACTGATAGACATACATACACATAGGCACGCCAAACTTATGACCCCCTCTTTTTGAGTCGGGGGTTAAGAATATAAAATTTGACCAAATTAATGTCATTTCATTGCGGTTAAGTAAGTGACATTTTAATTGGAAGCATTATAATTGCCGTCCACACCAAGCTTCGTTTACATTCATATTGCATTGAATTGAAACGGAGTATAATATAAAGTCACGGTAGTCCATATACTGATAATGTTTTCGAGTGGGATTACTTAGTATTGAGAGCGACCATATTATTTTATGTACCGCCTACTTTGTTTATATAAAGACAATACAACGAGAAAATTTTAAAGCATATTGTTTTTAAAATGCCAACAAAAGAAAGCGGGTTAAGTAAAAAAGCTCCAACTGTAGTAAGAAAACAATTCCAAAAAGCTTGCCCGCACCGCACCTTGCCCCGATTGTACAAGAAACTATTCGCTGTGAAACTACGTCTTTTATATTATTCTACTACAGACATTCTAAATAGGTGCAATATCTTTGACTGTTATTGTTTATTATTGAAATAAGGATTAACACATTTTATAGGTAATCGGTATTAGGAATTTACACCTTCTGTCATGTTATATGTATGATACAAAAGTAAAACACGCATCCATGGTCTTAGGTTTAGAACCTAGCTCTCGACTCGGAGGTCGGGTTCATTTCCCGCGTTGGAACAACAAAACATGTTGTTTTCAAGTTTGGTTAGGACAATGCACGCTGATCACCTAATTTTCTGACAAGAAAGATGATCCATGCGTCGGATGTAAAAAGTCGGGCCGGCGTCTGATCTGCCGCCAGTCGTGTCGGTTATCCATCCCACTGGGCCACGAGAGTGAAGGAAGAGATAGTGATTATGTGTATTGCTCACACATTTGGGCACTATAAAATAACTCCTGCGTAGCTGGCCTGGTTTCAATGAAACCGGCCACCGTCACCGAAATCGGGGTGGGAGGCATTAAAAAAAGTAATGGAGAATCTCAGAATTAATAATAGATGGCTGGCAGGTAACCGGTGCACAGTGGCGCAAGATTCTAATAACTCTATTCCTATCGGCTTTACTTACCCCTTACCTTTGAATGAGCCTCATTCAAATTTCTACTGACCTACTACTAATTGCCTAACCTAAATTTTTGTGGTTGTAAAAAGCTATGGCAGCAGTCAGTCGTAAATCTCAAACGTTATTTTTCATGTAAATTACTACTTGCAGTACTCGAGTGCCCTAATTTCAATAAAATTCTTAACCTTGTCTCGTTGAAATTTTAAAATATGCAAATTGAACCCCATCTCAATACTTACGCCTAACCACTCGGGGACAGCGAGCCGAGGTCATTTGTATTTACTACTTAGTGCTTGCTGCGCAGAAAGAAATTCACAAAAGTGGGCATACAATTTCCGCGTAACTCGATGTAGGGTTGCTTCGATGTCGAAAAAGGTTTATTTTGTAGACATTTTAATAAATGATTATAATGATCTATTGGTCTAATGTTTGAAGCCTTAAAGAATCTCTGCAGTATATTTCTCGAACTTGAGTTCAGAAATATAAAATGTTTATTTTTATAAATTCCTAGCAAAGGCTCGCGCGTGTTGCTGACAGCGAAAAAGAAGCTGTATCAGGCTCGATTAACTGGCCGACACCGCTTGGCCTGCGCTCGCGAGACACGGAACAAACGCCACACTGTGCGATGCAACCTCTTTTGTTTTTCTTTTCACGTAACTGTGACCAATTGTTGCATCTTGGCTTTCTTATTCATCTCTCAATCTTTCCTTTTAACGTGCGCCGCTTTAAGTTTGAACTCTCGTATTTTCAAGAAAAATAAAAACGCTTCGTTCGTACAAAGCGCCGGTGATTACGAATATTTGAGGCCGCAAACTGTAGAATTTTTTGTTCATTTGTGAAGCTTTGTGAGATACTGCCGTATCTTCACTCCCTCCAACTCATCGGTGCAGAATATTGCGAGCGCGTTCTGATTTATCTACTTTAATTACACTTATGAGATCGATAGATATCAGTATGCTTATAATTCACGTCTCTATTTCCAGATCCACGTATACCAGAAACCGGTGCTCAGGCCAACAAGTCCAACTACGGGGCGGACGAGTGCTGCTACTGGTACTGCGAGGGGCGGCTGTGCTACCGCTGCGAGGCCCAGCTGAGCGAGCAGGCGCGGCCGGAGCCCGAGCGCTGCGCCCCCGTGGAGGAGCGCTCGGCCACCTGCGCCGTGCCGTACCAGGCGCCGTCGGCCGCAGCGGCTGCGCGCCCGTCGTCGCTGCTGCTGGTCGCGCTCGCGCTCGCCCTGTTGGTGCGGACTCGCTGGACACGACCCATATCTGTAGTGAATGTGCGCGACGAGCGGTTATAGTTTTACGTTCCCGTGCGGCCCCGCCCGCGCCCCGCGCCCGCCGGACCACGTGCGAACCCTCAGTTAGTGCTGTACTTATGATAATAACGCGAAGTTCGCCGACGCCCGCGCCGCCGCCGGCCGCCGCCCCCGACGCGCGGCGCTTAGAGACTGTAAGTTTATGTCAGTGTCCGACTGTTCGATACGCATTTAACGAAGAAACACCAATGTTCCAAAATATTACTTATAGGTTTTGTCTGGTGGAGCCGACAATCCGGCCAAACGGTAATGGTAACGTCACGAATCGTAAACGAAGATAGAAAATTTGCGTTGTATAAGATTATATATTTTAAATAGAGTTTTAATGTTACATTGACGTATTATGAATCAGAAGCACGCGTTGATTTGAGTTATTTTTGCTATAATAGTATACCGATAATAATATAGGCAATATTTTTGACAAGGTTCATGGAAAGGTAGGCAGGAGTGTGGATCTGGGCGCACTTCTGTTTTACAGTGATCTATTTTATTCGTCCATTACGGCATGCAACATCTAAATTGTGCGAATTGTTCTGGTGTAAGTTTGTCAGGCTGCTGGCAGGCAAAGGAAAAAGTTCAATTGTTGGGATACGGTCCACACTTTTTTGTATTGATTCATAATTTATTACCGTACCTAGGTGCGTAGCGGTGTTGTTTATTAAATTAAGTCGATAATATATGTTAAATTATGGATTCGTACAAGAAATGGTGCACAATATTTTTATTATTTTAAATCACTGTTATTATTAAAGACAATTGATTTCGTATGAAATAAAGTAAACGTTCATTAACTTTTTGCTACTTATGACGTCACAAAGCAAAAAGGTTAGAATAGACAAGACTTATAAGTCCATTTGAACATAGCGACAATAGTTACGTAATATACTCTTCATAATTTTGTAGCAATTTTTGTATAAAGTAACGATAGACAAGTCGATGAGTTACGACAGAGTCTTGTTACGTTACTGAGTTACAATTCGCCAGGACCGGGTCCTATTAAGCTAGATAATGGACAGTTTTTAATTATTTTTAAAGGCTGTGGGTACTTTCAATTTCCCTAACAACAAATCACGCTTCCATCTTTCCGGACGCAATAGTTATCATGGTACGTAGTGATTAGTGATTTAAAAGTACACTAGACTGAGTCCAAATATTCTCGATTTGGTTAAATGTAATACTCAACAGTGCAACGACAAAAGCTTGCAGACCTATATCTTTCTCTTTCTAATCATATTGATTGTTCAAGCTCGTATTATAATAATATTGCAGTCTAATGTACTTTTGATCGGTTAATAGTTTTGACTGCAACATATACAATGATCTTTCATCTCTAGCAACCTTGATCTCAATAAAAAAGGACTACTGCTAAACGATAACATCTTCGTATGATTACGTAACCACTGCGCTTAGTGCGAGTTTTTGTCACTACTTGCCGTGAGGAAGTTAACTACAAATTGAAAGGCATCGAAACAACGCCCCAAAAAACTATAAACTATAACTAATTTTATGCCACACAAATCGTAGATAAATTCCTCACAATAAGCAGTGACAATAATAATTAGCACCATACACACAGATGTTTGACTATTGTGATTGTCGGAACAGTGGAAGCTCCAAAGGGAGATCTCCAACCGAGTAAGGTGGTTTTCCAAATGTAAAGTAGCAAGCACATAGCATTGTTAACACAAAACGCTTTCCGCTGTAGCCGCTTTAAACAAATGTTTGTAGTTTGACTCATATTTGTTTTCAGACTATACGATCTGTCACAGCCTTTTTAATTATTCACTGTAATTTTACTTCCCGTTTTAATAACATATCTGTCTATAACTTTTGGTTAAATATAGATAGGTTATTGAATGGGCCGTTAGTGATACTGTAATATAATCAATATTGTTGGACTTATCAGTTAATAGTGTTATGTCACACTTTTGTGTCGCTATGCTTGGTATCCGATAATCAGACTCTGTCGTAGCTTACGTAAAAAGGAGGCTCGTGCAAGTCGTTTACTTATAAGAATGTGTAATAATAGAATTAAACAATTGTAAGTATTGTTTTGTATGGAATCAATTGTACGAGGGGCATCGAATGCTCCGATAGATAATACATCCGTCTTATGAAATCTGTAATGTACCAAAATCCATGTACACATAGTTGAAGATGTTTTTATATGAATTGATCGATATTATTGTATATTATGTATATGTGTAAATGGTAAGGCTCCCGCCGCACGCCCGTATTGGTTCTCGGTACATTTGTGTGTGGTAATATTCGTTGTTCCGTTCGTCCTGTAGCGGCGTCGTTATGTCGCGGTAGACGAGGTTTATAATGAACGGTTATTGAGACTTTATTGAGTGGACATTTGTTGAGATTGTCCTCGTGCGAGGATATAGTTGTTGTATTCAAATGATAAATGATAATAATATTAAGTAAGTTATTTTTTACGTTTTTAACGTGTAAATATGTCGAAAGCGAATTGTTGTTTCCATTCCCGTACTCGAAGCCACCGAGGGTGCTAAAAGTCTATTAACGCTTTTTAGGGCATTGCGTTTCCCTTCTCGTTTTACAATGAGACTTATAGATATACGAAGATGGATGCCGCCGACGGCAGGACGTTTCGCCGATCTCACCTGAACTATAAAGCTCTCGAACCATATCATCTACTAAACTATACATCTGAACCGAAGCAATTATTTTCATAGAATTTTCCAGAACAATAAACGTGTTCGCAGATTTTGAAGGTTTTATAGTGACGTAGCTACGGGTCGTTTTGATGCTGGGGGTCTACGAT
Organism: Celastrina argiolus; assembly: GCA_905187575.2. NCBI lineage: Eukaryota > Metazoa > Arthropoda > Insecta > Lepidoptera > Lycaenidae > Celastrina > Celastrina argiolus. Next base: position 9,695,705 of record LR994584.1, read on the forward strand.
CGCTAATATCTTGCCGGAACGATGGAATAAGATCAAATGTTAAATCTTCGTCATTATTTAACTAAATATCGTACTGTTCTTATAACAAATATAAACAACTAATTGTTATTTTAAATACTCCTAGCAAATTATAGCTAATCGTACCTACTCCTCGACTATATTTTCAGTTCATATTTTTCTTGTAGTAGTATCCATATGCCGTTACAAAGTAGGTAAGGTTTTAGTCTTATTCCGTTCTCTCGCCAAGTTAGGAGCAATCGTATAATATGATCCTTTTCTGACAGACAGGTTAACCACGCATCCATCGAAACATGACTTAATTTGAATAAAAGTTTGGTAAGTGTGTGTGTATGATGGTTCTCGTGATAGGTTTCCCCACTCTTCCCACCATCACTAACTTTCCCTGGAAACTGTAATATGTGCTGTTTCTTATAAGTTCAATGTATATCCATTGATAGTTGTATCGTATAGTCGTTCCACTCACGGTTTAATGTCGTTTGTTTTTAAAATGACTAGAGAAATATAGAGGTTCACTAACGTTTAGGGCAACAGTAAAGTTGTTTTCGTTCAAATCCATTCTCATCCTAACCTAATCATCAATTATAATTACAATTAAATCTTAGACATCAGTACGATTTCTTAACAGTATACTCATAAGAACTTTTATCTATAACTCACGTAGGACTACTTTTACATCTTGCGTGTATGTATAAATATCAAAAAAATTAGACTTAGAAAAAGAATTACTAGAACATAATAATTAATTGGAGCAATTTTGAGCACTCGTTAAAACTCACACATCGACCATACCTTCCTTTGGATGTCTAGTGTCACTCTTGATAATCTTCACTTGTCTTTAGAGTAGATAATTAATATCGAAAAGGTTCAGTGCTATTCTCTAGAAGTTGTGTATTTTCTACAATACAAAAGTTTCAATACAGTACGATAGTATACTTTGAAGTAGATAATATTCACTTCCAACATATTATACAATATTTGAATCTATTCTTGACACTTGATTTATTTCGATCATAGCAATTTAAAGCCACCTTGATACCTAATATCAACAAAAACTAGGTACTATCTTTCGAGCCATCTTTATTCTGTTTTAACAAACTTCCAGAAGCTGTTGGCATCTGTGTGAACATGAATATGAATACAATTTTATGAGATAAAAAGGGTAGAGTCCACCACGGTTCACAAAAAATTCAATAAAATTATAAGTGATCACTAAGTTCCGTTGTTAATTGTATTGTAAAATAATTCTTACACACGTTATACAATAATTGTAGAAAGTATATGATGTCTAGAGGAGCTAACGCCGCTAGGTTCCCGCTCTCGCTCATGTCTACTGTAAGTTGAATCGTACCCACGCAGCGTCACGTTATCGTAAATTTTTATACTAAAGTATCTCCTCGTCGATACTAGTAATAAATTTTGAATCTTAAATAGACTACTTTAAAGTTCATCACAGAGACCAGAAAACTCACCTCTTATTAATTTTGTAGGGACACAAAATTAGCAATAATTCGTAGAGAATAACTGATGTAGTTCGCATTCACGGGTATAGAGGTCGCCGACCGGAGCTCGGACGTCCAGACAAGGGAATTGCCACTCGCACGCGCGCGTGCTCGCCGCAAGTGGCCAGTGCTGGCAGCGCCGCCGCGAGCAAAATCGCCCAAAAGTTACACCACAAGGTTGAAATGAAAAAAAAACAGACAAAAATATAACAAATTGTTGTTTGTCCTGACTTGAATTTATAAATGACCGTATTTAATACATTTTCAAAACCAAATACAAGGTTTGTTTTTAGGTATAATGTTGTCATGTAGAACTAGAAGCTCAACTATTTTCTACTTACAACAACAAATTATTTGATGGTCATGTTATGTTTAACATTTTTTTAATAATTACAAAGCCAATGATAAGCTTTCCGTTAATATCGAGAACATGAGGCGGGCGCTATTCAGCGCGCTCCGGCGCTGCCAAGGATCGGCCTAAGCGAGTGTATTTCAGTGTTAAGTTGAGAGTTTGGTGATAGTGTGTATTATGTTTTCGAATAATATACGTATGTTTTGATGTACATAAATAAAGTGTAAATGTTTAACGCACAAATAATATGAAATGGAATGCTATATAAACTGTGTATGAACAAAATATGTATCTAGGTCTAAACTATACTTGAGACGTAATCGGTTAGGAATGTAGATACCTCGTAGTTAGCTGCCAAGTTTCGGTTCACTCTGGTTACGTTCACTTCCGATTTCTAATAAGTTAGTAGTCTGGCAGCACGTGTTCACAGGTTTTCTTATGTTTCGTACCGTTCTGTTACGACGGATATATATTTATTTTTACTAGTCTGTTCGCTCAAGTTACTGTTACATTCGTGCGTATTGACGAGGCCATACTGGTCAGATTGGCTGTTAATAGTTTATAATAATAATCTAATAATAATTAAAGAAAAAAAAAATACTTCAATCAACGACCATAGTACTTACTTTTTATTATAACCAGTATTTTCTTCCTTATAAGGAATATTCCATATAAGGTTATAAAGTGTTTCTTCATTACGAGAAATGGCTAATCTGGCTCTTATGCCTAACAACACAGCACCAGTGTTATATTATGAATTATCCGTCAGAGTTACGCCATACGTGTATTCCATTGTACAATAGATGTCTTCGACGATTCAATTAAGATAAATACTAATTAATGTAAGAAAAACACCAAATGGTAGCCTTCAGTACCGATGACAGTCCACGATCATGTTAATAATATTTAAATATTTTATACAATGCAGCAAATACTTTAAATTCACAAACAATAGATGTCTAAGATATGTAAGTCAAGCGCTGAATTGGTAAAAATGAATAGGATAAGAATCAGCACAATCTGTTTGATTACAACGAAAACGTGCGTCATAGCATTTTTGTACGGAGTCGATGATTGCGTAAGTGAAGTGTGAAGTGCAAGGGTCGGTGTCGCTTCACTTCGCGCCACCCGGCGCCGACCGCCCGGTGACCGGCGACTATCACCCGGTGACCGGCGGATGGTAGTCACCGAGCGATGGTCGCCGGTCACCGGGCGGTAGTCGGCGATAGACGATCACCACTCGGTGACCGGCGATCGGCGACCACCACCCGGGGACCTGCGATCGGCGACCACCGTCCGGTGACCACCGCCCGGCGACCGCGCGTTGCGAACCGAACGATCCGAACACACGTTTGCAAATCGAATTGCAAATTCTTTTCGTATTATAAAATAGTTTCGTAAGTTTAAATGTAATGATTGGTATTTGTAAACACTTAATTTTAAACGTTCGTTGATTTGTAACAAACGAGAGGAACAATAGCAAATGGTTATCGGTTCTTCGCTCCCATGAGTTGTCTTCTCTCCTGGTTTGTTGATTTAGCGAGTCGAAGTAAAGCAAGAATGTATATACACGTACGTGTAGGTAAATGTAAACAGTGCCGTTAAAACATTAAATGTAACTAGGAAAATACAGTGAAAACATTTTCTAAGAAAATGAATCAGTGGACTAATGATAAGTTTTAGAATGGTTCATTATATGTATGAGTTGTTTAATTGTTAGGATATAATTTATTACAGTGAAATAATAAATAATAATTTGCATGACGGCCATATTTTATTTTTCTTTCGATACGTACGATTTGTCCTCTGACTAGCTTCGATACTTTGTCGACTTTAAAAATTTTATTTAGTGATCGTTTCAACTCTCATATAAGTCTAACGAAACGAGTACTCTATTACAATTATTACTAATAAGTTCTAGATCATATAAATATATTACGTTTTGCGTTTAGAACGACACATTTTTTAAAATTTAACTGTGTTGAATTTTGCATACACATTTTAGATATAAAATAAATTGTCCTCTAGGGCAGCTTGTATTTAATATTGAGATTAAATATCATTAAAGTTGCCTGATTAATTGTGAGAGAGGTAGTGTAGTGTAAGTATAAATTATGAACACTGCCACATCACGCGGGACTCCTATATATTGATATGATCTAGGATGTCGTAGGTGTTTCTCGAGTAGTGATCGTGTACTAAGGTCTTATGTTATGCCTTCTAAGTGAAATGTGCGGTACCGCTGCGGGCTGCGCGGGCAGGCGGCGTCTCGCGCCGGGCGCCCCCTCGTAGCGGCCGCGTAGCACGGCTACGAAGGGGCGCGTAGCGGTGCTCGAACGCCGAGCGCCCCCTGCCCGCCGCGCCCGCTCGACTGGACACGTTTCAGCACTCGAAGTAAGAATCTTATTCGATTAACGTAGACAGATTTCGAAGTTTAATATAATTTGCATTTTCCTAAAAATTAGAAAGATTGAGCCTAGTAGGTCGCCCGACCGTGTTATGAAGAAATGTGGAGATGTTTATTAAAAAAATACGTTTATGAAAATGAAATAAAAACGAAAAATATTGTCATATAAACTTGTAATTACTAACTTAAGGAGAATTATTGGAGAAACAGAAAAACGTTAAATAAACCGAATAAAATACAATCATGCCTGTTATTTATCGAACCCGAATGAAAACACGTCTAGGTTTAAATAGTCTTTTAATATAAAAAAAAAATCATCGCTTACATCAATATCACACTCAAGCTTACATCATCTATTTATATTAAGTATAAAAACTATGACTTCGAATTAAATTAATTATTGTTCACGTATAAAACACACTCAACACAGTGGCGCCCGCTATACACAATATATCGGGCGCTCGCTGCTCAGGCACAACACGATCACAGTGGAAGATAGGCGCGCGGGCGTACCCGCGGCGGCGCAGGTGGGCGCTAGGCGCGCGGGAGCCGGCTCGCCACCAGCAGCAAACTTATGGTAGCTAACGTACCGAGCGGCCGCCGCGAGCCCGCACCGCTCCCGCCAGCTGCATCAGGTTCGTCTGTCAAACACACGGCACAATGTAGGGACCGATATGGCCGAGAGTGGAGTGCTATAGTGCAACAACAAACAGTCATGCTTCAACGATTCTCACAATGTAAACCAAGTCTACGATAGGGAATATGCATTTGTTTAAAGTCAACGAAAATCGTATATTTACGAAAAGCCTTTAAAACACCATGCACATCTCCTATTATTGAAAACTTGTTTTATGTCGAAGAAATTATTTATCATTAAGTCTTATAATATGATAATCAACGTTAGTTCGTAGATAGTACTTAATGAAATACTTAAGATACTGTTTTATGTAATCAGCATTGAACAATAATGCTGATACGATCTACCAAATATTATAGAACTGTATACAGTATTGCCAGTATTATTTGGTATCGAATATTACAATATGAAATGAAAAGGATTGTGAGTATCGTTTTGAATCAAAACATAGGTGTAATGAAATGAACACACCAAGCAAAAATGTGAGGTTAGAAATCTGTTCCAACATTAACATTAACTCGATATGTTAAACTGATTTCAAGACTTTGATATCCATTGAGGACATAAAATATACGACAATCATAAATTTTGATAACCATTTAAAAATGAAATGCATATAAAATTAAAATGTCATATCCACTCAAAATATTTACTCCTTTTACTAATATAATAAAATTATTTACATACTGTAAAGTTAGACAATATTTTGTTCTTGTCCATCACATTGTGATTATTAACGTGTAGACGAGGAGAAAAAATTGTATTATTTATACAATATCTAAATATTTTTAATTGTTAGGAGATAAATCGTTACCCAAGTAATGTATGATATCATTTACGCCGTCAAATGGATATCAAAGTGAAGCAAAAGAAATGAAACGCAACCTACGATGCGGGTAAATGGAGACGCGGTGGAGGACGTTCGAGCCTCCTTATAGTGGAGGAGTTCTATACTCTAGCTCCATCGGATTGTATGTTGACCACTGAAACATTAACCTGGTTTAGTATGAGGTCGTCGAGCGACTGTCACCCTCCCGGTGCAACTACACTACATATTTACATCTAATCCCATGCCAGTTCGTAATTTTAATCTGTTTTCTATTGTTCTATATTTAGAGTTATGAAATAAGGTTAAAATTTCAAATGATTAGACTATATAATGTATGCATGCGTCATACGTCTGCGTTTTGTTAGTAACAATACATGTAAAATTCAAACGTTAGGTAGTGCGTTAACCGAGGACGCTAAAGTTGGTGCGAAAATAAAATATTAAGAGTCAAATCCCGTATTTGGCGTTATCCCCGAGGAAAACAGAGTGCTTCGCGTCCTTGTAGCGATTCGATTGAAAATAAAACACACTTCAAGTGTAAGCGGCACTTTAGAAATAAATTCTTACACTCGCTTTTATCGTCGAGTGGTACTTTTGATGTGTTCTATACGCTTATAACGAACACGCGGACGTGGACCGCGTTACCTACAACGGGAACATGAGTTATAATGCAACCTTTACCGAATTACATGCTAATGAAAATATTTACAGATTCGATGTTTACTCAATTGTCATTTCTGATAATTTTGTAAACTGGCACATAGACTTTTAAGCCAAATATGGAAAAATGGTACCGAATATACTGACTTTTATTTCGTTAAATCTGTAAACACCTCAATGAATCTTTAGTACAGGGTGCAGATTTTTCAACGTGATAGCAAGCATTACATGCGCAGCCAAGCATTCAAACTAAAAATCATGCACATGTGAAAAAGTAACGTACAGGCATCGCGAGAGAGCGCGCCGCGGTACAGTCACCGCCTATGTCTATAATCTCACTGGTATATATCCCTATACTAATTTAGTCTTTGTTCTTTATGTTATCGTCTATGTACAATGAAACAGGAACTCTCCGCGGCTATTTTCTGAACCAGAAGAATGATCTGGGTGCGGATGATTTTAGACCTAAAAGACAAACACAACACATAACACATTTGCCTCGGCACCGCTAGAGTGGTGCGTAGACAAATATATTTAACTGTAACATACACAATGTTTTAAATACTGTGACTTAGATAAGTGTTTACGTGATATTTATATTTGCATAACGCGTGAACATAAAAGTGATTAATTCAAATTGTGATTTTTATAAATCTGTGTAAAAATAACTATTGTGCCTTAGTATAATTGTTGTATAATATAATAAAAATAGGGTTTACATCACACTTAGAAACAACGTCATAACAATTTTAAGTTCAGATAATAATAGTTTAATACGCTAAAGATTCAATATTCATTAATGTTAAAACTGTTTCGGTTCATTTTTTCAAAGTGTGAAAACCTTTTCAAACGTAAATAGGTTCAGGGCTCCCAGAAGCTTTTCTTCAGATTCATGATAATCCACCGTCAACCACTGCAAAGCTTTGGTTAGCACGTCAAGCTTGTTAATTTAAAGTTAGTTTTTAAATAATGGCATAAAATATTATTACAAATTAGTAGTTATACGAAGTTAGTTTTTGTTAATTTTTTACTTCGTAGATAGTTTCTAGTAATTATGTATACAAGCATTTTAAAGTTAGAAAAAGCAATGATTAAAGCATTTGATAAAACGATGAAAATAATAATGATAACATAAAATAAAAAACACACATCAGAAACAATTACAAAATATGAAATAAAACAAACAGAGGACAAAAGAAACAATAGAAACAGAAAACTAGTCTAATACAGTATTTTAAATTGAAAAAGAATAAAGAACAGAAGAAGTTGGACATCCACATAACGAAGAAAGCCAACAAGGAACAAATAGTGGATACGGTAGGACGAACTCTTATTCAGATTTATCCCACGTTTTAACCGGCCGGGTATCTCTTGACATCCTACGACAACACTAAAATGTATAAAGAAAAGTTGGTTGTTTGGTTTGTTCCCTTTATGGGCGTTGAAACAGAGTAGCGAAATTAAAAAAACTTAGTAAACAATCCATACGAAAGTAATTAAGATTTATGTTTTTGGAGTATTTATACTATTCAAATCAACAATCTTTGGTTTTATTTTTATTGATCTTAGAGATTATGAATTTCTCATCTAAGTTGTTTCTTTAATACTTTTTACTTCAAGTCCCGATTACACCAACGCATGTTAGTGATAAAGGCTTGTTAAATTACCATGTCTTCTCATTAACTTACAGGAATTACGAGAGGAACAGCATGATATTTAACGAAGCATTAACTTTAACATTGCTTGGCGAAAAACGCCCTAAATATAATAATTGATTCAAAATCATAAAAACTGCTTATTATATATTCAACTTTTCAAATACTTTTACTTTTTACCCCAAATCAAGAGATACCCACTAACTGTCTGGGTCCCGGAACCTACCTCCGTCGAATATAATATCGCCGACATCGTCGTCTGTGGTGTCGGCGTGGGAGGACGTGGCGAGCCGCGCGTTACCTCCGACGGTGCCGCGCGGCGCGCTGCTGCAGCCGAGCCACCAGTACGCGCTCGACCGGGGGAACGCAGGGTTGTCAGAGTCCACCTGAACAATACAACGTTAAACCATTTAAACGAGAGTGACAAAATGTTGTACATTGAAGGAGATTTTTTTTATTTAGCTGACAATGTTTAACCATTATCATAGATTCATTTGTAAGTTGGTACGTTAACAAATGTATGAAAACCGTTGTTATACTACTATGTTTTTAATGCTTTGTAAAAGTGTTGTAAATGTTACTGCATTTACTATAAACAACGTTCCAGTAATTTAGTCCCTATTTGGGTGAATATTTAATTAATTGCCACTTACACTAAATGTTCTATCATTAAACCGCCAGTAGCTGCCACCTTTGAAGAAGTAGGTGTAGCCGTTAGTGTACTGCAGGGCCGCGTCGATTCCGTCGGGGATGCCCTCCCAGTTGGACAAGGGTTTGGGGTACGTGGACTTCACAGGAGGGCGCTGGGCCGGGTCGAACCTCCAGAACTTTGAGCCCTTGTAGAAGTAAATTTTCCCGTTTCCTGACCAAACTAACGCCGCGTCGATGTTGTCAGGAATACCAGTGAAACCTATAAAATAATATAATTATTAATATTATATCATCACCATTGTAATTACGATTCGTTCCCAAAACCTTCCAGTCACATTCATTCGAATGGTTTCCCAGTTTCTATCTCCATAAGATAGTCTTAGCTTGAAATCTCAGTACAAAATAATCAGACCCACTCACCTTCGCTAATCTCCTTTGGATAGTCTCCGTCTATCTTCTGTCCGTTGTACCGCCAGTACTTGGAGCCCTTGAAGAAGTATGTTTTGCCGTTCTTGTACGTGAAGGCGGCGTCGATGCTGCCGGGCAGGCCGGGCCAGGCGCGGTTGATGAGGCGCGGGTAGCCCGCTGCTACACCAGTGTCAGTGAGTCGCCAGTAGTGATCACCTGGAATAAAAAATATTGTATTAGATGTTTCTATAGGTTTTGTTTGTAATATTTTATATAGCTTTACCAAGGATCAATCTACAATAGATTGTAAATTGATCCTTGGTAAACCTGTTATCAATAAAAAAAAATACAATTATTACAGATATAGCATAAGGTATGTTGGCCACTACTATTGTGTATTTTTAATTAGGCAAATTCATAAACAATATTCAAGAAATTTCCACCTTGGATAGATCTAAGGCTCGAATTAATGCATCCGCGCGACCGAGTGACACGGCCGCAATGTCACGAAATTGCAATCAACTTTAAGCAACTCAGAGATGCGGCTGGGTTTTTAAATAAATCGTTGCACACAATTGCTTCCCATTTTGTGGCGTAGCGGCCAGGCCGCTCGGTCCGTATATAATGCGAGCCTAAAGGTGCGATTCCACCGGTGTTCTGTACTGTTCCGAACATTGTGCGTAGAATAGATGTTTGTTCCGGTGGACTCGCTAACGCAACATTAACAAATTGGAACACATACAAATTGGCACAGCTGGAATTCTGAAAAAAATGTTGGTGGAATCGTACCTTAAGATTCACAAACCTTTGAATACAAATGTAGAGCCGTCGGCGGAGTTGAAGATGGTATCGATGCTGGGGTCGGAGCACAGCGCGGGGTCCTCGGCGGAGGGCGCCTGTGTCGTCACGCGCGGCACGGACGGGTTAGGGGCCGCGCCGCCACCGATGTCCAGTTGAGTTTTGTGACCGTAGAGAGCCTAATGAAGTCGGTCAAGATTACATAAAGTAGTTCTTTAAATACTAAAGCTCGTCACAGGCGTAGCTATAATATATATTAATATGCCGTGCTATAATATATATTATAGTAAGCTACCAAACATGGAGACAATGCTATAATATATATTTTGCTTTCATTCCATTGATGCCACAGCCTAACATTTGCACGCGTTTTGTAATATATATTACGGAATACGTTGGTGACGTAATACAAATATATATTATATTAACGTGTGCGATCACTTGAATATTTGTATACAAAATATATCGTAATAAGCCTTGCTAAAGGCTTAAAAGCCGTAGATTTGTGAAATACATGTATTTTGTTATTGCAAAGATGTTAGACTATACAAATCATGTTTTTTTAAGTTGTTATAATATCAAAACATAAAACTATTTATTTATTGTTCTTTATGGGCAAAGTACCTGTATTCCTTGTATATCGTCTTGGTCGAGTTGGAAGGTGGGGTCGAAGCCTCTGTAGAAGGGCGCCATGAGTGCGGACTTGACGTCGCTATGCGACAGACCCAGCGAGTGGCCGAATTCGTGCGCGGCTACCTGAAATTATTATTGATGTTCATTTATTCCACCTCGATATATCTTTTATAGTATATTAAATAGGTAAAAAGAACATTTTATGGTCAGTTCTATGTATGTATGTAATAGGGACGACAGACGTACTTGGAATAGATTGGTTCCTCTCCTTGTGTTGATGGACCACATTTCCGCGTCGTCGAAGTGAGCATCACCACCATATACCTGAAATAAAATTACGCATTATAAATATTTTAAAATATTTATTAGTAATATTCTAAATAGCATTCACAATATTTCCTATAACGGTCTTAAATCATATATCAAACGTATAAATGAAAATCTGGCAAGCCATGAAATTTATCGATTTTCCCAGGGAAACCCATTTTATAGCGGTATAATGAAAATAAAAGCGTCATACATTAGCGTCAGTAAGCCGGACCCTTACGTAATTTATGTGTGTCACTTCCACACTTCCACATCCGCGTGTAATGTGACGTTTCCGATATTATTATATAGAGACGTTTTTGTAATTTCGTAAATTTACGCGTTACATGTTTTGTATGTAGTATTGTTACTATATCAGCTATGCTTTCCCTGTAACTATTTCCTTTCCTTTAGTGGTCATTCGTCATAGATACTACTAAAGGGAGATCAAAAATATAATATTATTTAGCAACAGGCGATACAACATTCCCGAATGCCATGTCATTTACTGGAACTGCTACTGAATTTGAAGAAACGGAAACCTCAACTTTATGTCCCCATGGCAACACATATTATGTATTACGGTGTACTTACCGGGAAGTAAGCGTGCGCCAGGGTGCCACCGGGGCCATCGAACGGGTCACCGTCACCGTGTTCGCCCTTCTCGAACCTGAAACACGCAAACAAATATTAACATACAGCCTGAGTTATGCGCTACCGCAAAGTAGCACGCATTTGAAGGGTTAAGGATCAACTACATGCACCACAAAATAGAAGATTAAAATAGAAGATTAAACATTTCTTCGGTACTTCTATACAAACTTACATCCCCTATTGGTTGTTTTACCTTCTTAGGTATAATTAAAAAAATTATTATGTATTTTATGATTTTAAGGAAGACCCTTCGTACGTATTTTATTTGAATAATTTCAAAAACGGAAAAGTTTCATACTATCTTGCACCCATGTTTTACCCTCATGCAAAATTTGAGGCTCCTAGCACTTGTAGTTTCCGATATTTCGTGATGAGTTGTTGACCTTTCACTTTTATATATATTATAGATGACACATTAAACCTTAAAATAACAAAATTTTTAGACAATATGCACAAAAAGAATGTACCTATAAATACCGCCTATATCATAATTCTAGGTGAGGTGGTTCATACGAACCGTTTGATCATCAATTATAGTGATTTTCTATTGTATGACACGGCCATGACATCACGATTTTCACACTGACTGATTACTATCGTATGTGTTAGTGATACATACTTACTTACTATATAATCAATAATATAGAGTAACAGACAGTAGGTGTGGCTATAATAGTTGACTCAATCTCCCCGTATATCAAAGGCTCTTATCAAAGCAGGTGTCAAACAGCACTGAATTTAAACTTGACACGAGATTTGCGCACTGATTAGTTAAGTGGAGCGTTGATTTGCCTTTCAGAAACTGGAGGTATGTCTTTTTTGTACTTAAGGCTATCCATATACCTACCTAATATAATCTGACTGGTATATCAGTTCTACAGAAGAAACGTGAGGTCCCGTTTTTAATGTTATGGTGTTTGTTTTTAAGGATTTTGTGTCAAGGTCACTTAATAAATCGTTTTAAATGACATAGCTATTTCCTACGTAAAACTCAATGGTTACATTTTATGTTTGTTACGCAACGTGGACTACCATTGTGATGAGCCGTACAGTCGTACATGCATAATCATACAGATAGTGTATGATTGCTGTAATTGTTGTGTGGTAGTTTCAAGGGATTTTATAGTACTAATATTAAAATTAACAGATATTCGGAATCTTACAATGACTAAATGAATTAATATCTCCTGCAATTTTGCTAAAAAGGCCCTAATGGTTAGGATTGCTTCTGCCCATGTTCACGAGGTTAGCCATTAGGATCGGTACTAGGACCAATAGCTCAGTGAGACTAGTACGAGTTTTTGTCACTACTCATGGTGACGAAGTTAATTACAATTAGTTTGGTATCGGATTAGTTACCATAGTTTGGCACTAGGGGCGCTGTTTCGATGCCATACAAATTGTAGTTAACTTCGTCACCGTGAGCAGTGACAAAAACTCGCACTAGGCTTGAGGGAGTACGAGTGGAAGCCCCAAAGGGAGATCTCCGACCGAGCGAGATGGTATGCTCGGTCAGGCCGAAGCCCACTGTACTAGTTTTCAGATGTCGTAGCGCCGGACTTTAAACTTCGATAGCGCGATGCAGGATTCTGGCGCTGGTAGTACCGCTACAGAGTCATTGATCGTGTCTCGGCTCTTATCATGTATTTAATAAAAATACGTTAAGCCCATTGGTCTATTACCTGATCTCAATGTGCACCTGCCCAGCCTTTTTCTGCGTGAAGGTTAGGTCTGTGTAGTCGGACCACACCGAGAACGCTTTGGCCAGCTCCGCGTCTACCTCGGCGTGATTCAGGCGTGACGGGTACTTCGAGATCTTGTAAGTCAGATTCTTCACTCGCCATCTTGAGCCTGAAAACGACAATAAAATGTATGTAGCGGAGTTTGGTTTCACTTGAAGTTATTTTCGGTCTGTATGTAATGCTAGATATAGATTTACTAAAGATAAAGCGGTTTTTATTTCTTTTGTTAAATGTACTTTAATTTATGTATTATTTTTCTTTGTTTGCCAGCTTAGGAGATTATGAAAAGTATCATCATTCTACTGTAGATTTAATTTGAATATTATTTAAAGTTTATAATATTTAAATGAAGGTTTACCTTGTAAAGCGTATCTCTTGGCACGGCTCTCGCCGAAGCCTACTTTGTCCTTAACTCCACACCTTGGCAGTGACATTAAAGTTACGGTTTCTTCATCTAACTCGCCTGGAAGTATACAATACAACCATTTTATTAGGACATAAAAACATGCTATATAACACCTAATAAGGTAACGTCTCTAAGGAACAAGGCCAATCCTAATTTCCCACTAATCATTCTGTGTAATTCCGTGGATGAGAATTACTATCGACCAGTTCGCCTCTACGTTGTGTTTTCCGCTTGCGGTTTTTGTTGTCAACGTATAATTACTTCCTTAAACGCTAACTGTTAACTAGTTAAAGGGTTTTAATGATCTTTGTCTATGAAATCTTCGTAACATCACTTATAAGTTATATTATGACGTTATTTTTCTATCTTGATAAATGCTATAGCTAATGACATCACTTTAACGTTAACGTTTAACGTTAACAACCAGGAATGGCTTATCGACAAATGAATCCCCGATAGTAACAGGACAATACCGATCAGTAATTTAATAACTTTGATGACGTCATAAGTTTAATACACTCCTAAAGTTACGATCACCGACGATGAATAATACATAGATCAATAGTGCGTTATTTGCTTACTTAATAACTTCGCCTAACAGACTGATTCACGTGACATCTACTATTTTTATGTGAATAAGCGTATTGCTTATTCACATAAAAATAAGGTTCTAATTCGTTCAGCAGATGGACTCGATACAATGGTAGATTTGACTTCAGACCACGTAGATCGAATAGTTGTCAACCAGTCTACATAATTGCATTACCAATGTCATGCTCATGTTGTACACAACAAGCCGTAGGTATTGAAATGGAAAATAAAATGCTTCAAAAACATATTGAGATCCACTGAGTTTAACTCATTTGAGTTAGTGACGTTTAACAAAATTAATGAATTAGGTTACCTATTAAAAGGAATAAATATATCAAAAGGAAACAACTAATATTATGATGAGCTTTTAAATGGCGACCAAATAAAACTTTATTTCTGTTTAAATTTAGGTTTAATCGTAGGATTTATCGCAAAAATTCGTGCTTTTCGTAGACAGTTAAAAACTTTGTAGCTTAACGTGTAACCACGGTTTGAACACGTATTTTGCACTATAGTTACAAAACTTAAACGTTTTACGGTGTATTGTTCGATAAATACTTTATTATCCGTTGTGAGGCGGCAAAAATCATAACGAGATTTAATTGATACTTAGTATAAATAAACAATTTGCAACATCTGTATGTATTAATTAAAATATTAACAGTGACTGATTTATGACATCTATAAATAAATTATGTAAACAATAAGTGCTGTCGATACTTGCTGGATGGGGACAAAAATGTATTATTGTCGTTTTATATCAATCAGCACCAAGGTTAGTTCAGCAACGGATATATTATTTTGATTACGTCAAGGGTTAACTAATTTACCAAGCTGTAAGTAACATGTTGGTCTATGCCTGCATTTTCTTAACATTTTATTGTATGTTTGTGATGCATTCACTATATTTTTTATACCCGAAAATACAGGACACCTTTTTCGACTTAGGACTTTGCCCTGTACTCAAAAAGTTAGACAAATCTACATACATACGTAATAAGGGTAAAAGTGAGTTTGTGTGTGACAGGTAAACTCTGCAACATACATGTTGGAAACGTTCTAATTTATTAAGCCTTTTTTATCCTCGCATACCTACCTACTGCAGCGACGTATGGTGTATTTAACTCTATTTTAGTTTCTTAATCTCTTGAACATTAATGCTCAACAGACTTTAGCACAGAGTCAAAGCGCCACGTTTTTTCGTGTTTCATAGCATATTCATCTCTATTTTATAATTATTAAAGTACAAATTGTAGTTATGCATATAATATGTAGCGAACAGCGCGTGTGAGAGTTGAGCTTTAATATATCGTATTAGAAGTATACATACCAGTATTGTTAAGTCCGGCGAAGCTCTGGAACTCAGATATCGCCTTTCTCCAGGAGCCCTCGTCTACTATGTGTCCACTAGAAGGGTTCCGTACAGACGGACTGAGGTAGCCGTATTGCGCCAGGTACATCTGGAAGTGAACGTCGTAATCAGCCTGCCGTACCCTCACGGGATATGGTCTTTTGCCTATGAAATGGTCATGAATGATGTGCTGGTAATATTCGCCGTCTCTTGGTAAAATAACCCGTTTTATAAGTATGTAAGATGCAGAATTCTGTTGAATCTAGTTTGTTATACAGGGGCTTACTCTCCACACTGATTCGTTTTTGATTCAGATTCGATCGTGCCGCGTACTCCTGAATAAATTGACTTTTATTTATTTTGATTCTCATACGATTGATGAGTAGGGAGTACAAAAAGTTACGATCTAACGATTTTATTTATCCTGGTTTAAAAGTAATCCACCAAATAAAATACCAAAAGCCGTTGAGATCGAACTGATTTTCTTCTCGATTGTGTCGGGAGGCATGGATATGATAGATAGCATGAAGAGAAAAAAAATATAGATTTTTCATTAACTCTACAATATGTTATAGGCACAGTTATAGGTATATAATATCAGTGACCAAAGCTGGTTCCTGCGGTAAGCTCTACTCTGTATTATTATATAGAGTAGAGCTTACCTATTGGTAGGAATAAAATCTTTAAAGGTATTGGGTAAGAAAAACCGAAAGGAATGAATTTGTAGGAACCACACTATTTATTTACCAGTGTGTTCCTTTAAGCGCTCTGAACGTTCAGACCATTCACAACGCTGACATTAACAGCTGTCAGTGCGTGTGGAACAGTTCAAAACGATCCTAAACAGTGCTAAAGAACGCAAATCTGAACGAAAAAAACGTTCAGATCGTTTAGAGTTAGGAAGTGGAACAGGGGTTATATTAACATGTAGGTAATTGCTGATATAAGTCCAGTGCAATTTTATACAGTAATCCGTGCTATATTTGATTGCTAATAAATACAAGAGTATTGGGAACTCCTATTTTTAAACCAACCTCCAAAAAAAGGAGGAGGTTCTTAATTTGGCCTGTTTTTTTTAAAGTACAACGTCATTACCCTAAAATATGTTTGCTCATCTTATCTTTACACTGTAAAGATACACAACGTAATAAAAAGTCCGTTGCTAAATGTTAGCCTTGCTTACAGAGTACAACATAAGGATTTTAATCTTATCTTCATTTCGCGTATTGACTTTTTAAAGAATTATTTCCTTGTATTTTTCATTAAATTCCACTAAAACTGTAACATTTTAGATTCAGGCGAAGGTATTCAATTGAGTCAAATGAAGCGAAAAGGTGTATAATTTTACATACACCTTTTTACAGAAAGATCTCATTGGAAAATATCACAAATGGCATTATTTTATATTAAAAAGCAACAAGTTTTATGAGAATGTCTGACCTCTGGACTACCCTCTTCTAGTAAACTTAACTACATAGTACATAATGACGGTGCTTGTGCACTGACATAATGATGAATAAGACCCACGTGACTAATGACTGAATGACTCTACTGCCGCATATTTTCTACCAATTATCAATAAGTAGATACACTCTATCTACTAGTAGGAACAAGTAGGAACTTTGTATATCAATGACTTGAAGTTTTTAGTTTAACATGGTTATTAATAATATAGGACTTCAGTGAATTAATTTTGAAATTAGTATTAACAAATATTATGATCTCTATTTAAGTATATCCAAAAACATAATATTTTTATTTCTACTTTCTATTTCTTTCTTACTAAAAGAAACGCAATACTGATAGAAGTCTTCGTAGTCTAATCTGCTGTTTCAATCTTACAATGATACAATTTCGGTAAAGTCTCGATCTCATCAAACTGCACATTGGTACTCTCATAAGCGTCATGCAAGCGTCAAACGCTCTACAAACGTTAACATAATATACAATTATAATATCTATGGACGCTTGACACCACGTCAATCTGGCCCCGTGCTAAGTATCCGAAGAACTTGTGTTACGTGCACCAAAAAAGGGAAATATATTTCATACTTTTATAAACATATTTAAGATTATTATTATTTAATACATATTCATGACCCAGGAACATTAAAAGGTTTTTGTTCCCTCGGCGGAATTTTAACCCGCAACCTCTCGCTCGAGCACCAACGCGCTCAACCACTGCGCTACGGAGGTTGTCGTATGACGTTAAACGACGTGTAGTAGAGTAATATTTGGATCAGCGATCTTGATGTAATTAATTTATAATAAAAAAAAAATATAATTAATTGAAAGTTAAGTTAAATACGCGAACTGTTCGTCCGATGATCTATAGAGCGAATCAGTGTTACGGTAACTGTCACTTTAGTATTGCATAATATTATAGCATACAAATAGTAATTATAACCACTGTTTTGATTTTTTACTATCACCTATAATTATGGAAATTGTTAAAATAATTACGAATCACTTATTTGTAATTATTGTAATTCTTCTATTTATAGGTTATGTACAGCACTATGTAATGATGACTTTATGTAACAAGTTTATCAATCAACATTTAATTGCTTGATACAAGAAACTTTTACGAGAAAAATAAACAACAATGCAAAAAATATTAATGATGACAGTATAAACATTAGGATTTTATTGATTTTACAGATATTACTTCATAATGTTATAGGTATACGGTATATGTTATAGGTATTGAATACTCTTGTAATCTTTTAATCTTGCTTCAAGTAGTGTTGTTTGAAGCAAGATTAAAGAGTATTTTTAGGTACTTTAAAAAAAATATTCGCGTCATACGAGTCCCACATTCAAAATTAATTATATCAAATAATGAGCTATAATTTATCGGAAACCTCATTAGATTAAATTTATTTGAATTAAGTTTAGTTGAAAAAGGTTTAGGAAAATAAACTGTTAAATTTCTGAATAAAATTTTCAGACTGCAACTAGTCGAAAAATAGATGCATGACCTGCAGTTAGCATAGTATTGTATTTTAAAATAGTTGAATCTGCCTTGATCCATCTGTATTGAATGGTATTACCAACATCACTTATTTGTATATTTTTAGACTATAGATAATTAATTTAGTACCTCTAATTTAGTCTGACGTACAGCTATATCTTTCATCTAGACAACTGGGACATTGACGAAGCCTAACATCGCCAATTACGATGACGAAGTTCGAAAACAAAATTATATGGGACTTGACATACGTATCACTAAGTGACGTAGCGATTAGACTCTTCTGTAATCTCCTCAAGTTTTCTCCGCGCAGATCGCTTCACAGTCCTCGCAAGGTCGACTACTACCATTGTTTATTGTTGACGCCCGTTAGGCGATAACGATGACATATCGAAGCATTATGAAATTATCAGTCGAAGGTGTGATAATTAACGATAAAAAATAAGATGATACTTTTAGGCACTTTACCAGCGGCCTTCGACTTCTGTCCAAGTTAAAAGTCTAACTTAGTTTTTTATAATAACTGTGGGAACGAAGTGTATAAGCCCAAATGGACTACAACTGTGTGTTGTGTATGTCTAGCGCCGGGCTTAGAAAACTTCGATAGGGCGATATTGTAGCGCTAGTTGTACCGCCACATAGTCTTTTGTATTCTTCATTTAGTTTATAGTTTAGATAATGATTTACTACTTTTTAATTTATCATGTTATTTTATAAAGTACCTTTCAGTAAATAAAGAGTTTTAGATACAATTAATTTACGTAGGTAGGACCTTAGTATACTATTCCTACAAATATTGTAGGAATAGTATTTTTATTTTTTTAGATAAGTCTTTCTTTTTTATATTACATTAATTTTATTTTGTAAACTAACATTGTAGCCTTAACTTTAATTTCTATACAAATAAAAATACATTTTAAATTAATTTATGTTTATTGTATGTATATAATTTATATCAAAAGCTAAGTCAAATTAAAGTTGAAATGTAATAAATACAACTTTTTATTATAATACACCAGGAATTTATAATACTTATATATATTAAGCGTATCCTTGAATGAACGTGAAATGCATAATTCATTAATTGATCTCTTGTGTCCCTTTGTCTAGAGATCGTCCTTTCATCGTTGTTTTACAAACTCAAAGAAAGAAGGATAATAAAATACAAAGGATACTTATGTACCTATATGTAATATATTTTACTTCTATTTATACTAATATTATAAAGCAGAAGAGTTTGTTTATTTAAACACGCTAATCTCAGAAACTACTAGTCTGATTAAAAAAATATATTTTTTGTTGGATGGTTCATTTATAGTATAGAGGAAGGCTTTAGGCTATATATCATTACGCTGCGACCAATAGGAGCGAAGCGTCAGTGATAAATGTTGCTAAAACGGGGAAAATTATTCCACATTTGGGGACTTTCGTTGCGTGCGCTGCATAAACGTCACTCAAAAACCACGCAAACGAAGCCGCGGGCACAGCTAGTCTTACAATATAATAACTTTTATATACTAGGAATTGATTTTTAAAATTTCACATTCTTATTACCATTTTTTCAAAACAAAATTACCATAATCGTTGTAAATATTTGATTTCCGAGAAACAATGTTTATTAATGCTCTTATAGGTACTCCTACTATTATTTCTAAGTGGTGGAGCTTGTCTCTCGAATCTAGTGGAACATCTGGATTCCCGCCTTAGAAAAACAGTACTTCGTATTGTGAATTGTGCACACACTTGGGCACTAAAATAGCTCCTGCGTAGGAGTTCGAACTGTCACGGAAAACGGTGTGGAGTGCTATTATTATAATAACATATTTTGTGTAGGATTCTTGTTCTGTTTAAAACGAGTAAATAATCATCCTCAAATATGTAATGCTCAGATAAGTGTAAAAGTCGAACAATAACTTCCTCGAACAAATCTGGCTTACGTAAATAGTAGTCGGGTAAACAGTGCAACACTATCAGTCAATGACTAACACTGATGATTCGCGTTTAGGGAGAGGCGACGGCGACGGTCGAGCGTTGACTTTGTTTTTAAGCAAACTGCAATAGGTATGCATTTTAGAACATTTCATTTAAAAGGTATTTAAAACTAGAGAAGACACTTTAAATATCAATTCGTTAAGAAAATATATAGGTATTATAATTTTTATTATATTGTGGTTATCTGTTGAGCATCGTTATCAATATTAAATAGAAACAACAAAATAATAAAAAAATAACAAACGTCATACACAATATATGCAGTGATTAACTGCTGTATAACAATATTTGCGTAGGTAAATCCCGTATTGGCGGTACACATATTGATTTAAGCTGTATTAACATGAGTCAGAAAATAATGAGTCCATGTGGGCGGCACTGAGACCGTTATAGAGGAACCTATTGACACAGAAGCGAGGACGAGAGTGCCGAAGATTCGGACAGCCGTAACGGTGTCAGTGTGCCTTAACGGTCGGACTCGTAATGAGGCATTGAGACTTATCTGATCTCGAAAGAGCTATCCATCAGTGTTGGAGTGTAACCTGAATGTTATTATTAAAAGTTAACTGACTTTAGACCATTATAGCTAATTATAAAAGCTCAAATTTGTTTTCGCTATTGACGTCCTGGCTGCCATATATTTTAATATTTTATTCATCTTCCTATTTTTAATATGAAACATCTATTGACTCGAATGCCATGACGGAAAACGGTATGACACTGTCGGGCATTTTATAGATTTTCAATAGTTATTATCGAGGCTTATATTAAAAGGCATGTTTTACAACTGCCGAGTGTACGTAACTACACTTTTTCTCACTTCTAGAAGGCGTTATTGATAAATAGTAATCATTTAGATGGAGACTTCCATTAAAATCGAAGCGTATGTTTTCAAACTAGTGGGACAATCACACAGTAAACGATGACCCATGCTTCATAAACATGTCTCGTACTTATGCAAATGTGAAGTTCATGAACAAACGGAGGAAAAATCGCACTTGACTGCTAAATTATTGTTCAAACCGTACAATGATCAACGGTAAATATACCTTGAACCCATATACGCTCTCATCGGGCATCGGCTGTTTTAAAATGGGTATTTACAAATTACTAAAGATTTATTTTGTATGTAATAAGAAGAAACTATGTCTATATTATACTTTAGAGAATGCCACATTAGTAATCGTATTTTAATACGATTACTAATGTGTGTAAAATTGTAAAATTAATAATACGTATTTTTATGATTAAATCGTAAGTCGCCTTTTGTTTATTTAGCGCGTTGAATCACAACACCTTGTTAGATGTCAATATACCATGTTATTCATAATTTAGTGAAGGTCAGAGAGGGAAGTACGTAAGTAAGTACGAAGTATCTTAAACACTGTAATTCGTAATGATGGTGCAGATTTGTGGAATACCTGCATTTAAACATTAGAGTACAGTTCACAGCGAAACACGATCTTCTTGTATAGTAAATATGGTTCAAATTTTAATCACTACTTTAAAAAATTCGGCCTTATCGCGTCAAGGTGTAAACTGGAAACTCTAGTTTAGTGCGAACCCTAAGAAGTAAGAATCTGCTAAGCGTTTATTATGCATGCACCAGCAGGTGGTTTAATGGCTATTCAATTCAATTATGAAATTTTAATGGTCTTTCTTGTCATTTGTATTGCTTATGATAGTCTGTACAGAAAGTTAGATCAAATACAACTGCGTTTTTAAAGAGGCCAGATTATCAGGTATTCATCTAAAATACAGATAGCCTAATAAAGTTTAAATTTTAACTATGCGGGCATTTGGCGGTTTCGAGGAATATAAATTACTCTTAATAAGGCCGTTAAACTTATTGTATAGAACTGGTATCAGTTAAAAATAATTTTTAAAGTTTCAACTGCGAAACAGTGATAAAGTAGGTAGATATAAAATGGTCCTCTCAATGGTTGGTTAATAGCTACCTGCTACATTAATCAAAATGCCTGTGACATTATTATTATAACAAGTTTTCGGAGGGTACAAAGTGCTTATTTATTTCTGGAAAAAGGCTAACGAATTGCAAATAAATTTTTCAGACTTTGAAAAGTTCAAATACAATAATAGTTAATCAAACCCGTACAATTTTTTCAGACTTACAGCAGACAAAAATAGGTATAAGATATTTATGCCGTATGTTTTCTAAGAAGCAGGCCACGTGTTTATGGATGTGGAAGCCGATACGCCCAGGAAGTGTTGCAGCTGCACATGCCGCACAGATTAAGAAAACTTAATACACCTTCATATATATTAAAATTTATCAGTGAATAGTAAATATTTCTATTTTATCTATTGTTATATTCTATTAGTGTTATTTAATAACCTATAAGTAAATTCAAAATTGCATATTTGTTTTTATAATTTCTTTTTATATACTGTCTAAAAATTTGTTGTTATAATATATTGTATGGTTGAAAAAAATTATAACTTTGACATGCCGATAGATAAAAGAAGAATAAAAATTTTATGATCTGAATAGAAAATATTTTTACGATAGATATATATTAATTATTCATAGTTTTGTAATATTTTGAATAAGAAACGTTCCACTGGTATTCTTGAGACCATAAAAACGGAAAATTACTGCAAACTCGCGCGCAAACATTACACCATAATTTTTGATATTAGCCGATGCAATTGCAGAAATAATTTATGATATCCGATGCTAGTCATCACGTCCATGGCAAGTTCCACGTGTAAATATGATTGGCGTGCCAATTATATGGCAACAATGCCGGCACACGTGACAAACGTGCACTGACAAAGGGTGGGATTAGAAAAAAGCACTCCACTGTAAGTGACGGCTCACACGCAACCTCTGTTTTGTCAACTATAGCGACCAACCTGATTATACCGGATATGGCGGATATAGTCCAGTTTGGGCTACTTTGTATAACAAAATATTACACTTAAACTCTAACTAAAAACTCTATATTATCTTTATCTATTTCTCGTTTCAAATCATTATGTGCAATATTTACTTACATCGCAATGGCATATAATAACCGACATTAAACTTTGACATGGGCATGCGACTAAACATAAATCAAAATTCATTAATTCTGAGTACGTGGAATATAATTGTTTAATTCCGCACTTAGCCAACTTAAACTATTCTCAATTCAATTAAATGGCACGTGAAAATAATTTATAGCTAATAAATAGCTTGTCATTATACATTGTTAGTTGGTGTTATTTATTGCAGTGACGGACATGTGTCTTGAATTCATTTCACGCGATCTCCTAGGGCTCGTAGCTGTAATGTAACTATGTAGTAAGTAGACAGGGCTGTCACGAGACTGTAGTGGTAGTAGCCGTAGATGTGGCCTGCGCTACAAGCTTTTGTGCAAGCCCTGGCTAAAAACGTGTTTTGTTTGTGTGCGCAGTACACGATGATCTAAATATTAATTAGATTACTCTTAACTTACTATTTAAAATCCACGAGGCGTGGCGCAGCATAACATTTAAACAGCTTACCTACTTAGAACCTACGCAGTGACTAAACACGTGTAAAATTAGGTGCAGGCACAATGTACATATTCGCCCAGTTTTAGTACAAAGTAGAAGCTAATTCGATATTCATACAAACAGTATTAAAATTTTCCGTCCATATGTTTGCTGTTTTAACATTTCATGACATCAACATTAAGATAGGATATTTCTGACGCTATAATATCTCAAGTACTATCAAGTACCATATTCTGATCTTACGAAATAGTGTAGAGGTCAAAAATAAAAATGACAATGTTTTCATTAACTACTGATCACTGTAGGTATTTATTACAAACTACCCTTTTGACATGATACACGATAAGTATTTCCTGAACATTTATAATAGATAATTAATTTATAATATTTTCCTCGTAGAACAATTTATTATATTGAACTTCCCTTTTATATTTATTTAATAACAATTATTATAAAAATGTTTCAGTAACATAATTTCATAAACGCCGATTTCTTGTAATTGCCGGTTAAATGTAATTGCAGTGCGGATGATGAGCGGATTGTATGACAAGTGTCGGTGCCGCCGGCTGACATCGACAACAATGAGAGGCGATCAGCGCGGCCGTGGAGGCTTGGAAGGTCGCCGCTCGCCGCCTGCTTCCTGCGTGCGTGACGCGCATGCGACGACCCGGCCATCATTAACATGCTACTAATATCCCCGCACACACTAAACGTCATACACCGCAATTAACTACGTTACAAATTCAAAAACGTGATCCTCTGAAACCCGATACTTTGATCAGAAACTTATATCTATTAAAATTCTGTGGGTTAAAGAACTAAACTAAAAGCAAAATACGCTTTTTCCTTATAGTGTAAAATGAGAAGCTTTTGTAAACACATAAAAAAACGTACGCGGAAAATTTGTCATTTTGCGGTCCATATTCCAGGAAAATGTTTGAGATACGGCGCTCTCGGGTTATCTCGCATCTCGCAAAAACTTCACACGGGGCCTCACTAGAGGCAGGTGTTTTTAAATCTTTTTTATTTCGCTCGTGTTTAGATTAGATACACACTTCCAAAAACACGTCGGAGGTGACTGACTACTAGATTACTGTTAGGTATGCACGGGACGTTTGAACTCGGCCAAAAAATTACTCGTAACATCTGAGCCGCCGCCCGGAAAATTTAGCCTAAACGTTTAACCTACACATGATGTTACCGAGATTTTTACATCTATAAGTTATGTATTCCACAGTTCATCGTACCGTTTAACAGGTGTAGGAAATTTTACGAGATACGTCCGCTGATGGCACACGCATCGAATTTTTATATCACATTAGTCGGACCCGATGAAAACAAAGGAAATTCCTCGCACATTCAGCGGCAGGCCATTGTGCCTTCGTTCAGATACCTGCAGGGAGAATGACCTCCCTTTTAAGGATCTGAATCAAAGACTCCGTTAAGTATTGTCAGGTTCTCAATTCTCATCTTTAACGGATGATTTCATTACTTTGCATTTTTTCAATCTCGATTATTTAGTAGGTACATAATTGTCGGCGTGAAATTTTATAAACTTAAATAAAAAAATAAAAATAAAATTGTTTATTGTTTTACACAGAATAATAAAATGTAAAGTATAGTGTCTATTACAATACTAACCTAGCACTTTTTTGTATTTAAATTACAGGCGGAGTATACAATGTTTCAAATTTACCAGGAATTATGTTATCGATCTACTAGGTAAATTATACACATGAAGGGTTTGCGCTACGAACACAAAACGATAAATTAATGTGAGTGAAGCTTTTGGTACGAGCGTTACTAAGTTACCGTTTCAGAATTTCAATACTGACTTCTTTCCTTGAAATATTATATTATTCTGCTATGTTTTGCATGTAATTTAGACAATAGAACGTATATATTTACTACAGGGAATTCCCTTTAAAAGACTTCAACATCTATAGTAATAACAATTTATTTTTAAACTTAAAATGTTCTCTACAGCACCAAAAATCGTCCACTGCGTTTCAGAAGAAACTTATTGACATTGGCTTTAATTTACTAATTAAATGTAAATCAACAGCAGTAAACAGAAATCATTATTCATGTTTTGTACATTAGATGCAATTTTTTATAATTACAAGGAAAAGTTGTTATCTAAAATAGGAAAATACAATAAGATAGTTTCTTATACGTGTAATTGTATTTAATTAAGGGTCATCTGCAAGTACAAAGGTAACAGAACTGGTATTCTTTGTTTATCTTCAACGAATGATTAATGTAGGTACGTCGATATTATTTATTTAATGAAACCTTATATTTTCATTTTTTGGCGTAATTTTTGCAGTAGTAATATCAATGTCGTCTTATTATACAATTTTTATCAATAACCTTGGTAAAAACTGTACTCTTTAATAGAAAAATGGCGACGACAAAGGCTCCGAAAGCCCGATTTTTTCATTGAGTAGAAGCGGGTTAGTGGGGCGTTCGCCTTGACATCGTCATAGCCGTTATCAGATTTATACATTACTTCTATTTATTACAGATTAATTATGGCTTTCCGGATCTTGGAAATAATTCTATTTGTATATTATGTAGCCTCCAGGCGGTGTAAGAATTTTTTGAATCGGTCCAGTAGTTTCGGAGCCCATTCAATGCAATAAAATAATAATTTTCTTTTTATAAAAGGTATAGCTATACAAAACCCTGTGACAAAAGAAGGCATAAAGAAATGCCACGTTTAGAAACAAGTATTTATGTTTAATAACCTATAATTTAAAAAGATTTATAAGATTTGTTTTTATAATGCTTAAAAGTAGTTTATATCAAAGTAATTGTTATAATTAAATGTGTCAACGTAATTAGCTTGAGCACAGTATTTTTTATTCTTTAGTACGTACAATGTATGTTTCTAGACTTTCTGGAGTTTTTACACTTATAATAGTTATAATTACGTAAAGATTTATTAAGGAATAATGTTATAAATTTTACTCTAGATTGTATAATGTGTTGTGAAAAACAACTCTATTTTTTTTTGTACAAAATTATAATTAATTGTTGTTTTGCCATAGTATAATTTCTCGTTTCTTTCACAATTTTTTGACTTAGCTTGAACAGGAATATTTCTCAGATCTAAAAATCAAGTTTGTCAAAAGTGAAATATTTTGGTATTTTCCAAACGTATCTCGCATAATTAAACATTCCGATATCAAGAGAATGACGTGTGATTTTGGTTTTTTAAAACGTCATTCGTTTGATGAGTCGCAAAACAAATCTTAAGATATTTAATATACGAATTAATAATATTCCGATATCAAGTAGTTCACGTGTCGTCAGCGGCCTGTGGCCTAGAACTTGCTCGCGGAGAGTGCGCTCGCGGGCCGGTCGTGTGACTCACGACTTTTCGCAGAATCGCGGTCGTTTCCTTCTGAATCCTAGACGCTATGAATCAGAAAGGACTTGCTTTTAGGCAAATATATCTTAAGATGTCTTTATTACCCAAGCACGGAACCTTGAATATCTAAAAAGTGTCGACTTAAGTTTCAGATATATTGCACACTACAGAACATCTTTTTATATTAATAATAATAATATTTATGGACGCTTCATAACACGTCAATCTGGCCCTGTGCTAAGTATCCGTAGAACTTGTTACAGGTACCAGACAACGGAAATATGTTTAAACCTTTTATAATATACACATATTTAAGGTTTTTATTTTATTATATACAAATTTAATACACATCCCAAGAACATTGAAAACATTTAGTTTTTTTGGATTTGGATTGGATTGGATTCGAACCCGGGACTTCTCGGTTGAGCACCACCGCGCTCAGTGGGCTAACGAGGTCGTCATATTGTTGTTTATTTTAGTGGTTGTAAAACTACATGTTGCTCCAAATATCTCAGACTGCTCTACCTAAACAAACTAAAGCTGTTGTTTGTGTCTGGGATGTTCTGGCAGATATGATTATTATAAACATCGAGATTATAAACGAATAAACATATATTTTTTAATTACATATTTTTTAGATTAAGAAAAGAACAGTTTACAGTCTACATTAACGTGCTTTTCATAAATGCTTTTCATAACGACTATGACTTTGAACGCTAATTTGTATAGTGAGAAAGGGCAACCGCGCCGACCGGAGCCCGTTATAATCCTGTAAAAAATCGTTTAAAAAAAATTTGCAAAAACTAAATCTATAGTCCCCTGGGTTGTTGTGGCCTTACTTAAAATACTGAAGTCGCGTCACTAATACATAAAGAGAAAAAGGTTATAAAGTTAAAAAAGGGTGAACTTTGCATATTATTTTAAGCTTTATAAAACAAAAATATTAATTTATAATCCAACAATCTTCTGATGAAAAAAAATTAAGTTATCGATTTTTCAATAACACAAATATTAAAAAAAAAGGTTACAAAGTCCTCCAATTTTTATATAATATTTGTTTATTCGTTCATGTATTATGTGTTAACAACTATTAGAACGCATGCACTGAGCCTTATGATATTTATATTATATATTATTATAGGTTGTATTACGAAAGTGATGACCCTATATCTGTGACTCTACTTAGCATTTCCTAAAGTCTTGCAATTATTGTATAATAAGTAGTTTTTTATATTTTATAGCTTTGTGTTTTCAAAACAAAAGAAAATCAACCAATAAAGATACGGTCATATGTTATGAGTCATGTGTAACCTATCCAAATAAAGAAGGTCAGTACCTGATCGCAGTCATGTCCTGCTATGCGGACTTGTTATCGCGATAGCGTTATATTTGTATGAATGAATCTACAATCGTGTGTAGTACTACAGAATCGATTTAATATCACTTAAACCGGTGAGCAACGTTCTCGGAAACCTGAGTCACAGCGATCGGCCCAAGAGATCATTTCCGATTTCATCTTGTAATACCAAAATGTATTTTACGGAACTACGCGGTTTTTATAAATGATTCATGGTTCCAATCCTTAATTGATGTTTTTCTTTAACACAGGTAGGTAAACTAACGTGATGTGTTACGTTATATTAGCAAATAAAATATACTTTTTGATATATTAAGCAACTTTTACGTAAGCAAACAATTTGAAAACTAGCATCACAGTTTTTGAAAAATTCTATATGAAATAGAATATAATACTAATTATATTTTAGTTGACATAACCAGCTATTATATTTCAATAACTTTTTGTTTGCAGTGTAGAGTTGTAGACATATATTATGTTAATTACTATATTATAATATGTGATACTCTACAGGTTTGTAAGTAATTAAAATAGAATCTAGATTATTTCAGTTCTGCTACATATACTTGTAGCACAGAAGAAAGTAAACGAAACTAGATTCTACCACTGGCATCTCACTCGTCTTTTATTTAATTGATGAAATGGACATGACATGACAGCTCGGCAAAAGTGCATTAAACTTGTACGGACTCACCATCGCTTTATTAGTCTCGCCGAAGACGGGCGCGGCGCTGCTCCGTGCCAGGCACAAGAGCACCACCGCCGCCGACCACACCAGCCTCAAACTCCTGCCCGCCATTTTGTTTAACCTATTTCCCGGCGCCATCTTGTTTTCTCTTACAATTATTAATAAGCTCATTTGTTACTATGTAAAATCGTCTAAAAACGATATATCATACTTAAATATCTATCAACCGTTTGGCTGCAAATATTAAAGCTTTTCGATATGTAAATCTGAAACAAAGAAAAATAGAAGTTAATAATTATGTTTGCGATACGTTAAAATCAATGTTTATTAATCAGTTACTAAGTTTTCCCTGATGATAACTGACCATTATAATTGTTTATAATCATTAGGAAGTAAGAAAGAAAAATCATTTAAGTAAATGTTTAATTATGTTATTAAATCATATATTATTTAGAATAGGCTAAAGACTATTTGAAATCTTAGAGAAATTTGTAGTGATTGAGCAATATATGAAGATTGTAGAAGTTTTAAGTGTAACGTTAAAAGCAATCGACCTGAGCTTCTTACGGATAAACACCGCGCGAATAAGTAATGAGATAACACGGCTAGGGTCATAATCTTTCTTGACGACTCATATCCGCTAATACTGACTCACCGTTGTTTTTATTCATACTAAGTATTAAGTGTAAGTCACATTCGGCAAGGAATATTACTTGCATATATATATTTACTAATATTAAGCGGAAGAGTTTGTTTGTTTGTTTAAACGCGCTAATCTCAGGAACTACTGGTCCGATTTGATATTTTTTTTGTTGGATAGTTCTTTTATAGAGGAAATCTTTAAGTTATATAACATTACGCTGCGATCAATAGGAGCGAAAAGTCAGTGAGAAATGTTGCAAAAACGGGGAAAATTATTCACATTTGTGGACTTTCGTTATTCGCTGCATTGGTTTAAGTTACTCAAAAAATATGTATGATAGAATTATTCCTTTTTAATAATCATAATAAAAAAATATATTATAATATTCTATTGCTATAACAACAGGCGTAGCTTGACGTCAAATAACAATATTTGCAATGTCGTACTACTACTAATATGAATATTAGTTCCACTGCACAGTCTAGTTTTGAACAACTCATACCAACTCAAATATTTTTAAATGTATGACGATAGTTTACACCTTGTTGACCCACATAGAGCTACGGGCGCGTCGACAAACATTATTATCTATACAAAAGATAATTCAGTCTAATCGCTACATACTTTTGTGCCTCACAATAGCTGAATAAACTTTGATTTCTCAATGTCATCGATAAGACTGTAAGGACACAACTTAGCATCGACAAATATATTTGCTGATACATATCTTAGCTACATTAGTTTTCATCTCTGTATATAAATACACACATAAAATATGTTAACAGTTTATGTATATAACATTGAAATCACAAATTTAAAATAATTCAAATAGAAATCACGTTGTTAAGATTTTCTTAGTTTCTTCTTCTTTGTAATAGGTATACATTTTTCATTTTTTAGAATTTTTTTTTTTGTTTTTTACGCGCTAGTCATATTTAACTTCAACCTTTTTCTTGTATGTCCTTAGGCATATCCCTCCCCCCTCAATAAGAAGTTATATTTAAATACTAGCTGTGCCCGCGACTTTGTACGCGTGGAAAAGTGATTTAGGGCAGTGTTATAATAAATCTGTTGTAATAACATACATTTTTAACAATAGACGTGCATAGGCAAAAGAAGTAAGCCGCCGATGAAGTTATAATAATAGTTTACCGTCAAATAATGGCTCTGACATGCCATATGAAGACATAAGATTACCCCCAATAAAATATGTAAGTATATCTTGAATAGTCAGACATAACTGCTCAGCATCAAAAAGTACACAGAACACCATCATGACTACAAACAAATTGCGCAACCGCCGAGGACTTTCGCTAATAGGTACTTGCCAGTGTTGATCCCGATCCAGTTAGTGACATGCCCGGCAAGCCGCTTGTATGTAGGGTATATTAGGTATATTACCATCCTTTCGGAGCTCAGCAAAAGAAGTAGGCCCCGAACAACATGTAGATAGTAGAGAAGTTATTCGGATAATATTATTCGGATACACCGTATAAACCCGGCCAATTTTTCTCGTTAATTTAGTATAGGATTTAACTTCATGGTCCATCTGTCTGTCTGTATTGTAAAACCCTTTATCTCAAAAACACGTGTAGGTATCAAGCTTAAAATCATATCAAATTATCAGGATCTATAACTGTCCCTTGAAACTGTGAAAAAATCAGACTTCTTAGCCACCGCAACCAAAAGATACAACCGTTTATGTCGCAAAAATTTTTGTCGTTTTCGACACTTGCAAGGGAATCAAAACCTAAAGGGACTCTTCTACTTCCCGGGAACTCTGAATCTTTAAAGATAAATGAAGCAATAACGTTTTAATTTAGTGACAACAACAACAACTGACAAAGGATATATAATATTTTTTTGAGCTTACTACCGTTTACCGTAACTGATTTTATACAAAAAACTTTCGTAATAAAGAAAGTCAAGAAAAAAAACTTAGTTTGTCCTACCTTGTATAAAAACTAAGAAATAAATGATCAAGAAATATATAAATCTAACTTAAATTGACCTAACTTTTTTAGTTTAACTAAGTATAATACATTATAATATAATAGTTTACTTGAAAACAAACTATCCTACGCCTATACAAAAATAATTGTATTTACAATCCCTTTATAATAATATAAATAAATGAAATTCACTTTTATCGAATGCCATTCTCCCCCGGTGCGTTCGCTGCGAATAAAATTTGAAGCGGCGCGGTGGCGGCGCGCGGGTCCCGGGCCGGCGCGCTTCCTACAAATGTCCAGCAAGTACGACATGATGTTTTTAAATCGTCATAACTTTTTTATTTATGAACCGATTTACATGAAACAAACACTAAATGTTAAATGAAGCTTGCCGCAATATGTTACTGAAAAGTACATCTAAATCAGATAAGCCGTTTCTGAGATTAGCGTGCACAAACCCACAGACAAACAGACAAACAGACAAACAGACAAACAGACAAAAATTTCAAAAATCATTGTTTTGGGTACTGTTGCGTAAATAAAGGTCCCCTATAATATTTTTTCTGAAATATCTTCAATGTACAGACACGACTCCTCTACAGATTTATTATATGTATAGAATACGAAACGTTTATCCATATAAAATTGTCAAGCGCAAACCAAATAATAAATGAATGTTTCGCCACCAATGTTCCGCCCATCAGAGCGTGTCATGGAGATTTCACCGACATTGGACCAGTCTTACCTAACCCTACCGAAACTTTCCTGCATCTATAGATTGCGGTGTAAAATTAGGCACCGAAAACCGACTTACCCCTACCTTGACGACTTAATTCAAACCTCTGTAGCGCAGTGGTTGAGTGCGTCGGTGCTCGGAGGTCGCGGTTTCGAATACCTAGGAACTAAAAACTTTTCTGGGTTTCGGGGTCACGGATGTGTAAATTTGGCCTAATATAATCAAAATCTAAAATGTGTAGTATGAAAGTAATAAATATATTTCGGTTGTCTCATAACTGTAACACAACTTAATATGATATTTAGCACGAGTATCTGTATAATTAATTTATTCTATGGCACGGTACATATTATTATTATTTGTGAAATTCTCTATGACTTTTGAGCTCCGTGTCCCACGTCAACAGTGGCATTAGTCAATCGACATTGACTACGAATGAAAAAAAGTAATTGAATGAGTTCGTAATCATTATCGCTTATTTTAAAAGATTATAAGCAATACAAGGTTCAACAGTTACTTATAGAATCAATCAATAGCATAGCATGTCAATATTTTTTTCCTGGATTTGCAATTTGTCAACTACTAAACTCGCATTAAGAGGATAATCTTTCCTATTTTTACACAAGTTTATTGAAGATTAAAAATAAATTTTCTCTCTCTGTTTCATCATGAGGGAGTATGATGACGTGACCATTTTAAGACTTTTAAAGTTTATGTTAATGCTAAAAGAATCCTTTTTATGAACCTATGTGATCCACGTAACATGTCTAACATACGATTTTAAGAGATGAAAATTTTTTAATCCGCGGATCAACAGATAATCTCGAACAATGGCATTGTATCAGGATTATTGTGTTGTAACATAATAATAATTAACCGCATGTAATTGTTGTTGATAGAGCCAAGCATTTAATGACGATGACGACAAAAGCTTCACTCGCGGCTATGTAGAGTCTTCCCGGTAGAGCCGTGAGCAAAACGCTCTATTTATGCGAAATTGCACAAATAATTAACAAGTATCAATTACTATAATAACTTAAAGTGTATTGTTGAGTAACAGTTTTGATCAAAAACATGAAACTCTACCTTATTTATTCTAAGGAAAAGCCTATTTTATAACGTGTCGACTACATTAAAAAGTTTAATAGGCTGATGTAAAAATATTTATACCGCGTTAATTATTGTTGTTAGTCTACTAAAGTATTTCAGAACACCGGAAAAACAAATGGATAAGGCGTTCGAATAAGTCATCAATCTACTTCGGCGGTTCGAAAACAGAAATAGGACAATGTCCGTGCCGTTTATTTTTGCACCCAGCAGACGAGTGGCACACCATAAACATATTAATGAGGCAGAGATCTCGTCTCTGCTGACCCTGAGAGCTTTCCTACTTCCGGAGCCCCGCGACAATACTAATGACACGCTCTGAGATATCCACTATATTTATCTAGCAATGTCATCGTAAGATAATTAATGCATAGAAAAATCGCATTCGCAACATATGCATTTTAAGTGTCTACGGTTTATCATAGGCATAGGCCTTGAAATTAATTTATATCATTAATGTTTTGTCTCCTGGTTCTTTATTAACGTTGTGCTTCTTATGGATGACTCTTTTTTTTAAAATAGGATTGTATATTTAAAAAAAACATCTCCGGCTGTATTGATTTCTAATATACGTCTGCTCAAAATCAATATTCTTATCTTTACCAAATATTTTTGAACTAGTTCATTCGTTATCGATTTTTTTAACGGTTATTTTTTAATAATTTAATGAATACTAATTTTAGGTAAATATTATTATTTACATATATTTTGTTTTGTTACTATTTATTCTAAGCTATTTATTAGTATTAAATAACCTAATAAATCATCATCTGTGAGAAGAAAGACAATCATAAGACAGAATCATGGGCATAATATCTTTGTACATTATGCGTAATATAATATTTAAAAACCAGTTTCTCATACGTATAAATCAAGTACGTAATATTTATATATGTAATTTGCATCAATTAATAATATGATGAATCATTTGAACTCTATGTAGTAAACAATATAATCACGCAAACGATACCATCAACTTGAAAATGACTTAGGGTTCCTTAGTGCTTCGGGTCAAAATCTGTCAAATTAACATATTTATTCCTTTGATAAAAGTTATCTGACGATTGAAAAATCAGGCCTTAGAGGTGTATGGCGTAGGTACAAAATCTAAAGTGGACATTTTTAATCAACCCCATCGGCAGCCAACAATATATTTATTTTTATCGTCCAACAAGTATTTTTAAATAAAGTTAAAGTTCCGTACGTGACTTTTTACGGAGTAAAAAACCACTTTAGAGTATTCAGCCCCCGAAGGGTTGGAGTTATTACCTCTAGTATTTAAAAAAAAATATATAATTTTCTATGTTGATAACTTGTAAAACTCTTTAGGAAATTGATTTTGAGTGAAATCGGACAACAACTTTTGAAGTAATTTATTAAATGCTTAGAACTCAGACTAGCTTTATCATTTTATAGGTCGAAAATACCGCAGTAAGTGAAGAAACTAAACCACAATAATAAACAAATTACATTATTCGCTCAAGGGGCAATTGAATAGCTCAATATTTATTATTTTGCAAAAATGACTTTTATATAACTTATCCAATAACTCTTGTAATCATAGAATAATTGTAAAAAAAATTATTCCCTTCGACTAAGTATATTTTAAATAATACTTTTCGAAGAACTAAAATATTTTTCGACACATAACTTATTTAAGTTTTGCGAAGTTTAACATATTTTTGTATTTAGTAAACCGGTTGCTAAGAACTAAATGACCGGTTTTTTGTTATTAAATAACTCAACGCAAAGGTCATATTTAATCATAGATATATGATATCACGTTCAAATGTGTAATTATTGTAAGTAAAAAAAAATATTTTGGCAGAATAAAGGAGAAATAGTCGACTACATTTAAAAATATTTATTAATTCTGTAATAAATTAATTGACGACTACAGACTGTAATTTACAGCCCACGCCCAGTATACATACTGAAAACTTCATGATGCCAATTATTTGCCAATTAATTATTTACGTCTAAGGACTGATAGACTAATCGTAATGTAGGTATGTCCATTCTGATTCAATGTGATATAAATGTAAACAAACATTGAAATTGTTTGTTTACATTTATATTATTCTAACTAATACAGTAGTTCTGTGTCTGAATGACAAAACACAGAGGATGGGATCAGGGAGTGTGGTGTTATCAGTGATAACGCTCCGCAGACTTATCCGCGTATCTGATATCAAACAACTACGTAACGTTCTTACTTTCGTTCTGAAAAAATGTTGGGTACTTTTCATAAGTTTTCATTAACAATAAGGAGTAAATGATTATAAAGAAATCGTTACAATTATTATGAATCGTACAAATGTACATAAGACAAACTAATTGTATTCTTTTATCGTATTAGAATCAGCAAAAATGTAAATACCAATTATACAAGCCGACCACATAATATTATTGTTCACTAACTGATGATGATGATGGTTTGTAATTCTTTGTCGAACAATTGTATATTGTCTGGTATTTTATCATTCATCAGATGGCACAAATGTATCAGTGCCCCATTATGTAGTCTACACATGACCCACAGGGGACTGACCAGCGTAGCACCAGAATGCAAATATTTGAAATAAAAAACGATAAGATAAAAACTTATCTGATAAACTTTGTCTTATTACTAAAATACTTGAGAACACTTCATTAGAACACGCTCTACTATACTTAAATATATGCACTTCGAAATATAATTGCAAATTAAATTTAATAGTTATATTATAAATGTTATGAAACTAATACATAATGTAGCGATAGGATAGGGATAATTGCATGGAATCCTATGTAGTATAAATTTAGATTACCAAAAAACTACGTAGAGCATGTAGAGAACGTTGTATATATTTATGAAGAAAGTAGCATTTAATTTATATTTTGGTGTAAAGTCATGTAAATATTGATTTACCTGTTGTGTATATCCTTTTCTCACGCAATCCTTAATCGCAACATGGATTTCACTGATTGTGAAAGGAGAATCAAAATTCACTGCGCACTTAAGTCACAAGTTCCCGGTTGTCACTTTTTTCTTTGCAATTGCACGAAATTTCAAAGAAAATGTGGTCGGGTGCGCGAGCGATCGTGGTGCCGGGGCACAACCTACCGCCAGCCGCGACAGACAGCGAGTGTGGCTACCGCGCCGCCACGCACTACTTATACGCACGCTGCACTTGCACAGAACTTTACAGGAAAGCTCGCTTACTCATAACTTTATCGGTAACTTAACCTTCAGGATACGTGTTAGTCTCATCTGTATTAGATGATCATTGTTTAAAAATGTCCCAATCTAATTCAAGGAGTTACTATTTTTAACAAACGTATTAAATTGTTACTCTTTCAGTTTCTAAAATATACCCGAGCATATTTCATGATTATAAAAATCGTTTTCCCTAGATTCAATGTGAACTAAGGAAAAATTTTAATAAATTAAATGACCAAATGAACCTCTAGAGAACAGTCGGTGACAACTTGTATTAACGTGTTAACAATAGCTTACTGCAACAAAGTAACTTAGACTTTGTAAATGGCACATGTAAACTTTTTTGGCCTTTCTTTACGTACTCTACTTTCTTTACGTACCGTAGTATTATAAAATTGATATAAATGTTTAGATTATAAGGGGATACGATGTATGAGATTTGGTTCTTGATAAAATTTTATTTTCTCGACCTATTTTACTGCTTGGGTTAGATAGGTAATATAGTACATATAGGATAAGCAACATTTATTGTTCTACATTCTTGGCTTGGATTAGTTCGGCCGATTATTTTGGATTACATGGGACCCGTGCTGTCCAACAGTTATTCTAAACGTTTAACGTAAATGCGAACGTTACTTTACGTTATTGTTAATTAATATATTATGTTACAAGTTATTAGAATATCGTTTTACGTAGTAATAAAAAATTGTAATTTATAACAAGTTATTTTAGATACATCACAATTCATGTTAATCACAAAGTAAACTAAAATAAATAAAACAGTAATTAAAATAATATTAGACTATCTACTAACTAAAAATTAAAACAAACAAAAATAATAAAAAAAAACTATATCAGTATTATAATATAACTTCAAAAACTACAAATAGAAAATAACCCCAAGATCGTCCCCTTCAGGCAGAGTACCCAGAAGACTCAAAGAGTTTCCTCGTTGTATGGCGATGCTTACTCTTTGAGCCAGGTAGGTCCCGGCTCTGGGGTCTCGGGTGGCCTCTACAAATTTTTTTGAAATTTCACCAAATAGTTTTCAACCCCAAAGGGTGCAAATATGAGATCCCCACTAAGGTTCTCATATTTGCGCCGCTTGAGGTTCTCCGCCTGGTTTGCGGCCGCACCTGCAACGCTCGAGGTACCCTGGACGTGGGACGGAGCGACTGTATCGACGCAAGTAGCGTCCCAATTCATGTTTAAATAAATGCTGAGATTCAATGACTCTATTTTCTCTACAAAGAGAAATGAAGAAAATTATTTGTAAAATAAATCTACATTCATATAGATTAAGAGTTCATAATGTTTTAATCATCACTACATAGTATAAAACAAAGTCGCCTTTTCTGTCCCTATATCCCTATGTGCGCTTAAATCTTTAAAACTACGCAACGTATTTTGATGCGGTTTTTTCCAATAGATAGAGTGATTCAAGAGGAAGGTTTATATGTATAATACATGCATAATATACTAAGGCAACATTGCTAATTTTAGAGGTTTCTAACGTGATGTCGTAAATTAACCTATTTTAGCAAAAACGCTGCCTAAACCCTACGAGTTAGATCAAATTAATGTACTACAGTATTGTACACCATAAAAAGGTCTACAAAAAAGTCCGCGATGGTATATGTTTATCTTTTAGGGATAACCCACATTAACCATTTTTATTATTTACTTTTTACGTGCAAAAAATGGCTTATTTACGAAGCTGTTTTAAGCAATACGGCATTAATCCTTATCGAATTAAGTACCTTAAATACAGTGTGCAATTAATATAGATCAATATACACAACGTTCATAGTTTTTCTGTAGTGTATTTAATTTAGTATCAGCATTGCAACCGTGCGAAGCCGGGGCGGGTCGCTAGTTAAATATAAACGTAAAGTAACAGCAAAGAAAAATACTTTCCTAAGTTAAAAAATTTTAAAGAGTAAAACTTGTTTTGCTTAAGTGACATTTACTATATTACTACGTAATGTTTAGCATTAAAAAATCCATTTTAAACTGTCAACATGTCTGTTGTTATTTTTTCCCGTTATACTTAACGGGATACACCAAATCTAGTAACACTATTCTGTCAGTCAATGCCTGAGTTCATGTTATGAAATGTCAGGGTTACTGGTCTCATTACTTTTTTTTTTAATTGGACTACCCATGAACGAGAAATTATATCACATACGTTGGCGTTAGTATCACAATTATGGACATCCGCAACACTCGAGAAGTTACATGACGTGCGTTGCCGGTCTCTTATCTTCTGCCCCGATTTGGGCCTTCGCCACTCTCGCTCACTTAGCGTAAGGCATTTATCACGTCAGTTTTCAGTGAGGCCGTGGTAAATCATCGATTGATCCAAATTATTGTGTAATTATATTTCGGGCTTTGTCAGTCGTGG
The DNA here is from genome assembly GCA_905187575.2 of Celastrina argiolus. Lineage (NCBI taxonomy): Eukaryota > Metazoa > Arthropoda > Insecta > Lepidoptera > Lycaenidae > Celastrina > Celastrina argiolus. The sequence goes on from LR994584.1 coordinate 9,735,237, forward strand.
TAGTTTTTACTAGTATTTCTGTACTTTTAGAAAATACAAGGTTTGAACAAGATTTATTGAAATATATTATAATATTAATTTAAGTAATAGTGTGCATATTTATCAATATCATAGACTACCTACCTAACCTATTTATCATAAAGAATTAGCGGCATCTTCCAGTGCATTGTAAAACACAACACAACGTAGTACTATTTACGGTGATAAATTATCAATTAGAATAAATGCATAACATTGTACTAAAATGAACGCTCCTAGTTCCTACTATGCGATACGATATCGCTATCGAATCGAAAATTGCTCAATCATACTATACAATACAATACAATACAATACAAATATACTTTATTGTGCACACAACAAGTTACAAAAAAACAAAAAAATATACATTACAAAAATCAGACATGCACACAAAGGCGGCCTATGTCATGTCTTTGGCGTAAAATATGTGTTTTTTCATTTTTATGTATAAGACATGTCTTTGGCATATTATGTGTGTTTTTTCATTTTTTTTTAAATGAATTTAAACATTTATTTTAACATAATATGTTATACATTATAACAACATTGATTAATATAACAAACTATTAGGCAAAAACCCCGTACCCACCCGTTGTAACAAGATATATTAAAAATTAACTTGCTCAGGAAGTCAAGACATACTTTTCCTACAATAATTTTATATGTTCTAGATTTTACTTGTGGCTTAGGTGTGATATAAAAATATGTACTAAAATGTGTAAAACGATGAACGGTTAAGTAGTTTTAGCGTGAAAGCGTTACAAACGAACGAACATTTATAATATTGGAGATATTTGAATTCACAAAATACTTATATTGTTAAGATAGTTATTTGATATTCAAATATTCATATTACATTATCGGTCAGATAGCCGATATCGTATCGTATAGTTGGAATACGATCTCACGGTGCATCTAGTTAGCTTTATAGGGATAATAAACATAAAACAACAAAAAGCTATTATTGTTCTCCTTTATAATTCAAATGTGATCTACAATGTATCAATATACAATTTATCGAGAATTTGTATACACTGTTTTGATTAAATGTGATTTAAAGTCAACAAAACTTTATGTGGGTGCCTAAAAACTGATGTGGTGAATAAAAACGAAGTGTACAAACTATATTAAATGTCAAATAAATAGTATCAACTTGTATTTATTGCGAATACTAGGAACCTAAGCAAATTACTGATTACGAAGCTGGTATTGTCGCTTTCATACATCGTCTATCTTTGCTATAAAAATACTTGTCGTGGGCCGTTATGAAATTAGCTGTGCGATTGTTGGTCCGTAAACAATCTAATTCTGATTACGAATCGTAACTCGATAACAATAATACTTAATAGAAAATATTATTTGTTCCACTCCAATACTCAAATGAGCTTGAAAAGCGCAACCGCCTCTTTTTAGTAAAAGTGCCTCTTTGGATCGGTTCACGGTTGAACCAATATTTACATTTTACAACTCACTGCTCGGTAATAAGTTTACTCGCGGCATATTCAAATATACTCGGCGGGCTTGTAAAGTTTTTCACTTTTTAACATCCGTCAAGTTTTGTGTATATCCTTTACTTTATCCTTACATATTATAATCATCCGTGGGGTGCTGGAGAAAGAATAACACCACCCTGGGAATATACAGTGTGGCTGGTGAAACATGAGCAATACTTGAGGACGTGATATTTGGCTATTATATGAGATGAAAAAAAAATATAAAAAAAACAATATCATTTAATCACTGTGTAAATGTAGCATAAACTTCAATAATTATTTAGCCAACGCATGGACACCGCGCGTAGATACGCGCCCGTACTAACGTTGATGTAGCACGCCGCCGCGCTGGGCCGCGCCGGTTGCATAGGTATGCATGCCTACTTGCCTAGCCGCGTTATTTTAATTGTATCCATGATAAATTTATTTTAAGGAAAATTTGGTAAAAAATTAAGTACCTATTTTTATTACATATTTATAATGGGAATCGAGTACCGAGTACTCTCTTTAAGTATTGCACATGTCTCACCAGTCAGGCTGTATAATGTATTATATCCGGAAATGGACAGCAGCGTTTCTACGGACATTGTCACTATCTGCAAAACTGCGCTCGCTAACCCGCTGGTCAATCGTAGCAAGTATAGGCAACTACCCCCCATAAAAAACTTTAGGGGAGGCTTATGACCAGTAGTGAAGTATATTTAATCGAAGTCCTCCGCCTCGCCGGTTTTTTTTTCTGTTCGCGATAAAATAAAAGATACTGCACCGATCTTCATGCTGATTTCACTAATCTATAGAGTGATTTTAGTGGGTCGAGGAAGGTTTTAGGTTTAGTGTTACCCACGTTATTTTGGACCCAGTATGTATAGCGCTGCTGTCCACTTGACACATAAATATACTTTTCGTCTGGTGGGATTCAAACTCACGACCTCCGCCTCGCGCGTGGATGCGGTAAGCACTCAGCCACAGATATGCATGAGGTCAAAAAAAAAAAAAAAAAAAAAAAAAAAAAATCAAATATTTTTATTCAGAGTAAATTTTACAAAAAAATGTTTTCTGAACGTCGTTTCTATATGATGCCTACCACCGGTTCGGGAACTAGCCCAGCAAGAAGAACCGGCGTAAGAAACTCGCATGGGGCCATCTTTTACCAAAAAGATGGAAAATTTCTCTTTTTAAAAAAAGTATAAATTTACATATAAATATGTCAATACTAAAGCTAAATAACATAGAATGTACTATATATAAGTAGCCTTGTAGGGGGCTACTTTATTCCCAAGGTGTGCTATCATTCATATAATCATTAACTTTATAGTAAGCTTTTGCACACAAACGTTCTTTGACTACTTTCTTAAACTTATTAGTTGAAAAATTTTGAACGTTTTCTGGGATCCTATTGTATAGGCGTATACATTGGCCTTTAAACGAATTCTTTACTTTGCTTAGTCTAGTCACTGGAACAACAAGTTTATTCTTATTCCGAGTATTTCTATTATGATTATCACATTTTCTTATAAACAGGTTTACATTTTTCTTAACATATAATACATTAGAGAGGATATACTGAGAAGCTACAGTTAGTATTCCAGTTTCCTTAAACTTTTCTCTAAGAGAAGTGTTGGGGGCCAGCTTGTAGATTGCCCGAACAGCTCGCTTCTGCAGCACAAAGATACTATTTATATCTGCAGCACTGCCCCATAGCAGAATGCCATAGGACATTATACTATGAAAGTAACTAAAATACACTAGGCGTGCTGTACTTTCATCTGAATATTGTCTAATTTTACTAACTGCATATGCTGCTGAACTGAGTTTGTCGGCCAGTCTAGCAATATGGGGGCCCCACTGAAGTTTAGAGTCTAACGTTATACCTAAGAATACTGCAGTATCCACTAGTTCCATACGTTCATCATTTAATAGCACATTGGTTTCAGTTTGCCTCACATTAGGCAATGTGAATTTTACACATTTTGTTTTTTTATTATTAAGTAAAAGATTATTGACACTAAACCAATGTACTATCATTGAGAGAGCATTATTTACCTCGTCATGGCATATATTTTGCCGTTTCATATTAAAAATAAGAGACGTATCATCAGCAAATAATACTATCCCATGTTTTTCATTTATGAGGTATGGTAGGTCGTTTATGTAAATTAAAAATAGAAAAGGTCCTAAAATAGACCCTTGTGGGACCCCCATCTCTATTCTAGAGCCTAAGGATCTTTTTCCATTCACCTCAACCCTCTGAGTTCTATTTGATAGGTATGATTTCAAGAGGGCAAGTGCTGGACCTTTTACCCCATAGTGGTCTAGTTTCCTGATTAATGTTGTATGCTGCACACAGTCAAATGCCTTGGAGAGATCGCAAAATATTCCAAGAGCATCCCGCGATTCCTCCCAAGCATTAAAAATATAATTTAACAAATCGACGCCTGCATCTGTTGTAGAGCGTCCCTTGGTAAAACCAAATTGTTTCTCATGTAAAATATTATTAATATTAAAGTGTGCTAGCATTTGATTAAGAATAATTTTTTCATATATTTTACTTAACGTTGGTAGAATAGATATAGGCCGGAAATTGGATGGATCCGACTTACTACCAGACTTAAAAAGAGGTATTATTTTACTATGTTTCATTAAATCAGGAAAAGAGCCACTTTTTATACAGTCATTAAAAATTGTTGATAGGAAAGGTGCGATAATATCGACTATCGATTTAATAACTTTCGTTGATAGTCCCCATAAATCTGCGGTATTCTTAATATTTAATAAATTGAAAGTTTTTATTATGTCTTGGGGTGCTATTTCTTTAAATCGAAAGTCAACTTCACACTTTTTTACATTTTTTGTAAGAAGCAATTCAGCATCAACAGAAGAGGCAATTAAATTTTTTGTTGTTGAAACTGGAATGTCAGCAAAGAATTTCTCAAAAACTGTAGCAACTTCATTATCGGATTTAATTACTTTATTATCTACATTTAATTTAAAATCTGAGTTGCGAGTGGTGACTCTTCCAGTTTCAGTCGCAATTATTTGCCATGTTGTTTTTACTTTATTATTTGAATTTTTAATTTTATTTTTAATGTGAAGAGATTTAGCTGCAGAGCAAACTTGCTTAAATGTTTTAGAATATAATCTCACATAATTTTTAAAGTCTTCACTTTGATTAAATGTCCTTTCATTATATAATTCATACAACTTGAATCTACTTTTCAAAATACCTGTTGATGCCCATTCGCTAAACTTACTTTTGTTGTTTATTCTTACTGTCTTAGAGGTAAAAATGGTGTCAAAATGATATTTAATTAATTTAAATAATTTATCAAATGCCCTATCTGGGCTATTATGATATTCTAACTTTCCAATGTTAGCCATTATTTTACCTCTAAACTTCTCAATACGTTTAACATTTATTGGTATACATGTACCTCTGTCTTTATTTATTTGTTTACAGTTATTGTTCATATTAAAAATTGCTTGCTGTCCACAGTGATCAGAGCTTAGCATGTTGATTATTTCTTTATTAATTGGATCTATGTTGCTAAATATATTATCAATGCATGTTGCAGAGTTGCTACTGATCCTTGTAGGTTCCAGAAATAAATTTGTTAGGTTATATGATTTTAACAAAGATGTGAATCTAACTGTAGTAGAATTACTTTCTAAAATATTTATATTAAAATCGCCACATAATAGTATTTGTTTGTTAGATGCACATACCTTGTTTAGTAATATTTCCATATTTTTTTCAAATGAATCATATAATCCTAATGGAGGCCTGTATACGCTTACAATAATAAAGTCACCCACCTCTACGCAGGCTATTTCAGTTGTTCTTTCTGTAGAGAGGCTCACAATGTCTTTCCGTTCTTTATATTTCAAATTCTTGTTAATTAATATAAGTGACCCACCTCTTATGGCTTTTTCTCTGCAGAAAGAACTCGCCAGCTGGTGCATACTAAAATTGAATATAATTTCATTTTTTTTGAACCAATGTTCAGTAATACAAAAAATATCTATATTGTTATTATTTAAAAACAAGTCAATTTCTAGCTCTTTATTAGCCATACCTTGTATATTTTGATGCACCAGCGTAAGTGTACATAGTTTATTATGTTTAATTATATTATTTGTATTATTACTTACAACTATGGTGCGAGAGACTTCCTCTGTTGTCTTACAGTCTAATTTAAATGATTATTAATTGGAACATATTCCAAGCTGTTATAATAAGTCATATTATTATAACTAGACTGCTCAAAAGAAGCAGTTGTTGTCTTACTAGCCAAATTCTTGGCTGAGTTTAAATATAAAAAATTGTATAGCGTACTAGCTATAAGTCTTGTATAATAAAAAGATAGAAAATATCTATCTAATGTCAATTTACATAATTTATAAGATAAAATATTATTAATGTCAATTACATTTATTTTATTGTCATATTTATTTAATAATATGCAATTATTATTAACAGCAGTATACAATTGGCTGTTGAGCTTATATCTTATAATATTCTCCCGTGGCAACTGTTTTATATAAGGAAACGTAAATAATATAATTTTACTAATATTTTTAAGTTTATTTAGATGCTCAATATAATTTTCCATTTGAATTTTATTGACATTTCCTCGCCTCCCTAATAATATTATCAGTGTTGTATTAGGACAGTGAGCTGTACATAAAACCTTTTTAATTATATCTTGAAATGTTGCACCCGGCATACAGGTATTGTACACTGACTGTCCATCATACAACTTACTCAATTGCACCCCAACTCCCCGTCCAAGCTCATCGCTGTATATACTGATTAAGCCTGAACTTGTGGCCGATGATGCAACAAAGTTTTCTTTAATGGAGGGTTTAGTAGGAGTTTCCACACCTTCAACACAAGAACTATCCGTTGAACAGCTTACCTTACAATGACACACTGAGTTAAGTCTCAATAAAGACTCAACTCTTTCTTCATTGTAATGAGACACTTCTAATAAAGTATTCAACGCAGATATGTGACTAGATATTTCTAACTGAGATAATTCATATCTTTTAGTAATTGATTTCAAAGAGTTATGTAAGTCTGTGATTTCGGTTTGGAGACTGCATACCTCTGCCTCATAGGTACATTTTGTGTTTTCTAGCTTTTTAGTACTAGCTAAGTATTGATTTTTAATATACATTTTATCCTTTGCTAACTTGGACAATTTCAAAATATTTTTCTTATTCTTTACCAATAGTTTTCTTGTTTTTTTTATGTGCTTATTAATTTTAACATATTTTTTTAATTTATTTTTACTTTGAAATGTTTGGGAGGGCATAGTATCGTCACCTGTCAAGTCAATAATTGGCAAATTTTTTATGTTATTTGTGACATCTTTTTCAAAAATACTTGGATCCCTTTCAAACATTTCCTGGAATAAGGTTTGAGTTTGTGATGAATTGAGCTCCTGTATTTGGCTTTCCAACATCTGGATTTGCGTGTGGGCTTCTTCTAATTTCCGCTTCCACAAACTTGTGTTGCTCAGGGCTTCCTCATATTCATCCCTACACTTGTCAAAACTGTCTACAATGTCTTGTAATTCTATGTTTTTTTGGTACATATTATCACAGTTTTCATTTAACCTGTTGAGTTCAGATTTTAACTCACTATTTTTTTGGATAATGTTCAGCATTTCTTTTTCATTATCCTCACGCTCAGAAAGCAGCAGTTCATTTTGTTTCTTACATTCCTTTAGTTCCTGAAGGGTCAGACGGAGTTGCTCCTCAGTCTGACGGGCCAGGTTTCCTCTAGTCATCATAGTAATGTAAACTATGAGATAATCAGTTAATTAACAAACTAATATGTCTATCAATGAACCAATTACCTAATTAGCTAGCAAATTCAACACTTCCTGATACCTCCCAAGTAGTCCCAGCCACTCTATATCTATAGTTGGTGAGATATTTGCTCGGTGTAAAGCGGTCACGCAAGCTTGAGTGGGGTATGTAAGATGGTAAAAGAAGGTATCAGTCTATGCCAAACCTACAAGCCAACCTAACAACAAATTATATCTTAAAAGTTTCAAATTTAATAGGAATTAGGGTTTAGAAGTAAACTACAGTGTCAGTGGAACTAACAATACCAAGTTCTCCTTAAATGATCCTGTCACTCGATATCTTTAGATGTTGAGATATTTGCTCGGTGTATAGGGGTCACGCAAGCTAGAGTGAGGTAAATAAGTTGTTAAAAAGGAATAACAGGGTCCGTCAATCCCACCGACAGGCCTAACCTATAAGACGTATTATCGATATAAACAGCTGATCTGATGCTTTCTTCCAACGTTTATTATTACTGCCTATCGTCAACCTAAATCAGCTTCTAAGAATTATGAATATTATTAATATGTTATAAGAGAATTATTAGGAATTGTATTCGTTTAAATACGAAAATTTGAAATACCTTGACAGCTGATCGCCGTTGACGTAAGGCACCGGTAACAAAGTGCTATTAACACATATAAAACTGTTCACTGCACAATAACTGATTATTTATCTTATTAATAACACATAAAAGAATATAATTATTAAGTTTTTAAAACATTTACAATGTAATTAACAATAAAATTTTAATTTTTAGTCGGGAGACTTTACAATGTCTACTTTTTTTTTTTTTTTTTTTTTTTTTTTTTTTTTTTTTTTTTTTTTTTTTTTTTTTTTTTTTTTTCGGTCGGTCGTCAAATATGCATAAAGATACAAAACGCATCACCTGTATTACCAACCACCCAATTGACGATAAGATACCATCTGAGGTACCTGGAACCTGGAACCGTGCACTTGTTGTTTTCCTTCTCATTATATAGATTTTCTTCGAATGCACATACCTCAGATGCTATCGGCTTATCGTCAAACAATCGTGAGTTTGTCATATGGCGTGGTGTTGTGTGGCGTGTGACCTTCGCGGGACCTCCTCCATGACGAAGCCATTGTCTGCGGTGACTAAACCCACCCCGAGCTTCCCTGAACGAGGCCCGACGCCTGTGTCACGGAGTTCACGGCCGCTTTTGTATGCCACTATTACGAAGCCTCGATCGATGACTTTCAAAGCCAATTTAAATTCATTATGCTAATGCAATGACATTAATGCGTTTTTAATTATTCTATAAAGTTTAATAAATCAATTTGTTCTTCACGGATGGTGTTTAATTGAACGAGACAGTTTCATTGTGGTGCGATTAGCTTCTAAACCGTAATTAGTATAATATTGTTGTTTATAATTGAGCAATAACTTTGAAGATTTTTATAACTTGTTGCGGTGAAAATGTAGGCCTACCACAGTGCTTGGGACTTTATGTCAAGTATCCATGTAAATTGTCCGAGCTACAGGAATTATTATGATTATTATTATTAAAACACTTAATTTTGTTTTCAACAAGATTGTTGTTGACAAAGAGTTTATAAAGTATATAAAAGTAGGGAAATCTTCCTTGAGTTTAAAAGCTCTTGCAGCCTCGAAATGAAATATTCGAATCGTCCGTGAAACTGAAAATGACAAAAGACACGCTCACGTTTCAAGCAAGGACATAGAACCTTTTCGGGTACTGGTATGGCATTTGATATTGGTAAAACATACACAAACATAAAAATAAAATATTAGAGCATTTATAGAGACCGGACTTCATAGCTAACAAGTTAGGAGCCGAACTTGAAGTGGCCTTCAGCTAAACGGTCCAAGGCTAAAAGGTCGAGTGCGTTAGTCAGTTTCTATAGAGTAAGCTCAATGATTTAAGTACTTCGTGAACATAATAATAAATATTTTTCTAGAAATTTAACTATTAGCCTTCATTTTCAATGACTAATTAACACTTTTATATATAAGAATAAACTAATAAACGGGGGTATTACTTCCTCTCCTACGCCGAGCCAGTGGTCTACTCTCCGTCTTACCAATTTTTGATCAGGTCGCGTGTCGGGTAACTCCTATATAAATAATATTGTGTGTAGAGTACACACCACGCGATTTTAATATTTTTTATCCATACCAAAAAGTGACAACCTCACTAAAGAAGTGTTCGTTTTAGAACTGAGACCCTTTTGTTTTCGTTAGTATGAAACATTTTCCCGTTCACTTTAGACCACTTTTTCCTCGATCGTACTTCCCACAGGAACTGAGTCAGTCTGCTTTTCAACAGTGGATTTGCCTGGTCAAAGTCTTAAACATTAACTTTGATTGTGAATCATGTAATGGCTAATGTTATTACCATAATATTCCTTTATGGGAAATAACAATCAAGTACGTACCTATCGATTTATTGTACCGAGAAACTATTATATAGGACAGAATATTATAATGATTTACACCTGGGCTAAATTACTCGACGAAAACGGAATTTTCCCCGTCAGGGAGTTTCATGGGAAAACCTGACGGACTACGGAAAAATACTGGAAAAATATTGGATATAATATAAAAAAAAATTAATGGCTCAATTTTGTGTTAAGTTTTATTCCTATCAAAGTATGAAAGTAGTTGCAAATATTCTATTAAAGAAAACCAAATTTCAAATAATGTAAAAAATATTTGAATTAACATTCTGAATGTGAATTAAAACCGTGGGATGTCATTTAATTAATTTGTAGCCATTATGATTCTCTAATCTAATCATAAAAATTATTGGCCGCATGACTTAGGTCCGTATTAATAAAACAATCTCAAACTCTCTCAAGTCTCATTGCAATCGCAACCTCTTGATAGCCTATTTGACAAATAAAACAACGTTTAGTTAATTTAAAAAAATTACCTAGTTTACTTATATGGCATACTTTTATTATTTTCTTTTTCAAACTACTGTAACATACTTTCATTATTTTCTTTTTCAAACTACTGTTATATACTTTCATTATTTTCTTTTTCAAACTACTGTAACATACTTTCATTATTTTCTTCTTGATTGTTATTTATCTCTTTCATTGTTGCTGCTGCCTATTTCCGGATATATATTCCCTCTTTCGCCTTTTAGGACGTCCACGGAAAAGATGGTTGGGTTAGGTTAGGTGCTATTTTTTCTCCAGCATCTCTCAGTGATCAAATACTCTTATACAATATTATCTATTGTGTTACTCTTTAACACATCACCTGCGCTGGTAGATTGTTTAGTAGATTTTAGAAGTGGGTACTGGTTTTAGAAGTGGCTAGTATGTCTAGTTTGGTGTATGTAGCAGTTGTATCTACACTTGCAACCTTGTATGTGTAGAACATCAATTCAAATAATCATATTATGTAAAATAAAGTTAATAATGGTTCTCGGTGGTCTCAGTTTTTCTATTGAAATGACAGACGAAGATAATCTTTACATAGGTAGAAAAAAGGAAGCAAGAAGTATAAGTAGTTTCGTGAGAATTGTAGAACGATGGAATATGAAACGTACATGTAAATAGTAAACTAGTTCGGAGCTAAGATATGTAACTAATTTTGTTAAAAATGTGTATTTCTTATACATACTTCCTGTCAGTTTGCCTGTATATATTTAAACAATATAAAAAATTGTAAGTTATCTCCGAGTTTTTAAACAGTGAACGATGATGATGAATACAACTATAAAACCCACGATTACGTCAGCCTTCGAACACCACAAAATCAAGATCAAAATCATTTGATCCGATAGGGAGCTAAGATGATAGACATACCCACAAACACATAAGTCAAAAATTATAACACCCCTATGTTTTTGTCGAGGAAAATTTAGGCATGACAATAAACAAGTTTTGTTTTGCGGCAAAACCTGATAATTCTCGCAGGACACTTTACGACGATCATTTATCACTGTAGAAAATTGACATAAATTATGTTGTCGGTTACGTGGCGCGGCTGTGACGTCACAATATGTACGGGGCTTATTCAGTACGACTTTAAGGAGCGCAAGGAATACTTCCTCATACTGATATTTAAGGAAGGAACAAAAATGAAGGATGATTTATGTATCCAAATATAAATTATTATGTACTTTGGAAATTTTTGTCATCATAAGATCGAGATGTGTATTGGGTTTATCAATGTCTATATTTACTAATCACTATACATAACACAACCAACAACTTTTCATTTAAAATGACGCCAAAACGAACCAAAATTGTATCATTATGGTCTAGTCTTATCATGTAAATACCGCTTCCGAGTCTATACGCCCTAACTCTATAACAAATTGTTAACTTCTCATATTTTTACTTCTTTTCAATTTTTAGACCCTTAGCGTCCATATTTTCGAAAGTGTTATACAAACTTCCATTACCTAGTTAAAGGAATATAATTATTTATTTTTACACTACTCCGTTCTAATGTTATAATTCTAGCAATGTCGGATCCACTGGAATACCTTTTCGAATGTAGACCTACATTAGCTGAGAAACCTGCGTGTGTCTTTTTCTCAGTTACATAATCATTAGTTTAACAAATATAACCATGTGTATCACATATCACAAAGTGCTTTATAAGATTACTTGATAAAATATATCTAGCTAGATAGGTATAATGGATTGTATTAATATAATAACAATGTCTATGGACGCTTCACACGGTGAGGTGCTGTACTTTCTCCAGCACCCCTCGAATCACCCATCGAATTAATATATAATAATCAAAAATCAAACTCACTTTCTTGTTTACCTAAAAATATCAATCCCTATTATAATATGATGAACAAAACTCAAACGTAACACTATATAAATATGTATATGAATCTAAGGAACACCTATTTAAATTTCCTAAGCATGCATTTACAAGCCGACTGAATAGATTTTTTAAAGAGAGTGTTGCAATGTATGTATGTATGCTGTATTATTTGCAATTATTTTTCTTTACAACTAAATTGTTATTTACAAGCAAATTGAATATGAAGAATTAAATATTCGTTTCATTGCATATAAAATGGTGTAACGATAATAATATTGAATTAAAAAACATAGAGGACGGGGAATCACAAGAAACCAATTAATTTGAGTAATAAATTAAAAATCACCTGCGAAAATCTGTTTATAACATAGCGGCTCAGAAAACGCTTAGAAGATCAAACAATGCGACTAACATAAAGGACACAATAAAATCTTAGATTTTGAAATGTGAGACTGCTATCAGAGTTTCAGATTTTATTAACTTTGAATAACTTATAACATGTCTTAGATTTTCTCTTTTTGGAAACTTGCGTATATATTCTAATAGACAGAGATCCCAGCGACGCCATGGGGATGATCTTACAGGTAGCAAGGGATCCATAGCGTCGCTGAAAAAAAGTTGGTACAATTTTGTGGTACCTATCTATGGACCCACATGGACAGAAACTAGCGGGTGTGCTTACGTTCATATGGATATACTAATACTACGAGATGGTACCTACATGTTTTATCAGTAAGGGGTATCTGGAGACTGGGATCTTGGCCTATAATAGGCACATCTACCTTTTCTTCATTCAAAACACGGAGGAGGTTCAATGAAAACAAAATGTTCTATGTGTCTTCGCAAATAACTTCCTGGTGTATAAACCGATTTTGATGATTATTTTTGTTGGAAAGTAGATATTACGAGGGTCTAATGATGGCATCTCAGAGAAATTAAATGAATCCTTTATTTGTTTGTGAGTTTGTTTTTTTTTACTTTGGAAGTCAAAAGATACCTACATACATATAACCTACCACAAAAAGGTATAAAGAAAATGTAACTTAGAATAATTGTTCACTATCATTCTAAGAACACCATTGACGTACGAGCTGAAATTGCTCAGAGATGTATATTATATGTTGTACTTAATACTTATGAGTCACATTAATAACCCCAATACTGTCTATAATAATCACTACTAGGACTAGGACTTATGTGCCTTTTTAGGTGCGACCGGTGAGTATCAATACATATTTTAGGATTTCACTAGAAGTTAGAACTTTTTTTTTTATCTATTTATTTATTTAGGGATTTTGACCCAAAGATATGTCAATCCCATTGTACCCAATACAATATTAATTTACACAGTTATCGTCGATATTGGCAAAAATACGGACCAACGAAATAGCTACGTCTGAAATTGGGACGGAAAGAATAGACTGCACAAGCCCTACCGAAAACAAATTAAAATTAAATTTTTTAAACAATAAATCTCTTTGACTCCGAAACTTGGTACACTCCATCAACAAATGATGTACGTCTTCGATTTTATTACAGGTCTCACAATTTGGTGAAGTAACCTTTTTCATTAAGAACGTAAACTTTCGCGATGGAATGTGTCCTGATCGGAATCTAAACGCCAATTTAACTATATTCCGCCTACATTCTGACTTTACAAACCATGGTATACGAGGAGGTTCCGATTGCATCGTTTTGTACCAAATACCTTAAGATAAATACAGGACATCCAAATATTAAAAGAAAACATTTGTAGAGGGTATGAAGTGTGTACATTTACATCTTTGGTCTCATAATAAATTTTCGTTAAAAGTGGTTTATTTTTATTTTGCCAATATCGAGATAAACTCAACAGTACAACTGTTTTTATTCACTAATAAAACTATTTGTTCTTTCGGCGGGATTCCAACCAGCAACCTCCAGGTTGAGCGCCGACGCACTAAACCAAGTGGCTTAGTGCGTCGGCGCTCAACCTAGAAGTTGCTGGTTGGAATCTCTCTAGCTCTGGCTCTAACTAAGTAGACCCTAGAGGTCGTGAATTTCATTCGATTGGAATCAGAATTTGACAGTAGCCAACTGTCAAATTCTAATTTCGACCTTGAACACTACCAATGTACCACCATTTTGTATACCTACAATTGCAATAAATAAATGAAATGAAATTACACTACCGACAAATTGGTTTAAAATTGAGTGTCCAGTTTATAGTGACATTAAATAGAAAAAATCCTGTTTACAATTGAAGACATGAATGGATGAAGGTGATACGAGTATGTAGCAAAATTCAGATTTTTAGAAAATTGAAATCAAACTGACACTTGAACATTACAGAATACGTCGTAACGTATTAAGTTCAGTTAATATAAAGATCCGTCTACAGGATCAATGTAGGTACTTAATATATTACTACATCTTAATTACTATTCAAAAAATTATCTGGGTATTTTTTTTGCGATATATCACCTTCATCCATTCATGTCTTCAATTATTTTGTTTTCAAAAGAATGAAATGATACGACAGCAAAAGTAACATTGAAATTGAATTTAGCTTCAATAGCGAGGAGGCAGATTATGTGAACGATGAAAGTGCTAACCATTTCCCTGACTTACCTCAAGAATCGCAGTTGAAATTCTGCATTTAAGAATTTAAGAAACACATTGTTTAAACTGCAATTTAAGAAACACATTGTTTAAACATACTAAATAAAATAAACATTTAGAGAGGCTCCCATATATATTTATTTTTTACATTTGGTAGATTCAATGGTACGGAATCCGACGTGCGCGACTCGCACTTGGTCAGCTTTTTATTGTCTTTAAAAGACGTCATTAGGCTATTGTATTACATAAAACACTATAAAAGATTAAATTCTTTGGGATAAAAAGGTTATAAAAATTCTAGTTGTCAATGTAACACAAGATTTGATCTGACCGCTAAGAATTGAACCGCTTGAATATAAAATAAGAGACTTTTCAAAATTATCACAACTCTTATATTTTATGTTCTAATACATGAGTTGTATCTACCTTCATCACACTTTTAGGTATATAAAGGTGGTTTGTGAGTGTGTATGTTTGTTACTTCTTTACGTCTTAATGGTTGGAGCGATTTCAATAAAAGAATGGTATGGAATTTCATTTTTTATAAGCTATAGTTTACTCCCAGAATTGACGCAAGGGATCATTTTTATCGGAGCTAAATCCACGGTTCCGCGGTACATTACATTTTGTGCGTACCTACGTCGTAGCGATAATATCTAACATTGTGTGAAGCATATATATATATATATATATATATATACAAGGTGTAAAAAGAGCAGTCATTATAACTTTGAGATACGATTATGCTACCTTTCCTCATTTTGAAAATGTATTTTTTTTATTTGATTTTTTTGTCAAAAACTTAAAAACATTTTTTTTCATATCTCAAAGTTATAGTGACTGCTCTTTTTATACCCGTTATATTATTATTATTATTTATATCTAGTTGAGCATAACTACGAGTTACCATAATATAGACCCAAGGTAAACTTTTTTTTATCTATCAGATAATCACGAATAACGTTAAAACAATTACTTATTGTTCCCGTTAATAAATAAACTCATTGCAAAAATAAAATAATGAATATAATATTAAGTTATGGATGAATCATGTACAGAATGAGTAACAATAGATGTAAATCTGTAAATTTAAAGTTTGTATAACAAAAGAAATACATACAAATAAATTACAATAAAATGTTAATAATATATTTATTTAATTACTTTTCTAATATAGGTAGATTTACATAATTATGTACAATACTGGGAATTCCCAGTTGCGGCAGTCAGAGTTAAATTGATAACCAATAGTTATATTTTGCAGTTAATTTAGAATTAAACATCTAACATCTTTAAACCAGAGCAATTTTGATTTTGACAAGATTTTGAGGAGCATAATCTATCTCTAAACCTCTGGGTTAATTATTTGCGACTGGCAAAATGTTTTCTTCGGTATCAATTTGTTATAAGTTTTCTGTGTTCCTAGATCATGGCTGTGTATTAAATTCGTGTATAATAAAATATTTGTTTAGTAAGAATAAAAATATTAAATAATATAATATTTTATCTATAGCACACTCCATGATGGACTTCACTTCAGACCTAGTGTGGAGTATTTTATTTTTAAAACAGAGCAAGTTCTTCGGAGACAGGTTGACGTGGTGTGAAGCGTCCATACGTATTATAATAGTGACATAAATATGATTATGATAAAATTATAGATTGCTGCGTGACCCGTCACCGGTAGTAGGTTTGTGGAACCGATGACGTGCACGATATAAAATTCCACAAAAACCTGTTCCTTAATGACAACAAAAACCCTCATATAAGACAGAATGTAATTCACAATTCTACACTACATTTATTTGTAGGTAGAACAGACGTAAGATATAATATATTATATATAGCAGTTGCGTGGGGTTCCTACCTCTTTAACCGATACTATCGGATATCCGATAAAAAATATCCATAAACGTAACCGAATCCGACAAAAGTTTTGCTACTGTAAAAATGTAATATCCGTAACCGAAATTATCCGATACAAACGGATAATCCGAAATAATATCCATATCCGAATCCAAAATTTCATATCCATTTCTTCTGATATACTCGTACAATTAACTAATATATGACTCATTCTTCTTTTTCTTATATTCTCTAACGGTCCGTTCCTATTTGTCTACAGCTGAAAGTTAAGTGTCATACAATGTGATCACTATCAAAATGTATGAAACTTAACTTTTCTCTTAATTTTTTTTTCCTTTTATTACTGTCGAATTGATATCATTTAAACTTTGAACTGCCTATGCCTATGAAATGAAACATCCCAATATTACGACCTCGAAATGAGAATGTAGTGTTTTGAGTTCGAATTAACCGTAACAAAAGAACGCGTAACGTTTAAGTTTTAAAACAGTAAATTTTGTAACAGTTGAGTTACATAAAGCAGTGAATAATGGGTTGTTTGCAGGACTGACTCACACGAGCTTACCGTTACCATAATTTGGTCCAGCGATAGTTTTCTCCACACTTTGTCTTTCAAATTTGTTACTTGTTTTAAATTATTAAGTATTTGAAAGGTTTTCTGGCAGGACGAAAGATAACAAAGCCCTTTGTAAACTTTTTAACAATTGTATTTTATTTACTAAACAACATTAAGTAAATTGTGCGTGTCTTCGTCAACAATCACTATAATAATTATTCATGAGAATTTTCTTTTTAGTCGCCATTCAAAATCACATGTTAATTTTTTTATAGTTTTTTTGTTACATTAAAATATTATAATTGTCATGTATTTATTATGTTATTGTTTTGTTAAAATATATATTTCAAAACAAAATTCATGAACAATATTAAAATCAGAACGTTATATCAAAAACAAATATTTGACTCTACCAGGGCTGTAACCTACCACTACAATCGCAGCGAACATGAATCATCGATCAATAAACCTCCACAGAAATTTTAATTATTACAACTCTTTACCGATAAAAAAAAGTCTCAATAACATTCACCTCGCCCACGGTCCGAGGAATTTAAAATTGAACATTTATATCGTACCAGCTGACTCGTGCCCACTTCGTTGAGCATAAAAAAAGTTTGTGATGAACCGTTTAAACCTTTCCGGAACTTCCACGAATATTTCAAGACTAAAAATAGCAGAATCGGTTCAGCCGTTCTCGAGTTTTAGCGAGACTAACGAACAGCAATACATTTTTATATATAAGATTTAATTTAACTAATACCATCATAATTATTTAGAATTTAGTGCATTTAAATATTGTCAACTGGAACAGCAACAAAATCATGGTCGTTCGTCGTTTCAGCTATGACTTCCACTGCTGGACGCTGGCTATTCGAACATTTTTTTCATGTGGGGTAGTTGTGTAGGGATGTGAAAAAATTCTCGATTTTCATAATAATCAATTATTTTTTCTAAAGCTGTATTTATTAAAGAATCTAATTATACAGCACGAGAAAAATCGATTATTAATTTATCGAGCGCAGTGTTAAAATAAAATGTCCGCGGACACGCTGCTACACATTTCTAGATATATTATAATATTCCCTCTGTCACCTTTTACAACACCCACGGAAAAGATGATTAATGATGAGATGCTATTCTTACTCCGGCACCCTATTAATGGTCGTATTTATAAAATTATGTGAAGATATTTCTTAGTTTCTACTTATATCTTACGGCATGTAATAATGTAGAGTCCAACTTTGACTTTGTGACTATTTTAAAAGATACTTTAAATTTGATACAAATTTTTGTGTAACCTAATTTCTAATTTAATATTTTGGAATATCTTTGATAAGTCAGAAATAAAAAGGTTTTAACTTCCACCTACAAAACTCGTTTATCTTTGGCCGTAAAAGGGCTAGCCTGATTACGACTTATGAGTCGCAAATTTATTATGCGAACATGTGGCGTCTATAAAACTGTGAGTCAGTTTGTTCTCAGTAAAAGATCTGGACCAATTTGTGGGACGTTCATTCATGACTCGCTCTAATCTCTTACACATGTGAGTGTTTTTTTAATCGTTGAATACTAGATACATCAATTAGTGTAGTAACACTTAAGTAAGCACAGTAGGAAATACTAAATCCCACCAAAAACATTTTCATGTAAAAATGTTGTCAAGGCGAGCCTACACAGCTTACCCTGTGAAAAAGTTATCTGATATCGTATAAAACCAAGCTCTACACTACACCTTAATCAAAATCTATCAAAAAGTGGTTAGATCTCATGTAGAATCAAAATTCTTGATCTATGCGCCCTTACTTCACCAGGCTTAACTTCACTTACGCTACATTGCAGTTAAAACGTGATGCTTGGCCGTTTTATTTCGCACACGATTAATGAATTCGTATGAAATGTTCGTAACGTTAGCAAAACGGTCAAGTATCACGTTTTAACTGCAATATAGCGTAAGTGAAGATAAGCCTGGTGAAGTAAGGGCGCATAGATCAAGAATTTTGATTCTACATGAGATCTAACCACTTTTTGATAGATTTTGATTAAGGTGTAGTGTAGAGCTTGGTTTTATATCTGATAACTTTTTCACAGGGTAAGCTGTGTAGGCTCGCCTTGACAACATTTTTACATGAAAATGTTTTTGGTGGGATTTCATTTATTTTTGTAAGCTGGTTAATGGACTTTTTTAATTTAAAGATAAACTATTTTGACCCCCTGGCCTTTACTTTACTATAATAGAACAGTCAGCGCCTTAGCCTAGTGACGCCTAGTGACGTCGACTGATGTCACCGTCAATATTATATCGTGTACTTAATAAACTTTCACCGCAATTTTTAAGAGGTAGAGGCGGATTTTCAATTAAATGTCTCGTCCATATTTCTTTATTTGTTATATTATTATATTATATATAAATATAAACTATAAAATATACATTATTTTTTTTATTGCTGGAGTGAGCTTCTTATTTGGATATATTCTAGGATGCCACTAGTATAAATTCAACACTAATAATAATTCGAGAATTTGAGAATTACTTATAAAAACGAGGGAGATTGCCTTTAATAAAGCATGTTGATACTTATTAAAATAATACAGTAAGGGCCGATTTCTCAATCGTCAGATAACTCTTATCTAAGGAATATTTATGTGACTTTGGCAGATTTTGTATGGAACAAATGTCAAAGTCACATGTTTATTCCACAGATAAGAGTTATCTAACGATTGAAAAATCGGCCCTAAGTCTATAATAATATTGTATGTAGACGACGGTCACCGCCATCTGTTGGTCACTAGAGGTACTAATTCTTGTACGGCTCTTATAAACTTATGCTAAGTGCATTCACCAAAGTGTAACTTATCATTTTTGAAGGAAAAAATGTATATATTTTTATTTTTGAAAAATAGCTAAGTATAAGGTTTTCTTTTGATTATGGCCATCTTTAAACATCATGACGTGACGTGTTAAAAATCATATTATTAATATGTTAATAGTCATAAGATTAAACACTAAAATTATTTATACATTGATCGTGTAATATTTTCGTTTATTGTTATCATTATAACCTTACCGTCTGTTATATGTGTTGATAAATGTGTGTTCAGATGTTTCACAGTTCCAAACATAGATTGCGCTGTTAGCTACATAAATCGCGCTATCGAAGTGTCGAACGGTTTTTACATAAGATTCCCTCTTAACACAATAATAATTATCCCCGATTATTTAGTACTGATAATCAGTAACTATTTAAAAAACCGGTCATTTCTTTTTAGAGTCGAAGGTACTCTTTCCTCCCAAAGACCCATCGCGGCGGGAGTCCCACAGGGCTCAGTCCTCTCTCCCTCCCTCTATAACCTATACACTAGCGACATTCCCAAACACTCTAAGGTGCAAATAGCCATGTTCGCGGATGACACAGCTTTATACTGTGCTCACCGCAAGCCCTCTATAGCCGCAAAATCCCTTCAGGAGGCAGTTACCGACCTCGGTAACTGGTTCTCGAAGTGGAGAATAGAAGCCAATCCAGACAAAAGCCAAGCCATCCAATTCGATAAAAAAACGGCCACTAGACAAAAAATGTGTCCTATTAGTCTGCACGGTAATATCATTCCCGAAGCCAAAAACGTTAAATACCTAGGCGTAGTTCTAAACAAGTCGATGAATTTTTCAACTCACGTCACAGCCGCGATCCGAAAAGCGAAATTTGTACTTTACAAATTGTATCCGCTATTAAATGCGCGTAGTAAAATGTCCTTAAGACATAAACGCACCCTCTACATAACTTGTATAAGAACAATTCTCACTTATGCGTGCGTCTCTTTCGCACACATAAGCGACAATCAAATGGACCGATTACAAAAAGTCCAAAACCGGTTTTTACGTCTAGCAACAGGCGCCCCCCGGTATATGCGTAACATCGACTTGCATAGAGACTGCGAACTCGTCACTATTAAAGCCCACATCCAGGAACTCGCCGGGAGATTCTTTGATAGAGGCAAAAGGCACCCCAACCCGCTCATTCGTAAGGCCCAGGATTACGAACATGACGCACGGACTTTCCGACATCCTTTCAAACGACCTAAGCATATCTTAGTCGAACCCATAGATAGTATCACAAAACACGTACTGCAACATTTGCAGTCACGTAAACACACCACACCACACGCACCCGCGTGGTTAGTACTGCACCAAGGCCGGCGCCGGCGTTGTCCCAGGAGACTTTTAGCACTCACTACAACACGTACTGACTTACAGACCGACTCACACACGGGACCGAGTTCGGACCCGAGTTCGAGCCCGCGTCCTAGCAGTTTAGGAACACACCTAAACGACCGCGACCGCGATTTGGATATAGAGAGCTCTATAAACAACGCGGACCTCCTAGACATTAGAAATTACGCGCGCGAACTAACCCGACCGCTCGCGGAAGGGTGAGGGCTTGCCCTTCTTGCACTAGCCAAGTCAATATCAATATTAAAGAGCTTCTCTAACGCGATAACTCGTTCGTGGATAGTTTTTGCTACCGCGCGTGAGCTACCTCACTCGTCAGAGAGTGAGGACGGGGTTCGGGCCCCTCAGCAGGGAGGACACGTGTCCTACACACCGTATAAAAATAGACTACTTCCGTAGCTATCCCCAAAATCCGGTTTGAATATCACCCGGGTGATGTTAGGGGGGGTCAAACCTCCCCATCTACTCCCAGCCAAACAACTAGCCACCCGGCTAGTTATAGTCCGATACAGCTAAATCGGCTTTCGAGCCATTAGTGAGTACCCTTTCGAAAAAAAAAAAAAAAAAAAATAACAATAATAATTAGGATCGTCGTCCTGGCTTCCGCCGCGCGCGCACGTCGATTCCGCCGCATTCGTCCGTCTCGATCGTGACGCGTCCGTGCCGACCACCTTTGGAGCAGTTCCAGTACCTCCTGATGGCGTCCGGCAATCCGTGCTTGGTTCATTCGAACCGAGTGCGGATTGTCGCCTTGCCCCCCGGCAAGTGTCCCGTGGCTGCCCTGCTGCCACCTGAGACACCACCGAGCCTGTACCGTGCCTAGCTGTGATGGAGTGGACACCGTTCGCGCCGGGCCCCCGTCGGCATTCTCGTGGGGGGGTTGTGGTAGCCCCCCACCCCAATGTCCGGCCGAGACCTGCGACGCGTCCTGGATCCCGCTCATCCAGCCGTGGAGTGCACGGACTCGCCGCAGCGCACACAGCGCTGCCTCGTGGCTTGCGCCTCACGCCGCAGCCACCCACCACCGCCCTCAGGCACCCCGCCTGAGCCCGCCCAACGTCCGGCAGACTCACCTGCCGCACCTGCCGCCGAGGAACATTTTCCCGGCCACCGGTGAGCGCCCTGCCGCCGCCGTCAACACCGCAGTCCACCCGGCCTGCATTGCTGCACACCGCAGCCTCACCACCACCAGTGCCAACACGGCACCACCGCTGCTGCCCGGCTCCGCTTCGCCGCTTGAGGCGGCCGAGCCCTCCACGTGCCTGCCTGACGTCAGGTGACTCGCCCTCGCTTGGGTTGAGCCGCGTCCGCCGGCCTCGCCGCGCCGTGCGAACTCGCCCCCTGGGGGGGGGGGGTCGATGTATCCCGGCCCCGCCACGCTGGTGGACAACACTCCCCTGCCTGGGTTGACTCCCGGTCACGCCGCCGTGGACCCGCGAAGCCGCCTCGCCGCGTCGCGCAACGGTCCAGCAGCCTCGCCTGGATTAATCATCCTATATACCGCTCCTTTTGCTGCAGCGAAGGAGCCTTGCGACGGAGCCCCGCGACAGCCTGTGGACATACCTGCCACCAGAAGGTTCCCTGGAAGGGAAGGAACCTGGGAGATTGGCGGGGATCCTATGGCGGCCCCGGACGACGTCGCACCCCCCGTACGGTCGAGCGCCACCTGCCGCCTACCGCCCGGCACCCGGGGAAGGCCGCACGACGCGCGGGCGCGCACCCGGCGCTCCCTGCAACGCTCTCCGCAGCGTTCACCATCCTCATGCCCCCTCCCCCCATCATGGCTCCCGGAGCCCCCCCCCACTCCCTGGATCGGATGGGTCCGCGAGTCGGTTAAAGATCGACTCGTCAAAGTCTAGCCCTTCAGGCAGTCGAACATTAAATAAAGTGTGCTACAGAAGGTTTTTCCCTGCGCCCTGACGCGGGGGTTTTGCCTTCAAAAAAACGTCTTGTCGTGTCATTTATTTTGCCCCCACCTTGTTAGGGCTTTGGTCCGCGGGACGATGAGAGGCGTGGGAGGAGTGGAACCACACACGTTCCCCGGTCTCAGGACCGGGGCCTCACACGCCACTTGTCGTCTCGCCATTCAGGAATAAGCCTCTCAAGGCTTCTTTTCCCTTAGCGCCATGGTTTTCCCCTGCGTTCTGCCGCGGGGGGTTTTCCCTAGAAAAACATAAAGTATAATACGGCTCGGTATCTTCAATACCGGGTCCTTCGACCCCACGTAGAGGGGCTCATTAGCCCCTGGTCGTGGTTCCCCCGCTCCCGGCCACTCTGGCCAGGTGAGCGTGTGAAAATCATAGGTAGGACTAATAATTACGATACGGTAACACATAGGGTATAATAATATATGCTGTAACATCAGCGGGAGCATAAGCCGGACCGATTTCAAGTGATCGACGTAATATTTTGTTTGTAAACACTGACAACAAATTACTACTTGCTGCCTGTTAATTCTTACCTAATTTTTACTTACTAAATAAATAATACCTAATTTTAAATAAGTGGATAAAAAACTAATTTTATCATAGGTAGATATATTTTTCATTTACAAAAAGTCGGTCACCGATTAATAATCGGAATAAAATAGAACATACTGATTGCAGCTGTAAAGCAACGCATTCAAATAAATAAAGTCGGTTAGAAATAATGCGGAGCAAAAATCTGACCGATTATCGGTCCTACAAAAAGTAGGTCTAATTTTTTTTTATGTACTTGTATAATATTGTATAATAAAATATTTCTATTATGTATTAAAGATCATATCCGTATAATAAACATATTAAACATCCATTTTGTACCGTCCACCACGTTGGATTCAAAATGGCGGCATTTATATTTTAATAATTTTTTTGTTGGTTTTGTAGCAATAACAACTTACATAAATAATATCAGCTTACTAGGACGTCAGAAAGTACCTTATGAATTTTGATGATCTATAAATGAGTCAGTGACGAAATCTGGGGTTTTTAGACATTGATAAAATCTAAAGTATAATAGCTACAACATTCAAACTTTGTATGTTTCATGTTTTTACTGGTGTCATTATATGTTGAAATTTTCAACTATGTATTTCATCCAAAGCAAAGTTATGAGAGTTCAAAAAAACGACGAAACCTTTCGAGAAAAGGTAGGTAGTGCCCTTGCGCTTCGCTTGGCTCGTCTTGACGGGGTCACTCCCGTGCCTCCAGATATTATTAATTTAACTAATGACTACATGGTGATTCATGGTGCATAAATTAAGCCGAATATAGTGTGAAGAAAATGATGCGTAGAGCATTTTTTGTTTTGGCTCCTCATATAAATTACTTAACAGATGAATTTCAATCCTGATCAAGTCTTAGGTCAACGACCAGTGCTTTCGTGTGTATAGACAAGGAGCCGGCGAGCCCCACCAAAGTAAGATTCACTCCATGTGGTCATTTTAGACCTTTGAATTTTTTGAGTTGTATTAATTAATTTATATGAGGTTACAAAACAAAAGATGTTCTACGCTTCATTCCCCTCACACTATATTCGGCTCAATAATATATAAATCATGAATCATTCTGTATATTGTGCTGTCGTGTGTTGCGTACCCGAAGAGTAAAAACGGGGCTCTATTCCTAAGACTTCACTGTTATATGTCTGTCACCAGGCTGTATCCCAAGAATCGCGACAGCTCTTTTCACAAAATATTATGTATATTTACTTAATAAAATAAGTAAGTGATGAATAATGAACATAGGCATTTCTTTAACTGTATTACTGCAAATGCGTAAATTACATAGAATAAAATGAATAACAACCCTTTAATAGTCAGGAAAACCACCATGTAATTTCATTTCATGATTCACTTTCGATTTAGGTAAACCAATTTCCTGAAATGACTACAGTCTCTTTTATAATTATTTAATTCATAATTATGTATGTTTACTTAATAACATAAGTAAGTGATGAATAATGAACATAGGCATTTCTTTAACTGTATTACTGCAAATGCGTAAATTACATAGAATAAAATGAATAACAACCCTTCAATAGTTAGGAAAACCACCATGTAATTTTATTTCATGATTTACTTTCGATTTAGGTAAACCAATTTCCTGAAATGACTACAGTCTCTTTATGCTTATTTAATTCATAAGCAGTCGTACATTATGAATGAGCCTACCTGGACATGTTTAACGAGGGAACCATAAATATAGAACACGGTTTTTTTCTAAAATTACTTTAAAAGATAATATCCAAATTCGTACAAAATATTTTTCTAAAGTTAAATTTGATCTAGTAGCACACAAATATTTAAGAAATGCTTCTTGTAAACCAGTTTGGAAACCAACTACCTGAAAATGTATTAAATATAATAGAAATTCTAGACTACGTTAATTAATATTCATAATAACAAGTCTCTAAGCAAGGGCGGACAGACAGACGGGCGAAGGGACGGACAGAAAAAACTATATGGTTTATTGTAGTACTACGGAACCATAACAATAACATTAATCATTATTTAGTTGTTAAATCACTCTGACACCAATAAATTAATAGTGAAGATAAGTAACTGACTCAGCATATACAAACCACTGACCTATATTAAGAACGTTACCTAGAACTTTCAATACACATTTCCTTCTGCAAGCTTACTCACTTGCGGAGTATTCTTCCTGTGCCTTAATAGTACTGTTAAAGAATAATAAAATAATATTATTAGGTATTGAATTTTTTTATAAGAGACTAGCTGACCCGTGCCCACTTCGTTGAGCATTTTAAACCGTTTAAACCTTCCCGGGACTTCCACGAATATTTCAAGACCAAAAATAGGCGAATCAGTTCAGCTGATCTCGAGTTTTAGCGAGACTCACGAACAGCAATTTTTTTATAGCCTAATATGTTACTCAGTGATAATGTAGCTTTCTAATGAAAAAATAATTATTAAGATTGGTCCAGTACTTTTCGAGTTTAGTCGTTACATACAAAAATACAAATCTTTCCTCTTTATAATATTAGTATAGATTAACATCACATCTGCTTATAGCTATAAAGCTGATTGCAAGATATATATATAAAAAAAAGAAATTGAAAGTGATGACCATTCCGGTTTTTTGTATAAACGTTTTGCTCATTTAAAAGTTAAATTAAAATATACCTGAAAAAATGCAATGGGAATTATCTGAGAAACTGATAATATTTTGTTGACCTGGAGTAAATTTTTTTGAGTGATTTAAAAATATATTATTTATATTTGCATCTTTTATTATTATTCAATTGCCACCACGAGAGTTTCTCCAGCGGTATGCCTATAGGATGTAATTTATAAGCTGTTTACGTGGTATTTGGCAGGATTTGCCGCAGATGCTGAATTAACATTACTTTATTATTCAAATCTATGTGACTTCCTGATCACTACCGCCAGCCGGCCTTCGCGCCAATCGAAGGCAAACCAGAAGAATTAAATGCAGATGCGTAGAATTCTTCTGACAGCTTTTGCTGATACACCAACTTTCAACGAGATGTTATTAACCCCCTACACCGATTTCGGTGACCGTTGTTCACTTTCATTGAGACCAGCTGCAGGCCAAGCAGGAACATGTAAAAGTTCCGTAAAAGTAACGTCATCGTATGTCAACTATATATGTTTTCCGTACGATGCTAACACGATAACGCTATGAATACATTTTCTGGAAACTGGAACACTTCCTACTCCTCATTTATTCTTGTGATTTCCTTGCGGATCCCAAGACAGATCTAGCATAACCCTAGGGCACCCCGGAGTTCATATCAAAGGGTTTTTGAGGCTGATTAAAACTGTTGATCCTGGCTATACAGGAATTGCAGTGGTGGGAATCTGTGGTAGGCCAATTGCCCGTTTAAAAAAACCGTTATGAATACGTAGCTATCAAAAGCCTACTGGCCAGCTAAGTACGAGTGCGGGCTCGTATGTGCGCAATACACAAGAGCGCTCTTTACTCTCGTAACCTAGACGGACTGTTCTGGCGAGAGATCAGGAACAATTCACCTACCCTTCCGAGGCATGGATCATCTTTCCTGTCAGCAATTTTGGTGATCAACTTGAATAGTCCTTATCAGCATGAAAATAACATTTTTTTTTCTTCGTAAGCAGGAATTGAATCGACGACCTCCGTAGTCGAGAGCTGTAAACCACTGGACCATGGTGACGATATGTTTTAAAGAAATAATTTGTGACTTGTAAAACTTGCAACACTGTCTGAAGAAACGCAACGCATGTTTATATAACGAATTGCAATTTTAGGTTCATTTGTAGAATGTAAGTGTAAAGTCTAATGTTTCTACCTTCAAAGTAGCATTATTATATCTAGTAACATGATAGGTATCAATCTGCATCATATTTAATTAGTCATAAAATTGTATTTTTGTTGACATTACCATATGACCCCCAGGATTCTTGAGGTTATATACTATATAATGAGTTCAAAATATTTAATCACAAGATTAAAGTAACCACGAAATTGTCAAGTAGGCAGCAAACTAATAATTATGATATGTAGGTAAGAACACTCTTGATCACTTCAGAAAAAACTAGATCAAAATTTGTTTATCTCATTGAGACTTGCCATAAACAGACACACGTACACACACACTCACACACATACACACTTACTTATACACATACATACACACCCACCAGGGATGTTAAAGGGGCTCCGTAACCGTAACCGAAAATATCGGATATCCGATATAAAAATTATCCGTAACCGTAACTGAATCCGAAATCAAAATTTTGCTACTGTAAAAGGGAAACCTAAATTCAATATCCGTAACCGAAATTATCCGAAAGAAACGGATAATCCGAAATCATTAAATATTCATAGAATTCATATTATCCGTATCCGAAATTTTATATCAATTTCATCCCTGACACACACACACCCATACGACAAACTTATAACACCCTTCTTAGTCGCGGTTAAAACTGAGTCTATAAGTAGTTAGCATTCAGCACATCATAAATTACAATACTATGAAAATGTATTGTACTGAATGCTACCATTTAAATGGCATGTTGATATTTTTTGCATATAATAGAATCAATTGTTGATATTAATTGTATTTCCGTTGCAAAGATTATATCCATTATACATACACGTGTCACAAATTATAACACCTTAGACCGTGTAAGTTGTAACACCGTAAGTGTCGTAGATATTTCTGCAACTTTGTTGTACAAATCACTCTATAATTTCTTTGGATTTCATATTTACCATATAGAAACTGACAGAACATTGCGAGCCACGCCGAGAAAATGACAATACGCATCTGACGGTACATGGGGAGTCCTACAGCGGTTATGTGGGACTCGCTGCGTCCGAAGAGATGGGAACTGGACACAGCCTCTACCCACTAAAAACTCGGCGATACTTCTCACTACTATCATTGACGAAGCTGTGGGGACTATAATGAAATACATCCTCGACATGGCGAGCCACCTGGGAAACAAAAGTCTATATAATGTCACCCACATTATACAACGTGTAACATAAGTCATTGATAAAAATTGACTTGCGTAATTCTGGAAATATGTGATAACCGAAAAGTAGTAGCAAACATTTCTAAACTTTAATATTTTGAAGAAAACAAATTTGAAATATTGCAAAAAAAATTAAATGTTTAGTTATTATGCACGTGGACTTTTCAACTATAGATCGTCGCTGATAAATTTAACCTAAAGGTAAACAAACCGAAAACATCGAAATTTTCACATATTCACTTATTGTGCAACACTTTCACAGATAAATTTAAGGATCATACTTAATTATCCAATATATTTTACAACAAATACACAGTAATGAATATGTTTAAACATTAAAATGAAAATCTTTCACTGAAAAAATGCGCCATTTTGACACTGCCGATTGTAGAGCCTATAGTCTATGGATTCATAGTAATATTATTGGCCAATTGGCATCAATCAGTTTGTTTACGTTTACGTTAAATTTATCTCGGACATACTATAGTTAGTAGGCTTTATGATTTACCGCTTCAATCCAAAAAAATAGTTATTTGACCGTTTGGTTGGCAGCATGTGTCTTTGACTCACAAGCACTGAATGATATGAAACATGATAAAACCCTTGTTAAACCAATTATTTCAGTGTTGTTACTTTCACAGTAATAATAATAATAATAATATATATGTACGCTTCACACCACGTCAATCTGGCCCCGTGCTAAGTATCCGAAGAACTTGTGTTACAAGTACCAGACAACGGAAATATATTTAATACTTTTATACTATACACTTATTTAAGATTTTTATTATATTACACACAAATTTAATACACATCCATGACCAAGGAATATTGAAAACTTAGTGATCTCTTTAAACTATGATTTCTTACTCTATTTCTTTGAGAGACATTCAAAGTAGAACTCAGATTTTTCCACAAATCACAGCTTTCATTTCAACTCGCGTTCCCCAAATAAAGGGTCTTGATAAACAGACAGACTGGATGATTTTTAAACAGTTACTGTTAATTAAATGTAACACACATACAGTCTACTAGAATAACAAAAGAAAATAAATTTAAAAAAAACATATTACAAAAAAGGACCTACTTAATTATTAAGTAGGTCCTTTTTTGTTTAACAGTTCTTACCTAATAAACTGTTCGATGTAAAAACTATGGGATTACTCATGCTGATATGCATACAAGTATCTAGGTTGTGAATATAACTACTACCTTACTACAAATTACTAACGTTACTTGTTATTAGTCATAATAATTATGTGTTTTTATTGTAATAATTTATTTTAAAACGCAGTAACACAACATTTTGATACAAGTTGTGTAATGTACACTTTATCATGTTCTATCGAAATCTATCAAAATTCATTTGAAGTTTAAAAAAAGTTGCGATGTACCATTGTCTTCATCGCCTGCTTGTGTTAATCGTACGAATAACGAGAGAAATAACATTACATATATTAACTATAAGGCGTTAATAATATAATTAACACATCTCTGAATATTTGGCATACTAATATTATTACATTACTGTCATATTGTTAATGACATTTAATAGAGAAATATCATAGGAAAATATTTTATAGGAAATGAAAACTAAGAGTCTTCCCATAAGGCTGTGCCTATCTACTTGTTTGGATGGCAGCCAGCTAGAGTTAGGCAGATGTCCAACGTTTCCTAGTACAGTGATAGACTTACCTTCACTTTGCTATATGAATACTATGCAGCTATTTGCTTACCTTTACTTATTCTAAGAAGTACAGCCACTAACCTCAAGTAAAATTACGGAAATCTTCTGTTCTCAACCATTTTACTTGAGGTCACACGAGCATATCAGGTATAGTGTAAGTAAGTGCGTGTACATGGCACGTCAAGCATTTAACCCTATATCACTATATAGAGAGAACTGCACCTATCAAATTAAAACATTTTTATTCAGAATAAATTTTTACAAAATGTTTTCTGATCGTCGTGTCGTTTCGTGTCTATGTGATGCCATCACATAGAAACTATGTTAAGCTAAAGGCTATAGAATTGTATTGTACACGTGTATCATCAAATTCAGGTTTTCAGATTCAGATAAAACAATTAATTTTACTTCTAAGTCCCGGCAACATACATTAAAACGTTTCGAGACATATAATAGGTACATCGAAATAATTCAAAAATGCAAGAACTGTCTGCAACACAAACCTACGAGATGAACAAAATGTATATGAGGAGGAAACAAACGAAGCACGATTTTGTACAATCATAGGCCTTGTTCACATTAAATCATCTCTAGGTGCTTTAGAAAAAACTGCTTATACTTAATTAGTTAAGTATAAATAGTCTTTGCGAAGGTAGCTCCACACGTCGATTTGTTGTGGCCAGTTGAACATTTTCATTGACTAGCTACGCAGGAGGTAATTTTTGTGCACTAGTAAAAGCGCAATACACAAGAGCCTTCTCTCTTTATTTAACTTCGTAACCCTTATACGGTTAAGTAAAAGGGTTACGACTAAAAGAAGAGAGAATGCTCTTGTGTCGGACGTCCGTCCAATAGGGCTGTCGAGAGACCAAGCGCAGTACAGTCCTCATACATGCCCATCTGGACTCTGGACTGGCTTGAGTACATGAACTATCTTTTGTTAGACAATCAAAATATTGTGATCAGCCTGCATCGTCGTAACTAGACTTGAAAATAACATTGTTTGTTATTCCAACGCGGAGATCGTACATCGAACGGAGGCATCCTTTTGATATCGAGCCACGTGGCAGTAGGAGTCTTCCCTATGATCTCAAGATTCTACCTCGAGATTGTTTAGTGTTTGTTCTGTCTGTTATTCGATTCAGATAGTCATTTTAACTGCGAGCTTTATTGAATCCTAGATGGGTCCTGCGAAACTCTGTTATAATTTATAAGCCTCGCCTACACCAGGGTGTGGTATCGGAATCATCCATTACTACTTAACAGCATCCTTTTGGGACGACCTTGGCAGTGATTTATTTTCCAAACAAATCATATTTTTTCCCAGCGTTATGTACGAGCCTCTGCGTACATCTCGGATGTCGCTAATTCCGCGCGACTGTCGTGAATAGATAATGAGCGACACCTAGCAGCATCAGTATGCCGCACCAGGCACCAGCCGCTTCGCCGGCAAATCGCTAAATATACGGCAAGGGCACAGCGTGGACGCGGCCTTACTTCAAACGTCAAATCTCGGTTCCTGGTATAAAAATCTGATCTACAGTCTATACCCTATTTAGCATAATATATTATCTGTTGATTTGCTATCCGATAGACACACTACTGCGGAGTGCAGCCTGATCTTCCTCACAATGAGCGGAACCCGCAAGTTGATGTTTATATTAATGGTAGAAGACTGAAGAACCGGTAGAAGTACAAAGAACTAAAATATCTCTCTTCTACCAAGTATTATGTGTCACCTTCAATTGTTTCCAATAACGAATTTTTATAAGAATAGAGTATCACATTTCTGGAACTGAATGGCGATTAAATGCCTCTACACCCTAATTCCAATGAAAAACTGTAGATGACACATATGACCAATACACTGGCTGTTGGCACGTACGGGTTCTTCCCCAGTGATTGTGTTGATTATGAACTGTACGAAAAACCACCACACAAATGTATTACAACTTATAAGGAAGCTCGTGTTCGCGTAGTGTATGTCGCGTCCGTCTAATAATGAAACTAAAATGTGATTTTGTAGAAACAGCGGAATCTATATAACATTTTTGTGAGTCTGTTGAATCGCCCCAAAGGAAGTTATTAAGATATAGTTTTGTTGCCGCCATAATAATTGATTAGTACTAAACCCAGTACGTAGTAGTAGTAGTATTAAACAACAAACGTATTGTACGGAACGCGCGCGAGTCTGACTCGCACTTGGTTTTTTTTAATTCTACGGCTCTTAAAATAATATAGGGCCTAATATTGACGTCACATACTTTTTACTGGAAGTCGTAAGAGAATACGCACTATCTCTCTACTGCAATATTTGAACAACAGCTGTCCTTGATATTAGACCAAATACTACAACCTTCTTTTATAACTACGTTATATTACGGTCCAACTATATTATATAAATAAAGAAAATGTAGAGAGTGTATGCACATGCATATTACATACATATTATTGATTTTATTCGATTATATTCCTTATAAAGCTAATAAAATATCTAATATTCCGGACGTTTTGTTGGCATCACCCGGCGAGCCGTCAACCCCACCTTTCACATAAAAAAGAACAATCGTTTAGGAAACTGAAGAACAATCGATGTAAACAAATCAATTAAAAAGTTAACAGCTAATTGCTGGCAGCCGCTCGTGTCATTAACGTATTTCATTAAACGATACACTTTTCTAAGGTTCCGTGAGTGAGGTACATATACCTAATTAATGGAACTTTTCTTTAATTGGGAGTTTATTAATAATTGTATATAATCTTGTTGACATTAGTTGTAATTAGTTCACATTTTTAAGATAAATACGGGAATTGTGCGGCTTTTATCAGTTCTTATAATGATATTTAATGATGTAAGTACTTGTTACGCGCTCATTGCTCGTTAATCTATGAAAAATGTTAAAAAGAGTTTATAATCAATTCGAAACTATTTCATAAAATTGCGTAACATTCACATAACTTATTTTATGCCCATTAACAATCGATAAATGCATAATAATTAATGACGTTCTACATACTTACTATATATTATTAGAAGAGCTAAAATTAAAAAGCTAAGGATATAAGGAAGGTTAGATGAAAATATGTAAGGAAATATTATACTTATACAGTAACAACGGGTTTTACATCTTCGTAACTTTACTATTTACAAGTATGTCAGACGAACTCAACAAAACCGAACAGTGAACCTTCGCAGTACATTAAATTCTCCAATCACGTGGAGTTTATCGTATAAAATGTAGAGACAATTGAAAACAACATAATAGACGATAAAACTGTTCAATTATGTATGTGGTGCACCTCTGTTATTGTCGGCGGCACAGATCCGTCTTAACTGACCGAACTACTTATAGTCCATTCTAATAGCTTTGAAAAAGCTGGAAATACGGCCTACTACGACCGATAACTTCAAGTTTAGTCGCATACGAACATTTACGAAATCTATTTAATTACGAAATTTATTATATTTAATTAACACAATTGTCCATCAATCATTAAATCAAATTAATATTATTTAAGACGAAAACGATTGTTAGGGCCGTTTCACGAGTAGCTTAGTCGAAAGTTTTGACACTTTTGCTTCAGCAGATCGAGCGACATAAAAAGTGTGTGAGCGACAGACACAAAATCTGACACTTATCAGTAGATTTTGCAACATTACACCGTACAAATACTCTTGGTGTCTTGGTGTCTGAGCTTAAAATGCGGTCGTACAAGTAGTAGGTGTTGTTTAATTACTTTCTATGTAATGGTTAATTTAATAAAAATATATTGTTATGTTTGATATGGAAACAGAAAAATATTAAATAAAAAAAGTTTATAAACTTTATACTCGACTTCGCAAAAGGGGTCTAAAAAAATTAATCTTGTAAAAAGTTCAATTTGAAATCCAGAAATACATAAATACAAAAATGGATAAGGTAGAGTCGTGGTCGGATCCGCTAATAAAATCTAAACGTCAGCTAATACCGAAATACGTATAACTAGGTAAAATAGAACTTGAAAAAGCATAATATTCGTCTGCTGTTGTTATATTTGATGCCAATAGCGGGTCCAACTACGGCTCTACCATTGACCATTTTTGTACATAATATGCATTTCTGGATTTCAAATTGAATTATTTTCTTGTTTCAGCCTTTTCAGACGCCTTTTTGCGAAGTCAGCTTATAGTTATTTAAACTTTTTTATTCAATGTTAGTGTTAAGGGCACGGGGCGTGGACCGGCAAACAATGGAGGTATGCATTATGCAGCCACGTGCAGGTTGATGACTTGCCACACTCGTGCGGACTTATCAATTATCATACTATAATATTATACGTTTAGGGTAGCTTGTTGTAACTCGTACCTAAGTATGTTTTTGACATAATGTACATAAGCCATTGTATTTTATTTCCGAACTAAAATAATATGAAAAACAGCTACTAATGCTTTAATGCCGCCCTCACTGTCTGCCGTCGTGGTCCTTATAATATCATGCTAAATACGCCACTGGTCTCGGAAGACACAACATTGTGTAATGTTAGCTGCCCTGTCCACAAATGTTCACATCTTTGATCTTTCAAATATAGATAGCTAAATAACTTGGGAGTAACTTATATTGGTCTAAGAATGCAGGTTAAATATAGATACGTACGGTCCGTCTTTTGTTTTCCCTTTCCTTGCGTGCAAGGAAATAACGTTATTAACGAAATTTTCAATCGCACACCTGTTCCTTTCGCCCTAATTTAATATATAAAAAACTAGATGTGAACAAAAATAACGTTATTTTCGTTTTTTCTAAGCTACTGGAACGTACTATAATGAATAACAAATTTTTAACACAAACGAATTGATAAGCTCGCTGCACTAAACCTTTTTATATTTACTATCGAATCGAGTCATACTTTGTCTGTTGTACGTCTCCACAAGACAATGGTATGCTAATGATTCACACTACATGTGAAATATAATTTACTGACTCACGCTCATAAATATTACTACCAAGGAAAACCGATACAACTTTTACAATACTGTTGGTGTATGAAAACCCTATTTTCACATGAATCGGTTTCTACTTTCTATGGAAGTAATCGATTTTAATGCATCAAATAAGTCAGTATATAAAAATAAGTATTGTATAGTATATAGTTGTGTGATTTTAAATTAAAGATTAACTTGAAAAACATAAACTAGTTTCACTTGAGAACAAATTAAAATGACAAAGCAAATACCTATTGGTAATTGGCGTATGATACATAATATTGTCACACATTGCTTTTTAAAAATTATAGGCACTCCAACAAACTATATTATTATATTTTATGTTCGAGCGCCAATGAATTCAATCAGTAATAAATATTATGTATCGTTACTATTCAGTATTTTCGATTAAAGGATGTTGATTATGGTCAGTAATAAGATCTTTATCGTCAAAAACTAAAGATAGCCAAATTATGACCCGGTCCGATGACAGTACACTGTACAATGCTCGATCACAGTAGAGTAGCCTAAGCAGGAAGGAACATTTAAAATTTTCGTAAAGTAATCGATAGTCAATTGTTATTCGTTAATGTCACTTTACGGAGCTTTCAACTGTTCCTAGTTGGCCTACTGTACTCTCTAACCAGAGTACATATACAAAATTGAACGTAAAACATAAACCAAAGCTTAGCCTTTGCACGGTCCCCGACAAACCCGGCATTTAAATTTTATATGTACATCATAGTATACCTATAATATGTAGATCGAAAAGTGATACTTATCTGTTAGCGACCGTAGTAATTGTCGACTGTTCCTACAAATTTATCATTATAATGACGTGTAAAGAAAAAATATTTTAAATTCTAGTTATATTTTGTTTAAGAGATATATTAATTATCATTCTCGATACAAATTATGCAATAAGCAAATAAGTATTTTGTTTGCCTTGATCAATATAAATGGAGCTGTATAACTTATGTATAAGTGTACAATTGGATAGCATCGTGCCTGATTAGGTTTGTATTTATGTGGGATCAGCATTATGTATGAGTGCCGGAGATGTTAGCCATGTTGGTATTTATTGTGCATAATTTGCCGACTGATTTGCACATGATATATACGATCTGGGTACAAACTTATCGATATGCATACAGTACGATACCACCGTGGCGCCAGATCCAATGCTAACTAAACATCGCCATTTGCGGCTATTATGTTTCCTTCAAAAATCAAATTCTAGAACAATACCCTTGTAGTATATGTATGTCGTAGGTATACCACATACCTACGTATGTAATCTACGTAGTTTCAAAAAATAAGCGATAGGAATGATCCTATCGCTTATTTTTTGGATGACCAAAGACTGGTAATTTTGTAAATTCGTCATCATCAGCCTGAAGACGTCCACTGCTGAACATAGGCCTCCCTCAAGGACTTCCACAACGACCGGTCGTGCGCTGTCTGCATCCAACGGCTGCCCGCGGCTCGGACTAGATCGTCGGTCCATCTTGTGGGGGTTTGTAAATTTGCTAAAATAAATAAAAATCATCACTATACATTATGAACATCTCTATAAATTATTTAAGCGCTGCGACGCCTACCGACGCCCAGCGCCACGACGCCCAGCGCCGCGACGCCTGCCGACGCCCAGTGCCGCGATGCCTGCCGACGCCGAGCGCCGCGACGCCTGCCGACGCCCAACGTCGCGACGCCCAGCGCCACGACGCCTACCGACGCCAAGCGCCGCGACGCCTACCGACGCCCAGCGCCGCGACGCCTGCCGACGCCCAGCGCCGCGACGCCTACCGACGCTCAGCGCCGCGACGCCTACCGACGCCCAGCGCCGCGACGCCTGACGACGCCCAGCGCCGCGACGCCGAGTGCTGCGACGCCTACAGACGCCCAGCGCCACGACGCCCAGCGCCGCGACGCCTGCCGACGCCGTGAAGCCGACGCCCAGCGCCGCGACGCCGAGCGCCGCGACGCCGAGCGCCGCGACGCCTACCGAGGCCGAGCGCCGCGACGCCGAGCGCCGCGACGCCTACCGACGCCCAGCGTCGCGACGCCTGCCAACGCCCAGCGCCACGACGCCCAGCGCCGCGACGCCTAAAGACGCCCAGCGTCGCGACGCCTGCCGACGCCCAGCGCCACGACGCCCAGCGCCGCGACGCCTGCCGACGCCCAGCGCCGCGACGCCTGCCGACGCCGTGAAGCCGCCGCCCAGCGCCGCGACGCCGAGCGCCGCGACGCCGAGCGCCGCGACGCCTACCGAGGCCGAGCGCCGCGACGCCGAGCGCCGCGACGCCTACCGACGCCCAGCGTCGCGACGCCTGCCAACGCCCAGCGCCACGACGCCCAGCGCCGCGACGCCTAAAGACGCCCAGCGTCGCGACGCCTGCCGACGCCGAGCGCCGCTACGCCCAGCGCCGCGACGCCGAGTGCTGCGACGTCTACCGACGCCCAGCGCCGCGACGCCCAGCGCCGCGACGCCGTGCGCCACGACGCCTGCCGACGACGTGACGCCTGCCGACGCCGTGACGCCTGCCGACGCCCAGCACCGCGTCGCCTGACGATGCCCAGCGCTGCGACGCCTACCGACGCCCAGCGCCACGACGCCCAGCGCCGCGACGCCTGCCGACGCCCAGCACCACGACGCATGCCGACACCCAGCGCCGCGACGCCGAGTGCCGCCCCAGCGCCGCGTCGCCGTGCGCCACGACGCCTGCCGACGACGTGACGCCTGCCGACGCCGTGACGCCTGCCGACGCCCAGCGCCGCGTCGCCTGACGATGCCCAGCGCCACGACGCCCAGCGCCGCGACGCCTGCCGACGCCCAGTGCCACGACGCCCAGCGCCGCGACGCCGTGCGCCACGACGCCTGCCGACGCCGTGAAGCCGACGCCCAGCGCCGCGACGCCGAGCGCCGCGACGCCTACCGAGGCCGAGCGCCGCGACGCCGAGCGCCGCGACGCCTACCGACGCCCAGCGTCGCGACGCCTGCCGACGCCCAGCGCCACGACGCCCAGCACCACGACGCATGCCGACACCCAGCGCCGCGACGCCGAGTGCCGCGATGCCTGCCGACGCCCAGCGCCGCGACGCCCAGCGCCGTGACGCCGAGCGCCGCGACGCCTACCGACGCCCAGCGCCGCGACGCCTGACGACGCCCAGCGCCGCGACGCCTACCGACGCCCAGCGCCGCGACGCCTGCCGACGCCCAGCGCCACGACGCCCAGCGCCGCGACGCCTGCCGACGCCCAGCGTCACGACGCCTGCCGACGCCCAGCGCCACGACGCCCAGCGCCGCGATGCCTGCCAACGCCCAGCGCCGCGACGCCTGCCGACACCCAGCGCGGCGACGCCTACCGACGCCCAGCGTCGCGACGCCTGCCGACGCCCAGCGCCACGACGCCCAGCGCCACGACGCATGCCGACGCCCAGCACCACGACGCATGCCGACACCCAGCGCCGCGACGCCGAGTGCTGCGACGTCTACCGACGCCCAGCGCCGCGACGCCCAGCGCCGCGACGCCCAGCGCCGCGACGCATGCCGACGCCCAGCACCACGACGCATGCCGACACCCAGCGCCGCGACGCCGAGTGCCGCGATGCCTGCCGACGCCCAGCGCCGCGACGCCTGCCGACGCCCAGCGCCGCGACGCCTGCCGACGCCCAGCGCCACGACGCCGAGCGCCGCGACGCCTACCGACGCCCAACGTCGCGACGCCCAGCGCCGCGACGCCTGCCGACGCCCAGCGCCACGACGCCTGCCGACGCCAAGCGCCGCGACGCCTACCGACGCCCAGCGCCACGACGCCCAGCGCCGCGACGCCTGCCGACGCCCAGCGCCGCAACGCCTGCCGACGCCCAGCGCCGCGACGCCTACCGACACCCAGCGCCGCGACGCCAGACGACGCCCAGCGCCGCGACGCCTACCGACGCCCAACGTCGCGGCGCTGGGCGCCGCGACGCCTGCCGACGCCCAGCGCCACGACGCCTGCCGACGCCCAGCGCCACGACGCCTGCCGACGCCAAGCGCCGCGACGCCTACCGACGCCCAGCGCCACGACGCCCAGCGCCACGACGCCTGCCGACGCCTGCCGACGCCAAGCGCCGCGACGCCTACCGACGCCCAGCGCCACGACGCCCAGCGCCGCGACGCCTGCCGACGCCCAGTGCCGCGACGATTACCGACGCCCAGCGCCGCGACGCCTGACTACGCCCAGCGCCGCGACGCCTGCCGACGCCCAACGCCGCGACGCCTGCCGACGCCCAACGCCGCGACGCCGAGCGCCACGACGCCCAGCGCCACGACGCCCAGCGCCACGACGCCCAGCGCCGCGACGCCGAGCGCCGCGACGCCTGCCGCCCAGTGCTAATATTAGCTAATACCAGCTAGTATTTTTAACAGTACCTTATAACTAATAGTAGTAGTGATGATGGTAACTAGCACAAGGAATTCTATAGAATATTTTGAGTCACTGACAAGCTAGTTTCTTACAAATCACATTATAATAATGCTAAGCATACAAAGAACTTTACAGAAAAGAAATTTAACAACAGATGGAGCTTGTGCCGGACCTGTTCCATACACCGACAGTTATTTTGTGACCGACAGCAATTTACAACTATTAGCTGCCTGTATATTCGCGCTAATTTTAAATAAGTGGATAAAAAACAAATTTTCCACTCATAAATAATATTATAATAATATATTTTTCATCTTCGGTAAATGTCGGTCACCGATTAATAATTTGTGACCGACTTTTTATAGATGAATAATAGAATATATACTGATTGCAGTAGTGCAACGCACTCAACATACATAAAGTCGGACATAAATTATATGGAGCAAAACTCTGAACGATTATTGGTCCTACAAAAAGTAGGTCGTAGTTTTTTTATGTACTTGTATATTATATTCCTTTTATAAATTAAAGATCATCAGATCCTTATAATAAACATCCTTTTGAATCCAATATGGTGGTCCAACATATTGGATTCAAAATGCCGGCATTTATATTTTAATAATTTTTTTGTTGGTTTTGTAGCAATAACAGCTTACATACATAACTTCAGCTTTCTAAGATTTCCGGAAGTAACCTAAGAATTTTGATGATCTATAAATGAGTCAGTGACGAAATCAGGGGTTTTTACACATCGATAAAATCTAAAGTATAATAGCTACGACATTCAAACTTTGTATAATTCATGTATTTACTGGTGTCATTACATGTTGAAATTTTCAACTATTTAGCATCATCCAAAGCAAAGTTATGGGAGTTCAAAAATACGACGAAACCTTTCGAGAAAAGGTAGGTAGTGCCCTTGCGCTTCGCTTGGCTCGTCTTGACGGGGGCACGACCGTGCCCCCAGATTAGCATCATCCAAAGCAAAGTTATGGGAGTTCAAAAATACGACGAAACCTTTCGAGAAAAGGTAGGTAGTGCCCTTGCGCTTCGCTTGGCTCGTCTTGACGGGGGCACGACCGTGCCCCCAGATACTCTCTGGGTTACCCCTACCTTATACATTATGGGCATTAGGACTAATTTACAGCGGTAAAGAATACAGGTATCTAATAAATTGATTTTTACTTTAGTTTTTAAATCTTTACCACAAACGGTTTGATATGCTTGGATCATTAAATATTTTATATTTAAAATAGAATGAGTTATACGTTGCCTGTAGTACATCTCTACAAGAAATTTTAATGTTAGTGATACACACTTCATATTTTGAACTAATAGACGTACGTATGTACTTATAATAATCTCACGCTCATAAAAATATAACAAAGGCAGGAAAAGCAACACCTAAAACTGTTACAATAATATCGCTTTTTGAAAACCTAAATGCCTATTTTTGGCATTATTGGCTTAACCACACCTAATGAGTAATTAAATACTAAGTATTAGCACGTATTAGGTACTAGGATGTGTATGTGCCTCCTATGTAGAGTTTACTGTGAAAGTACCAGCGCTGAAAGAGTTACTTTTGACTTTCATGTTTTATGAGAAATAAACAGCATAAATTTGCCCAACCAATAAGTAAAAAAAGTAACTGTTGCAGCGCTGGTACTTTCACAGTAAACTCTATAGACGGGACCCATTCACACACTAAAGTGTTATCACTCATTAATATTACAGTATGTATACCTAACCATTGTCTTTTTGGAAGTTTTTAAAAATATTATAACTAAAGCTTGGTCTATGTAAATACTTACATAAGCCAAGCTTTAGTCATAAATCCATAATAAAATTGAAAAGAGGTACAGATCTGCCATTGTAGCAATTATTTTTACTGTACGATAAACCATCACACAATCCTACTACTAATATTATAAACGCGAAGTTTGTTAGAATATACAAGATGTATGTTTGTTACTCATTTACGCAACAACTACTGAACGGATTTTTGTGATTTGTCCGCTAGATTTCGCCCTATGCGGAAAAAGTAGCGGTAAAGGTGAGATATTTAAAAGCATCTTTCAAAAATATATACGTGTACCTTTTTAGTAAAGTTCATAAAGAGGATAAAATCAAGCGAACACCTAACGATATTCCCTATCGTTAGGTGTTCGTGATATCCTATAAAATAATGAAACTACTGTTTGTAATAATAATTGTATTGGCATAATACAAATACTTTTATATCGACTACTTCGTGTTCCTTAACTTTGATAAGTAATAGTAATGATATGAAACATATTGTTTAAACCACTCAAGTACATTGGACACGTAGATCTTAAAGTACAATGAAACAACCTAAGCGTGTTTCCTCACCAATCCCTTCTTTAGATAATATTATATTATGATGCTGACATTATATAAACGTGGCAAGTTCACATAAAGCCTGGAACCTTTGAATTCTCAGTAAGGTTCAGGTACATGCTTTCTCAATTGAACACGCATCAAATTATACGATTGCGTGTATGATATGCAAGGCACGCTCTGACACTCTGTAACGTCTGTAACTATATTGCTAATTGAAAAGCCCACGAGCAAGTCCCGGATTCTCCAAAAATCTATTAACGCGTTTAAGGATGCACAATCGAATTTAGAGCGTGTACGTGGCACTATTGAAATCGGTATACTCTATTTTTCACCTACAATATCTCTCTCTCTCTCTCATTCAATGAATAAGAACGGGGCA
Source organism: Celastrina argiolus (assembly GCA_905187575.2). Taxonomy (NCBI): domain Eukaryota; kingdom Metazoa; phylum Arthropoda; class Insecta; order Lepidoptera; family Lycaenidae; genus Celastrina; species Celastrina argiolus. The sequence goes on from LR994584.1 coordinate 9,777,929, forward strand.
GACATTAAAAAGCTAAATCACTACGGCACTAAACACACGTCAAATCGTTGAAATATATGTGAGGAAACACTTAAAACTATAATTACCTCGGCAGTGATACTTTATTAAACTAATTAAAATTATTGTCACATTTAGTACTACTGTCATTTCTTACCTTCAACAAATAACTGTCGTGATAAGTTCAATATTATTGTCTTTAGGCGAAATTACGTTATAAAACAACGAATACATAGAGATGTACACGCGTCATTGTATTCTAATAAAAACACTACAGCATCTCAAAACACGATTGTGATTGCAACAAAATATATTTTGGGCAACCAACAGGTACCAACACAAACAGTACTTATTAGAGACTAAAGCTGTATTGGAAGTCAAAGGTATTAGGTACCCTTAAATATCAAATATTTGGCATTCATAAAGCAGTCTTAAAATGTTTGAAGAAACTACCTCAAATCTAAATCTTAACATTCAATTCCGTGCATTTTTGGAAAAATGTTCGTCGCACAAATCACATTTGATAAATAGGAGAAATACTAATATTTTACTACATACATGTAAACATTTACAATGCACCTAGCAGACTACTTAAAGACACTAACGCCCTTGCTTTGATATCACGGATTACCTTCCGAGAGAACTTAAGCTCAAACCTTATTTACTTAACACACAAGTCAGAGCAGGGGGCCTTCTCAAGATGCCATCGCTAATTATCGCTTACAAAGTTCGATAACAAAATATATGGGATTTGACATAAGGTACGCTAAATGATCGCGATTTGGTATGTCATTTAGCGTACCTTATGTCAAATCCCATACATTTTGTTATCGAACTTTGTAAGCGATAATTAGCGATGGCATCTTGAGTAGGCCCCCAGATTTTAGAAGGAAATACAACAGATGAATTATTGTTTGGCACAGTTGGCGTGTTTGAGGCCGGGTATGTCTATGAAGCCCCTCTGGAAGATGTCGAGGTCGGAGTTGACGCTGATGTGGTGCGCTAGAGCCTTCTCCTGGGCCAGCGGGTGCCAGGTGCCCAGGGTACACCCGGCGTCGTCGCCGGTTACGTGGTAGTGGCAGCGGCGCGTAGCCCGCACTGATGGGACGTACTCGAACATGCGGACACGTTTGCAGCGGTGAATCGAGAACCACAGTCCTGAACGCATTTAGTAATGAAATATTAGTGCACGTCAATATAAGTAGGCCAACTAGGAACATTTGAAAGCATAAAGGTGAAATTATCGAATGACAATTGCATGAAAAACATGATAGCGCTGAAATCAATTGACATTCGATAACGTTATTTTTGCGCAGCTTTCAAATGTTGCTTGGTCTACTGTGTAAAAAATATACATAAGGTGTTTCTGCGACGAAGTTTATGTATTCAATAGCGCTATTGATTCGTAACTTGCTTCGTAACAAAAAAGTGAACATTAACTAAGTTTAACTTAACAGACCAATACGATCTGTTTTTCGATTTCATATCTTGCTGACACATTTATATTATACTACTGCTTTAAATAATTGAAAATTTATGCTGTAGGGAATAAGTCCCTAAATAATTGTATCACGTGGTACTACGTAATCTCTAACCTTAAACAGGCAAATGTGTAATGTATGCGTAACCTGGATCGGCAGTGGTAACCAACCTTAAAACCCTTTGATATGATCTCAGGAGTGCCCGAAGGAACATGCTAGATCTGTCCTGGGACCCGCAACGAAATTAATCACAAGAATGAAAGAGGAGTAGGAAGTGATTGACCTTAGTTTCCTAGCCTTATTTAAACTTAACCACTTCTACCTATAAACCCAGAAGACGGTGGATTCTTCCTCAGTCTGTACGGGGAGAAATCCTGCAGAACTGCCCACAAGCGCCAGAGCACTTGAGGGTTGAGAAGATGTACATCCGCGCTACGTTGCTCCAGTAACCTGTCGAAAACATTCATAATTAAAAAAAACTCTGTTAGTTAATGTTTAAGTAATCGTCGTAATTTCAGGTATAACGTCCATTGCTGGACATAATAAGCCTCCCCAAAGTTGTAGATAAAGCCGTGTACAAAAGGTAATACCTATGTATGATAAATAATTAACACAATTAAAATATATTACCGTTTATAAATAGGAAACAGTGGAAAATCCGGATACTGGTACCAGTCCTCCAGGTTGGACGAGTAGTTGGCGGGATCCCAAATCAAAATCGATACGTCCTTGTACAGCGGATCGTCCAAAAACTTGAATTCCGGCTTCGTTACTACCTGAAGTGGGGGAAAAATGGTCATAGGAAATTACATGATATACAAATACAATGTAGGATACTTTATTGTCCACATAACAGGTTACAAAAGAGACAAAAAATATAAATTACAAAAATTAGTCATGCACAAGGCGGCCTTATTACTAGACTATATAAATAATAAGCGCCCATAATTGTTTCGATGTCGGTGGCAGGATACGAAACCAGGCCGACTACGCAGGTGTCATTTTTATAGTGCTCAAGTGTGTGCGCAATACACAAGGGCATTATCTCTTCCTTTTAGAACCAAGTGGACGGTTACCCGACACGACTGGTAAGAGAACGGTCGCTGGACCGACTTGTTCTTGTCAGACAATCTGGTGCTACAACCTGAAGCCTAAATTGCCTAACCAAACTTGAAAACAACATTGTTCGTTGTTCCAACACAGAATTCGAACCGTGACAGTCAAGAGCCTCGATGAGTGTATCACGATCAAATATTTTACAGTGCTGGATATAATGTCATACCTGTGAGTTTAAAACGCGAAAAGTGGTCTTAGAACCGACATCATCAGTAAAGTTTTCAGTTGGCGCGTTGTTGAATCTCAGGACCATGTCATGAGAATCTGAAACAAAAAATCGTTAAGGAGAACAAATCGTGGGTATGGCTGAATGTTGATTATGTTTTATACAACAGTACAACGGAGTAAAAACGGAAGTCTATAAAATATAGCTCTTCGACAATCTGTTTGTATCTCATGAACCGCGAAAGCGAGACAGTTAAATATTTCTCAGGCGTTGTTCTTTTGCCGCTATAACGACAAGTACCTATTGGAGTGGGACTCACAAATAACCGATTTAATGTACTGTTCTTGATGGAAATTAAAAAAGTTGTGTGTTATTATTGTGTACAATACGCACTTTATACACATTATATGGCTTCGTTCGCGCTGTGGCCGACCGTCTCGTATAGCAATTCCTTGTCTGTGCAAATCTCCTCGATTTGCAGATCTGCATGATCGTCCATTGTGTCGATGGCGTGCTGTATAAACTCCAGCCACTCGTTTGCAACAAGCGCCATGACTAGTTCGCGACTGTTCTGTAGCACTCAACGCAAGACACTTTGCCTACATTGCGAATATTTTTTAGTCTTCACCTGGCGAGCTGTCAGCCGCACCTTCCACATAAACAATGTAACCAAGAGCATGTCAGGACATCTTGAAGGAGGGTTCCGTAGTGCAATAATAAATTATTTAAGCCATTATAGTTTTTGTTTAAAGTTCATCGCATCATGAATTACGTAGGTAATTTTTAAGCCGGCCGCTTGAATTTTAGAAGAGGGTGACTTTAATTAAATTGACTGAAACTATGGCAATCGTTTAGGCTCTGCGTTAACATAATTCTATACTTATTTTTATCGCAATAAATTTACTGTGTCTGCGGGATATCTTTTCGAATGTTCTTACTCTCTTAGGTCGCGGGAAAAATAGAGTACCCGAGTAATACTACCTAAAGTGATAATCACAATATTTATATTTAAAATGCCAAAGTTTGTGTGACTGTGTGTTCGTTACATTCTTACGCGCGAAACGGCTCGACCAAGGGTAAAAGGAGCTTACCTATAAATTCTCCTAAGCGGGAACCTCGCAAAGCACCAGCACTCGTAACCACAGCGCAAGTATTAAAGGAAGCCTTTTCTTGCAGCGGATTTTTAGGAATTTTAAAACCCAATCTTCTGAACGGCTCGTCGTCTATGGTCACAGTATTTACCGTCACATTATTGAGAGCACAGAGTATTTCCTCCTTTATGGGTTCCTTAACGCTTTTCCTATAATATTTCACGTCGTATGTATTCTGCGAGTCCAGACCGGAGGAGAACACCTTGCTCTCGCTCATCAGTACTCTGTGGAACTCCTTCAATAGTAGCTCCTTGAACTCTTTAGTGAGGGTTTCACATTCGGGGGTCGTGTAGTCGTCGCACGAGTACTTCTCCGAGTCGAACTCCAGGACAGGTTTGTGGATGTTGGGGAACCTGGGGCTGCCTTGTTTCATCACTATATTCGCGGAATTACTGTGCGAGTAATTCTTAACAGACACCTGGTTCGACTGACCATTTTTAAGAGCGACTATTGACCTACGCTTCTTGATCACGTCTATGTTCAAAGAACCATTGATGGACTTGGCCGCCGCTTGCTCGGAGAATGTCTGGTAGTTCACTCCGCTCGCGCTCTTCTGCGGCGTCTGAGACATCGTGAAGAGCCTCTGTCGTTCTATGCTCATCCAATACTGTGACCATATCAAGTAGAGGTATCCGCACATTCCAAAACAAAGGAGATTGATAAATATCCACACGGACATCGCCGCAGCTTTCATTATGAACTTTCACAACCACAACACTAATATCAAAACATCACCGTCTGTAAGTCATAATTTACGAGGAACGATTATTTTCATTCGTACAAAATATTTATAAAACCTGCACCGCCTTAGATGCGAACAGCTGATATTCTACTCGTGGCGCATGCGTATAACATCGATTACGTCGACTCGTTCAGAAGGAAGTTAAAGGATTTTCCTTATCTATCTCCTGTGGGGCAGATCTTGTTTTCTAATGAGAATAATTTTTATAGTAATTTATTGTCGATTATAACAACTATGTTACCGTTATATATTATGTTAGATAGGTTTGCACATGGCACACGTAGAACTGGCGCACCAAATATTTGGCAACTGCCGTGCTTAATTTCATATTGTGTATGTATATATAATTGAATTTCGACTGTAATTTGCATATTATGCCATCTGTCCATTAGTGCAGTATATCTGCAGTTTGTTAATAGGTTCGTTCTGCTAGAAAATTGAAATAAATGCTTACAATATGCGCGAAATTTTGTTTCGTCGATTTCGTAGAAGTAATTTTTTGTGCCCAGATGTGTGCACAAAAAACACACTCTTCCTTTTACTCTCATAACCTAATGGGACAGTTACCCGCCATGACTGACAAGAGAACAGGCGCAGGACTGAAATTTTACATGCCCATTCTACGAGTAAATCATCTTTCTTGTCAATCAGGTGCTTAGCCTGCTTTCCCCTTATCACACTTAAGAGCAAAATTAAAGTAATATAAATAACACATATTGTAACGTTTAAGTATTTAATTTGGTCATATTACAAATTTTATTTTATTAATTCATATGTATTTAGTTATTTAAATAATGTTATAACGTAGTTTATCGATATTAAATATTTTTCAATGGAAGATACATTGTTTTATGAACAGCATTAGTAGGTACAGTATTGGTAGGTAGGTAGTTCCTACTATGTACTCGTAATATACAACAAAAATTAACCAGAATAAACAATTAACATTTAACTTACCTCCGTCATTATTTAGATGAATTAAAAGTAACAATTTAACTTTGTTATCTCTCAAATAAAATGAACTCAGTAGATACAAAATCGGATTATGCGTTTGGGTTGCACATACAAAAACACCATCAAACTAATAACGTATATTTACAAACCATACATAACACATACAAAAGAGACGATCGCTATTTTTTACTTAAGTTATAGCTAGATGGGTTATTGAAACGAGTCGTTAAAGAAACGCATGAATGCTATGGGTTATTGGTTAAGTTATTGTTATAGATTTGTGTTTATGCTTTACATACATAAAATGTAGATACTAATACTGTTCTCATTTTAATTATTTAAAAAAGTATTATTAATCTGTAAACATGTAAAAATATATAAGAGTATACATTATATAATTGTTTTAAGGTTTAGGTAATATTAGGTAATAGGCTATGTAATACGTATCTACCAAATGTTAGTAAAATTCTAAGCATAATATTAATAATAATAATAATAGAAGACTGCAGTATAAAAATGCTAACTGATCTACTTAATTATAACAACAAATACGAATATTAATTTGTGCACAAAAATGTATTCTATTACTTTATATTCTATACTATAGTCGGAATTTTAATTCGATTCCAGATTTGACAAGTTCAGTGTTGCAACGTTATGACAAGTACTAAATAGTGACGTTGCGAAATTATTCGATACGGAAATGACAGTAGCTAATGTCAAATGTGGAATCTAATTAAAATTCCGAATATAGTGCCTGCACAAAAAAAACAAAAATGAGAACTTTAATATGATATGTTGAAAATCTACTTTACTACCAATTGTAATGCAAAAAATTATTGTTTAATGGTAACTATTATTCTATAGACTAGTCATTATTATAAAACTAAATAAACAATTACAATACACACAAAAAATATTTAAAATAAGTTTAAATTTTTTATTATTTAATTATTTAAAAAATTATATAATTAAAACAAAAATGTATGATACATACCTACTATTCGAGTGATTGCGAGTTACATATTATTATATATTATTGCTAATTTGAGCTTTGGTAGGAGAGTAGTTAATAGTTTAGTAGGAGGTAGGAGAGAGTATTTATTTTCTAATAAAATATACGGACGCTAAGATTTAAAAGCTCAATTCCTCCTTTTAAACTACTAATTAAAATCATTAGTCTTTAGTAGAAGTATATTTGGTATTTTTATTTAAAGTACAATATTATATGCCACGAATTTTGTATTCTCATTTTTAAACAAGTTTTACACTTTCAATTAAATATTATTATGTATTGAGTACCACAGTCAAGTCGGTTTATAGACCCCAACACCTGAAGTAGGAATATATACGGTCGGCCCAGCCAAGAGTTAGATTAGCTACAGAATGTATAAAAACTAAATTGGTATTAGACGGAAAGTCGAAAATGTTAGTTTTATTGAAGAGTCTCGAGATATTTGATAGTAGTTAGTTACTTTAATTGAATTAGGATTATCAAATTACATACTAGATAATATGTGTACCATATTATCCCACGATGCCGTGTACAAACAAGCCTAACTCGCCAGTTTCTAACACTGTAAATTGTATACTTCTAAGATATCATTTGTATATATAAAAAAAATATAGTTTGTCTTTAGATTTTGGTACAATTTACTATCTCCTCAAGTCCCCGGTCCGATTCCTGATCTCAATGTAAATGTAGTCCAGCCGCTAGATACGCATACAGCAGCGCCATGGCCATCAGACCAGCAACGTGCGGCAGCGTGACGTACATCGGTCAGCGGGCGCGCGCGGGGGAGGCGGCGCGGGGCGCGCGGGTCAACAGCGTGGAATAGTGCAGCAGCGGAAGCGCCGCGCCGCACAGTACCAGCACTCCGAACGACGGCTTGTGAAACAACCTGCAAACGACAAAGTATGAAATGAGATAAAATGAAAATATTATACTTTATTGTGCACAATCAGAAGCTACACACGAATATAAACAAATTATGTTGTCTACGGTTCCGAACTTTAATAATGTCTATGGATTAGAAATTTAAATTCGAATAAAAAACAGCAAATGATTGATAAAATTTAAAATATTGTAGCTTTTACTGGTGTTTTTGCAAGTATGAATGATTGAGATAGGATGTAAAGTTCTAGTAGGTACTTAAAAATAAACTTACCAAGGAATAGAGATGACCAACAATGTATAAGAGAAGCACAGCACAAAATTAATCCAAAGCCTGCTGCATCTTCTTAGATTGCTGGATACCCAACAGCTTTGTATGACTGAAAAATATATTAAATGTTTGAAACTCTCAAATTTCATAAAAAAAACATTATGACAACCATTACACATTAAATTAATATTTTGATTTTGGTCAATAATAATTGGAACATTATGCATTTTATTTTACGGATTAAATATATATAATACATTTGTAAATATTTTTTATTTAGACACTTACACAAAGTCAACCAATCAGGATGTAGAGTCATAGCTGATGAAAACACTTGAACAAGCCCCAACAGTCTGTACTTCCATGTATGGACATTGGCGTCACGATTCTCTATGTCATATATCTGCTTTAAACTATATGAGCCCTTTCTTAATATACAAATAGGGTCTGCAGTTGGGAAATTTTCTGGGCTATAAGCTTGCAAGATACCATTTTCTACAACACCCACTGCTGTATACTGATATTAAAAACAAAAAATGTATTAAATTATTCATACAAATTTTTGTGCCTACCAACAAAGCAATAAATAGTAATCGCATTCCATATTTTATTGTTATAATTGTGCTTAAGCTTATTTTGAAGATTTAAATTTGTTTAATCTTAAATATATATAACAATATCAATTACTTACAATATCATCCTCTCTTCCAGCGTATGAGAAATGTATTCTTAGATCACCTATTTCGTGTTCCAAAGCACTGTTACCATGGTAATAGAATCCTGAGTGCAATTTTATATCACTTCTTTCTGGTCTTGAATCTGACCACACCTCATAATAATCATTAACTTTTCTTTTTACGTCAACACCTGCAACAAGTTAAATGTCAATGATTAATAGAAAGGACAGAAAATAATGTTAAAGTTATTTTTTTTATTGTTTTGAAACAGAATATGAAGTTGATTCTCTTACACTATTGATTTGTATTTAAATTCTGTTATGATAATTTTCACTAAATAAAACAATATTTAAAAAATCACTAAATTATTGTTTGAATATGAAAAAAAGAGTAAAAATAATACCTAAAATCATCCACCCAATCTTCACACTCTCCGCAATATGAGTTTCACTAAAAATTGGCATTGATGTTGGGTTGTGGTGGCCAGGTCGAATATAAAACAATGAGGAATCAACAACATAGTCCTTCCAGTCCTTGTGGTACCAATATGTTTTGTGAGCTTCATCTGATGGCTCATTATTGAAGTTTTCATTGTCTCTGTAAATAACCATTATAGTAAAATAATGCTTATAGTTTGCTTAGAAAACTATTATTATAGGATCAAAATATGAAATGAGAAACTTACGTTGACTCTTCAATCCACTGGTACATTTGCACACGCTTCCTAAGCTTCACTGCTTGCACATGTAGATTATAGTCAGGTTCAGATATTGGTTCTAAAATCCTTATAGGTCCTACTATATGAACGACTTTTCCCTCGTAGCGAGTAGCCTCATCACCGGTATGTACGTCTATACTCTCCGCCGAATTTATAAGCCCTTCCAACATTAATTTACTTCGTATAGTTTGACGCTAAAAATAAAATATGCCTTACATATTACGTATAGATATATCAGTACATAATAAAATGTATTGAAAATTAGGTGTAAAAGGCTCACCTCAGCCCATATCAGGAAATATGTAACACCGGTAAATAATAAGAGGCTTAAAAGAGTTGTGTGCCATGTTTGCTTGAATTGCATACGTACAGATCCCCAATCCATTTTAATAAACAGTTTATGTACAGTAAAAAACGCAACCTATAAGTAATAAATAATTTAAGATAAAGTGTTTAAATTAAACATAAATAATTAACAATAAACACAACTAATCAATAACAATTATTGTTTTTTTTATTGAATAGTTCTTCTTCTTCTTTTTGACACAATTTGACACTTGACAATGACAACAGTTTTTTTTTTGTTTTTTTTTTAGATTATATACTTAAACGATCTAAGGTTTTTGTAGAATATGCTAAATGTTTTATTATCTTTTTAGAAATAAAATGATAGAAAAACATTTGCGTTAGTAAAAACTTAAAAATGTATAAAAAACAAGGCATACATATTACATTTTATTAATCAAGTATATAAATCCATGAAATATTGGCAAAATAATTGAAATTAAAAGAAATGTGAAATGAGAAGAAGAATATTTGTTTACCTACTTTCATAAAAATATTTTGGTTCCAATTTTCTTGGTTATAAATTATAATTTTTAGATTTTTTCGAGTTATTTTAGTGAAAATGGGAGATTCAATGTAATTCTTGAGGTGCAATACAGTATTTTAAAAGTAACATTAAAAAATCTAAAATGAGTTCTAGAATATTTTTTACACAAATAAAATCGTTACTTACTGTTTCTAAAAGAAACTTAAGGATACAAAAATTACACCATAATCCCTTTATAATTTTTTACGAGAAAGTCACAGGTAATGTTCATTCTTTCACATTTATTTTGAATAACTTGATAAAGTTTTAACATTTAGGTTATGACTTAAGACATTTGTATTCAACCTTTTAAATTTATCATTTCAGTATTTAAGTATAATTAATGTCCAGTTAAGTGATAATAATAAATTAATACATAGGTTCAAAATTGGAAGAAAGTTTTCTACCTGAATTACAGAAGAAACATCCAAATATACTAAAACTTTCAAATGAGGATATACAATACATACTTCAGATACTACAAAAATTTGATATAACGGCTGAGCAGGCATGCTCTGATCCCCATTTATTCAGTATGAATCCAATATCTATGGAGAATTATGGAGTAATATTAAAAGAGTGTCATTTCACCAGCATTATACCAAAGTATATCATCAGGTAGGCTGTCACTGTTTAACCTAGGCATAATAATTGGTTAACTGGAAGTAATATTGCAATTTTATGTCCTGTTAGACTTAACAGGACATAATATAATTGCAATGTTACTTTTACAATGTTTTATATGAGTGATTCTTGATTTAATACACATAAAAGCTATAAGAAAACATTTTTTTTCTAGGTACCATACAATAGTGAAGTCAAAGACAATTTTTCAGCTTAAAAAGAATGGTGTTTTAAGGCAAGACTTTAATTTACAAAACACTTTATATGAGATCTTTAGAGCTCTGCCTGAAAGTCAAAAAGTACATAATGATTTTGATGATACAAAAACTAATATTGGTGTGTATTATTAATTTTTATTTGTAATTGAATTACTGTACTACATTACTACACTCCTAACTTAATTTGTATTTTTAATTTCCAGTTACAATAAGAATGAGTGTGTTAGAAGTATTTTTGAATTGGAAATTAGGTGTAACCAATGATGAATTTAAAAAGTACCTCAGAAACTACTTACCACTGAGGCATAGACCATTTGAAGATATTCTGGAATCTTTATACATTGCTGAAAATGACATAAAATTCAATGCTGATACTATTAGAAGAAATGGATTTATAATATCATCTGATCCTGTTAACACTAAACTTATCTTAGAAAATGTTAATACAATTGGAGGTTTGGATGTCAGGGAAGCCATTAAATTAGAACCAGCTATTTTAAAAAATAATTATCAATCTCTTTTACAAATAAAAGAAATCTTAAAGGTTTGTAGAATTGACTTTATAACTTATTAATTTTATGTAATATTACAAACTAGCTAGTGGCTGTGGCCTGCGGCTTCACCGGCATGGAATAAGAATCATCCTATGTTACTTCTAATATCAAGAACATTGTGTACAAAGTTTCATGCAGATTGGTTAAGTAGTTTTTGTATGAAAGTGTAACAAACAATACCTATATAAAATATAGAAATTATAGTTTTTACCTTTAAAGATTGCATAAGTCAAGTCACTTCCAAGAGTGCTAGTATGTACTAGAAAAGTTAATATTTTTCTATCTCATAAAGTGAGCTGAATAAGAAAGTCAGAATTACTCTTTGATAAAGTTGGAAGGATATATTATTTTGTTGGTATGTATTATGTTCATTGATGATGAAATAGTATTGGTCCCTGAAGGAGATAATGAAGTCCAGGGAATTGGGCATGGCCATAAAGAAAAAAACTTTATTTTATTTATTATGTTCATTTATGTATGCAGGAATACAATATTAATGATGAGATGCAATATCGTTGTCTTCGTGTATTCTGTATGCAGCCAAGGACAGTTAGAGAGCGCCTTGAACACTTATCAAGCCTTAAGGAATATTCAATATTATCAACAAACTCAAGGGTAAGCAAATATATGTTTAATTGTGTAAAAGTACTATAGCATTCAAAAATTGTTAGGACTAGGTACTTAGTAAAAGAATTTATCGATAAAAATACAAAATAATATACCAATACCTTACTTTCTAAATGAAAATATTGTAAGATTTGTTAAAATCTCGCATTTAGGGTACTAGGGTATATAGGTACAGTAATTGTCAATTATCAGTATAATGTTTATACAAGTTTGTATTATATTTCGTTAAATCCTTTTTAGATGCTATACATGGTGGTCCATGAAAAGAAAATGATAAACAGGCTAAATAAAATACAGGAAGCTCAAAAACAATGCTACAGCTTCAATCTGCTTGTATCTTCGAGTAAAGTGTTCAATTCGTGAGTAAATTTACTGTCATAATTTATATACCTATTCAAAGACCTCTGTAGCGTAGTAGTGTAGCGTGTTGGTTCTCAAGTCGTCAAGGTTTAAATCCCGCCGATGGAAGAAAAACTTTTCAATGTTACTGGACGTGTATCAAATTTGTGTACAATATATTAGGTACCGATATTATAAAAGTCGGTATTAAATATATATTTCCGTTGTGAAGCGAAGCATCCTTAGATATTATAGATATTATTTTTATATATTGGAGTCCTTATGTATACATTTTGTCTATCTATATCTATGTTGGAGTCTTTTAAGACGCCGCGCTGTGATCGCGGGACAGAATGTTAAATCAAGCTATTCTATAAAATCCTCAAAGAAAGGTTAAGGCCGTTAAGGGCTGTATTTATCTACTGAGATGGGGTGGAAATTTAAAAAATTTATAATTTGTATTATTCATTCAGTAACCTTTTACTGAATGAATAATACAAATTATAAATAGTCAAAAGAATAGTCATTGGAATCAGGCGTTACTTTGCGGAAATCCATAGCATACAATTTAGGAAGAAATAAAAGAAGAAAGAAAATTTATTTGGTAAAATTATATAAAAACAACATAAAAATATCATATTATAAAATACATGAAATATTACCAAATTGGGGCACTCAGCATGTGTTGCAAACATATTTGCAACGCTGATTTTCAGTGAGCAGCGTACATACATATATTATATCTAGCAACATCCCGCGAAAAAAAAAGTTTTAATAAAATAATTAGGTATTTTCATTATGAATCGGCTGATGCGCCGCGGGCCGTGAGTGGTTTTCGTTGTGCGGTGCTTCTATTTCACCATTTGATGGTTGAGGTAATATAATACCTGCAAGTGATGTTTATGTCCTCAAAGAATTTTCTGATGACAGTGGTAAATCATAATTCATAATGCTACGAACTAGTTAGTTGTAATTAAAATATTTTTTGCAATATTTCAAATTCGGTTTTCCCCAAAACCGAGTCGTTTACAATTGTTTGCGACTACTTTCGTACAAAACCCTCAAGAATTACGCCAGTAAATTTCTATCACTCATTTCTATTACACGTTGTCAAAACATTATTTAACTTTTCAGATATTTGAATGGTTTCGGTGCTAAGGTTTGTGGCAACGACGTAGCTGCTTTCATCAGCGCCTCCTTAAATGACAAACGGATGACGATGAAGGCTGTAATGACAAAGCTTAAGCGACACAAGTACCGGCTGCACACTGCACTGGATGTAATAGCGGACAACATACAAACGCTGAAGAAGGAGTTTAGTGATGACGTCATCTTTGATAACTGCCAAATACTGTTGTATCCTAGGTAAGCAATAAAATATGTTAACAATAAAATAGCACAGGTAAAAACGATTGTAAATCTTGAGCTCTGGGGCCTTACTCTCCAAACTGATTTGCTTTTAATTCAATAAAATACCTAAAGCTATTGAGACCGAACTGATTCGATTCTCGATTGTGTCGGGAGTAAGCCTGCTGTAGTGCTGATTTTAATTAATTATAATATGCCAGTCATGTATGACCTTGTCCTATTGAGATTTCCCCTTACTTCTTCGTAGATTTGATAAAAACAGTCTCCCGTGCGCGCATACTACCACCGTTCCAATACAGTGCGATCCATATGTTTACAAAAAAGCTGTATTGTCAACTTTAATGGAATCAATTTAAATGTCAATCATGGACTGCTTAATAAAGAAATGCGATGCACATTAAGGCGCTGTAGGCCCGCTACTAGCGCCACTCTTTTAAACATTAATTTTACAACGACACAAAGATCTTATTCAAAAAAGTAATCGGTTAAAACACTAGGGAAATAGTTAAACTACATTAGCATTTAATTACAGCTCTAAATCCTATAGTGTATTTACTATCATCATAAAAACACCCAAAAGTGGCCGACTTAGCAATTATTTTCTTATGAGAGTAAATACACTATGGGATTTAGAGCTGTAATTAAATGCTTTTATTGCTATTATTTAAAATATAAGTTTAATGCTTATGGAAATGATAACTCATTAACGTCCACGTCCATCTGGCCTCGTAGTACGTATCCAAAAAACTTGTGTTGTGGGTACCAGACAACGGAAATATGTAATATAATACTTATTACATTTATTATTTTTATTATGAAACTTTTTGTCCCTTTGGCTGGATTCGAACCCGCCCACTCCGGCACAAGGTCATCAAATATATAGTTAACGTTATGTAATTTGTGCTCTTTTTTCTTACCAGGTTAGAAATTAAGAAGCATATGAACTGTTTTATTAAACTCAGAAAAGGTGAACACAGCAACAGTGAGCTAATAAGGTTAGATGCAAGCTACAGCAACATGGACTTCAGAGGGCTAACGGATAGTCAAATACTGAGCTTAATGCTATATGAAATGGAGAAGGGATATCATTTCAGCGGAGATGGTATTTGGGACAAGAGTGATAGCAGCAGATGTGAGCAAAGTACATTAGTAAATAGTTTATGAATGAAATTTTGATTCTAATTTACGAATTGACATCATCAATTGACACTGTAGTCTTTGTCTGATATATTGGAAACGTCACTTCACAGAATAAGACGTTCTGGAAATATTTTAGTAAATGGGATAAATGTTATATTATTTTGGTCGAAGGACAGATCACAAGGAATTCAACCATTTTGTAGATTTTTATTAATGGTCGAATAATATCTAAATAAATATTAGTTTAAAACATATATGTCTTTTAGTGATATTCCAAAAAGAAAAATAAAGGTAATCGATCATAATTGAAACACCAAAGATAGTAAAACTTATTTATAAATGTAAAAGCAGCTACATAGTATTTCACCCAGTTTAAATATATTAACATACATCTAGGTGGCATCTGCTCACTTAAGTGTTAAAATATAAAACTTATTCATAGAATATTTACAACATATCAACTATTATTATAAGTAGTATTATGATAAAATATATTTTTGTATTCTGTTGCGCTTTTGGTTAAAGTAGCAAAAAGAAAAAAATACTATTGATTGATTGAAATGGATTACTTCCATAAAGTCGACACTCAATTTCATGTCAACTTGGCGCTAGTGTTGTGACAAACTGTCAAATACAAATGCATACATTTTATTCAAGAGGCCAATTACTTAGGTCCACTGATTGAAATTTTTAATACGAATTTTTATTGTCACTTCATATTATTTTTTGATTTAAAATAATAGTTTAAAAGGGTTTGGTTTCAAGTACCTACTTTACAAATTAACATATTATGTATTTACTTAAAATAAGTATAGTTAATTCTATTTAAGATTACATTCTATTTACCAATAATTAAAACATGTTGAAAGGCAAGCTTACTATTAACTAATCATAGATTTCCTAATATTGCCTCATTTTCTTACCTACTTAATACAATTTGGCACATGTTTCACGTCACAATATTTACAAACAATTATCAAACCTTAAATACTTATCGCACACGCGTTAGTAAATGCTTATTGCCATATACGTCATTTTATAATTTGTGTATAGACACTCAAAGATTTAAAATATTTCTGCCCTAAGGATCTATTAATTAAGCAAATGTTAAGATATATTTTATTTCTCATAAATCAGACCGAAGCATTAAAAATGTGCGATATCTTTATTACATTTATTTGGTATGTAGCTGTAGGTATCTTACAATTCAACGCACAGTCAGTGTCCTAAAATAATCTTTGCTCTTACAACATACGAACTTATAGTATGTTTCATTAATTAAACAACAACAGCGCCACTAGCGGAATCGTCTTGGTACTAAAATATTTGCCCGATTGAAAGCAGGAGTAAATTATAGTTGCTCGGTATATGAACTCATATTATGTTGCATATTTTTCTATTATGTATATATTTTTTATTTATTGTAATTAGATTGTCTGTCACATATTTTAATGCATATTCCATACTAAACTTGTAAAACTTACTAAAGATCATTTATCAAGGGACACTAACTGCTCTTACTACCTTAATTAATATTTACATTTATTTAAAATACACTTAAACACATTGGGTTCTACCCGTAGAAAACTATACATAACTTTATACTATTAACTATTTATAACATATCACTAACTTATAATAAGAATAAGGCACAAAGAATGCAATACAAGATATTTTTTTCATAAATATTTAAAATAGATTACAAACATAGTTCAATTTATAGTTCAAAGAAAAGGGTGTACAATATTGTTGGCTTATAAAATTTAAAATAAAAACTATATTGGTATGACAGCAAGTAGAAAATCCCGAAAAAATAGTAATATGAGTGTATGTTAACAGATAATATAATTAAATGTGTTTATTTTTGTATTACACTTGAGATATTTCTTCTGGCAGTTCTAAAAGTACAAAGCTTAAATCTAAATAGGCACAGTAAAACGATTTGCTAAGGCACACACACAAATCACAATATAACCTACTAAAATATTGTATATTTTCTTAAGGCAGATCTTTTACTGCTGCTTATAAACTTAACTACGCAGCTTCTGTCCAAAAAATTTAGACCGCCTTATGTAGCAGATAAAGTTATTAGACCCGGTGGCAAAAACTACTCCTACGAGTATTATGGGTAGATACTTGAACACTACCGGAGTGTTCTTTCTTTTCCCACCGGATCTAACGAGACTTCTTCGACCTTCGTATAAAATACACACTCCATACTCCTTTTCGAAATTGATCAAGAGTTTACGATAATTTCGAAAAGGAGTATTTCAATTCAAAAAAGGGGGAAGGGACGAGGTGTAGGTCTGGCCGGAGTTGGGCTCCATCTTGACGACGACGGGGGGCGCCAGGTCGGCGTGGCGGTCCATCTCGTAGTGCTTGTCGTGGGGGACCATGGAGCACTTGTCGTAGTCCTCGGGCTGCGCACCGTACCGCGGCGGCTCCTCCTGCAGCGCGCACGCGGTATACTTGTCCTCGTGCTCGTGCACTCTGTAGTCCAGCTTGTCGTCGTTCGTGTGAGGATCCATCTGCGGCGAGTGCGCCGCTATCATGGGGTAGTCCCTCACGCCCAAAGGCGGTGGGCTCCCCTCGTTGTATTCGTAGGAGTGCCGCGGTGCGAACATTTGCCCGTCGTGCCCGTTGAGCACCGTGGTGTAGGAGTAGGCCGGCTGCGCATTGAACGCGGGGTAGCCGCCGCTCCCCGTGGACAGCAGGTGGTGGGAGGACAGCTCGTAGGAGTGCTGGTAGGACCACGAGTCGGCCGGCGCCGGAAGACCGTTCTGCGGGAACGAGGGTATGTTCCCCCCTATTCCCGAGAAACCGCCGCCCAGCGTGGTGGAACTCGGCGAGCTGGAGCCTATGTAACCCGTCTTTCGGGGCGGCTCCCGTTTGCGCCACTTCGCTCTTCTATTTTGAAACCAAACCTAGAAAAATGTTGATCATGAAAAGTTTGCCTTAACAAATTTCATAAAAAAGGTGCGAAAAATCAATAATTGTTACTGTACTGTTACAACGTGTACAACTGGGCGCGGAGTAAGAATAGTACCTTCCCATCTTTCCCGTGGGTATCGTGAAAGGTGACAGAGGAAATATATATCCGGAAATGAACAGGATTTCAAAACTGCGCTCGCCAACCCCAAGCGCAGTGAGTATAGGCCACAATTCCCATAAAATACTTTGGGGGAGACATATTTCCAGCAATGAATGTCATAAAAACAACGACGATGACTTACAAAACTGTTAAAGCAACGTACCTGAACTCTCGATTCGGACAGGTTGAGTTTAAGAGCCAGCTCCTCCCGCGCGAACACGTCGGGGTAGGGCGCGCGCTCGAACGCCCGCTCCAACTCCTCCAGCTGGTACGCCGTGAATGTCGTTCTGTGGACAAAACATTTGTCATCAGGCATGTGATAACTAACTAAGACTTTTTATAGGAGTTGTGTACGTGATAAGCGTGTGGCTGTACCCATTTGATAATTAATCAAATAACTATTAATATAACTTACTGCATTTTTGTTAATACCTTTTTCTTAAGTTCAGTGTAATAGACTAAAAAGAAGAACAAAATATTAGAGATCAGACATGTGATTAATTTACATAGATTTAGATATTTTTATAGGACTTGTTTAATGAATTATCCTTCTGTGATAAGCGTGTGACTAAAACACATTTGTTATCAAAAAGCTTATTGCATATTGGTTAATACCTATGTTTAGTTTAGGGCGTGTTTCACCAATCAATGTTAAAGTTAATCCTTCATTAAATATCATGTTGTTCATCTCATAATTCCTATCAATGAATGAGAAGGAATGGTAATTTAACAAGCCGTTATCACAAACATGCTTTGGTGAAATCGGGTCTTAGTGTAATAGACAAAAAAGATACGCTGTTTAAAGTGTATATAGCACATTGATCACACAACATTTGATATTGCATAAATAATGCACTCTTTAAAAGTACCTACTTATGCATCACCCATCCCCGATGTTATAGATCTAAATGCGGAACGATTTAGATCTATATCACCGGGGATGCGTGCGTGAATTTATACAAAATTCAAACGCAAACTGTTATCATCCCAACTGACGCGTGCAATATGGCTGCGGGTGCACGCGCGGGAGATTGACCGTGAAACGAATTCACCCCCGAACAGAACCTAATTGTTATATTGACAGCACTTGTAAACACGGTGTTATTCAAATGTTACTCTAATGATCGTTTTAGTTTAGTGAGTAAGAGATTAATGAATTTGATTGTTTGCATATAATTTAATTTGACTATAATTTTCGGTGTCGAAACTTTTTTGTCGTTATTGTTGCATTTTACATAACATGTAAATGCATCAATCAATGCGTGAATAACAATACCTACTAAGTATACTGAAATGAATTCTTGCTGTTGCAACAAAGAGAGTGTAAAATTCTTGTGTGAAATTTCTTGTGTAAAAAACCTAGAGTATCTACTTACTATGAACACAAAAAAATTATAAGGGGTTTTTACTTTCCATTATTGTAATCAATAGGTACTTATTTATATGATAAAAATCAATACAAAATCTTTTAAAGATTATACAAGTCTTAGAATTTCTTCATTGAACCGACCTCCTGCAGTCATACGGGTAATTTAACTCGGCGCCTGCATAAGGGCGCTTATTACTGATCATATCAGATCATTTCATAATTGACCGCGCGTGTGACTGCGACTTTAAACTGGGCAGGGGTTCGATCCTAGTTCATGCGTGCTTTACTCCTTTAACTTTATACGCGGTGCAAAAATAACTGTATTATCCTAACTACCTTAAAATTAAAATACACTTACTGCGGCTCTCAAAAACTTCTAATTAAGAAGTTTGCGTAATTAAAGATGACATGAAGTTTGTAAAATTGTTTACACAAATATACTATTACATACATTTAATATACATTTTAAGTATCAACCAAGGATAAATATTGTTTAGCTTACATAAGCTATACAATGTTTTATCCTTGTTTGATACTTAAAAAAGTTACTTGACAGACAAGGACAAACGTGTATAGATATTAAGCTTATCCTGTGGTTAGACATTTTTATTAGCTTCTTATATCTAAGACAATTTTATAAGTATTTTCTCATACAAGATCTTCTGTCATAAAAATAATTATTTTACGAAGATTGTGGAGTCAAGTCATAGTTATAGCTTATTTGCTTAGCCAATTAAACAGGTAAACACAGGGGAGTGCAAAAGTGTTTGACACTTCATTAAAAGGGGACAGGGCGGACAGTGTGCGAAGGTATTTGACACGTGGTTCCGTCACGCGCCGCCGCGGACCATCTGCTATTATCACACATCATCGTATTAGTTATGCGGAATAGCCCTAATATTAAAATTGCATCGATGCATAATAATATTGGGAGTATTCACAAACAAACCACAAGTTGGGTGCAAATATTTAAGACACTGTTGTAGTGCTACGACGTAGACACCTGTTGCTACGTACAGGTGGTTACGTAGCGCGCGTACTTCACTCACGTATGCGATAATTTGATCATTTTTAAAATAGATTCCTATTTGTTAGTTATTAACATACCAGCCTAGGCAATACTATGTACTTTTACGATAATGATTATAAATCAACATTTCCGATGACATTAAAACAAGATACTTAAATGAATTTGAATTGATGACATGACACCGAAATAAAAAACACTCGTAAACAAACAAGTTTAATTTAAAGTTATTAATTAGGATAATGTAATTTTAAATGGAGTTATTATAATTAAATACATAAATTACGGTCGTGATGCAACTTTTTGGTAAATACTTTTTAAGTTACTTTATGATAATTATAAATAAGTATTATTATTAATTAAAACGATATTATCAAAATAAAGTTTTAAATTATTTATTTACTAAATATAAGTTATTATAAATAAAAATATAACAATAAGTTTAAGTTAAGATAACAGTAAGACTACTCGTATCTTCGTAGCAAACTACGTGTCTTCGTAGCGAGCCGCTACGTATCACCTTTCTTTGTTTTACTAAAATATGATATTTGGGTTTAAGAAATTGTTAATTTTTAACTTTCTGGTAATGATCTCTATTTTACTGTTATGTTAAAGAAAAATTATATAGTGAACTTACAAACTTTATTAATTATTGGTTGGTGGCTAGCGGATGACATATTTGTTCTTTTGTTCAGAATAATTAATTGACGTTGCATAATAGTTAGAAAAATGTGCAGATACATACCTTGTTTTCTTCTTCTTTATTCCGTTGTTATCGTTTTTCTTCTTGTCGCTCTTCTTGGAAGTAGTCTGTGGTGGTGGGGGCGGCTGGTGGGCGGGCGGCGGCGGCGGTGCTGCGTCGGCGGCCAGCAGCAGCTGCTCGTCCTTGCGCTTAGGTTCAGGGAAGCAGGGCGGCGGCAGGTCGTCGCGGTACACGTCGCCGCCCACCACCACCTGCACGGCGCGCTCCTTGCCGAACTCCGCGAACATGTGCTCCTCGAACGTGGGCTGCTCCAGCCCGCCACCCTCGAACGAGCACTCGTACCTCGGGCCGGGGCCCGCGCCGTCGCCGCACACGTACATGTAGCCGTCGGTCGAGGGCGGGCTCGAACCCGCTACCTCTGCGCGCGCCTCGCTCGGCTCCGTCGCGGCGGTGCCTGCCGCCGGCTGTCGGGCCGCGGAGCCCGATCCAGTTAAAGTCGCGGTATTAAACAATTGAAGCTCATTCGGTCGCGGCTCGAATCGTCGCCCGCGCCGTTCGTTTCGTGGTGTTCGTCCCGGTTAAATGGCTTTAATCAACTTTAACGAACTAACCAAATTTGCTCCGCGGTTGGTCAATTTATATTACGATAATACGAGGCGAGAAGGAGCCCGTGAGCCAATGGGTGCGGTGACCGAGCTCGGCGGGCGCGGGACTGGGAGTACGATTCTGTCACGTAGCTTCCGCGGCCGAGGAGAGGTATTGCGTCGGGCGCGGCGGGCGCTTAGGCCCGTGTGCGGCGCGCGTGGGGGACCAATGGCGGCGCGCGGGCGCCACACCCCTCGCCCGGACCCCTCGCGCCGGGTCCCCTCGCCGGGCTGCGCTGCCGGCTCCGGAGCGCCGCGCGCCGGGCATGCGGGATTCCCACAAACTCATCTCGATGTTGTTTGTTTCGATGGTATTTTAGGGTGCGAAC
The DNA here is from genome assembly GCA_905187575.2 of Celastrina argiolus. NCBI lineage: Eukaryota > Metazoa > Arthropoda > Insecta > Lepidoptera > Lycaenidae > Celastrina > Celastrina argiolus. The sequence goes on from LR994584.1 coordinate 9,800,000, forward strand.
GCCCACATCATTTTGGAAGTCCATATCACGGTATTGTAAATCCGGACTGGCACCACTCAAATGTCCTCGTATGATTTATAGCCGTGGGAATTGATAAGCGAACAATGCAATACACATATTACTTGTCCTAAAAAGTTCTCAACCTATATGTATGTAATAGGTTTTCGTATAAACTAATAGACAATAACGAAATAATCTTGCCTGCAGTTACGAACAAGAGTATGGCGCTGTTGATGCTCGCGAGGAGCTCGCGGGGCCGGCACTGTGAGGCGGGCGGTGATCGACTCCGCTTGATTATTAATTAACCATTACTGCCGGGGATTATTAATAAAACATTCGCCCCGACTATTGGCACTTAGATTAGCGGCGAGGGAGTAATGGCACATTTCAACAATTTCGGTTGTTATTTAATTGAAGTCAATTTAGATGATCAGAGTCTATTTAGGTTGGTGCTGGCGCTCGGCAGCGGGATCTCTCCTTCATTGGGCTCATTGGTGACTTTCAGACAGCACGAATTGCACTCTCCGATGCACTTGCGGCCGCATGCATCGACATGGAGCATATGTGGGTCACGGTTGTGATCACCTGACTAGTAATTGTGCGAGCGTGTTTATCTTTTTCGACTTTTACCGCCGCGTCGGACCGGATGCTGCGAGTGTTGTCGTGTATGTGATATAGATGTTGTACGATTATGAATCTGTTTAAAATCTTCAAAGTGATGACGTGTCGTGCGATTGGGAACGATGCGCTTTGTGCGCGCTGAGATGGAGTCGACGTGGACATCATACTTATTCGCATGAACCGTAAGTATCTTATGCCACTTTATGAATATTGAAGCATCTGAATGTTTCGTGTAATTTGTTATAAGTATAAAGTCACGACGATTAACTAAGCTGAATTCGAAAAACATAGTAAGTTTTCCCAGTATACACATCTTACAAGTTAAACCGTTGTAGTTTTCCTTTAAATCCGTCACAGATTATTTCAAATTTTTTGAGGCCGCAGTTTGGCTTATATATTATATATTTTAATAAAAAACTGCGCTCAAAATTTTAATATCTGATAACGGATTGGTTTTTATTTAGTTTGTTTGTATATATGCATGAATTAACTGTAAAGAAAAAGAAATAGCAGTAAAGACTAAAATATATAAAAAACGGATAGGTACCTAATAAGAAAATCGTCTTAGAAAATTCAAAGTTTTTTAAATGACTAAATTCTGAATACTAATACTCCACTCTATATACTTTTTGCGAGAGAAATAACTTTATGTGCATGGGAGGTACCTACGCCCGAAAAAATCTTTTGACGTTTTTATTACCCGACTTCGGCGAAGCCAAAAGGAAGGGTAATGATTTTGGCAGTCTATGTATGTATGTATGTATGTATGTATGTTTGTATGTATGTATGTATGTTCCCTCGTAGCGGTTAAACTACCGGTTCGATTTTAATAAATAAGGTGTCAATCGATTCGTAGTGATCCCGCGAGTAACATAGGTTATATAATTTTTCGAAAAATTTTGGATTTTGAAAATTATACCTCAAAAACTATCTCCAAAAAAATTAAATTAAGATAATTGTATCGTGTTTGGTATTAAAAGATAGGTCTTGGCAAGCACAATACAAATATGTATTTAATTTTTTAATTATTTATTATGTTTTATTGTTAAATTCAAAATAAATGTTTAAAATGCGGTCGCACAAATAAGTATCTAGGAGTTGTTTAGTTACTTACTATGTGTTAATTTAACGTTAGTTTAGTGAAAATATAATGTTATAGTTTATGCGAAAACAAAAAAAGTGTAAAATAAAATAATAGATTAAAAAAACTATAACCCGACTTCGCAAAAAAAGGCTCTAAAAAGGCTGAAACAAGAAAATAATTCAATTTGAAATCCAGATATGCATAGGTACAGATATGGTCAAGGTAGAGCCGTGGTCGTACCCGCTAAACAAATCTATAATATTCGTCTGCTGTTGAAATATACAATCCCAATAGCGGGTACGACCACGGCTCTACCTTGACCATATCTGTACCTATGCATATCTGGATTTCAAATTGAATTATTTTCTTGTTTCAGCCTTTTTAGAGCCTTTTTTTGCGAAGTCGGGTTATAGTTTTTTTAATCTATTATTTTATTTTATCACTATCGACGTGGTAAATACCATAGGGACAACGGAAATATATTTAGTTCCTTTTATAATACACATATATTAAATATTTTATTATATTATACACAAATTTAGTATTTATTGAAAACTTTTTGCACCCTCGCCGAGCACCGACATACTCAACCACTGCGCTACAGAGACTACAGAGGTTGATACTCGTATAATGTAGGTAGGTATAATAGTTTTTTATTTCATTAGCAGCCAGCATAGATTTAAGTTACATTATAGTATGTAACTGAAATCTATGCTATTATGGCGGTACAACTAGAGCCACAACCCTGCGCTATCCAAGTCTTCTAATACACACCCTAGATTTTTTTTTTTTTAAGTAGCATAGTGTGGAAATACAAGCAGAAATCCCAATGGGAGATCTTTGACCAAGCGAGGCGGTATGCTTGTCAGGCCGAAGCCCACTGTACTAGTTTTCAGATGTTGTATATCTATTTATACAACATCTGAAAACTAGTACAGTGAGCTTCGAAAACAGAATAAAACGAATAGTTGTTAACAAGATAAGTATTATTGGTTTACCTTCATGGCTATAGTAATAGTTGTCATTTTAGTAGGATTGCCTTTCTATTTGTTGTATTAATATACAAGGTGTAATATAAATGAGTGATAATACTTTAGGGTGTGTATGTACACCAGCGCTGACTTTCATGTTTGTATGAGAAATGCCTCAACATAAGTTTTCCTAAACAATCATTTGAAAAAAGTAACTCTTTCAGCGCTGGTACTTTACAGTAAACTCTGTATACGGGACTCGTACACACCCTAAAGTATATTATCATCACACATTAATATCCTAGCCTATATAAGGGATAGTTGGTATATTCAAATACGTTGTAATACTATTAACACATCTATCCGTTGCTTTTTCCATATTGCAATACTTTTTTGTTATTAAAGATTAACTTATTGGTAGTAAAATTTTAATGGAGCTCTTGATCGCGTGTCGTAATACAACAGAAGCTTAAGAATATGTTATCGGAGTGCGTTATGCGCCCGCATCTTGTACGCACGCAACGGTAGAGGACCGTCCGCCGCGCGCCGCCCAGCGGGCGCCCAGCGGGGATCGCGTGGCCAATGTACCCAAGTACCTACTGTAACTAGCTATTACTTATGTAATACTAAACTATCTTGTAAGGTACAGTACTTTTCATCAGTTATATAAATTACATGCGCGTAAAACATATTTATGACTGTAGACTGTACAGTGGATAGTTCACAAACTATGTCTAGTAAAAGCTTCTTAGGGTTTTCCAATGAAATAGAGATCTCGTAGCCAATGTTAGGTACTCGTGAAGTGTGTATTTTTCAAGAGCACCTGGTGTTTCACAAGCGTGTGCGTTTGAAACATATTTATGACTATTGATTGTGCTATACCTTAAACTATGTCTTACTAAAGCTTCTTAGGGAATTTTATTGAATTGGGAACATTGTTCGGATTTCAAACACTTTTAATACTAAAATAAACTATTACATAAAAAATATACTTCATCTGCTATGTACCAGCTACTGTCATATAAATAATTGGTGTCATTCGATGTACTACTAGGGCCTATACAGTGTGTAAAAAGAACAGTTACTTTTACTTTGAGATACGATTATACCACCTTTCCTCATTTCGGAAATGTATTTTTTTGTCAAGCTTTTTACCATTTCTTATTTTTTTTGTCGCAAGAATAACGAAAAGAAAAAAATATAATACATTTCTAGAATGCGAAAAGGCAGTATAATCATATCCCAAAGTATATAACTAATTTTCTTAATCTTTTGTTGAAGATACAAAAATAACACAGTATGGATTAAATATGAGAGATTAATTTATACCACTTTTTTCTCAAACTTCCCCCCAAAATTACTATGTTTTATTGATTGAACTCTTAGATACACCTTATCAACACAACTAATATTATGTTTCCTTGTAATTTTAAGCTACTTTAGTTTAATCGATTCATTTAACTGACACAAGCCATGATAGCTTTTAGTCAATGAACTATTTTAAATACAGTCGAAGAAAAATTTTTTTAATGATGCTTCTGAAGTGAGTACTTAAGTTTTACAATTATCCATTGAATATAACAACTGATGATAACAAAGCGTGATTATAATATAAACAAGTGGCACGATAAAAAAATACGTTTTATATGTTGTGTTGCCCCGGAGGAGTAAACATTTTATTTAGTTTTAAGTATTAGTTATCATAGCAGTAGAAGCAGAATAGAAATATGTAAAATCATTTGTAAAGTTTTTAACTATTTGGCTATCACGGTTCATGAGATACAGCCTGGTGACATACGGACGGACATACAGCGGAGTCTTAGTTTTTGGGTCTCGTATTAAAAACTTAAGAAACTTAAAAAAACTATGACGACGGATAATCCGCTAAACATTTTCCCTGATTAACAGACTACAGATAAGGACAGCAACGGTGTATTAACGACCCGTTTCAATAACCTATCTGCCTGTAACTAAAAGCTAAAACCCGTACAATATGAGATAGTATCACGGTCACATTGAATGGTTTTTAACTTTTCGTTACCTATTGATAACAGCGGCTTGGGGTTCCTATAACTTCATTCCTATCGCTTCATTTTAAATTCGAAAAATATTATCTTAGTAGGTACTTAGATAATATAATAGGCTTACACGTAGAGGTCTACTGATACGTGCAAGCTACGACGTCCCTCTAAAGAAGAACTAGCCTCGCCATTTATACATTTGTAAACTAAATAAGTTATAATACTTTAGAGTGTGTATGTGCCTCCAATGTAGGGTTTACAGTGAAAGTACTAGTGCCGGAAGACTTAGTTTTAACTTACATGTTTCTGTGAAATGCCTCATTAATTTTCCCATACAATAAGTAAAAAATATACCCCTCTCAACACTGGTACTTTCACAGTAAACTCTGAATACGGGACTCATACACACCCTAAAGTATTATCACTAATTAATATTACAGCCTGTAGATAGTTTTTATGGCGGTTATACGCTATGCAAATGTTTATTAGTAAGACGGATAGAAGATTTCTAGAATAGTTATCTGTGTAAACTAAATACTAGAAACTAGCAATATGTAGAATTCATTAGCTAGTAATATTTTTTTTAACGGGCATTGGCCCATCTCACATTCCCACCACTGTAACTCCTGTAAGCCAGGATCAACAGCGGTAACCAACCACGACAAACCCTTTGAAATGATCTCAGGGGTGCCCGAGGGACAAGCTAAATCTGTCTTGACAACGAAATCAATCAGAAGAAAAAAAGGAGGAGTAGGAAGTATTCCAGTTTCCCTCCCCAAGAAAAGTGGGAGACAGTACAAAATTGTAATGACACAAAAGGCCAAAAAAATTAAGGGAAAGCACCACGGGAATATATATTATTATGTCATTGAAATCTATTTATGAGTTTATATCATTTTTGGGGATCTATTATGATGTTGATGAATGTTTCCAATAATAATAATGGCAGAAACGCTTGATAGCACGGAAATTCCTAGCGCCGTCCACGAGGTCACCGTAATATGCAACTCCAGATTTACAAATTAGGCTGTAGTTCTTTCATCTCGCCAGAGATCACACTCCCATAGAATGTGATGCGCCGTTTGTTCGAAAATGTTGCCTTCGGTCGAACACTCGCATAGAGGTGATTCCACCAATTGGAATCCGTGTAGTTTCGCTTTAAAATTACCATGGCCGGCCAGGAATCGTGAAACGCAGTGATCAATATCTAGCCAGTGCATGGAGAGCCGTGCACAGCTAGTAATAAATTCAATATAAAATTGAATTATCCGCTGAGTAAATATGTTTATTAGTAAGGCGGATAGAAGTATTCTAGAATAGTTTTCTGTGTAAACCTTAGTTATACCGTGAGCTGTGTCGTGAGTCATGTGACGCGTAGGCGCTCACATAAAATCTCCTGCACGCTGCGGCGGCGTCGCTGAATCTGCCGCCCGCTCAATTGGACTCAATTGCTTTAATTGATTTCAATTGAAATGACCTCGCGCACCGGCTCCCACTTCTAGCTTGACACTTTTACATCTATCTTTTTTGGAACTGACATAAAATATACGTCATTGCCCCCGTATGATCCCAATAAAATGTGTTTACTGTGGCGTCTACTCATCTACTGGCTACCGGCTTCTAGAGGTTTCTTGCAAACATTGTGTTTGTACAGTTAGTGCATAGTCGCGTTATAATGTACGTCTACTTGCAAACATTTTGTTTGCGAATAATACGAAAAATTTTTGCAGTTCTCTCTACGTGCCTGTTTTTAGGTTAACATTAAATACTATTTATTGTAAATACCGTCATAAATATATTTTATTAAAAATTACAATAAATTAGCTGTAGCCCACGGCTTCGCCCACTTGGAATAAAAAGTATCCTATCTTACTTCTTATACGTCCAAGAATATGTGTAGAAAGTTGTATGATGATCGGGTAGATTTTGTGTGAAAGCGTAGCAAAGAAAAGGACATTGACATTTATGATAATTGAAGATATACCTAGGTAATTACGGATTAGGGATTGACAAGTCTTCATAAAATATAAAACTTAAAATGAAAAAACATACTAAGTAGGTAATAAAAATACATTAGATAGACCTAGCTACACTGCTTTCACCATTTAATGCTTAGTTATCCTAAAGCATACATAACAAACAAGTACTCGACTATGCGGCGATGCTACGTGCGCATATACTTACTTATTAATACGGACTTCGTTTATGTTTAAATATTTTGAGGCGAGTGCAAAGGACAATATTCAGGAACTGTAGCAGTAAGTTAGTCTATATTTCACCGAAAAAACGAAGTTGGGCAGAAATATCAACAGTGACAGGTTGATCTGTAGCAACAAGACAATTGTAGGGAATTATGAATGGAACATTACAGTGACGAAATCCAGCGGCGGCATATTTTGGCACGTGTCCTGTCCGGTGCTCAATTGATGCTAATTAGGAAACGAGCTGCTGGTTAGCCGCAGTCTTCATGTGGGCCTTATAAATAACTGCATCACTAACGTAACTATTGTTAACGGTAAATATTGTTATAGATATCTACGCTTTGTAATTTAGATATCATAGGTAACAAAAAGTTGCTAAAACAAACATTTGACGCCAGTTTGTGTATACAATAATCAATCTATAATATAAATACGTCCATACTAACTATGTCATTGCGTCACTACACAATATAATTTTTAGACCTATTTAAACATTAGATAAACTAAAGAATTATATAATTTTGTCATTATTTAGACAAATATCTCTTCTCGGTAACCGGAATGAAATAATTAAATAAAAATGTTTTAGAATTTAAACATTTATTAAATAGTTTACGCCTATAAATTTTACTTTTTAGGCGGCTTTTTAGATTTTTTACCTATAGGTAATTTCCAATAATTTCTACTATACTCTTTACTCTCTTTTCTTTCAATGTTTGTTGAGGGTCGCCTTGAGTCTATGCCACTAAAAGAGGGTCGATTGTTGTTATCAATTTCAAAATTTTGTGAATCACTTTGGTTAGGTTGATCTGGTATGAGGGTAGGGTTTTCAAGAAACCTTAAATGTTTTTCTACTATACGTATAGTAATAATTTCTGAACGATTTTCATTTTTCGGTTCAGGTTTACTTTTTAGTAAAACTGGCAAATTCGTTTTTCGCTCATAAACAGTACTTTCTATTTCCGATTCTTCAATGATATCGTGCAATAATTCTGGTGAATTACTTGCAAGATTATTTTTTAATTCTAAACTGCTACGCAAAGTTCTAGCATTTTCGTTAACATATTTAATAAAGTCTAATTCTTTGCTTGATTTATAGTTGTTCTCGGGTGCGTCTAGTCTGTCGTTGAAATTAATTGTTTTAATTTCCAAACTGCTTTCCGTTTGTATTATTTCATCTTTCTGTGGCACTACTTTCTGCAATTCTTTCTCCGTAAGTTCTATCTGTTCAATATTATTTGCTTGATTTGTCACTTCGGCCGATCCCTCCTTTATTTTTTTGCAGATAATGCAATTAACCCATTTTCTTATCATCCTTTTGCACAAGTTTTTATTATTAGCAGTTTGAATATCAAGATTAGTGAGGTCTACAAAAGAAAATTGGCCAGAAAATGATTCTGGTTCCTCTTCGTCATCATTCGGTGATCGCATTACTGTGTGAAGAAGCAGCCTGTAACAATTAAAAATTTATTAAAATAAGCAAACTTCTATCATGTTTTACATATTATATTAAACAGTTACAAAAATATTTTTTTTTTGAGATTTTATGATTTTTTAAAACGGTAAAAGAAAACGTTATAGAAAAACCATATTTATCGACCACTGTCATCGAAATAAAGGCTACAACTGTTAATTTTGTTAATAGTTATAGCTTTCTGGTTAAATAATATAAAGTTTTCTAATACATAACTTTTAACAAATTTTTCATTATTTTATTTTTAGTATTGTAATATTTTTAATAATATTTGGTATATTTACACATTTGAAACTACCTACAGACTGTTGTTTTTTATTAAAATTAAGCCTTATCTAAGAATATTCTTTTGCACTTGATTAGAAGTCGGAGCGCGTTCAACGACCGCAGCTTTGATTTTATGATCTATTGAAACCCAATTTAATCTGATCGTTATCAAAAGTATTAAATTTGACATTATCATTGTATTTACTTTAATAGAACTTTAATTCACGGCATACAAGTAACATTGAAATTAGCAGCATTATTACATGGCGCTATTGTTCTCTGTTTGAGATCAGAGCTCTAAAAAAACAGAACACCACTCGTGTTTTCCTTGAAGCTCAACTCGCACCACCTGCTCAGAGTCAAAGCTCGAGTTTTTTCGGGTTTATCTTCATAGCACATTAATCTTTATTTTCTTATTATTTAGGTACATTACACATCATAATGGTTGAGCATTTAGTTTAGAGTGGCGCGGTGCGTCACGTTGACACTTCGTAATGTTTTTCCTAGTGAATGTATAGAATAATGACGCTTCGCGACGCTTCGACTAAGTGTCAATGTGAGTTGGAATTGTGAGAGAGCTTATAGTATCTCACGTGTTTTCAGACTGGTCGGTGTAGACGAAGAAGCCTTCGGCCACCCTGGGCACGCAGCGCGAAACCCAGTAGTGCAGCGTGTACACCGCAGCCAGCACCACGAGCAGGCACCCCAGCGCCGCGACCGCCACGTGCCGCGCGCCCGCTTCCAACCCGCACGACACGCGATCCTCGTCGTCGGTAGCTGAATAAATACAATTGTAAACTCATTTGTCATTTACTTACACACTCTTTTCTATCGTTTAATTAATCTTATGTGTCGTAGGATAGTTGCAAAAAAAGATTTTTCGACAAATCACAACCGCCAACGGATCTGACGGTGATTGCACGTACGGGGCCTTACTCTCCAAACTGATTTGATTTTGATTCAGATACGATCATGCCGCGTACTTCCTAATAAATTGACATTTGTTTATCTTGATTCTCAGTCGATTGATATGGTCGGGATTACAAAAAGTTACAATAATTTTCTTTATCCTGATTAGTTTCAAAGTAATTCACCAAATAAAGTACGAAAAACCACTGATATCGAACGGATTCGGTTCTTGATTGTGTCGGGAGTAAGCCCCACGGTTTGACCAGCAGTTGGGAACGCCGTCAAAGGCCGGCTTACACTCAGTGTACGACATACGTACATTTTAAACCGCAGTTGGATACTTTTTCGCAGGCCAGAGTGTGGTCAAATGCACGTACAGCTTGAGCAGCAGTTAGGTACGTCGTCGCAGGCCAGCGTGCACTGAGTGTACGAACAATTTGAGCCACAGTTGGGCACGCCGTCGCAGACCAACGTGCACTCAATATACGTACAATTTGAACTAAAGTTGGGCACGCCGTCGCGGGCCAGTGAGCTTTCAGTGTACGCACAATTTGAGCCACAGTTGGGCACGCCGTCGCAGACCAACGTGCACTCAATATACGTACAATTTGAACTAAAGTTGGGCGTCGCGGGCCAGTGAGCTTTCAGTGTACGCACAATTTGAGCCACAGTTGGGCACTCTGTCGCAGGCCAGCGTGCTCTCAGTGTACGTACAATTTGAGCCACATTGGACACTCTGTCGCAGGCCAGCGTGTACCCAGTTTACGTACAATTTGAGCCACAGTTGGGCACGCCGCCGCAGACCAACGTGCACTAAATATACGTACAATTGGAGCCACAGTTAGGCACGCTGTCGCAGGCCAGCGTCCGCTCGATGCACACGCGCGTGTCGTTGATCTGGCACTCCACGTGGTCGACCTGGCACTGCTCCTTGGGCTCAAATAGAATGAACCCTGGCGTCACTATTAACTTCACATGGTTCAACTGAAAATAGTTGGTAGAGTATAATAAAAAGTATTTCTCTATAGAGGATTCCAATTGCTAACAATAGTATATCCATACTTTGTCATACTACTTTAGATTTTATCTTTATTTATACCTAGCTGACCTAGCTGACCCGTGCTCACTTCGTTGAGTATACAAACCGTTTAAACCTTCTCTGGACATTCACGAATATATTTCATGACTAATAATAGCCGAATCGGTTCAGCCGTTATCGAGTTTTAACGAGACTAACGAACAGCGATTCATTTTTATATATAAGATTAGAATTAGAATAAAGTTAAACTATAGAAACATCTCTAGCTGAAAACAATAGCACTGCGACGTTATCCGGCGCGGTAAGTCTTCGTAGGCGGCGTAGGCGTCTTCGTAGACATTCGTAGGCGTCTTCGTAGACCCCGTAGTGTGACGTAGCTTCAAGCATTATATTGTTCCAAATGTCTACTCGTAGACAATAGAGTAATTTAGTTACATATGATCGAATACTAAAACGTCACAAAATATTAATTGCTACTTAAATGTTTGAGTAGCTCCTAAACTGGAAATACAAATTTTGGCTTTTGAGTAATTGTTCTCTATATAGTATTACTCTACTCTTTCATTGGTAATTGCTCATAGTTTCAGTGACGTTTCTGTATTCGGATGTTAGACGTTATTCGTTTTTCTCTACTACTGGCGACATAATTAAATAAACGCTGGTAAAAAAGTAATAAAGATTTCGATACGCCAAATAAAAATAACTCACTGTAAAATTATTAACAGACACAATAATTTCCGAAGTGTCCAAAACTTTTATCCACTGAGTCTTTCCTTGCTGTTGTAGATCGCAAATATTTAAGATTAAATCGCCTCTATTACTCGTCAAATTCTGCATGGACTTTCTGCCTTCCACCTAATAGATAGTTTTGCTTATATTTTATTAACTTATTTTTCTTTACCCCTAACAAAAAAATAGATATGGTGATTGTGGTAGGTGTTATAACGGTGTTTGACGTGTCTGTATGTATAGACGTCTGTAGCATCTTCTATTTATTTTGAAAGCTGACGTGATCGGAAGTGTTATTAGCTATAACTCAGTTCAAAAGCTTCAGCAGTTGCTGCTGTTCGTCAGTGCTTGAACATTAAAAAATTTCTTACGCTGTTGAGGGTTTATTCAAAATACATTTCTTTTATGATTATTCATACTTGTTATATTGTGTGATTACCATATCCTCGTCGGTCTTTTCGAAATTATCTAGCATATGCATGTTGTACATTAACAGGTAACTGTTTAGTTCGGACTTGTCGTAGTCGTCCTCGACGCTGTTGTCCAGCCTGCGGGGTTCTGCCAGCTCGAAGTCTACAGGTTGAAACGACCTCCTCCTTCTGTTACCGCTACAGGTAAAGTATTACAAGATTAAAATATTGTAAAAAAACGTGTGCGACTTGGGACGCTCGACAGAAGTGATAAAAGACCAGGGGGCTTACCCAACATGCTTTTACGTTTGTCGTTATCGAAGTACGCTATTTAAAAATGTATGGAATTGACTTTTGCGTACGACTAATGACGTCCTTAGTCGTAATCGATATTTGTAGTGCTACCCAACCTGTACATTTTTGTCGTAGACGATAACAGTAAACTTTTACGCTTTCCAATTGACGATAATGTTATATGAAATGGCTACCCAACTTACACATTTTGACATTTTGTCGAACGCTATCTTATACGTTATTGTTTTCAAGATAACGAAGTCTAAAGAGGTGCTTTTAACTCCGATATCGAACAATATGGCGGATATTTATTAATCAGCTGATATTCTTGTTTAGAGTACAATAGAGTTTAGGTGCTTTGCGATTATTGTTGGCCGCACAACACGAATATACCTAGGAGAGGCGTATATATACAGTAATTGAAGGCAATAGAAGACATTCCCGACATTATTTGTTGTCTCCCGATATAAAACATTGATAACTGATTTATATCCTGTTACTGGCTTTGATCCTATCTATACTGTATTGTTAATGTATTACTAATAAGCTGTTGGTTACCCAAACAAAATAATGCCAAAACAATGCCAAAAACTTAGTAGTGTTTGGCATAATTAGTGAATTACTTACAAGCAAGTGATCTGTAGGTAGTGCAAACTGCTGTTGAAGACAAGATAATATGAGATTTTGGCAAAATTACTAAGCTTTGGTTGGTAGGTAGGTACTCGGATTTGCAAACATAAAAACCAATGCTAAAGACTGCTAAGTGAAAGAGATGATAATGAAAAAGAAATGCTTACTGTATTAAAAATATTTTAGAACTAGAATTAGGTAAATAGAATAATTCATCAGGAATAAGAAAGCATACATGAACAAAATGTGGCCAAATGGAACTGTAAAAACAAATCTTAGTATACTAAACTATTTCTCATTATACCTACTGACTAATTAAGTGTAAATAAATACAACAATAATAATTGTTAATAAAACATTTTTTCCAGTACTTATTTGTAATTCATTTAATTCCTTTAAAGTTAAGTAACTTTACTTGTTAATATCTTAACATATAAAACATTGAAAACTGATTCATAAGCTTCAAATTACTTGTAAAACATTAGAAACTAAATAAGTATTAATATGTTTAATTGTTGTAAATCTTAGCAGTTTTTGGCATAATTAGTTTCAAAGTGAATTACTTATATTAAGCAACATCAAAAGCAAGTGAAAATCTGTAGGTACTGCAAACTGGTAGGTGAAGACAAGATAATATGAGATAAAACGTGGCCAAATGGAACTGTAAAAATTAACAAATCTAAGTATACTAAACTATTTCTCATTATACTGATTAATTAAGAGTAAAATAAATACAACAATAATAATTGTTAATTAAACTTTTTTTTCCAGTATTTGTAATTCATTTAATCCCTTTAAAGTTAAATAAATTTACTTGTTAACCGATTCAGTGCGGCTGTAGATTTTTCAAACTATAGCGCCTGGCGGCGAACAAATTTTTCGTAAACATTTTGGCACCCCTCGGGCGCCATACGCCATTCACAGAAAATACCTATGGCACCTCTAGGGCGCCATCCGCACGGAATCGGTTAATAACTTAGACTCACATGACGGTTCCTATCCTACCTAGGATTAGAACCTAGCCTACATGTTCCATAACAAGGTAGGAATTAAACACCCACCGTCTGACGGTGAGTAATAATTATGAAAATGGGATAAAAACACACCAGGCAGTATAAGTAAATATTTATTAATATGTCTTTATAAATATTTTTATAGTATTTATAAATGTCAATATTGAAAATTTGAGTGTCCCACGTCATTCTTTGTTTATTTTTCTTTTCAATGCCTTATCGCTGCAGGTCAGCAGGCACTAGATGGTGCAGGTGATGTGTCCTATTAAGGCTGCTGCAGCCGTTGTCTGAAAAAATATATATTATTAGCTTTATCAGGACTTAATACATATTATATAGACTTATGTGCTTTCATTCACACAAATATATTAATTATAATTAAACATATCCATTTTGTGATTTGTGAAAACCACTTGTTATTTTATTGTTACCTAGACAGGTGATGATAATATGTTTATATATGGATCAAGTTATATAAATACAAATAAGTTTTATAAATAATGATTAATTAAACAATGACTTTATACAGTAGTTACTTCAATTATACCCATATTGGCATAATATTATGTAGGGATTGGCATAATAATATTTATTATGCCAATCCCTACATAATATTATGCCAATCAATTTCCCATAAGGGTAGGCCGGCACATAATATCTAAATGTAATAAGATCCTAACATTCATACTTCATTCACTAACTCATATGGTTATGTTAAGGGTGACGATTTTATTGATCAAGGTACACAGTATGAATGGCTACTTTAGCCATTTGATATTCGTGACTGCGTAGTGTATACAAAGTCTCCCATGACTCCCATACGAAGTAGATAATATCGAATATGATGTTATGATAAATGACTGGCTGCCAGGTAGGTACGGAAAGCCTTAAATTGTATACCTACTAAGCACCACTTTTTTGTTCTACCATAATTATTGTTGCCGTTTGCATAAACATTCCATTTAAACACGTTACATAAAAGTTTTATTTACTTACCTGTGTTGTTGTTAACCTCTATTAATGTATGAATTTCTCCGTGATTGTATTACTGATCTATGGCATCGTGCTTTTTTGCACTCTTCATAGTTTGATTACACATCTTCTTCACTAATTACTAATAGCTTCAATCTACGTTCATTTCATTGTTAAAAACATCTAAGTAGCAACTCGTCGGCCATTCGGCAGTGTTACCAACTCTCATAAATATTTATGTCCAAACTTACAACAAAAGTCCCAAAATGGTAACAACTACTTAAAAAAAATCCCTAAATTTTCTTATGGCACTGAAAACTAGAAATATAATAAAAATAAATTAATACTGATAAAAATGTGATTATGTCCATTATACGTTAAGATACACTACCAACATTATTTTTTATACAGATTGACTTTTAAAATTTTGGTCGTTATTAGGTAAGTAAAAA
Organism: Celastrina argiolus; assembly: GCA_905187575.2. Classification (NCBI taxonomy): domain Eukaryota; kingdom Metazoa; phylum Arthropoda; class Insecta; order Lepidoptera; family Lycaenidae; genus Celastrina; species Celastrina argiolus. The sequence continues at coordinate 9,815,087 of LR994584.1, forward strand.
AATAGAGACCCCAAATATAAACCTAAACAATTTTACACCTAAAAACTGCTTGTAGAAATTTTTTGCCACCGAATTTAGGGGAAAAACTCCTAGGTTGGCAACACTGGCACATGGTAGTTTGTTGTCTTGTAACATGATAGTCTAGTGACGGATTTGACAGTTGACACAGTTGACACTTGACAGCGAAAATTACGTTATATGGCGCCGGAACCAGAGACAAAACGTTTTCAAAATTACGCCAAGACGAAGCGCAATCTTAGTGCATGTTAGGTACGAAATCAATGTCGCTATCTCAAAACAGATAACGTATCTACAGAACTTTACGTAACTAAGCGATGGCATCTTGGGTAAGGCCCCAGGGGGCCTACTCAAGATGCCAGGGCTAATTATCGCTTACAAAGTTCGATAACAAAATGTATGGGATTTGACATAAGCTACGCTAAATGATCGAAATTTGGTATGTCATTTAGCGTACCTTATGTCAAATCCCATACATTTTGTTATCGAACTTTGTAAGCGATAATTAGCGATGGCATCTTGAGTAGGCACCCAGATTCCGCAGCGCAGTGGTTGAACGTGTTAGTGCTCGAGCGCTCTCCCTTCGGAGTACGGGTTCGAATCCCGCCGAGGGAACAAAAAGTTTTCAATGTTCCTGGGTCATGGATGTGTATTTTTGTGTATATTATAATAAAAATCTTAGATATTTGTATAGTATAAAAAATATTAAATATATTTCCGTTTTCTGGTCCCCGTAAGACAAGTTCTACGGATACTTAGCACGGGGTCAGATTGACGTGGTGTGAAGCGTCCATATATATTATTATTATATTATTAACTTACCAGACTGTGACCGTAACCGGTGTGGGAGGTTAAAACGAAGCGGTTTAACCTCCCACAACAACTTTTTAGCGGCCCGTTTCTATAACTTATCTACTATACCAAAAATTTTACTCCCATCAACTTTTAGTTAACCTATATAATATATACACTATACAGGCTATAATATTAGTGAGTTATAATACTTTAGGGTGTATATGGGTCCTGTATATAGAGTTTACTGAGAAAGTACCAGCGCTGATTAAGGTACTTTTGGAGTACGAGTGGAAACCCTCCGACCGAACGAGATGGTAGCCCACTGTACTAGTTTTAAGATGTTGTATATATAGCGCCGGACTTAGAAAACCTCAATAGCGCGATGCACGATTGATCCTGCATCGCGCTATTGAAGTTGAAGGGTACTACTAATAGTACCCCTACACTTTTTTTATTGTATGGGAAAATTTATGATGTTGGGGCATTTCTAATACTAACATGAAAGTTAAAAGTAAGTCTTTCAGCATTTATATTTCGTAACATACCTTTTAGCGTTACTTTCCGGAGACAAATGAGCACTTTCATTGTCCGGTAGGTAGCTGGAGTTGAGTAGCGTGGCCAGCATCGGAGCCACCTTCACTATATTCTCCCACGACTCCCGGTGGACCAGTTCACCTGTGATGGGGCTTAAAGAAAAAGACTATTCTAAAATGTCTCGAAGGAAAATCTAATCTAAAATAAACGGACCTTTAAAATAAAGTACCTTCCGCACTTTAATTTTTTTAACTATGTAACAAGTATAGAAGAATGGGAGAAGCTATATAGCTTCTCCCATTCTTGTATGTTTGCTATGTAACGTTTTTATTGAACTTACATATGTAACTTTTATACTTCAAAATATTTTTTTAAATCGAGTAGTACTAGGTATGTACCTATTTTGTTTTGGAGGCCACCTTATAAAATATGAATTTCACTAATATTTACCATGAAGAAGCCAAGTTGAGGCACAAATGGGCGAATATATAAAACCTCACAGAAAACTGGCGTAAAATCACATCTGATCCAAAGTAAATTGGGAAATAATAAAGCAATAGCAATAGAGTTACTAACTTATGCTTCGTTGTTCGTTTCGATGTCTTGCTTTTGGTTTTAATGGTAGTTTTATAATTATTTAAGTACGTAGTCATGAGAAAACTTTTCTTAGTAGTCGCTATACTTTCATCTACAATTTTAACAAAGTAAACACCAATGACTAGAAAATGCTTGATAATTGAGAAACTGTATGGGCTATGAATATTACCTGTAGTAAGAATAGAGAGCGAATCATTTTTTTCTAAAATTATATTTACAGGAGAAATGTTTTTCTGTAAATGATTTGTTTCAATTTTCTTCGATATCACAGTGACATTATTATTGTTATATACTTGCCAGGGGTTGGAAGTCTTGGATTTAGAAACTACAGACGTATCTTGTAACACCCTTAAGGAGTAGTACATTTTATTCGTCGTAATTCTAGGCTTAAAAAATCTAAAAATGTTAGAGATCTATTTTAAATGTCTTTTAACAAAGATTTGTTGAAAAATATAAAACAATAAAATATATAAACGTATTGATATAATATCTTTTAATAATTATACAGACACTTTAGACTTTAAAGCATTATTTATAAAACGTAAACTTGTTACCTATTATTATAGTACTTGTTTGTTGTACTTTTCGTAAAAGGATGAAGTTTATTAAAATGCTTTCGTCTGTTAGCTACCCATTTACTTTTCTTAGTTAACATTTTCTTGCGTGCAGAAGTAAAATAAAGCCTTAAAATGACCAACAAGTAGATATTTTAGGTAGGTAATATAAAACATTTTAATTTAAAAATCACATAAGTCATATAAGGTACTACTGTAGCGAAAACGTCGTAAATTTCGGATTAGTTGAAGTCATAATATTATGTTAACTGTTAATAAAAGGTTTTTATGTTATACCTAAGCAATTGCGGCTCGAGTTTTTTTACGGCCCGTTTAAATAACCTACTTATCAGTTATCTATAACAAAGTTTAAACCCCTTTTTTGCCTTGGCATTCAGAGTTAAGTTGTTATTAAAACGGACCGTTAGCCAGTAATAGAGTAGATACCTACAATACCTTGGATCGATAGTAATACTGTCTTCTCTCGAATAATAATCGATAAGGTCGTAGAAAGGGTTCCCATTACTACTGTTAAAATCCATTTGTCGTCCTGTTTTTGTAATCGGCGAGAACTGCACCAGCGGCACTAGTGATGTTACATAATCCTCGCCTTTTCTATAATATTCGAAAAACCGCAGTATTTTTATTATGCTTAATTTTTATTTATGTAGTAATTGATGATTATCTTATTTGACGTATCTACCTACTGGGTACAAAAAAAAGAAGTAGTATAAAATTTGTTGTAATTACAACAAAGATACTATCTAATATGTATATCTATCTAAAACTCGATGCTAAAAAATACTAAATACTTTTTTATTTGCAACAACAAAAGCCAATGTTTAATGATTATTTTAGGATTACAAAGAAAAGTGCCCCCAGTTTCCCTTATTTTATATTATACAAAGCATTAATTTTATTAACAGTCATCATGTAGAAGAACTTGTTTCATTGTATACAATATCTTCTACATGATGGGGTACATAATACCGCACATACTTGGGGGTGACGTCATCGTCGCTATCCAACAAGTCATCCACATGTTGGATGGGCCGGCCCTGCAATTGGAAGTTTCCGGAGATGTTTATCAAAGGTATTTCTTTTGTGACTACAAACTCTTCCACCCAAGTTGGTATTTTCTCTGTATACAGAGTCTCTGTATAATTTTCTGTTTGGTCTTCCTGCGCTAAACTGGAAACGTGGTATTTAAATACTTAGTTTCAACTTGTAGATATTCTAATTATATAAAACTAATCGAGAAGAGCTACAAACTATGATCTACCTACTTTGGTCTTAAAACTTTACCTACTTATAAAATGCTTATATTTTTATTTTCATTTGATTAAAAAAAACATAGGTATCTAATTAATGAAAAAGTATTTTATTCATATAATCAGAAATATCTATATAATAATGAAATATCTACGGAACAACACAGCTAAGTGCATTTTTAGATTTTAGGTGAGAGTAGCGCCGAACTCCAGACAGTACATAAATTAAAAAAAAATTATACATTTTTATTCATCTTGTCACATTTCCATACAAAAGCGATAATTCCCGAGAACTATAAGCAACATGATCGCGTTACACTTAAGTTTGTGTTTCATTTAATGGATTTAGATGGTACCTAGTTGCTAGAAACTCAATTTGTCTACTACCTGGTAGTAGTTTCAGTGGTAGTTTTGAGGGTATAAACTCTTGTGTGATTGGTTTTGTTGTGAGTGGACTTCACGTGGTCAGGCAGCGGACCCCAGTAGCCACCGTAAGTTGGTAACATGTGGTACACTGTCATCGGTTCCTGGTTCTTCGAACAGACATCACTCAGGTTTAGTTCACTTATCACGTCGAGGACCAACACTATTACGTATGGTGGTTCGGTTCTAAAAAAACGTTTTTATAACATTTAAATAAGTATCTATAGGTCTATATACATCAATATAATTTTAGCTAAGTGTACCTAGTACTTATGTCTATATACCTACTTAGATATTATAATATGCAAAAATCTAAAGGATAGGTATATTATATACTATTAGGGAAATAAATAGATATTATTAAACTGGAGTTACAAATACCTAGGTAAATAACACTACTGTACCTACCTATAATGACGACCTCCGTAGCGCAGTTGGTTGAGCGCGTTGGTGCTTGAACGAAAGGTCGCGGGTTCGAATCCCGCCGAGGGAACAAAAAGTTATCAAAGTTCCTGGGTCATGGATGTGTATTAAATTTGTGTATAATATAATAAAAATCTTAAAAATGTGTATAGTATAAAAGTATTAAATATATTTCCGTTGTCTGGTACCTGAAACACAAGTTCTTCGGATACTAATATATCCAATCAGAAATAACTAATATATCCAATAACAAAATCATAAAACATCGTTCTAAATTTAAGCTGAATAACAGTGGCGTTCCACAGGGTAGTATTCTTGGCCCAATCCTGTTCTTAGTGTATATTAACGATATGCCACAATCAACAAAACACGAATGTATAATGTTTGCTGATGACACTACTCTGTTGATCAAATGTAAGAAAGGACTAATAAATGACGAAATTAAAAATGAACTAGATAATATAATTAATTGGCTTAATATAAATCATTTAAAAATTAACTTAGATAAAACTAAAATTATAAAATTTAACACTAAAATCAATAGTAACATTAATGAATTAGAACCCATTAAGTGTGTTACTACAACAACTTTTCTAGGGTTTATTATTGACAGTGGTATTAAATGGAGACATCATATTGAAAATGTATGTACTAAATTAAACCGGTTTATATTTGCGTTAAGGAGAATTAAAAATTTAACTTCTGTTAACACGGCTTTAATGGCATATCACGGTTATGTAGCATCGGTCTTGAGATATGGGTTAATACTGTGGGGAAATTCTATGGATATCTCCAAAGCATTAATTGTCCAAAAAAAATGCATAAGATCTATAGCAGGGGCTGGTTATCTAGATCATTGTAAACCCCTATTTAAAAAATTTAAAATACTTCCCCTACCATGTCTTTATATATTTGAGGTCTGTTTATTTGTTAGAAAGCACAAATATCTATTTTCAATAAATCAAGACATTCAAAACCATACAACTAGTAGGCATAAAAATAAAATTTGGATACCGAAACAAAATTTAGAAATTTATAGTCGAAATGTGTTTTGTATGTCAATAAAAATATATAATACATTACCGAAAAAATTAAAAGATCTGTCCATATATAATAAATTTAAAAAGGAGTTATTTTCTTGGCTACTAGATAAATGTTTTTATTCTAATAAAGAATACTTTGAAGACAGACAAAATGACAAAAAGTTTTGTTTAGTATAAACAGTATTATAGAATTACATAAAATATTTTATAACTTCTATATGTTTTGTATTACATTTAAGGATAGAAGGAAGGACATCAGTTATATAATAATTTAATGTAGCTGGTAAATTTATATTATTGAAGAATTTACTAAAAGTTGTACTATTGTGAAATTGACTTAAAACTTTTTTTTTTTTTTAAATTTGTATAATTTAATATATTAATAAGACTATTGTGTAATGTACTAATGATTAGAATGTAAAATATTTGACTAGAGTTGACTAACCATTGTTAACTTACCGACAACATTTGCACGTCGAGAAAAATTCGACAAAAATATGTGAGACTATGTTAAACTGTATCAGCTTATTGTACCATATTTTCGCAAATAAAATTATATTATTATATTATATTATTACTTAGCACAGGGCCAGATTGACGTGGTGTGAAGCGTCCATAGATAAAAAAAATAAAAAATAGTAAAAAATATTTTTATCGAAAATTTAATTTATTCTATTTTAGACTCTTACTTTAACGTTTAGATTTTTGCATAATATTATAATATAATAAGTAAGTAGATGTAGATGTAGGTACTAGGTATACCTACCTTAAATAACCTACTACCTAGTACTTAGTTAGGTACTGTCTACTTGTATTTATAATTCCAGTTTAATATCACCTAAGTATTTCCCTGATAATAATCTTATCGAAATAAAATACAAAAAAAAATCGTAGGTACGTGTAGTAAGTAGGTACCTACTTACTACATTTCTTTTTGCATTTAAATTTTTAATAATGAATAATCTGATTCCGTATCCGAACCTACCTTATTGTCACCATACAGCTATATGGCAAGTTCAGTTTGGAGTAGTAAATAACATTCATATGGTTATCATCAAGCGAAGCTCCGAACAGTATGGACGGTGAGACTTGACGCTTACAAAATTCAGACATATCTTTATGGTTATCGTAACCATGAATACCTAAAATTAGACTATCGTTATCCATTAAACCTAATAAGTTGAAAATTATCAATATCTTACATAACATATTTCCCTCGCCATAGCCATAGGGATCGCGACATTTAAATTACTTCTTGAACGCAAATAGTAGCTTATCAATACAAGGTATATTTGTGGTAAGAACCTACATATTTATTACCAAATATTTTTTTTTTAAATTTGTTGTGGGAATTTTTGAGCCGATGTAATATAACCATTATAATATAATTAATAAACCTTTAATAGAAAATTAATTTCTTTAGGCAACATAAAGCCAGTAACCTCAAAATATTAGGTACTTTACGATATTTAAAGGTAGATTGAATTAAAAAATATATTAGTTATTATTTATTGTTAAGGGTACCTTTATCTAATTGTGCTAATGAAAGTAAGTAAAGAGCGTACAATAAATTGAGATGATCTGCCGTCAGCCGGTCCGCTTATAGGGGTCGCGTGACCCGCACCGAAACATTATAGGGTACCCCTAACTGGGAAGGTTAGTGCTTTTGTTATAATATTTTTGCTTAGAATACGTTGTGTAGGTAAACAAATAAAATACCTACGTAAATAAAATTTATTAAAGCTATTGAAACAATCTCGATTTTCAACTTTATATTAAAAAACAAAAATCAAGCCCTACATGGAAATAACATAATAGGGCGTTCGTGGCGCCAGAGTTGCATGTGAAAAATCATGGCTGTGGTTATACCAATATTGTTTTACTTGAGTTTATTGAAACAATTGCTAGGTGGTAGGTGAGGTAGGTGCGATCATAGATAATACAGTATAAATGGTGCGATTGTTTTCAGACTAGGTAATTTAAATATTCTGGTTCGTTTTGATAATATCATTAAATTAAGAAAATACCCCACTACTATCTTCAGAGCTGCAAAATACGGGATCAACTTAAAACAAACCAAAATTCGCTCCTTTTTTTAGTCCTTGCCTATCTAGATTTGATGAGAAAAATAAACTGTCGAACAGTGTCACTTTGACAGTAACACCAGCTGATTGTCAACTGTCAAATGTCTGTCACAGGTGCAGTGTCGTAACTAAAAATATTATTTCTTCATTATAAATTACCAAAAATATTGTTATTTTTAAGTGTAATATATATTTTTGTAATGGCTATTTCCGAGTATGTGGCGTCTTTGTCTCAAAACCCATATTTTGGTGCCGGTTTCGGCTTATTTGGGATTGGAGCCGGTGCAGCAATCTTACGAAAGGGTTTTCAGACTTCTGTGATATTATTTCGAAGACACTGTATGATAACTCTTGAAGTGCCTTGCCGTGATAAATCCTATCAATGGTTGTTGCAATGGATCACACAGAAAGGTGCCAAACAAACACAGCATCTAAGTGTAGAAACCTCATTCTTGCAGAAAGACTCTGGGCAAATTAAAACTAAATACGAATTCATACCCAGTGTAGGACAACATTTCTTTAGGTTAAGTATATCAGCATAATATATTGGTAACATCTTTTCTTTTTACAAATAATATTGTTGTTTATAAACTGATTCAAATATAATTCAAATTAAAAAAATATATGTAATCGATTTTTAGGTATCGAGGTACCTGGATCAAAGTAGATCGTACTAGAGAACAGCATACATTAGATTTACACATGGGTGTCCCATGGGAAACAGTCACTCTTACGGCCTTTGGCCGTGATAAACGATTGTACTATGACATTCTCGAAGACGGTAAATATGATTTCAATTTGCTCAAAACTTTGATATTTTTATTCACAATAAATTTTACAAAAAAATGTTTGCTGAATGCTGTTTCCATATGATGCCTACCAAAAGTTCAGGAAGTGGCCCAGCAAGACAGACCGGCGTGGGCAAAGAGATGTTTTTTTAATCATAAAAAGTACCTTTATTAACAAAATATAAATATGTCAATATTGAAACTAAATAATGTTAGTACATTCTATATGTAAGTCACCTTATAGGGGGCTACTTTATTCCCAAGGTGTGCCATCACACAAAATATAGTCACTAACTTTATATAGATGTTCTATTGATTATAATTTTTTAACTGGTTTATTTTTATGTATTTTTAATACTTTTTATCCTTATGTGTTCTAATTGTAAACTACAATAGGTATTTATTAGTATATCTGTAATAATATAATGTTGTGATTATTTTTACAGCTCGTACAATGGCATTAAAGCAGCATGAAGGGATGACTGTTATGTACACTGCAATGGGTTCAGAATGGCGTGCATTTGGACACCCACGGAAAAGGAGACCTCTACATAGTGTGGTGCTCCGTGCTGGTCTTGCTGAGAAGATATTAACAGATTGTTTAGATTTCATTGACAATCCTGGCTGGTATACAGATAGAGGCATACCCTACAGAAGAGGTAAGTTTAGAACCAGTAGCGGCGGCCTTAGGGGGTGACAAACAGGGCCTACGCACATGGCCTCGCTCTTGAGGAGGCCTAGCGAACAACCAGACCTACTATCGCATCACATAGGTATATTTCCATAGGACAAAGAGCCTCACAAAGACCTGCCGCCCGGACACTCGCAATGGGTAAAGCCGCCGCTGAGAATCTGTAAAGTTTTTCAAGTTTTTCATGAGTAACATTTTAAAAAATAATTCACTCTTTACAAATATAATATTTCAGGATATCTGCTGCATGGTCCACCAGGTTGCGGAAAGTCCTCCTTCATCATGGCTCTGGCTGGCCAGTTGGAATATAATATTTGTGTGCTTAATTTGTCCGAAAGAGGACTTACTGATGATAGGCTCAACCATTTGCTGAGGTATAATTCATATATAATATTATATTTCATAACACTTATAGAGAGATATTAATATTAGATTTTATTGACATAATAGTTCAAATTGATAGGGTGCAGATTTCGCGAGGTAATTTTAAGAAAAAACTTAAGTTGATTGTGATATTTACCTATAATAATAATCTATGGCTACTAATTAATGAAGTATTGCAGCCCTAACTACGCCGAAGTTTTACAGCGGATTTCCTCTTTTTTTTTCTACAATATAAGTGATGCAGTAAAGAAATTCCAACAGTAGTTTATTTTTTAGCGTAGCGCCACAACAATCTATAATACTGCTTGAGGATATTGATGCAGCATTCGTGTCTCGAGAAGACACGACTAAACAAAAGGCAGCATTTGAAGGTCTAAACAGAGTCACATTTAGTGGTCTTCTGAACTGTTTAGATGGTGTGGCTTCAACAGAAGCTCGTATCGTATTTATGACTACAAATTATTTAGAAAGGTATGTTATTTCATTTAATATATGCAGAAACTTTCTGGTTTCATACACATTTATGGCGTGAATATAGTGAAAGCCCCAACAGAGATCTCCGACATAACAAAGTGCTATGCTCGGCCAAGTAGGAACATTTCACAGCTCCGTAAAATAAGTTATCGAATAATATAAAATTGAATATATAAATATATATGAAAAAGCATGACAGAGCCAATACAATTAACATTCGATAACTTTACTTTTATGACGCTTTCTGCTGCTTAGCCTATAGAGACGATAGAGCGGAACCAAGGCTCTAAAGTATTTGCAAGAGACGTATCTATTGGGCATAGCCAGTTGACAAAGCTGAAGGAAGATGGACGCGTTACGTCAAATAAGTCCGAGGAACTATGGGAGATAGAGAGGTTTTATGGACACCTGTATACCTCGGTCTCAGCTAAACCTGCTAGTTTAGCTGCAGACCCAAGAGCCAGGCTAACACGACACTATACCGAAGACATCCCGGACATCAGCCTGTACGAGATCAGGATAGCTCTCAAACAGCTTAAGAATAACAAGGCACCGGGCGAGGATGGAATCACTACAGAGCTTCTGAAAGCGGGCGGCACGCCGGTACTAAAAGTCCTTAAGAAACTCTTCAATTCCTCCTTACTCAATGGGAAAACGCCAGAGGCATGGAACAGGGGTGTTGTGGTCCTGTTCTTCAAAAAAGGTGACAAAACCTTACTGAAGAACTATAGGCCCATAACACTGCTGAGCCATGTCTACAAGCTGTTTTCGAGAGTTATCACGATGCGTCTCGAACGCAGGCTGAATGACTTTCAGCCTACCGAACAAGCCGGTTTCCGAAAAGGCTATATAGGTAGTACCATAGACCACATACATACGCTGCGGCAGATTATACAGAAGACCGAAGAGTATAATCGGTCATTATGCTTGGCGTTTGTGGACTATGAGAAAGCCTTTGATTCCGTCGAAATATGGGCGATCCTTAGATCTCTCCAGCGTTGCCGTATTGACTATCGGTATATCGAAGTGTTGAAGTATTTGTATATGATCCAGCTCGGCTGGGCAGCGTTCAGTAAATTACGCAACGTCTTCTCGTCCAAAATACCTCAGTACCTTAAGACAAAGGTATACAACCAATGTGTGTTACCAGTGATGACATACGGTTCTGAGACGTGGTGCTTCACGAGGGATCTTTTTAGAAGGCTCAATGTCGCTCAGCGAGCTATGGAGAGGGCAATGCTCGGTATTTCTCAACGTGATCGAATCAGAAATGAGGAGATCCGTAGAAGGACTAAGGTTGCTGACATTGCCCGTAGGATCAGTCAGCTGAACTGGCAATGGGCCGGCCACATAGCACGAAAATTGGACGGTCGATGGGGCAAAAAGATCCTAGAGTGGAGGCCACGTTCTGGCAAGCGCAGTGTGCGACGGCCACCTACCAGATGTACCGACGACCTGGTGAAAACTGCCGGGTCACGTTGGATGCAGGTGGCAATGGACCGGTCGCACTGCAAATGTGTTGGAGAGGCCTATGTCCAGCAGTGGACAGTAAAAGGCTGAAACGACGACGAGCCCACAGATGTTATATATGTTATGGACTAGGTGATTAATCAGGGCATTATTAGTAGAGCGCGGGCATTATGAATAATGTCTAGCTCTATCGGGCGAAGTGATTAATTTATATACGCGAGGCGGGGAGGGAACACGTGTAACACGCTTTGCGTGCATATTTAACCCCGACGAAAACAGAGCACTGTTAATAAGTTTGACGTGTCTGTCTGTCTTTATAATATCTATTGACGCTTCACATCACGTCAATCTAGCCTCGTGCGAAAAACTTGTGTTACAGGTTGTGTTACCAGACCACGGAGAAATATATTTAATACTTTTATACTATACACATATTTAAGATTTTTATTATAATAATACACATGACCAAGGAACACAGAAAACTTTTTGTTCATTCCGCGGGATTCGAAGTTGAACCCGTGACTTCCGGCATAAGCACCGACGCGCTTAACAACTACGCTACAGAGGTCTTCAAAGTGCGACACTCCGTACGCGCAAAAACGCACATATTGCCCCGAAGTTGTAATCCAGCATACTGCCATACTGAATATCATCAAAGTCCGTTCAGTAGTTTTTGCGTTAAAGCGTGACAAATATACACACACACTCACATACAAAACTTTCGTCTCGATATACAACCTGGTGACAGACGGATAGACAGACCTGTATGTCTGACAGACAGAGAATAATGCCCGGGCAATTTTAATCTTTGAATAATTATTATCAAATGGCACTCCTATTATTATTATGGGCATTTTTCATACTGACCGGGTTTATGAAAAATATTACTTGGTCCGTAACATAATTATAAAATATACATAATATATTATGGTGCCAAACTAAGAAAACTTTGATTTCAATTTAAAAACGGTTTGGGTTTGCAGCACTCATCAGAGCCAATTGGTACGCCACACATTTATAATTACAAAGACAGTAATGTCACACGTCTCTTTAAACTAGGCAACGAATTTCACATCACAATAGTTAACTACAATATTTTCACCATCAGGTTGGATCCAGCATTAATAAGACCAGGCCGAGTCGACATGAAGGAGTATGTCGGCTACTGCGACGAACAGCAAGTAGAGCTGATGTTCTTAAGATTCTACAAAGATGCTTCGGAACATTCTAGAACATTCGCTAAAAAGTTTGTATATTTTTGATGATTTTAAGTTATGGAACATTCCACGCGAGGCGGACAGGGGCACAACCGACTAATTTTATAAATCAGTATCTAATATTAGAGTATGTTTTATATAGAGACATACTAAAATATTACGGGAATCTGAAACATTATACCTGTCCAATTCACGTGGAATTGTCCTTAGGCCTTATTATACTATAGTACGTCCGAGATAAGTTTAACCTAAACGTAAACAAACCTGTCTATGACACAACCAACGACTAGTCAGTGATGCCAATGGCTAATACAATGATTTTTGTTTACTACGAATCCATAGACAAAATGGCGTATTTTTTCTGTGAAAGATTTTCATTTGATGTTTAAACATATTAATTAATGTTTAATTGTTATAAAATGTGTTGGATAATGAAGTGTAATCCTTTAATATACCTGTGGATGTGTTGATAAGTGTGCACAATATGTGAAAATTTCGGTGTTTTTGGTTTGTTTACATTTAGGTTAAATTTATCAGGGACGAACTATAGTATGGTTGTACACTTTACAATAGGAGTATATATAGAGGTATTTTCTGTCGCACAAAACCATGCAAAATGAACTTAACGACAGCAGTGAAAAAACCTTTCAAGATCGTTTATCAACTTATATTACAAATAGCAATTTTCTAATAAAAAGTTTACGTTTTATTATCTACTTTGTGGTTAGTGTTAATAAAAATCGCTTTCAGAGATCTTCAAATTAGATTAAATTAGGTGTAAAAACGCGTTTAACACAGAAACTAAATAGGTTTTAATATTTAAACATTTTAGAGTGACGGCGACTGGGAAGGACGTCAGCCCGGCCCAGATCCAGGGCTACTTCATGTTCCACAAACACTCCACGCCGGAGGAAGTGTTGGCCAACGTAGAAGCGATATGGACACTCGGTTGATCAGCTGTGATATATTAGAGCTCTTATAGACGAACGGCACTCCGTCATCCGTATCACTGCAGCCATCAAAGACGTTTGTCGACGTCTCACGACAGTTGCCGTTGACTGCAGTCGGTGTTTCACGACAGGTGGCGTTGATGTCAAGAATTTGCGACAGCTGCAGTTGATCTACGGATGGCGGAATTTGTTGTTATATTCTTCCTTCCTATGTTAAGCGCTTAGTGTAGGAAACAAATATAAAACTACATATATATTTTTTGTTTGTATTAATAGCCACCGACATTAATTATCTCAGGCTTTGAAGTTTCAAGGCTTTTTAACCGGCCTCCAAAAAAGGAGGAGGTCCGCAATTCGGCAATTTTTTTTGTATGTATGTACACTGATTCAGGGCTTGAAAGCGGTACAGATATAAAGGTATTATACCGGTACTAAATTACGATATCTCTATAATTTAAAGGTTTGGTCAAAACGGTTGAAATTCACCATTGCGGTACCGCAAAATAACGATATATACCTTTATTATTTTACGGTATGGTTATACCTCATTATCATTATATTTTATCACTACCGTAACCGAAATCATTTCGGTACCGAAAAAATTTTCAGAGCAACGCGGCAACGTCGCACGCACTGACGCGGCAACGTCGCACGCACTGACGCGGCGCGGCGTTGTCAATTCGAAACTTTACAGTTTACATATCGCTCGTTTAAAACTACAACGTGGCACAACGAAAAACTGGAATTTTGGGAAAACGACTTTGAAACTTTTAAAATCTTATAACTTTTAAAGTAAGATAGCTACAAAAAAGATTATTTTGCCCATTTTAAATTTTACTAAGAAACTATGAATCTCAGTGAAAATTTCATTGATGTATAGATATTTATTTATGAAATAATAGTTTTATAAAAAAAAGTCCCTACATGTCACGTTCTTCCTATAAAAATAATGAACTTACTGACTGACAAAGGGGTATATCACGTTATAGGTAACAAAATAAAGATATTTAAGAATGTGGTACAGAATATATTATATAGTAAAAATAGCACTGTTGAAATTTTAATAGGAGTATTTATTGAAAAAAACTATTAGCTAAAGTGTAAGTTACTAGTTTTATAATCAGTCTCACAAACAAATAATAACAAAAATAAGTAACTAAATTAAAACCCTTATTTTATTAGACAAAACAATCCTACGTCTAAAAATAATAATTTGACCTGATATTATGAATTATAGAAATATTAAAATTTACTGTAGTGTCGTAAACGACAAAATTTGTACCAAAATAAGGTTCAAGTCGAGGAATAACCGCAACTAGCGCCACTCTTTTCTGTACATAGTTCATACTCGTACTTATAATTAGGTAGTACCTATTTTACAATAACCATAATGACTTAGATATATGTATATTGACTATTTGAGAACCAATAACAGATACAGGAAATATCACATCTTTTTTTAGGATCAGAACTAGGTACTAATATTAATCTAAGATGGCTTATCTCGTGAAAGGAGCATTGTTCTTCTTCGTCTTCACGAGCCTCACTCTGTGGTGTGTATGCATTTTCTTCCTGATCGCATATTATATCCGCAGCAATAGCAACTTAAAATGTAGCTATGTATTGGTCCTTAGAGCCGAAAACACAATTTTCTATGCCTGTACTATTTATTAAGTCTTTTGACAATTCGTTTAGAGGTACAGTCAGTGTTGCCAAGGTGTGAGCTTCTTCATCATCTGCACTTTATTCAATAGCTTTGTTGATGGGGAAATTCGGGTCTCTAACAGAATCGTCGCTATCCTCGATGAAATATTCCTCAGCTGAGCATCTAGATGCTCTTCTGATGCTGGAGCTGCTAGAAGAATTTCTACGCCGACGCTTTTCTGGAGTTTTCTCATCTTGATGATAATTTTCATAAGACATTTCCACTATTCTCCTTGATCGTGAACCCATCTTGAAAGAAAAAAAAATCTTTATTAATAAAATATTATTATAAACAATGTGACAAAACGATGAATTTCTTAATATAACAACAATATTTCAAATATATATCGTGACATCCTGTTATAAACGAAGCTTAAATTTAAACAAGTGTAAAAAAATATTGCATACAACGTGACATGCTAATACAAACCAATTTTATTTTCATAATTTTCAAAGGAATAACGTTTTATCAAAGTGATGACCAAGTACGATCAATTAATTCTTTAATGCTAAAATGCGACATAACAAGTGTGACACATTATAGAATTAAATAAATAAGTAATAAAATATTTACCTTTACTCCAAAAAGGTGTCATGCAGATCGTGACACGTTGCTGTCTTATACCGCAAGCAAGTACTCTCACGCACTGCATTGTCACACTGAGGAGGCGCGTTGTGGAAATAAGCTTAGCTGCTAAACGGGGCAGCGCTACATCGTGACAAGCTCTCTCTTTTCCTCATACTTTTGTCGGTATTGGCTTAAATTGTGCCACGTTTTTGCACTAAATAGATTCGGTTACGGTGAATAAAATGGTATCAATAACTCAAAATTGAGTTATGCCACTGTGACACGTTATAGTTTTAAACGAGCGATTTGATTTACATCAACCCCCTTCCTCTGTTAAATCCGATTCCAATGTTAATTTTGGGGTCATGTCATTTGCTACTCTTGAAAACAATATTGTAAACGGGATTGTTTCTAATTTCACTTAGTTCCATAAAATCGGTTCAGCGTGTTGGTGCTCAAACGAGAGGTTGCGGGTTCGAATCCCGCCGAGGGAACAAAAAGTTTTCAATGTTCCTGGGTCATGGATGTGTAGGTATTAAATTTGTGTATTAATATAATAAAAATCTTAAATATGTGTATAGTATAAAAGTATTAAATATATATTTCCGTTGTCTGGTATCTGTAACTCAAGTTCTTCGGATACTTAGCACAGGGTCAGATTGACGTGGTGTGAGACGTCTATAGATATTATTATTATAAATTCCGATCGATTGGAATTTATTTCAAGAGTAAGGGGGCTGTGGTACTGTAACAGAATTATGTAAAGCCGTTTACAATTGCAACGGCAAAACAATTATGCATTCCCTCGTATTCAGAAGCTTGACCAGGCGAGACTGACACGAGACATTATGACGGGCGCAACGCTTTGCAGACAGCACACAACGCAAAATGCCAATGTATTGCTCGTACCAGCTTTAAAATATCGGCCTGTAATGTTCGACGAAGATCTCAATGTCTTGCGTTCCATAGAACAACGAAGATTGACGAGAGATTAACAACATCCTTTTACTGTAATTTTTTATATAATATCAAAGCCAAGTTACTCAAAAGGTCGTCAAAAAGAAAAGCGTCGCTTTACCTAAACATGCATATATACAATCTTTGGATCAAATAGAAAAAAAATTCACATCATATAATAATAACAGTTGGCCAGTCTGTTTTCTACACTATTACTTTACAAGGCTTTTCAGTAACAGTTTATAATAATTAAAATATACATATGTAGTTAATTTATAACATAACACTATAACTAACATGTTATATTCTTACTAACAAAACTTTATATTTAACATATATAATAATATTATATCTATTGTTACTAACAAAATAGAAAAACAAAAATCAGATCCTTTTCTAGAAAATATCAACATTTAATGTTTTCAAATACTACAATTTTATCCTTTACGGTTTTATAACAATATTATAATAACATATTAGTAAAAGGAATAACATGGTACAGCTTGGCAAAAAAGAGTCTGACGCGGTGACAGCGGAAACTAAAATTTTACACATGTGGCAACACTACTGAACATGTCAACTCCTAGTACATTCTATGTCAACAGTCCGTTCACGCAAGCTGTTTACATTGATTAATTAAAATCGTAGCTCAAATTAGCTCTTCTGAATTGTTCAGAATGAACAAAACTATTCGTAGTAGTGGTAGAGCAGTGATTTATAAAGTTTTATTGCGATGTTTGGCTGAATCTGAAGCAGGACAAATTTGATCACAAATAGGCAATGTTAACACGTTGACGGACAGTACCGCCCCCAGACGTAAAGACTAAAAAAGTGATATGACAGAACGCCTCTACGTAAGACTTTATGTTAAGCTAAAGGCAGAACGCCTTAAGACGATAAATTTTTCGTACTAATACTAGGAACGGCATACTGTAGTGTCACGGTAGAGGTAACTTACACTTTTATACTGCCACCGTGTAAGGAATTGTAAAGGTTTTTAACAGGTGAGGTCACGCACACACCGAAATTTTTAGCTACCCCCACGCACACACACTACGTCTGTGGACGTCGGATTCTCATACGATTAGTCGAGTAGTGCGCGGCGACGGTGTTCCGCGCTTTTGCGCCATTTTTGCGTGTCTATTTGCGTGAATCTTATTGAAAGATAAGTAAATGTTCATTGTTAACGCTATTTCTTTTATCTTTTATTTGTATGACATTGATTCAAGTTTATATTTTATCCGTAAACAACATATTTCTTATGTTTTTGTATGTCATTTTGTGATATTTCGCGAATTCATTGAACTATTTTGCAAATGGCAGTTAGGGATTCCTATGAAGAGCAACAGAAAAGGATCCAAGACTTGTTTGATGCGGCTACTACTCCTTAGTCAAGTGAAGACCCTTTTGATGATGAGGAAATCGGAAATGACTGAGAGTATGAGGCTTCTGGCAACGAATTCACAAGTTCAGATGACGCAGCCCCACGTTCAGCAATAGTGCGTAAAAAGCAAAGACCATCTGCCCTTTCTTCTGGTAAGTCTTCATCTTCCTCGTCTAGTGACGAGTCTAGTAACGATGACAGAACTGATTGTTCTTCCAACTACGAAGCACATCGTGAAGATATAGACACATCATTAGTACAAACCTATGTTCCTTCTACAACAGATACATCAACAAATTTGCAACCTGGTAACGATGTACATCCTCAGGATTTGTCAATACCATCCGATGGACAGACAACCTCGATCAACGTCCTATGGTGTCAGATATACCTGTCATTGAGGAATTGTGGTCTACTACGATAACCGACATACCAGAATTCAATTTTGATAACTCAGCTACTGGAATCACACTAATACACCTCATACCAGACATAGCCGTAAAGCAGTATAACGTGAAACCAATTGCGAAGAAATTATGAAATTCCTGGATAAAAAAGATTACTCTAAATGATGACTGAATGTTCATGTTGTGATAAGAAAATAGTAATTGCTGTGATTTCATTAGTTGCTCTCATACTAAGTTTAATTCTTAGAGAGATTTATCAAGAAACATAGGATCTAAAGACTTGAATTGACAGTAGAAGTGTAATTTTAAAACTGATTGAGACTGTGATCAAGACTGCTAATAGGAATACCTGAATAATTTTGTTAGTTTAATAAATACTTTGAAATAAAACACGTTTTTTAAATTATTTCAACAACTTTATTAGGCGTAGTGTCACCACAAGTAGTAAAGTATTTATTGCAATATGATAGAACATCTATAGGCCTGTACGTCTATAGACGTACTGTCTTATTACATCATACAAAAATGATGCTACTTGACAGTACGTCTTACGACGTATACGCCTTCAGGCGTTCTGTCATATAGCATAATATATTTACTATGTGTTGTGACACTGCGCCTATAGGCAATGTATGAAAAAAAGTAGTGTCAAAGCAGCTACAATCAGTGCAGTAGTACTGTCCGTCAACGTGTTAATCAAAGAACTGCCGATATGACAGGTATCTATCCCTATTTATCAACATAATAAGGTTCCTACATATGTTATTATATTGCATTTTTAATTTATAGTTTTGTTTAAACTATATTTAAGTGTTTTTTAGTCTTGTTTACGAACATCTGATTTTGAGGTTATGTTTTTCCGACTGACAATTAATGTATACTTCAACACGAATAACAATGATACTTGAAGTTATTATTAAATACGAAAAAATGAAAATATTTAGTTTTATTTTATACCCACTTTAAAAATAACTTGAGTAATATGTCATATTATTATAATAATACCGTGAATAATATTAGTAGAATGAAATCTATATTAATATTATAAAGCAGAAGAGTTTGTTTGATTAAACGCGCTAATCTCCGGAACTACTAGTGATATTTATATAAAAATAAAAAAAAGTTTATTGTTGCCAAAGTTGATTGTATAAAGAAGTAGATACGAATAATGTTTCTTTTATAAAGGTACATACAATTTCAAAATACAATCTAGAGTTGCGTCATGAGTGAAGCCTTTAACATACCCTTTCCCTCTAGATTTTACACACTGTAAACTTAAGTGTTCAATTTAAAATACATTTTATTAATAGAATAAGACTGTGTGTGTGTCACATTCATCTGATTGAATCTGCTTATTTAATTGAATAACTAGCGCGTCTTAGACATCGTTAGTCTTTAAGGACGATATCATATTTCAAATAAAAGATATTTTATTATAATAATTATTTTGAGTAAGTTACCTAAACTCGTTTAAATAGGTCAAAACTAAAAATGACAAGTATGTACTAAAATTGTTTAAATTTTTACTATTATAATAAAATAAAAGGTATTTTATTATAATAATATTATGTTAAGTAAGGTCCCTCTATTCGTTTAAATAGGTCTAAACTAAAAATTACAAGTATTAAAATTGTTTATAGAGGTACTATTGAGGGTTGCCAATAAAAAAAGGAAAAGCTACCTCATTTATTCCACACTCTTTTTTGCCAAGCTGTACATAATATTTTGTACTTTTTATGTTTGTCTACTAAAAAAAATACTTATAAAATTCATTTAAGTTGGTCCAAAAAATATATTTGTTTTAGCAAAAAAGAGAATACTTTCAGTGCATAGTACATAGTTCTAGGAAGAATGTACCTTAGTACTTAAGTGACCTTGCAGTATTTGGCACAATCTACTGAGAACAGAAAAAATCAGAAGCTCGCAAATCGCTTCGCAATCGCAAGAGGCAGAAGAATATTTGTATTTTTTTTTTTTGTAAATGTTACGAAAAAATATTTATGGACATCAAGCTTTGTATAGCAGTTACATGTATACGTTTCTAGTTTAAACTGAGTGAGTGTTATCTTCATTTTTGTATCAAAAAAACTAGTTGTATTTAAAAGTTGTGGAGGAGTTGTATTATTACTTTATACATACTTAATAGATTTTAAATAACGTAAAAATGTTTGCACTGTTGCATGCATCGGTAGACTTATATTCCGTGCATTAGCGACAAGTCGTGGTACAATCTCATCAGTGAAAGATTTAAGTATTTCCCATTGCGAATTGGCGGTCATTTTTTGGATGTCAATATCTATACCTTGATAGTTCACCACTTTTATACAAAAACACTTCACATTACTAAACAATGACAAACACAGTTCCACATGGGGCCCGTCCTCCTGTCGAAAGCACAACTTAAATTTTATAAGACATCGAAAGTCACTGGTCAAATTAGTTTTACACTCCACTAGATTAATATTGTACACTTGAAGTAGATTTTTGAGATATAAAAAGGGCGAGGATGTGACAGTGTTTGGAAATTCGACCGTGTCCAACTTTATATACTCGAGGTTTCGTATAAAATTAGTCTCACCTGCACCATTTGACATAGTGTTTCCTATTTGAGCGAGAGGCTGTATGATAATAGGAGTGGGCACTATGTTGATATACTTCGAAGGAGCCTGGCCATGGTTCACGGGATTGTAGTACATGGGGGGCGCGCCTGTAGCGGGGCCGGAGGTTCGGGTCGGTTGTGCGGGGCCGGCGTAGCAATGAAACGGATTCGAATAATAATGGCAGTCCTGACTTGTGTCCCGATTTGCCAATAATTCGTGTACTGGCTTTAGCTTGAGTCTCGGTAAAGCGTTTTGCGTAGTCTCACAGCTGTCAGCAACAGTATCTTGTACACCATTTGTTGAAGACGTTACAGTTTCAGTGAAAGAAGCACTTATTGTATTATCTCCGCGACTAGCGTTTTCACTTCCTAATGTTTTTCGGAGCATTTGTTGTGAACCAGCAGAACTTGTTTCCTCACTTTTTTTCGGAAGCTTTTTAGGGTTAGACACAGGATTAGCGTTCAACAATATACCATGAACGGTATGTGGTGGATTTATAATTTTATCCTCGGCAGCCGTTTCTGTATTTAAAGCTTTATTTAAAACATCAAAGAAGTCGGATGTCGGTTCCATAATGGAGGTATTCTGTAGGTTTTTCCAATTAGAATTAGTATCATGTTTTTCTTTCTTGCATCTTAATTTTGTGCGAATGCGGACGTAATTATTGGCATTAGATTCGTTCATTATGAAATCAACTTCGAGGTTTCTGTACTCCAGGTACCGCAGTATTCCTATACAATTAATGGGATTCGCATTTATAATTTTGGAACCTATGCTTAAGATTTTGTGACGGAGTTGCGATCTGTCTGCCGCGTTTTTAGAAGCTATACTTGTACTATCTCTTTTTTTTAGTAAATTATTGTAGCACACTGTTATAAGTGCGTTTATACTACCACTCGGACCGTCATTTACGTGCAGGCGTTGTGCAATACTCTGACTCGCACTATCCTGAGTCTGATCTTCTGGTTTAATATCCGTTTCTTCTGGTTTAATTTCATTTTCATCTATCAGTAAAGTATCAACAGAACTTTCCGAATCTAGTTTTCGCCTTTTGAATTTTCTCGTAGGAGCAACCTCTTCATCCTCAGATGTATCTGAGCAATGATTGGATTTGTGTGTATACACTATATAGTAATATTTTTTATTTCTTACTATTTTTTTGTTACTCAATGCAACAAACTTCGTGGATCCTGTTATGTTTGGTTTGTCGTCAAATTTTTCAAGTCTCACAAAACAAGTGTTTGTTATATTTCTCCCATGCGCTCTTATGTGACTCTCAATCTCATCCTTCTTTTTAAATTTCTCTGAACACAGTCTACACCCAAACTGTTTTACACAGGAGCTTCGCCAGCTTTTGTTATGGGTTTTCTTACTCTTCTTAATAATCAATTTCGTCGTTTTACCACATGAAGAAACTACATCTGTAACAACTCTGTCTTGTTCTGCTGCAGAGTCCTCTTCATCGGAATTTGAACTTAATCTTTCGCATTGCTGTGGTTTTACTTGTTTAGCGCCACTCGCTTTAGATGTACCCTGTAATTATGAAAAGACTACTATATGAACTGGTCATGTGCGAGTCGGGCGAATACCGGAAAGAAAGCACTATCATAAAAGTAGAATTATATTTGCTTTAACCTCACCAGATATTATTACGTACCATTCCACTAAGAAGTCTTTTTTGTAACCTCTTTTGTTTTTCTTGAAACAACTGTTTGGTACAAACAAAGTTACTCAGGAGTTTTTCACAATCAACACATATTAACTGTGGGAGCCCATTGTTTAACTCAACCTGCAACATCAAATTCGATTTTAATAAATGTAGCTTATTTATTAATTGAATATATGAAAGACAAAACTAAGTTACATAATATCATGTCTGCGTTTTGCAAAAATTTTACTTCTAAGAGGGTAAATAATCACTACATATTATATGTATACAGTCAAGTCTTCGATGACATGTCTATATTATCTTAAAGATAACATACTATATCCATTTTAATACTAAAAAAAATGTTAATTATAAAGCAATGTTTGAAAAGCTATTTACACAAATTTACACTATTTACACTATTAATCCTTATCATTTTAAGGCCGTGTTTCACTAAGCAATGTTAAAGTTAACGCCATATTAAATATCATGTTATCCCTCTCGTATTTCCTGTCAATGAGTGAGATGGCATGGTATTTTAAGATGGCGTTAACTTTAACATTGCTTGGTGAAACACGGCCCAAATACATTAGTTGCCTTAAGCAGTTCATGAAGACTATTTTTACCATATAGAGTTCAGAGCATGGAAATAAAATTAATATCGTAGGAAATATTTTAAAACGAAAAAAAAATGCGACAAAATATTTAACAGTTTCGCGCCAACGCGCAACGCCACGGGATGGACGTTAGTACTAATTACAATAACATTACTAATTAATATCCCACTAAAAACATAAATGGAAAAAAAAGAAAGTCAAGTTCAATACATAAATTATTATTGGCTGTGGGCTTCGTCGCAAAAAGAAAGGAGATCTAAATGCGTGCCAAGTTCAATGCAAAATCTAAGTACCTATGTATTTAAAATAGCAACAAAATAAAATTAAGAACACGTATTAAACTCTGTTTCTTTGCGTTATTGGACACCTATAACCATTGATGTTATTAAAAAAAATTGAGATCTTAAAGTAGTTTAGCTTTGACTTGGCCAGTTTTCATTATATCAGTCATTTTATAGTAAGAGAGTAATCCAACACATATATATTATTATATAATTATTTATTATATCCTATATATTTTAACTACGATAAAAGCTGGCCAAGTCAAATGTCAGGTTTAAGATCTCACCTCAGAATAATCGGTGTGTATACATAAAAAACCGGCCCAATTGAGAACCTCCTATGGAAGTTGTTTAAAATGAATAGTTTCTCGATTCTCCATGTGTAAAATATGGGTACTTTGATTGACCTACGCCGAAATTCCTATATGCTTTCCTAAGAAAACATTCGCAACTATTGTGTTATTGTTTGTATCTACAACACGAATAAAATAAATCAACAAATAAGAATGCCTCGAAAAATATTGGTAGGATTTATACGGTGCATCCGAATAGTAAAATTTACGGTGAATGTACTAATAGAGATTATTGTATTATTATTACTTCATCGGCCAACTTCTTTTGCCTACGCCTTTCACGTCTTATATCATATTATTTATGACGAAGCATTACTGTAAATTAGTTTTTTATTATCCAAACGATTGTTTATAACGGCACAACAGTTAGTCCAATATATGTCGCTATCCTACTGCTATATCGCACTATAACTTCACTTCGAATTAGAATATAAGAGCCGTACTCGGATTAGTTCCTCGAGTTAACAACAACCGCTGATTGTATGGGGATTAGGGACCCCCCTTTTTTAGTTTTTTTTATTTATTTTAAGATTCTTTCCTTCGCTCACACACAACAATAACCAAGCTAGATTCCAAATTTCATACTGCTAGGTCATCTGAAAGTAGGTTAGATTTAGGAACTATTAATCAGTCAGTCAATACTAATATTTACTACATTTTTACATTCATATCTTTATAACCTTTAGAGCTAGCTTCATGAAACTTGAGCTTCTAGATGTCCTTATGTATATAATCAATCACACATAGTTTTATGTGTGATTAATTATATCCATATGAAGATCACAAATTAAGACTTTAAAAGGCCACAACAATGTATACCGCCGCTGAAATCACCAAGTGGGTACATGGGTTCGTCAAAAGAAAAGGCTGAACTATTTGGCCAATACTTAAGCCAAGTCTTTACACCTAACGACTCCAACGACACCGACTTTGAACACGAAATTGACACATTTCTGGATAGTGACCAACATTAAGTCTTCCCTTAAAACTAGTAACACCAAAAGAACTCTACAAAACAATATTACGCTTAGAAAACAAAAAAGCTCCTGGCTTTGATCTTATTACTGCAGAGGTGCTTAAAAAACTACCTAGAAAAGCAATCGTGTATCTAACAATGTTGACTAATGCAATTTTCAGAATAAATCACTTTCCAGAAATGTGGAAAGTCTCACAAATAATTATGGTAGCAAAGCAAATAGAGCAAGTGATAGACACTCGAAAAGAAGCAGTACTGTTCTGCCGTATTCCTAGATGTTCAATAAGCCTTTGACAGGGTCTGGCACAAGGGATTACTATACAAGCTCAAAACTCTCCTACCGAACTCTTTCTATATGATCATGAAATCATACTTGAACAACAGAAAATTCCAAGTAAAGTATGAAGAGGAAACGTCTGAACTATAAGTCAACTACTACTACAACTATAAGTCATGAAAGCGTCAGTACCACAGGGCTCAGTGGTAGGCGCAATGCTCTACACAATTTAGACTGCAGATCTCTCACAGTCTGAAGAAGTAGAAACTGAAACATTTGCAGACGACACGGCATGCCTTGCTAGTGACACTGACCCTGAGAAAGCTTCAGAAAAACTTCAACTCAACAAAATTGACCAATGGCTACAAAAATGGAGGATAAGATCCAGCACCACCAAGTCAGTTCATATAACTTTCACATTAAGAAAGAAAGAATGCCCTCCAGTGTACCTGGGAGATAAATTAGTACTGCCTAAAAATGACTGCGTTAAGTATCTTGGCATGCACCTAGACAAACGACTAACTTGGGCTAGCCACTTAAAAGCCAAAAGGTCAAATCTCAAACCTAAAACTCAAAGGCCTACTGTGGCTGATAGGTCGCAACTCACCGCTGTCCTTGACAAATAAAATACAAAACTATAATAAAGCCGATTTGGACCTACGGCATAGAACTCTGGGGTTCGGCAAGTAACTCCAATGTAGAAATATTGCAGATTTCAAAATATTGCACTCAAAACAATAATTAATGCACCCTGGTTCATACGAAACTCAGAAATCCACAAACACCTGCAAATAGAAACAATAAGAGAGGCTGTTACTTCTCGTAGCACTGTATACAAATCTAGACTTAAACAACATACAAATACACTTGCAAAAAATCTCCTAACCACTACAGGACTGCTCGCCTTAAAAGGAAGCAGATACTTAAAATGGAATGATGCTCAAGGGACCAGTTACCAAAAATATATATCTAATATAGCACTCATCGGATTATAGCCAATAAGGCTGATTGCTGTTAACAATAGAAAAAAAAACAGTTTTATGTGTTTACGCTAAAGAGGTTTTGAGATATAGAAGGGTAAAAGTGACACCAAATGGTTCGTGTAATATTACACTCGGCGCCGGCTAGCCAGTTCCTTTGCTTGACCTTCACTTGACACGCTGCCGCGTGTCTAGACCTAAGCCTTAACATAAACTTATGTTAAGGTAATGTCTAATGTTTTATTTTATTACTTTTTTATTTAAAAAAAACCAAGCAATTTTAAAGTATATAATTCCTATCAATGAATGAGAAGGCATGGTATTTTAAGCCGTTAACACTAACATGCATTGGTGAAATCGGGAACTTAGGGAAACTTAGTCCCAATTTCACGTAGGTATATGAAGTTTGGCCTGGTAAGCACATAGATCAAGCGTTTTGGCTCTACATGAGATCTGATAACTTTTTCACAGGGTAAACTATGTTGTCTTGGCAACATTTTTACATGCAAATGTTTTTGGTGGGATAGTAGTGTAATTTACCTTTAAAGTTCAATTTTTTTTTTAATGTATTTTTTATTTGTATTAATCAAAGTTAGTAATGCAATGCAACCAATGCATCTTTGCCAACAAAGTGCGGTTTATTGATGCCCTTCTTAAAGAAATCAGCTAGACGGGCCAAATGCCAAATGTTTTAACTGTTTAGACTAGGCCATACCAGTTGTTTATCCTAGAGTGTGCGTATCTATATCAGGATAAACTGGTCTATCCTATCAGGCTTAGGACAAATTAGTTTGGACTAGGCTATACTGGTTAATCCTATTGCATATAGGATGAATTAGTTGTGCCTAGGCAAAACCAGTTTGTCCTTAAATCGGGTTTGGCCAGTAACATATACACTATCCATACAAGACAACTAGTCAGATAGACAGACTGACAACATTGTGATCATAGGATCGGGACTCTTATTCAAGATGTTATTGCTATTATCACTTACGAAGTTTGCAAACAAACTGTATGGGATTTGACATAAGCTACTCTAAGTGAGACACAAATTTGTATGTCAAGGTACAAGTCCACCAAAATAGTGTTCAGAACATTTTTTTCAGAATTCCAGCTGTGTCAATTTGTATGTGTTCCCATTTGTTAATGTTGCGTTAGCGAGTCCACCGGAACAAACATCTGTTACGCACAATGTTCACAACAGTTCAGAACACTGGTGGAATCACACCTTCACTTGGCGAAGCATATGTCAAATAAATTTTGTTATTGAACTTTGTAAGTGATAATAGAGATGGCATCTTGAATAATGGGCCAGGATTACATTCTTTACCTTTTGAGGTACCCTGAAAAGAAAAAAATAAATAAAGCAGATTTCTACCTCTATATCAAACACAAATTTTATGTTTTCCTGGATTGCTGGCACAATCTGGTACTTTCCCTTTTCCTCAAGGCACAGCCTACATGTAGTAAATAATTCATGATCCACTACAATCTTAGGATTCATTTTCGTTTCGATTCTTAATGTTTTCACTTCCTGTAAATTTAAAAAGCCATTAGGAAACAAAGCAGAAGGATAAATGTGTATGCCCATGTAGAAAAAGTTTAAAAGTTAAATAAAAATAAATAACATAAAAGCTGAAAATCTATAGCAGGATTTATTGCATTTACATCCAACTATAAAAATAATAATTAAATTTTCAATTTGGTAAAGTTTCTCGTTATTCTGCTAATCAAAACTAATACCTAAATATGAACTGTGTCCGGCCAACATTTAAGTTTTTTGTTGTATGCATCAATTTGCATATTAAAATTATTTAAAAGAGTTCTGAGTTATGCAAAAATTAATAAGTTTCACAATTTCTTTTCGAAAACGAAAGAATGTTAACTGAGATGTCAACTGTCACTGTGTAGTCTTCTTCTCCTTCCTCAAAATATATTCTTCACTTCGTATTAGCCTTCAATTCATCATTATCGACCTTGGTCTCCGGCCGTCCACGGGGCTTATTCTGCAGGTCGAAATTTCGAGAACAAAAGCGTTGAAACCTATTAACAAATTACTCTAATCTATGGCTGAAACCAAAAACGCACCGTGTTTTCTTTTGCGACACCACCCCCACACACATCATTAATCCTTCGAGCCGTTTCTGCAG
Source organism: Celastrina argiolus (assembly GCA_905187575.2). Lineage (NCBI taxonomy): Eukaryota > Metazoa > Arthropoda > Insecta > Lepidoptera > Lycaenidae > Celastrina > Celastrina argiolus. Next base: position 9,843,705 of record LR994584.1, read on the forward strand.
CACTGGTGCCACGGTGGAACTCGTACTCGTAATTATTGCGATATTTTAAGTGTTCCATTTTGTGAAATGAGTGACGCAGAAAAAAAAAGCAAAAGAGAAAAACAAATGAATTACGGTTTTCAAAACACAAAATAATGCATGAGTAAATAGCTGTTTAAATTTGAATTTGGAATTCCTAACCAAAGAGGATATATTTAAGATCAAAGTGGCCAGTACGACAAAACACCAATTTCATACCTAATATAATTATATTAGGTATGAAATTGGCGTTAATAAAAATCAATACATAGTATAAAACAAAGTGGCTTTCGCTGTATGTCTGTCCGTATGTATGCTTAGATCTTTAAAACTACGCAACGGATTTTGATGCGGTTTTTTTAATAGATAGAGTGATTCTTAAGGAAGGTTTGTATGTATTATAAATGCATAATATAGTAGAGAAACACTGATAAATTTAAAGGTTTCTAATATGATGTCGTAAACAAGCACGTTTTTTTGCGCTTATATTGCAAACGCTGGCTGAACCCTACGAGATAGATCAAAATAATGTAGGTACTACAGTATTGTTCACCTTAAAAAGTTCAACAAAAAAGTCCGCGATGTAATTTAAGCGAATATTACCGAAGATATTACAAATTTAAAATGCAGGGTCGTAGTTGTTTGCGTCGCGGCGGTATCGACCCGCGGCCGGCCGGGGGTCGGTCGTAATATATAAAAATGAATTGCTGTTCGTTAGTCTCGCTAAAATTCGAGAACAGCTGAATCGATTCGGCTATTTTTGGTCTTGAAATATTCGTGGAAGTTTAGGGAAGGTTTAAACGGTTTCTATGCTCAACGAAGTGAGCACGGGTCAGCTAGTAATATTATAATATCGTTAATAATAATATTATGGTTCCGTTTGACGTCCAAACTAAGTTTAAGAGAGTACATCATACATAGATGTCGTACCGTACCGTTACCGCTCCCAGCGCCACCTTCCGTTAAATCTGTGAACTAAGTGAAAGCCACAAGCCGCCATCTTTGATATATCGGCCCTGGGCCCTGATTACGTAACTCCGGTCGCTTTCCCGTCTCTCGAGATCAACTGCCATTGTGACGTTACATCTTTTTAAAACACGATTTAAAAAGTTAAAACGTCAAAATTATGACATATTCATTTTTTAAATCGTGTTTTAAAAAGATGTAACGTCACAATGGCAGTTGATCTCGAGAGACGGGAAAGCGACCGGAGTTAGATTTGGGGCCATAATATGCAACTTCTGTGGCTTTAACGACCGTGGACATCAACTGACATAGTGACGTAATATTTTTTTTAACACACTTTTAATTTGCTAAAATCATTGAAAAAATCATATTAAATCGTGTTTTAAAAAGGTTTAACGTCATAATGAAAGCCACGCAAGTTGCGTAATCAGCCCCCTGGGGCCTGAAAAAATCATATTAAATCGTGTTTTAAAAAAAATTATGGCCCCAGGGGCCCGCAACGCAACTTCTGTGGCTTTCACCACAGATTAAGTATTAATTAGAAAAAAAAAGCGCGGGAACTTAAAAAAGGCGGACGCGGGTTTTTCTTAAAAATTTTCAATAATTATTTTTTATGTAAATAGTTAGTTATATATTTTAGTTTTAGTCTTATTTTACTTTTTTATTAGTGTGTATATAATATTTATTTGGTAAGTTTCATTTTCTTTTAAATTAATAGAAGACCATGGAGGAGCTGGACCCGGGGGGACCTGGTCCCCCCGTTGGTCATTATATTACAGTTATATCTAACGATTCGAGCATGGACACAGATGCCTCATGCTCAATAAATAGCCGAAAACGTCCTGCGATACCCAGAAGGCGTTGTAAGAAATGCCAAAAAAATATTAAAAGAGACCAAACAAAGGCTAAACCCATAGAAATAGATGAGAACACCAATTTTCATCCGATAGTATTTGGTCACTACTTAAAGAAAAATAATATACAAAATATTGTCAATGGTAGCATCAAAAAAATTGCTAGAAACAGACTATCCATAGCATTTTCTGCATATAATGAAGCTAACAATTTTATAAATAATCAGCAATTTAACTCAGATCAATTCAAATCTTTTATTCCATCCTTCCAGGTGAGTAGGATAGGTTTAGTTAGAGGTGTACCAGCTGACTGGTCAGATGAGGATGTAATTAATAACATAACTGTACCCCTTGGATGTGGAGAGATTTTAAAAATTAGGAGACTTAAGAAAAAAACAATTGTAAATGGAACAGCTCAATTTAATAACACGGAATCTGTAGTGGTTACATTCGACGGACAAACACTTCCTAAGAGAGTGTATATGTGTTACAACGCACTTCCTGTAGATTTGTATATATTTCCAACCATACAGTGTTATAACTGCTGTAGATATGGACATGTTAAAACCAATGTCGGTCCAGTCCTAGATGTTATAGATGTGGCCAAGGACATGCTGGTGATAGTTGCTCAGTTGAGGAGGAGTCAATTTTCTGTTGTATCTGCCAAGGTTCACACATTGCTACTGACAAAAAGTGCCCAGAATTTCAACGCCAAAAGTCCATTAAAGAGTCAATGGCTCACAAGTCTTTGTTTTATTCAGAGGCTTCTAAACTTCATCCCACAATTTCAAAATTATATTCTGATGTGTTAGCTTCTCATGTTTCATTATCACCTGTAAATAGACCAAAATCAAATTTTTTAAACAATAGTATTCAAAACAATGTCAATTTAGTACAAAGATCTTATAAAAAAACTGTTTTCAAACAGCCTAAATCTCCTCAGAAACAGGAGAATGGGTATGACAGGCAAGCTCACAATAACCTTTTTTTTTTTTTTTTTTTCTAATGTGTAATCTTGCAATCAGTCCTCAAACTATGAGCAGATTTGTTGGGAGCATAGTGACATGAAGAGTTAGTTTCACAGTAGAGACTACTCTTTAAGAATCTGGTCGCCTATATCGGCCGATCCAGTTCTAGTATTTGGCGTCGTTTAAGACGTTTAAGTGACTCTGGAACTGTAAGCTGTACCGCCAGCTGATTGGGGTGTTTTATTAGTCGGCTTTTATAATTCATGATTGCGGATTCAATTTCCTCCTTTGTTGTTTTTATATTTAGGTTGTTATGAACCTCTTCGTTTTTGATGAACCAAGGTGCATTCGATATTTGTTTTAATATTGAATCTTCAGCTCTTTGTATTATTTTAATATTTGAGTCACTTGCTGATCCCCACAATTGGACTCCATACATCCATATTGGTTTTAAGATAGTTTTGTAGATTAGTAATTTGTTATCTAGTGATAATCTACTATTTCTCCCTAGCATCCAATATAGTTCACGGAACCTAATGTTCAGTTCATTTCTTTTGGTTTGTATGTGGTTTCTCCAGGTCATCCGACGGTCTAGGTGCATTCTAAGATATTTGACTAAGTCATTATGGGGTAGTTGCTGGTCACAAAGTGTGACTGGTGGACAATTTTCTCTGCTTAGTGTAAATGTAACGTGAACTGATTTTAGAGCACTTGCTTTAATTCTCCACTTTTTAAGCCATTGTTCTATTTGGTTCAAACTTTTTTGTAGCGTTTTTGATGCTTCTTCTTTATTTTTATTGGTCGCAAGTATAGCAGTATCATCTGCAAACGTCGCTACAGTGACATCAGGAATCAGAGGTAAGTCATAGGTGTTTATTAAGTATAGGTATGGACCTAGAACTGATCCCTGAGGGACACCTGCAGTGATCTCATGAATGGCCGAAGTGCAATCTCCTTCTCGGACTTGGAAGAGCCGTGCGGACAGGTAAGATTTGAGTATCAAATAGTATCTGTGTGGTAGTACTGTTTTTATTTTGTACAATAATCCGTCGTGCCAAACCTTATCGAACGCCTGTTGTATATCTAAGAAAGCCGCAGAGCAATATTCTGCTTTTTCCAATGATGTTCTGATGACTTTGCAAACTCTATGGATTTGCTCTATAGTAGCATGTTCCCATCTAAATCCAAATTGATGGTCAGGTATTACAGAAGTGTCAGTCATTAGTCTCGCAAGAAGGACCTTTTCAAATAATTTGGACATTATAGGTAGAAGACTTATTGGCCTATATGATGTCCGCTCGTTTGGCGGCTTGCCTGGTTTATGTATCATAATGATCTGAGAGACTTTCCATAAGCTAGGAAAGTGACTGGTTCTAAGTATACCATTAAAGAGCATTGTCATGTACAATATAGCTTTTCGTGGAAGCTCACTAAGTACCTTTTTATCTATTAAATCAAAGCCTGGGGATTTATTATTTTCTAGATTTTTTATATATTTGAGGACTTCTCTTGGTGATGTGGGTTTTATTGGTAGATCTACTTGGAGATCTTGCTGGAGAACATCTTTTATATCACTTTCGTCAGTTTGGTGGTCAGGATTATTGGGGGTGAAAATTGTGGATAAGTGATTAGCAAATAACTTTACTTTTTCATCTGTTGTTCTTGCCCACTGATTACTATTGATCCTAATTGGAGGTTTAGGTAGTGTTGGTCCTTTGAGAGACTTGCACGCTTTCCAAAGAGAGTAATTGGTGGTTCTTGTTGGTGTCAATTTTTCAAGATAGGATGCTGTTGATTCATTTGTATAATCATTGATTTCAATTCGGAGTTCCTTGATCAATTTATTGTACGCTTTTTTGTCTGCTGGGTGGCGACTGTTATGCCACACTCGCCGTAATCGTCTTTTTTCTAAAATTCTACTTTTTAGGTAGTCTGGCATGGCTTTGCTCCTTTCTCTCGGTTGGATGTTTTCGGGGGAGCACATCCAACAGCACTTTTGAATCACAGTTGTAATTTCTCTAGTCGCAGTTTCAATATCCTTGTCGGTTTTTAACGCTATTTTGAGTTTAATATTTTTAGTTATAAGTTCTCGAAAAGCTTCCCAGTCAGTTCTTTTATTATATAGTGTTAAACGATTATCTGCGCGTTTGACAGTCGTCCCAATAGAGAGCATAACGGGTGTATGATCAGATGACCCTTCTAAGCATGGCTTAATATTGTAAACATGTTCTTTAATCCCCTTAGTTATGAAGAAATCTAGGACATCTGGTAGCCGATTTGCATCTGACGGCCAGTATGTTGGCTCGGCTGTAGCTATGGGTATAAGGTGTAGCTTATCAATGGTCTTTTTAAGTTCCCTTCCGCGCGTAGTAATGAGTCGAGAATGTCGAGATCCCCAATGGACATGCTTAGCATTCCAGTCTCCTCCTGACACAAACCGTTCACCAAGACTGCATAGGTACTGACTGAAGTGTGCCTCAGTAATTACATGTTTTGGGGGGCAGTACACCGATGAGATATTAAATGGCCTATGATCATCCTCAATCATGACATTTGTTGCTTGTATGTGGGTGGTACAAAAGCTTGGTAATTCATGGTGTTTAATGGATTTTCTTATGATTATAGCTGTACCACCATGGGCTTTGCCATCCGGGTGGTCGGTTCTATATGTGTAGTAGTTTTTGAAATTTATTTGGCTTTTTGTTGTACAGTGTGTTTCAGATACTAATAGGACGTCAATGTTATGCAAGTTGATGATTGTTTCCACTTCATTTTTGTTAGGAGGAAGTCCATTTGTATTCCATGTGGCTATGTTTATATTAGTTATTATACCCATTTATAACATTTTACTAAGGAGTGTTGTTATGAGACCCATAAGGGTGCCCATTTGTTGAAGTAGTAAGTCGAACTTTTCTGATTGTTGAGCTATTAGTCTTTCTAGTTGTGTGTGTTGGTTGAAGGTTTCTCGTTCTAATTTACGATTTGTGTTTGATTTTTGACTTGCTATTTCTGCATATGTTATTTCTTTGTCATCTTTTTTATAGTCACTTTGAGTTTTTTTGTTAGTTATTGGTTCTTTCCTTTTTTCTTCTGTGCGGGGTATTTGCCGTGTTGTTTTTCTTGCCATTATTTCTTTATATATTTCACATCCCTTGTAGTTTGCTGGGTGAGGGCCTAGGCAGAGAGCACAAAGCGCTGGTGTGCTGCGATCTACTTTCGGGCATTCAGAGGTCTTGTGTGGCTGTGCACATTTGACACAGCGATAGGGTCGCATGCAGTAGTTCTTAGTGTGTCCATATTGCTGGCACCTTTGGCATTGTACAATGGTAGATTTTTTCTTAGGATCTTCAATGATTATTGTTTGGTGGTAGATAGCTTTTATGTCTTTGACTGCTTTGTTGTTTGGTCCTGTTAGCATGTTAATGAAGAAGGTAGATGTTGGCTTCTTTTCTGGCCCGTATCGGGCATTGATAATTTCTCCTACTATGGTATTCCCAGTCCTTTCAATGGCTTCTTTTATTTCTTCATGTGGAGTAGTGTGATGTAGTTTTTTTATCACAATTCTGTAGAACCTTTCGTCTTTCCTTTTAAATGTGTGGCCAATTAGTCCATTCTCTCGAACTAAGGTCATAAGTTTTTTGTATACATCAATATTGGTGCTGATAATTCTTAATTGATTTTTATTTACTATTTTGTATGTAAACTCAGATTTGTCAGTAACTGTTTCTAGAAGTTCAGTCAGCTTGTGTACATTTTCAATGCCATAAAGGATGATTGGTGGTGGATGGCTACTTTTTTTCCGCACTATTTCAGTGTTAGTATTTCCAGTCAAGTCTATGGTTAATTGACTGAAGCTATTGGAAGTGTGTATTCCCTCTGATGGTGGTGGAGTTGACAGCTTCCGTTTTTTAGATTTTCTGGCTATAGGCACTTTCTGCCAAACTGGAGGGTGAGTTTCAGAGCTGTCGCCCTGCGATATTTTAGCGCTTTTCGAATAATCTTGGCTATTTTCCTCGGTAATGTCTGTGCTGTCCATTTCAGTATTTATACTATCCAGAAGATTAGTAGAGTCTGTTTGTTTGCGTTTTGTATTAAAGAAACTGGGATGAAATGCTTGTTGTACATATTTTTTGGTACTTTGATTTGTTTCTGTTGATGGTGTTAGGTTGGGGTTAGAGGATAAATTTTTGTTTTCGTTCATTGTTGTTCCCACGAGTAAGGTCGATTGTTTTACTCAAAGGGTGACGCCCATTCCTTCAAGCAGGCCATTGTACAACGATCGGTTGCCAGTTCCGTCAAGGGTTGGCGCTAGCGACTGACTTCCCGCAGTCATTCACCCCCTGGCGCGTTCCCACCGTAGGGTTAGGGTAATTTATTATAGAGGTTGTCTTCCTCGTAGCCCGGGCGGGAAAGCCAGAGCTCCTGGCCTCACGAGACATGACCGCAAGGTTACGGGTTGTGAAGGTCATTTACTACCAACACAGGAGCCAAGCTGGTTAGGCTGGCTTGGTCAGGTTATTAGCCGTCGCCCAAGACTCGGCGTTGTTTCTGGCACTTAGGATTGTAGACAAGGCTATGACGCGATACCGAGCCGCAAGGACGGACGACCGCATAACCATACAGTACAGTAATACGACTCCATCCCCGCGATTAAAAGCCACGCCCCAGCTCCATGCCGTTACCCGTTTAGCACCACCCAGGGGACACGTGTAGGGTGGGCCTAGGAAAAGGTGGTAAGTCCTACGGACGCGGGTAACTACATCCCCCAAATAACCTAATAAAAGATTATAGTCCTCCAGTAGGAAATAATGGGTTAGCGTATCCAGCTCCTAATCTTGATGTTAATTCTATTCAAGAAACTATTTTAGCATTAAATAAATTGATAGCTACGCTATCAACCTGTTTGTTACCGTCCAACGTAGCCTCAATCAATTGTGAATCATTTAGAAACACATCATCCAATAATGGACAACATAATTCAGTGGAATTGCCGCAGTGTAGTTAGTAAGAAACACGAAATTATATATTTAATTAATAAATTCAAGCCTTCTATACTTGCCTTACAAGAGACATGGCTTAAACCGGGATCTCTTTTTAGGATTTCCGGTTATACCTGTCTTAGGGAAGATAGATCTTATGGGTATGGCGGTACACTATCGTGAAAAGGCAAAACACTGTATTTAAAAAAAGAGCATTTTGAGAAAAGTGGGAAAGAGGTTCTCAGATAGTTTTTTCCCTATCACGTAACACTATATGGACAAAATTATATGAAATTAGTATCATAGTATAAGTATTTTTATTGTGCTTCTAGCCATGTTTAAAATTTTACTTTAAAATTTACTATTTTTATAGAAAATGGGAAAACTTGTTTTGGTTGTACAGAACAACAAAAGTTTTATTCATATCATTAAGGTAAAACAATGTATAGTATTATACAGTCTTTTACCTTTGCAATCATAACAAATATGAAACAAGGCATATTAAATGTATTACGCAATACATTAATTTACCTTTTTAGATGTTACCTATTTATCTAGTAAATAAATACTGTTTGGTAGAAGAAATAAAATTCATATAATTTTATTAAATTGTTGGTATTTATTAGTTTTTAAAACAGCATAAAATCTAAAAATAACTATTTTCAACAACAAAAATTAGTATCTTAATAATAACTTTTTAAAAATTAAACAGAATTTAAAGGCATTTCGTAATTCGGTTACTTATATCTGACTTTTTAATTACTTTTATAGATATTAAATAATCACAATATTGAGATCAACGTTAAAATTAAACGATAGATATTTTTTACATATAAAACAACAAGTAAAATAGAAATAACGACATTAATTCGTAAAAAAAACTACCACAAACCAAATTATATGGTTTGGTCTTAAATTTTTGGCTTAGTATCCTAATTTTCTAAAACAATTATACCTATATCATTATCAAACTCTTCAGAAAAATACTCACTAACTACAAGTTTTTCATATTCAATAATCACAATACTGAGATCAACGTCAAAATAAAACTACAGTTAATTTTACCATATAAAACAACAAGTAAAATAGAAATAACGACATTAATTCGTAAAAAAACTATCAAAAACCAAATTATATGGTTTGGTCTTAAATTTTTGGCTTAGTATCCTAATTTTCTAAAACAATTATACCTATATCATTATCAAACTCTTCAGAAAGATCAGCAGCCTCACTAACTACCTACAAGTTTTTCATATTCAATAATCACAATACTGAGATCAACGTCAAAATTAAACTACAGTTAATTTTAACATAATTATAAAACAACAAGTAAAATAGAAATAACGACATTAATTCGCAAAAAAGGTTTAAAATAAACTAAAAACAAAACAAAAAGGTTTTCTATCAAAAACTAAATTATATGGTTTGGTCTTAAATTCTTGCCTTAGTATCATAATTTTCTAAAACAATTAAATATATTTTCAAACATTCATACATTATCAAATTCTTCAGAAAGATCAGCAGCCTCACTAACTACAAGTTTTTCATAGAAATCACGTCGTGAATTTGGCATTGCTTGACATAATGCCATTAAATCAGCTTTTTTTAGACTGTTGATACCTCTTGCTTGTTCTTCCTTAGGTAAACAGTCTATTAGATTCTTTTTATCCTTTAGCATTCCTTTTAATTCATCCTCAACCTTTTTTTTCAAGAAATTAATCTCTTTAAATTGACCATCATAACAATTTTTTGCAAACATAGATAATTTTCCTCGCCTGAATTCGATTATTTTTAATTTGTGCAAATTATAATCTTTGGGATATGTTGCTTTAGAATCATTGTGGAAACAAATCATATCTTTGTAAGTTATTAACTCAACTTGTAGGTTTTTCCTAGAAGATTGTATGGTTGCTACAAAGTCATTAAGATCGTATAGCTCACCAGCAGAAGTCAATTTCTTAGTAATGGCAGCGTGAACAGCATCTGCCGCCATGTAAGTATGTCCTACTTCGAAATATTCAAGTGTCAGTTTCTCTATTTCAGTCTTATCATCATTAACTGCTCTTACAAAAGCTGACATGAGGGTTTTATTTTTATTTTGTGCATTGCAGTTGTCGATAAAGAAGTATACATTTTTGTTGTCCCTGTTAAATTTTCTAATAGTGTATACGTAAGTACTGGCTATGTTGTACGCCTTTCTTCCACTATCTCCCTCATGCCAAATTACACAAACAGCGTTCTTCCCTTTCCCCGGAGGAACAAAAGATTCATTAAAAAGTATGAGCTTCCTCGAAAAAAAATAATCTTTTGAATTAAGCAGAGGCATACAAATAACTTTTTGCATGTCGACGGTATAAACAAAATCATCACCATTGGAATTTTTACATTTTTCTTCAACTGCCTTCAAATCTTTTCTACTGTTTCTCTTATTTTCCAAGTGATTGGCTAAATCTATACACAAGTCACAGTTGCAGGGTAATGGGCGACTTTTGTGTTCCATTTCGTGATGCCTACATTTGGTACAAATGTCTTGAGGCATTTCAGCAGTCGATAAATTTAAAGATTTTATTATTGAATGAAAATGAGTCCAGCTGCACGATTTAAGCTCCTTTTCAATACAGTGTTCTTTAAATTGATTATAAATTAATGTAAAGTTTACACCGGGGGGTAAATATTTTCTGTTTGGAGCATGTTTTAAATTATAATGTGATTGAACTGGTTTGAATTTCATGATAAAGTTTTTAATTTCGGTTTCATAAGCTGGAGGGAATGAATTTGCAGGTGTTTTCTTTCCTCTCATATCAGGAGCGGCACTGATTTTTGGGTGTTTGTTGTTAGTCAAGTGATTGCTTTTCAATACTGACTGCACGGCTTCATCATTTTTATAACCTAAAGTTCCTAAAAAAAACTTTTTACAAACTTTGATATTTTCAAGTGACCATAATATAGTATTGTGTCTTCTGCTACCATTCCTACATACTTGTAGAGTAGGCTTTTTTTCAACGTTCCTAGATATAAAATCTCGACGACGTTGACGATCCATACACCAAAACTGATCCCAGATGTCTTTTCTTTTTTCTTCTGAAATCTTTTCCACACATTTTTTTTTACATGAACATGTAGTTAACAAAGGATGTTTATTTCTTTGTGCTTTTAAAATACTGTCAGGAGTTCTATTTCTTTTCCTTTTTTTTACCCTCTGCTCACCTTGATCATTAATATCATCTACTGTCATGTTATTTTGCGAGTCATCTCTGTTCAGGATTTGTGCATTATTTTCTTTTTCACACTCAATATTAACTCCATTTTCATCATATTCAGTGTGTTTTTCAACATTATTTTCAGCTGATAAGTTTTCTTCAATTTGTGTCAAAGATTCTTCATTTACCACCAAAATTTCTCCATTTCCTACACTTTTACTCTGTGTATGTTCTTGGTATAGGAAATTATGAGATTGTGAGCTGTATTCCGTCGCTGTAAGCGGTATATCTTCTTGATTAATAGGTGAGCTTGTCGGCAAGTGGTGCTGAACTACGGTCCTGTTGTCAGAGTCCGGTTGGATCCGTTCCGAAATAACATTACCATTTTCAATTACTTGATATACGTAAGGAACTAAGTCTGTATAAACTTTTGAGCCAAACTCTTCTGTCATACACTCGTCCAGCTGAGTTTCACTTAAATGCATTATTGGACTTATATTTCTGGAACTCTGCCCCGATGGTAAGTAAGTATAATCATCTTGAATAACACTTGAAGAGCCAGCAGTAATTTCTTCACTCACATCTGAAGCTATAATCGACGACGAACTTGTGTTATGATACTGCCTATTCTTTAAAGATAGATTTATCAATAACTTTCTTCTAAAAACACTCATTTTAAGCAAAAAACGCGCGAATTATAATTACACCGGTACGTCCTGTTAAAACAAATTGTTATATGTTAATAAAAAATCAAAACAAACCGAGCACGCGGTGCATGGGTCGCAACTCGCAGCTATTCTACTCTAACATCAGTGCGAGAGCTATGTGTGAGAGAGATAGCAATAAAATAAATAGGATGCGCGCCGGCCAGCGGAGTATGGTAAAACACTGTATATTTTCTTTATTCGGGCTTCGTTGTTTAGGCAAAATACGGTATAAGGCTATACAGTCTTTAACCTTGTTTAAAGTTGTATTTTTTCTAAATACATGCTTTTTGAATGTTGTTTATATCCATAAATAAACGTCATATCGTAAAAATACAAATGTCACCCTATAGTAGACCTTATTACGATCAAAATAAGCGTTGTTAAGGAAAAACACTGTATTCTTGAATACAGTGTTTTGCCTTTTCACGACAGTACAGCCTTGCTTATCAAACATCATCAATCATATCATCATATATCTGTCCCTTCACATCATCCTGATTTCTCAATTATCGCTGCATCTGTAAATAACATATGTTACATTTCATTGTATATACCTCATCCTACATATAGTATTTTCCAAGAAATTAAACATATTATTAGTCAACTACCACAACCAATGTTAATACTTGGTGATTTTAATGCTGAACATCAGTCATGGGGGAGTCACAGGGATAACCAATGGGGTTATGAATTGATAGACTTAGTTGATTATAACAATCTGTGTATTCTTAATTCTGGCCATCCAACCCGTTGCACTGCTCCACATGAAGGTTGTAGTGCACCAGACTTGTCAATTTGTTCACCAAATATTTCATCTATTTTTAATTGGTATGTTTTACAATCAAGTTATGGTAGTGATCATTATCCTATCATTTTATCATTTCCTGGTAAAAATAAAAATAGATCACCTAGCCCATCACCATCATTGAAATATCGTATTAACAATAATTCAAATTGGCAGAGTTTTAAAAGTTCACTCATAAATCAACTATCATCTCTTCCTAAAATAACATCTGGAAATGAATCTGTTTGTGCAGAGGCCTTAGCTTTTGCATTTACTAAAGCAGCTGATGAAACTTTCCCCAAAAAAAATAATTCATCTCATTATACTCCATCTCCACCTTGGTGGGATCAGGATTGCACAGTTGCTATAAGGACTAGGAAAGACATTGAAAAACAATATAATAGAAATCCAGATATAGCCAATTATCAACTATATCTTGATTGTGTTAAAGACACTAAGAAATTATTTAGGAGAAAAAAGTTATTAAGTTGGAGAAACTTTTGCTTAACATTAAGTCCAAATGTCCACCCCACTGTAGTGTGGAACAACATCCGACGATATAGATCAGCATTTAAAGTTCAGTTTCATCCCATTTCTGACTCTTTGGCCTGCAAATTTCTGGACAACTTAGCCCCACCCACAATATCATACAAATCTCCTTCACCTGTACAAAACGTTAACCTCCAAGGTCTAAATTCGCTTTTCACTATAGAAGAATTAAAAGGGGTAGTAGCAAATTTAAAAGATTCTTCTCGTGGTTTAAATGGCATACCTTATTCCTTTTTTCAACATGCAAGTGATGGCATTTTATTGTATTATCTTAACTTAGTTAATCAAATTTTAATAACAGGTAATGTACCTAGTTCATGGAGAATGCACAGGGTTATACCTATATTAAAGCCTAACAAACCCCCTTCTGTAGCTACATCTTATCGTCCAATTATGCTGTCCTCAGTACTACTAAAAATTGCTGAACATTTGGCTAAAAACAGGCTAGAATGGTTTGTTGAAAAACATAACCTCCTGTCAAACACTCAATTTGGATTTCGTAAAGGTAGAGGAACAACAGACAACATTGCCATTTTAACCACAGATATTAGAATTGCATTCACAGAGAATAAATCAATTGTTGCGTCTTTTTTGGATATAAATTCTGCGTAGATAATGTTATCATTAGTATTTTAGAGAAAAAGCTACTTCGCATAGGAGTTCCTTTAATTTTAGTTAATTTTATTACAAACATATTATTAGAAAGAGTTATTGTTTTAGTTTTATGCAATACTACGGAAATGAGAGTTGTTCGAAGAGGTATACCTCAGGGTTCTGTTTTAAGTCCGTTACTTTACGATATATACACAGCTGATATAGACAAATATCTGGACTTAAATATAATAAAAATCTTACAATATGCTGATGACCTGGTTCTATATGTCATTAATAGTTCTGTAAGTAACGGATGTAGAGAACTGAATAATTCACTACAAAAGCTAAATTTGTGGATGGACAAAAACGGTTTAGACTTGTCTGTCAGTAAAAGTTCTGTTGTTTTATTTACCAGGATGCGAATGCCTCCTCCGGTAACGGTTTATTACGACGGAATGCCTATACCTGTTAGAGAGAACGTGAAATTTTTGGGGCTATATTTAGATTCAAAATTAAGTGGTGCAGCCTACAACGATTACATTACTACAAAATGTGAACGCCTTTTAAATATTATCAGGAGTACATCTGGTGTTTGGTGGGGATCGCATCCATTTACAATGAAATTAATTTATAACGCAATTATACGAAGTGTAATAGATTATGGGACTTTTCTTTTAGATCCGTGTAATGTAAGTGGATTACAAAAGTTGGATAAAATACAAGCTAAAGCTTTGCGAATAATTTGCGGTGCTATGAGATCATCTCCGATTAATGCACTTCAGCTGGAATGTTGTGAACCTCCTCTACAACTCCGTAGGCAATATCTCGCAGATAAATTTTTTGTACGCTGTTATCAATTTCAAGATCATTTGTTAATTTCAAAACTCCAAACATTATTTCATCTTTGTTTTAGTAACAATAAATATTGGCTCCACAGATCTCATCCCTCTCTTGTAGCTAGTTACCGTAAATTTTTAATACTGGATGCTCCCACTTTCCGTTCTCCCTCATTTCCATTATTTGACTTGTCCTATGAAGCCCTAACGATTGTACCTAATATTCGGTATGATATTGGCATAAAGAAAACTGATAAATATTTTGCGAATAACATATTTAAATACATAACAAATAATAATTGGCAGGGGTGGCACCACATTTATACAGATGCATCTAAGAATAAAACAGACAGTTGTGTGGGAGTAGGAGTTTTCCATTTACAATATAATATAGTGCAAAAAGTTAAATTTCCTCCTGAAACGTCTGTGTTTACGGGAGAGTGTTATGGCCTTTACAAGGCTGTTGAGTATATTCTACTTGGTAAACTTGAGAAGGCGTTAATATTTTCAGATTCTTTAAGTGCGCTGCAATCTCTTAGTAAATTTCCGTTTAAATCAAAAAAATGTTTTCCGGTTATTATCCAGGTCAGAAATCTTTTATACAAATGTAAAATGAAAGAATATTCAATAACATTTGTGTGGATACCTAGCCATTGTGGTATTATTGGTAACGAATTGGCTGACAAATTGGCGAAAGATGCTGTTTTCAGTGGCGATGTGTACCCCTATAATAATTACGCACATGACTTGGCTGCTCTTGCCCGGAGCTCTCTCCTGAAATCATGGAATGAGATATGGAGTTTGAGTAGTCAAACAAAAGCACTACATTACCAAAATATACAACCTGTCATCCCTATTAAGCCTTGGTTTTCTAAAATTTTGCTTTCTAAAAATATAACAACATCAATTATTCGAATGAGACTGGGACACATGTGCATTCCAACTCATCTTAAGAGAATTGGTATTCGTATTGACGTTTTTTGCGACTGTGGAGAAATTGGTGACTTAAATCATATTATCCTGGCTTGTTCCCTCCATGATCATTCCCATTTATATCATAACTTGTCATTAATTCCTATCCCATTTCCTACTTCTGTAAATATACTACTTAGTTCTAACATTATATTAGTATATAAATATTTATCACAGTATTTAACGATGAATAATATTAATATTTAGTTTAATTTTTTTTCTATACTTTAAGATGTTTATTATTATTTTTTGTTATGTAAATATGTCTATAAAGTAGACTTTTATTTTATTTTTTAACTTTTCCAAATTCCGTTTTATTCCTTTCCTGCCGTTTCCTAACCTTTTGTCTCTGGCACAAAATACGCATCATTGACGACCTCCGTAGCGCAGTTGGTTGAACGCGTTGGCGCTCGAACGAAAGGTCGCGGGTTCGAATCCCGCCGAGGGAACAAAAAGTTTTCAATGTTCCTGGGTCATGGATGTGTATTAAATTTGTGTATAATATAATAAAAATCTTAAATATGTGTATATTATAAAAGTATTAAATATATTTCCGTTGTCTGGTACCTGTAACACAAGTTCTTCGGATACTTAGCACAGGGCCAGATTGACGTGGTGAGAAGCGTCCATAGATATTATTATTATTATTATTATTTGTGTCAAGTTGCCAAAATACAAGAAAAAAAAAAAAGTATTAATTAACTTAGTTTGCACAACAGCGTCTCTGATGATTGGGTTAAGTTACATGATATTAGTCCAAACTTTTATGACGATTTCAAATCTGTGACTGAAATTTTTGTATCAGCTCTAGTTATAGAAATATGATTCCTGTACCTTAGTCTTCATCTATGATTAATAAAAAATAGGCTTAATAATAGGTAACTTTCACGACCGTGGGCTTCAACTGTCATTGTGACGTTAAATTTTTTTTAAACACGATTTAATATGATTTTTTTAATGATTTTATCAAATTAAAAGTGTTTTAAAAATATTTAACGTCACAATGTCAGTTGATGTCCACGGTCCTGAAAGCCTATTTATTTATTTCCAGGAGTCCGCTCAACAGATAAGGGGTTATTCTTTGGTGAAAGCCACGCAAGTTGCCTAATCAGCGGCATCATTGTTGCCTTCTATTAACAAATTACTCTAATCTATGATTGTTGCGTCCAGTGGTCTCGAACCTACCGATTTTTCAGTATTTCTACCGAAATGGACTCTATGCTACCGAAATGCAATAATTTTTCCACGATTTTAGAGAATACATGGAAATGCTCCCGATTTTTCTACCGATTTCTCAGTTTTTTGTTGTTCCAATCGAAAATGTTGATTTTACAAATTTTGAGGATATTAACGACTTATTATGGTGCTGCGGCATCAAATAATAATAATAATAATAATAATAACACACATTTATTTTCTCCCACAGCAAGTACAATAGCATATATCAATTAGATGTACAATACAATTTTTTTTATTTTATTTTTTGCACTTGAAATGTAGGAAACAGGAGCCCAAACTAGGTTACCCTGTGCCTTGGGACTCCTGGCTCCCCCTTTCCAGTAAATATATACAAATATCTAATAGTATCTAATAGTATTAGAAAATAATGCTACTACTAATATATAATTAATTATAAATTTAAAAACTACATACATGTTTTGATGTTACATATTAAAGGAGAAAGCCCACTCTCCATAGTGTCTCAGGCCCAATGTGGACATCAAAAAATCGCATTAAAAATGAGTGTTCTAAAATGTTAATAGTATTAGATATCTGAGAAAAAAACTTAAAATGCCGCCATTATTGTAGAAATATTTTTTTTTTTACTTTTTGTCTATTTTATTTTCAAGGCCTTTTCCGACTTTTCAATAATTCATAATAGTAAGATATAATAAGATAGCCCTTGTTGTAGTGCAAGAATTTCAGTTATTGCTACCCAGCAATTGTGGCAAACAAGATTATCGCCTGACACCTAAAACATATTAACATTAATGATAAATATTTTCAACCGTAAAAGATTTAACGATTAAACCATAATGAAAGAAATAATAGAAACATTTTATTATAATATTATGATTACCTGCTGCCGTGCAACCCACTGCAGTATGACACTTAATTCTTTGGGCTCTAAAATACGGTTCTCGGTAACATTATTACCACAACATATACAATGTTCTTCAAACATTTTGGTATGCACAATCAAATAGCGTAATCCTTTAATCCAGGGCTAAGTAATCGTAGAAGGAGAGAACAAAACTAGTAAAACAATGCCAAAGTCGTACGTGAAAAGCCGAAACAAGTTCAGGCGAAAAAGCCACATTGCGGTGAAAAAAATCGAAAACAAAACAAAACGCATCTTTGAGCAAAATGACATTTCAGTCATCAGTGTTGCCGCTTGTCGCAAAAAAATGAAATCGATAAACCGATTACGTAAAAAATAATCGATATAATATGACTTTTTATTAATTTTTATCGTTTATAGTAACAAACGTAAACATTGGTTTTAAGATTAATGTTTTCTTTTGATTAATTCTTTACCGAATTACCAACAGCGACCCGTTATTTGTATTTTACATGAGTTTATTTTATTTGTTTATAAATCGATATTCGAATTGATTGATTAAAGTTTTATCATCGGGTAACATTTCACCTCAACGTTCTACTTAGGTTCCAAATAATCCAATAAAATTCCTTTTTTTATTGGAACATTACTGATTATAGTGGCGGTTATTTGAATGTTATCAAAAATCAGGTCTCTTTATGGTAGATTTCTGGAGAAATTAAGTCTTCTTAAGACGGCTGTCCGCTCTGGGCCTGAAATGGGCTTTCTCCTTTACTAATACTCAATAGAAAAAAAAAAAAGAAAAATGTAAGGTTGTATAAAAGTATTTTGTGTGTGTAAGTGTTTTTTGTGTGTTGTGAATGTATGTGTTTGTGTTGTGTTGTGAATGTGTGTGTGCAGTGCATGTGTGTCGTATAAATATAAGTAAATTTACTATACTAAGTTTAAAAGAAGGGTTTCTGTCTCAACATAATCAAGTTCCATTAACCACTCATGCAATTTAGTTTTGCATTTACCGGTACATAAGTGATAAATGTTGCATATCTTATTTGCTGTGTTGTACAGTTTCCCACTTCTGGAGATGTAAAATTTTTTAGCAAAACTTGTGTTGACTCTAATGGATGGACAAACTTGAAAGTGTCTCCGATTTTGGAGTATATTATTTAATGCCGTGTAATGTATTTTTTTGTGTTTTCTAATTATTACTTCCAGAATATACAATTTTCTAATAGTTAACACATTTGCTATTTTATATAGCTTGGCTGTTGGGAAAAGACGAGGTTTACATAGCGCCACTTTAATGATCATTCTCTGAACACGCTCAACTTCCAGCATGATCTTTTTATCCGTCCCTCCCCAAATTGTTAAGCCGTACGTTAAGATGGATTGACAAAGCGAAATGTAAACAGTCTTTAGAGTATCTTTCCATTCTGTTATATGTCTGAGGTGTTTAAATATATGTGTTAATTTTCGAATCCTTTGTATTAATGTTTTTATTTGCTCATGAAAATTTAGTTTTTCGTCAATTATTATACCCAGGTATTTTATGTACGGAACTTGTTCTAATATTGTGCATGTGCAATCAGTATATTTTAGCCCACACGAGTGGGCTTGGATTTTAAGTTTTTTTATGTTGCTTTGATATTCTGAGGAATTTCTAATAGTAAAGGTTATATATTTAGTTTTTAGTGCATTTAAGGTAAGGATGTTATGTTCCAACCACTGTGTTACTGTGTTAAAACCTTCCTGTGCCATTTTAAAAGTTTCAATCCAAGAATTACCGTAGAATGTGAGACAAGTGTCATCAGCGTAGGCAATTATTTTGCAGTTTGTAATATTTAGACTACACAGATCGTTTATGTAACATAGGAAAAGGGTTGGGCCTAGAATACTTCCCTGAGGAACTCCAAAATTGACAGGAAGGTCATTGCTGAACGTATTCCCAATACGCACTACCTGGTATCTGTCATGTAGATAGCTTTTAAGAAGCAAAAGTGGTGTGCCTCTAATGCCGATTTTCTCTAACTTGTCGATTAATTTAAGAGGGCAAACGGTGTCGAATGCTTTTTGGAGATCAATAAATATAGAGAGACATTTTTTTTTCTTGTCAAGACAATCTACTAAATGCTCTGTTAAATTATGGATCGCATCACTGGTTGATTTTTCTTTTCTAAATCCAAATTGTTCATCGACAAGAATTTTTTTGGATTCTAAGTATCTTGTTAAATTATTGTTAATAATACGCTCTAAAAGTTTTGAGACAACTGGCAGTATAGAAATTGGACGGTAATTAGTAACGTTTTTTAGATCACCTGTCTTAAAAATTGGTACTATTATTGATTTTTTAAGCACTGTTGGAAAAACACCCTCGTCCAGACATCTGTTAAATATAAAAGTTAGTGGTGGGACAATAAGATCTTTAATAGTTTTTAGAACAGTGGCTGTAATTCCGTCATACCCAGCTCCGCAGTCGGTTCTCAAATCAAGAATCAATCGACCAACCTCTTTTTCTGTAGTGGGTAGAAGTACAAAAGAGTCACAGTAAGATTTTGTTTGACCAGTGATTGGTAAAATATTAGGCGTATTTGTATTTATTTTGCTTGCTAGATCTGCTCCCACGTTAGCAAAATATTCGTTTACTGAATCTGCCGACTCTTTTGGAGATGTCTTGATATTTAGAAGTTCAAATGGTATTTCCTTTTTCCTGACTCTGTCTGTTATCGAGTTAATTAAATTCCACATTTTTTTATTATTTTTACTTGCAGCTTTTAATTCGTAACTCTCATACTGACGTTTACATTTTTTTAATATTTCGTTACAGAAATTCCTGTACCTTTTGTACGACGTAATTAAAATATCGTTTTTGGGATCTCTTTTTAGTCTATAATGCATCTTATCCCTGGTCCTTATACATCTAAGTAAGCCTACCGTTATCCAAGGTTTTAAAGTTGTTTTATTTTTTGAAGTTTTTAGGCGAAGAGTGTTTTTTAGTACGAGATTTTGAATACATTTGATAAATAGGTTCATTGATTGATCAGTTGTAATTTCATTTCTGCAGATGCTCTTAAAATCAATTAATTTTGCTTCGTCTAGTAGTGTATCATATTTTATTTTAAGGATTTCTTTTGATTTGTTGCAGCAAGAAGTATTATTTTTAAGACAAAATAGTACAGGTGCATGATCAGTTATAGCACTTTTAAGTACAAAAGTATGTGAAAATAAATTAGATTTTAAAATAACATGGTCGAGGCAGTTATCCTCTCTTGTTGGGACATAAAAAGTTGGAACCATGCCGTAGAACGATAAAATATCAAGATAACTGGATGATTCGGTGTTAATCTCTGCAATATTTATATTTATATCACCAATTAAAATTATGTTTTTACAAGTTGTTAAAGTTTTTAGTAAATCATTTAGGCTTTTAAGAAAATTATCCAATGATCTAAAGCATGGGGGTCTGTAGATGGCAATGAGTGTCGTATGATCTTTTATTTTAATGACTAAGCAATTTGCGTCAGCCACATCTGGCTCAATGACTTTGTATTCCAATTCGTCTTTTAAGAATACGACAACTCCATCATTTTGATTAAAGTTTCTTGTTGACGAGTAACATTTATAACCAGGTAAGCCAGGGAGACTTCTTACACACGAGAGCCAGCATTCAGACAAAAAAAGAATATCAAGGTCCAGGTTCAATCTATTTTGTAAAACGTCAAGATATTGAAAATTTTTATTTATGCTCCTAATGTTTTGGTGTAATATTTTCAAGAAGAGCTTAGGGTTAGGTTAGGTTAGGTTAGGCGGCATCAAATACACTGCATATATATATATATCAGATCTTTAACGGGTGTAGGATCTGTAACAGTCACCACTATAACTTTTGTTTAAGTTTATACTATCTTTTCTCATTCTAGAAATTTCTTTTCTTTTTTGAAAAATCTTTTTTTTTTTGTTTTTAGTTATTCTTGCGATAAAAAAAAATAGTAAAATATTTTTTTACTATTTTTTTTTATCTATAAAATTTTATATATAAAAAAAAAATATTTATGTGGCAAAACTGCTTCTCAAAAGAGCTCTGCTTCAGGAAAGAGCCTGGCACCAAAGAGAATATAATCACTATGTTTTACCTGGCACTAAGCACTATACTTAATACCAGGCTCAATGGACGCTTCACACCACGTTAATCTGGCCCTGTGTTAAGTATCCGAAGAACAGGTTACAGGTACAACGAAAATATATTTAATACTTTTATACTATAGGTACACATATGTATTTAAGATTTTTATTAATACACATCTATGACCCAGGAACAATGAAAACTTTTTGTTCCCTCGGCGGGATTCAAACCCGCGACCTCCGGGTCAAGAGCCAAGCTCTGAACCACTAGACCACGGAGGCGTCAGTCATGCTTTTCATACAATTATTACCCGTTAACGTTCCGCGTTGCGCGTTTTTGCGTTGCAGGTTCTGCGTTGCGGGTTCGGCGGGTTCTGTGCTTCGCGTTGCGGGTTTCGGGTCTCACGTTACTGGCGATGTAATTAATTGTCATCTCAAACAGTTTGTATGCTCAACGAAGTGGGCACTCAGCTAGTTTCAAATAGATTTGATTTCAAATACATTAAAAAAAACGGCATATTCTTTTCATTTAATGTCATAATTTTATTACCTATTATTCATTAAGACAATAACACGTCATTATATTTATAATTCTAAATAATAATCCACCAATACAATGGTTAAAACAAAAAGTAACATTGTTACTAGTCAAATTAATTAACATAAAATGTTGTCGACATGTCAATAAACATTCACAAATTTATTATTCAGACTGAATAATATAATTATGAAGCATTTTATCATAATGCATATTTAATAATACATCCAAGGGTTGTAAGAAATCATTTAAGTAGAACATTTTGCACCAAGCATGTTTTCATTTTAAGATATTATCACAGCACTCATACTAATAAAATTGCAGTGTAAAAAACAACATATTTACAAACAGATGGAAACCCCGGATGACGTCAGACATAACATATAACAATACCAAGTTAGAACATATTACTCTAAAAACAGATTAGCTTATCTACGATGGCGACGCTTTTTCTTTTGATGGCGTGTACCATTTTCATTTTGAGCTTGACCATTTGAAGGTCCTGGAGAAGCAGAAGAAACTTGGGAGGGGTCTCCAGGAGTGACTATTAGTGGCCCGATAGCGATTATATGCCGTTCGCGTGACGAGTTGCTACCAGGGCCTGTAGAAGGCGTAACATTGTTAGCGCGCGCAGGGGGCGGGGGAACAACGCCTGGCGGAGGGACGGGTCCACGCGCGTTTAGATTTCTAACAATGTCTCCCACATCAAAAGCATGCCGTATTTCTTGCATTTGCCTCTCCATGGCCTGAATCCTGTCCTGATTTTGCGACGTAACCGTCGCTGCCGGTTCTCCTGCTGGTCCGTTCAAGGCTGCCCGCAAACGCTGACGCATGCGGCGGCGAGCGTTTCGGGACAGTGTCGGTTGCTCCTCAATGTTACCATTATTTAAAGTAGACTGTGCGGCTTCTGCATTATGTGTATTAGCAGAAGGTGGGTTCATTTCGTTTTCAATGGCTGCAGTAATTTGGCGATCGATTACAGCGAGGGACTGTGACAATCTTGTTATATTATTGTCAATGTTTTGAAGAAAATTGTTAGAGGCATTATTACCATTGCTTACTCGGTTGGCAATCCTGAGCACGGCTCTTGGTTGTGATTGGTTAGCTAATTGATCCTCAGGAGTGCGGCGAATGCAAAGTTTTGTGCTAATATGTGCTGGCGCAGTTAAGGCTTGTGCATGTAAATCTTTCACAAGTAAACAATGGCCACGTTTTTTCAATGATCCTTCACAGGAACGAACTGACCAGACCTAAAAGTAAAAAAATATTTTTAATGCAAAATCTCCCGCAACTGTAGCACAGTGAGCTACTTGACAAGTGTTGTCTTACTTATTTAAATATTTATAAAGTAAAACAAATGTCTTATTACTCCAAAATATGTTATAATTATTTTGGAAGTGATAGTATAGTCTACTTGATTAATGTATTTTAGTCAAGGGTAGAACAGATTTTTGAGAAGTGATTCAGTCTAATTATTTCCAATTTGCATCTATCAGCGTGTTCCAGATGCAGCTGTCAGCTGTCAAAAACTGTTCAAAACACTCAGAATGATCACATCATTTTGCATATTTTTACCCATCTTGTTTTTGACATTTACTTAGATTTCACAGATTTCACTGATCTCAATGTTATTTTTAAGTTATGGATCAAGCAAATTTATTCTAGATTCTTTTTTAATGTAGTTATTATTTTTAATTTAAAATATAAATAGAATTTATGGGTTAAAAAGGAAATGTTAAATTTTGACATCTGTCAGTCATTCCACTAGCTTATGAATGATCTGAGCGTTCAGAGTAAAAGAAGTGCTTAAAGGAACACAGGGTAAATGGGTATTTCTACAAAATAATATTATCTGAAAAAATTGAACACTTACACAGTCTGAAAAAATTGCTTCACGATCATTTCCACATATAGTGACAGTATAATTAAATGCATGAGCAACCCATGGTGTGGCAGCCATTGATAGCCAAGCACAAACAGAATCACCTGAAAATTAAGAAATATTTGATGCTCTATTAAGAAATATAGATACCCTTTTAAGAACCCATGTCAATGTTATCTTTTGTAGTATTATTATTACTTTATATGTAACTAAATTATTATAATATTAAAATTCAAAATGATAATATGAGCAATTCAAATTATGATATTTGTATAGTTTGTTCCTGATAAATTTAACCTGAAGGTAAACAAACTGAAAACATCAAAACTTTCACATATTCACTTATTGTACACATGTATCAACACTTTCACAGGTATATTGAAGGATCATATATTTATAAAACTATAACAATTAAACAATAATTAACATATTTAAAGATCAAATGAAAAGCATTTACAGTAAAAATACGATATTTTAACACTGCCGAATGTAGAATACAGTCTATAGTCTATGGATTCATGTAGCCAACAATAATCATTGCATTAATATTGTCCAATTGGCATCACTGACTAATCTATGGTTGAGTCATAGACGACTTTGTTTATGTTTGGGTTAAATTTATCTCACATGTACTGAATATACATAATATTCAAATTAGGCTGCTTAAGCATAATTCATACAATCCATACTTACTGGATATTTCTATAATTAAAAAGAATATGCCCATATTAGCAATACGTATTGCAGTTACAAGCCTGCCAGGTGTGGTAGAAATTTGCCATGCTTGTAAATATTCTCCATTTTCAGTTCGGCCCTAAAAATAAATATATATATAGTTCAAAAATATTAAATATTATGGTTCCGTTGTCTGGTCCCTGTAACACACTGTACATGGTGTAAAAAAATGCCATGACAAAATAAGGCGTGACAATGTTCAGTCTGAGAAAATTAAATGGATGTAGTCATAAATTATTATCTTACCTCCAGCAAATCAGGACGGTGATAGTACCGAAGATGATTAAGTAAACGGGCAGCTGGTAGTCTTTCATAGTTCCCATTTTTGCAACAGAGACAACGAAACAGTCCTTTGCTTGATTGAGGTGTATTGGCTGGTAAGTTCTATAAAGATTTACAAGAAAATAAAAGTAGCTTCTATTATATAATCTATACAAGCATAAACTAAAATATTAAAGATTTTATTAATATACCTCTGGTGTGGTCACACTGTCTTCGTCCTCATTATTCATATTATCATCATCATCATCATCAGGTTCTGAATTTTTATCCTTGGCTGGTGTGCTACTCTCAGATGATCCTGTAGTAGCAGCACCACCAGATTTCTAAAATAATAGACACATTACACAACTGCTATCTACTATTTATTTAACTGAGTAAAAAATAAAAGGGTACGAACCAATGTTTTTAGTTTTCTAAAGTTAGCTATTAATTCCTCCATTGCATAATTTCTTGTGCCAAAGAATAACGCTCTGCAGACAGGACACACATCAAGACGCATTTTGCAACGTCCACATACATGGTGTCCTTCATTGCATTGAAAAATTTGACCTGATGGAATTTCATAGCACACAGGGCATTGTAGCAAGTCATCTAGGTTAAGAAGAGATTCTGCCTAAAAACATATGAAAAAAATTATAAAGAATCAAATTTTTATAAATCTGTGCATTGTGCATAAAAAATGGATTAGGTTTTGTAAAGGAATTTATGGACTAAGAAGACCTAAAATAATACTACTGTAAAATACAGTATTCCTTGCAAAATAATGTTGTGTTAGTTAATATGTACTATAATAAATTTTGTTGAGTTTTAATTTTTCTATGTTATTTTCTATATATTTTTTTTTTTTGTATAAACTTCTTAACGAACGTTATTTGAATATAATACTGAACCCTACCCTCATTAACATCTATTCTCGTGAATCAATGAATAAAGAATAAATCGCTCTATCTTTTAAAGATTTAACTCTTGATGTTAACTAAACTGTAGTTTGTGTTCATAAATTTAACTTTCTCATGTACAAAATACCTACATTGATGCATTATATTGTATTTTTCTCTGTACCTTCAAACGCTACAACATAAAAAAACTTTTAAATGCTGATTTCTTAATTAGTGAATGAATAAATACAGAAATCAGCTGTATTAATTGTAACATTTATCGACCAGCCTACAAGGTAAAATGGAAACAATGGAATCTTTGATTCAATACGACATAACATATTTACCTTTACTTCTGCCTTTTCTACCATGTTTTATATTTATTGAGCTATTACAAATAAATTATTTAAAAATACTACATTTAAGGGACGTAACTGAAATCAAAACGCTTATTTTAATAAAACACTACATTCAGACGATATTTCTGTAAAAAATGGCCGACAGACCGCAATTCCGCACTCGACTTGACCGTAGATCATAGATATAAGCATAGACAAATAAAAAAAATGTATGCCTAATTTTCATAGATTATAGATAGACATAGGCTGGCTAAATTTGGCCCCGATTATTTCGATCTTTGTGTTTTTTATTTTATATTATTTGTTCGTCGTTTGTTACGTATTGTTCGAACGTAAAAATCGTTTGATCGTTTTTTATTTAGTTATATTAATTAAACAAATTTTCACCTTATGTTAACCCCTCCTTCTAGATATTTTTATTTTTATCACACAGATTATTTAATTAATTATCGTTTATTCGATTATAGAAACAATTAAATTCCTAACTATTAATTATTAATTTATTATCCAATAAACTAACCATCACCTTAAGGCTGCATTGCGCATGCGTCTGCGTATAATGGCAAAGTCGCTGAAGAACTGTCAAAACTTGGATGTAGAAAACTGTCAATTTAAAGGTTGAGAGTATTACGGGTGGAAAATTTCAAGACATTACTTTTCAAGTCATTAGTGTTTTGACCTTAGATTATTAATTGGTCTCAGCGCCTTCGACTAGATAGAGCGATGTCAAGAAATGACAGATTCCTGAATGCGGCAACTTCTTATTGTAGTGTGTGTAAAACAATGCGCAAAGATTGTAGTGTGCATCTATAATTGTGTTGCCAGCTACTTGACTAGTGCCCGATCAATAGGGAAAATATTTCGTCGCTGTGGTGTGGTAATTTATCAATATTAATAAATAAAAAAAATCTTTAACATGAAATCATAATCATTTTTATGAAGGTTCTTCTTCTTAATCTTAAATAATTATTAGGCATAATTTTCAAAAAGAGTTTTTATTTTAGTATCTGGGAGCACGGCAGTTTCCCCGCCAAGTCGAGCGCGAAGCAAACACTGCCGTACCATCCTTTTCAGGCACCATTTTGTCGCATTCTCAAGCCCCTATTTGAGAACCTCCGGATAAGACCAGAACGCAGAAATTTTGGTCATCCAATAAGCTATAAAATCTGTCAATAATTAGAAATCCATCTGTCAACGGCCAAGTCACACAACATTAACTATAATTATATATATATATATATACTATAATTATATATATATATAATAATATATATATTGAACCCTGTTAGGCCATGCACTAAAAAGTATCCTATAGGCAGTTTCCAGCGCTCAGTTAAACAAACTAATAGGAAGACATATGCCTCTGAAGCTAACACAGAAGTGTCATTTACACCAGTGCCCATGTCAATATACGAGTTTGATTTTGGTCCCACATACTTTTCTGGCGTATGGCCATTTCATCTGAAATAAGCGCGCAAACAACATTACATTTATCACATTAAGAAGGAGCGTTTACTTTACTAAAACTATTAATAAAGTAAACGCTTCTTCAGTAAATCCTGGAGCGCCATCGATGATGACAAATTTACTCCTTGCGTAATTATATGCCGATGGGGAATAGAAGTTTAAAGTCAAACAGATTTTTTTAAGTTCATTATAATATTTCGGTATAATTTTCTTTTCGTTTTTATGCTTTTTGTATATACAAAAATATTATGAAACAAATCCGCTGTGACAACATTTTTACTAAGAATGTTATATATATCAAGGAAACGTTCATGATTCAAAATTTTAATAAGGCCTTAAAAGTCATCTCCTATCTACTAGTCAAATATAGCCAGTCAAATATTGAGATATAAATTTCGAAGTTTTATTTGCCACGCAAAATGCGCTGGAAAAGTGTGTTGTTTATTCTAGTTCAATCACCTATTTTCCTTAACTAGAGTGAATCGGGCAGAAGTCGATACGAACGAAATATACTTCCGAGTATACCAACATAATATAGGTATTATATTATATATTATGTTATATTATACTCGGAAGCAGAGGAATAACGCACAAATTAGACATTAGCTGATAATATCCTCCATCCGAGATGGGGAGTTGCGTTTCGTTTCACCTTTTCACATAATTAAATTTGAAAACTGTACTAAATCATAAAGTTTACGTTCCGTTTCGCATCATTGAAATAATATTTGAACATTTTTGATTTGCCTGTCAAGTCGTAAACAATATGTTTCATGACATGACGTGGCAAACACGGGTAATCTGATACTAAATATGGTTAAAAATTTTTGAATACAAGGCAACATTGAACACAAAGCGGTAATCCGATCGGAGATTTTAGGATTATATTATTTGACTGTGTTTTAGAAGATTTATACAATACTTACTAATGGTATGTGATGCCAGTATTTTTCTTGTTTCATGTAGTATTATTTTTACATAGTTTGACTATGCAAATCGGCATTTTGCTTCGCTCTCACACAAATCTTTGACAAATTATCGAGACGTCTACTTCACTTTACGCTTGTAGCGCGACTGGCGCGGGTACGCCGAATTCGGCGTATTATTTGTTGCCGCATTTTTCAATACGCTGGACGGTATCTAGTCAAAGCGACCAATTATTAATCTATGGTTTTGACAAACTTTTTACATTGCTAACGAATTCTTGCATGACAAATAACATAGGTACCGCAATAGTTTTTCAAGCTTCTGGGGATAATATTCAAGTCCGTCTTGAGATAATCTAAATTATTTTGGGTTTTCTGTCGTAAGTACCTAGCGTGTAATGGAGCGTCGAAATGGCCCATACTCCTTGTGTTCCAGGACCTAATAGTAAACGAAAAAAACGTTTTTTTCATTCAGATTTGCGTTTCTTTAGCACTGTTTAGGGTCGTTTTGAACCACAGAAGAGTAAAAGAGATTAGAATGGCATTGTAGGCGGGGCAGACGCGCCGTACATATGATCAAATGATCATATGTCAGCCGAAACACGTTTTATCGGTCAACAGTCACAATCTTACTGTGACAGCGTACGGAGCTCCATAAAAAATCGTTAAAAATGCCGTGTTGCGCTGTTTTAACGTGTCGGAAAAGAAGCCAAGTGTGTAGTGTAGCCCGAGAAGGAATTTCTTTCCACCGGTAAGTCCAAAAACTTTAAATTTTATGTGATATTAGTAATTATTTCCATAGCATTATGTAGTTCGTGATCGAAAACGATACATTCGTATTTAGGCGCAAAATTATCCATTGCTGCAATACGTGGGTACCATTTTGTGTAATGTCTTTGCGAGTGAGCAATGTATTGCATTCGCAGCGATTGTTCGCTCGCGGAATGACAGCTTCAATTCTAGGTACTTCGTGCGTATCGATAGTGTTGTACCAAGATGTAAACAATGTCGATCTAAGAAAATGATATTATAATTTAAGCAACTCTCTTTATTGATAATTACCGTCATATTATTGTTTATTTAATTTAGCTTTCTATTAAGAAATAAAAGATAATTTCATACGGACATTATTATAATTATATTGTTATATCTGTGATTAATGTATGTTTTTTTTGCCTAGTAAATAAATAAATAGATTATTAAGGACCGATTTTTCCATCCTCAGATAAACAACCAGATAGCGTTTATTCGACGAATAGCAATATTTTGAGTTTTTCAATACTCAGATAGTTGTTAACTGTCTAATAAGACACCTATTACAGGAATAAAATTATCTGCTGCTTGAAGAGCCTGATAAGGCTTTATTTCCCCGAGAAGTTCGTGTCTGCATTTATATTTAACAGTTTCGTCAATTTCTTTGGGTATCAGAATCTAATAAATTGATGTTTTTGAAGCAATGGACGACTTAGCAATCGAGGAGGTACCTGAATTCCTCAATTATTTACATCTGTCTGGTAGAAAACCCCGACCAGCTTGTATTTTCAACAGTACCTTATGCCTAATAGTAGTAGTGATGATTGTAACTAGCACAAGGAATATTTTGAGTCACTGACAAGCTAGTTTCTTACAAATCACATTATACTAATAATATCTATGGACGTTGTGAACACCACTTCAATCTGGCCCTGTGCTAAGCATACAAAGAACTTTACGAACGATAACGGAAATATATTTAATACTTTTTATACGATACACAAATTATTTTTATTAGATTATACACACATTTAATACACATCAATGACCCAGGAACATTGGATTTTTTTTTTTCTCTCGGTGGGATTTGAATGTGCAACCTCTCGGTTGAGCACCAACAACAATGCAGTCGACTATTGTACTATGGAGGCAGCGTAGTGGTTGAGTGCATTGGTGCTCAAGTATTGACATTGAATAAGCTATTACTAACAAGTAACAAATATAAAACAACATATAATGTAACTCTTTAATATTTAATTAATAGGATTTCTTATTTATAGAATTGATTATCTATACATATAATAAATCTGTAGAGGGGTCATGTCTGTACATTAAGAATATTTAAGTGAAAATTAAAAAAAGGAGGTCTATAAAACCCACAGAACCTAAAAATAACATTTTTGAAAAAAATGTCTGTCTGTCTGTCTATCTGTGTGTGTAAAGTCCATATAAATCTCAGTACAGAGATCTTCGTCGCGTATATGAGCGTACTATCAAGTAGTCCCGTTCGCATAAAAGAAAAAAAAATATTATACATACAGACGAATTGAGAACCTCCTCCTTTTTTGAAGTCGGCTTATAATACACGGTCATTTTTTGAGCTGGTAGTAGGAATTTTTAGCATTTTCATAGAAAAAATACCTCAAAACATTCACGACAAAAACGGCCATTATTTGACAGTAAACTATTATTATTAAAAATAAATAAAGAAGCATTACTATAAATTAGTGATTTTAAATATCCAAACGACAGTGTTCATAAACTAAAAATGTATTTGAACTGCTGCCCTAAATCACTTTTCCACGCGTACGAAGTCGCGGGCACAGCTAGTTATTGAATAAAGAAATCACAGCCATAAACTATGTGCGCTAAACTATTGAAATGTTACTCTTTAAACATTAAGGAGAAACAAAAAACATAATATTATAAAGTTTCACATTTTTATTACAAATAAGATGATATTGTCAGTAACACAGTAATTGTTTGCTGCATTTTGCTCTATTTATATATATTTTGTTCTTTCCTCATATCATAATTCTCAAGACATAACATCTTTTATGCTCCTTTTCTAGAAAATAATGCCATCTTTGCTATTGTAGTTTTATCAGCTGTCCATCAACTCTGAATCTGCAAAAAATTTATGATTAGATGTATCAGTAATTTCCGGTATAAAATGGCAAACCAAAAAGATATTAATCTTTAAAATTACAAGCAATGTTCCAACCTAATTCATGCATTAATACATGAATTTATTTTTGCATATACCTATATTTTGTTTGCAACGAAGAAACCTATAAAATAGTTTCGGTTCAATTTTCTTTTTCTCCTTTGAAAAGTAAGCGGTTTTGATTAGCAATATGTTAGATAATAAAATAATAAATACCTTTGGCAATAAAATTCTATACAAGAAAATTACTATTTTGTAGTTTGATATTTTGTCACGAGTTCTATTACAACTAACAAGTTCGGAGTTGGTAAAGTTGCAGAACGTCCTCGCATCCTTTTTTGTTCCAAATGGAACATGGTTTTATAAAATTATAAAACCCTTATTATTTACATCTATGTTACACAACAAAAATACATAATAATTATTTGTAAGCTTGAATTTTCGAAAGACAATATTGACAACTGACAAGTGACAACTGAAAAAGTTATACCTACCGAACATGTTGCTGTTCTTTTTTAACATATTGAATGCAATAACTGTGCATCTCACTTGCACACAAATAGTGTGAAGTTGTCTGGTTAAATACCACTAATAGCTATTTTGTAGCTATAAGACGATTGAAAAATCGAAAATATTTATTGGCTTGACAACTAGGCAAATAATTTTATTTGTCAGGCTACTATTTGACGATTTATCTGAGTATTGAAAAATCGGCCCTAAGAACAATATATTAGTCGTACGGTACCCTGTCACCCCTCAAAAATTGAACCGAACTATTGCAAAAAATGTGACAATTATTTTATCGATATCAATTATCGACCTTCGGTCGCCCTAGCGTGTATGAGAAAAGTGCGCGTGTGTAAGTGTACATCTAATGCATTGTTTACGTTAGTGTGACAACCAATTACAAATTAGCGATCTAAATGCGTGAGGTTTATTTGTGTGCGTAACGCTCGTACGTATTGGGTTACTTCCATGTAGTGGAATTAAGAGCGGCGACACGCGTTCTGATACAAATTTGAAACTATTTCCATTCTAACCTCTTTATCTGTTCTGTGTTTTGAACTGTTTTCATAGGCACTGTCAGCTGTCAATGTCAGCGTTATGAATGATCTAAACGTTTAGAGCGTCTCCTGGAACACGGCCACTGTCACTAGTTACAGGTACTCATAACATAGGTACAAATGCCAGGCATTTGCAACAGTCATGTTTTATATCATATAAGTAAATAAAACCCACCACCACTTTTATCCATGAACCGAAATTATATAAAGCGAAATTTACTGATCAAATTCGTCTACTCCACCCATATTTTATTAATATGTTTGGAATAACGGCATTAGCCTTTTCTCGTTACACAGTTATAGATAATCGTTTCACAACTCCTAACGGTTCAATAGTATCATGATTGTAAAAAGTCATTGTGCAAACACGTTAAAAAGTTGTCAAAAAATACTTGATGATACGAGTACGTTGGATTCGTTCCTAATTTTACAAGTAATGTTTTGACAACTCTTGGTCCTAAAAGATTGGATACTTCGACAGATTTTCCATAGTAAAAATGTAGCTGCTATCCAGTTTTTGTAAGCAAATCATACTGGCTGTTCTATGATAAACTGCTTAGCATGATGATGGCCACACAATATCTAACCATCGAATTATCAATCAATATTTTATTACAATCATGTATCACTCCCCACTAAAGAAACTTATTAATTAGATATCTAGCTAAGGGCCGAGCCTGCAGCAACGTATAGTTCCTGGTAGTTCTATTCCTTTTAAAATCTCGATTTTTTGGCATATAGTTCGACACCATGTCAACTCCTAAATCTTCATCGTAAGACCAATATAAATCTTCTGTAGGATGTTTGTGATACCCAGAAATAACAGTATGCCAACAAATTGTTTAAAGTCAAAAGCGTCTATTTATAATGT
Organism: Celastrina argiolus; assembly: GCA_905187575.2. Classification (NCBI taxonomy): domain Eukaryota; kingdom Metazoa; phylum Arthropoda; class Insecta; order Lepidoptera; family Lycaenidae; genus Celastrina; species Celastrina argiolus. The sequence goes on from LR994584.1 coordinate 9,877,232, forward strand.
ATCAAAACTAATTGTATCAAATACTTGAAAAATTATAATATTAGTTTATATGCTGCTGTTCGCAAACAGGTACACTTGTATATAAAGTAAGATTTCTCTGAAAATATCATGGACGTACTAAATATAGGGACGCGAAATACCTACAAAAAAAACGTGCCAATTCTGTCACTAAACATGGCTGCCTTTGATTAGGGTTGTCACTTAACTTACTTAACTTATGTAAATAACACTAAAATATACATGAATAATATGTTTTTTACAAAAATAACAATAAATATTGATCGTTGTGATAAGTTTTACGTTAGCATATAAAGAATTTTATGAGTTATTACTTGAAAACGTAATACAAATCTGTGATGCGTCAATTGGGGCTGATTTTTGTTTTTCCGCGAACCACACTGCAAAATGCAACAGACAGGCATCTTGTAATGTAAATACTCACACTCCTACGTAATTTGAGAATTTAATTTCTTGTTTTAACTTGGTAAATTGCAATTTTCAAAAACGTAAACAACCTTTTGACAGCAGAACTACCATGAAACTCAGCGCTAAAGATGGCGGATTGTTGCACGAGCCACAAATTGTCGAAGCGCAGTGACGTTTGTTGCCAAAATTGAAATATGTTTATCTCTTTCGTTCTTTATCGTCAAGTGCAAATGCTTACAAGAAAAAAAGAGATCGATATATTTTTTCGGCTCTGTCGCTGAAATGCATCATATTTGTATAATTAAAAATTGTATATGTCGACTGCGGCTACTCCATATTAACTATATATCTCTATGGAAAATATACACTCATTTTACATCATTCGTCATTTATTTTATAAATGAGGATGTAATAAAAAAAAAATTAGCAACAAAAAATAATAAAAAGTAATAAATATAGTGACTTACTCATATAAACGATTTTACTGATACCTTTGAATCCTCTACTAACTCAGCTTAAACAAATCATAGACAGCTGGATATGACAATGACAACAAGGCGAAGGTGAAGAATCGAAATTACTCATGTCATTATTTTGTTGACTTTCGTGATTCGTCTTGCATCTATTCTCAGTTTTGGTTTTGTGAATTATAATCTTTGATTATAATATAAATAAATAATGTGTAATTTATAGAATATTGCGTATTGTATGATGAAAACGATTATGTACAAATTGAATGTTCACAATTAATTTGTATTATTAAATCTAAAAAATTATTACAGACAGAACTTTGTTAAAAAGCTATGATAAAATTAAATAAAATTAATGAGTAAATAAAACTTCTTTCAAACATGATGCTTACTTATTTTGTTCTCTATATATCGTTTAGCAGTTTATTAATAAATGGTACGTATTGAGTGGGTAGCGTAGCTTTTTAAAACTGTTTATATATTTTGTACGCTATACTTGTATATATATTTAAAAAGAATTTTGTGATTTCTTTATTTTTGAATTTCTATTGATGATAATTTTTTCGGCGCTTGTGTAGTTAAAAATAAAGTTGAACTCGGAATTAGAACTTTTGCCTCCACACCCTGATAATAATTGAAGTGTATTACACTAACACTCTCCTTTAAGTGTTATGTTGAACATATTATGTACACTTGCCAAAAATAAACTTTAGTGCATCTTTTTTGTAGAAGTCTACAGTGAAAGGCTACAAGAACAGATTTACTCATCAATAGATGGGAGTGCAGCATGCTTCAGAAGGCTTAATGCCACCCATCAAGCAGGATGTTCATGTATGTACAATTATTATAGTAGACAATTTGCCAAATTTTTTTTTTCTATTTTTAATGAGCTTTCGACTCTCAAGTCTACAATAGTTATTTTGAACTTTAGAGGCAATCAGAAAACTGCTTAATCAAAGTGACTTTTACTAATGTGTTGTGTCTACTAACACTTTCTTATGTCAATTAATTTTCTAGCATCTTTCAATGGTGCAGTTGGTGTGGTCCACATGGTTGGTGATATTTCTGATGCTCAATGGATAATATATAATGCAACTGCCGGCCCATACATGCCTGTAGTCAGTACTAATGTCTTTAATGATGTTATTGAACTATTACTTGATGAACCTTCTAACATTGCTGGTATTCTGGTGTTTGATAATACCACAGTCAGGTAAAACTGATATCCTATTATTTTCACAATTGCTGTTCAAATATGTATAAAAATATATATTTTATCTTAATATTGTACTTGTAAACAGTATGTTTTAACATAATATTATTCAAAAATCTTCTAGACCAACTTCATTTAGTCATGAACTGAAATGTCCAAATGAATATTACAATATGAAAGAAAGTAAATGTCCGTCTTCTGATGGCTTGATGTGGAATGATATTGGTACAGGATTGTTGAGAAGGGACATTCCGTACCCAATATTTTATTTACCAAACTCTAAAATAGATGTCATAAATCAAATTAAACAATGCTTTGAAAGGTAAGGTTTATTTCATAATATTATTAATTTAAAATAAAAATGGTTACAGTTTTTCAATATTGGAATATTATTTATGTTGCAAAATTGTCATTTATTAAATATAAAAGGTCTGTAATATTTTTTCAGATTCAATTCAGATTTAAACAATCAAAAAGGGAATGCCTTGTGTTCACTGCAGTTGAACTCTTTCATGTATGCAGCAGTCAACACTGTTACTTGTTTAAGAAGGTTTGTTATTAATTAAAAATTATGTTACATTTATTTTAAAAAACCATACTAAAATCTTTAAAACATCACTTATTCAAATTTTAATATTCACATCTTAGCTATTCAATGTTCCTCTTTTTGTCTGTGAAATGACTTTTCCAATTTATCAGAGATAGTTAGTAGTAGTAGACAGCATTCTTGCAAATAATATATTTTTTTAATTACTTTTATAAGTTAAAGGTGAGGGAGCTATAACAGAAACCGATGTAAAAAACTAGGGTGTAATTTTTGCATGATATTCTTACAGATCTGCATCATCTGATATTCTTACAGCAACTAAAGTTTGTGATCCACTAGGAGATAACAATGTTTATTATTCATTATTTCCAAGATCTAAGGTCAGTACTTTAATTTGGATTATTTTAATGATAATAAAATATACATATATGGTACTAACGAATTTACTATTTTATTATTTAGGAAACTGAACCTAAAGCAAAACCTGTCACATTAGTTACTGCAAGGATTGACACTGCTTCTCTGTTTGATGGTTAGTACAAAACTGTTCATAATGTATTTATTATTTTATTATTGTGTATTCCTCTGTTAATGTTTTATAATGTACAAAATATTTGCAGGTGTCGCCCCTGGTGCTGCAAGCTCAGTGATTGGACTTGTTGGACTTATTACCACTGCTAGTGTACTGTCAAAAATGATATCCGTCAATGATTCAAATATTTATGGTGAGATTTTTAATATCAGTATAAGTGCAAATATGTTATCTAACAGCGTTGGTGTTTTGAGTCTGTGCTAACAAATCGCACCTTTAGAATTGAAGTTACCGAACTCGAAATTTTGAGAAACTGAGTTTTATACATGAAACGACTCAGAAACATGTAATCTACGTTTAATAGAAAAAAAAAAAATTTCGGACTAGAAAAAGATAAACAAACAGTTCCGTCTCTTTTGTACCATGCTCTAACGGAGCATTTCCTGACTTTTAAAGAGGCCCTTTTAAACTCTAAAAGCGCCGACACTCCTAAACTTTGGGTGTCGCTCGGTCGCAGCGTAAAGGACCTAAAGTGTAATCCATAATTTTAATTCTAAACGCAAGGTGTGATTTTATTTATAACATTTGTTGTTTAAATTACCTCTTTTTGTATTCCGGCGCTTTCATTCTAATTATTAATAATATTTTGACGCAATATTTGTATTTCGGTCATCATTAGGTATCTACAATATTTTTAAATGGTTAATAATTAAATGTTCTAATTAAATAACTCATATTTTTGAAAGAAATCAATAAAACAATTCGTAACGTACAACTTATAACAAAAACTGTAACTTTATAATTCTTATTCTTATTGTTTTGGCAGAAAAAGTTAAAAAATCACATTTTTGCCATTTCCCAAAAATTAAGAATTTTGCATTAAGCCAGTTTAATTCTAAAGTTGTGATATCTTAATCTCCTTTTTACCTGTACTTAGAGATATTGTAAATAATAGTGTACTCTAATTCTATTGTAGATAATAATGTACTGTTCACTCTTTTTAATGGTGAGGCATATGACTACATCGGATCTCAGCGAGTTGCATATGATATTTCCCAAGAATCGTGGCCACCGTTATTGCCCCTGAACTCGGAACAAATACCTTTGCATGTGGAGTTGGGACAAATTGGTGGGTCTTTAAAATTATTCAAAAACAATTCATGGCCAATGTATGCCTACGCTCCATACAAGGATGTACCATCACAGGTCAGTTCAATGCAAATTTTTTATCAAGCAATCGAATTTATGTTGAATTACTAAAGTTTTTTGTTTTGCCAATATTTTCGAAACCATTTCAGATTACAGAGTTTCTTGCAAAATTCTCAAATTATTTAAATGAAGTAAATATGACCGTCACACCAAAATTCACAATGAATTTACCACCTTCGTCTGTGCATTCGTTTAGAAGAATTCTGAAAAATGCTACAGAAAGTGGAAAGCTGTCTGAGTTGTTGCTTGTAGACCACAGCGACAAATTCACTAATAAATACTACGAGTCCGTACTCGATGACGAAGAAAATATTGGATACGTTTATCACAACATTAGTATTGGCAATGATGGAACATGTATGTATTAAGTCTGTTATTTATTTTTATTATATTTATGTAAGACATGCACGTAGCATGACCTCTGTAGCTCAGTAGATAGCGCATCAGCCTTTACAATTTGTTTTTTGTGTCCCTGGGTCATGGATGTATATTTATTTTTAAAAAACATGTAGGTATAATATATAAGTACTAGCTGTTCCCGCGACTTCGTTCACTGACGCAATATTTCTCACTGACGCTTCGCTCCTATTGGTCGCAACTCGCAGCGTAATGTTATATAGCCTAAAGCCTTCCTCTATAAATGGACTATCCAACAAAAAAATATTTTTTCTAATTGGACCAGTAGCTGAGATTAGCGCGATTAAACAAACAAACTCTTCCGCTTTATAATATTAGTATAGATTAAATACTTACTTTCCGTTGTCTGTGTAACAGAAGTTTTCGTAATAAGCCACAGGGCCAAATTGATGTGGTGTTTTATAGTAGAAAAGTGATATATCAACGCTTTTACTCGACGCGCTATTATTAATTTTGTTATTATAAAACATATTATAACAAAATTAATAAACCTTAAACTGAGACATCTTATGAGATTAAGTTGTTGTGGATAAATTATAAAGTAACTAATTGCCACTTCCATCATCCATTTTCAATGCTCTTAAAAATATTATTACATTTATCAATTATTGCAAATTATTTTCAGTCATATCAACGGAAGCGTTACTGGCAAATGGTAGCATGAAAGAGTACGAAGCACAAGTGAAATTGGCGCGGCTGGCGACCGCCCTCGCGCGCACACTGTACCACCAGGTCACCGGCAAACCCTACGAGGGCAATGTCTCCGCCTCAGCTCATATGGTATGAAAAATTAAAAACAGCATGAAGAAGTGTTCTGCACCTATTGGTCTTAGCGTGGCGATATAAAGCCTTCTAGCCTTCCTCGATCAATTAACAGTGAAAGAATTTTTCATATCGTATCAGTACTTCATGAGATTAGCACATTCTTTGTGTGTAAGCCTATCAAACAAACGGACATTCACATCTATACAAATAAATAAAACTGAAGTGTCTGTTTGTAACTTTCAATTAGCAATGTTTTTCTAAATGCATATTATGACATTTTAAACGATACTGAAAACGAAATTGAAACTTAACATTTTTTTGTCTGTCTGTCGGTCTGTCTGTCTGTCGGCATGTCTGTTTGTTCCGGCAAATCTCTGGAACGGCTGGACCGATTTTGACGAGAATTTTACTGGTAGATAGCTAAAGAGTAACTCAGGCTACTTTTCATCATCATCATCGTCATCAGTTAAATCCAAATCTTGGTCGACATACCAGAGTTATCCGCGAGCGATGGTGCGGGCAAAAGCTAGTTTATAGTATTATGGATGTAAGGATCTCTTGTTAACGAACGTGTTGTGGCATTTCGCAGGTGGACGAGGTGTTGTACTGCTTCCTGAGCAGCCAGGCGTGCCGCGTGCTGGTGGCGGCGGACTACGAGTCGGGCTCGGCCGCGGCGCCGCCGGGCACCGCCGCGCCGCTGTACGTGGGCGTGGCCGCGGCCGTCAGCCCCGCAGCGCTGTACGCCGGCCACGCGCTCGCGCTGCTGACCGGTGACCATCTCGTGGCCAACAGAACGGAGTGTGATGCTCTCGATAAACCGGTAAACAATTGAATAATATGATTAATTCATCCGTCGGCTGCCTGGGCAAGGATAGCACCATCTTTCCCGTAGGTGTCGTAAAACAGAAGGAATATTTTTTTTTTTGTATAAACTGCGATCGCCAACCCGCCTGCTAAGCGTGACGAGTATAGGCTGCCTTTAAGTCATTGTTGAGACGGCGATCTATATTTTTTTTTATTTTAAGGCGATTTTATTTGGCGCCGCCGCCGCCGTGGATGCGGCGCGCCGATCGATGCTAGTGGCGTTTTTTTCTATGAACATGATGACAATTCCTACTATAGTATGTCCATGTAAATTTAACCTAAACGTAAACAAACCAATAACACCGAAATATTCATATATTTCCTTATTGTGCATATCAGTGATGATAAGTGTCCGGAATATTAAAGGATCATACTTCATTATCCAATACATTTACAGATATATAACAATTACACAATATTTAAAATGTTTAAACATCAAATGAAAAACTTTCACAGTAGAAAATACGCCATTTGACACTGCCGACTGTAGAATATAGTCTATAGTCTATGGATTCATAGTAGCAAGCAATCATTATTGTATTAATATTGGACAATAATTGGCATCACTGATTCGTCTATGGTTGTGTTTATAGATAGGTTTGTTTTTATGTGCCAGTGATCGCTGGACTAAGACTTGGATGGATTTTGCGTCGCACGATTGTAGACGATGATCGTTTCTACACCTGTCGGAACGTCGCCGACGGAAAGTTTTGCTCGTCGCCCATGTGTAGTGTGAACGAATGCTCATGACTCTTTCACAGACCCTACTAAATGGATTTTGATGAAACACGGTTAAGTAGTCTCTGTACTCGGTTAAGCTCTTAAACTAACACCAGGCTACTTTTATTTTGAAAAGTACAATATTCTGGAGTGGTACTGGAAGCATGCGGGCGAAGCTAATGGCAAGTAAATAAATAATCTGTAATTTTTAGGGATACACATACTATTGGCTCAGAGGTTGGAATCTCACCGGCGTCTGCATCCAGACAACGATGAACATCAGCGCTGCAGTTAGTCCTGCCTTTATAATATCAGGTAAGGTACCATTCATGAATCTATCGTTACATAATAAACTAAGGGATTTTTTTTATCGTCAAATAACTTTTATTCGTCAAATTAACATGTAAATTTGACATTTTTTTCAGACAAAATCTATAAAAGTTACATATTTATTCCTCTGGTAAAAGTTATCTGACGATTTAAACATCAGCCCTTAGAAAATCACAATATTTAAAAATTCACAGCACTTTAAATACAGACACTTAAACGTAGGACAGTTACGTCAATACTTCTTTAGATATTTATTGGCGACTAAGCTAAACTCTAAAGGGAAGGGCCGTCAAAGCCATTACGACTCTGTAGAAACGCGCCAGCGACGTAGTTGTGCCTATTTCGCGCGTTTGCGCATAGTTGTTATAGTCGCGATTAATCCATACTTATTATGGTCGCGATATATATGTCGCAGTCATCTAATTAAATCAGCTATTTCATTGAGTGACTAGCGTTTTTATCGAATGACGACATTTAATTGAAAGACTAAAGGACAACTCGTCAAGTTGTTTATTGTAACGTCCAATGTCTTGACTGAACATTGATTGAACGTCTTTTAGTCATGTAGTCATTGACTGAACGCCATTTAGTCCGATTTTTTAACCGACTTCCAAAAAAGGAGGAGCTTTCTCAATTCGATGAATAAGTAGGTTTTTTTTATATTTGTTAGCGAATAATTTTCCGATTTTTTAACCGTCTTCCAAAAAAGGAGGAGCTGGAAAAAATTTAGTATAAATGCCTCTTAATTGGGGGGTGGAGGGAGGGGGAGGGGGAGAACCCCCCCGCCCTACCACTCCCACCTTTAGGAGACTACTAGTTTGGAAGATATTTATGGTTGAAGTTTTGAGGTTATGTCTGAGTTTCCGGGATATTTCCAGGAGTAAAACAGGGGAGAAAGGTGGAGACGGCGGTAAGGGGACAAAGGAAATCCCCCCTACCCTCCCCTCTCAGCAACCACTAGTTAAGAAAATATTTACAGTTGTAGTTTAGAGGTTAGATAAAACAGACAAGTTCTACGTGGAGTCGATAGATTTATTTTTGGGACAATGTCGGTCTGTCACGTCTCCGGCGCTGCGGGAAATGCAGCCCCTTCGCCCATGCGTAACGAATGACATCAACCAACACTCGCCTTAGGCAGCTCCGGCTTTCTGGTCGCCTTCGGCGACCAGCCTCCGCCGCCACGGCGAGTCCTGGTTTCTGCATTTCGTTACGGCGGGCGGGGGCTGCTCTCCCTCCGCGCCTACGCGCTTAAATATACACTCTAGGGGTTGACAGACAAGTACTACGTGGAGTCGGGGTTGATAGATTCGCTTTTGGGAAAATTCAGTCACCTGACTGATTTTATGTCCGCTCTCATATAAGGGCTATGTTACAATCCGCTAACTAATTGGACGTTGAGTGACGATTGTACAATCAATGTTCGGCCTAGTCTTTCAATTAAATGTCGTCATTCGATAAAAACGCTAGTCACTCAATGAAATAGCTGATTTAATTAGATGACTGCGACATATATATGTCGCAGTCATCTGATTGAATCCGCTATTTAATTGAATGACTAGCGCTTTCATTGAATCCTGTTTTTACCAACAAATTTTAGAATCCGAGACTAGGACAGCCATTTAATATTTTAGTTTTAAACTTCGAAATTTCCGAATGAGTACTAATAAAACGAACATTAAAGTAAATTAATCAAAAAATATATCAACACATTGCTATCTGTACGAGCTTTTTGACGCCATTTTATAACCGCCTAGTGATTCAATTAAATAACCAGATTCAATAAGATGACTGCGACATATACATATTTAAGTAATATTAGAAAATACCAAAATATGAATAAAATTTAATGTGAATGACAAAGTTCTTTACTTTGTGCATAACGATCTCCGTAGCGCAGTGGTTCAGCGCGTTGATGCTCGAGCGAGAGGTCGCGGGTTCGAATCCCGCCGAGGGAACAAAAAGTTTTCAACGTTCCTGGGTCATGGGTGTGTATTAAATTTGTGTATGTGTATAGTATAAAAGTATTAAATATATTTCCGTTGTCTGGTACCTGTAACACAAGTTCTTCGGATACTTAGCATGGGGCCAGATTGAGGTGGTGTGAATCGTCCATAGATATTATTATTATATTATTATTATTATAAACTTCTCTAATCTAAGCTATTACAGGCTATAGTATTAATGAGTGATAATACTTTAGAGTGTGTATGGGTCCCGTATATAAAGTTTACTGAGAACGTACCAGCGCTGCAAGCGATACTTTTTTTAAAATGATTGTGTGGAAAAATTTATGATTTTGGGCCATTTCTCATACAAACATGAAAGTGAAAGTAAGTTTTTCGGCATTGGTACTTTCAAAGTAAACTCTACATAGGAGGCGCATACAGACACTAAAGTATTATCCCTAATTTATTTTACACCTTGTAGATCGAAACATGGTCGGACTGGGCCGGAAGGATGTGTGTTGGTAACCACAAGCCCAGCGCCTAGCCTTCGCGGGCCTCGCCCTCGCCCTCCTATTGCCCCAAGGCCCGTCCCGTGCATGCAAGCCCGCCCGGCAAATGCCACCTCGACTAATGGCCAGTCCGACGCTTGACATTATTTAAAGAAACGCTGCTGGAACATCAGTTTTGTATTGAAATTTAAATACTTGTGTATTTTTGGTGCGCAGACTACGACATGACGTCAGGCATGTACTCGAGCTGGACGGAGTCTGTGTGGCAGGCGATGTGGGCGCGCGTGTTCGTGTCTGCGGGCGGCGGCGGCGCGCGCGCGGCGGGCGCGGCGGGCGCGGTCGTCACGCTGCTCGCCGCGCTGCTCACGCGCCGCCTGCAGAAGGACCCTGCGCTGTTCGCCCCCGCAGGTTTACCCGCCAGCTCCGCCACTGGGTATACATATTTAACAGATTATATATATTGTATAGTACGTCCAAGATAAATTTAACGCATACGTAAATAAACCTGTCTATGACACAACCATAATCTACAATCGAAGTGTCAAAATGGCGTTTTTTTTTGTGAAAGATTTTTATTTGATGTTTAAATTTTTTTTGTGAAAGATTTTTATTTGATGTTTAAATATTTAAACATCAAATAAAAATCTTTCACAAAAAAAAACGCCATTTTGACACTTATTGTTTAATTGTTATAAAATGTATTGGGCAATGAATTATTATAATCCTTTAATATTCCGGTGAACGTGTTGAAAAGTGTGCACAATAAGTAAATATGTGAAAATTTCAGTGTTTTTGGTTTGTATACGTTTAGGTTAAATTTATCTCGAACATACTATACAATTTTTGACTTACCTACTATATATAATATATAGACAATACCTTTTACTAAAGATCGCCATGTTGTCTGTTAGATTCCATAAACATCATAAAAAAATTATGCGTAAGTATTGAATGAATTATGGACGAAATTTTAACACACAGGGTGACCTCTAGTATAAATTATTACTTCCGCCGTTTTTAATAAAAACATTTTTTTTTTCAGAATTCTCGGGACCGTGAATTGTTAATCTCTGACAGAGCAATTCTATTCTAACAACATCAAACAAAAATGTTGTATATTTGTTGAGCATTCCATGAGCTTTGTAACATAAATATTAAAATGTAATGACTAAGTAAAGTATTAATGCAATATTAGATAAATCTTTTAAAAATTTGTAATTCTGTACAGTAAAACCAAGTTGCTAGTCAGGCGCGGTAAAATTGAAGGGGACGTCACGAAAAAAGGACACAATTATACGCCGCTTTATTATGCGATTTAAATTTTTCATTGAATTAAGTCCCCAGTGACCCTCCTCCCTTCGGACCGCGCTTTTTTTAATTATTGTTATGGCTTTCGGCAATCGTTTACATACCGAAATGACAGACGATTTTTGACAAGCAACCATTTCGAAAAGCCAATAATATCGTGGTCGTACTGTACTTACATACAATTTAAATAATTAATCAATTAGCAACAAATCGCAAAATAATCTGTCAAGCGACATAATATGTAAATAATATCAAATAAGTGATCTAATTATGTAGTCACGTCTTACTTTTGTAGTTTACCGAGGCTTCATCTTTACTCATACTTACATAATTTAAAATATTTAATTAAGATATTCTTAGTAATGTTTGTAATATGTAATTCCTAAATTAGATATTTATTTCATTTATTTTTTAGTTTCACTTCTGGCTTATTTTCTTCTTTAATAATCCTCTCGTTGCTCCACTACCTATCCTACTAATAATATTAAAAATGTGAAATCTTATTCAAATGTATAAATGTATGGGTGTATGTTTGTTTCACGCGATAACTACTAGACAGTTTTTGATGAAATTTGGTATGGTGGTAGTTTTTATGCTGGATTAACACACAGGCTACCTTTACCGCAGCATTTTATTTTGCGCATACGAAGCAGCAGGAATCATCTGGTTTACTATAGCTTAAAAACCACAAATGCAATTTAGTAAAAAGTAGAATATGTACAACTGATAAAAGATACTGATAAACGGAGAGATTGATAAATTTTTATTAAATAATTTATTTAGGTATTTTCAGTACTATTATAAAAACAAGACTAAGCCAGTAAACCTATTTTACTTTTATCTAGTGAGCGTCTTTAAAAATAGTCAGTCATGCGTGTGAGCGTGACAGACATTAAAGTTCGAGGTACATTCTATTTAATAAATAATTATAGCATAATATAATATTATGTACGCATTATATTATATTACAGCGTAATTAGGATGTACAGTATGAGAATCGGGGACTTGATCATATCTTTTCATAGATTACTAGGTGTAGCACGTTGCGATAGCAATTGGACACAATAATCGAGTATTTTTCACGCAGGGCGGCAATTCTCAGGCCTCGAACTTAGTTTTTACTATCGGTCTGTCCCGCTCATGCAAACGTGATTTACCGCGCGTGCGAGCAGGATATACTAATATTCGGAACTATGTTCGAGGCCTGAGAATCGCCGCCCTGATCATGCGATCTGCGTGAAAAATACTATTACTACTACATACGTATTGTTGAATAGTTGAATCTACAGTAGACTCACGGCTAAAGTTTTGAAACATAAAAAAAAGTTTGACGTCAACTGTCATTGTCATTTGTCATATTATTGTGACATTGAAGTTTTAAAAATGTCTGGATTTCTAATTAAATTACTAGCGCAACGTTTCTGTTGCCGCAGCAGTAGATTGCCGACGTTTGGTTTACAAAGAGTTTGTAACCGCGGTGTTTTTACAAGTTATCATTTATCATATCCAGCAGGAGCAATTATCAAAACCAAAATGGCATCGGATAAAATCTTGCCAAAATTGTTTGAATTTGTAGACAAAAATGCAGAATCTTACAAGCAACTTTTAAAGGAGGCCGTGGCTATCCCATCAGTATCATGCGATGCAAAATATCGCGACGAATGTATTCGTATGGTTCATTGGACACAAGACAAATTAAAGGAATTGGGGGCAACAACAGAACTTAGGGACGTCGGGTACCAAACAATAGAAAATAATGAAGTTAAACTGCCTCCAGTACTAGTAGGAACTCTTGGAAATGTATGTACATACTATATAATGTCAATTTTTTTTATTTTATTGCTAAGAGTTTTAATACTGATTTCCATTTAAACAGGACCCTAAGAAGAATACTATTTGTTTATATGGACACTTAGATGTTCAACCTGCTTTAAAATCAGATGGCTGGCTCACTGACCCGTTTGAGCTTGTGGAGCGTGATGGAAAGTTATTTGGCAGAGGATCTACTGATGACAAAGGGCCGGTCTTGGGTTGGCTACATGTCATCAATGCCTATAAAGGAATTGGAGAAGAGGTAAGATTTTTTATTTTATTTAATCTTGTCTTCTACATAATATTTCGATTTCTATTTGTTCACAGAGCACTTGTCTAATTTTTTAATTCTATGCTATGTGAGTTAAGGTTTAAAATAAATTTTTCATTATTTTTTGCTGGTGTTATTTTTATAATAAGTTTTTGTGTTAACAGCTACCTGTGAATCTAAAGTTTGTGTTTGAGTGTATGGAAGAGTCTGGATCAGAGGGCTTGGATGAGTTGTTAATGGAAAAGTTGAAGCCTGAAGGTTTCTTTGACACAGTAGACTATGTGTGTATATCAGACAACTACTGGTTAGGCACCACTAAACCATGCATCACTTATGGGCTGAGAGGAATCAGCTACTACTTCCTGGAGGTTGAATGTGCTAAGATGGATCTTCACAGTGGAGTCTATGGAGGAACTGTTCATGAAGGTATGATTGTTTCTAAAACATTACAATTAAGCAATTATGTAGTGCTTCTTGAATATAAATAAAATTATATACATAGATATAACTGAGTCCTGAACTTGAAACATTTTTTATATTGTTATAATTGATTTTAAAATATTATTAGTAATTTAATATCAATAATTTAATATTTTAAAATGGCAACTATATTATGTTCTTTAAATATATTCCAAATTCAAAATAATATCATTCCATCCCATTGCCACCAACACATGTTTAGTTTAATCATGGAGAAACAGTGGATATTTAAAACAGATGTGAATTGTAATGTGATTGACACTTTATGATAACAAATTCAATGGCTATCTCATTAGTCATCCAATGAACCACAATGAACCACATTGTTATATCTTGTGATATGACTATCAGTAAAAAATAAATAAAAGTAACTTATAAATCATATTGTTTATTTTGTTTAAACATACTTTACACATTATAACTTATTATACTTACTCCTTATCTGATCTATCAAGTTCAAAGAAATTTAAATAATTTACTATGTATAGGTACTTACTACCCAGTTCTGATTCAATATGACCTAATGTAAATAAAACTAAACATAGTGGGCTATCAATTTCAATGTCACTTATTCATCACACAAAGATGAAAGAACAACAATGACACATACATTTGCTCAATTTTTTATTTTCGTTTTCATTTAGATCACATGTAATCATAAGATTCGAATTCGAGAGAAGAAGATCGGAGTAAAATACCAATCTGGAAAAAAGAATTAAAAACTCTATATGAAATCCAATCTTTTTTCTTTTTAGTGTGTCATGCCTATCTTCCCAAGTCGTTTAAATCTTAATCTTTGTTTTAGCTATGTCGGATTTAATTTATTTAATGAACACATTAGTTGATAAAAATGGGAAAATTCTCATAACAGACATTTACAAATCAGTGGCGCCATTGACGGAAAATGAGAAAAAGTTATATGACACAATTGATTTCAGTCCTGAAGCTTACAGGTACGTACGATTTTTAACAATGTTTTTTTGTTATTAAACATGTGGCGATACACATTTAGATTTTTGTACCTTATTAATGTGTATAATAATCTTACCAAATAGGGTTTTAGTTCTACCCTACATAATGAATGGTTTACTAAGAAAAATCTGGTTTTCCTTTTTCTTAAGATACAGCTAAAACAAGCTTATCAAACACAGTAATAATACACAAATTACTTGCACTTTTTTCACTTTATAAGTTGTTAAGTTAAGCCAACACCTGATGATGACTTAGTCGAAACTGGTCGTGTATTTCAATAAATCTTATGTTTAACAAGTAATAAAGTGGAAAAAGTGCAAGTAATTTGTGTATTATTACTGTGTACAATGTATTTCCATCAAGAACCTACAGTACATTCAATAACTTAAGCTTATCAAACTTTATCATATAGGTACATACATATACTTTTCAATGACTAGGAAACCTTTTTTTTTCGCCGAGACATGCTACTCGTCGCATCCCGTGTATGTGGGACTAGCTTTGTCCGTTATGACGGTTGCAAGTGGACCTACTAAAACTCGGCGGATGGCTAGGAAACTAATTCAATTATTTTTTTAACCTTGTGATAACATTGAATAAGGAATTTTATAACAAATGTAAAATAAAAAACAATTGGTCTATTAGTTCATTAAATGGCAGAATTAAAGAAGGCATAATATGATTCATGAGGAAATTCGTGTACCGTTGTTGTTGCCGGGCGGCGGCCGGCGCGACGGACCGCCTCGTGCGAAATCATCTCAATTCATTGACACATATTTTATTAGCATAACAAAGAAACAAAGGATTGTAAACTATAGTTGTAGTAAAGATAAAGAAAGATAGTAATACTTAATATATATGTATATGTCCTTAATATTTATGTATATGTCGCAGTCATCTAATTGGAATCGCCATTTCATTGAGTGACTAGCGTTTTTAGCGAATGACGACATCATTATATTGAAAGACTAAAGGACAACTCGTCATGTTGTTTATTGTAATGTCCAACGTCTTGACCGAACGTCATTTAGTCATTTAGCGTAGTCGACGAATTACCTACATATGGAATATCTAGTTAGGTGAATTTTTTTTCTAATAATTTGCGCTCATACTACCGATATTTTATCGATAAATGTAACTTTGCAATTTCTAGTATAAATAATATAACATAAATACATCCATTTAGTGCAGTTTTGTATGTTTTATCAGCTAAATTAGTAAAAAGATGACGTACAGCATGTTTAAAACTTACCTTTAATATGTCGTTCATACTCAGTCAGTTTCGACTCAAATTTTTCTTTAAGAGTAGCCGGCGGCGACGTAATAATAGATAAATCCGTGCTGTCACACTATTTTATAACGAGTATCGCACTTTAATGTAGATTTCATGAAAAAAATATCTACACAGTGCTATCAGTGCGAGCTGTTTGACGCCATATTTGTTTTGGTGACTACTAGCGCCGCAGTGACACAAAAGTGTCAACAACCACACCACGTCGCAACGACAAAATGCTGTCAAGCAGTGGACAGGGCCCTGACTCAAGATGCCATCACTATATTTTATCGCTTATGAAGTTCGAAAACAAAATGTATGGAATTTGACATAAACTTCGCTATTTGACATACCAATTCGTCATTTAGCGAAGATTATGTCGAATCCCATATACATATTTTGTTTTCGAACTTCGTAAGCGATAAATAACGATCTTGAATCAGGGGCAAGGTACACGGTCGACAATGACTGCAAAATGTGGTACGTGTGAACAGTCCTTATTCATTTACAATACGATTTAAACGCCTGATAACGTGGTGTGGTTGTGGTCGTGGTGTGGATGTGGTACGTGTGGGTTGGCCCTAAAGTCTGATAGGGATAGATAAACCTATTATAACTTTCAGACGCAATTCAATGCGAAATTCAAACGCTTTCAATAATAGGGTAACCATTAAAATCGACATTCTGGTCGTCAAGTTTTGTATTGTTGAATTTACATCATACATCCTTACATAGAGGAGCAAATACATCCAACTATGATAGGATACATTCGGCGTATACCTATTACTTGTGGATTTCAACATAGGAAGATGATTTCGTAGGTACGAGGCAAGCTAGAAACAGTAGAAACAGCTCAACATATTATATATTGACTATTGTATATGTATGTTACTAGATGTTATTGCCAATAAAGCTACAATTAAGTACTTTAAAGAGATATAACTATTATCTGCTCTTAGGAGGTTTGTCGCAATTAATTCCCCCTCTTCATGATTTCCAATAAAATAACATACACGGTTGTAAAAAGTGGAAAGTAGAAGTCAATTAATAAATAACATGCAAAATGTGCAATAAAATCCGTGAAAGTAGTTTTATTATATTAAACATTAAACCAAGATTTGAACAATTATCTTTTTTTATCGTTGATAACGTCGGAGAATTGCGCAATATTATCTCGCATTATGCTACTGATAAGTGATAAGTTTTCCATTTTGTAATATTTATTACGCCTATATTTACCTATTTAGATTTGCTGTTGCCACGGGTTCGCTATTGGACAAAGCGTTATTTCGCATATTTAAAAACATCGTGAACTAATGGTATTATCGATATACTATAGACGAAAAAATTACTACTACTTACTACTTAGGTAGCGAATCTACATTAGATTACCACTACCACTTAAATATTTTCGATATACCTATACTGGCTATAATATTAATTAGTGATAATACTTTAGGGTGTGTATGGGTTCCGTTTATAGTTTACTAAGAAGGTACCAGGGATGAAAGAGGTACTTTTAAAAAAAATGGTATAGGAAAATTTATGTTGGGGCATTTCTCATACAAACACGAAAGTCAAAAGTAAGTCTTTCAGCGATGGTACTTTCACAATATACTCTACATAGGAATTATATTACAAAATACAGATATATGATACAGATGTATGTGTGATCTAAAATTATGTTTATGTAATTCTTTACGGGGTAAAAGTTAAAGTGCTAAGAAACTACATTTTACTTAATTAATTCCCACTTCCACTTGTTTTGTCGTCGGAGGTAGCTTGAGTAAATAATGAATTCATTTCACATGTTTTGCAATTTTAAAATTCACTAATTACCTATACGATTAGGTATGAGCTAGATAATAGATATGGAAACAAGATATTTTCTATAAAAATGCAATGATCTTTGCCATTTATTTGTTTAACATAAATATGCCTATATTATACGTTCAATAGGTTGCAGATTCTAAATTGTAAATACTGACCTTAGAGTTTGTTTTGAATTAAAAAAATAAACCTTATTAACCTAACCTAATTGATATTCTAATAAATTATAAAATAAAATATGCGCAATGTATGGGTTCTAATTAAAATACTTGAATATATTATTCCCTTTCTGATATTAATATTATGTAAATAAAAAACTTTTAAATATCTACAGTTTTACTATAACTGTCCGATCGGAGGAATATAAGGAGTAATTTGTTACGATCAAAGTTTATGTTAAGGAAGATTTATAGAAAACTACAATTATTTTTAATATTAATTTTAACAACAATTGTTTTTAGTAATAATGCTTAGTAAAACATCTAGTTTAGACTTCAGAGTATTAATCATTACTCACACTGCGTTTGATACATTGGTGAAAAGAGAATAAAGATCGGTATTGTAATGAGGTCGTTTGTCCACCACCGTCACCGATAACGAGATTATTCGGACCGAGTTTAAGATGACTTGACGGCCATCGTGTGTCTGTCGCAGTCATCTGATTGAATCTGCTTATTTAATTGAATGACTAGCGCGGTTATTTAATGGTGTCGAACAGCAATGATAGCAATGAGTTGATATATTTTATGATTAATCTACTTTAATGTGCGTTATAATGGTACACCTTTCGATGTTTAAAAATAAAATATTAAATGGCTGTCGTAGATCGGATTCATCGAATTTGTTGGTAAAAACAGTATTCAAGAACGCGCTAGTCATTTAATAAAAAATAGCAGATTTAACCAGATGACTGCGACGTGTCTACCTCGCAAATATTAGTGGCTCAGTCCCAAAGCCTAGAAATTTTGCTTTACAATTTTTTGATAGACAAAATAAAACCTGGCGAAACCGTTGTGTGTAGTGTGTGGCCTAAACATTTTTGAATGGAGAATGTTACTGGGTATGCGAAATTGATTGTAACATTGTCACAGTAAAGCCTATATGAATATAAATACACTATTTTTTGTTTCATGCTATATTAATTAGTTTAGATTTTATAGGCATTTAAAAGTCTCGATAATTTAAAATCGTCGCGCGTTGGCGCAGTGTTAGTGTGACGTCACAGGTCGTACAGCTCCTGCCGCCCGCGCGCGCCGTATATACGTCCAGAGCATAACTTAACGCTTCTCAGTAAATTGTTGCTTTATTTCATTTGTTATTTCATTTCAACATGGATGAATGATATGAAAAAGGGCAATCTGATAATTTACCCAAAATAGATGGACTAACGTTTGCCCGCTTTTGTGCAAAAAATAGTGATTTGTTAGTAAGTAAGCATAATTTTTGCCACATACAACAACCATTTCGAAAGTAGTATGCGATATGATAACTCATATTATGTTTGCTTACAAAGTAACAAGGTACCCAATATAACCTCACAGCCGCGGTGCAACCCCTACTTCCCAAACCATTTTTTTATTTAAATATAAAGTATATCTATATAATAATAATATTATATTGTTTAATCACCCGCATCTTATATTATATCTACTCGTACAAATACTCGTAATGAGATACATAGACAACGGTAGATGAATTTATTAGTTTGCTACCTATTGTTATTATGAATTTTGATCGGACAATTTTAACGGTAAATGTAAAACGGTAAAAAACCTTTTTCGCGATAACGCACTTATTACAAAAATGATGTATGCACATACATTTTATGACATTTTGTGACTTTTTCCTATTTCAGATCGTTTTTAGCCATTTCTTACGTATTTTATTATCTATTAACAAAAAAAAAACTTTTCCGGTGCTATGGTGGTAGTACTTTCACATTTTGGCACAACACATGATTTTATTCTAATTGAACTCGACATTTCGAATAATATTGGCGTTATTTCGTAGTACACCGTACTGGAGCGCGCAACGTACTGCGTGAGCGTATGACCCGTGACGTCACCGCGCCGAGCGCCTGCCGACCGTCACTCGCACCCTTTAAAGTTCAATATCTCGGGAACTAAGTGACATATCGAAATAATTTTTACACACACTTTTTTATTTTATATGGACTATAATACTATATGAAACGTAAAAAAACAAAACTAGTGAACATTCTCCATTGCCAGCACATCGGCCCGTGGGCCGTGCCGAGTTCTAGCGGTCACGACGAAACTTCGGCCGCCGGGATGATGGGCATGTAATGGATAGGCGGCCATAGTATGTGCCGATACTTCGGCGTCTTGTTTACGTGACGGAGACGACGGCGGCGAACCGACAGACAGAGGCGCCGGAGGACGTTATCTATACTAATATAAAGAGAGGAAAGATTTGTATTTTTGTATGTAACTACTTAACTCAAAAAGTACTGGACCGATTTTAATATTTTTTCATTAGAAAGCTACATTATTACTGAGTAACATATAGGCTACCTATATAAAAATCAATTGCTTTTCGTTAGTCTTGCTAAGACTCGAGATCAGCTGAACTGATTCGGCTATTTTTGGTCTTGAAATATTCGTGGAAGTCCCGGGAAGGTTTACACGGTTTCCATGCTCAACGAAGTGGGCACGGGTCAGCTAGTATAATATAATAGCTGACCCGTGCCCATTTCGCTGAGCATATAAACAGTTTTGATTGTGATGAAATTCAATTTCACCTATCGCAGAACACGTAACGTGGAACCCACCACGCGGAACCCGCCACACGAAACCCGGAACTCGCAACGTGGAATTTGGAAACCGCAACGCGGAACACCTCTACTAATAACTATTCTTTAATTTTTCAATTTGTAGGGAATCGATCGGCGCACCCAAGCTAGCTCACAATGGCGTTAAGGAGCAGCTACTGATGCACCGCTGGAGGTTCCCCAGCCTGTCCCTGCACGGCATTGAAGGTAAAGAGTTCTGATTTCAATACCCAATGTAATATATTATCTTTCATGTTTTAAATAAATAAGTAGATTGACTTGGCAATCGCATCAAACACAATATACATAATATTGATCTTACAAGCGAAACATACTATATTAAATCAGATCGTTTAGTGCGATTGCCAAGTCAATCTACTATTTAGTATTTAAAACGTAATAGATTATTAATAATATTGATTGTAATCACTATAACATGTTGTAAGACCGACCGACTAAACCCTTCTTGGCATAAACTGAATCTCAGCAGACTTGACACTTTTTATAAGTTATGTTGTTTTTTTACTAAGTTGTAAAGTTATGTTTTACTAAGATTAACTGAAACTAGAGTTTTTGCCGTAAAGTGCAAATATAACTGTGTAAGTCTATACATTTATATGGAATTATAAAGTTATTTCATATAAAGTAATATGCAGTTGGTAATATCTAGACTGAAGGCTTAGTTTTATCAACCTCGAAAATGGCCTGAATTGATTCGAGAAAAGAATGGTAAGGCCGTGATCCACTTAAAGGGGGCACTGCCGTGCCCCATGATTCAATATTAATAAGAGCGAATGCATACAGGCGCGGCGTTCCAGCCCGGCGCAAAGACGGTGATTCCGGGCAAGGTGATTGGCAAGTTCTCCATCCGCCTCGTGCCCGATCAGGAGCCAAAGGAAGTCGAGAAGCTCGTGTTCGATTATGTTAATCAGAAGGTAATTTCATCATCCTCATTTCAGCTATGACGTCCACTTCTGGACATAAGCCACGCCAAAGTATCTCATGGTGGGTAGTTGCCTATTACGTCACGCTTGGCATGCCGGTTGGCGAGCGCAGTGTTAAAGTAATAACAACATCTGTGGAAACGTTGCTGCCCATTTCCATAAAGGGTACAGAGGCAATATATTATAACGTAAGTGGCATCTCGCCTTTGTTGATAATAAATATCTTTAAACCTAAACCTAGGCAAAACACAGTTAATATTGTACAAGTTTAGGCAGATTTATGTGCGCAAGTAGTTAGTATAGACTAAGGATCTCTTGTGCTGTAGGGGTTGGCTGCTCTTCAGTGGCCTTACTAATAATTATAGGCATCGACAGAGACCTGTAAAATATATCTGTCGCCTTTTAGAACACCCACGGGAAAGGTGGTTAATCGCCTCTACATGCTTTTCTTCCTCCTACAACTCCTAAAACATAAAAATTATATATCCCCCTTACATAAAAATATTTACATAATAAAAATTTATAAATAAGCTATACCATGTTTTGTCCTTGTCTGTCGAGTGACATTTTTGACGTATCACACAAGGAGAAGAAATATATAGCTACTAGCTGACCTGTGCCCACTTTGTTGAGCATAGAAACCGTTTAAACCTTCCCGGGACTATCACGAATATTTTAAGACTAAAAATAGCCGAATCGGTTTAGCCGTTCTCGAGTTTTAGCGAGACTAACGAACAGCAATTCATTTTTATATAATATAAGATATATAAGAATATACAGTGTGTAAATTATTTTTTTCGAATCTAGCTAGGGAGTAAGTTTTTATATCCTGTTATAAATGGCTAATTTAAAGTTACGTCCAAGGTAGGTAACCTTTTTATTGATAATTCAAAAACCTACATAACTTTACTCGCATGACGCATCATAGAAAAAAAGGTGACTATAGTAGGTATGAATATAAATACACAAACTTTGAAGATATTATAAAATTTTAATGCGCATTAGCAATTAGGTAACAAAAATTAGGTTACAAAAACTAATATCGCAAAAAATATTAACGAGGACACGGCACTGAAATGTCATTGAACTCTCACAGCTTACCTTAATAGATTTTGCCAATATAATTTAGATATTGGATCAATTTTCATGTAATTAAAATAACATAACGATGAAAACTACTCTAGAATATGGAAGAGAACCATAACTTATGTTGTACTTGACATGGTACGGGAATAAGTCAATTATAATTATAATTATTGCCGTACCATAACGTACCATACCAAAACGTAAGTTATGGTTATACTGCCAGTGCTGAGAAGTACATACTCAATGAGCACGAGGAGGGTTAGCCTGCAGTCTTGCGTGAAAGAATGTTCAATCATATCCCATAAGATCCCCAGAGAAAAAAGCTACTACTTCTGAGTAAACGGGCATTAGCCCACCACACTTTCTTACTACTGCAACTCCTGTGAGCCAGGACCAACAGCGGTAACCAGCCACGACAAACCCTTTGATATTTAATCTCAGGGGTGCCCGAGGGACAAGCTAAATCTGTATTGGGACCCACAACGAAGTTAATCAGAAAAAAAAGGAGAAGTACGAAATATTCCAGTTTTCCTCCCCAAGCACAGTGGGAGACAGTACAAAAATGTAATGACCCAAAAGTCCAAAAGGTAAAGGAAAGCACCACGGGAATATAGATTCGGGTCGGGTGTTTTGTTTAAAGGTTGTGCTTACAAATAGTAAAATACAGTACCTCCAATTCAAAATTCAAAATATTTTGTTTCCAAATGAAACTTACCAAGCTATTTTCGGAAAGTCAACAAAAAGAATACCACCGGTTCAACTCTAGCCCGCCGAGAAGAACCGACCGAATATTTGTAAAAAATATAGAATTTAACTGAATATGTTACATGTACTCATCATCCCTATAATCGTCGTTACAGTTCGCGGAGCGCGGGTCGCCGAATAAGATGCGCATCAGCGCGCAGAGCGGGCGCGCCTGGACCGAGAACCCCGACCACCCGCACTACCAGGCGGCCGCCCGCGCCACCAAGCTCATCTACAAGGTACAGTGTCTATACAAGCTGTAATAAGATGCGCATCAGCGCGCAGAGCGGGCGCGCCTGGACCGAGAACCCCGACCACCCGCACTACCAGGCCGCCGCCCGCGCCACCAAGCTCATCTACAAGGTACAGTGTCTATGCAAGCTGTAATAAGATGCGCATCAGCGCGCAAAGCGGGCGCGCCTGGACCGAGAACCCCGACCACCCGCACTACCAGGCCGCCGCCCGCGCCACCAAGCTCATCTACAAGGTACAGTGTCTATGCAAGCTGTAATAAGCAGAGCGGGCGCGCCTGCACCGAGAACCCCGACCACAAGGTACAGTGTCTATACAAGCTGTAAAATAATTAGTGATAATACTTTAGGGTATGTATCGCTGAAAGACAAAGACTCACTTTTGACTTCCGTATATGTATAAGAAATGCCCGAACGTCATAAATATGCCCATACAATAAGTAAAAAAAAAGTACCTCTTACAGCGCTGGTACTTTCACAGTAAACTCTAAGAATAATACACGTACAGTCACGTCAGACAAAAAGTAATAGGTCTAAAGTACAATATGCTGTGGTATAAAGTACCTATGTAAAATCATAATCATAATTTTTTCATTACGAACTATAAAAATGTATTTTATAGCATGCAGTCAGATTTTATCCGCCTATATTACCAGTATTTTCTAATTGTTATTAGGTTTTAACTTTATAATTGTTTACTTATCCGGTTAAAAGGACCAAAGGTTTCTTCTAGTGTTACCTAGTCTTTATTAGGTTTTAACTTTGTAATTATTTATTTATCCGGTTTAAAGGACCAAAGATGCCTACTAGTGTTTGCTAGGCTTTATTAGCATTTGACCTTGAAGTTGTTGACGAATATATATACCTAGGGCAGGCTGTCCGATTAGGTAGGTCCAACTTTAAGAGAGAGGTCAGTAGACGGATCCAGCTCGGCTGGGCAGCGTTCGGTAAATTACGCAACGTCTTCTCGTCCAAAATACCTCAGTGCCTTAAGACAAAGGTATACAACCAATGTGTGTTACCAGTGATGACTTACGGTTCTGAGACGTGGTGCTTCACGAAGGATCTTTTCAAAAGGCTCAATGTCGCTCAGCGTGCTATGGAGAGGGCAATGCTCGGTATTTCTCTACGTGATCGAATCAGAAATGAGGAGATCCGTAGAAGAACTAAGGTTGCTGACATTGCCCGTAGGATCAGTCAGCTGAAGTGGCAATGGTCCGGCCACATAGCACGAAGATTGGACGGTCGATGGGGCAAAAAGATCCTAGAGTGGAGGCCACGTACTGGCAAGCGCAGTGTGGGACGGCCACCTACCAGATGGACCGACGACCTGGTGAAAACTGCCGGGTCACGTTGGATGCAGGTGGCAATGGACCGGTCGCACTGGAAATGTATTGGAGAGGCCTATGTCCAGCAGTGGACAGTTAAAGGCTGAAACGACGACGACGACGAACGACGACCTTGTATAGTATTGTATAGATTTATCCGATTTAAAGGACCAAAAATGCCTTGTTGTTTTCTAGGCTATATTAGGTTTTAACTTTGTAATTATAGATTTATCCGGTTCGAAGGACCAAAGTTATACAACTGTTTGTTCATCACAGACTGACCCGGACATGTCTCGCGAGGGCGGGTCGATCCCCGTGACGATCACGCTGCAGGAGGCGAGCGGCAAGAACGTGCTGCTGCTGCCGATGGGCGCCGGCGATGACATGGCGCACTCGCAGAACGAGAAGATCAACGTGCGCAACTACATCGAGGGCGTGAGTGCTACATACTCGGATTAATAACTATAGCATCGATACAAGGCTATTAGCAAGAGCAGAGAAATATATATCTGTCCTTGTCATCCTGTACGACACATGCTACTCGTAATGGGAAGGAAAGAGCTGTCTGATTGGTCTATACTTCCTTTCCTTCCCTATTATAGGTATTTTTCCCGTTTGGGTACTCATCTGTATGAAGTTTATTCGTTTAGAAAATACTAAATACAACCACTCGAAGACGCGAAACAACATGTATTTGCTGTCTCTTTTAAGAATAAAAGAGACATACATAAGAATATGAATATTTTCCTTGCATGATTACGCCTGCAATGCTGTTTGAATTACTGAAATTGGCACAACACATTGACAAAAATCACTCAATGTGCCTAAATAATTTTTCACTTTTCGCACTTTTCCTCACACAAACTATATTAAAAAATTCATAATAATATTGTAACAACTTATGTAACCAATTTCTTCAATAAACAAATCTTTATCTTTATATATATTATGTACGCGTGCTATAAGGTGAACATAATAAAGGACTCATAGAGTTTTACTTATATCAATATAATAAATGCGAAAGTTTGAATCGATGTCTTGAAGTATATTTTTATGTTTTTTACAGATTAAGCTGTTCGGCGCTTACTTGTTCGAAGTTGGACAACTGCCAAAGTAGAATCCTCGTGATATAATATGATACGGTTGCATGCTATTTGTACAGATAACTACTGGCTTAAGAGGAAACACTACGTCTGTTTTACCACACAAAAATAGGGGTCTACGCGACCCCTTTTTACTCCCTGGATAATGCGGCTACAGTAACAATTTTTTCCTAAATATTTATGAATATTATTTGTACGTCCCTATTTTTTCTTTTTTTAATAAATTAATTATTTAGGGAGATATGTTCGTGCAAAAATCTAAAATAATGACCAAATTTTTCACTGTGCTTAAACATGGACACAAATTTGGCTGCATTATACAATCAAATCAAAACATAGGAACCTAGCCTAAGCCTTTTTTAGTTTATAATGAAAAACATATTAAAATCGGTTTAGTTTTGGAGGAGGAAACAGGGGTCTTCCAACCATCGATTTCTTCTACTTTTAATAGGTAACTTCAGTTCGAGCTGCAGTTGTCTCTATCGCGCTAGTGCTGGCTAGCTAAGACCGTGCGAGACAGCAATAGATTTTATGAATATCTATTTGGATTTCTCTCAACCGTGATGTTTCCTCTTAAGGTTATAACCTTCTAATTAGCTAAGATAAGATGTTGCACGATAAACAAGATTTCCAATTTTAATATTTATGATACCTGTACAAATAGCTACGATAATGCTAGAAACTACAATTAAAAAACTACCTACATTACTACTGGTAAAAAACAAATCTTCGATTCTATCGCATACGATCAAAGTGTATTTTTAAGTATTGTCATAATACCAGGTCAAAGTTAATAAAACCAAGATTATAATTTGCTAATCGTTGAATAGCTGTCAACGATAGATTAATATGTTACTGTAATTATGTACAATTAACGGCATAACAGCATCGTAGCAATTTTCGAATTTTGTAGTGAAAACACAACAGCTATACTTGTAACCGGACGGTGAAGTAAGTATAAAACTTCACCGTCCGGTTCGAGTAATAATGTAGTTTTTTTATTAATTTTAAAACTTGACAGTAATATTCCATTATAACCGGCGATATTTTAAATTTTACTTTACAAATCATTTTATTGTATTTAATCATTGTATTTTAAGCTATGTCTGATCACAATCGTGGCCTTACATTCCTTTATGACAACAGTTTTATATTATGATCTAATATGTCGACATCGATGGTTTGTTGATAAATGGTGCTAATGAAGTAAACTATTTAAATGTACCTACGTAAAATGTTTGGTGAGAGTATTCAATATTAATGTTGTTTTAACTCGGAAATCTTAATCGTTTTTATAAACATTTTAACGTCATTGTTATAAAAACAAACAATGTGATGTCGACTGCTCTGTCAATTTTTTACATTATTTTTTATAATTTCAATAAGCATAATATTATTGTTAATGAAATAAATATTTTGAACGAACTCCCAACATTTTTATTATTTTAAGAATCTTATCCCATTGCTATTAATAATAGACGAAATTATTATTATTATTAACCTTTACTGGTACTGGGACAACTGGTAACCACTTTCAATCTCGAATTATTGTTTTTAAATTTGAAACTGTGACAAAAGTCGAGTCCTTAATGTGTGGCTCGCCTGGTTACTAATTAAGGTAAATTGCCGACATCCTACGCAATCAATCTTATTAGAACTCACAGCATATTATAAGTAGGTTCTCGCCTATTTTTAGACACTTTTCCTGTAAGAAACAAAAAAGCCATGTGTGTGTACGTGGTTCGATTATTGATTATTTGGGTACCTACGAGAATGTGGATTAGACAGCAACGTGACTAAAGTCTCCGGTACCCTGTAGCAGATTCTTGTAGTAACTTGATCTTTATTTATTTATTTATTCATTGACTCACCAACAGAACAACATTTGGTACATAAATATAATATAAAAACAAAAAGGGCTTAAAGATAAAATGAGTTCTAATGATAGGTGAAGTACAACATGCGTTTGCGACAATGAATATGAGTTATGGGATATAATATGATGAACTGAAGATGAAGTAAGATGGATGATAATAATTAGGATGATAACAAAATAATAGGTTTTCTTCTAACAAACCAAAAAATATAAAATTAAATTAAAGTTACTGTGCTTACAAAACATTACAAACAAATTATACAGTGGAATCATAGACATATATAAGTAATAGGTATAGGTACATAAATTAAAACATACGAGAAAAAAATATATCTACAATAAATGATAAACAGTTTCATCTAACTTAGCTGAAAACAACAGAACTATAATTTATTTGCTGTTACTGTTAGGATAACTATTACTATTATAAATATTTTGTTTTCATTTCTTTTTAAATGTGCTTAATCTATCTGAGAATATACAAATGTCGGGTCAGCCGCTTATAGCGTTATATGTTCTGCACAATCTTCTAAGTGGTGCAAAATGACCGAGGTTAGTTCTGGCAATCTTAATGTAAAATGGTTTATATTTGTTTTTTCTTGGTGTGTATGAGACTTCATGGGAACATTTATAGAAATTTTACTTAGTAGTTCTGTACTCTCCGTGACACCACTCAAAAGCTTGTGCAGAAAAATCTTGTGGGCTTAATCATAATAACGAGGTATCCCGATATAACGAGGATAGGTGCATTAACCAAGGTATGAATTTAAGTTTATTTGCTTGGGGCGTTTAAAAAGCAAATAAAAATATCAGATACCTCGGTATTTTACGTGGGCTTCAAATCAGCTCTTAGGCTACTTTTGGATCTCGGGGTCTAATTTATATATGTGTCAAATTTTATCAATCAGTCCAGTAGCTCCCTATCTTTTCTTAAGCTCAATTTCCTCGTATCGCCATATACATATACGTGTACCTTACTTTACGAAACCTACTAGGTCTAAACCTAAAGATCTCCACGATGCTCGAGTACCTACACACTTGACATCATGGGCTATTGGGATTGAATAATATTATGTACTTAACTACGTATCTTACAATAATCGCAAAAGATAGAATATACGCACCTTATATGTACCTAAGTACTAACATGAAGTGGACTAAATGCGCAGAATTAACTAAACACCAGACGTTGTTGTATATTATCCATTGAATACATTTATACCTTTAGTACTTACCTTCATATATTTATACGTTGAATACATTTATACGTTTCCTGATAGCACCCCTTGTACATATTTAGGGAGGTACAGTCGGCTGCACTAACATGGATACATCTACAAGTTTGCAAAAATATGTCTACGTTTAATTTTCAAAAATATCGTCACCTTCATTCAAAGCGATGTAACCAGCAAAGTGTTTCAAAATTATGAATACATTATTTTCATAATGAAGTAAACAGCAGTATTTCAGTGAATAGTATGCACACATAAATTCATAATTATGAATACGCGACAAATTTCAATTTATTCAATTCATTAATTGTATCAATAATATGGATACACTTATACAATTTTAGCATTTTTCACTTTTCTGCAAATATGTTTTAAATGTCACAAAAATGTACTCGGGGTATGTTCCAATAAGATGTATACATTCATTTTTTCTTTTTCTTTTCGCACAGCCGTAACTACAAATGGTAGAAACATGAAATTTGGACTACTGAATTCGTAAAAAATTCCTTTTTGCACCTCCGACAAAAACAGAGGGATTTTTTGAGTATGTTTGTATGTCTGTCATCGTAGCTCCCAAACGGATGAACCGATTTTGATGTAGTTTTTTTTGTTTGAAAGCTGACGTGGTCATGTTAAAACACTAAAGCTATGATTCAACAAAATAAATTAGCTTACTGCTGAACAATTCGAGTGTTACTTAAAAATAGTTTTACTTTTATGACTAGAAAAAACACAAAAAGAAAAGAATTATGAAATTTATTACAGTTAATCAGACATTTTATCTAAACATATACCCTCAAACTATTTATATGATATTTTAATATTATATTAATTTTGTTTATCATACAAAATGTTAGCTTGCGTGTCTGCAAACTAAACTTACACTATGATATAAGTTTGACGTTTATTTATGTATGTTCGTCTGTTTGCTTGTGGCATCGTAACTACTAAATGGATGGACCGATTTTAATATAGGTACTTTTTTTTATTTTTATTCAAAGCTGACGAGATTGCAATAATTCGTCATCAGTTCATTCACTGTTTGACTATTCAGGGGCTAGTTAAAAAAATAATTTTGCTTTTCTGACCAAAAAAAAAAACAAGAAAAGAGAAGAATTATTGCAATCGATCAGAAATTTTACGCGAACATAATATTATATTTCAGAGACTGTTTTTATCAGGTTTTTACTTCTACCCTCAAACTATACATAATATGATGATAACGAAACCAGAAATATTTAGTCACGAGTTTATAGTTAATTTACAGTCATCGTTCGCACTTCGCAATATTCATTATTCAGTCATTAAATTTTTTTTGGTTTATTTTTTGTTTTTAAGCTTAGGTAATCCAAACGGAGTCATTTAAAACTACAATTTTTATTATTTTAAAATATGGGATGTTTTTCATGTTGCCCGTGTTAGTTTATTATTTATATTTACAATATTACTAATATAAAACGATATTGACATTGTTTAGTTTTGATCATATTATAGTTTGAGGGTAGACTATAAAAACCGATGAAAGTAGTCTTTGAAATATACCTATACGTTCGCGTGTATCAGAGTTATACCTATTACACTAAAGAATATAATTGATATTCTAATGTATGTGTGATTTTTAAATAACCGTCAATAATAATACCCGTCAACATATCACCTCTATTATTTATAGAATTCATTATTGTATATATTGCAATGTAATGAAATTTTGATCAGCCTTTTCTGAAACACAAAATTAACGTTTACATTATAATGAAATAATCAATGTTAACATGCTACTGAAATTTGTCGCGTGTTCATAATTATGAATTTAAGTGTGTATACTATTCACTGAAATACTGCTGTTTACTTCATTATGAAAATAATGTATATTTTATACACTAATTACACATAATTTTGAAACACTTTGCTGCTTACATCGCTTTGAATGCAATAAGGTGACGATATTTTTGAAAATTAAACGTAGACATATTTTTGCAAATTTGTAGATGTATCCATGTTAGTGCAGCCGACTGTACTTGTCGTGGAAATTTACCCGTGTACGTTCTTTATTCCAAGATCAAAAAACTGCATTAACCAAAAAAAAGGGTGGTAAAAATTTAGAATACATAGGTATCAATATGCTTAACTGTGTACTTTTTTCCTATCCACTTTTACAAAGACTGGGTTGAAGGAAAAAAAAATAAACAATATTTTGAAATGTGATGCTGTACAACTCCGTCACGTGGTAAGCTGATAATATTCCTCGAAATGCGTTTATGGATTTCCCATTCGTTGTTTTTGATATTTTCTTATCTAACGTTTATTTTAATTTAAAGAGTCACACGAAAGGAAAAACCTCAATGCAGGTTTTGTAAATATAATATTATGTAGTGTAGAAAGTTCACACAGGATACCTACCCAGTGCCTATCGATAAATTAAGTACTTAAATAGGTTGGTATGAAGGTTACTAACTAATGTGAAGGTTAATAATAATCGATCTATTCATACAACCAGCGCTGTTAAATAGGTAGGTACCTAATTAAAGCAATAATTGTACCTATTAATTAAATAGAATGGGTGTCAAGCTAAAAATCATATCAAATACCCTAGTGATATGATTTTCTTCTGTCTCTCGGAGCTGTGAAAAAATCAGACTTCTTAGCCTACGCAATCTAAAGAAAAACTGCGAATTAAAAAAAAAAACTCAAAATTTCGACATTTTCGACACTTAGGTACAAGGGAATCAAAACCTACAGGGTACCCACTTCCCGTATACTTAGAATCCTGAAATTTGGTACTTATATAGCAACGCCATATAGACTATGGTACAGTTAAAGGAAAAATTGCGAAAACCTTTTTTAGTTACATCTTATATATTTTTTTTTAAACCTAGGTCCATCTACCCACTGCAATTTTCCTCATGAAGGCATGGAGGTTTAAATTTATATCTAATAAATTAAGTCCCTGTTAAATATCATGTTATCCCTCTCGTATTTACTGTCACTGAATGAGAAGGCATGGTATTTTAACATGGCGTTAACTTTAACATTGCTTGGTGAAACACGCCCTTAAGCTGTAATAAAATCAAATCCTAGGTTTATACGGAACCCTTTGTGTGTCGAGTCCGACTGGCACTTGGCTATTTTTTTCTCAATATAATGCTCCGTAAATCTACATTTTTTCGGATCTTTTTCCTTTATTGGAAACTTAGTGATTTCCTTTTTTTACTCAGATAAAATTATCTATTAGGTACTTATTCGTAGGGTACAAAGCAACAATTAAACACCAATAAAAGTTGTCGTGCGTTCCTATTTTGACAATTACCATTAAAGATCTATCAATGGTAAGATCACCCACTTTTCGCATCTGGCATAATCTAATAACCTTATTTTCAATGGAAGCCGACATTCACTTAGAAAGTTTGCGATATGGACATGATAGATCGTTGTCAGTTTACTTATCGGTGGGGTCAGGCGACCATCTCCATCAAAACCCGTAGCAAATGCTCTGGCTACTTTACCAATCTAGTAAATATCATGTTATCCCTCTCGTAATTCCTATCAATGAATGAGAAGGTATGGTATCTTCTCAAGCCGTTAGGCGTTAGCACTAACATGCGTTGGTGAAATCGGTATACTAAGCGACGATAAGGGATAACTTATTATTAAGTATTGTGCTTTTCTTTGTAAATATTTAAGAAGGTACCTATAACAAGATTTTTAAGATTGAATTTTATAAGGGTTCTTTCAGCTCTTATCTAGAAAAGGTGAAAGTTGTGACAAAATTACAAACGGAGATAAATAATAAGGCTTGTATTAAAATGAAAGACTTAGGAATCTTGATTCCTTAGTGTTATGTATTGAAACTAGTGGGTAGTTCGATCATTGATTAAAATATAATCAAACGCATTTATAAAATAATAGATTTCTGCCAATGTGTCAAGTTTCATATTTCTCCGTTCGCTAAATTTTCGTATTATAAAAATGAAAGATTTGTATTATATTATGTTCCTTACGAATAGAGTCAAAATCACTACTGACCGCATTTCGATAATTACTTATATTTACCATGAAATAAATAATAATAATAATAGGCATTTTTTTTACAAATTACAAAGAAGAGTGTAAATCCTATAAAGAAAAAAACTTATAAAGCCGCGGACAAAATCTTGTAACACATAAATAAGATTAGTCTGTATATGGGTAACTAGTAACTACAGATATCTATAGATATTAAAAGCGGCTTCCACCACACTAATATTCAGCTCAATCCTTCATTATAATATGAATTTGTTCAGTTTATCCCAAACTGAACAAATCGTAGAAACGGTGGGTCAGCACTAATAGGCAGACTTGATCATTCGTTCCGATTCCGATCCGATTCAAATGTAAATAAAGCTCAGTATAGTAACTGTTTATAACGGTACCAATTTAAATGTCACTTTATTATCGCGCATTATAATGTAACACAAAGGCAAATAAATTTCGTCGTGCCGAGAAGCCGTTGGCGTGGAAACGATCTGCGGTCGCTGCGGCGCAAAATCCATACAAATCTTAGTACAGAGTTCTTAGAGTGAGTATGTGGGCGTACATTCCAGTAGTCTCGTTCGAGTAATAGAAATAATTCATGGTAATTTGGCGAGTTGGTAGTAGGAATTGTCAGCATTTTTATTAAAAAAAACGCCACTAGAAACCGTTCGGCGCGCCGAGTTGGATCCTCGGCAGCGGGGGCGCCGGCCAAAATCAGCGCGATGCGGCGCCCTTTATTAGACAAGGTCTAATAAGTCTAATACT
This sequence comes from Celastrina argiolus, assembly GCA_905187575.2. NCBI lineage: Eukaryota > Metazoa > Arthropoda > Insecta > Lepidoptera > Lycaenidae > Celastrina > Celastrina argiolus. Next base: position 9,911,257 of record LR994584.1, read on the forward strand.
ACTACGACCTCACAATATCGGCTTGAAATACAGCTCGCTATTTTTCACCAGTGTGTGATATTAACGAGAATACAAGTTCTTGTATTTATTTTTGGAATAAATATTACCTAGAAACGTTTTTCCCGTACAGATTTTTTTCAGAAATAGACTCCGTCATCAATTACGTTTACTTTGGCAGCTTTTTGTGACGTCATTACTCATTAGGTTAGTTACCATTAGAACTGACCTTTATAGATTCTTCTTAAAACTTATCTAAGCGGGAAAACCGTTGCGCGTTTAGCTACTTAGTACTTACTACAAGTATAATAAAACCACCTTGAACCATTTGCGTAACTTCTTTATTTTCCCAACGTCCTCCTCTAATTCCACATGTCAGCCCAGGATACCAGGTGATGCCAATACCGAGTGTCCGGCGTCCTTGCTCGTTCCCCAAAAAGTGCCGCCCGTCCATGTTCCCCCCGCTATTCCAAACTACGTGAGGCCGATATGGTTTTTCCCCAACATCTCGCCCTCAGTATTGCCAACTCCTTAGTGTTCCCACATAATTAAAATTATAAGAAATTACATAAAGTTACAATTTGACCATGACAAATAGAATATCTTAAAATATAAATAACAAAATATATAAATTATAACAATCCTCTGAATATACATCCTTACACAAGGACTAATAGAAATACTAGCGATAGATAAATGACTTCAGGAAAGCCTCGGATTAATAAAAATAAATAACATAGATAATAACAATAATATGCTTCCACACCATACAAACCAGGCCATTTTGCTTAGATGGCCTGGCCAGGAATATTTTTATAGTCTCCAAGTGTGTGGGCAATACACAAGGGCACTCTTTCTTCCTTTTACTCTCATAACCCAGTGGGGCTGTTGCCCGACATGACTGTCGAGAGGACAGGCGTAGGACCGACTTTTCACATGCCCATCCGACACATGGATCATCTTTCTCAATCACCCACAACGTAGGCGTTATACCCCAATAGAACAGGATAACCCAACTATTAGCAGTAGGACAAGATTCAATATTATATCGTTCCTTATTCTCCTCATAAGTTCTGACAATAGGTAGGTACTATTAGTTATTGCATTTCGAAAAAAGCTTATCTAAAAGTATGTCATATTATGTGCATTGTGCAATAAATAAGCTTTTAAAACATCCAATTAAGTTCGTTAGCATTCGTTAATTGTTTTTAATGGTCAATTAAAATTAAAACATCTAAATTAAAATATTAGTAGCGATGGCCAGCTTCGCCACCTGTAGCAGATGTCGCCACGGGCAATAGCCCCTATGGCCCTAGTGTACGCCACTGCATACGTGATAGTTAACGTCAAGCCGCACACGTATTCTAGAGAGCTTGTGCTATATATATAATATTATTTTGTACCCTTGGCTTGTTCTTAACCATAGACATAGTAATTTAGGGAAAATTCCATAATAAATGTTTTTTTACAATCATTGTCTTTGAACTAACGTGAACAAAACTTTTACAATTTAGGTCTTAGACACTAGCTACCCAGAGATTATAGTCATAATGACGATTGATGAGGCAGACGACACGCAAGCGAATTAGACATTATTTGCGATCACACAATATTTAACAATTTTGTATATGTACTGAATACATTGAACATTAATATTAATATGTTGAAATTTATATTTAGATATTAGATATCATAAAGTATAAATTAAAGGTTTATTACAGTATTTGCGTCACAGTTTTTGAAAACTTCACCTCTTTGAACTAAATATACAATTAGCTGGTATGATCTGTCTTTTGTGACCATAATTCATATTTTGAATTTACGTTGAATTAGTTCCCAGCGACTGAGCCCGGAGGTGACTCGGTAACACATACCAGTTTACAGCACAAACATAAATAAAAGAGGATAGCGGTCGGCCCTCGCTCAGTCTGCCTCCGAGGCGCGCTGACACACAACGCATTTATACGCGCAAAGCTTAAGTTTTACAGTTAAATATTCCATAAACACGTACATATTTCGTTAATAAAACTGTTACGAGGAGGTTTACTTATTCCGCACGAGACGTAAGGCGGTAAGTTAATTATCTATACAAACAGCTTCTGTATTTAGTGCGTTATTGTGCGGTGGTCTAAATGTATTGAATTAAAATTTTAAAAAATTATATAAAATAATAATATATAAGTTAAGAAAATGTTTAGGTATATAACAAAATATCTTAACGCGTTAGCGAAAATTTTAGAGTACGCGAAAACCCGAGGCAGGCCAGTGACATTTATTTGTGTTTGAATATTTGAATTTATGCAGTCTTGTTTTTTTATGTATGAATTTGCTTGGACTTATTCGATAATTGTATGTTGTACGTAGTAGATAGTAATTGTCAAATTAGTTGAAATCACTCTCCCATGAACTATTGTATGAGGACCGCTTTCCAATTCGCTGTGACAAATTTTCTCGTTTCAGCGGAAATGAACACATTAAATGTTGTAATGCAATAAGTACATTATGCTGGTCCATTGTCCGTGCTCAAACACTCTATTATTGTCCTTAGCAGATTTTTTCAATGAGTTACAGTGGACAGCGAACATTTTAGCAACGATATCTACGCTTATAAATATTATGCTTACGACATACCTGTATAAGTAAATATTGGATTTTAATAAGCAGTTACACGATATTACATACTCTTGTTTATTGAAAAAAAAATGCACTTTCTCTGGTCACTACTAATAGGGACTTTCCCTCCTATGCTAAGCCACTGACGACTTTGTTTTCCCAAAAGGCAGCAAAACAATGACTCTGGACTAATATCTTCTCTTTACATGACATTTGAAAAAATATAGTACAAGGTGATTATCTAAAATCACTTTTACTAGTAAGGAATAGTGGTTTTTGATTCGAGATAAATAAAAATACGACAGATTAGATTCAATGTTCTTGTCTTTCTCTGATACGTTAGAAATTGGAAAAGTCACTGGTACAAAGAATGAAGGCTCAATAATTATATTGAGCCTTCATTCTTTGTACCAGTGACTTTTTCATATCAATTAAATATATAGGGTAAAAATGTAGGTAGGTTACTTCGTGTATCATATTCATAATGGGTATAGACGCCTCCGTGGTCTAGTGGTTCTGAGCTTGGCTCTTGACTCGGAGGTCGCGGGTTCGAATCCCGCCGAGGGAACAAAAAGCTTTGAATGTTCCAGAGTCATGGATGTGTATCTTTGTCAAACAAAAACTGAGCCGATATTTTATGTATGTAGAGCGCCTTGGCTAGGCACTACATACATAAAATAGCACACACCGCACAGCTTGTAGTTTCGTTACATGAGTGTGTGACATTGCAATCACATGGCGAGGCATAGTTTAGAACGGTCTAGCTATGTACTCGTAGTTCGTAGAACTTTGTTTTTTTTGTGTGTAGGTGTAGTTCTGTAGTAATCTTTAACATAATAATTACAACAATCTTTTTCTAATGTATATAACTATGTTCGTACTAGGATCCATTAAACTTTATCATGTTCGGTTACAGTGTTACCTTACGATTTGTTACTGAATAAAACCTGCTGTTTGAATACATTATGCAGCAAACCCTTGTTAAAAATAAAAACACGTTTACAAAGTAATGCACAGTATTACAAATTATGCGTATAGGCAAGTTCCGAAGTTGATAACTTGGCGAATGTAGCATACCTATATCTACATGTTGGTAAGTTGTTTTGATAAACAACATCAGAGTCTACCTAGATGATTTACCGCACATCAACTGGCAACGAATATTCTCTACCGCAGGCGACCCAAGCCCCTAACCCTGCACAGTAGAGTGAATATAATTTTTAAATGTAATATACCTTACTGGTATTATTACATGAAAACGTAATCAATCATCAGACGTAGTCTTGGTGTACTTTGGAGTCCGTATGTGGCAACTGCAGAAGTTAAGTTTGTCTAAATAATAACATTACTAAACAAATTTAATATATTTAACAAATTTTCCAGAATTTTCAAGCGTGAATTTCGAATTAATAATGATAAATTATAGGTAAAAAAATCCTCCCGATCCGCGATCATGTCAGATTTCAAACAATAAACTAGATTTAAATCGGTTTATCATGCCACAGATACACACAAACACGTCAAACTTATAATAATTATTCAGTTATATGTTTTTATCGGAAATAAAAAGAATCTTATTCATATCGTGGTTGTAGAGTAAATGTCGATATTGTACTTACACTATGCGCTTTATTATCACTATACGATATTTTTTATAATGGGTAGATTATGGTAGTAAGGATTTTTTTCTGGAAATGATAAGAACATTGTGTACCCAGACGGTTGTAGGTGAGCAAAGAATAATAATAACAAGTCAATAATTATTTATTATCGCTTTGAGGAAGGTACGTGTGCATTGAGGATGTTTTCGAGGTAATAGTAACATGTAGGATACATATTGTTATACTTAAAACAGCATCGAATCCTATGCTACCAGCATTGGAATAAACTGATAAGACCCGGACATTATTACACTGTCAACATTTAGAACAACAGTACAAGTACCTACCCATGGACATACCAACCTTCTAGCCTAGGATGTGCGGCAAGTAAGGATTTTGTTGATCAGGTCTTCCGCAACTGTTTTGTCATACAACTACATAAATACACCTACATAGAAAATGTATTGTAGTAGTGTTAGGTATAATATGTATGCCCCCACCTGGGTACGCTCATGCACCCATCATAATAATATAATGATATTCACTTTCAAAATATTTGTGTTAATAGAAAATACTATGAGCTATGAATAAGTTGTTAAATAGAAAAACGATTATGTTAAGCACCGGAAAATTGTAGTTATTATTTCGTAATCATTGGTTGCTTTTGTATTCCTAACTATGGCATTACTTGTAATTGTCCTGATAATGTAGAGTTTAAACTAATGCATGCACCACTGAAGATTTATTCTAAATGCAGCTATTACTGATATAGGTGGATGAAAATTTCTATATATGTAATATCGCTAATACTTATTAATATTATTCTTCTCTTTATCTCTTCATTCTCTCGGTATTCATTAATTTTATATTTGGTTAGACAATAAGTCGATCCAAAGATAAAAATTAATAAACACCCAGTAAAATACTTAACATTATGTTGTGGGTACAAAACTGTTTACTAAAATTTACTCTCTGCAATTTCTACTCAATGAAATTTTAAAATAATTTTAAATTGTTTTATAATTTTTAATTTTCCATTATCAATCGACTCCAAAAGGAGATTCTAGAAATCATGGGTCGATAATTATTAGACAGTTAGGTTAGGTTATTCTGAAGAATGTAGACCTGAAGCCCAAATGTACACAACAAGCCGTTGTAAGTATAATATACTATATACCACCACCACCAGTTAGTACCTACGTCAGTAAGTGATTATGATGCTGGTAACGTATTGTACAAGGTGGGAACTTATGCAAGATTTTGTTACCTAAATATTGACTTGACGGTCTGAATATATCTATTCGTGTTTCTTAACTCGACGTCTTTAATAATAATTGAAAAAACTTTAGTACAGGATGTTAGGTGGAACGTAGTAATTCGCAAAAGGGACAAAAAATATTTAAAAGAAGCACTCTCTTCGACCCCCTAATAAGATGAAACGAATATACAGGGTGTTTTGCACATGGACCGACATGATTTTTTGGGGGGTGGGGGGGGTCATGTGCTATTTTCCCCCGTGAGACCCAATATCCTAAGTCTCACGGTAGTCTAGATATGTTTTTTTTTAATTTTTTTGAAATCTACCCAAAATCTTGCCTTTAAATCGTCCTAACTTTTTTGTTTGTGGTTATAATACCACAAAACAAAGTATGCTTGTATTTTACAATGTTTTCTAATTCTAAATAAATCATTACATGTTACAATTGATATCCACAAAAAAACTTCTGAGCTTTCAAAGTGGTAAATCGGTGTAAATGTTATGAAAAGTGACAACTTATCAATTCATTTAAAAAAAAACTAAAGTTCATTTTGAATTTAGCTTTTTTTAAAAAAGTTATTTACTTATTACCCTTTCTAACGATATGCTACATGATATAAGAAACCATTCTTAAAGTGGTCAAATTAAGCTTCGTTTGCCTGAACACGCACTCTAACAATGTAACTGGTTTGAACAATGTAACCAGTCAACGCGGATTATCAAGCAGCAGGTAAAAAGTTAGTCCCTTTCTTACTAGTAGTACAGTTATTGTTGTCTTTGTCTATCGAGTTGAAAGTGAGTGAAGGTCACTTGCCGGGAATCAGTCGAGATTACTCTGCGATTCGAAGTGCCCGTACTTTTCCCGTTGTTCTATCGTAATCAAATTAAAGTCTTGTTATTGTTTTTTTGTTAAATCTGTTGTTGAACTGTTACGTTTTTGTTGTGTTTATCTTTGCGTATTCGTTACAATGGCGAACTTCAGTAACGAGGAGTATGCTGACATGATGTTGGCGTATGGTAAAGCTGATTGCAATTCGCATGAAGCGCGAAGAATTTATCAAGAACGCTACACTGATCGACGGTTACCTCACCACGAGACCTTCTCAACTACCTATCGACGTCTGAGGGAGACCGGAAACTTAAACTTTCGGGAGCCCCGAGTGAATGTGAGGCAACATAATGTTGAAGTTGATGAGAGAATCCTTCAAGCTTTTGATGACGATCCTACAACAAGCATACGAGTTGTTGCTGACGGACTTAACGTATCAGTTTGGAAAGTCTGGTCCGTTCTTCGGGCAGATGGAAGGCACGCATTTCATTACACTCCTGTTCAAGGTAACAACTTACAGTACTTACTACTTATTTAAAATGTGACATTAAAACATTTTACTTGATTTCAAATCTTAATGTGTTCACTTTTACTCTTATTATTTTTTATTTTTTATTGTTGTAATTGTTTCGTTGAATTCCTTTCTTGCTATGTTTCTCGGACAACTGAAGAAGTTCTTTGCGTGAGCTCAATTAAAAGAAAGAAATATCGCGTTTATGCAGTTATTACCACAAACTCACGGATTTCATTCATTGTTCCAGGTCTCGAAGAGGGTGACAATGCAAGACGGTTAGAGTTCTGCCAATTTTTATTGCACACAGATGTTGAAGATAGCGACTTTTTGAAAAGAATTTTATGGACTGACGAGTCAAATTTTAGCCATGAAGGCATAGCAAATCTGCACAATTTGCATCACTGGGAGAAAAGGGGCCAAAATCCGCACAAAAAAAGGCAGACTTCCTTTCAGCGAAAATTCAGCGTAAATGTTTGGGCTGGTGTTATTGGGCGAAATCTTGTCGGCCCATATTTTTTGCCAGAACGACTCAATGGAAACAATTATTTAGAGTTTCTTCAAAATGATTTACCTGAACTGGTACTACCAGTTTTAGAAGATGTGCCAATTGTTTTTCAAAATGATGGCTGTCCGGCACATAACCAACGAACGGTACGAGAGCATTTAAATAATGCATTTCCAAACTCGTGGATTGGTAGAGCTGGCCCCATTCCATGGCCAGCACGGTCCCCAGATTTAACACCCCTGGATTTCTACGTATGGGGACGTGCAAAAGAGTTAGTGTATGCAACAGAGGTGCCCACAAAAGAAATTTTAGTGGAACGAATAAACACAGCATTCGTAAAAATGCAAGAGGAAATGCGGCTTTTAACTACAACCTCGGAAATAAGAAAAAGGTGTCGTGCATGCATAAGGTGTGGAGGCGGCCAATTCGAGCAAACTTTGTAATTTTAATTTAATAAAAACAACTTAACATAAAAAATGTATTTTCATTATCTTGACCCTAGCAACAAAGTATCTCTTAGGTCGACCCCTGATGTATTATTTCTGTCATGTAGCATATCGTTAGAAAGGGTAATAAGTAAAGAACTTTTTAATAAAAAGCTAAATTCAAAATGAACTTTAGTTTTTTTTTAAATGAATTGATAAGTTGTCACTTTTCATAACATTTACACCGATTTACCACTTTGAAAGCTCAGAAGTTTTTTTGTGGATATCAATTGTAACATGTAATGATTTATTTAGAATTAGAAAACATTGTAGAATACAAGCATACTTTGTTTTGTGGTATTATAACCACAAACAAAAAAGTTAGGACGATTTAAAGGCAAGATTTCGGGTAGATTTCAAAAAAATAAAAAAAAAACATATCTAGACTACCGTGAGACTTAGGATATTGGGTCTCACGGGGGAAAATAGCACATGACCCCCCCCACCCCCCAAAAAATCATGTCGGTCCATGTGCAAAACACCCTGTATATACCTACAAAATTACTAAAATAAAAATGATAGAATAACAACAAATTAATCTGAAACTGATTTGAGAAAAGCTTTAGACTTTACGAGAAACAAAACATTGAACGCGACTATTTTGCCAAACAAAAAAAGTACTATATATAGTAATTTTTATTCTATATTACCTTACTAAGTATAACAACTTAGGTATGATAAAATGCAAAACTAGTCGTTTATGCACACAAATAAAACCCGTAATAACAAATACATCGGTACTTCGTCAAGCCGACTGCGGATTACTATTTATCAACAAATAAACATAAAAGCACACGAACCGTGACAGGCGTGATAAATTCAAACTGATTGTAATTTAAAGCTACAAAAATGCAACGGTCCGCTCCTAACGGTACAGAAATGTATTTTTGAATGCAATTATTAATTACGGTACAGGTAAGTAGGTGACGTATTTCCCAGCACTCGCAGAGGTTAATACTTAATACCTAACGGTAAACTTACTATTAATGAATTCGATAAGGTTCTAAGGGTAATACAATACAATAAGGGTATCGCTGTGCGCTGTCGCAATAGGTAATTGTGTTTGTTCAATAATGTAATTGTCGGCCTCAATCGCGAGGGATTCCCACTGCACGTCAACAATAGTGTCCTCTGCGCGAGTTTCCCTCCGCCCGCACCGCAAGCCGAGATACAGAACGAGGAGAAAGTCTACACGTCAGCGCGTTACACAACCGGACCGCCAAATGTGGCTAAAGCGTGTCATGCGGTATTTTGCCGAATCGATGTTTGGGGTCCGCGATGACGAATAACATCTAAATAAGGTTGCCTTTGTTTCCCAAAGATATTTCTATGTTTTAAGGGATATGAACTCTCGACAACCATGGTGCGGGAAAGGTTTTCCCACGCGCCAGACGTTCGTGGGAACGTGTAGAAATTGTGTCATTTGCGGTTTTAATTGTGTGGTGGTGATATTAGAGGAAGATAATTTATCTTTCATTTAATTTTTCTAATAGTTTTTTAATAGTAATCTAATTTGCGGCTCGTCAACTCTTGTACTTAAAATCAATTTGAATTTACGAACGTTTATTAACATTTCCATACATATGCAGCATGATGTAACTTGTAATAATATTAACTACGTAAAGAGAAAAACACTATTTGTTATCCATAGCCACAATGAGAAAATTGTTAATTTACAGTTGAGGCCTTGGGGATTTTTCCACATGTTAATTTCAAAATGACCCTTATTTTATTATTTGTTATCTTCGTTAGACAATACTTACCTTCATAAGTATTGTCATAATATCTTCATATTGAGTAATAGTTTATTATATACTTTGTGGTAATAAGTTGCGTCTTGCGATTATTGCGAGTCCTAAAACTTTAGAGTATATTATAATATTATGCTTACATTTTGTCTTATTGTATTAATTATAATAAGTGATTATGATACATACTACATAAAGTAAAGTAAAGTATGTGCATTAATGATTAAAGTATTTATTAAAATAAGAGAAATCCAGCTTATACTCCTGCGTATGTATGTTACTATAATTAAAATATACTTTATAAGGATATCTACTTACTGCTTATCTTTCATTATTATATTATATCTATATTATTCTAGATATCATACGTAAAGTCTAGAAATCATCGATTAGAAAGTGTCAGTGAAAATAATCCCGCGAGAATACTTAAGTGCTCTGTTCTCATACTGATTAGTCGTTTCAGTTACATCATACTCTTCGTACTTACATTACATACTTTTCATAATTTATGTTAAGTGAAAATATTTATAGTATGTGCAATTATTGTACTTTACTTATATATTTAAACATTGCGTAGGATGAAGCAAGCCATTTTTACTCTACTTTCATAGAGTACTAACTCTAGGTAATAATATATGGGACTAGACTTACTGATAAACGGTAAATGTGAGTTATAGCCAGGTCGAAATTTCGAATATTTTTAGGGTGAATGTTAGGGGACATCTCGCCCGAGTTTATTTTTATGACTTGGTCAATCATACCTCCGAAGAAAAACTAGGACTTAACTGGCCCACTAAAAAGATTCCTTTATCCTTCTGGTACTTTTTTTATTTATTTGTTTTTATTATTGCCATAGCAATTAAAAGGCTACGGTTTTTTGAAAGTAGGTAGTATCAAAATTACTATCAATTCTACCAAGCTTCCATTACGAGTGTACATATGTATATATTCGGTTTTGTGAGAAAAAACAGATGGTCAATATATTTGGAGGCGGATAATACAATTTTCGATTTAACTTCGATCTTTTCAAACGGAACTTGTATTGCTAGTTGCTACATCACTTGTGCCAAAAAACCCCGAGGTTAAAGGAATCCGGTTTCTGTGTTAAGTTTACTGTGACGTATTTAAACATACACAGTATATTAAAAAAAATATTTGTATCTCCGTGATCTGAGGCCCAATTCTCGTAACTCAAACTTGACAACTTACAGGGCTTCAAGGGCATGCAATAAGCTGTCGCATTATAGGTAATAATAGCTCCCCTCTCCGATTTCGGTGTTGGTAGCCGATTTCATTGAAACTAGGCCAGCTACGTAGGAGTTATTTTTATAGTGCCCAAGTGTGTGCGCAACACACAAGGACACTCTATTCCACTTACTCTCATAACCCAATGGGACGGTAAACCGACACGACATCTGTGCTGTCGCATTAACACACCCATCAAATCACGTAGTTACGAGACCAATCTCGTTCGCACTCCATTTTCTGTGATATTTGGATATTGTTTCATGGTTTTCCATACTTATTATTTATCGTATCTTTTATTACTATAAAATTGTCACGATTGTCTATATGATAATGAGGACATTGACAAGGAACGCATGGCGTTAACGTTACGCGGTAGTATGTTGTCACACAGATTCACCAGGTCCAGGTTTTTTTCCTCTTAAGCGTAAGAAGACAGTGGCGTCAGTAGTATAGGGGATTAGGAATAGTGTACTGAGGACAATAGGATACGGAGCAAACATTGGTCTTCTTCGCAGGCTCACTGAGCTCCATGTTTGGGGGGCTCAGGTGATAAGCTGGTAATTATTATTATATGTTATTATAGGTATGTTGTATTTGTTGTCTGAAAATAAATTATTCTTATTGATTTATTCATTTACTAGCTGTCCCGGCAAACTTCGTATTGCCTTATTAATTAATTGCTTGACATACTGACTGCAGCGCCACCTATCGGTTCCAATTGTAAATCTAAACCATTCTCGAATCTCCACGAACACACACAAAAAATTTCATCAAAATTGGTCCAGTCGTTTAGGAGGAGTTCAGTCACATACACACGCACACAAGAAATATATATATTAAGATAAGTTCGACGTGCTTGTGACGCGGGTGATCTTAGATATAATTCAACATCATCAGTTTCCTCACTGCTTGAAAGTAGATATTTTTTTTGGTTTTAAGAAATTTATTACATTCAAAGACAAAATTTCGCCACTATGTGATATGAGATTAAGCTTAAAGTTAGGTACTTAATTACAGTAATTCGTTGCTTAATTACCTACTTAAAAATTTTAATTTTATTAATTTCAGATATAATGTTAAAAGCGGGAGTGCTCCTGTGCCTGGCGGTTGCTGTGCACAGCCAGTGCCTCTACTCCGACGACTCGGCGAAGAAGCTCGAGCCGGGCGCGCGCACCGCCCTGTACCGAGGCCAGCTGGACTTCACGCTCAATCTCTTCAATAGCATCAACAAGGCCGTGCCAGATGACAACATATTCTTCTCGCCTTTCTCAGTGTATCACGCATTGTTGCTGGCCTATTTTGCCTCGAACGGAACGACCGAAAAGGCCTTAAAAGAATCCTTGCAAATTAATGCGAAATTGGTAATTTTTTTCACCCATTTTAGGTTACCAGAAAAAGCTAACTATTTAAACTATTTTTGTTTAGAATTAAAATGTTAAATTTGAGCTAAACATAATAATATAAATAAAACTATATATTTATATTACAAATTGAATAGTAGGTGTTACTCAGATTTTTACTCATTCGCACATTCTCCTTTGCGTAAATTAGTTTTTATTAGCATAAGTAAGCTTTATATTTTTGTACCTATACGCGTATGTACATTATTAACTAATTGAACATACACAGGTTCAAGGTACAAGTTTATAACTTACTAGTAAACTAACGTATTTCAGGACAAGGTGAACCTGCTGACGGCATACAAAGTGGATAAGCACAGCCGTGTGATGAACCGCAACGCCGACTCTTACGAGTTTACCAACGCCAACAAGATGTTCGTGGACAGCGGCCTGAGCACGCGCCAGTGTCTCGCCGACATGCTCAACGACGAGCTAGAGGTTCTGGTAAGTTTACCGACTCCAACTGGATGTTCGTGGACAGCGGCCTGCGACCGCGCTAGTGCCTCGCCGACATGCTCAACGACGTGCTCTGGTAACTCTGGTGACTCTGGTAACAAAATTATTAGGTTATTCAGGCCTCTAGACATCACTGTTCAAAATCTAATTTCCGAGTGGCAGGACAACACTACCAAAAGGCATCATCTTTATGATTTCTTTTCTTTGGTACGCGATCGGCTTTCTAATTTGATTCCGAATGAAATTGAATATAACTATGCGCAGTAAGCGTTGCATAGTTTCTGACAGATAACTTAAGCTAAACTTTATGGATTTAAATTAATATCGTCCCTACTATGCGAGTGTTCAACAGAGGGCAGCCCTTATAAACAATCTGCTCATTACATACACTCATGATCTCTGGTATTAATGAATTGATATGTTGAACAGCTTCCATTGTCTCTCTAGGGTCACTACCCTACCAATTATAAATGCAAAACACACTTGTTACGAAGATCTCGTGGGCAGCGCGAGGAATTTCCGCGCTTTCAAACGTTTTTGTCATGTGTACTATTGGAAACACTATTTTATTGCAATGCTATTTTGCATTTATAATTAACTACCAACAAAAAAAATTAAACAGTTATTATTATTGCAAGCGTTAAGGATTTCACATATCTTTTATTATTGCCGTGATAATTCCGCTTTCAATGGTGACTTCTTGTCATTACCATTTTGCTTCACAAGACTTTTATATATATATCAAATTTCATAAAAACGTTTTTACATTACAGAATTTCCACGGCAACCCACCTCAATCCAGGGTCCAAATCAACGACTGGGTAGCGAGAGTGACCAAGAATAACATCAAGGACTTGATACCAGTGGATGGTGTAACGGATTCAACTAAACTGGTCCTAGCCAACGCCGCCTACTTCAAAGGAGTGTGGGCATCCAGATTCGCAGTTGAGAACACCAAGAAACAGGTGTTCTTCGTCAATGAAACCCGACAAACGCTTGTTCCATTCATGAGACAAAAAGGACATTTCCACTACAGTAAGTTCGCATAATGGTTACCTATTCTTTATTTGATTTTTAGGTCGTAGGGAAAATCATAAAACAATCCCGCATTGCCAGTGCGCACTATGATAGTGAATGTATGATTATATCACACTTTGTTTAAAAAACGTTACTATTATTACTTGAATAAGTATATCAATAATAATGAACTGACTGTACGCTGTGGAACAGCTGCGGAATAAAAAAAACCCGATAACCTTTAATTACACTCCAAAAATTTTTTCATGGTTAATATTATGACGTGTCGTGGAGTTATAATATATCGTAAAGATATCTATATTATGTTTTTTAGTGATCAGTGACGAGCTGGGAGCGCAGATTCTGGAGCTGCCGTACAAGGGCGAGGACATCAGCATGTACATCTTCCTACCTCCTTACACCATGAAGGAAGGTCAGTTTCAATCCACATTAATGAACAGGGGATCGTTTGATACTCGATAGAAGTAGATATACTCATGTAGGTACACCAAAAAGTCCGAAACACTAAAAACCGGTAACACCAAGAAACAGGAGCTCTTCGTTAATGAAACCCGACAAACGCTTGTTCCAATCATGAGACAAAAATGACATTTCCCTAACACTAAAAAGCGTTAATGGTCTTTAAATATATATTTTTTGTATTGAAATCCTTATCTAAACAAATAGGTGTATAATAAAAATAAATGATTTATTATTATTATTATAATAAGTAATATGTAATACTCCAGCATCTGGGGACTCCAGCATCATAACCTGAGACTGGAGCTATAATGCGATATGAAAATTTTTTGACTACCAGCTTCTGAACTCTTGAATAAATATGATAAAAGAATTATATTATATTTTTTAAGAGGTCCTTATACTAATAATAATAATGCCTCCCACACCGATTTCGATGAAGTTGCCGGTTTCATTGAAACTAGGCCAGCTACGAGTGACTTTGTAGCGCCCAAGTTCCTTCACTCTCGTACCCAGTGGGATGGATAACCGACACGACTGGCGGGAGATCAGGCGCAGGATCGACTTTTTACACGCCCAACCGATGCATGGATCATCTTTCTTGCCAGACAATCAGGTAATCAGCCTGCATTATCCTAAACAAACTTGAAAACAATTTTTTTTGTTGTTCCAACGGAGGAATCGAAAATGTGATCTCAGAGCCAAGGTCTAAGCTCTAACTACTAGACCACGGACTTGACGTGACATGAAAAGAGGTATGATGAAGTTACAATATAACTAAAAAATTGCGTTTTTACCAGGAGTGAGCAACATAATCGCGAACCTGACGCCGGAGCGACTGGCGGCGGTAGTGGAGGAGAGCTACACCACGCGGGAGGTCATCGTCGAAATACCCAAGTTCACCGTCGAGAAGGGCCTGCCCTTGAGGCCGGTCAGTATATTATTATTTTTCATTGTATAGCATTCCTTTCTCACTGACAATAGAGACCCGAAATTTTGGAAGCCATGCGTGGGCCCAAATAATGTGTAAACTCGTAACTCAAAACCTTTTCACATTTATTAAACTCACTAACCTAGCCCAGAATACAAAATTTCATTAATGTAGGTCAACTAGTTACTTGTTATAAAATTTTAAAACCACACAATTTCGTGGCTGACTAAGGATGTAGACAACATGTCTTGTACAAGAAATGATGAACTAGACATACTTCGATATGGTATAACGGTAGTTTTTTATACCGATAGTTAAAATTCGAAAAAAAAATTTACCCAATTGTTGGTTTAATAATTTGTTATTGTAACAAGGATTAAGTATATACTCGTAGGTAGGCAGAAGTCCATAGGCAGATGTAATTAAATAATGGTAATAATAACACTACAATTAAAGATTTATAATATAAAAATATTTTAGCATATATACCTAAATAATAATTTCAGAATTAATTTAACAGTCTTCGGTATTAAGGTTCTTCAAATTCAAAAATAATTCTAGAGGTATCTGTGGCATGGAGTTCCTAACTCCATTCCTTTCGGTTTCGCTTAGCTCTCACTTTAAGCGACCATCTTCCAAATTATCGACACTGGTGAATACACCGTAAAACAATTTCGTGCAACATTTGTTCCAATTAAATTCGTGTTTCTACATACAATTGAATAAATAAATTAAAAGTAATTCCTTATTATTCCAGATCTTGGAAAACCTGGGTGTTGGTGACTTGTTCAACGAGGCGTCCGACTTCAGCACGCTGACGGAGGATAACGGAATAGTGTTCGATGACGCCGTCCACAAAGCCAAGATACAGATCGATGAAGAAGGTAATTAAGCTGATAACTAAGCTTTTGCTGGCTGCTTATTAGAAAAGTTTAAAATACTTTGAGAAATTTCATAAAGTGTCAGTAGATTGAAAAAGCCAACTAAATGAGCCCGTACAATAAATAGGTGCGTTCCGTTTGCAAGGAGAATATTGTGAACGAAATTTTCAATCACATTCTTTTTTTTCTGTATGGACTTAGGGCGAAAGAAACAGAAATCTGACTAAAAAATTCTTTCAAAACGTTATTTCCTTGCAACTGGAACACACATGTGCAGCCAAATGTTTTCTGGATACCTAGTTAGTGCGCACTAGGCCTAAAATAAAGCTCAACTATTTAACAAATTGATGGCTAATGTAGGCTATACATTTTTTACCTTCAGTAATATAATCTCTAATTTTCCATTATAAATGTACCAATTCTTATTATAAAAATATAATATGGTTCCATATATATTTATTTCCTTAAATAATTATTACAAATTTACGGACGACGGTGACGTTTCGGCTCTGCGCTAATATCTTCATTTTAAAGGCTGTGTGCGCGCGAAAAGCTGGAAATTGGAGTATTCAAAAACCTTTTTTCTCAGTAGATACTGAGTCATATTGAAAAATCACAAAAAAATATAATCTTCATTATATTTACCAGTTAGTAGTCTTTTTATAGGTAAATTGATATTATTATTTTGATAATAGATTATATATTAATGCAAAATCCAAGTTCACCCTTTTTTATATGTAAACCTTTTTCCTCTATGTATATTAGTAACGCGAGTATAAAGATTGCTTCAGTATTTTAAGAGAGGCAAGAGGGGACTAATTTCAGCAAAATTAAAAAAAAAAATTATTTTAGTTCTTATACGATTTCAACACTCTCCAGTCGACCAGCTACACCTATTTCTCACCATACTCCAAAGTCGTGCAAGATCACTGTCGTTATACAAACCTTAAAATCCTTCATTTTGATCAGATTAGATGAGCTCATAAAGCTTATATTAGGACATAACTGTGAATTCAATTTGCTTCTAAAACATAATTTAAATCTTTAATATCAAGAAATAGGACAAAATATCTCATAGATTATACAATATACAGTTTGTAAATATTTTTTATTAGTAACGGCAAACATGTATAGCATAAAAGTAGGTATTAAAAACTTGAGGGGTGTCAAGGGACACCCGGATGGAACGAAGTTCTGTATCTGGCTTGCTTTCTATAAGAGAGAGAGAGACAGACAGAGAAACATGCGACGCCGCACAGCTTACAATAGCTTACTATAGCAAAAAGTGTCGTGACAACTTTTCGTAAGAATTTTTTCCATCTAGCCCCCTTTACAAAGCGCGATAAGGAACTTCGTTCCAATTATTATATTTCCGTGGTCTGGTACCTGTAACACAAGTTCTTTGGATACTTACCACGGGATCAGACCGGTCTCGTTGACGTTTTTTACATCATCAATTTATATTATTATCATTATTTTCCAGGCACCGTGGCAGCAGCAGCAACTGCCATCTTCGGGTTCCGGTCGTCGCGGCCGGCGGAGCCCAGCGTATTCATCGCCAACTTCCCCTTCGTGTACGTGCTGTACGAGCGCCCCACCAACTCCGTGCTGTTCATGGGCGTCTACAGAGATCCAAAGAAGTAAATAGTAATGATGGACTGTATGAAGGCGAATATTATTGCAAATGAAACTACTTTACTGCCAAGTTGCGCTAGTTATGACAACGAACTCCGAAAAGAAAAATGTATGAGATTTAACTATATAATGATTAACTAACATGGCATTCAAATCAACGACCGTGTGTAATATGTAACGCTGATTGGTGGAACATTGTCAGACAGAAAGGAAAGGACAGATATTTTATAATTACATCACGCTCGCTCGCTGATTCAAATCGAATGTCAACTAATCGGTGTCTTTGGTGAATTAAGCTCATCTGTGGAATTTTAACAAATCTTGCAAGTGTGAGTGTGATGTAATTATAAAATATCTTTCTGTTCCGTGCTGTCTGATAATGTTCTACCAATCAGCGTTCAATAAGATTTGAATGCCGTGTTAGTTAATCATTCATTTGAATTGCGTTCGAAAACCGGCGGTTAGCGATGCTTATAACCTCACTTTGGCTCTACTCAGATTGGCACAGTCGCGATGCCACGTACCGCTTCGCACCGCTCGCTCCATACTACATGCATATTCAAAAGTTATACCTTAATAATTGGCAAATAGAGATGAATATTATATGGGAAGAAACATGAAATAACGCCACGCTTCGACTCAGTGCCTTAGAGATGATTATGTCTTATCCCATACATTTTGTTTTCGAACTTCGTAGTCGTAATTAACGATACTTGGCTGTATATTCTGATGGTACCGCATCAAAATTTTGTCACCTATAAAATAACTTAATCTACCAGTATGATACTGCTTTAACGTCTCTCTCGGTCATTCAAACTCTGAGAAAATATAGAATATTAGAATGTGAAATTGTATGAAAGTAGTTTTAAAGACAATGAATATTTTTATTTATAAGTAAGTTACGTAACAGAGATTAATATTATTGTTTGTTATATCTATTATAGGCACGTGTTCGAATAATACACTTAGTATTTTGTAGTTTTATTTATATGTATGACTATGTTTTAATTATTTAAGTTTAAATTAAATAGACTGAATTTAAAATAAACGCTTTTTTTTAAGATACATCGGATAATCTATAGGTTCCCATATACACTTTCCTAATCTAGCATCTCGTCAGTTCAATCAGTAGCTTAATCGTTATCAACTTTTGCATAATTATTATCTATCTCATCATCCTTATCAGAACGTCAAGTATGTACTACTTCTCATAGACCTAGATCCCAGAGCAATCAGACATAACTTATTTTCACACGAATGAAACCTGAAGTTTTCAGTAGCATCTTGTGTGCCTTGAATACCTACGCGCTTTGTGTAACTTGCCGAGTGACACCTGGGCAGGTACCAGGTGAGAAAGGTAACTAAAAATAAGAGTTATTTAACTTATTTTCACATGGCTGATTTTAGGGCAAGTTACACAAAGCGCGTAGGTATTCAAGGCACACGAGACGCTACTGAAAACTTCAGGTTTCATTCGTGTGAAAATAAGTTATGTCTGATTGCTCTGGGATCTTAGTCTATTATGTGAAGACATAAGTAAAGAGTTAGAAATAAAAGTGTCACATTATTTTTCTGTGAATATTATTAATTTACAAGATTAACATATACTCTCTCCTACTTGCTCACGCTTTAATTTTTACTATAATGAATATAATTAATATAAAAAGCTTACTTAACATATCAAACCCTGCACAGAATATTTACAAGAATAGTTTTCTACTTACCAAGAAATCATTCGTCGTTTCGTGTGAAGAAACATAATAAAATTGTATGAGTGTGAGTTGCTACGTATATGGTTTGAGCACGTTCCCTTTAGTGAATTCCTTTAAAAAATTGTTATGATTACTTACTTATGCCCGTTGTTAGGATGATCTGTACCTATCAGTTGTCACAGCCATTCATGTCTAACTTCAGCTCCTAACAAAATCTAGTGATAAGCAGTGATGTTTTAACTTCCTTTTAGGATCAATTAGATATTGTGAATGGAAACAAATTATAAGTGGATATCGTAATTTTTCTTGTAAATTCCTCCCAGCATTTCTTTTGTGGTAGTGTTAGGTATAGCATTGTAGGTGTTCACTTCGAATATTATCTAGCACTATCGTGCCCCCGCCACGGCCGTACCATCCGTTGAGCACGGCCGTACCATCCTTTTCTCGAAGCAGTTCAGGCCATTTTTAACCCCCTATAACTTTGTTGTGGGTCAAACTAGACACCTGCATTTTTAGTTACTAAATAAGCATTGTATAAACACGGTATATTTCAATTTTCATTCAATTTGAAACGGAAGTTTAAGAATTATAACTTGTCAAACCTCTTAATCTTGTCGCTGACTAACTCACTGACCGATCATCAAAAGTATTAGGCACTTCTAGCAGACATAGAAGCTTCAAATTTGGAATTCAAGTAGTGTTTAGTATATAAATAAAGGGAAACCCTAGAAAAAATGTCTAGTTATCTAGATACGCCAACTGCATAATTCACTTTGTAATCTAATATAAATGTATAGGATTACAAAGTTATTTTTGCACTTTTCGACAAAAAACGCGTAGTAGTAAATCTTCTACAAAAAGAACTGAGATCTCATCAAAAACATAACATATGTTATGTTCAATGCTAAGTCTCGCTACTTAGTTCTTCTATCGTAAAAAGTTGTAAGATACATGTTATATGTCTAACAACTTCTTATAGTGATCATAATCTGTAAATATTATTAATAATCTCTTACGTTTAAAATAAATAAGTAGATTGACTTGGCAATCGCATGAAAACACAGTTACAAGTGATGAGTGATACACATTAAATCAGATCGTTTAGAAGAACTAAGTAGCGAGACTTGGCACTTTTTACAAGTTATGTTTTTGATGGGATAGTTATTATTACATAGGTTAGGACGGCATCAGTGATTTGGCTTTTTGGAAAATAATAAACTGATTTTGCGGACCCAATGACTACGAACCGAAAAGTTATGTAAAATTTTCTGCGCAACTAAAAAGCTTTTTATATCTACAAAATTATACGTTAAAAGTCAATTAGATTTTTATACAAAAAAAAAACTCGTGGCCCATCAAAAATAGAAAGTTTGCGTGATTCATAATAATCACGAGCAGATTTTACATCTCTTAACAAGTAATTTACTTTTCATGCTAATGTGGCCTGCGTGGTTTGGTCTACAATTTATTACCGCGAGTACTCGTCAATAAGTAGATTTTAAAAGATACTAACATTATCACGTCAAAGCTAGATATTATGTTAAAGGGACCACCAACATTGTAGAGTTCCTTCACATGACGGACAAAAATGGGTGAATCATAGAATCATAAGTAGGTAAAACGACCACCTTATGTTTTTAAACTAGAACTAGTAGACGTACTATTTGGTTAATGTTGCGGAACCTTTATATAAAAACTTTTGATAAAAAATACTACAATTTTTTTCAAAGCTTAACCGAGCATACTACCCCTTTCGACTGGAAATCACCCTTTAGGACTCTCACAACCCCCAGGTTTATCGTGACTGAGCATTCTGCTTGTGCAAATGTTGCACTCTGATATAGACTGAAAAGTACGTGACCAGCGCTAAATTAAATTTCAAGTCACCATCATAATTCATGACCACGATCACAAACCTTCGATATAAATGGCTCAATAAAGAATGACGGTCATTTTTACACGTCGAGTACATATTGTTATCTACTGGCGCAACTTACTCACGTTATTAGCCTTTCTCTCCAGTACTGTTTCGGGATAAAGAGTAGCCTATGTGTTAATCCTGCATTTCAAATTTAACCAGTAATAATTACTATGTCGTTAGGATGCTTAATTTCTACATGATAATATGTATATGCAATAAATTGCTGTTCGTTACTCTCGTCTTATATATAAAAAAATGCTGTTATACTAACGTGTCGAAATTTTCGAGGAAGTCCAAGGAAGGTTTAAACGGTTTGTGTGCTCTACGAAGTGGGCACAGTTCAGCTAGTCTTATCTTATCTCTTATCTTATATGTAAAAATGAATTGCCGTTCGTTAGTCTCACTAAGACCCGAGAACGGCTGAACCGATTTGGATATTTTTGGTCTAGAAATGTTCATGGAAGTCTAGGGAAGGTTTAAACGGTTTCTATGCTCAACGAAGTGGGTACGGACCCGTGCCCACATCTGACTAGCTGACCAGCTAGTCTAATATATAAAAATGAATTGCAGTTCGTTAATCTCGCTAAAACTTGAGAACGGCTGAACTGATTCGACTATTTTTAGTCTTGAAATATTCGTGGAAGTCCAGGATAGGTTTAAACCGTTTGTATGCTCAACGAA
Source organism: Celastrina argiolus (assembly GCA_905187575.2). Lineage (NCBI taxonomy): Eukaryota > Metazoa > Arthropoda > Insecta > Lepidoptera > Lycaenidae > Celastrina > Celastrina argiolus. Next base: position 9,933,169 of record LR994584.1, read on the forward strand.
GTGGGCACGAGTCACATGTTGTGTAATAACATATGAAATAAAACAATTACGTTTACTGTCGACGTACCTAATAGGTGAATAGCTTTAACTAATAACCTTAAGAGTACTAACGTACTTACTTAAATTTACGCTAACGTTTAGAAGAACCTCACCTCACTTTAGCGAGCTTTTTCAAACTCAGTAATTGGTATAAAATACTCACTGAGATTGCTATCACACGGCCATCTCATCCATCATCCTCAGCGGTAAACAAACACTTTACACGTTGTTCTGTAATTGCGTGCAACTGATTGAATTAAATGACCATCATCATTCATTTTAAAAATTATGCGTCAAATCATAATTCGTCATTTTGTTAGAGATCATTTATCGTCTTTGTTTGCATCTTAAGAGTCTATACACAGTTCACAAGCCTTAAGAGAAACCTTTTAAAGTTTTTATTAAATTAGAAAACTATATTTCCTGAGTGTAGTAGTAGTATAGGTCTGGTACAGTTTTTGTTAATAGCTTTTGCTTTCAACCTGGAGGTCATTAATTAGATCATATCGGTCCACAAAGAAAACATATTCGAGTAGACAGGGCAACAGCTTAATCGACGATCTCATATTTGCCTTACATTGATGGATGGGCGACACAGAGAGAGTGCACTTGTCGCGCCCACGTGGCCGCTATTTATAAGTACGTAGGCTGGATACTGACCACGTCCTTTGACCTCATTCAATATTTAAACCAAATACTATATCCTATTAAGCATACTATTAATAAACAATATTATGTATAATTCATCACCCATTAATAATTACATTCGTATAAAAAATATTATTTACCACTTATTATCTGACCTACTTTTGGTTACAAATTATTACCCGACTTCGGCGAAGCCAAAAGGAAGGGTAATGATTTTGGCAGTCTATGTATGTATGTATGTATGTATGTTCCCTCGTAGCGGCTAAACTACTGGTCCGATTTTGATGACTGAGGTGTCAATCGATTCGTATTAATGCCGCGAGTAACATAGGCTATATACTTTATTGAAAAATTTTTGACTTTAAAAATTATACCTCAAAAACTATCTCCAAAAAAAAATTAAATTAAGATTTTTGTCTCGTGTTTGGTATCAAAAGAGGTATTGGCAAGCACATTACGAATATGTATTTATATTTTTTATTTATTATTATATTTTATTGTTAAATTCAAAATAAAAGTTTAAAATGCGGTCGTACAAGTAGTATCTAGGAGTTAATACTTTCTATGTAATGGACAATTAAATAAAAATATAATAATTATTATATTTGATGTGGAAACAGAAAAATATTAAATAAAAAAAAGATTAAAAACTATAACCCGACTTCGCAAAAAATGGGTCTAAAAAGTCTAAAACAAGAAAATAATTCAATTTGAAATCCAGAAATGCATAGGTACAAAAATGGTCAAGGTAGAGCCGTGGTCGTACCCGCTAATAAAAGCTAAGCATTAGTTCTCACCGAAATACGGTAGAAAAAAAAATTCAAGGCTCGATGCCAATAGCGGGTGCGACGGCTCGCGGCTCTACCTTGACTATTTTTGTACCTATGCATTTCTGGATTTCAAATTGAATTATTTTCTTGTTTCAGACTTTTTAGACCCATTTTTTTGCGAAGTCGGCTTATAGTTTTTTAATCTTTTTTTTATATATTAGGTTAAAATATAGCATCGTAAAAGTTTTCTAAACAAAGAAGTGGTAGTCAGTTGACTACCACTTGGGCACATGAATGGTTTCTCCTAGTTGTCTTCGTTTTGTTTTATAGTTTTGGTCAGTAACAATTAGTTTTAGTGACGCTTTGTCTTATGATTTATGTGATTACAAAAGCTTACTTGCGCTTTATATTATCGGTCTCAACGTTTTAGTGCTAATAAGGGGTCATTCTGTGCTAACGTTAACGAGGACAACAAAACTAATCGACAGTTATCTTAAACATAGGCCATAAACGTCGCGCTTGCAGTGAGACTTGATTTGAAGACCCTCGTGCGATTACGTAAAATAATATTTAACTTAATTGAATACATCACCTTTCGGATCGCGGTTAAAGGCGAAGAGGGTTTATTGACCTTACGGACATACATGAAAACAGATCATTGTAGTGAGTAATGAATTAACTTTTAAGGACTATGAACTGTACGTGCGAGGTTACTGTAATTAACCTTGTTCCATGTTGATAGTCGCAAGAAAAATTATCGTATTAATTGCATGAATGGACATCGCTATGCAGTTATAATTTATTTAAAGTAAGTAACCAGGAACTTTTACATTCCAGTGAGATAAGATATTCTAATGCAACTGCGACAGATGTATTAATATAATTACCTTTATTAGGTAAAGTATTAGTAATAGGCTTGAAGCTCTTATCGGAAATCCAACACAAAAAGCTAAAACGGGTTCAACCCTAAGCCTTACATGTCAAATCAGCGTGGCTGAAGAAAGGTTTAAGTATTCATTATATTAGATTATTATAGGTATTTTTTAGATTGAGGCGTAATTTTCGTTACGAAAATCCAGCGGTGGAATGTAGACCTACGTTTTAAAGTTTTATCATTTTTGATATATTTATATCTATTATTAAGCTTATGGAAAATAATATTTTGTTGACGAAAACGTAAAATACTGTAATATAGTGTATTGTGTATACTGCATTAAGCATGAGATGTGTGTTAACTGCGTTGTTATTAAAAACTCGGGAAGGAAGGAAGTGAAAGTGTGCCGACAAATCAATTATTTGGAAATTAAAAATCCGCATAAAATCGGTCATCACAATACATATTTAAGGATCGCAAGGATGAAGGTTCCTATTAGAGCTGCCTCTTTGTCAGAAACATAGTCCGCTGCACTCTGCGTGCTAAGAAGCATGCCACCGAAATACGTTTAGGTACTCTACAAAAGGATAGAAATATTTTCATATTTTACGGATGAGATGACATTAAAAAATCATCGCATACTAGTATCTTTTAGAAGATCTACGTTAGTATAAATATATTATGGTCTTGAAAGTTGAATGCAGACGGTGGCTCCAGATTCAAACTCAACAGTCAAGAACGATTACGTTGATTTTTCAATACATTGGAGCTAACTAGATTCGGATTTTTGGTTCCGGCATCTGTAATCTATACACACACTCGAGATCGAACGTGCGAGATACAACGTAAGGGATCCCACTTCCACTAGGCTACGGACGCTTCAAAACATAGCTATATATGAATTGAACAATTAAAAATGCTTTGATTTTTTTTTTATTATTATTACTCGACGCTACTAAACAAAATAATTAATTTGGCGCCTCCGTGGTCTAGTGGTTCAGAGCTTCGCTCTCGATCCGGAGGTCGTGGGTTCGATTCCCGCGTTCGAACAACAAAAAATGTCAAGTTTGGTTAGGACAATTCAGGGTGCCCTGATTGTCTGACAAGAAAGATGATCCATGCGTCGGATGGGCATGTAAAAAGTCGGTCCTGCGCCTGTTCTCTCGCTAGTCGTGTCGGTTTACCGTCCCACTGGGTTATGAGAGTAAAAGGAAGAGAGAGTGGTTCTGTGTATTGCGCACACACTTGGGCACTATAAAATAACTCCTGCGTAGCTGGCCTGGTTTCAATGAAATCGACTACTGACACCGAAATCGTTGAGGGGAGCTATTATTAAAATAATTAACTTTACTTGATCTACAATATTACAAGGTATAAAATTTGCGATTATTTATCAATCTGAAAAAATGTATCCTATTGTAACAGAACTCACGACAGACGGTGAACGTCGCTAGCGGTAATAATGATGACTGTCAATATGTTTTAATGATGACAGTTTAGACGATGATAGCGAGAAAAGCTGTTGCATAACCGCATACTTCAAATCCGCAAAAGTTAACCCGTTACGACTATACTTTTAAGGCAGTAAATATTTTATGGCGCATCTTTACGTTTTCATAAGGAAAGTTAATTTACATTTAGTAGTGTGAGAATTTGGAATATCTTTAGAGTATCTTCGGCAAACAGATGTTATGTCGGGGCACGGATTAGCGGATCGAACAATGAGTGGAAAGCAGTTAGTTGGTGAGGTCCATCGGAAGCGTTGATGCGGCGATATGATCTGGGGCCGGCAGGGAGCGGGCGGGGTGCGGGCGGGGCGCGGGCGGCGGCGGCGCGGGGAGGGGGCGGGGGACAATGGAACTAATTACCGCGTGTGGCCGCGAGTACCGGAACCGTAGACAATGCCCCGCTGGATACTCAAGTCGCACTAAATGTTTTATACCTTTTGTTATCTCACCTCCATTCGACGTCTCGACAACGAATGAAATAGTTTTATTTGCATGCTGCGTTTCTATTTGTAATTATAATTAATTGTGTATCGCCATCGACGGCATTAAAATCTTTTCAATGCAAAGATTTTATCGACGCTGGTCTTAATTAAAAGATAAATTAAAAGATTTGTCGCAAACTGCAGGTTGTAGAGTCCATGGGTAAAGTTTGTGTTGAATATTGTTTAATGCTGACTCTAGTCTAGGAACTAGTTGATGATTGAGTAACATGAGCATAAATACAAAAAAACAGACAAGATATTTAGTCGGACTCATTTCCTGACTGGTGTCCTCAAACTAAAAGGCGTCTAAATTGGCCAGATGTAATAAGGCCGCCTATTAGTTTGAGGACAAAAGTAAGTTTCGAGACGGCTGCTAAGAAGGGATATCGTAAAGAGTTCGTGAGTCGAAATAGAATAAAATAATATTTTTCATATTAGGTAAATGAAATAACTAGAAATTTGGATCTAAGTAAATAACGATGTCACTTGCCACATGTGATAGTTTATGCTAGCATAAAGAGTATTAGTGCTATGAATTGTTATTTCCTTGAGAGTGTCGAGATATGTGTTTTCTTGTGGTAAAACTTTAGAGTTGTACAGGTAACTCAAAGCTCTGATTTCTTAAAGCATTAAGTAACTGTAGACTTTTGAGCATATAATTATATTAAATCTAGATATCTCCACGACACAAAACAAAAAGGGCAATGATAGATAGGCGGACAGACAGAGAGACAGACAGTAGGGTGATCTTATATATAGCTATTTTTTAATTTTTAGGGTGAAAACCTAGTAGGTAAGAAACCCTAAAATATTATTCGTATTTTGGGCGTATTATGTTATACTTACTTTACCGTATACCAATTATGTACAAAGTCGGTTGATCATGATACTTAGATTATATCGATCATGAGCTGTATTGTTGAGTAGTGCCAACTGCCAGTACTGTGCAGACAGACCTCTAACAATGAAATGTCAAGAGCACAGACACAGGCGATAAATTGTTACTCTTACCAAACCAACCCAATAACTATAAGCTCGGCGGGCAATAGACTGGAATTCTCTTTTATTATATTATGTTATTTAGACGCTGAATACCCATATAAATAAAATTACCTATCTAATAACAATATTGTAACTAAAATAAATTGCAGGTAGTCAAACAACATAAAAAGGTGGGCATATAATAACGAGAATACTTTAATATAATAATAAATAAATAATTTAAAACACAAAAATCTCGACTGTGTTTCTGTGTAATTTTCTAAATTAAAAAAATATACTCAAAGAAACATTTTTATTTGGCATCAGAAGTCCGCTATTTTCTTCTTTTACTTTTGATATGACGACCTTCGTAGCGCAGTGGTTCAGCGCGTTGGTGCTCGACCTAGTGTTTGCGGGTTGGAATCCCGCCGAGGGAACAAGCGTCTATAGATATTATTATATTATTATTATATACCCACTGTCACTTCCGCTGTAAACACGAATCTAACGACACCTCTCTAGCTAAAAACCCATGGAGCGGTTCAAGCTGCAGTGCGTACCAAACAATTATACATAGGTACATACTCTCTAAAAATATACCCCTCCTTGTGCAGATGAGTAATTGTATAAATACACATACACTATCATTTCAATAATTGTGATGATTTGTCGGCGGTGTTCTCTATTATTCATAACGAAAAAGGTAAAATATTTCCACGATGCATTAAAAATATCTGTCCATAAGATGTCGAAGAGAAACCGTTCGTCTTAATTCCCATTTTATTAACATCCAGCAAAATGTCAATTAACAATGATTCAGTGGCTTCTGCATTGATTTACTTCGAGCGGTCTCGCTGGACCTCTTCAATTAAACCCGTTTCAGAGTCTCACGTAAATAAAATACATTGTTATTTATATAAAACATTTTATTAGCAATATAAAGTAGGAAATTTAAAAAAAATATAAAAGTTCAATACAAAACTGTAAATGTTGTAAAAAGTATGGTAGCTATAATTTCATTATGTTACATAGATTTATAAAGTACAGATCAATTGAATATACTCGTGGGTGCAGACCTGTTGCCTCTCATTGTGCTTGTTATGATATAACATCGATCAATTAAGTATCTTTATAATGTGCTTATTACAAATTTGAATCGGCTTTATATAATAATGAACGAGTACTAAACTTTTGAAATTTTGTAATAATTTTGCATCAAATTAATAATTAGTAGACATCGATTAAGTTAGTTACTGGAAGACTTCGTTGTTGATCAAATGAGCCTGTACTTAGCACACTATAAAAAATTTACTCGCATTCAACTGACACTGTGTTTAAAACAGACATACATAAAAATCACAGCTCGGGTTACTCAAATTAAAGTACGTTTGTGTTTTCCTCCTCACCTAATCGTATTCTATAAATAAATAATATTAATATTGTACAGGACGGCTTAGAAATTGTATCGTTCGACAATTTTACATAATTTTGCAATAAAATATTGAGCAACGATTAAAATTTTCAAATAAATACTTAAATATTTACAAGACATCGGCCACCTCGGGAAGTTCACTCGGGAATGGGCGCCGGCGGACAGGGCGCCGTCCGCAGCTCTACTGCCTCCCACTCCCACCACTACACTACGATAAGGTTAAATTACTCTTACATTAACTACGAATAGAAATCTTATGAACAAAAATTATCAATAAAATCTAATAATCAACTCAGGAACAAATGCAATATTAATCGTTCGAACAGATAGAGACTTTTTCAGAAAAAGTACACAGTTTCAAATATAAATTATTATAATACACGAGTACTCTAACAACCATTACGACGTTATTTTAAGGTAGCCATAGTTCTTACAACTAATTGGTAAATCTCTCAAAAATCTTATCGCTAGTAACATCTATAAATTCGCTAACATTTTACATATCATCTAATGAGATACAAGTGGTAGAGATAAATTTACGACACAAATTAATCAATTTCTTAAATTTGTTCGTTTCATATTTACAAAATAATGAGTATTGTTAAGGAATTCTCTAGAATATTTTTATTACAATCTGAATATAGAGAAAATCCCTTCGCTTATTCATAAGAAGTGGAAACATTCCGTACTAAGATAAATTAAACTCTCAGTCAAACGATAACATTTTAAGGCAGTGTTCGTTTAGTATTAGGATCTATCAGTATTGTCTTGGCAAGAGAAGTAGACTGATCATTTGAGGTATTAACAATTCAAATACTCTACAAATACATGATCACATGTTCATAGTGTTCATTGAATAAAAGTATAAAATATCTCATTATTTTTAGTAAAATTATTTGTAGGTTTAAGAAAAAGGCTTTACTTAACAATTAGAACACGATCAAACACTTCATATAATGTAGGTATAAATGCAGGCCTAGGAATGTTTAAGCAACAAAATTTCCATAAATTAGGAAAAACCTTCAGTAAGCCACTAACCGTAGCATCTATCGCAGCACCACTACGAGATTATCCGGGATAAGAGTATTATCTTAGAATACAACTGGGCAATTATAATATTAGAAGAGAGAGTATGATAGAAAATTATCCTCCCAATACGGCGTTGAACGAGCAATGATAAATGCCCGCTTAAATAAAGTGGAATTTTCGAACAATAATTGTTAGGCGAGAACGAATCTAGGTAATATGATTAGGTCGGCCATCGGCACCGAGTCGCGGCAAAATAATTATTGCAGTGTCACGATCCAATACCTATTATAAAAAGCCCCACGTTTCCGGTTAAGAAGGTCGCACAGATCAATTTATTTAAATTATTTTAGCGCAGCGTGCTTTGTTATCTGATAATTAGACTAGACCGATTCGAAACAAATTGTTTTATTAGATAACCTCCACCGAACATTTTAGGTAGTATAGACATTTGTGTCAACGTGTGTTAACACTTTAGATCTCTTTGTTTGTATCTGCAAGTGGCGAAAGTCCCGTCGGTCCGGTAATCTCTTGTTTACAAAAGTTATCTTCATAAATAGCCCGAGACGCTTATGTATTTATATAGGTGCACGATCGTAACAAAGAAAGGCCAATTTGTTAGATGAGAAAGGGAGCACAATTTTAAACACTGCGATTGAAACTACGTACTTGGAATTTATAGCAATCTGGTGCAATCAAGCCTCTCCCGATATCGGGGAAAATATTTAATATTGGTACTACGATGCCCTTCACCGAGGCGATCGGTGAAAATCACGATTTTATTTTTTAAAATAATACAGTAGGATATTAGAAATGGAAGATAAACCTGTTTGGCCGTTTGCTGTAACAAAATACAGAAGTGCTCATGAAAGCACTAGTGCAATTATTTATTAGTCAATATGAGGAAAAAAAACAACCAAATTGAGCGAAGCGGTATACGATAGTTGAGCGGTGAAAGATAGCTGGTACTGAATGCTCGTTCTTTTACTCTGCTTTTTTTTTCATATTTTTTAGAAAGTTTAGTCGGACACGCTGCGAGTGAAATTACTGTGCGGCGAGCAATAAGTAATCCTAAAGCTGCTCATCATTGTTGAGTACTTATCTGATAACTCAATTTAATGATAGAAAAAAGCAACAGTAGAGTATAGCCTCGTACATAATGTGTAACGCCGATTCGTATTGGACAAAAAACGGCAATGTAGTGTTCATTGAAATAATCTATAAATGTAATATTCTATACAAGACGTTTATGACTTATGAGTATGGAATGTACAGTTTAAAATAATCTCATAATTAAAGTCTTAACAGTATTTGTCTATTCTAGCTAAAGCTAAAAGAAATCGGTAACGGGTGGAATTACATACAAATTAACAAGAATAATTCGACCGATAAACTCTGATACTTTTTGATTCACTTGCCACTACTTATTTATTTATTTAGCACCTCACCAAATTCTTCTGTGATATTTCAGCCTTTCCGTATTCAAAATTACACACGCGATCAGTCACACAGTTCAATTGACTATGGATTTGAGAGAAACATAGTTTTTGGAATTGACGTGGTTACCTCTGTTTCGCGGGCTTAGCACTTCCGTTGGCCGCAGCACTTTTTTGCGCAATATGAGTTTGATAATGCTTCGCAAGATGCGCTTTTTGTCGAAAACTCTTACCACAAAGCGAGCAAGTAAAGGGTTTCTCGCCTGTATGCGTTCGTACGTGAACGTTCACTGAGTATTTGTCCTTAAATCCCTTGGAACATATAGAACAGTAATGTAAAGATCTTTCTTTTCTTACACCATTTGATGTAGAAGTGGCAGCTTGGACGGCTGTTCCTGATTGTATTTGGGATGTGGGCGGGGAGTTTTTATTCTGTATTCTTTTGTATTTCTTATTAACAGATTTTGTACTTGTTACAGTCGGTGATGCTGTAACTATTTGAAGATGCTGCGGTAGTTGAACTTCGCCTGCTGGTATCATAGTCACTAACTCACCGTTGACATGATGAATATTGTAAACGCTACGTGTGGGATCTATTGGCTCAACCGTACAGAACGGTTGGACCGATTCACCCAACTCTGTCGCTATTCGCTTTAATTTCTCGTAATCATCTGGATAGGTAGCATCTAATTGCGATAAAATAATGTCATCGACACTTTGTGTTGATGTTGGGTTTTCCCCGTTTGCGACTACAGTGGCAGTGTGATCATCTAAAAGTATTGAAATATTTACATTTCCGTTCGGCGGGCCGATTGCCATTAACATGTCGGATTCTTTATTGTCGGCGTACATTGACGGAACGTCCGCCTTATTATTATTATTTATTATTACTCTTTTTAGTTCCGCTTCACCATCAAATTTGTTTACAGTATTTTTTTGAATTGTACTATATCTAATGAAGGCTTTTCCTTGCAGTGCACTTCTTAATAACGATTCGTTTGATTCACTATTTTGATTAGTTAATTTCCAATCGTTATTGTTGTTATTAAATTCAACTTGTCCATCCAATAAGGTGGGTGTAGCAATAATTGATCGAGTGTCATCTTTTTTATCATTACTTACAAAATCACTGTCTTCAAAATTGAATGGTTCAACTTTTACCAAAATGTTCGGATTAAGCTCCGATGTTTGATTTTCTGAATCTCGATCTTCATAATTAAAACTTTCTACTTTAGGTAATATGTTTGAATTCAGAGAATCTTGGCTAAAATCGTTTGGAAACCCATTCATATTTAATATAGATTCGAGGTCTAACGAAGGAGTTGGTTCTATATCAGTAGGACTGGATATGGATACATCCTCTTCTTTCCCCCAATAGCGATTTGAATTTGATTCATCAATATCGTGATTGAGAACCGTTAAAGTATATATTTGTCCGTCAGTATTATTACTTATTAGTTTATTTGATATTGCTGTATCTGTACACGGATGTGTGCCATTTATATCAGTGTCTTGGTTCCAGTAGAATTTGTTCAAATCTTCCAGCATTGCAGTTTCCAACCGATCCCTATCTCGATCCACATTCCATATAGAGTCAAAACTCTGGAGGGCAGGGAGGGTGGAACTCGTAGCAGCAGTCATGTTCGTAGACGTCTGACTGCCGGTCACACTCAGTAAGCTGTTATTATTTTGTTCTTTAGGTTCTTCGGACAGCAAAGGGTTGGATCTTGAATCGGGCGATTCCATGAATACATTAACAGATCTCATTTGCTGTTTATACTGAGCGTCAGTTATTTCATTCGATGTGACAAAATCAAAGAAATCAGATTTTGATAATTCAGGAGCAGTGGCCGTCATGACTACCTTTTAAATATTATTAGTGAGTACTTTGATCTCGGCATCTATTGTTTCAATTACATCAAGTTGTTATTTGCTTGCGTATTGTGCTTTGTACTTAGGTTAAAAATCTTATTTTAAATAGGTGAACCCTGCGTGACTTGTACTTTATTGGCAGTCGCTCAAGCGTAGGTAACTTTTTCTGTTACAGATATGTTTCACAGCTACTCAAAAGTAGCTAATATGTTCTCAATAATGGGTGGACCAATAGAGTGTGCAAACTTGATCCGAACATTCCTTTTTCCCATTATTTATATTAACGTTTGCTCTGTGCTAAAGCTAATATTTTCTGTATTTGTCTTCTTTGATGTCGTTAAGAATATTAGCCATTATCTTCTATAAACCGGTGAAATCCGATGGAATGTGAAATCTGAAAGTAAAACAATTCAAATTAATACATAATTCTCTGATAAAATAACAATAGAATATACTCAGTCGGACAGAAATAGGAGGTATTAAAAATAAAATATGGTTGTGTCTGAATGCTTAATTAATAAAGTATTTTGTTGGTGTGTGTTTAGATCCTGTATTAAACCAGGGCGAGCGAGTCACGCGGCGCGCGGCCAGACGTGCCGCCTGCGCTAGTCGAGATCGAGCTGCGACCACGTCTTGCTATACTATGGAGTATAGAGCAAGACGTAGGATATCCATACATAAACACAAATTACTATTAATGCTCAACTAAACATACCATTCATTTGGTCTAAGATATAGTACACTAAATAATTATAAGAACGAGTATGTATTTAACCATAAATTAATTAATTTAATTTAAACTTGTGTTGCATATAATAAAACCGTAAGATACTTATTAATATTTCTGTTATTCAAACACACGAGTGCAATATTGTTACAACTTGATAACTTGACTTGTCTAATGTAATAATATCATGAAAAATGTTTGTTCTTTGCTCGAGGCTAAAATTAAGTTAAAAATAAAAAAAGTAATGCTTGTGCAATTTTAAAATAAATATTTTTATACAATTAATTATTATATAGTATTACATAGATAGTTAATACTTATCTATTTGATAATAACTAATTCTAAGTATCCAATTTATAGTAAAACGAACAAAGATAGTTACACAATTATTTTGCTAATAGACGGAGACGTTATCTTTCGTATCCAAGACAGAATTGTTTATGTGACTTTTCCTCAAAGTGTGTTAACATGTTATACTTATGTAATAGGTTTACATCTAGTCATCTGTAATAGCCAAATGATCCAATGAAAATGTATAACTTCACAAAATATAAATAACCCTACTTTATAATTAGCTCGATTTTTTTTTATTTGTTTGAGAAAGCTCCATTGTAATATGTGAAATGAATTATATATTAGTATACACTATACATGTTACTTTAAAAGCTCGAAGTATGGTAAATTCTGAGATTTAAGAGTACATACCGACATAAGTTGGTTAATTTAAGGAGATATGAAAATAACACATTTTTTTTGGGCTTTTACTATTATAATTAAATACATGCTAGGTTTTACCATTACCAGCTTGGAGTAGTAATAGTTGTTGATTGAGAATAAAATAAAGACTTAGTAACTTATTTCAGTCAAAAATTTAGGTAGTTTTGATGAATGAATAAGTCTAGATATTTTTATATAAGTAGCATAGTAATATAGTAGGTAATAATAAAATTGTAGTGGGCATTTACTCAATTATCTTACCAAGACTTACCAAGTGAATGGTAGTTAAAGACCATTCAGAGTTGGTGAATCTTAAGCTTTTCTCTTAAATCTCAGGATTTACCGTAATTTGAGCTTTTATAGTAACATTCATTATTATAGGCCCAGGATCACTTTAAATGTATTTTTTTATAACGTATGATATTACAAAAAATAATAAACCATTTCATCGGATCCACGAGCGTGTAAATCTTTTATCAAGTAGTTATTTAAGTCGTCATACAAATATTTAATTACCATGCAGCTCAGGCTTATTTCAAAAGCATGGCCTAAAAAATACCCCTTGCTGTTACATAATATAACATAATATGCATGGGAATCAATCAGTAATTGTCAGTACACTTGAAGTGAATTTAATCTGTGTATTAATTTCTGTTTTTCGCTACACTTTGGTACGTAAAACGAGAAAGGTTGACACGTTGAAGTGGAGCAAACTCACAGACCGAAACTGCGAGTATAATATTACATCTGTCAACCGATACAGTTATAGCGTGTTGATATATTACAGGCTAATATTATTTACTTATTTACCTACTCAAGTGTGTGTTGCTTCAGTGCTTTCAATTTCATTTTAGTTCTATCATTATGTTAGAAAATAAAGTTGAATGTACGTCAACAAAAAGACTTCAACGCGAGCGAAGATTCGGAATAAGATGCAAAATATATTTTTATATTATATTTTATCACTAAATTTAATTAATGAACCAATATAAATGTAATAATTATCTAAATAAAATGGTAGTGCGTTTAATAATATTCAACGTGCCTTCCAAATTATTTTTGAAGCGAATAAAGAATTTTCATTTAGAAATTATTTATTCGTGAAGAAAACTTTTTAAATATATTCTCTATTCCAACTCTATCTGACCGGGTAGGTAAATACCTATACAGTACGTACCTATACAATTTGCGTTCCTACAAATAGAACATATTGTAAGTAATTAAAAATTATAAATGATACACATAATATTGTTCCATGAAAATATTTAGAAAACATAAGCCAAAACTAGCATAGTTATTTGTAGAATTACGATTTACATTGATTTGTGAGTATTTAAAGCGAGCGCGCACCGCGTATAACTTACGCGCTAAGGCACTGGCAGTAAACAGAGTAAGATCAAGATGTCGTAACGGAGGTTGCGTAAGTGTAATCGATTTGAATAATTACACACAGACGATTCATTAGGAATTTATCGTGTCTATGTGAAACTAATAGGTTATTAGTTATCACGGCTATCACCTATTAATTTTAACCGGTACAGATCGTGCTTGACACAAATATCGCACTAAGTAACTGGTAGTCATCGTACAACACTTAATTTCTGTATATCTTCTTATATATAAAAATGAATAGCTGTTCGTTAGTCTCACTAAAACTCGAGAACGGCTGCACCGATTCAGCTGTTAAATAAATATGAGGCTAAGTAGACTTTTTATACCCGATCTCATGTTTATTTAACTAGGTGTTTTTGGTGATAAACCAATATAAACGATTGTAATTATATAAAATTTTACGCGTTTTATTTATACAAAGAAAAAATATTTTTAATGACTTTTTGTATACATATTTGTAAGGGTTATCGGTTATATGACTTAAAATTAATATCGCTTGTATAAATTTTAATATGTAAAAGTATTAAAGCTTATTATACTGATTATGATTATGTTTGTTTTATCGTAGATATTATTATATATTCGCTAAAATATATAAATATATATACAAAGTATCTAGACAATCATTTTATTAACTTTAAGTTTTCTATCCTTCATTATGTTCACAAGGTTCCATGGGATACAAAATGGTTTTATTACGAGTATATTATTAAAAACAGTAGAGATGGTTCTTCGATGCATTTCGCCTTTGTCTCAAGAATCTAACTTAATGCAATTTTAAGGTAAAGATATTTATTTGATTACATTTATAGCTAGTTTTAGTCGTTTGTAGTTTAGTTACGGTCGTTTCTACGAGTTTATTGCGTTCGGCTCCGGACCAGGGGATGTGAGTTTGATGGCAGGCTGAGAATGTGGGTTAACGAGCGTTGCGCCACCGCACCGCCACGCCGCGCCGTTGCCGCGCACTGCGTCACCTCGACAACGCTCCGCCGCGCGCGGCCCCGCACCGCAGCGCAGACTCCCGACCGACTGGATCACGACAATCGGCCCGTTGTGTCACAATCGATATGAAAATACTATAATCATTATTAAAACTGTCGTTTACGCTTTATGTCGAGTACCTCAGTTGCTAAATGACATTAATAGATATTACATTGTTAACTAACATTTTGTATTTTATCGGCATTATAAAATATATTTAATATCGCTTAGGAACGTCCAGCTTAACGGATTAAGTCGGAGATTTAAGTACCAAAGTTGAATACGTTAATTATTACAACTAAATATCACACATTCATAAAAACTTTGTCTAGAGTGGCAAATGTATCGAGCACTTGCGCAAAGTTTTCGTAGCGTAGGAAAAGTAATGTTTCGTGCCAGCGCTGGTAAATATCCAATCTGATTTACTTAACTAACTTTTAGCGAACGCTATGTTTACGCTCAACACGGTGATATCTACGAATTGTGTTGTACTTTACGGCCTAAATGAGCCACAATTAATGCAGGTATCGGGTTAGTCCGATAGCCGGCCCGCGTGATCACCGCTCGCGATACGCGAACCACAATACTCCGGCTTTAATTGGCGGTTCTACGTTGGCATGTCGCTCGAGAAGCCATTCATTTTCGAAAACGGAGCATCAAGTAGGTACAGGTGCGTGAAGCAATGATTGGCAACTAAATTTTCAAATGACGCGAGTGATTTGTGATTTGTTTTGTATTTACCTGAATAGTATAGGCTCAAGAGTTGCTAATTTTAGTATCTAAATTGACAATAGGTACCTTTTTGAACATAAATATTCCATTCCAAATTTAGCATTTAATATATTATTCCGTATAAATGATTATTTACCGTATAAACTTATTATACGGGAGAAATCAAGCAAGAAAAAGATATCAATACTTAAATAAATAAAATTACATTTAAACGCAGATATCATTTTAAGGTGTATCACGTTTTGTAATAATCATCAATATATTCAAAAAATATGTTTCTAGCTATTAAATAATCTTAAAATATTAAAGTGTAAATCAAATAAGAAGCTACGTGTAAGACGGTCATAAAATGAGCATTAGTTATATCGCAAAATGTCGCCTCGCTTACGGTTCACCTTTGATATTTTCAAGATGACTATTAGGTATCTATAAAATTCTCGGCTCATGTCTTGCAATTCTGTTAGAATTAAATTTAATAGATACGACGTAAGACATTTTTAGTGAAGATTAATTCAATATTTGTATTTTATGCTTCATTTTATTATTATTACACATCTATTACATTAAATATATTTTAGCAATATCCTATTAATAATAATATAATGAAACTAGCAAGTAAAAAGGCCCCGACACGGGCTCGATAGCCGCATGACGGGATGTGATTAGAATAATGGCTCTATAAAAGATAGTTGTAATGTCTTGCTTCTAAGGTGATTTGGCTACAGTAGCTTTCAATGAAACGAGCTCGAGCATAGGTACATTTTCATAGTGCACAAGACATGTTGTCTTGTAGTCTTACCAGACCCAGGTTAACTAATGTTATTTCCTTGCACGTTATACAAATTTTGTACTGAATTAAAAGACAAAGCTTGGTCATGCAAAGGTTAGGTAATATGGAGACTGAGATAATTTCATTTTAAAGTTTCAAACGAATGAGAAATTATACTTTGCAAAAGATAAAAAATAATGAAATATTCCACAAAACAAAAATTTCTAAGAGTTACGCGCTAATAACTTAATGTATATTAAAATTTGGGCAAAAAAGAAATCTTAATTATTCAGTTGTGTCGTACAAGAGATTGCGTCCGATATACATTACTTCTGGTTGCTGCAATTAGTTAAATAAAAACATATACAATGTAGAGATAACTAATGTAAGAATTCTTTAAAAGCGTCAACAATGACTGCATCTAATTGTTATCTACTTTTATTATAATATTTTATTTTTTTATGCAGCTTATTATTTTTAACACTGGATATTGGGTTCTAGTCCGTGTACTGTGATTTTTTTCTGTATAGTTCAGCTTTTCTTTTATATTCTATATAATCATTTAATTTATAATTATTATATTATATATTAATATAACACAATTTCAGAATTAAAATAGCTGAGAGTTTAAAAAATAACACTAGTAAAATAATATAATAATAATAAT
Organism: Celastrina argiolus; assembly: GCA_905187575.2. Lineage (NCBI taxonomy): Eukaryota > Metazoa > Arthropoda > Insecta > Lepidoptera > Lycaenidae > Celastrina > Celastrina argiolus. Next base: position 9,950,222 of record LR994584.1, read on the forward strand.
ATAATATAATATCTATGGACGCTTCACACCACGTCAATCTGGCCCTGTGCTAAGTATCCGAAGAACTTGTGTTACAGGTACTAGACAACGGAAATATATTTAATACTTTTATACTATACACATATTTAAGATTTTTATTATATTATACACAAATTTAATACACATCCATGACCCAGGAACATTGAAAACTTTTTGTTCCCTCGGCGGGATTCGAACCCGCGACCTTTCGTTCGAGCACCAATGCGCTCAACCAACTACGCTACGGAGGTCGTCAATCGTCGTCAAAGTCGTCAAGAGTAATCTACGAGTACTCTTGTCGTGAAATATTTAAATATTTTATATTGAATCAGTAGATTCAATATAAAATATTTAAATATTTCACGACTACTTGCAGTAATACATTATCCAGTCCCAGGTTTCAATATCAGATTTCTAAATTCAAATCCACGGATCAAATCATTATTTTCCGCTTAGATCGTCGGTATCTGATCTAGATTGTATAAGATTGTGTAGGCACCTGTGCGTTGCGTTGTCAATAGTTTAGTGGCGGTGTATTTAACTTGTTAGAGCGGTGCGGCGCGCGATGTATTAGCAAGGATGCACAATCGAGTCGTGGCTCGGAGCTCGTTCGAAACTGGAGTACGTCGAATTTAACATAAAATATGGCCGCGTACGTTTTGCCCGCGCTCAATTTTCCCACGCGACCGTTTGCTACTGGCGTGTTGCTGCCACGTTCGGATCTATCTCTGAAGATATTTTATATAACAGTTACATTTGTAAGACGTCCTCATGTTTATTTTACATGTCTATACAAATACTGATATTTTGAAGTGACTACCGATTATAAACTTTCAAATGCTGAATGAAATGCTAGGTATTTATTTTATTATCATAATATATTGCATTATCTATAACAGCGTCGACATTATTTCGTCCTTAGTTTTACGAGGATGTACTCGTATGTATAAAATTATAGATTTGTGCCAAATTTGGAAAACACAATTGCTTTTATAGTAACGATTTTATAATAAGAATAAGCTAATGTTAATGCGCCATTTTCATCTATCTTCGTAAATTACTCGAAATTGCTTTGAAAATTTGATTCGTAAGATAAACATCAATCACGACTGTGGCTCAAAGCGAGCCAGCAGTGTCCTACATCGGCGGGCCACATCGCAGGTGCATTCACAAAAAAGAGAAACTGCGCTATTGTGGTGTTCGAAAGAAAATCTTATAATCGACGTAAGGGGCGATATTCGAGACGACTGCTCCAGTTACCGAAAGCTTCCCTGAGCTGGATCCGGTTTGTTCCGAACCTTCACTCTTGCTTCTTGTAAACTTGAATCGCTGTTATACGTTGTTTTTCACTTGAATTATACGGCACTTGGTCTGTGAGTATTTAAAGTAATAAAGGTTACGACTAGTACATTAGGCTCACAATATATTACAATGAGGTACTACCAAACATACAGTGCTAAGTAATGAGTAACATATCAGATGCAATCAAAAAAACTGGACGAAAAAAACATTTTCTCGTAAATTAGCTATTTTCAATAGATTACTAATTTATTTATTTAACATTTATTGCACACAAGAAAATTCACAACAATACAATTTACAAAGAAAGACGGCACAAAGGTACTGCTTATTTCTAACAAGAAATTTCTTCCGGCAGCCCTACGGACGGAGATGGCATAAAATATAGTAGATAAGACGTGCACAATCATATAATTAATACAATATTACATTTACTTTATCCACACAAATATATAATATATATATGTATGTATACTTACTATTACAATAATTATAATTTAATATAATACTTAATGAACTACATAAATACTATAATACTAAATATAAATAAATACTGCATATATAATTAATATGTATATATAATATTTTATAATATGGACTGAGACTTGGAATAATGCTCTTTCAAGCGTCTTTTAAATACAGTAATGGTCGGACTGTCGCGAATGGTGTGAGGAAGCGAGTTCCACAATCTGACTGCATGAACGGTGAAGGAGTAGGAGTAAAAGTTGGAGCGATGGGGTGGGATGGAAAGAGTAGTTCTGACATTAGGCCTACAAGGAGTATCGAGGGGTCGAGAAAAGTTAAATCGATCGAGAAGATAGGAAGGAGAGAGAGGATTATATAGAATATTAAATAGTAGGCAGAGGATATGGGAGTTGCGACGAAGGCGAATAGGGAGCCACCTGAGTTTTAATCGAAATCTGTAAACGTCCTAATTTTGTTAGCAACTCTTCTGTGATATCCAGGTAGCAAGAACTAGCATAATCAAGGATAGGAAAAATTAGGGTCTGGATAAGGAAAATTTTGGTGTTCAAAGGCAAAAAGTTTTGGAGGCATCTTAAGATGTGCAACGAGTGGTGGACCTTCCGGCTCAATTCACTAACCTGCTGATTCCAGGAGAGATTGCTGTCAAAGACTAAGCCCAAGTTTTTGGCAGTATCGGTATAGGTAATGACATTGCCATCATACATTACACTGGGCTGGGCATAATTTACTATATTTATCTTACCAAATATTGGTACATAATCTTTATATACGTAAGTAATATTTTTTATAAAAATCCTGTGTGTAAAAAATGTGCTCACCGGAGCATGACGTTAATGTCCTGATTATATTAGGTTATCAGCCATCTGCCGCGCGCCGCGACCCGGTCTTCATCGTGACGTGATATGTGTCACTTTTTGTACTCGACAATACGTATCTGTATGAAACAAAATTCCTTCCTGCATGGCATGTATGGCTTCTCGTACTTACAATTAACGGAGAAATAAAACCGCTTTTTATATAAAATACGAAAGTCATGACGCACAAGAAAATCATAAGGTACTCTAAAGACCTTACTTATATTAATTAAAAATCGAAGCTTAATCGCTCTATTCAAAATTACTTTACGAGTCAATTTTGTTTGAGTGATGTCAAATATCGATGACTTGCGGATAAAATCTGATGAATTAATAAGAAAGGTGCAAGTGGAACATGCGAGTTGGCGTTCTTTCATGAAGATAAATAGAAAATTTAATTGTATATTGGCTGTTTAATAGCAAAGTATTAAACTAATTATAAATAGAGAAGCCAATCGGCGTCATGTTAATTCTCTAAGATACAATCGAATACCTGATTAGTGGAAGTGTTTATTAGTCAATTTGCTTAAGTATGTAATAATTGAAGACTTTCGTGACGAAACTATTTTATATGAAGTATAAATGTTATAAATTGTATTGTATTTTATTGACATTATTTTTTATCGTTCATATTTACGGGATGACGCTATTTACGGTATATGACCTACGTTAGTCGCTCCTCGTTAACATTTTAACTTTAGTACCTACTATTCATTATAGAAACACTGTAAATCATAGTTTGGGAAAATAATAGTTGGCTCTGAAAAGCGTAACGGATTACTAAAATATATGCAGTAAAATATGAAAATCGTTTATCGATAAATTGCTCGACGGATATACTTTTAGGCTTGAGAGATCGAATAAGCAAATATTTACAGCAGAACCGGTATATAAATCGATATAAATTTCACACGGTAGTACGTTATAAATTATAGGAAGTAAAATTTTGCATAAGCGAACACATAAAACACTCGTATGAACATAACAAGGGGGCAATAATAAGCGTGCGGTGCAATTAGAAACCTGCAATATACGGCGCTGGCGCTAGACAATGAGTATTTATGGCGGGTCGCCAGTTACAACGGGCACTAAAACCTATCTCCGACGGGACTTTGAGAATTTGATTTTGTAATTTATATGTCGGGTAATGGCAATGCTTTCACTTTCGAGGAGATCTCATCTCCCTTATAATGTGTTTTGATTTTCTTTCAATTACTTTTTAATTATTAACTATCCTTTTAAATTTTTATCTGTGCATTTTTATAGCAAAACAGATAAAAAAAAGTTATAACTATATACATGCAGAGCTCAGTAAGTAATTCATCATCCTATATTTTAATGAGGCTTAAAAGTATCCAACAAATATCTAAGTTGAACGTCGTACACGTAGATTAGATCTCGTAAAGCCGCTATTAAATGCGGGTAATGTACTTGTACTTTTATGATGAAAATGGCTTCGGCTAATAATTTTCAAGTCGTGATCTCACACCATCAACGTATTTCGCCATTAGAAGTTTGTCCTTATTTATAGGTATTATCTCGTCTATCGGTCGGTCGGTCGGTGATATTTCGCAAGGCTACAGTTTAACAACATTTGCATATTCCGTGATGGTGTCGGTGTCCGGACCTATACGGCGCAGATATATATGGCCGGCGAACCCGCCTGGAGCCCGGTGCCCACGGGCCTATGTTTTATGTAATGGAAAACTATTATTTCATTTAGGTAAGCAAATATCACAGTAAACTTTGAGTAAGGAATTTAACATTGCAGTTTATCAAATGATCAAGACAAAGTTAAACAAAACCAATCCTCTTAAATCATTGCTACGTGTTACTGTAATTATTAAAATGCTTATGTAAACATATAAAAATTTGTCTCACATTAGCATGTCAGATATTATGTAATGTTCGGTTGTAGCACTAAGTCGTGAATGTTGGTAAAATATAAAATTAAATGAAACAAGCACTGAATAATTTTCGACGACGCTTTCGTTGAAATATGAAACTGATAGCCGCGGACCGCATTACGCGATGGTATCACAAACAGGTAGTACTTAATCAATTATATTTGAACTTTAATAATTACCTTAATAGGCCCTTTAAGCGATTTCCACAATCCGAATGAATCCGATGCAATTAAGTTTATCATGAACGGTTTGACCGGCGTCATATTATTTTATGGGTCCCAACAGGAGACTTAAATTTTCGAGTAGGACGGTAGGATGATCCAGATTCTAGAATCCTTTCACTGGGCCTTGAGCAGCGGGCTTGACCATTACCGATGCGCCGTAGTTAATGTCCTACCTAAACGATTAACATAGATCGCCGCCACGATATACAGCCTGACTGTCAGCATCTCTGATCTAATTGTACTTTATTTGCTGGAGCTGTATTCGATATTGAATATTATAACTATTTACGGCTGCGATTTTGTAATAGAGTAAATCGCTTTTATATGTTCTGTAAAATGAATAGCTTTATATTTAAGTAGGCACTTTAGGAGATACAATATATCTGTAGTACCATTCAATAGTAACTATATTGCATAATACACAGCATTTTAACCGCCGCGGTTGGTAATGCGCTAATAAAATATTTTTAACATTCCTGGGTAAAATTGTGAAACTAATCAATTTTTAGCGGCTGTGTATAGAATACCTTTATGATAGATAGATACTTTATTAAATAGGCTAAGGCGTTCGTAAAATGTTTGTTTCGATGAAATACAAACGAAAAATGTTCACATTGCTGAAGGCCGATAGAATTTTCTATTTAAACAGGTCAGCAAAGCTTTTGGTACAAGTGCCTACACCCAATACTTTAATCTTTTTATTGCTAAATACTTACTATATAATACACTTACAATACAAATAAATTAATCGTATTGTGTGAACTTGCATGATTATAGTGACGGTACCACTATTAGATGAGTTAATTAGAGTACCTCGAATAAGTTGTTTCGTTGCTCAACAAAATCAGCTAAGTAAATACTAATGATCCAAGATGTATTATTCTCTATTTTATTGCCTTGCTGAAATACTCACTCTCATTGATTGCAGCTAAGTCGGAGACTTATACTACTGTAAACGACAGTAAGTTTTCTAAACTGTCGTATATTTAGCTCAGCGTGCTGCGCTAGAAATCAGTTGTAAATCAACAAGCATTGTGGTCGCCATTATTCCCAAATACACCAGTCTACAGCTGTAAATGGACTTGAGTTATAATCACCGTTTGCAAATGCTATTAATTAAGATTTATATGCGAAAAGATAAATCGATGTTTATTATTGGTTTTGTAATATAATAATTAAACTTGCAGATGATTAATTGAACTTTTTTCGTGCACAATGTACGTACATTGTACATTTTGTTCTACATTTTGTTTATAGACATGATTCATTATGTGTCTTTCGGATTTTGTACGAAATTAATTACAGCAAAGAGAAAAGTGTAGGCTCGTCGAATAAATCTTAGTTACTTTTATAAATAACTGGTCACAAGTTGCAAATACAAGCGAGTTAAATAAATATAGACTTAACGTACACAGCATACCTACTTTACATTTACACCCAGCATAACGTATTAAGAACACTTTATAAAGAGAGAGATCATTTTATATTGGATTATTTTATATGTTTAAGTGTAGAGCGTGGGCAAATTCGATTCTGCTGCGAGATAACATATCCGGAAGTTTTTAAAGTGTAGTTGTACCTGTAAATGGGTCGTAAGGAGATAATTGAACGAATTTCCCAGGCGCAATGTTTCAAGGACATGAAACAGAAATCCCCGTCTCATAAAGACAACATCCTTGATCCGTGTGCGCGAGGTATGTGCTTCCGGCGGGTTTTTGTGTTTGTTCTGCCCAACATATCGCGTACAATGAAATATTACAGGTCCCATGTCTTACGGATTATAAAGTAATTTATAACTTTAACGCTTTAAAAATACAAGTCGGCGATCTATAATTACAACGCAGTCGTAAATTATAACAAATTTGAAACGCGATTGCTATAATCTCAATAAATCAGAAACAAAAGTGAAAATCTATAAATCTTATATGGATAGTTGATAATACGATAGTGTTCAATATAAGGGAACGTGGAAAATATCTCCCGGTAACCGGAAACACTTATCTGGAACACTTAAATCAATTAATACCGAACTTTTATTAATATAATTACTTACAAATGATGGCCTCTAGCGATACCGTTCAAAAGCCTGATACGCCGAATGTTTTCACATTTAAATTCAATTGATACCAGTTTTTAGGGTTTCTTTGGCAACATGGTTTTTCCATTTTGTGCAATGCCGACTACAGCCAAGGCCTGTGTAATAGCTGCATAATATTCTTAAATCTTCCCAAACTGTGTGGTGTGGGCCGTCACTGGGTATAATATGACAATATGCATCATATGGTTTCGCGGTCAACAAAAAAACGTTGTGAGGCATTTAAGCGACAATCGACATGTTTTATATTATCTGTCAACCAGTTTCGCTACCGTATACAGTAGCTCGGTAGCCACAATTCGGCCTTTTTTTTAATTCCAATTGGCATACACTGTAGGCAGATTTAATCGTTAACATGTTCAGCATTTATTATATATTTGGTTTTTAGCATCTAATATAAGGTGACTAACGGCGCGGTTCGATAACCTATATATCCAGAAGAAAGGATAACTATACAAGGTAGCTAAAAGCTGCCAAAACGTATCTTTTCTTACAGATAGATAGGTTATCGGAACACGCCATAAGTGTATAAATATTAAATTTTTTTATATTAAAACTTATGACAAAAAGAAACGAAATTAATAAATACACTAACTGAAGGTCGATAAAAATATTCTGCGTATTTAACCCTACATCAAATTGACAGGTTTGTAATGCAGTGTCAAAAAAGAAACTTTCTTTGACTGCTCCGATTTTTGACATTTCGAGCTGACGCTCCTGGCGCAAAAGGCCTGCGTTAAGATACGTATCGAAATTGAGATAACGTGGCCGGAATTATTTATCGCGAGTCACGACATGCGTTAAATACCTATACTTTACATAATAACTTTATCGAATTACCACCAAAAATACATCAATTTACGATATTGGTTGCCATTTATGCTAGTTTCATAACAGTCAAGTTTTAACTAATTAGATTAATGTCAAATATCTAAATAAAAATTCAATATTAATTTAATCATTACAAGTTAATATTATAATAGTGTACCATTTTTCATGTTCGTATTGGCTTTCTGTTATTGTTTGGTTACAAAGAAAAAAATATCTGTGCCTATTCTATGTCCTTCTTTCCATTTTCGGTCATAAGGTTATCTCGTAATTTGAACATGGAGATGCGAAACACTTGACGTATTTTTGTTTTTGTTAAAGGGCAAAGATCGCGCGGTTCACCGATGCCAACTTCGCGCTCGCCACAACACCGACCAAGTATCTGATGACTTGCTCGATAAAACTTTCTAAACAAATACACACTAATGTTTTAAAACACGTACAAGGTATAAACGATGTAATTTGTAATCATTTGAATAACAATGATGGAAAATTAAGGCGAACTAATAACAAAACAAAATGAAAATGGTTATAGGTCCAACATGTTCTAATGTTAGTAAAATTTATCGTTTTTTCAGATGCTTACATTCCATAAGGAAAACCACATCTTATCGACTTAAGCATATCGCAAATTGCGACAGTGTTTTTTCTAAATTGTTACAGGCAGGTATTTGATTCTTTACAATTTATGCATAGGTAATACTGAGATTAAAATAAAACTTAGACAAAATGCGGTAGACACGCTAATTACGTGTGTCAAATATTATATAATTCAATTATCCAAAGGCATGTGAAGGCTTTTAGCGCGACGTTTGAGGTGAACAGGAAGGTTAAGTTGGACGCGAGAGCGCAGGTTGTTCGGTACGATGATAGTATTATAATTATGAGATCTGACTTCGACTGTAGTTTGATGCTTGTGTCAGAAATGATTATTGAGATGCAATATTATGCCTTTACCGACATTGCATACTTTCTAATACTTTTTTCATGAGCACACGAGCGATCGGTGAAACTTAGTAGGTACCTACTTCAATGTGTCATTAGCGATTAACTCTTTTGGCAAATGTAACCTTTATTGTAGCGCCGAAAAAGATAGCACTTTTTTTTTCGTCATAAGGTATACTTAGTAAGTCACTATAAAGTTACTCATATTAGATCACCTACATGACCTAACAAAATCGAGAATTAATTTCAATACAACTTCTGGTGTTACGAAATAATTGAGTGCATAATATTGTTTTTTCTTGAGTTATTCTTATCAAAATAAACAAATTTGTAACTAATCCATCACGGAAATGACAACGCGTAAAAGATTAATATGTTTTTATCTTCTGCAATCACGTTGCAACGCTTACGTGTTTACCTAATTTACATTATTATGAAAATTCACTTGGCTAATGCTGACTAGTACATTGTAAGCTATTACGATTGCATTATACAATTCGAGTATCGATAGGTCTGCAATGGTAATCACTGATATCTCAGCATGTGGGATCGATTAATACAATAGAAAGTTAAGAGATGAACGTGTGTCTGTGCAACCCCTGTGCCCTGGACCGTATATTACAATCTAATGCTTGAACGTCATAAATACATGCAAATTTGTAGTTTAGTGCTAATATTATGATCTTACGTCTGAACAAATTATTTCCTAATAGTCCATAATCCTACAACAAAGTAGTAGTAATAGTTGTTTATAATAAATGTCTTCGGACGTAGCTCCATATTTTAAATACTCACAGACACCGATAGTGGCCAATTATTTTTAACTAAGATATAAGTTAAGAATCAAGATAAATGAGGTTAGCCAGCAACAAAATTCATGAAAGTAATTTCACAAATATGACCTAACTAATAAAACAGATCTAACTAATGTGATCGTCGTCGATCGTTTAAAGTATCACCAATGTATGTATGTAAAAAATAAAAATGGCAATGTATTTTATGAATCTACAATTGACGTATTCTTAAATTTTTTTGATCAGCGCGTTGTATTTATCTATCGAATATTAATATGGAGTGTATTATCGAAATATTTACATAACTGAAATTTACATAACGCCGACATATATTCACAACTTCAGAACAAGTAAAAACGATGTTATATCGAGGCATTAGGTTAAATTAGATACGGCAAACTCTTGAACCGTAATCGGTTTTACGAAACAAGCTACATCTTCTCTTGAATAATTACAGCATTAGCCTGAGCCAAATGTTCGAAAGTTTATTATAATTACACACTTATGCGTAACTTAATGCACAAATAACTTATATATAAGAATCAATCTATTTTAAACATAATCATTATTACAAGTTGTTAACTATTAATAAATTGAAAATGTAAAGCTGAAACATATTATCATACGAGTAAGTAAGTTTGAAAAACATGAAGAAATTATATTGTGTTCTTTCTTGTGACTATTAAATTAACTTTTTATCGTTTCCTTAAAATAAATTAAGTATTATTTAATTTGTGTCTTGTCAACCATAAACTATTATAATTTAATTCTATTTAAAAAAATATATTTTCAGACAAAACAAACCATACATTTAAAACAATAGTTATAAAATATAAAAAATTTCTAGATATAATATTATACTTTCCGTAGACTTGGCCTGTCTGTATTATTAAAAAGCATGTCATTATTTTGAAATTAAAGAAATTGTGCAAGAATTTATTACATCTAGTGTTATAGTTTTCTCGTCGGAATATTACAAAGTAATTAAACACAACTTACAAAAGGTATTTTAATACCTTTTGTAAGTTGCAATATACCCATAAAAGTATATCCTATCTGATACAAATATTGCAACACTTATTTCCTCTAACAAAGAACTGCCATTTATAAAGTATAAATTCGAGTGCGGACCAAATATAGCGCGCTAGGTTTTTTATAACCAGTGATAAGATTTAGAACGCGATACGTTTTTGATACGGCACCTATTAGAGGCGCGGTAAGTGGGTTGTGATAAGTGATCGACTCTACAGTTCCACACAGACACGGCCCGGCCACTCCAGATCTTTATCTTCCTAAAGAACCTCGAAAAATGTCTTTCATCTCACTCGTTACTTACGCGAGATTAATTATATAGGTCTTAATTGTTGTTTCGCGGCCTATTCCTATCGTATTTTAAGCGTGAGGTATGATTATTTGTAATTGGAGTAGGCTCTAAATATTCGTGTAAACGTATAATAATTTATTGCTTTTATCTCATGATTTACATAATATTTAAACTTAAGATTTTTGAGATAAATAATATACCTTGCTTATATCAATTCGTTATTATTCTAACCGATAAAAAGAAAGTTGGGAACTGTTTTTTTAGATATCTTTGAATAATATTTTAAGACATAATATAATACAAATGTCTTTTATGTAATTTTGACTTCAATTATTTATTATTCATTGAATTATTGAAATATACTAACTTCCTACAAGGAAGTTAGTATATTTCAATAATTTTTTTAAAATAATTAACTTGAATTTACAATCTACATCTACAATTTTTGAATGTAGCTAAATATATTACGCAAGGAAATAGTTTTGTGACACGGTAGGTGTGAATGTAGCACATTTTTACAGGTTAAGTAGTAAAATACAGCTTAAGTAGGAAAAAACAATGCCGTTTCAGGAAATCGATTTCATTGCGGTATAAGTCAGTAAAAAATCGACTAAGTTAGACGCTGACTCTCGCACAAAGAGTTCCGTAGAAAACAGCTGAAAATCACATTTCTTGTTAAGCTCTTTTTAATTATACTTATTTTACCATATTTTTATTATTACTATAGTATGTTTTTAACGGAGATAAATCATGTCTTAAAATTTAATTTGTCTAGCTATTACGGTTCGATAAAGATAGACGGACGGACAGATCACAGACAACAGCGGGATCTCAGTACTAGGGTGCCGTTTTTACTTCCGGATGGAATCCTAAACATGAAGTAGGATGTGTCAAGTCCGCATAACAATACAGTAGGATGTGAGGTCTCGTACAAAAACATATTCGTGTCATTAACATGAGGGATCCGGTTCCGAATCGAGACCGCTCCAGTTTTAGCATACGTGAGACCATTTACATTTATTATGGGGCAATTAAAAGTACACGTTAGCCTGATTTTTGGCTGACTTTTTATTCGAAGTAATGTTACACACTGATGATGTATAGTTTCTAAAAGGTTTTTTACAACATGATGTAACTTTGACTAGCACAATTCAGGACGACAATTAATCTCAAAACTGTGCTCGCCAACCCGCCTGCCAAGAGTGCCGAGTATAGCCCCCGTGTAATGACCCCCCATGTAATACTTTGAAGAAAGCTGATGTCCAGTAGTGGACGTCATAACTGAAATGATAATGATTATATTGTCCGAAACCATATGTCGCAGTCAACTGGTTGAATCTGCTATTTAATTGAATGACTAGCGCGTTCATTGAATAATGTTTTTACCAACAAATTCAATAAATCCGAGACTAGGACAGCCATTAATTTTATTTTTAAAGTAAATTAATCAAAAAATATATCAACACAATTGGTATCTGTACGAGCTGTTTGACGCCATTAAGTAACCGCGCTAGTCACTCAATGAAATAAGCAGATTCAATTAGATGACTGCGACATATACACAGGTTTTTGAAACATCTTAATTTTGACCGTAGAGAAGTGGTTGAGCACTGCTTGAGCTGGAGATTGCGGGTTACAAAAAACAAAAAGAAACAAAAAGTTTTCTGTGTTCCTGGGTCATAGATTTGTATTAAATATGTGTATAATAATATTAAATATATAGTATACCAATTTTCAATATGTATCCGTTGTCTGGTCCCCGTAACACAAGTTATTTTGATAAGTAGCAAGGGGACAGATTGACATGATTTGTAGCGTCCATAGATATTATAATGTAGAGCTCAATGGGGACCCGGACACGTAGACAGGGTGTTTACTCGTCAGACGTTTAAAATTAAACAGGCTGTTAAACCAGTTTTAGACAAAGCTGTAGAACAGAAAATAATCAAAAATCATTTGGAGACACGTTTTGGTAAATAAAGCAAAAAAGGTTCTTATGTTACATTTAATTTCTTACTTCCTTATATGACAACCAATGTTCCTATATAATATGATAAGTATACTACGCTATAAATAATACATTTTTTATTGCGATTAATTAGGAACAAAAACTTAACAAATGCTATTTATATTTCATATTTTTGAAATAAATGAACTGTATGAATAATGATTTACATAATACATTAAAAATGCCGTTATATTGATCATATTCGTAATAATGCACTTATAAGGCATTTATTTTAAATCGCACTAATATCTTTTCTATGTCAATGTGTGTCAAAGTGCTCTGACAAAAGCATAAATTTCAATGCAGCCGCGCTGACGTTGATGTCTTTTTCATTGGAGTTATATTTTTATTGCGTTTGAAATCTTTGTTAAATCCGAAAGTATTTTTGCTAATAGTTAAATTGTCTGGTATTAAGTAATAATTTAAATAATACATGTAATTTTTGATAACAGTAAGTTTTATGATTAGCTTTATCACATTGGCTTAGTTAGCCGGTGCGGTGAATTTAAAAAAAAAATGCTCTATATTATAGTCGATATTATTTTAATACCTGGAAATGCACGTCGAAGGTAGTTCCGTGTCAGTTGATGTCCGGCAAACCTTCGATATTTCCGAACAAAACAGGCCGCGGATAAGAGTATACGGTGGGCGAGGGGCGAGGAAAGCGGCGCGCGGAGGGCAGGGGGGGACACGCGGAGCCCGCGCGGAGGGGAGGAGGGAGAGTGTGGCGTGCGAACAGCGCGAGGTCGCTATCTTTTTACTCGCATTACCTCCTGACATTCGATCTTAATGGAGTTGGCGTATTGAAATTTAAACACAACAAGTACCGATGTAATGGTTTTAAATTAGGTTATCGTAACAAGAAAACGGTCCCCGAGTAGCCATCTTTAAACTCACGGCGGTCCAATAAGAATTCAAAACATCCAATGTTTAGTACGCGCTGAGAAGCACTATCCGTCCCGCTCACGTCGCGACAGAACGCGCCCGTGCGAGAGAAATAGATATAGGAACGTGTACCTATCGGCGAATAGTCATTGTTCTTGTAATGGAACAAAATAAAGACAGAGCAGCGGTTTTCGTGACTACGAAACGAAATTATCAAGATAGAGGCGTGCGAGTGAGACGGAGCATAAGGTTTGTGGGTCGATGTCCGGACGAAGGAACTTAAAATTGAATTTTGAGAAGAATAACGTTTTATTTAGAACACGTCAATCAAATATAGACATTACGCGTCGTATATTACAATACATATGAGAAGTTATGAAAACTTTGATCTGAAGCAAATACAAAGTATACCTAATATTCGATTTATAATGACACATATTTATTTAAAAACAAAAATTAAACTGTTGATATTATTTATTATTAATATAAGGCACAATATCAACCGGAACTTGGAATTAAATGTGTATCAGTTTGACAAGTTTATATCAAATTTTATCTCATAATAATAACATAAATATTGATAGTGTACCTGTTTGTGAACAGCATGACTGTATGTATTGTATTGTATTTGGGTTTGCAAATTTTGTAACGCATATCCGGCTGAATAAATAAATAAATATTTAATTTTATTATAATTAATAAAAATATTCCTGATTTCCGTTTGTCGGAAATATAGAGATACGCAGTAACATTACTCATTATATTATTAGTTAAGAATTTACGAAACTATTTTTATATGAAGCAGGGAAGATCGTCTGAATAGCATTATTTTCTTATTGAGTTTAGGCATTGTATTATGACCTTTTGAAAAATAAAGAGGAATCCAGCGCCACGGATAGCATAATTTTACTTATAGAGATTTGAAAGGTCAAATACAAGTCATATTATATTTCACCAAAGGCAAGCTTTCCCAAAAAAATGACAACTTTGCAAGTGAGAGTGCAAGAGAGTGTTGAAATGGTCTAAAAAATTTACAAGGCCCTTTAAAAAGCTCTATGACTAAAAATAAGCTCTCCCGGAATATAAGAAGTGGTACATATCCCTGTGATTCATATATTACCAGTAAAATATAATTTTATACGTTTGAGGACCACAGGTCAGTACCCCAAAATTTTAAGAAGTGACGCAGGTCAGAGACCCTAGTATTACGCAAATGACCAAAAAGCTCGATTTTTCTTACAAAAAAGCTATAAGACTCGATTTCGCTCTGTATCAAAATATATAGGTAAGCTCTGGAGACTACATACATCAAAAAGAGCATGATTAGTACATGAAGCTCTAATCCCACACCCGAAATATTGGAAGTGACGCGGGCCCGGACATTACGTGTCGTCGGCTCCCGGCACTGTACGGGACGCGGACCGTTATGCCGGCGTCCTTGGCTGAGTTCTTTCTTGCGCGAGCGCGGCAGGTCGTTCGGACCCGTTCCGCGCCGCCACCCGCGCCGCCCGCGCCGCTCCGCGCTGCGCACGTGTGCTACACTGTTGATACACGATAGGGCTGACACGCTCTTGCTACACTTCTAACTCACTACACTTCGAACTATCTTTAGTCCCGATTTCACCAACGCATGTTAGTGTTAACGGCTTGCTAAAATACCATGCCTTCTCATCCATTGATAGGAATAACGAGAGGAACAACATGATATTTAACGAAGCATTTACTTTAACATTGCTTGGTGAAACACGCCCTTAGCCAGTTTAAAAAATGGTAAACTTAATCTCGGTCAAGAAGACATCAATAACAAACAGCGATAATATGTTTTGCACTGAACTCCTAAACTACTTAAACGAGTTTAATAACAATTTTATACCCCTTAGCGGCAGTAAGAATGGTCTAATCTCTCTTTAGATTTAGTATTTTTGTGATATAAGAGATCTCCAAAATAATCATGATAGATATGAATAAATTAACAATCTTATACAAAAATAATAATAAACCGAAAATTTTATGTTATCATTGCTTTTACTCATTAGTCATAACTTAAGACAACCCTAGCATTTCTATGTGTGCGCCACGCCCGTATTGTGACGTAAATGTGTGAGTACACTGAATCAGTTCTAACGGATATTACGGAATTTTGTAAGATAAATGCCTCAAATATGGACGAGTGCATGTGCTACACATGTTTTCGTATCATAGAAAGATTATACCATGATTTATTACTTATCATTTAAACACTTTGTTTATTTAATTAGTAAGGAATAAGGATAGGCTTAAGATAGCATCTTATCTGTGATCTAAGTAATAAACCGTTTTAACTTAATTAAACTATGTTAAAATAACGCCGCCAGAAACTCTTATTAATTTATGAATGAATAATTATAATAACTGACAGTTGTAATTATTAATGTTTCATATTTCATTAATTTGAAACAATTTCCATTAAAATAGTTTTAAGATGTGAATCAGGGGATGTCATATTTTTAGGTAAGTAGTAATAACTTTCATTAAACAATGCGTATGCATATTTCATTAAACAATAAGTTTTAAGAATTACGTGGTATGTTAAAAACTAATTTAAGTAATTATTATCTAAACTATAAACTAAACAAAGACTATAAAAGGCTACAAGTAAAAAAGTTGTGTATATTTTTTTTACATAATCTTAATATACAATATTAAAGTCTACTCGTCATAGTTTGCGAGCTAACAGTCTTTCAGTAGGGTTAGATAGGAACTGGTTAATTAAAGTAATTAACTTTTTATGTTTATAAAATAGACATGAAATGCTGTAAGTTTAATGCTCTTTGACTATTTACATGCCATTAACACAAATTTAAGGACTACGGAGTAGTAAATAATCATTCGCAATAAATTAGATTTAACAGAAATCAATTATAGAGAAAAATGATTCTATGTAAGATATTACAAATATAAATATTCATTAATCCAAGAAGATATAATGCATAAATAATTTCCATAACAGGCTTGAAGAAAGTAGAAAATACTAAAATATTTCACACCGAAAATTAAATTCATTATGAGCGATGTAATCAACCAAGAATTTTATCTTGATTGCCATAACCATGGACGCATATGGACGCAAACGCTTAGGCTGTAGTGTTTACTAGCGTAACATCAAAAGTTATTACTTAACCATTTTTTCTCAGGAATAATTCGTTTTGGATCTCTACCTATCATCAATCAGCCCCATCAGCTTATATTGCAAACGCAAATATGTTGACAAAGTGCAATGATTGGTTTTAAACGTTGTTACTGATAATGGATTCAATGAAATTAAATTTATGTCCTTAAATATTCACTTTTAAGAACTCACAGAATTGCTCATAAAAACAAATCGTGATGTAAAATTGAAATTAACTTGACACAGTTTCCTGGTACAGTCTCGTGAGCTAACTCCGTTTTATGGTTCACGGATTTAGTCCGGCGCGACGCTAAAAGTTTACTGCATTTGTTAATTTCATAGATAATTTATTATCGTTTCCTAATATTGAAATTATTATTAAATATTACTTCTGACTGGTACAATATGTGCAAGAGGAAAACATTTTCATATTCGAAAATAAAAAAGTCTTAAACAAACTGACGGGTAATAATAAAGATAAAAAAATGAGTTTGCATTATGCACTTTAAGGCCGGCAACGCACCTGCAGTTCCTCTGGAGTTGCGGATGTTTATGGGCGTCAGGATTCACTTAACATCAGGTGAACTGCCTGCTCGTTTGCCCCCTTTTTCCATTAAAAAAAAAAAAAAAAAACTTTGTGCACTGAATTGATATTATCACATTTAATACTTGCTTTAAATAATTCATTTAAAAACGTCCTAAATGGGTGTTTGTTTTCAATTGTCTTCGTTGTTTTTAAATAAAAGTGAAGTTTCAAATACGATTTTTATAAAGTGAACTTTTTTCGAGTAGAGGGTATAAATATGGTTTACAAGTATTTCCCTCCTCTAGCAATTTCAAACAACATATTTGGTAGAAGCTGGTATCTACCTATGCTTACATTAAATATACTCCATTATATGAAACGAAGTCTGATAGTAACATAACATATTATCTACATCTGAATTTACTTATAACAAACAAATTGGCTTTATTTTTATAATAATTATGATAGATGATTCAGATGTTTGTTCGTTCATCGTTAGGTGTATTAATGCATGCTATGCCAAAAACTAGGTAATTAATAGATACTTAGTCATTTTAAACATATACATTTTAAATTTAAATAATTAATCAGTTGTTACATACGGTATATTGATCATGTTTTGTTATAAACGAATCTAGTTTATTCGTATATCAAAGTCTCGAGTCACATGTTTACACCGGCCAAGTCAAACACACGGGACAGGTTGTTTCTGGCGGTTGTAAAAAGGCCATAATGTCTTATAACGTCAATCACGTTTGGTCGAGAATGATTGACGACGTGTTTCACCATTCAAATTGGACCAAAACATTCCTAATAGAGTGGTCAATTCTCCCCAATACATATTTTATTAACAAACGCTCAAAAACTTCAAACAAAAATTAATAATTAATATCATCCTTATGAACCATAATATTAAGAATGATAATGATATGAACGTCAATTTTGTCTTTAAGTATAGGGTATTTTCTAATAATATTTATTTTTATTTAGGGACCATCTATAAATTACGTCACACGTACGAATTTCATGATTCTTTTACCCCTCCGTACTTGTCACAGCTGGTCACCTACTGTCACGTTATATATTTTGCAATTTTACATCCAGAAATTTGATTTTTTTGTTTCCATCGATAAAAAGAAGACTTTTAAAGAGAAAAAAAATATTACGTAGAATTTCAGGACCCCTTCCATCCCCTTGTCACACTTCGTCTACACCCTGCCCCCGTATGACGTATGACGTAATTTATGGATGGTCCCTTATTGTTTATTGAATTTGTTCACAGGCGAAAGGTTTCATTGGATTTGCTGATAAAAACCTCTGACCGTCTTAATACCATTAAGCCTCCCTCAGTTTTCAAGAAAACAGTTGATCGTTTAATTGTGTAATTCATCATACAAGTAATATGTTTAGATAGAGTTTTAGAAGATGCAATCTTATTTGATTATTAGCGGCGTTTGCGGAACTAATCCACAATTTTACTTTGAAATATTTTCACAAAAATATAAAGAAATTAACATTCATTAATGGCAAACTTTTTAAATTATTAATTTTATTTATTTCGGACTAGTTAAAGTTATAAAATAAAGACATTTTTGTTTGTTACATAAATTAATCAAATTAAAACATTTAATATTAAGAATCTTTGTTTTATAAAGTTGAATTTTATGAAAAATATTTAAGTTTGTTAGATACTCGTACCACTTACTTTTTGAACTATATAATATATAAACACACAACCGTACTTGAACGGCTCAACCACAATATCCTAACAACTAAAATTATTGGACGAATTCGATAAAGTTTATTACAGTGCAGAAATCGATTCGCCCGTTTTGCCGAGGTAGTAATTTGTCTACAAAACGTACTGACCTTGCTTCTAAGATATAGTTAACAATCAACTTACGTGTCCAATAAGTATCGGGTACTATTTCGAAATTAAATTGCAGAGGTCAGTATCATGAGACAAACAATAGCCATTTCAAGATACTGTATGTAGTTTGAAGCGATTGGAAATCCTAGTTAAGACCCGTTAAGTGATAAAGGAATAGCAAGAAAAAGGAGAGAAGAAATTCAGCAGTATTACAGGTATTCGAACACAAAAACCTACTTATTTTTTTTATACCTCTATTGTTGTAAGCGGTTGTAAATACATTTTATATGTAAAGTGTACAATATCAGTTTGATATTATATAATAAGAGAAAATAAAACATATAATTAAAACTTTTAGTTGTTTCCTGTGATTTAAGGCTGGGACGATATGTTTCGGAATTTCTTCGTCCAGATAATATACAGATCACTGAAAATAAAATGGGCTTATACATTAGAAATAAAAATAGAACACACCAGCGCAGAGTCGAATGTCAAATTTGACAACTCGACACTATTGATGCGTTTCATTTGCAAGGAAATTTCGTTCTGAACTCAAAAATTTTCAATCACATTCTGTCTTTTATGTATGAACTTAGGACGAAAGAAATAGGCAAATAATTAAACATTTCGTTCAAAACGTTATTTCCCTGCAGCTGGAACGCACCTTATAAGTCCAGAATTTAATTTTCAGTGCAATTCCTTTCCAATTCCGGAATATTTGTAGTCTCAAAATCACCGGCGTATTGTTAACTTTTGGAATTATGTAAATAATAACTTACTACCCACACTATTGTAACTAATATTAATCGTCCATCGTCTAATTTATTTAGTTATATATTTATAAGGAAAATATTATAAGAATAACAAATTTGACAAGAATAAAATATATTAGTAACATAGTCACTAAGCAATATTTTGCAAGGCTAAAATTGATTTAGTTACTAAACAACGCATGTACAAGTAAAAACTACAAATATAACAATTCACTAATAAAAATTCAATACTTAAGTTTTCGAATTAACGCTTGACGCTTACGTAAGCTAAAATCATAAAACGAATTCCGAAAATTCGTTAATACGCTCTAACGTATTATTATCGCTAATACTTTTTAAGCTCTTAATATGATGAGGCAAATCATTATTAACGGTGCACTTATCGAGCGTTGAGCAAGCGGCAAGGACGAATAGCGATCATACAGCCACGAGGTGTGCCGCAATCGCGGGCTCACCGACTACACTGCTCCAATCACGATTACTAATCGATACATTTACATTTTTTTTTAGATTAGCGACTGAACTGTAAGTACGCCACACATATATAGTCTTGAAAACATTTTATAAACTGGCTGTAGCAGACACATAATACTCTTTATAAAAAGCAGGGTTAAGGAATTAGTATTAGAACTAAATTCAAAGTATGGATGTTCCACTTTGCAATACTATTGCAGAGTCGTAGCATTTACTCCATTAATGATACAATAAAGTATTTTGAGAATATTTTAAGTAGCTGCTTAAATTAAGAGTGTGAGTATTCTTATTTATAATTTAAGTTCACGAGTTAAAAATGTGTGTGATAAAATTTCAAATATACATGTATACTACAGTAATGGGGTTTAAAACAGCAACCGTTCAGATAAATAAAGTATATTTTAGTTATCTGTGACCTAATCTAGTGACGTGTATAAGTTTTTGCATTTCACTTGTAGCACAATCAACGACTAGATATTTGTCAACATGATTAAATAAATTAAATCAATAAATATATTGTTAATATATTTATTGATAAGGTTCTAATAAAATAAAACAATTTAATTTGCATACAAAACTAAATTTATGCTAATGGCAGAGACTGACTCAAAAATACCTATTGGTCACTTAAAAACGTGTTGCACAAAATGGCTTTGAAGAATATGATTCATATTATTATACCCATTGGAAACTAGTCAGTTTTAAAGGAAAATATTAACAATAGCCACTTATTACAACTTGATATTTTACTCGAAGTTTCATTAAAGTGCATTAAGAAACAACATAAAGTGCAATAAAAGGTTCGTGCTATTAATAATTACGATTCTTTAGCGGTGATTCGTTATATGAATAACTTTTTTCCCAGGCTAGTGAGCCTGGTAAGTAACGCTGGACGATTAATGTTAATGAGATAGTAATAAAGTATAATGAGTAATACGTCACAAATGCTGAGAGAGTAATTGAAATAAAAATATAGTAGTGGTAATACTTGCACTTTAACACGTATTTGATTCATTTGAATATTCTTATGTTCCGTAAATAAACGACTACGACAAATATCTAGTCGTACTGTTAAACGAAATTCGTAGAACCGCGTGTATGCATTTTTTATGGAAATTCAACAAATATTCTATAGTAAGACATGAATCAGAATAATTTACGTTAGTAGTAATCGATTCAATATACTAGTTTCAGACTCACACAAGCGCGCGTGGAGGCGGGTGGAGACGCACACGCGCCCGCGTACACACGCATGTGTGTGTGCGCACACACACGCGCACGGGAGGTTCAACGTACCAGTTGCCAACTAGCGAGTTCCTTGTTCCACTTTACCACAGACACAGTGTTATTATTACCCCAACACTTCCAAATTAAGGACTAATATGTCTTTCAAAAATAAGCTTTACTCAGACTTTGAAATCTATTGCAATAAAAATATTTTAATTGTTTTTACGGCATCATAACTTTGATAGAACAGCGTCCTTTTTAAAAACTAAATTGTTCCTCTCGTGATGTTTAAGAATTATATAGTTCATGATTACGACAAATATGTGAGAATTTAAAGGTAAAAATATTGTACGATATACATAAATATAAAAATACCGTCTAATAAGAAAGTGTAAGCTAAATAAATTAAACATTTTCTTTTACTACTATCTTCTATTGACCTTTAAATAAAATATTGATTTGATAGCTACGTTATATAATAAAATAATATTCCATTTTATTGAAATTGTTTTTGTTACGAAATCGATAATTGTATTTGATGACATTCAAAATTCCGATTATAATTATAGCAATACTCATAATAAACATTATATGAGTGTTGAATAGGAATGGTAATAATTTTATTATTAAATAACTTTATAAGAAAACTTTTTCTAATATTGTTCAATCAGAAAACTTTTCCTAATATTGTATAACATGTTTATACACGAAGCCACCTCCATCTTGTAAATACTGATAACGAAACCATATTTCACTTTTAACAGACTTCCAAAAAAGAAGGAGGTTCTTAATTCGGCCTGTTTTTTTACCTATAAGTATGATGCAGCAATCTGCGACATTTACCTGAAAAATAAAAAATGTATATGAGAAAAGTGACTAAAAAAATATTTTCATCCTATTTAATTATATTTACGGCCGTTCGTTAAATATTTCGTTAAATAAAGTAACGCTCAAGTATCAAGCTGTCCTTGTTATTCCGCCAAGAAGTGTCAGTGATAGCCTGCGATACGTCCTCCTAACTTTAATCATCAACGTTTCAGTATTTAGTCGATAGTAATTATTTAATTAAATAATTAAATTAATTGCTAAAATTAGTTCTGAGTATACTACGTTATCGGCCATATTCCACCTCAATTACTGCATTAACAATAAAACAATTTAGTAATAAGATGCTAGTACACTTCTTTATTGAAGTCATAGCATTAATAACTACAATAATAATAATAATCCGTGGCGACTAAAGATGGAATTAATGTTAGACGTACGTACGTACGCCTGGAGTACAATGAAATAATGATGTTGCATATCTACAGGAGGTGGAAAAAATTGTGTAATATAGTAACTCATTTTATTATACAATAATTTATCAATTATATCCATTTTGCTATGGATTTGAAATAAAATAATTACGTTAAAGGAAACGCTACTGAAATAGTACCTAATAAATAATCCAATGGTATTTTACTTTGTAGTCACGATTATTTTAAATAGCGGATAAAAACACCCAATGACTTAACAATTATGATTTTATTCAAAAATAACGAAATAAATTTACATAAAATTTATAAATATATATATTAGCTGTAGATTTCTTCAAAATAAGAAGTCGCTTAGTAAAATTTTCTATTCTAAACTGCATATTTAACTTCTTAATTGATAATTTTATTGTATTATACCTATCATAATTTTATGCAAAACTAAGTCTTAATTACATTTTTACAGCAGAAATGGTGAATTTTATGCAAAGATTTAATAAAAATGTTACTACTTTCTATTGGAGTGTTAAAAATAATATTATAGCTCAAAATATTTTTAAAATAGAGAATTTTTAAAATAGTGAGTATTAAAAATTAATGCTAAGTTAATATAAATTTAACATAGGAAATCGACGTTCACTTGCCGTAGCGCCCTATAAAAGACATCAACGCGCTCTGAAATTTGTAAAGTAGAAGTTTGTATTGAAATCAACTGTTACCTTCATACGTAATGTAATATTTTACTTTGAATATAAACAATTCAAAATATAAGGACTGGCATTATTATAATATATGAAACAACTAAAATTTAATAACAAATTTTAAACTAAATTAAATGTGCGCCATTCAGTTTAATTAGTGATGATTTAAACAGTCGAATCGGTGTTCAGCAGATAACATTAAGTTTTATTCACACTAGTATTCTGTATATTATTATAATATAATATACGATGTTGTTCGATATATCAGGTGGCGGTGTCGGTGACAACGTCGCGTCGCGTCGTCCGCATAAATTGCCATATTTATTATACCACTGTGGTTGGGTTTGGGACCACCATGCAAGTGTTCATAACTTAGATTATATTATGTAAATTGTTAACATATTTTATACACATACTTTCTCGTATAAAAATTCTGAAAATTCCATATTCGAAAACCTAGTTTTAATGTAGTGGCTACCTATTTTTCGATACGTTTACTGTAAATGTATATCAGTTATCACTATAAACTATAATATTACGATCTATTGTTTGTGCACCACGCTTGTTAGGTCTTACCCTTACAAAATAAAATTGTTTACCTATATAGTGTTCCATTAGTATTTGTCACAATTGTAAAGGTTTGATTGTTTTAAAAAAATATACCGGATTCCATTTGCCGTAATTTAGACTAAGGCCCGTATAAATAAAACGATCTCAAACCCAAACTCACTTGAGAATCTATTTGACAGATAAAAATAAAACGTTTCGTTTTACTTTTAAAAATAAAGAACTTTACTTATGTTACATACTTTAAATTTTTTTATCTGTCAAATAGGTTCTCAAGTGAGGTTGGGTTTGAGATTATTTATACGAGCCTAAGGGTAGCCGCGGGCGACAGCTAGTGCGCGTGTAACACAGAACATAATGGCGTGGTGCATTGAAACACGGAAGCGCCGTGGACCAGTTTCTCATAGGAAAACGATATTCAGTTTTAAGCATGACCAGGTTTTTTATGAGAATATTAAATATCTTATCGAACAATCAACATATTTATAGTGTGTTCGCTATAGTTTATAACGTTCTTTGTGGCGAAGTAATTTTCTCGTTTAGATATGACATTTGTGACTAAAATTTTATTTGGATATAAATATTGGTTTTTTGACAACCGATATTATGTTTTTTTATCATCGTCTAACGAAAACTTATTAAAATGATTTGCTATTCAAGCTGCTTTTATGTTTATCTTTATAATGTCTTATTTCTATTATATTATGATATTTATGGTGTGTTTATGAAGAAAAGTAGCTTTTACATTTAAAATTGCGTATTATAATTATGACAACCCTTTATTTTGACCCTTTTCAGAATATTAAACATATTTTGAACTCTTAATTATTTAACTTTTGTTATGGTATTTTTATCCTCTATGTAATAAAATAAAATGAAGAAATTCAACTTTTTCCAAATACATATATCCAGTTGGCTTCTACATTATTTTTTATTAACATAACTGACAATATAATCACTTAATCGATAACCAAACGATTATTCAAATACATATAACATAACGAATCAATGCGTATTCAGACTATAAAATGGAATTTTAAAACACAACAGATTATTTTAGAAAGCGCTATTGAACAAATATCTTGAAGAAAAGGTTTAAATTAATATATTTTATAGATATTTAAATACAACACTTGTTTTTTATGTTAACCTAAAGTATCTTAAAAGTAATTAAAACTAGTTCTTAGCCTTCTACGCTGAGGTGTATTTGACCCGTCTATTTCTAAATAATGCTATTTTTATATAAATTAACATTAGGTTTATTTGTAAACTAACTAATTTTATTATATACATAATTATTAAAAACAAGTAACAATTTTTCGCATACATAATGTAAAACTTATATTTACGTACCTATTTATTACCCACTTTAATACATATTATCATGTCCGTGTAATACGATCCTGAGCTTACAAGTTATGGCATTGACATAAAGTTACCGTTGTTAAATATTCTTAACCTTAACTTTGTTGTCAAAAAGTCATTAACCTCTAGTCTAAACCCGAGTAATTTTATATTTCTTAAAATATTTCATTAAATGTTACAAATTATGAGGCTGCAGTGCAAATAAACTCACCAAGGCTTTTGTAGGGCGAACAGGAAACAAAACAAGCGTAATTAAAATTATCCAAAATTTGCACTTATTTTATTAACGAGGAGTGAACTTCCTGGCGTCACTTTTACAATACTTACTTATATATATTAGCTGATATAACTTTCTTTTCATGCACCGAAAAGTGCGATTTGTAATACAGTTAAATAGAGACCAAACAGATGATTAATGTAACTGATTAACTGTGTACCTGTGTTTAAGTCCCTAAACATTTTAAATTGAAGGATATGTCCTTCGTTATATATATTTGAAATGGCTGTCTTTGTAAAAATTAACAAGCATGACTTTACGACACTATTTGAAATCAGTAAAAGGCCTATTAGAAATCAATATAAAGGTCAGTTAAGAGTTATCGGATATAATACTGCGCTTCTCAAGAAAAGTATGTTTGTCATAGCTCCCATTATTTATAATAAAATTCCGGAAAAATTAAAAAGTATCCTATTCATATATTTAAAAAGAAATTAGCAAGTATTTTATTAGGAAAATGTTATTATTGTGTAAGTGAATTTTTAAATGATAATGAACTTTAAAATTAGTGATCTTTTATTTGTATTTTATACAATACGTGTTATAAGTCAACATTTGCATGCTTGAATTAAGGCAGTTTGAATGGGTCTGATTATTTTTGTTAACATCTGTTTTTGTATACCTACATTGTATGCAAATGAAGTACTATTCTATTCTATTCTATTCTATTGGTACAAATTCGTGTTCATAAATAAAAATAAAACAACATATTATACTTTCCTCTTTATTTAAGTTTTACAATATTTTTTTTTATATAAAAAATAAATAACGTGGAAAGCTGTATATAATACATATGATACTGTATATAAAAGGTTGGTTTTATTATAAAGATCACTAATATCATATGTGTTGATGATATACACAACTATTATTTTGTTCTTTTATACGCATTCGTTACACATCTCTATTCCCACACTAAATATACTCGCATGCAAATTAGGCAAATAAATCTTTGAAGTAGACCAACAACGTTTATAATATAAGAGGTTATTTTTGATGTTTATTGTGTATAATTTTAGATGAAGATATTTTGAGTTACTTGTTGTGATTACCCAAAAAGTGAAAATATCAGATATGTTATTGTCACTTATGGATATACTTAAATGCTTATAATATCAACAGCCGATGCTCTGTGTCATAGGTGCTTAATTGGAACGTTGTAGGACAGTGGCATAAGCGAATATTTTATTCAAATTCAAATGTTCATTTGCCTACTAACTACGTGAACTAACGTTGTGATTAACAAATGCATCACCTTACATTAATGTAATCTGGTAATGAATATTTCATTTAGAAATAATAATGAGGGAATAGGAAGTTGTGTAAGTGTTTTATTAAAAATGTTATGATACTTTTTAGCGAGGCATACGATATATTTGGCGTTTCTGTCATGAGACTACTAAAAATCACAGTGTTTTAACTATATAACAAAGGAATTTATTTAAGATACTTTGTTTAGCATAACACATACAGTTAAGCGGAAAAATTTGTAACGCATTATTTCAAGTATGTTTAAAACGCTAATTGTTAAAAACAATATAAATAAAACATAAAACTATATGACCATTAAAACTACCAACCATAAACCGCTCGATATGCAAATGTATACATTGAATAAACGTGTAAGTGTTAAAAAGGCCGTTCACGCACTTGATGGAAACTGGTGCAAAGCGAAATGGTGCAAACCGTAGAACCAGTCCCACGACAGGAAGCGGCCTCGAGCCCCGCGCGCCCCGCGCCGCCCGCCCCGGCCCGCCCCCGCCCGCGCCCGGGGCGGCTCCGACGCCGACCACCTGATCCAGACAAAGCGTGTCCTTCGTGTCATTCTTGTGACGCATTAAACGGACTCACAAGTGCATTGCACTAGTGAGTCCGTTTCACGTCCGGTAACGAAATTACTTGGCGGTGAAATATAGAGATCAGATTCAATAATTTGATATAAAAAATGATGGGGCACTTATTATAGCCAATAAATGTCATACACTTGCAGCAACGCGCGGACATTTCCTATGTTTACGGTGGTGCTGGAACAAATTCTCTGTTTAGAACGACCTGAGCTGTGCGCCGTGAATCACAGCTCTCTCGAAATTTGTAATGCAGCATGTGCACTACCTGTTGTTTATATTCATGAAAAATATTCAATCTTGCGACGTAATCTTTTTGTACAAAATTCAATTTTTATTCAATTTCTAGACGTAAATAGATATGTCAATTGTAAACAATTATTATTATTTATTGCTTACTACACCCGACAGACATTCTGCTGTTTTCACCATGGACAAAAATAAATTACTAACTTCCTACATACCAAATGCACCTGCACAATTTTATATGAATTAGTTAAGCCGTTTCGGAGGAGTTCTGATACAAAAACCCCACGAATTTTTTAAGCTATTGCATAGCTTCTATCGCGGGCCTTGAGCGTGGAGACCGAATCCAGAAAGTCCGTAACGAAAAAAATCTAACACTCACTTGGCCCTTTGGGTGGTCGGGTTCGAATCTTCGAATAATAACTTAAACTCGTTACTAATAAGAATTATATTTCCGAACATAGTCCCACACAACAATAAAAATCCTTCACAATACTTATATATTTCACTAATGTTTTCGATAGGGCGATGAAGAAAACTGCAGAAAAGTATCAACGCCATCTAGGTTTAACATTGTGAACTAAAAGTTACATATTAAGTTTATTGAACCATATCAAATTGGACACCCCCCACTCCGACCGGTACAGCGGTGATATTTTTTAGTTTTTCCATCTATCGATAAATACCAGAACTTTTAATGACTTTTTGAAATATCACGCTTGTCTCTTTGGTTCAGCAACCCGCCTTTAGGTGGCATTGGTTGTATTGGAAAACTACCGTAATCAGCTGTTTGTGAGAAAGTATATAGGTGTATGTGTATTTATCATATATGTACAACAGTGAATATCTGTACTCGTATATATTGTGTACAAGTGTTTTAAATATGAATAAACAAGTGCATTTATTAATGAAGAAAGTCACGAAAAAATAGTGAAAGAAAATGAGTTAGTACTCTATATACATTCATTTTATTATTATGCAATAGCTTTACCGCGGCAGTCTCCGAATGCAACACGTCTTTTTTTTATTTAAAATGTTTGATCAATATTAACGCGTGTTACGATAACTGCGGTATTCACAAAATTGTGTTTAGCGAATAAACACAGTTATAGCCGCGTTTTATTATTCTACGGAGATAATAAAACCGAGTTTGTGGGTACCTTTATAAGGTGGTATTTCTTACAATAAAATCGTGACTTAAATGTATCAGCACAATCTTTGCAAAGAGCGAGCGGTCCGGAGCGACGAAAACGAACGATACTCGAACGTAAAGACAGTGCGGTGTGACAAGCCGCCTTCGACTTCGGCCCTCTACAGAAAAGATCTCATAGAAAGTGGAGCAACTCGTTTATTTATTCAGTGCAGTGGCGAGTATGAGCGGGGTGGTAACGTAAAACTCGCTCATTAAAATAAAAATCCGATTTCTGAGTGCGGTCCGCGTGGAGCGAAACTTTCCGATGAAATTTGCTCGAGTTATTCCAAAAAAGGTGCACGGAACGACCGCGAGTCAACTGTCGGGTAACAAGTGCCCAGTGAAACCGACCGCAATTGCCACCGATTATACGCATACCCCAACGAGGGCTCGCCTTTATTTATGAAAACGCTGGCCTTATAATTAATAAGTAATTCAAAATTATCAATTCGCAACTGCACTAGTGCTACTATCTGTAATTTTCTAGCCGGTCCGAAAGATCGAGTGTTTCTAATGCTAGACCATAAGTGCAGCGGGTGCGATTTCTATATAGCTAGTTTTCACTTAGACCTATTGTCAGAATTTTACGCAGCTAGAGGCTTGCATCGGCACGATTAAAAGCAACTCTATAATCATGGTTTCCAGTCACGAGAGCTGTACATTTAGTTACAAGTA
Organism: Celastrina argiolus; assembly: GCA_905187575.2. Classification (NCBI taxonomy): domain Eukaryota; kingdom Metazoa; phylum Arthropoda; class Insecta; order Lepidoptera; family Lycaenidae; genus Celastrina; species Celastrina argiolus. Next base: position 9,980,030 of record LR994584.1, read on the forward strand.
TCTACGATGCGTGGAATTCCTGAGTATTATCACTTGTAAATGAGAGAACACACCTTCGACTGCTACAAATTATAATTATTGTAGCTGTTAACACATTAAAAAGGTTTTAATTCTTGATACTGCAAATTAAAATACATACATGCTTGTTAGATTTGAGACCTTTAAATTGTTTATGTATAATTATATCGCACATTTTTTATCTTGTAATTTTAACATAAATTAATACAGCTCGGAAAAAAACGAAATTTATAAACTGAATGGTATAGAGCCTAATTGAATATTTTAAGTCTGCGATGGTGACGTCATATTGCTCATATATCCATACAATGTATACTGCATAGTATATTATTATCGCCTGGATCAGTTCAATTGGATCAGTCAGAACTGACCGCGTATGGGCGTGGATTGGTATGACGGTCTAAACACTTTCGATTGGACGATTGACTGCGTGGTATATGGCTACTGTAATTTTCTACGAAATGTGCAAAAACATTCATAAACTTTTTATATCTCCGAAGTTTGTGCAGCAAGATCTTACACACAAAATAAAAAATACCTTACAGCTCATACTAGTTACTTAGCGTCGAGGAATTTAAATACCTGCATATAAATTACTATTCTGTAAGATTTTATGTCATTTAACAGAAGTACTTTTTAATTTTTAATACGGGTTTAAATAAAAACACATGTTAACTTTATAATATTATACAATTTTGTTGCATTCTTTGTGAATAATACGTAAAATATGTCTGAATAAAATAAGTGATAGTGAATTTCATGCAAATCACACTTTTAGTACTGTACTGAAGCGCGCCGCGTCAACGCCTGGCTAGCCTACAGTTGAGAGCGGCGCTCGTTAATTGCAAGACACCTGAATTAAGTGCAATTAAAAATGCCGCCTTTCACCTTGTAAGTCCTTTCTAGTGCTTATTGTTTCAATTTCAGATTCACGCCATATAATGATGAATGAAAATAATCGACATAAAACTTGTGAACTCGTGTTCTTCGTAAAGCGTGTTTCCGACGTTGTTTGAATAGTGTTACGCGGTATGATAACATGGATAAGATACATATTAAATAGATATATCATTTTTATTACGCGTTATTAAATATACATGTAGAACATGCGCTAAGTTTAGCTTTAAAGTTTATTTTATCGACAACTTTTTATTGTATGTCAATGTTTTAATAATAATCTGAATAAAATGAAATTTTGGTGAGGTATTAAATGTAAATAAAACTATCTGACTCGTCAGTAGACAAGGGTTTTGAATTTCTAAGAACGCATACGTTATTTATCTTCTTTGCTTAACTACCTATATATCATTAACTATTATTACGAGTAAAACTTATAATTATAATTTGCATGTGTTTCTGTTTAGCCCGATTTATGTTGCACTTTAACACCTACAATTATGTAAATAACCTTTTCGTTTAAGTGAAATTCAATTCTATTAATCCTATATAAGTATTAATCCAATGCAGATATCAGTTAAGAATGCGAACACGATCCGAATTATGTCTATTTGTTTTGCATTTCAATGTGTATCGCCACAGACCTCGTATGTACTAATATGGTCAGTCTAGCGGCGAATCTTAAAGGCTGGTATGCGGTTAGAGCAGCTTGTCAAGTCTGTCATGTATAGAAACGTGGCTGCGAACCGATAACTTTTTTATTTTCACTTTCTTATACTTGAATTATTTTTATACCCCACATACATCCGTAACTTTACTACAACTAAAACAACAATGTCGAGAAAGCGATAATAGAGACATAGAATTAACAAAATGTTTAGTTTACTACTAATAAATGTTAATGCATAAATGTTTCTGCACAACTTTTTGTAGACTACTGACAGAGATTTCCGCTATAAACTTTTCCGCTTTAAGAATCAGGTAATGTTCGATACATAAAAGGAGTATATGGAGCAATATAACAAAATAACAAAAGCGATGGCCACTGCTCGCCGAGCGGCGGCGGAGGTGACCAACTCACGTTATAGGAAATGTTGAATAATCTTGAAGTTAATTTTATTAGATACACTTCATCTTACTCTACATATTGTTAAAATGTTACTAATTTTGCATCTTTGCTTGAGTTTTCGAGTGTTTTCAAAATCAAATAAAATTTGTATCAATTGAAAGAAGAAATTCTTCGTGTTCGTGGCTTCCGACAACGTAGCTTGTAGTCCCGTTTTGGAACAACAAGAAAATAGGTTTTCAATTGAGGCTGATCAACTGATTGCCAGGCACCAAGAAAGATGATCCATTCAAAAAAGCATGTAAAAATTTGGTCCTGCGGCTGATCTCTCGCTTGTCGTGTCGCTCATCCATTACTATTATTACATAATACATCCATATTGGTTAAGGAGAGTGATTTTGTGTATTCGCACATACTTGGACACTGTCAAATAATTCATGTGTAGCTTGTCTGATTTTACAGAAACCACCCACCGTCGCTGAAATCGGTGAGATTATAGCGCATAAACGTCTTATATTCTTTGACGAAATTTTGTAAAATATAAATTATAATATATCTTTCATTAATCATATTGAGTGAGTGATCGATTGACAACACAAAAGACATGGCTGGAGACATGCAGGAGGTCGCAGGCTCGGAACATGAGCGCTGAGCGGCAGTTCCGGATATGTACTAAGACATCTACATATTTTTGTATGTATTTGTACTTATATGGTAAAATTGTACGGTGTAAAAGTTTTACCTTTTTACAGCTGTGAAATTGCTGTGGATCCAGACCGAGTGATTTATAAAATGTACGGCCAAGGAAACATGAAATAGTATAAACGTCATGTGAAATTATGGTATGAAATAAACAGTTGTATTGTTTATTTATAAAAAAGCTCACAGCATTCTGAGCACATGATCGTAAATAAAACTAGTTTTTCAGAGCAAGTTATTTGCAATCAATTACAAGCAAGAATAACTTACAACTAGCTACTAATATAAGCAATTTTCAATACAGTGTGGGTATAAAATATTAATGCAGGATTTGTAAAGTTTTCCTTTAATTGATAGTGTAGATAGAAGGAAAGTTAGATTAATATAATACAAGTTAGGCACACATTCCTACCACGCCTGTTGCAAGTTGCATGCCCGAAGTTTCTATTCGAGTGGAAATGTCACTTTTGAAGCACTGCGCTTACCCACGACTGTCACACTCGACCTTAACAAACACTCGAGATCATTTTTAAGGGTAAACAAACTTTACAATTTTCAAGTGCAAAAAGAATGTGACAGTTTATATTTCACAGACTTTTCGTAATGTAGGAGTGACTATTGAAATTTAATGTGAAACGTGTTAAAACAGTGTACTCACAAATGCAATAATCTGAAACACTTAGTTACGTATTAATTTGAATGGAATGTAGAATCTAGCGCCTTTTATGTAACAATACTCGATTAAACCACATCGAACAATAGATTAAAAATATGTGAAACAGATCGTATATTTATTAGAGACAATGGTTTGATACAATATTTATTAAGACATAGTGAGGATCAAGTGGTATGAGAGTAACCGGTCGGCGGTCGACGCGGGCGCGGCGGCGCGGGCGGGCGGCGGTCACGAAGCGCGTGCGGTATAAATATTGTTAACATTGTCCTGGGTCCGGCTCGTTGCATAATCGCTACCGGTACCTGTCATTAGCCAGCGTTTCTCGATAAAACTATGCCTTTAATTACATACAATTAATCATTTATGCCCTACAAGAAAAGTATTTATGTAATTAGATCTTTAAAATAGCTTGCGGTTGTATTATAAATGGTTCACGGGAAATCTCAACATTATATTATGTGTATCTGTTTTTTGTAGTAAATAAGTATAAAAGGCAGTCTTTATTTAATAATTTAGTAAAACCTGAGCATATTAATCATTAAATATTTGTAACACATACCAATACATTATTGTAAACAATTATTGAGTCATCGATGCTAAAAATGACTACAATTTATCATTGAAAATTAATTAAGCTTAGTTTAAAAAATAGACATGTGTAAGCGTAGGAATGTTCTCGGTACCTAAACGAGCTCGGCTAGTTTGAGTTTACCTTACAAATACAGTTCATAAAAATGTCGGCTCGGTGTCTATTTTTACTGAGCTTTTTCATTAACTATAAACGGATTTGTTATGAATAATATGCTTTCGAAACACCGGTTAATGTACAAATTAATGTCTGTCAGCGGCAGGCAACCGTTAACGCCCTTATTATACGAAATACATGACCATTAATTTACGGTCGGTCATAACTCATTACCTATTAAGCAAAAATCTCACACTAAAAAACGCAATAGCTCTGTTGCCTGTAGAGAAAAACTATAAAGTATCTTCTTTAATCTCTTGTTTATTATGTTATTAATTTATCGCCCTATATTTACAGATAATGTTTTATGTTAATTGCCAAGATTCTTCACGCAGTTGTAATATTTGCTACACACTGTAACAATGCGCAGGTCTGCCCGCTGCAGTATAAATATTTAATAACACTATTTATACAAGTGGCGCGCGCTACAAATATTAACTTAATAGTTGGTAATTATCTTTACGCTCTTATCAGTGACCCGGTATTTTTGTTATGCGGTAATTATTCTATAAACACATTTGCATAATAAAATAAGGGTATAAAATTTTAAATTAGATAAGATTTTTATTACGTGTGAATGTTACTAACTTAGTTAGTCACATATTTACAAAATAATATGTAGGTAATTACGTGTAGGCTATAACGGCTATTGTGTCAGCTTTAATGCGTTGAAAATATCTACTTTTTTAATAAATTATAGTTAATATTGTTACAAAATATGTTCATTTGTAATTTAATTTGTAATTGATTAAATAACAAAAAGGAAACAAATCAAAGTGTCTAATAACATCTTAAATAAAATTAGAATTAACTTAGTCAAAGTAGGTCGTCCAAAGTTAACTGCATATTCTGAATCATACATTATTTAAACCGCAAGAAAATATTCAAATTATTAGTTTAAAAAGTATTTCCTGTACGTAACGAGTAGTTTGACGCAATGACCCCGCGCCGCTGACAAAAACTCTCCTCGACCGGCGCTAGGTCTACGCCGCAACCGGATGCTCCTCGCGGCTCGCCAGATGCACAATCACAGCACAAACTCTCACGAATTTTTCTCCCAACGCTTTCACATCTCCCACTAATTATTATCTACTTTATCGGGCATCTTCAATTTGATTTACGTCTAACTCATACCCAATTGGTACACTTTTTCTTTTGGTAGCCGTAATTTGATGTCAGTGAGGAATTGCCAATACGCACTTAACGTTGCCGGTCGTGTTGATCGTAATTAATCTTCTGACCGTAAATACTTAATTGAGATTATTATTTAGCAATTAACTAATAGGTATTCCAAATATTAAGCACGTATTATATTTAAATCCTGTATGTACTCGTAAACCTAGTAAATTAAGTGGGACTTTGTAACTTGTATGTTGTGTATAGGAAAATATTTATATACACTTTTTAAAATATCATATTAAATTTAATAATTTTTTGATGATCTGATAATGGTTTTATAATAAACTGCATTATTATAAGATATGTGAAGGTTTCCAGGACATCACAATAACGTCTATACACAAGTCTTTCATCATATATGACGCTATGATGAGCTTGTAATGAGTTAGGTATATGAGTAATGTCGCGTGTATAAGGTAACGGTATATTTAGTAGGCTAGGTAAGACTATATTTTCTTATTTTATCTAACGTATTAAGAGGATGTTTAAAAAATCCTGCATGACTGCACCGGCCGTGGGCATATTTAATATGCCTCCATGCCTAAATCAACTCCATTATATCTATAGTATTCAGTAAATACTACGTGTAAATACTTGTTATCAATTCTTAAATTCATATTTAAACTCGTAAACTTCTGTATCAGGTGTACAAATAACTAATAAATACAAAAATAAATATATTTTTGTATTTTTTAGTTATGACTTTACGATTATACTATTACGGGTTAAGACTATTTTCCTATAGCTGGTAGTATGTATGCCACAAATGCTTTATTTTACTAACTGTAATTTTAGGATTTCGTACCCAAAGGATAAAAACAGGACCCTAAGACTGCGCGCAGAGGTACATCTATTCAGGTCAGTCACCACGCTGTATCTCATGAATCGTGAATTCTTCACATTTGATGTGTCTCTATTGACGCTTTAAAGAAATTATAAAACAAACATTAGTAGCGTGTTTGTTATATCGCATAATAAAGTACATATTCAAGGGCCAACTTGAATTTTATTCCTATCCTATAACAGAAACTCAATTATTTGCCGTTTTTTGCTTAATAAGCCCGTGCTCAATATTAGCAATAGTTGTATTGATTAAATGGTACTGTACTGTTTTCCCTTATAATGTTGCTTTTGTAAAGGACTCGAAAAAAGCTAATTTTGTTCTATGTTCAAGTTCCGGATAATATATCATAGTGGCACGTTAATGTTTGTGAATGTATAATATTTAGGATACCGAGTCCGGTAGTCGGTATTCTTAGCTAATAGTATACACTATACATTGTATACAATTTTACGTGTAACCTGTAACCGTAACACGCTTTTCTCTTTCAACCTTTTTTGTTTGAAGACAGCTTTTAAACAATATAAACCATAAAATAAAATTTAAAAATTAACTAAAAGTTAATGATCGTGCGTTGCTCGTTAACTGAAATTAACCATTAGTTGGCTTAGAAAGTTAACCTTTACTTGCATGCCTAATAGTTATTTTGCTCGTAAATCTGACGTAAATAAAAGCTAACTTGCGAAACATGTAATTAGTATAAAACATTAGTATTTTGAATTTTAATAGTTTTATTAAACATGAAAATGAAAAATCTTATTTCCAAATAAAACTTAACAAGTTTTCCTCGTCATGTCAACACAAAAAGCTACTACCACCGGTTCAACCGTAACTCGTCTAATCTTTTAGCAAAAAGATGGAAAATTGTTATTTAAAAATATATAGGTATGTATTATACTGTAAAAGCTTCCTCCTCCTCACCTCATTGCTGAGGGTCTTGATACCCGCACGATAAGCTTAATCTATATAATAAAACAATATAAACATACATTGAGTTTTTAAGATGAAATAAACATTGCTAATGGCCATTTTATTTCCAAGGTGTGCAATTGTAAATAAAATTGTTAAACCTATATATATATATAATAAGCTTTAGCACACATAAACGTTCATCGACTACTTTTTTAAATGTATAAATGGATAAGATTTTAACGTTTTGACATTTACAGTCGGAACTATTTAGCTTAATTAACATTTAGATCACATTCAATCGGAACGGAGTATACAAGAGTTTAATCATTCAAATTAACTATAGTATACATAATGCTGAGTGTTGACACTATGTTCTGGAAACTTACTCATAATTTTCCACATATATATATATTTAATCTCAAGGAAGTTTTCAATTAGATAATAATTATGAAAGATGAAATTTCCAGAGAGACAGTCAACACCGTGGCCACGCCTCAGCATCGTGAGAATATCAATTCCGGAGACGGAATGCGTGGACGCGCTTATCCTTTACACACCGGAACACATTATGATTGCCAAGAACCGGCATCACATGTAACACCTTTAACATTATTTCAAAATGTTATTTCAATTTATTGCTAATTTCTTAACTCTTTTACAGCGACTTATACGAGTACATACTTTATATTTTAAATAAATAGTGTTAATTAAAAGAATTTTTTTTTTATCCGAGATCAATATTTTAAAGAATTTTCGTACATGTAATTAATCATGAACTTTATTTCAAAATATTATACAAATATATCCCAAATTTCTCACCTTTTCTACAGCTACAGTTGCATAGTAACGCGTGAGCAACAAAAAAAACCTAAACTATAGGATTCTGTAACGCAGTCGCGTTACTAAGCCCATGTAGCTGTAGGTGTATAATAAAGTTGTGAAATTTGGGATATATTATTGTGATAAATGTTAATCTAATATTAGATCTACGATTTTTAGATTCGGAGATAAAATGAATCAATGAGCACGTTATTTAAGTCGACCAATTTAATTGAGTTTCTTTTTTGTTATTGTATTAATATAGGAAATAATAAAATAGTCATTAGCGACCTTCGATTTCATGTTAATTCGTCGTGTAATATAAAATTTAAATTGTCCGCATAAAATTGCCTATGATGGAATTTATAAGCACGTTGTTCGTTCCAATATTGCTCAAGAATTTGTCTTAAGCGCTCCTTAAATTGTTATATAATAACGTTAGTAGTATTTTATAGTTATTTCTAACGCTAATGGACTTTGATAATTTTTATATTCGACCACTTATGATATCGTAATAACCCCCTTACAATACCTGGAAAACGTTTGAAATGAATTCTGTAAATAGATGACTACCGTTGATTTAAGAAAATTTTGAAAGTAAGATAAGATACGGCAGCTGTTGGCCGTAAAAATATTTATACATTACAAAATTAAGACTTGTAAAACTATTCAATGTATGCGTCCCTTTTGGAAGTTACGAATATAAATATCGATACGGTTTACTTATAAAATTGTGTATCAGAAACAATTATATATTAATTTTAATATTTAAATGTATTAGATCAGCCAAAGCCGAAAACTGTTTTATCACATTTCAAACAACTGCAAGTTATGCGGCTATTCGATCAGTATCAGCTACTGTGCCGTGCTCTAGTCAAAGGTCAATAGTATTACAGAATACCATTTAATACTGTGCAGTCTGTTTGAAACAACAAATTCAAAGATAGTTCTATATTCAATTCTCCTTCTTAAATATTATCAACATGTAACTTAAAAGTTTGAAATTATACAACATAAATACAGTTAATGCAAACCAGTGCTTCACGTAGCAAGATTACTCATTTAATGAGTAATATTTTAATTAAATATCTTTATTATCCCTAAATGATGAAAATATTTATTTCTGTATTACTTAAATGATATTGAGGGCTTATGTTTGGTAAAACACAATATTATTCAATATGTGTGCATATTTTTTTTTTGGTTAGAAATTAAGTACAACTTTAAATTTGTTATAAAAAAATGAAGAGATATTATAGCTATGTGACTTAAAAGAGGGTAAAGGTAAAAAAAGTACGTATTTCTAATAAATGATTTAAGGCATAAACGAACTATAGACTAAAAGCTACCTAATGTAATGACGTTTATGAACCACCAAGCTCAGGCTTAACGGTAAGATAAATTGCTACATTGTAGAACTCTATTTAGCCTAGCGATATTTCTATTGGGTCGGCAAATACTTTTGTATGTTCTGTCTATTTTACTACCACTTTGTAAATTACACTTTAGTTTTAGTGAGCATTATTTTCAACAATTCCATAAAACATTTTTTACAGGAAACCTTTAAGAATACTCTTACATTAATTTTTAAAAACTTAAAAAATATATTATTGATTGATGTGAAAATTTGTGATAATCTTTATGAACAAAAGCTGCTAATGGAATGATGCACCGATAATGTGAGTCGTGAGTGGTTATGATGAAAGTAGTTTTGCGTGTCTATGGCCGGCTTCCTGCAAAACCTTACTTGTCACAAGCGGCAGATGCTCACAATAACATGAAAACAATAAAGCCTGTGCGACTTGAGAAGAATTTTTGATATCTACTGGAAGAAAAGTCACTACAAATTTTGGTATATGATTGTACTACCTCATATCATTCTAGAAATGTATTTATTTTGTTATTATTTTTAAATTATTTTTGCTTTTTTGTTATTCTTGTGACAAAAAAAACAGAAGGAGAAAAGGAAGATAACTATATCCCATAGTTATAGTTTTGTTCTTTTATGTAAGCTTTCACACCATTTTTTAAACATCAGGGACAATCTGGTCCCTGTGATCAGTGAGATGTTTGAAAAATTCATTTACCGGGAGAAAAGCCGGTAGGTTGACTAATGACTGCTAAATTTAAGTGCAATTTCCTGATATACAGGAAATCCGCCAGCAGTTTAGACAATAAGATAAAATTTAAGACAGGTTTCTATTATTCCAAAGGAAAATGCTTAATATTATGTACTATATTGATGTGACTATTTTATATTAAAAATATATTTAATACCGAATATATTTTATTAATTAAGTTGAGTTTGCAAAAAATATGCTATCTAAAAATATCTTAGGCAACAAACTTCCATAATATGTCTTAATAATTAAATATTGGTCAATCCCGAACTAAGATACTTAAGAACAAAGAACAAAACTACTGTTAGATGTTTATGACTGATTAAGACTCTATTAGCCGTAACAGCTGCCACTAACACATATGCTAATCACTCTTCATTACCTCGACTATAATGCGAATGTTAAACAAACTTTAGGCGAGGGTCAAGCGGTCAATCAACAATAATACCGCATTGACAAGCGACTGGCACCTGCGACCTGATGAGAGCCGCGACGAGTCATCGTGCTGCAAAACATGAGTCCCCATAAGAGAATTTGGCACAAGCGATCAATTTGCGTGTGAATTTTACTTGTAACGCGTCGCCACGCTAATCAGTGACATCTAATAGCACATGGATTGTATACGACTTATATTTTATACGTACAACATTTTTATTATTAACGCAGCAAAGTTTTCTTAAACAAAAACCGGAGCGGATATGTTTGTAGCGCACAAATATTAATATCTTCAAAGTGACATATTATACTTGTATCGATGACGCAAAAGGAAATACAAGCAAGAAAATAATTGAAATCAGTTTAATAGATTTTTACGATTAAATTACCAAGTAAAAACGCCTACTCACATAAAGTGTTTACATTGAGTCTTATTCATTTTAAGAGGCAAAGACCTTAGTACTGAGACATAACTCTAGTCTTCTACACTAGCACCATATTTAGTACAGCCATTTAAATATATTTTTCTAATAAATTGTACCTAATAAAGTTTATAAATACCATTAAGGAATTTGTCATGTGTAGAGCTTAAAAATTACCGGTTCATGTGAAATTCGCCGATAAAAGTTTGTATACGGGTTCACTTAAAATTATAGATAAATATTTAATATCTAATCATAAATGTTTATAACATAAGGTATAATAAATGAATAATATAATGTCTTAGCTTACCATTATTGACAATTAATATTACTAAGTCATACGTTAACATACGTTTAACAACTCTATCGGAAATAAATTAACTAGACTCTATGGGGGGGAGATGGGTTAGGTTGCTTGGTTCTCAGGAGTTCCACGAAAATTCAAGATTTCTATTTTATAAAAAATATTTTATAAATCGTTCTCATATAAATCAACTTTGAAAATAAAAATGTTTTGTAGAACTCGCGAGAAATTTCGTACATAAGCTAGGGTTTCGCCCAAAAAAGGTGACAAAAATGGTTATGTATTCAAAAATTCGGGAACCTCTGGTCTAGCGGTTCTAGAATCTCAATCCATAATGAGGTGTTGATGGCATGGCACCGTGCACCGCGGCCACGCAGCCTCCCTCAGTCACGAGAGCGCGGCGGCAGCGGCGCGGCGGCGCGACGTGAGAGCCACGTCAAATGAGTCGTGATGTGTCGAGATAATAGCACAACTACTCCATTTGCATGATCTCTGAGCAATCACGTTGATTTGCCATATGTGTTTTCAGACTTTCCTTTTCTATGGCGCATTATTTTAACCGTTGCTAGCAATTAGGGCATCGTGCTACGGCTTTTAATGCTGTTTGCTAGCTAGATTACTAGGGCAATGTTTAGCACTATTTCAGTTTTAAAACGTGATTTTAACAAATCTTAAATACATTATGCGACTATATGCAAAAATATATTTTCTACAATGTAAAATGTGTGTAATAAAAATTTTGGAAGAAATTTGATAGAACATGAACACTATTATTTTCACGTGGTTTTATTAGTAGCGCCTGTGGTAGAGCTCAATATTGACTAAGCTGCAATAAAACTGCATTCAAATAAAATATATTATGGTATTCTAATATATTCGAATATATAGGTATTCTAATAAGCAATGGATCATATTTTACATTGCAATAATCTTGTATTTTGCTATTTACCTTGTCTTTGAAGAAATTTTTATTACACAGAATGTAGGTGTAGAATGTAACTATTTAGGCAACATATGTATTGGACCATTCAATAAATTAAATTGCTATCATTCGGCTGTCTTTTTCCATGACATCCGTTTCTTCTAACCGAAACCGCCTAACTGTTTCCACCGGAGTTTGACATGCTAATTACGTTTAGTTTCATTTATAAAATGAACTGTTTGGTATCTACATTATAACGTTGATTAAGATATTTTTCGTGATGTAAATTTTTTGTTACTAATTAAGTAGATACGACAGTCAATTTAATTGAGGTGTCTATCAGGAACGACTAAGTATCATCTTTTTTATAATATCTATTACCTTTTTAGATTTGAACTAAATGTTTATCCTATAAATATGCAAAGTTACCAATGTAAAAGTTTTTGCTATGATATTATAATTTATTTAAATATTTTTCACACGTGTTAGTGTCTATAAAATACTATTATGATGAATACTTATATTACAAAATTGTTTTGTGTTAACAAACATAAGAAGTGTTAATATAAAAAGAAAATTAATACATTACTTCTCCATAATATACAAAAAGCGTGGGTGAATTGCCGCGGCCGATCCGAACCGGATCTATATATACATACAAAATACAATTAATCATTGTTATCGTTTACACATATTTGTTAAACTATTATTTTAAAAGTTCAGTAAAAACATTTTTTTTATCATGGTGCGTTAATATAATTCACCTTATCGTTCTAAAGTTTTGATACAAGTAGGAATTGTAGATGCATTTCATACAAAATATAAATTGCCCGAGTCTCTTCACACGCAATGCAAAAAAGTTTCAAGTAAAAGTGAAAAATTGCAATGAATGTAGGTAACTCTTAGTTCAAAATTAACTACTCAAAACAGAAGCTAAAATAATTTCTTATAATGTTAAATCTCGCTGATAAATTTATCAAAAATATTCAAATCCTATGCAGTTAACGGTCTCTACGTACCACTTTCTCGCTCAACCGCAAGATTATAATTGTAGATGTTTTGTTAGTGTTTCCAAATTTTAATATGTAGAGTGTTAGAGTTTATGTTAATTTGTGATGCGAATTAAAAATGGTGATTGTTGAGCGTCTACGGCCGATCTTATGTAGTGTAAGTGGCGGCGCGCCGCGCGCCATGCGGCCACTGCACCCGCTTCGATTTCACTTTTATTAGCAATCCACTTAATTGGATACCACTGTTGCGGTTTTATTCATTTTGCAGATTTATTTTAACCATGCTCTGTTCACGCATTGTGACAAAGTAAATCTGTTATGCCGGTTAAACCTGGTGTGTATTACGCCAAATACGACGCCAAAACTATTATAAACGTTTGGTATCGTTTTTGGCGTAGTAACAAAAATATTTTATCGATTCAGAGAGACTTTGTCTCAGTATATACATTATACATATGTCGTATTTATTCATACATATATATCTATTCATTCATCATTCATTCAACATTACATAATATATCTGAAGCAATTGTATAAAATTGAAACTATACTATATTAGTTAAGGCACAAGGTATGGCTCGAATTACAATTATTTTTACTATACAGTTCTAGTATAAAAAGTTAGGAAAGTTTATCTGAACAGTGAACACTGTAGTGCTTAGTTACAAAAGTTTATTTGCATTAATCATATAAAGTATAAAACACAACATTTTCATTAAAATAACAGTAACTCATATAGACTTGCGTTTAGTGTGCGATTATATTACGGCGGTGGACATAATAGGTTACTCATACGATAATCGCCATTGTACAAGAGCTCAATTACAGCCAGCAGATACATAGTTAGGCAAGTGTTACACCTTTTGTAAGGCATACTGTCACAAGAGCGTCACCTCACATACCGTGCTGGATAGTGCGACGTGCTACAAGACGAACTATTCTTTAGTCTCTGCTCACTCTATCTAATAGTAGTGATAGTCTACTATTTGATTTTTGTCAGATATATTATGCATTTTACATAAAATATTTCTGATCCTTTGTTGTAAAAACGCACGAATATTGCGCGAATATTTTACAATAATAATATAAAAACGCAAATCTATATATATAAAAGAAAGTCGTGTTTGTTACAACACTTATAACTCGAGAACGGCTGAACCAATTTTCATGGTTTTTGATTCGTTGGATTTGTCTCCTCCCCGAATAGCAGAATACATATAAAAATAGTGAAAACTTGATGTGTAATGAACAATTAATCATGTAAATAAATGCTCATATTTTGTTCATCAAATGTCAAACATTTGTTGTCAAATGATGTAACAACTATGCGTTCAGAAATCTATTAATGTATGCGTATTGAAGTGTCAGTTTGTAACTTTCGATTAGCAACGTTTTTCTAAATGCATATGACATTTTAAACGATATTTTCGTCTTTTTTTGGCATTGGCAACGATATCTAGGTACTGAAAACGAAAATGCAATTTAAAAAAATGTCTGTCTGTCAGCGTGTCTCTTTGCTCCGGCTAATCTCTGGAACGGCTGGACCGATTTTAACGAGACTTTCACTGGTAGATAGCTAAAGTTACAAGGATTAATTTAGGCTACTTTTCATCATCATCGTCATCTAACTAATGATCACCGAATCGGCTGGACCGACTGTGACGGGAGCATTCACCGGGCGTTAGCTTATGTTGGTAGGAGTAATCTATACATCTATATGTATAAAAGTAAGTCGTGTTAGTTAAATTATTGATAACTCAAGAACGGCTTTATCGATATGGCTGAAAATTGGTGAGGAAGTAGCTTAGAGCAAGTAGACGGACATAGGATACTATTTATTCCATTTGACAGCGTTTCCGTGAACGTTGCGGGTTCTGCGTTAGGGTTTCGCGTTGTGGGTTCCGCGTTGCGGGTTCCGGATTCCGCGTTGCGGGTTCCGGGTTCCGCGTTGCGGGTTTCGGGTTCCCTGTTGCGGGTTCCCGCGTTGCGGATTCCGGGTTCCCGCGTTGCGGGTTCCGGGTTCCCGCGTTGCGGATTCCGGGTTCCCGCGTTGCGGGTTCCGGGTTCCCGCGTTGCGGGTTCCGGGTTCCCGCGTTGCGGGTTCCGGGTTCCCGCGTTGCGGGTTCCGGGTTCCCGCGTTGCGGGTTCCGGGTTCCCGCGTTGCGGGTTCCGGGTTCCGCGTTGCGGGTTTCGGGTTCCCTGTTGCGGGTTCCGCGTTGCGGGTTCCGGGTTGCCGCGTTGCGGGTTCCGGGTTCCCGCGTTGCGGGTTCCGGGTTCCCGCGTTGCGGGTTCCGGGTTCCCGCGTTGCGGGTTCCGGGTTCCCGCGTTGCGGGTTCCGGGTTCCCGCGTTGCGGGTTCCGGGTTCCCGCGTTGCGGGTTCCGGGTTCCCGCGTTGCGGGTTCCGGGTTCCCGCGTTGCGGGTTCCGGGTTCCCGCGTTGCGGGTTTCGGGTTTCCCGCGTTGTGGGTTCCGGGTTCCCGCGTTGCGCGTTCCGGGTTCTGCGTTCCGGGTTCCGCGTTGCGGGTTTCGGGTTCCCATGTTGCGGGTTTCGCGTTGCGGGTTCCGGGTTCCCGCGTTGCGGGTTCCGGGTTCCGGCGTTGGGGGTTCCGGGTTCCCGCGTTGCGGGTTCCGGGTTCCCGCGTTGCGGGTTCCGGGTTCCCGCGTTGCGGGTTCCGGGTTTCCCGCGTTGCGGGTTCCGGGTTCCCGCGTTGCGGGTTCCGGGTTCCCGCGTTGTTTTTTTTAGTTGAATTTCATCATAAACTCTTTTTATGCTCAACGAAGTGGGCAAGGGTCAGCTAGTATAATATAAAGCAACAGCTACTAATTTACATACTATCGACGTTTTTGTCATAGGTAGTTTGAATTTTCCTCTATTTAAGATGAAAATATTTTTGTAAATGTCCGAATTATTAATTCGATGTGTATCATAAAGGCATAGTGAATATCAATCAACTCCTTATATAAGAATTTCGCGAGTTCAGTTTTATGGCGCCTGCTGTCAAATTAATAGTCGGGTATCTGATTATTTAAATTTTATAGGAAGTAATATGGACTTAATGTTGTTTTAAAAGCTGGCTATGTTTATTGCCATTTCAAGTCATTTCCAAAACCTGTATGAAATTATATTATTTTTTTAGGTACCTAGAGGCAAACAAGAAGTTATTAATTCATCTATATAACTTCGTTTAGTACGCAAAGTGTTTGCTTGTTTAGAATTTAGATATTTGTTTAGATAAATCAAACGCTGATATTGTATCTCAATATAAATCAAGTAATCACAATTTCTTGGCCGTTATAATTTATAGTGAAATAATAATTATGGTCGTTACGGCGAAGCATATCCGTATTAAGAGACTAATAAGTAGGTATGTATTCAGCATTTACCTGGACAGGCGGTTCGCCTGCGTAACAAACGTTCCGGCTGCTAAAAGCTGAAGGTCACTTGTGCCGCTGGAAAAGTACACGACAGAATAAAACTTAATACCTAAATCAGTAATCGTAATCCCACGCTCGACAGACCGATTAAAGCATTAATAGGGTTTTTGCTGGCTCCAGTTGACGTAGTGTTGTGCACGACTCGAGACCTATACTTACGTAGGTTTGTGTAGCCTTGTTTCTAGACGCAACTTAGCTTAGTTAAAAATTTAACATAACAATTCAACATAACATAGCTATGTTACCTGATTTAGATTTTATTATCATTAAGCCGAGAATGGTGCCAGCTGACAATTATTATCAATTTTACCCCACTGATTACGTTTTGATCGAATGACACATTTTCTAAATATTTTGGATAATCTTACACAATCTTGACAATTTTCTGTAAAGGATCAAAAGAAGTTCAATTTGTGGGATTTGACATATGCACCACTAAGTATCATAGATTTTAGAGACTAGATTATTATGACAACCGATGACAACTTGGCTAAAGGTTTTGTACAGTTAAATGTATCTATTATAATCAAATATAAGCTGTACTTTCCTAAATGTTAAATGATTGTTTCCTGCGATAGATACCAAATGGAAATTATTTTATTGAAAAAATTCAAAAAATTCGTTATGAAACCCATTATTATGTATTGTTATTCCGTTTACCTTAAATGGTAGACACTAATTTAGAAAGTGTAAAATTCATAGCATCATTGATGTTTCTCTGTAGTTTATGTTATCTTCATTACGTCTACTCGTATCATCGAGACTTTATCAAATCTGTAAATATTAAACTCAGCACATTTTTACTAAATTTATTGTCATATTGTAATTAAAATATTATGATCTTAATTATTTGTGTCTCAACATTTACAAGTCATTTCCCTTTGCTGCCAAACATTAAAAAAGCTATTTCCTTTAAGAGACACATCGGTCATCCGGTATCACATGCTACTGGTCACTGGTAAATTCAATTAAAACATAATTATTAATTATATTATCTAAGGAAAATTTCAGCGACTAACATAAAGATTGAGATACTTAACGGAACTATTCATAATTATGTACGTCGATCATGACTTTCACTTGCACTCTATCATCGAACATTTCGACAACAAACCAGTTCTTCATTTGACGAGTTAGGATATCTACAGACCTCTCTGACCTTTTTCAATATAAAAAAAATGCATTAACACTTAAAGCGTGTATAAAATTTTTGAATCCAAATTAACTTAATTGCGTTCGTTAAAATAACGATATTATAAAATATTTAATTTCTATTTAACACACCTACCGAACTATTTTTTATGCATATTTTCATATCTACCTGTATATATCTACCTATTATAATAAAAATATTTTATTTTTATTTATTTATTTAACAATTTATTGTACACATGAAACACTTAACAATAGTACAAATTACAGAGAAAGACGACACAAAGGTACTGCTTATTTCTGAAAGAAATTTCTTCCAGCAGCCCTACGGAAGAGATATGGGATATAAGATATCGGACAGAGCGTGCACAATTACAAACAAATACATTACATCTATGTATAATATATTAAAATCAGAATAAATAAATTAACAACAATAAATACAATAATTAATATAAATTATAATACATACATAATTAATAAAATTGAAATAAATAAATATATAAATAACTACTAAATAAATAAATAAATACGTATAAAATAATAATATAATAACCGTTTAGTTATCATATGGATTGGAATTCAAAGTAGTACTTCTTCAAACGTCTTTTAAATATGGCAATGGTGGGACTATCACGAACGGTGCGAGGAAGCAAGTTCCACAATCTGACCGCATGAACGGTGAAGGAGTAGGAGTAGAAGTTAGAACGATGGGATGGGAGGAAAGGTTTGTTCTGACTTTGGACGTACAAGGGATATCAAATTTTATTATATATAATTTATATGTTCACGATTTCCTTGCTTAAAGTTGTGGTGACTGGAGAAATAAAAGGTGAAGATTTTTATTTATAAAAAGATATTTGCATGGATCGCGTTAAGTTTAGTTAAAGTTAATGGAGCGCGTAAGATTTTGAAGCAAGTGTCTAGATAAAAAATGTATTCCATAGATACTAAGTATGAAATGTAGTTGTACCGAATACATGTTAATTTGTTGCGGAATCCGAGAGCAATAACCGAATGCGGTGCTAGCGGTATTCGGCGGTTTCTTCGACGATTATATTCTACAAAAACATAACTGCGTACGGCAATTAATGTATAAAACGCTAGTACTTTTTAAATTATACACATATAATCCATAAAACTAATACCAAAAATATATAATGCTGAACTGAAGCCAATTTGCTTATAAAGTAAAACTATTTCATTATTCAATATTTCATTCATATCTACATCCAGTATTAAGATCTGCGAGTCGTTGTCTTATCCCTATAGAACTAAAATAAATTACCCCGCAATACCTGTAGCGGGGTCTTGGCTGCATTTCTCTACATTTGAATTTATAGTGTAGTCAAATTTGATTAAAATATGTTCATAATAATATACAACGTAATATCCAAATTACATTAATACATGACTAATCGTTGTAAGATATTAGAATATTAATTTCTAAACATCAATCACTTAAGCCATCTAAACACTACTGGTCATTATAACGAGCTGTATTTTAGGCGCATAATATAGAAAGCGTTTGATATATTAACGCTTGTAAAGATACAAAAGAAGAATTAGGAAAAACTATCAGACCAATATGATTAAAAAACATTTTGAATGCAAAAACTTATTTACTTCTTTGATATAGAGTTTCAATTACGGTTTTTAATTATTGTGCTTCAAATGAGAACTAGCCAGAGTTATTTTATAAAAATGTTCTTACCAGCTTACTTGATGCTCTACCTATTTGAATGTTTGATTTGCAGGAAAATAAGCTCATATTAAAAATAATATCAATGTTGTATGTAGTTTAGATTGCTAATGCTATTTAGTCGTCAGCATGGCTCACTAAGCTAAGTCTAAATATATTTTAGATATTAAGATTTATCAGATACTAGGTTACTCATCCTAACTCCAACTCAATTCATTAGAGGATCTCTCATAAAATAGTGATTTCATGAGAGATCCTAAAGAAGTATAAATAAAAACCCGGTTTGACCATAATCATTAATTTACTAATGAGCAACGATGACCACGTTGCATTCTTAAGCAAGAGCAGGCAAAGTTTATTTTTTAAATACCTACGTTATACGCATTATTTTCTTTTAAAGTGTAGCTTAATCAATATAATTTACCCAAGATAGTAATTACTTTTCAACTCCATCTGGAGAGCAAAAACTAACCTTCAAATCTAGAGTTAGACAATATAAGAAAAAAGTTTTTGAAATAATTATTTTATGGAGAAACCCAAGAAAAATAAGTACCTTTAAGCCCACTTGCAATAAAAGATGGAATAAATGACCAGTCGACATCGTTAAAAATAACCAAATGATCTCAATTTTGAGATACTTTCACTTAATTATTACTTTGTAGTTTGTTCATAACGTGTTCGGTAAAGTAGTGTAAACGTCATTTTATATTTTTTGCTTTAGTCTTAATAAGTAAAATAATTTTCATTACTTGTAATTATGTACATAATCGATTGTAAATTTAATTTAATAAAATATAAATTATTATTAATATGTATAACATCTCTTTGAGTGAGGACTGGAGTGTTTGTAAATTATACAAAAACAAATTAATTTTGAATCTAGATATATTTTTAAGAAGTATCTTATATTTAGATAATTATATCCGCGTACTAAAATCACCTTAATATTACTTAGCGCGAAAGTTAAAAAGTGAACTGAAGTGAAAACGAACACGTAAAATGGCACACACAGTGCCACTATTATCAAACATGTTAGTTTCAGTGCCAAAGGTAAGGTATTGTGGTGTCGCAAGGACGAACAATTTCTACGCAGGAGGCTGTCGCGGTCGGTCGCACACCAGTCTTCCGCCAAACGTCACGTTGGCTAAGGGTCAAGGGGAAACGGCGGTCATTTCACTCCAACCTACACTAATTACAATGATGTATTTTTTACTACGCTAAAAGAACTTGATTAGGTTCATTGTTGTCCACGGCGTGGTCCCTACTTTATTGGTTGAAGTGTAAAATTTTTAATGTATGTAGGACTGTAGTGTGTAGGTAGGTCAGTAATTAATTAAGTTCACATGCCAACATAGTATCTCTATAGGTATTATTAATTGTTGTATTATCAGTAGTATTTTTATCAAAATGTGGTATTTGTATTTTCGGACTAAATAACTTTCAACCCTGCTTATATACTTAAGTGTAAATAATTTCGACTCATGAAAATTTTAATAAGATACGATGAGACATTTTAGCGTAATGCTTAGTCATTAACGTTTTCTTTATTAGCTATTGTTCATAAATCATATTATATTATAAGTTCTTCCTTAACACTAAAACATGAGACTAATTACAACTGTCGTTGTGAGTAACACGTAAAATCATAGTTTTAGCGTGATTAATACTTCACTGTCATAAGCATCTATAAGATAAATCTATACCACAGTTATATGGGCACTATACAGTTGTTATTTAGTACTGTGATAATAAATTTACTAACTTAATGATCTACTTTACTTTTATCTCTAAATCACCTAAAGGTTGACTGGCAGAAAATGCCTTGAGGCATTAAGTCCGCCTATGTACAAAATGTGCATGATGTATAAATAAATAAATCAATCAATAAGTGTAGATTACAAAAAAAAGCTAGCGTTCTAAACGCCTTACTTACCTATGTGCATTGTAGTTATACGTTTTTATTAAAAATATTCTAACTACATTCTTGCGTGATGATAAACAGAAAAAATTGTCAAGTGCACATCAGAGTTTGCTGTAGGGGAGTCACTCTTACAAATTTCTTTTTGTTCTGTTTTTAAAAATGATTTTTATAATGACAACATAAATATTACGGTAATAAAAATTCCGTTTTTACCCTTTACGCACAGAGTCCTAAAAAACAATTAGTACTTACTAATAATAAGGTAATTGAAAAGCTTAGTTAGAGTGTATAGCACCATTGTAGCTTAGTTAGTAATATTGTAGCTTCGTAATTTATTTTTACTTAGTAGCAACTAGCAACTAGCAGCAAGACATTTTTTATTCGGTTTAGATATTATTGTGTCATTTCTGATCTTTGAATAATGGGTTAGACCTATGCTATCTACCTCCTATTTAACTACGAATACAATTCCCAAAAAATAGTTATCTAGCTAGTTTATAAATAAATGTTTTAATGGTTCATAGATAACCTACATTATTGAATGGAATGTGTGTATTGCAATAAAATTTAATAAAAACTTGTTTTCAATTTGTTTTCTCTGCGTAGCTAATTTATTCTGATAGATTTAAATGAGAAGCCAATTTAGAAAATTTTGAGAGAGCTTTGTTGAAGTTTTACCCCGGCGCGGATGAGAAGTTCCTCTTCCTCCCTCCGTTGGCAGCCTTCAAGTTATCCACGTAAATGTGAATTTTCTTTTTTTTTAATAGGCAAACGGTCTACCACACATTCCCACTCCTGTGTCGGATCGACAGTGGTAATCAATTTCAAAAACCCTTTGATATAATTTCGGGGGTACCCAAGGGACATGTTAAATCTCTCTATTGTAAGTATGGATGGCTTTTATAAGGTTCATAATGTAAGTTCCCGGCGGTAGTGAGACGCCGCCTATAGACATCTCTAAAATATTTCAAGATTATTCACCGTTAAGCAAAATGTACATATACTAGAATAACTATATATTTTCTTAAATTTTTTTTGTAACATACAAACCTATTTGTATCACAAAGTGATCACGTGTAATGGCTATAGTACAGTATGGAGCCCAGCACGCCCGCCGCCCGCCGCTACGGGGTAATAGATATCGCACGCGGCACGAACAATGCGGTCCGCCCCGGCCTCGCCCCCCGACTTAATGCCATCTCTCCATAGCTTAAGGCTAATCTCTGCCACAAACCATTGTTTTTATCGCATAACTACGAATCTAATACAGTAAAAATAATTGCAATGGCTCCTTTTTCTTTCACTGACACTTTCTTTAATCTACTTTGGTGTCGGTCAATGCATTTTTACATTTTATTTTCAAACGTTCAAAAAATATTAAGCTTCTGCCGGCCAAAAAATTTTTAAAACGCAATTAGTAAATGAAAATACTGTAAATAATTATACATTTTTATCAGCGAGTAACTCGAGACGTGTTTGCCGCAATTTAAAATCGGGACATCCTTCCTATAGCAATGAAATACTTAATTTAAATTGTATTGAACGAATATAAGACGGTAACACTTCTAAATGAAAGTAAATGTACGGGTTAAAATTATTATTATTTTAAGTGTTTTGTATTTTAAAATACTTTTCTTACTTTATTAAAAAATACAGAAAGTATCAAATGGCACCCTTACATTCCGGGGCATTTCATTCCAAGGAAAAACTAAAATAAAGGCCTAGGAATGACTTTTTCTGAAGATCTCATCTTTTCCTTGTCACCTCATAAGAAAGAGATGTATTTAGGACTTAAATTGATTTGTATCTTTCGTAAGCTAGATTATATTTCTCAATTGATATTAATAGTACGTGGGCGGTTACCAAAATGACGTAAACATAGAGTTCGCGTAGGCGAGCATTGCATTTTTATGCAGGTCGTTCTTAATACTTTGTTTCCTTAGAGGGCTCAATCCAACAGTTCAAATTTTAATTTTAGAGATGTTTTAAAAATATATTACTTACTTATAACAAAATAGGAACTAAAATATCTGGCGGCATTAAGGACAGGTTCTCAAAATGTTTTATTTGACAGCGGTTTGGGAATGATGTTTCTTTGGAAATATTTAGTTCAATAAATGTAGACTGTTCTATAATAAAATTAACTATGTCACCCATTGAGATTTATGCAAAATTTAACAGGTAGAAAAATTTTAAAGTTATTCATCTAATATATTATGCAGTGTGTAATATTATTTTTGATAACTTTAGTTAATTTTTTAACTACTACTCTTATAGTAACTGCACCATTTGTTACTCGTGTTTCGTACATCATTTTTCCAAGCGAAGTTTTTCCTTCATAAAATACTGCAAACATCCCGACTATCGAGCCAAATGATTTCTCGTGAAAGTATTGCCATCAACATCAGGAGATAGACATTTCTAATAAAAACAAGATGTCTATCAATTTAATAGTTGTAATTAAGTTTGATATGTAAGCAGATGCTTATTCGATATTAATGTTTATATGAAAGAGTGGTCTCATGTTCATGAGTTCATTTAATTTTTAAGTTTCTGCCTTATAATATACCTTTACTATATATACCTTTTGCTTCTGACCAATTTACAAACGTCTACCTGTTAAAAAAATATCAAATGCACGATAATCTTAATAATAACTTATAATTTGAGGGAGTGTGTTTTGTTTGTTATTTTTTCAATTGTATTTTCTTCTAAATACTATTTTAAATAATTTTATTTTTACTCCCCCCTTTACACATTTCTCGTACTGCTGTACTCAAAGTTTTTGCTTCGCCTATTAATATAATAATGTTGATACAAGGCAATAGCCATGGAATGTCTTCAAAGAAAACGTCTACTGCTAGGTTCAAAACAAAATCCTAAGCAACAAAAAATTTTTCCATGTGTACAGTAGTGATTAGACCCACGTTTCTAAACATTTACTCCTTTTGTCCATCATTTTTATATGAACGCTAATTATGAGAGTACAAGCATTTTAATGCATCGAATATGTTTTTGTTAATGTATTTAAAGTATTCGTCGCTCAATAAATAATATAGTACAAAAAAATTATGGATTATGGAAAAAAGTTTGAGAAAATAATCTTTTTATTGTATTTGACTATCGTGATTGACAATAAGTTTCTCTCCACGGTTGGGGCGGGAAATTACAGAAACGTTGAAGTACAATACAAACTAGAGCGATGATGAGTTGACACTTTTTGTGGTCCGCCGCTAGCGCCCTGGGGCCTAGAAAGTGAAACAAGCGCTCCAAATGTCTTAAAAAAAATATCAAAAACGAATACCTGCTGTACAAAGTATAGTACCTACTCGTATTAAAGTAAGTAGCATTAAAGTACCTACATACTTACTACAAAATGTTATGAACATAAAAAACTAATAACGGCGAAGTGAAAAAACAAATTAAGATTTTTATATACGCACTTATATTTTATTTAATAAAATTATATGTACAAGTTAATTTTAAAAGACAATTGCCTCTTATTGAATAAGTACATAACGAGGTACAATTTTACATATTAAGGCTTAAACATTTCTGTGAAAATCATAAAGCACTTAATGGGCTTTTTAATTTATCGCTCTACTTTGCGTCATACAGGCCCATTGTGCAAAACGACACTTGTGAGCAATTAACTTAGCTTTAATATTAAACATTAAATTACTTTATTTCATGTTTCCACTGACAACATCGAGATCGCCCGATTGAGACACGGCGCGGAGCCGCCGGCGTAACACATGAAACAACAGTTTTGTGCCTTTTTTGATTTAGAGTATGACTGATTACGAATACTCATTAACATTAATATGCATACAAACAGTTCCTGATTATTTCGTTTATGTTTTCGCTGTAGTTTCAAATGTAGAGTATTATTTTAAGTAACATAACTGTAATACTTTAGTCGGTGCTCACCATTTTCGTAAAATGAACTCATAAGCACATATATACCTGCTGCATAGATACATCATTTTAGAGTTAATATAGTAGTATGTTAATATAGTAGTATGTTAGAGTTAGTATGTTGTGACTTATAAATTTCATTGTTCTACATTGATACCCATAGGTTAATGTTTGTATGTTTTTTTTTTCTATTGAATAAAAGAAGAT
This sequence comes from Celastrina argiolus, assembly GCA_905187575.2. Lineage (NCBI taxonomy): Eukaryota > Metazoa > Arthropoda > Insecta > Lepidoptera > Lycaenidae > Celastrina > Celastrina argiolus. Next base: position 10,005,429 of record LR994584.1, read on the forward strand.
ATTAGAGATGACTCAGTAGATAGATGATGATCAGTTATACGGCTAACTGTTAACCTGTCTCAGTTCTAATTAGTAGGTATCTCAATGATCACAAATAACATTTAATTTTCAACACAATACAACAAGTATAGACTTTGCCGCTGAATTAAGAACTTGAAGTTGACAACACAAACACAACACATATATTTTCAAATTTAGTCACAAATTAAACCTATATTTTCTATAGCATATAAGTTTTCCAATAAACATGAAGTCATATCATCAATCTGTGAATAATACTAAGATGAGTTTAATAACCTAGACTTCCGATTGATAAAATATCTTATTCTGAACGAAACATGTTTCTAAATGAAAGAAGAAAGAGAAGACTTACTAAATATTAGCTTCGGCGCTCGTTGATGTCTAATGTAAGAAAACGTCACCAATCACCATAAAATGTTTCATCTCATTGGGATCTCTCCTTTTTTAGTTAAATGTAAAGCAAACCACTAGTTACAAAAATAATTAGAGATCTTACAAAACTTGGCCATAAAAAATACAAAACATGATTCTATACAGTTATTTTGTTATATCGAGATTAGTCACACGCCGCACGAAACGTTACACGTAGACAACGCTATTAAGTTTTAACCCGATAGAGTTTTCGTTTGCTATAAATATATATGGAAAACTTACCTATGTGGCAACGATGTACAGGCGATCCAATAAACAACCAGAACGGGATTAGCACTTGAGTGTAACGAACACGAGCACTTGGTCTCTCAGTCAGAGAACTCGCTGTCCACGAACAACCGTCAAAACAAAACTCGAGTCGGACAGTCTGGACGCATCCGGGGGCCTGTGGGTGCAGTGCGGAGGCCGGGCCTGGTGCCGGCTGCGCAGTTCGGGTCCGGCCGCACGACGCGCCTCGCAACGGTAAACTGGCTCCGCACGCCGCGCGGACCGCCGCCCGCGCTCGCTTGTATGAGTGCCTGCGACCTCCCTCCCGAACAAATAGTACCGTACGCCGCACTTCTGTCTTGGTAACTTTTATTATACTTTTATTTGTGTTACTGCCGGTGCGTCTGTGTGTTCTATTCCACCGACGCGGGCTCGCGGCTCTCGAATTCGTGTGGGTGTCCGAGTGGAGTACCTATGCGTGCTTTGATCTTACGATTCGGTATGCACGGCCGCGTAGCCGCACGTCCGCCGAGCCCATATTTTACTCCTATAATATCTAGTCCATAATTTAGCTCCGGAGTTTGTGCAACGTACGTCGTTAATGCATTCTGCGAGCGGCCGGGACCGGTCTAGACTCGGACGTGTCTACACTGTGCCGTCTTCTCTATGAGAACCTCACGAGTTCCGACGGAACCTCGACGTCGCATTTCGGCGCTCGCATTGTTCTCTGTACAACCTCTGTGCTCGTAACCTTCACCTACCAAAAAATTAGATCACGTACCTCGGGCGCTTGTTAGGTCACGGTAATAATGAATTCCTATGTATGAATTAGTCACATGGCCACTACTATCTACCTATACAGTACGTAAGTTGGTATATTTATCATGAGGTTTACATCCATTGGGTATGAAGAACGGCCTATGGCAACAACTCCTTCGAAATAATGTACTGAGTTTTGTAGGTAGGTACATACTGATACCTATTTAGCTAGACGATGAAAATACAAACCTTTTTAAAGTATAATAATTATTAGTAGACATTATGTCATAAAACTTATAACACATATCTAAGTACAGAAGATATAGAAGTACTTGCCTATTTACATAAATATTTCGTCACAAACTCGCAAATTATAAAGTTTGTTAAAATACTATAAGTCTAGAAATAAACTATAAAGATTAACAAAAATAAATAAGTAAATAGGTAGATACCCAATACCTATAGTATTTTACATCAATAGATAGGTATTTATTAACATAGAGGCTAAAGCTGAAGATTTTTAAATACATTTTTTTTTGGTCAATGCGCGAATTCTTTGAACTACTGTTTTGAATTAAAAATATTTGAGTTTTGAAAAGCTTATTTTTCGAGAAAAGCGATGACAACCTGAATACTGATACTCAAAATAATTTATACCTACGTTAAAGAAATTAAAATCCCACCACATTATTAGCACAGTAGGCACTAAGTAGCAGACATGCAGACTTTGTTCGTCACATAATATACCTACCTGCTGCGAAGGTAGTTCTACTTCAGCGGGAAGCCACTGTACCAGTATTGGGCCAAAATTTTAATGAAGTAGATGAAAAATATATTAAAAACTCTTTTTTTGATCGTCTCTCTATTCTCTTTCGCCTTTTTTATTTTGCCCTTCTTATCTTTGAACGACAGTGTGATGATGTGCCTAGTAAGAAATATCTCATGGGAAAGAAACCGCTTAAAATGTAACAACTGCAAAAAACAATTTGAAATTTGAATCTACTATCAGAATTAACCTACCTGTTAGCTTCGTGTGCAAATGTGGACGCCTGGACGATGCTACAGAATAGTGGGCACGGTGTAAATCGATGGTTTTGCTAGGGGCACTGTCAGTTCTGCGCTTCTAAATCTCCGTACAGTACGTCCAACGACTGCTGAAGTTTTTGGAATTTGTTTGATAAGAATATTGACTTCATTGTTTGTCTAATACAAGCAATGAGGTCAAAAAATCACGACATCTTAATAATACCTAAACTATTATTACTATAATTATATCTAATGTTAACTATATAATATTATGTATGTGTAACTATTTATTATGACTTGCACTTTTACCAGTTAGCTACATTGCTAAATGATTTTTACAGGAGATATGGGGGAAATTAAGAATATTGCTAATTATTTTCGTAGATATTTATGTTAATATGGCTAATAATATGTTTTAGTTTGTTCGTATAATTTTATATAAAAGTGCCTTGTTGATGTGTTTTAAGTTTATGATGCACCTTCAAAATATTAAATAATATTTGTTCCTAAGTTAAATAACAATTTCCCAATATGTATGATAAAAGGTTGCCCCGTCGAGTTTCTAACAATTATTCAGCCTATCCGAATAGTAGTAGTAGATAAACCTTAGATAAAGAAATAAATCTTAACAACCTATCTGAAGTGGTTAAGGTTTATTTCTTTATCTAAGGTTTATTTCTTAAGATCTGCTTACCACTGGTAGGATTTTTGTTTTGACCTATATAATTATTTGGATTGGATTTATAAGTAAGGATTATAAGTAGTTCAATTTTATTAAAGAGGTACCTTTGTCCAAATCAGAATGACAAATACTCTTAGATCAATGTATTAGCTATATAATCTAAGCAAATACTTACCTTTTAACGAATAGTACAATGTATGTATAAGATTATATTTATAAGATTTATAAGATCAACATTAACTTAAAATACAATAATAAAACACCAAAAAACCATATTTTTTTAATGAATATAATTTTTTTTATTTAGATACAATCATGATGAGGTATGCCTTGAGCCTCTAATTTATTTTGACAGAAAAAAAGTTATCGATTTATCAAGAGTTGCCAGGTTTAAAAAAAAGAAAACTTGGTATATTTTTGTTTTATAATGCTATTTTGATGCCAACTAAAATTATTTCATGTACCGTATTCGATTCACATATTTTTGACCGAATGGATTCGGCAACTTATATTTTAAAAACCAAATAAACGCTGAACATTTTCGATTCACATATTTTTGTCGATTCTGAATGGATTCGGCAACTTATCTTTTAAAAACCAATTAAACGGATCATTTTCCATTCAATGGATTACGTATTGACAGTAGCGTTGTATGAAATTATAATGACATTGTGTCACCAGTAACTTTCTAAAACTTTAATTAGTTATTATATCATGTGATTGAAATAAATTAGCATTGTTATGTATAAAACACAATTCGATGTTAAAAACCGGTAATAATATTTATTTATTATTTTCCGAAAACAGCTTGTCAAGTTTTCATTTGGGAGTAAAATATTTAGAATATTAATTTGAAAAGTTTGGAAAGAGTCAGAGGAGAGAATAATAAGAGTTACAGTATTTTGTCAAGAAATAAGACTTTATTGTAAGTAGTTGTGTACTTTTTACGAAATATGGAGTTAATGTCACCTGTAGCATGTCCCGTTGTAAAACTATCAAGTTACTTATTTCTTTATTGCTATTGACACACTAATAGTTTGTAGCATTTTCATTTTAATAAAATTTCAGTTCATGTAGTTTTAACTACTAATAAAATACCGTTTTTTATTCTTTCCTACTCATCAATAACAGGCGTGAAACAGCATTTATGAAAAATACACAGTCTTTAAGTTTTAAAAACAAAAATTTAAAATCTATATTATACTTTTAACTAAAAAGTATTTTATTTGATTTGTAATGTATAGTTTTAAAACATTTAAAGTGGTTTAATATTATAGTCTCGTCTCGAGATACGACGACGAGACGAGATAGTCGCGACGGCAGGACCACGATTGACGATGGCTGGCCACGGCTACAAATAGAGAGCAGTGGCATTCTTTGAAAGAGGCTTTTACCCAAAGGGGGTCCCATACCCATACAGAATAAATGATTTTTTATGTTAACATAGGATTGTATTATTATCAGTGTAATTATGTTTTTTATTCATTCATATTTTTCTAATTTGTATTTAATATTTTACTTTCTTTTATTATTTTGTAATTTTATTGTAATAACATTCATCATAATCAATCCTTATTATCACACGCTCTCCGGTCTCAGGACCGGGCCCCCCCGCACTGCTTGTCGTCCTGCCATTCCGGTATGCCTTCCATGGCTCCTCTCTTAGTGCCACGGTTTTCCCTAGAAAAACTCAGAATGACTTCGGCTCTGGTATCCTCAATACTGGGGCCATACCTCACGTAGAGGGGCTGTATAGCCCCTGGTCGTGATTTCCCGCTCCCAGCCCACTCTTGCTAGGAGTGTGTGAACTGCATAGGTAGCCTTATTATTATTTTGTTATTCACACAATATATAATTTAATTTCTATGGAATTCTATTAAGCTATATTATTATTAATATTATCTCATATATATCTCATTATTTTCAGCTATGTCCACTGCGTCCACTAGCAACAGCCAACAAACAAGCCTCCCCACAAAAAATAACTTGGGGGTAACCTACCACGCTTAACAGCGCAGAGCTGGCGAGCGCAGTTTTAAGTTTTTAACATAATTTATAATAATAAATAATTTATAACATAAATGTATGTAATAAACAGTTAAAGCTGTAATAATAATAATAAATCAGTTATTCTTTAAAATCTTAAGTTACGTATTTTTCCAGTCTATCAATAAAAATGAATAAAACCATCTTTTATTTCGGATATAAAGTAGAAATTGTAGAAAATAATATCGTTGTCTAGTCAATTTTAATATTTAGTAGATTTTTAGTCTATCGGCTGGTATCCCCGCCGGGTGTGTGTGCGGTATTAGTTGTGTATCTGTAATTTAGTTTAATTTTAATTGTAAACAATGTCTTTTTTATATCATTTATTAGTGCAAGATTAATATGCTCGTTTTTTCGTATGCCACGGTTGTAGTTATAGTGTTTTAGTTTACTTTCTACATTGATGTATGGTTCTCGTGCTTTGTCTTCGTGTGTGACAATATACTCAAAATGGCGCATCAACTAGCACCGTCTGTGAATTGTTCACTAAACGACATTGACCTCAGTGCTCTGAAGGTAAATATTTAAGTTCTATACCATTTATGTAAATCGTTGCCCATTGCGGTTTTTGGCACGTTCACCCACAAAAGTGTGTCCAGAGATCAATGATCTCAGAGGGCGTGAATCATAGTGAAGGTTCAATTAGGATTATAATTAGCTTTTATCTATACATTTATTGTGCATGCCTGGTTTCAGGACCCGGCTGGTATATTCGAACTTGTAGAAGTTGTTGGAAATGGCACCTATGGCCAAGTCTATAAGGTATGTATAAATTATTTATTTTTCATAACTTCCATGTTAAGTATAATAATTGTTCCTAATCTGCTACAAAAATGACAGTCGTCCCTTTTGTATAGCAAAACAACTAGTTATTATCAATTATGATGTTTAATTAGCTATAATTGTATAAGTTCAAACCCCATAATTAAATATGATTTAATTTCCTTTATATCTATGGGTTTCCTTATATTCTACATGTTACTTGTACGAAATAATTGTATTTTTTTAATAAAAAGTAATATTTTTTTACTATTATTAATATTACTACAATAATATAGTAGGACAAATCAAAATGTTTCTTTTCATGTCATACTCATACTAGGATAAAAAAATATTGAAAGTTGTGTGATAAAAATAAGTAGTAGTTAGTAGATAAATATATATCTGATTATTTATTATAAAGTCCATTAAAATTATTTAAAAAATATTTTCATTTAAGTAAGTTTTTCATTGTGATACAGAACTTCAAAACTGATAAGGATCATTAACACTAATGAATCAACCATAAACTTGTGACAATAGAAAAAAAATATATTTTTTTAGATGTTGATTAGAGAATCAACTTGGTTTTACCTTAAAAACTAATAATTTACTCAATGCAAAAATAATATCAAAAAATAAACTTTTGAAGAGTCCAAACTATCTTTAACCTTTAATACAATATATATTTTAATGAACATTGATATACGGTATCAATAAATAGACTTTTTCCATGCTAATATTACTATCAAATACGAAGTGTTCTCATGTACAAAATTGTTTACCATAACCAAACCAAATAGTTTTGCTCATAGTGTATATTATATGTATTAGTAAAGTTATAGTTACACAATACATGATGCAGTCACAAACATTCTGTATCAATTGTTATGAAATAATATGACAAAATGGATTTATATAGAGGAAGTCTACCCCTTCGTTCCACTTGCTAAGTATAAACGATTTGAATGTTTCTTTAGCACTGTTTAGGATCAATTTGAATTGTTTTCACTAGTGTTCCACACGCACTGTCAGCTGTCAAGAACTGTTGTTGAAACGCTCAGAACGATCACACCATTTTGCATATTTCTACCCAGCTCCCTACTTGAGGAAAAATGTACATTTTTTGACTTTTACTTGGATTTGACAGATTTCACTGATCTCAATGTTATTTTTAGGTTATCGTGGAGGAAATTTATTAATGATTCTTTTGTATTATTCTTGAAGTTGATAATTTTAAATATAATAAGAATTGATTAGATAAACGAGAAGTGTCAAAATTTAACATATGTTAGTCATTCCACTAGCAGTAAAGCGATCAGGTTGAAAATTTCAAAATTTACATTATTGTGCTAAAGAATCGACAGTGTGTGTTTTGAATACTCTGAGCGTTCAGAGCGTAACGAGGAACACACTGAACTTAGTAATGCCTAATTTATATATAACTTAAAATTGGTAATGTTAAGATGAATATTTTAGGGACGTCATACCAAAACGGGACAAATTGCTGCCATCAAAGTTATGGACGTCACCCAAGATGAGGAAGAGGAGATAAAACTGGAAATCAATGTACTTAAAAAGTACTCTACACACCGTAACATAGCTAACTACTATGGTGCTTTTATAAAAAAGAGCCCTCCTGGAAAAGATGACCAACTATGGTTGGTTATGGAGTATTGTGGAGCAGGTAAGTTCCAACCCTGTTGAATAAAGTCTTAACTCTATGCCAAAATGTGTGAAGTATAATTATTATTTAGTCAATGGTGTCCTCAATGGCATTCAAAGTGTTAAACGAGTTAAATGGAGTTAAAGTTCAAACAAAGTATTCTAAACAATGTGAGCTACTTTGTGTAAGATAAATTAAATCCAGCAGGAACCATACTTTTGCCGCAATTAAGTGAAACCTGTCTTTTTTTATGATATCTTTATCTATGCATCAAAATTGGTCTCGTAGTATGTAAGCAGTTGAAACTTATACAATGCAAACAAACAAGTTATATTAGTACTAAAGATTATAATAAGCTTTATAGTAAAATTTAATTTTGATTGGATGATATAAAAAGTCATTCTTATTACTCATCAAAATCTATCATTATTCTATAAATCACCATTTAGCTTATATATTAGCCAAAAATATGAAATGAAAATCTTATCATGTCTGGTTTAGTATTTACTACAGTCATAGTATAGATAACAACAATTAAAGGAAACTAAGTGTGTTGTGTTGTAAATGTGTTATTATGTTCTCATTTAATAATGAGTAGCAAACAAGTGATAAAAGTTTAAATTCAATGATCTTTGATCAACTTTATTGCTGTAATAGCTCATAAATTACAATTATTCCTCATAATAATACTGATACTTTTTTATGAATTTAAAACAAGTCTTTTTTTTTACAAAACTGATTTATATTATTGAAGAAACTCTTGCTTTTAGGCTCTGTGACTGATTTAGTTAAATCAACTAAGGGACAATCTTTGAAGGAGGAATGGATTTCTTATATCTGCAGAGAAATTCTACGAGGTCTTAGCCATTTGCACTCCAACAAGGTCATTCATCGTGATATTAAAGGGCAGAATGTCCTGCTAACAGACAATGCAGAAGTTAAACTTGGTATGTTTTTTTCCTGTGTTTAATATTACTAATTCTACCAATGATTCTTACATATATAGATACAATGTAGGAGGATAGTTGTATGGGAAAAACTTTCTCATGTAAACATGATAATGATGGGTGTGGGAATATTTAAATGAAAGTAAAACTTCTTCAAATATCTAAGAGGAAACTGACTCGCTGATATTATGTCAATCTTGATTTGTACTAATTCAGAGCTTAAAATATCAGAAATTAGGTCATACCAATGTCTTTGATAAATAATAATATCCAGCCTCCCACACCAATACCGTTTTCATTGAAATCAGGGCAGCTATGCAGGAATTAATTTTATAGTGCCCAAGTGTTTGCGCAATACCTATAACAGTAATTCTATATAATATCTCTCTCTTCCTTTACTTTCGTGGCCTAGTGGGTTCGATAACCAACACAACTGGTTAGAGATCAAGTGCAGGACCAACTTTTTGCATGCTATTCCACACATCATATTTCTTGTTAGACAATCAGGTGATCAGCCTGCATTGTCCTAACTTGAAAACAATATTTTTCATGGCTTGAACGCGGAATTTGAACCCACGACCGAGTCTATAGCCAAGTTCCAAGCTACTAGATCACGGAGGTGATAAGCATTAACAATTATAAATTTTTTATTGTTGCAACGAGTTTAAGTATTTATTAGACTTAATCATGTTTTATTTATTACCACAGTTGACTTTGGAGTATCAGCCCAGCTTGATAGAACGATTGGCAGACGTAATACGTTTATCGGAACACCTTACTGGATGGCACCAGAAGTTATCGCCTGTGATGAAAACCCTGAAGCCACATATGACAATCGCTCCGATCTGTGGTCACTTGGTATAACTGCACTGGAAATGGCTGAGAGCCAACCGCCATTGTGTGATCTTCATCCTATGAGAGCTCTTTTCTTAATACCAAGGTAAATAATATTCTTGCCACAATTTTATAAGTATGTTTATGTATTGAGTTATTCTACAAAGAAATTAATATTTATTTGTACTAAAAAAATTGTTGAAAACAGTTGCAATGTATTTTTTTTTTTCTTTCAGAAATCCGCCGCCACGTTTGAAGTCTAAGAAATGGGCGAAAAAATTTCATAGCTTTATTGAGACTGTCTTAGTAAAGGATTATCATCAACGACCATACACAGAGCAACTTTTAAAACATCCTTTTATTAGGTAAGATATAAAATTTTCATGTTGACTTTTGTGCTTGTAAGCAAATAGAAAATTTATGTAAAAAAACTTTCTTTCTAGGGACCAGCCTACTGAGAGGCAGGTACGTATCCAACTCAATGACCACATCGATAGATGTAAGAAGAAAAAGCAGGACAACTCTGTACGAGAGGACTATAAATACTCTGGATCTGAAGGAGAGGACGACGACAATGCGGTGGCCGGTGAACCATCGTCAATTGTTCACAATGCTGCAGCTCACCAAGCCGGTGACACCCTGCGACGTAACTTCCAACAGATACAGGAAGGCCGGTTCGTACAACTCGTACTTTCACTGTCCCTACATACAGTATTATAAATACATTTCTTTAGTATTCACTGACCTTTTTTGTAACAGATACATTATTATATTTAGGCCGAACATACAATGTTTACAATAGTGTATGTAAGTGAGTTACTGCTTTTGGATTTTATGCTTCCATCATAAATTCCATATAGAAGTGTCTGATATGTTACATGTATGTATTTCGTTTTTAATTTCATGTTTTTGTAGTCATATTAAACAAACCATCGCTCTCGACATTTATACTAATAATAACACATTTAACATGAGTTTGGGCGAATGATATTAAAAATAACAATTCAATAAAACCAGAGTCGCGGAAGCACAACAACCACAACCGCCACCAAAACGCAACAGTAAGCGCGAGGAACGCGAAGAAATACCCGGTAAATTACACTTTATATCATTATTATTCCACAATCCACATACACTATCTACACATCAAATGGGAACAGTTTTATTTTTATATTATTACCTTAATTATTACCTTAATTTCAACACATTTTACCAATTCATTTAATAAACCCATACTGGGTTATACAGTGTGTAAAAAGAGCAGTCACTATAACTTTGAGATACGATTATACTACCTTTCCTCAATTTTTTTGTCGCAAAAATAATAATAAAGACAAAAAAATTTTTTTTATAAATGTTTGTAAAAAAAATGAAAAAAAAGACATTTCTAGAATGAGAAAAGGTAGTATAATCATATCCCAAAGTTATAGTGACTGCTCTTTTTACACCCGTTATATACCTAGTCCTGCCATAAATACTGATACAAAGAAAAATATATTTTTTTCTATTGCAAATAAAATTTATTTCTTTTACAGTGTGTTAGTTTTATTCATAAATAAAAAGGTATTTAAAATATGAAAAGTTTATTAAAAGTGGCCGCCGTTGCAATACAGTCCTTTAAACGTTGAGGCCAGATATCAATAGAAGCATGCACTCTTTCCATGGGAAAATTCCTCACTGCCAATCGTATGGATTGCTTCAGGGACTCCAAATTGTCATGGCGTTTAGAGCAAGACATACTCTCTAAAACTGACCATAAATCGTAATCCAGCGGATTAAGATCGGGACTAGACGATGGCCAATCTTCAGCTCTTATGAAGTCCGAAACGTTCGTTTCCAACCAAGACTGCGTAGAGCGAGCTTTATGAGCTGGTGCCGAGTCTTGTTGGAAGGACCATTCTTGGTTATCGAACATAGTTTTGTTAAGGGGTTTCACTACCTTCTCAAGAATGGTATCTTGATACACTTGTGCCGACGTTTTGATACCTTTTTCACAAAAGTATGGCTCAGTCACTCCTTCATAGCTAATACCCCACCAAACCATCACTGACGTCGGATAGTGCCCACGTTGCACTCTCTCAACCAATTGGGAAGCTTCCTTAGAGCTTTGAGCATAAATACGGTCATTTTGCTTGTTAAATGTTGTTCAATTGTAAAAACACAATGAATAATCATGTAAAAATGACAGATTCCAAATTCAATATATTTAATTGTAACAGTATTTATGGCCAGACTAGGTAATTATGTATTCTACAGTTACATGTAGCCTTTTTTATTTAATTGAACGTTAAATAAAAATATACTTTTAATTTAGTTCTTTTACAAACTTTAATGTTTTTTTTTAATATAGAGCCTGGCCCGCCAGCACGGCCTTCCATTCCGCAAAGACTGATTGTTGTGCCAGATCCGCAAACGCAGCAGCCTAATAGATATAGGTAAATATGATACATAATTATTTTTTTTACTTTTTTTAATGTTTTGTCATAGACGTATTAGGAAGTCAGAAAATTACCTGATCTTCATATTAAATGAGCGTTATCAAAATACGTGTCTGTAAGCAAGAAAAGTCGTCATCGCCGTCGTAGTCGTCTGTAAATCATTGGACGTTTTGAATTTCCTATTGTTGCGTTGGGTCAAACAGCTTTGAAATGGCACGACCTTTGCAACCCGCATTGATAAATTAGTAGCTTTATATTTATACATAGTTTGTTTCGTCTATATCGCCTCCGTGGTCTAGTGATTCAGAGCTTCGCTCTCGACCCGGAGGTCGTGGGTTCGATTCCCGCGTTGATCAACAAAAAATGTTGTTTTCAAGTTTGATTAGGACAATGCAGGCTGATCACCTGATTGTCTGAGAAGAAAGATGATCCATGCGTCGGATGGGCATGTAAAAAGTCGGTCCTGCGCCTGTTCTCTCGCCAGTCGTGTCAGATTACCGTCCCACTGGGCTATGAGAGTTATAGGAAGAGAGAGTGTATTGCGCACACACTTGGGCACTATAAAATTACTCCTGCGTAGCTGGCCTGGTTTCAATGTAATCGGCTACCGACACCGAAATCGGTGAGGGGAGCTATTATAGTTTGTTTCTCGGCTCGTTAATCTTGGAGGTCGTGGGTTCGATTCCTGCTTTACAACAACTAAAAATGTTCTTTTCGTTATCATGCTGATTTAGCATGATGATGTTGTTAATTTGGTTAGTACAATGCAGGCTGATTACCTGATTGCCTGAAAAAGAGGATAATGCGTTAGATGGAAGAGAGAGCGTCCTTGTATTGCGCACACACTTTGGCACTATAAAAAATAGCTCCTACGTAGAACTGGCCTGGTTTATTGAAACCGACCACCCGTGCGGGTAGCTATTATATGATGTATAAAATGATCGCGTGTCAATCTGTTATGTGCCTGCCCAGGCCGCTGCCGCCCACGCCCAAGTCTTCGGGCTCGTCCAACAGCTCGGGCTCCAACAACGGCACGCCGCCCGCCCAGCCTCCGCCGCCGCAGCGCGCCTCGCACCAGATGTTCAAGCCCATGGTAATATCTAATCTCTACTAGTAACTTAAAAAAGTTAAAGCCTGACTAGGGATAAAATATCAGTGACACAAATATTTAGTTCAGAACAGGAAGGGTTCCGTGCATAGTCAAAAACAGGGATGTTAAGGAGCTCCGTAACCGAAACCGAAACTATCGGATATCCGATATAAAAAAATATCCGTAACCGAATTCGAAATGAAAGTTTTGCTAGTGTAAAAAGTAAACCAAAATTTAATATCCGTTACCGAAATTATCCGAAACAAACGGATAATCCGAAATAATTTATATCCGTATCTGATATTTCATATCCATTTCATCCCTGGTCAAAAACACGTTTTTTGTGGAGGAGTCTCCCTTAAATATATATATTTGTTTTTTTGTATTCGTTGCATTCACCATCGGCAACAGAAATACACCATTATATTTTGTAAAAATTGTAACTGTCCAGATATTGACAGACTGACAGCGAAATAGTAATAGGGACCCGTTTTTACCGTTCAGGTACAGAATCCTACAAAAGGGCTGTGTTACGGACACGGCCGTTTGTTGGACGTGAACACACCTCATTAGTAGCGTAATAAATTGATTTTGAAGATAAATTCAAATGGGAATGTAGCTGCTATATGTAGCTGCAACACTAAACTGTATACGATTTTGTTACCATACACTTTTTAAATTGCATCCCTATGAGAAATAACTCAAATCAAAACAATACTCCTCTCGGCAGCTAGGCATAGTGATAAAAATATTTTTTATGGCATAACTACAAAATGTTATGTAAAGTGAAATGACGCGTTAAGTTGAACCATAAATACGTAACATTAATAACATTTCTATTTATATTCGGATTCGTGTATTTTCCTCAACTGAATATATGGACCAAGTAATAAATTAAGACCATGTAGTGTACAATCCCCGGTCATTGTGAAAAATGCCCATTATGAGAGTAATTTTATAATAACTATTCAAAATTTATTTAGCATTATTATTAAATTGCCCAATTGTCAAGTAGCAATATAATAATGACCGTGCTATGAGATTAATAATGAAGTTTATATAGTAATTTTCACTTGGCTCAATAGAGCTAGACAATATCCATAATGCCCGCACATTATTAATAACACCCGGATTAAACACCATAACATATTATAAGTTTTTCATATTATAAGGTCAGAATTTAATAATAAGTAATTATATTATTACTTGAATCTACTTTATACTCATTATATATTTGTTAAATAAGACTATTATTATGCAATATCTTATTTAATTATTCAGATTCCGCTTTATTCATTTGCCAATCTGCTGTGTAAATATATACAATTTTTATTTTATTGGCTTATGTTTTTGTTTTCATGTCACGCTGTTTTTCTTTGCACAACCGATTAACGACTGCAGCTCCCTCCGCGAAGGCCAGAAGAGGTGGGTTCATTATTATATTTACTTTGCTTTTAGTGTTTTATCATAATTTTTTTACGATTAATTAAATTGACTACAATTCTGTTAATTTTGATATAATTATTTGCTTTAAATGTTTATAGTATTTATAAGTATTTACATTTCTAAACGACTAGATGTTGCCCACGACTTTATGCGCGTATATAGAACTGAACAGTTCTTCGCCATCAAAAGTAGATAAAAATCTGCCAAATTTCATCAAAATTGGTCCAGTTAGAATTCCTCCTAATCGCAGGCTCCTTAGCGGCATGAGGAGGACAGCATGTGACTTGAGCGTCACTTAATTTAACTATCGATTTGGTACTTCGCCGATAGCCGCCTGTCTTTACTAATAAAGAAAACAAATTCAATCAAAAAAATCAAAAAAACGACATCACATATTCCTAAGAATATGTGATGTCGTTTTATTAAATTTGTATTTATCTATACTCCGTTTCGATTCAATGTGATACATAATACTTATGTAATCAACCTAACCTATGGGGGTTATAATGTTACAGATTTATATGTCACCACATTAACCGCACAATGAAAAAATGTCAGTGGCACATTAATTCGATCGAATAAAAAAAATGAAAGAAAAAGAATCGGACCGGAAGACATTTCTTTTTTTCTGTAGTTGAAATAGATTAACATGTAATGTGTAAATTTTCAGGACTTGGACAGACTGGCCGCGCAGCTGAACGAGCTCAGCGTGGTGTCGGGCTCCGAGCCGCCGAACCGACCGCCGCGCGCGCCCACCAATGGTCAAGGTATGACGTCATCTGTAGTACGATTATACACACAAATACCTGTATTACACACAAATACTTGCATTGTATATTTATATAAGTAAACAGTCTAATACCCATTTTGTCAATCTTAAAAATTAAGGTAATAATTTAAATTTACAATAAGACAGCGATGGCCTGTGACACCAGAATAATTTGCAAAATTGTGATATTAAAAATAATAATAAAAAGGCAACCCTGTTAACAATGTGTCGTTTTCTATGGAAACAAAAGACAACACAGTACAAGTTAGAACAACACGCAGTCTCAGTAACATCATGTAAAAAAAATTAACCCACTATAAATGCGAGTTTCAAAAGAACGTGACATAACTTGATGCACCAGGGCCGCCGGTGGAGCGCAACCCGCCGGAGCCGACGTTCGAGGACTCGGACAGCGACAGCGACGCCGAGGAGAGCGGCGGCCGCGTGCGCAACGACGGCACCCTGCTCGCCAGCGACCCGCCCAAACCGCTGTATGTCACACCTATCGCTATAGATACATCGCCTCCGTGGTCTAGTGATTCAGAACTTCGCTCTCGACCCGGAGGTCATGGGCTCGATTCCCGCGTTGGAACAACAAAAATGTTGTTTTCAAGTTTGGTTAGGACAATGCAGGCTGATCACCTGATTGTCTGACAAGAAAGATGATGATATGTGTGCGGCTATAGATACATAGTTATGGCATGGCGCAGATACTCGTCGCCACGACAATAGCTGCATACTTATGGCATGGCTCCGATACTCGTCGCCACGACAATTTACTATACAGGATGATTCGTGGTTCATATATAAAGCCGAATATAATGTTAAGACAATGACGCGTAGAGTATTTTTTGTTTTGGCACCTCACATAAATTACGACAACTCACGATTAAAGATCTCCATAATAGTCACAAAACAGATGAGTTTCAATCCTCATCAGGTCTTAGATCAACGACCAGTGCGTTCATGTGTATAGACTAGGAGCCAGTGGGCACCAGCATAGTAAGTCACTCCTTGTGGTCATTTTAGACCTTTGAATTTATTTATTTTTGTGTTATATTAAGTAATTTATATGAGGTGCCAAAACAAAAAATGCTCAATGCGTCATTGTCTTCACACTATATTCGGCTTAATATATGAACCATAAATCACCATAAAGGAGAAATATATAAAACAACACGACCTCTCGAGTCGAGAGCCAAGCTCTAAACTACTGGACTCTATATCTAAGGTTATAAAGACGTTTCTTGTAACGACTCCTGCCACAGTACTATTGAAATAGAGACGGCTCGATATATTTCACTCTTGCGTTGGTGTCAAGAATATGGACTAGACTTTAGAGTCTAAAGATATTTAACATAACCTAATTTTGAAATCAACTGTCGTGTATATTTCAATTATTGTGCATGGGGAAAAGACCCAATTGAGAGCCGTTGGGAAAGGCCAAGGGGAAATGAAATTTAATAATAGTATTATAAATATAACCTAGTTGTTTTGTGTAAGACACTAATGCAATATTTTTTTCTTTTTTTTTTTTCGTTTACTCCCCCTTTGATTTTGCCGTTGTTTTCGTTCCTCCCGCTTGTGTTGTTGTGTTGCGTTCGGTTCGGTAGCCCGGAGTTTTGCTACAGGGGCGCGGGGGCAGGGCTGGAGGAGGGCGGAGCGCCGACGCGGCCGCTGCCGCCGACCCCCGACGACGCCGAGCCGCACCCGGACCGCACTCTCGTCAAGCGGGTGAGTGCACATGCATACACGCTTGTCCTAATATCAGTCAGTAAATAACCTCCGTCTTTTGTGGATGTCGGTCAAAAACCACTGAACCGCAGAAACCACTCATTACATCGAGTATGTACAAATGGAAGATGGAATGAATAAGGCACTTTACCCTAGTTTCTTCATAAAGCAGTGTCTTCGTTAACGCACTCTAACATTGACAAATAACGTAGAAGTATTTTTAAAAAGGATATGAAGTTAATAAGGTTGAATATTTACTGACTGAGATTATAATTCGTATTATACGAACTGAGCTATCGTTATTCTCCGAGAAAGTAACTTGAGCTACCGAGAAAAACTAGAATCAACGCGATTGTTTGTTGTTAAAGTACAACACAAGATTTTTAACAATTAAAACATAATTACAATATATATAGATAGCTCAGTTTGTAGTGCTTCAATAATTTCAATTTTATATTCAGTGTTTCCACATGATATATTTTACTTGTTACTAGTTTCGCCTTTTTGATCACTTGCTCAATGCTCAGTGTATGTAGAATTTCAGACATTTTTGTTTAAACTTGATTGAAAGTGTTACTTTTGTGTCCAATAATCATACACATACATCGTCCTTTTAATATTTTTATTTCTTTTAGTCCATCTTTTCCATAATTTAAATGACTAAGAGTCATGATTACACATACATACATACATTCACGCCAAAGTAAGATTAGTGAGCCTTAAATTATGCTAGTGTATATATTATATTATTATAACCTTAAATACTATGTGTATCTTTATAATTTTTGTTGTACTAAATGTCTTTGAAAACGTCAGAGGGAGAATCTGGAAAACGAAAACAGACAATCGGACGTCGACGAAGCCGTTCTGCTAAAGGACTGGGACTTCGCGAGGTTCTTCCCATCTAAACTCGGGGAAAGCAAAGACGAGAAACGCAAATCACCAAAAGATTCGGACCTGAAAAGGGCACAACTGCAACGTCAGTCAAAAATAGAAATGGAGGACGCGTGGCTGAAGTACAAGGCCATAGTCACGCCTCCGTCGCGACACAAGCAATTGTTTCAAAAACCCACCGAGAAAACCACGCAGGAGAAGTTCTCCGATATCCTCAAATACAAAAAGGACCAAGACTCGGACACGAGCACTCCCAATCGATTCTTCCGGGGCTTCCGGCGGGAGAACTCGGACTTTTTCCCGCTGTCGAGCACGCGCCACTCCGCCATCTACTTTCCCCGGCACGAGAGCCCGCTCGGGAGCAAGCAGATGCGCTCCAGCGGCATCTTCAACAACACGCGCAAGCAGGCCGCCAAGCCGCAGACCTCCGGGGAGCCCGTGCTCACGGACTTCATTAAAATGAACGACAGCCTAAAAATGTCGCGCAAGAAGGAAATAAAGATTCCGGACAAGAAGAGCTCGAGCGGCAGTCCGATAGAGGCCCTGAGGAACGTCGCCGTCCTGATACGGCAAGACAGCGAGAGCAACAGCCGGCAGAGCAGCATCAATAGCGACTCGCCGGCCACCAGCATTTGCTTCACGAGCGGCGCCTCCTTCGACCGCGCCGACCCGGACCTCACGGCCGGCTCGCGCGAGAGCCGCCACTCCGTCGAGTCCGGCCGCTCGGACTCGAGCGACGTCGTCAGGCCTCGCAGAGAGAAAACGGAGTCCGATATAGTATTTAGAAGGAACTCGCACCTAATTCGTCACACTGATTTAATGTCGAGTGGGCAGGAAGCGGTAACCGCACAGGATCAGGTAATTGCTCGCCGCTCGGGATAGTTTGATTAACATCTTATAGTATATTTATGGTATGAGGGTCTAATATATTAACGTCCAACTAACCTCTGTCGCTACGATGTTTGTGAGCTGGTGTGGCGGTGTAACTTGTAACATGGAATGGTGTCTCTGTATACTCACAAACGATGAATGTTTTATTAACGTAGGTAGATATTATTTAATGTATTGTGTTATGTATTAATTGTATCTATTTAGTATATTGCTGATGCTCACACGTCTTACACTTGGCGTGACAGTAGTTTTGAATGATCTTACAAAATTTGTATACTTTGAATTTCTTCTATTAAATACACAGTAGATTTGGCTAAACACCCTTAGATATATTACATTAATTTTATTAACAATTTAGTTTGGACACTAACCCACGATCGACTTCCGCGCGGATACCGTCTTCCTACCACGATGCCAATAATACTGAGTGATGAATAATACAATTACAAACACACACTTGAGTTAACACGGAATGAAAGCTAACGACCTCACCGAAGCCGTCAAGAATATTAAAACATCAAAACCGAGAATGCGTTTGTTACTGCATGTTGTACGCTGCTGTTTGTGTTTGTCACGCTACATGTCCGTCATCCGTCTCTACATTTCTCGATGCATTTGTTTCAGCTATAACACACGATTGTACGCTTTATAATACGTTTAATTTAATTTATGATATTTTCTGATATCTTTTTCCATGGCTAAAATTGGGATATCACTTCGTATACATTTAATCTTTAGGCTTGCAGAATTGATGTAAAAGTATAGTGGGTAATGACATTGCCATGGGACTGCAGGGTCGCTCGGGCGCCAACGAGGGCAGCGGGTCGCGCACGAGCTCCGTGCTCCCGGACCTGCTCAGCCAAGCCGGCCAGCCCACCACCCCGCCGCGGCACGACAAGTCCACCAGCGAAGAGGTACATAACATACTGCTTATACCCCGCACTCCATATTCATGTAGCCTCCAGCGTAACGATATATTATGTTCATGATTATACGGCCCAACCAGGAATATAAACAACAGTATATATTTGAACATCCAAAAAGTCAATCTTCCCTACCTAACCAATTACATTCCAGCTTTTCGCAGTGATGTTACAATAGTAATATTTAACCTAACCTAACCTCGCTGAGTGCAGTTTTTTATTTTCCTGGTCGGTTTTTACGTTTATTGTAATTAATAATATTAGCTATTTTCATAGCTTAATATAAAGTGAAATCAGAAATTATTTTGCGTAATATCCATCGTAACTAAAGTCGGGCTTCATAAAGGTTTACAACGTACAAACTTATGTACATTTTATTGTTAGTGGCATAATAATTATATTTGTGTTTAACTTAACATTGGGCTCCTAACACATTAACAGTAATACAAACATTTTGGGACTTCATCGATGTGAAACATTCATTTCACAAAATTTTAAAATAATTTACAATCATGGAAATTAAATTTACATAATATTATTATATTCATTGTTAACTCTAGCTATTTATGTATGAAATCGTTAGGAGCCCTTGTTCGTTTACAAAGCTTTAAGTATATATTATATTAATGTGATAATGGTTGTCAATCATGCAAACGTCTTGGAGCCACGGTCCGCGACCAGTTTGCAGACTGCTGTTATCACTATGTAAGTACGAAACGCATCGCAGCTGAAATGCCTCAAGTATAATATCATAGAATGTTGTTTGATCGACTAGAAAGCTCACTTCTCTATTTATGCATACCTACCTACATTCGCTTTCATGTTCGGTTGACCAAATGTAGCTTGAACAGTATCCTAAAATATTTATCGACATTAAAATTTGTATGTTTTAAGGAATTGTAAAGACATTATTCTATCAGCACAACCGTCAAAACTATTAGTACCTTCTTTTTTCTAAAGAATTCGACAACAGAATGAAAAAAAAAATACAAATACACTTTTCATCATTTCATGACACCTTCAATTCAAAACTTCCAATCATATCGCTGCCATCTTTAATATTTACAATTAATGCTAATACGAGTATATAATACAGCAAATAATTTTCCGATCATAGTTGGATGAAAACTAATCAACGGGACGGAGGTTTAACTAACCGTACTTGTAATGGACTGCCGCACAAATATGATTTAATTTTTAAGCGTGGCATTTTTTCATTTCAGTATAGACAGGCGATCGCCGGAGGCGCGCTTGCTCCCCACCACCACCACCCCTCCTCGGCGCACTCTACGCCGTCCAAGTCCTTCGTGACGGCCGCCTCCCCGCACCCCCTCCAGCAGTCCCCGTCCAGCTCGTCCGTGGGCTCGCAGCAACAGTTCCTCCCGCTCCAACAGAAGCAGCGCTCGTTCCTGACGTTCGGCTTCGGCGCCGGCTCCGCGGGCACCGGCGGCTCCGGCAACGCCTCGCGCCGCGAGAGCCACGTCAACGTGAACGTCACGCCCACCTCGCACGACCTCACCTCGGACACGCCCGAGATCCGCAAGTACAAGAAGAGGTTCAACTCCGAGATACTGTGCGCCGCTCTCTGGGGTCAGTGTAGAACAGACTATTAGTATAAGTTTAAGACTATTTAACCCGGAACGACTATTTTTTTGTTTGAAAGCTGACGTGACCGAAAATGTTCTTGTTACTTATTAATTGTTACTTATTATTGATCATCATCAGTTCGCTCACTGTTTTACAATTTGGGGTAACTTAAATATTTACATTTTGTTTATAGTTGTTTGTTGTTTTAATTTAAAAATATCAATACCTCAATCTTAACAATTTCTCTTAAATACAATTAGCTAACATGATGTTTTCTGCAGGTGTTAATCTGCTAATTGGCACAGAAAATGGTTTAATGCTACTCGATCGTTCTGGTCAAGGAAAAGTATATCAACTGATCTCAAGACGCCGTTTCCAGCAGATGGAAGTGTTGGAAGGACAAAATATATTAGTAACTGTGTCCGGGAAGAAAAACCGCGTCCGTGTGTACTATTTGAGTTGGCTGAAGTCAAAGATTTTACGTACTGATGGCTTAAGTGAAGTAAGTAATAAAATTTATTTCAACTAATCCTAAATGAGATTGAGAGCTATAGTGCCAAAAAGTGACATTCTTGATACTACACTAAAAACTAACACGAATGTTACGGCTTATTGGTCTAGAGCTGGTACAAGTAGTGAATATTACAAATTAAGTCTTATGTGAAATTCTGCTGTAACGTGTTTTCCTGAGAATACTTTTTTTTAATAATACTTTTATTTTTTATATACACATTCTTTATATTTTTAGCAAGTGGAAAGAAGAAATGGTTGGATAAATGTAGGAGAATTACAAGGTGCTGTACATTTCCGTATAGTGAAGTATGAACGTATTAAGTTTCTAGTGATAGCCCTTAAAGACTCAATCGAGATTTATGCTTGGGCCCCAAAACCCTATCACAAATTTATGGCATTTAAAAGTTTTGGAGACCTGCAACACAGGTAACTAATATATAATATTATAGAATAACATGTTTTCATTACACGAAAAACAATTTTTATAATATTGTTGTACAGTCTACAGCCACAAACAAATAACAAATCATATTTTCAGGCCTTTACTAGTTGACTTAACGATTGAAGAAGGAACAAGACTGAAAGTTATATATGGCTCAGCTGACGGCTTCCATGCTGTTGATCTTGACACAGCCACTGTTTATGATATTTACATACCAAAACATGTAAGTAGTTTTATTTTACCTAAATTACATGAAACACAAAATAATATAAAATCCATAACATAAAATAATATAAAAGCAATAAAGCAAAAAAAACTGACTCTGACTAAAAATACTATGGTCTTACTACTGTTTTGCATTTCAGACTCAAGGCGCTATTGTCCCGCATTGCATTGTACCACTGCCAAATTCAAATGGAGTTCAACTTTTACTATGTTATGACAACGAAGGTGTTTATGTCAATACATACGGCCGCGTTAGCAAAAATATTGTTTTACAGGTAACTGGGTCTTTTGTATCAACCTAGCCTAACCAAGACTTTTGTGTTTAAAAGCCTATTATCTATATGTCTTGTTATAAAGAAAAATAAATCTTGCTTTCAGTGGGGTGAAATGCCGACTTCTGTTGCTTATATTGGCACAGGACAAATAATGGGCTGGGGCAACAAAGCGATTGAAATACGATCGGTGGAAAGTGGACACCTCGATGGAGTGTTTATGCACAAAAAAGCACAACGCCTAAAGTTCTTGTGTGAACGAAACGACAAAGTATTCTTTTCATCTGCTAAAGGAGGATCGTCGTGTCAAATATATTTCATGACTTTGAATAAGCCAGGCATGGCTAACTGGTAGTAGACTAATGGATCGAATTACAAGAAACATTCGATTCAGTGATTTAAGATTATTATGGCCAAATGGGCAATCAAGCCAAAAGTGTAGACAAGCAGCTAAAGTCGAATGTGTTTTGGTCGTTTGGAATTCAAAGACTTTGTGATAATGACAGATTATTATGCTCAAAAGACAATCCACAAATTATTCAGTTTCAAGAATCTTTATCTTTTATCGTCATGACATTTTGTACTGGATAAATGTAATTTCAATACAAGCTTTGAAATATAATATTATATATAAGCAATAACCTATAGGATAAATGTTTTTTATATTGACAATTATGAATAAGTTATGCTGCTTAGGTTTTATGTTGCAATTGTTAAAAGTATAATTGAGATCAAAATATCAACCATATTATGCCATATTATATTGTTTATAATTGTAAGTTAGGTGGATGAAGATTATTTTATTTGGTATATTTTTTGTTTCATATTTTAATTAAAGTATAAATAAATATAAACAAGTACACATAACAATAGCATAAATTACAATATATTGTGTCAGAATAGCATACTGTATTTTTGAACAGTTAGGCTAAATTGAATGTTCTATTTCTGTTTTATTAAGTAGAAAATAACTTAATGAACTAGGAATATGTATGCAAAGCAAGTATTAAAATAATGTCGTGCTTAAGTTTAACTGCTGGCATACATATTGTTAAGAATCCATATTTAAGTTTAGTTTGAAACGCATTTTAAATTTTTCTGTGATGAAGTGCTATTCTGGCCCTATAATTAATGGCATTTAATTAGTTCTTGTAAATTATTATTGATCTTTCTCATTAATATCACTTAGCAATTGGCACAAAACACTGTAAAATATTCACACTCAGCTGCAATAATTTTTGATTGATAAATACTAAAAATTTGGTACTATTTATTATTTATTTGTTATGTACTATATTATTTACATGTATAAAGATGTAATTGTGCATATTGAAAATATACTTTGAGACTTTTATTTTAATACCTTAATACATGCAGAAATTAGAGGATTTAATATAATATCTATGGACACTTCACCCTATGTAATTTCAGGCCTCAGCCTCGAATTTTGCGGGCAGCAGGGCCGGGTTTTTTCGAGAACCGGTCCATTTGATTTTTCGCAAAAGATCCTGGCGCTCCCGCGCCGCCGCCTCTCCCGCCCCGCTGCCCGCAAAATTCGAGGCTGAGGCCTCAGCCTCGAATTTTGCGGGCAGCGGGGCGGCAGCGGCGGCGGCGCGGGTGCGGTACTAGTTACCCGCTCCCGCGCCGCTGTTTTCGAGAACCGGTCCATTTGATTTTACGCAAAAGATCCTGCCGCTCCCGCGCCGCCGCCGCTCCCGCCCCGCTGCCCGCAAAATTCGAGGCTGAGGCCTGAGGCCTTACACATCATCATCCAATACATTTTATAACAATGAAACAATACTCAATATATTTTTAACATCCAATGAAAATCTTTCACAAAAAATACCCCATTTTGACACTGCCGATTGTAGAATATAAGCCTATAATAATCTATGGATTTATAGCAAACAATAATCATTGTATTAATATTGGCCAATTGGCATCACTGACTAGTAAATCGTTGTGTCATAGACGGGTTTCTTTACGTTTGGATTAAATTTATCTCTGACGTACTATAGACGAAAGTAAGGTGCCCATTATTAACCAACGGGAAGTAGAGAAGGCTATAGCTACTCAGAAAAAGGACAAAGCCCCTGGACCAGATCACATACGCAACGAAATATTGAAAGAAAGAAGTTCAGAAGTAAGTTCTCAACGATTGATCACATCCACGTGGTTAATCAAGTAGCAGAAAGATGTAAACAATACAACATAGTCTACTATATCTGTTTTGTGGATTATTGCAAGGCGTTTGATTCTATAGAATACATCAAAATCTGGGAAGCTCTTAAAACCCAAGGCAATGAACATAAATACATCAGACTGATTAAAAACATATACACAGGAACTACTGCAAGAATAAAACTAGAGAAAGAAGGAGAAGAAATAAAAATACAGAGAGGAGTATGGCCGGGAGATCCTCTGTCGCCTAAATTATTCTCGGCTGTACTCGAGGAAGTGTTCAACCTGGGCCTGAATATTAACGGCGACAAACTGACGCACTTGAGATTGGCTGACGACATTATAATTTTCGCCACGTCTTCTAACCAAATTTAAAATATGCTACAAGAAATCAACTCAGCAAGCAATGAAGGAGTAAGACTGACAATAAATTTACTGAAAAGGTAATGACTAATGGAAGTACAACTAGAATCATCACAATATACAATAATATAATTGAATATGTCACGGAATACCTAGGACAACTCATCTCTCCACATGATTCTTACAACCAAAGAATTACAAAAAAGAATTGGCAATGCTTGGAGAAGATTTTGGTCCTTCAAAGAAATTGTTAAAAATAAAAAGATAAGTATGGAGGTATCAAAAGAAAACTGTTCAATACATGCATACTACCCATCCTCACATATGGCTGCCAAACTTGGGCACTTACAAAAGTTCATACAAGCATGCTGGAGGTCAGCCAGAGCTATGTAAATGAGCATGATTAGTGGGAGTAGGATAGACAGGATTGAAAACACTGAATTGAGAATGAGGACAGGGATAACGGATGTAAGATATAAAATAAAACAACTAAAATGGAAGTGGGCTGGACATGTTTTGAGAGGGCCACACAAATGGACCAAATATATCACAATGTGGTACCCCAGAGGGCAAAAAATAAAAATGGGTGAGACTCTCAAAAGATGTGAGAATGAAATAGTCGCAAGTGGCTGGCAAGACATGGACCCTAGTGGCATGCCAAAGGGAAGAATGGAAATGCCTGGGGGAGGCCTTTGGCAAGAGGCACACTGATACAGAAAACATGCTACTGTAAACTGTAAAATAATTATGTAGATGTAATTTTTTGTTCCAAATAAAGTCTCTAAATAATACACAAATTAATTACACATACATGACCCATGAACGCAGAATGACTAGCTGGATAAAATATTCTGTGCTCAATAAAGAGATTAAGGTAATGTATAGTCATGCTAAGACCAATTAAAGCATAAAATCAATAAAAATGTTTTAAAATAGGGTGTTTGTTAATAAAGTCATGGGCACAGTCAGTATTGCTCTCCATTTGCCAGATTTTTTTACTTCTAATGTACAGTTTAACGATTTAAACAGACTAATATTACAAATTAAAAAGTAATTGAAATGGAATTTGGCAATAACCCTCTAGGTATATAGTCTTGTATCCAAGCGTCTTTAAATATTATTATTATCCTATCCTCCCTTAATAAACTGTACAAAGTGAGATATATAATAATATGTTGTGGAATAACAGTTTTTATGTAAAGGCATAGATTTAGGTTGCTGTGTAGGATAATATTAAGTTATATTATGTTAAATGGTTTAAACGCCGAAGGAAGTGTAATAAAATATTTAATACACTTTATTTACAATATCACAGAAATAAAACTATTAAAATACTCCAGATCTTGCAAAGTATTCTGTTTCTCTTTGGGACATAGGCACTAACATTAAGCCTGGTACAGGTGGTTGCATTTCCAAATCTCGTAAATTATTCACTTTAATCTTAAGATTACTTCGCAGTTTATTTATGTCTATATTTATTTGTTTTTGATCGGCTTCTATTAAGTTTTTAGCGTCTTCTAAATTGTGCTTCACTAACACCGAACCAACAGTTACCCAGCATTTTTTCTGACCATTATTTGAAAGATCACGTAACACCTCTCTATTATGATTTCTTCTTTTGTCTAGCATTACTATTTCACGTTTTTCACTTAATATCTCTTCAGCTAACTTTTCTACTGAAACTAGATATTTCAAAACCTTTATTTGCTCCTCCATGTTTGTTTATTTTCGATCGTAGATATATCGTAATCTTTGGATCGTAGATTATATGGATATTGGATTAAAGTAGGTACCTACGTAATCGTAGATTAGAAAGCTTAGATTAAGATGTAACGTCACAATGGCAGTTGATCTCGAGAGACGGGAAAGCGACCGGAGTTACGTAATCAGGGCCCAGCACAGATTAAGAATTAGTTACTACGTAAATTATAATTAATCAATGTAACTCTATTAAAATAATTACTCTAATCTATGTCAATGTAAATAGCTTGCGTGAACGGACTCAAAGATTATTATTAGTATAACGCATGTATAACGGACTGTTGACATAAAATGTACTAGTTGTTGACATGTTCAGTAGTGTTGCCACATGTGCAAAATTTTAGTTTCCGCTGTCACCGCGTCAGACTCTTTTTTGCCAAGCTGTATGTAGGTTTCCTCGGAATTGTAGGAGATCACTAAGAAAGGAATTTGAAAGGATTATTTTTGTGTATGAAACAGCATACCTACAGCGACTTAACCACTTTATGAATAATTTCACTACCTGAAAATGGTTAATAGCTATAATCTGGCAACCCTATTAACCACCCAACAAAGATCACAGATTTTTTTGACATATTACATTATGCAAGCGCCATCTTACGGTAGTCTCTGTACCTAAAAGTGACACTTCGAAAACCCCTCATTGCTGACATTTTAAACGATGTCTTCTGCTTTTTTTTTTTGCAATGACAACGATATTTACTGAAAACGAAACAACAACAGCACAAACACAGGCCACAACTTACTACAGAGGACTTCGTGTTACCTAATATACCTAATGAATTCAGAATTATTTTACAGTTTTGCGCAGTAATTAAATCGAAAATCACTCAAAAACCATAAAAATCTCACAATAACAACGTTTGACATGTAAGCAAAGTGATAAGTAAAATGGCGTCCGTGACAGCAGAAGTATATCAAAGCCAATGAAGGGGGCGTTGATAAAAAGAGTGTAGATACTTATTTCTTACATGGACGTAGTACATTTCTTACTTAAAACTCTTGTTGTAAGAAAGAGACAGGTAGCCAATTATTATTGCCGTGTGAAATTGAACTATTAGTACAGTTCCATAAGATTCTTTGTTCTGAGATTACGCTTTACGCATAGATTAGAGCTCAGATTAATAATATCCTATTTCTATGGATTAGAGTAATTATTTTAATAGAGGGCTTTACGTCTCAGAATAAAGAATCATATGGAACTGGCATAAGCATGTACTTTGCCTGCATACCTAAATAAACAAAACTGAATACAAACATGGCGGATTAGGGTTGCCCACTTTCTTTTTTTTAAGTATATTGCGGATTTTATACCCCACAACTGAGCTAACTCAAAGAAATTGATTTTTAAACACTATATATCAAATAAACTAAACAATATACAACAATTTAAATAAATGTTAGCTACTTACCGGTGATTTTGCATAGGCCACAACTTACTACAGAGGACTTCGTGTTACCGAAATGAATTCAGAATTATTTTACAGTTTTGCGCAGTAATTAAATCGAAAATCACTCAAAAACCCTAAAAATTAATATTGCCGTGTGAAATTGAACTATTAGTACAGTTCCATATGATCTTTGTTCTGAGCTTTACGTACCTACAATGCCTACATGGTCTACTGTCCATAGATTAGAGTAATTTGTTAATCTACTGTCTACGGACTACGCTTGACGCTTAGATAAAGAATCCTATAGATTTGACACATTGCCACAGCCGACAGGGACAAACGAAAAGTATATACAATATCTGTGTTGCCAACCCCATTTAAATATACCCAATTTATTCAGGAATCTTACTACTCGGGACTAACAAAGATTAGTACAGAACAGTAAAATACAAATTTATTAAAGAGAGAAAGTTTGTTCGTCTATATATTTGTTTCCATTAAATTATGAAATTTGGAACGGATAAAGCAGGAAATAATATGTTACGTTTATGACGTTTAAATGTACCAACGGTTCCCATTTGCGCATAAAAAGTAGCATTGGCTGCTACTTTATATGCCCAAAACATATCATACAACAAAACCCAAGGTTTTAAAAAAACATCTTTACATCATAAATCATAATTATTTTCATCACAGACGCGGACGTAATAATAATTTATGTATCGGTACTCTATTTATGTTATCGAATGTACTATAATTTCTTGGCGGACATTCTTTTTATGTAGTAATAAAACACAAACTATGTACTTGCACTTTTTTCACTTTATTATAATATATACCTACACCGACGATGACTTCATCGAAACCGGTCGTGTATTTTAACAAATATAAAAATATTTAAATTAATGTAAAATAACTAATAAAGTAGGTATATACGTAAAAAGTATATAAAAAAAATAAGGTGTTTAAAGGTAGGTAATCTGTGCATATAGTCATTATTTAAATGATTTTATTATTAGCATTTTTTTTTAATTATTGGTATATATATTACAACATTTATGGGTCGTTATTCAAAATGATTATTTCCGTAACTGTATTCATACCGTTTGCTATTGAAAGTAGATGCACGAATTTCTTCCTCCTCGTTTAAGCATCCCTTACCAATATTTCCGGGGACATTCATATTATTAATTTATTTCTTATACCAACTACAATTTATAGATATAATCTCATTCGACTATTCACCGCAGTTCAAGAGTTCATGAATGGAAATTTTTGGAGTGACTTTTACGACTTATATTCACTATACGTCTTCCAATAAATATTTCTTCGGCTTTCCTAAAACAAAGCAATAATATATAAAATAGGAGTAGTAGAGGCGTTCGTTAAATGTAGTCAAGATTTCCATTTCCATCGTTATTTTACAGTAAAAAAATAGTACTTTTAGTGAACTTATGTAAGTAAATTTCAGTAGGCTCTACACAAGACTCTGAATATAATATGTTTATAACATTATAATAATCACTTTTATAGTACGTAAATAAATACCATAAAAGTAACTAACCTGCTCGATGACATGACGCGTAGGAATAGATAACGGGTTTAAACTTGTCATATTTGCTGTTTTTCTAAAACAACTTTGTTCAAAATGTCTAGAGCATACTCGAGTATATTTGGTTGGTTGCTAGTTTTGTCGGCCTGTGGCACGAATCCATAATTGGCGGGTTGAAGAGTCCTTTGGAAATCTGTAACAGTCAACAGTTTCACTATTGCACAGCTTAAGATTGAATAATAAAATTAAAAATAAAATATATATAAAATAAAATAAAATATACGGTCGAATTGAGAAACCTCCTCTTTTTTGAAAATCGGTTAAAAAAGACCCCACTTTTAGGGTCATAATTTACCCTAAAAGTGGGGTCTTTTTTAACCTTAGCTGGTATCCCCATTAAATCTTTAACATTACTAAGTCAAAAAGTAGTTTAAAATGGCGGACTGCCTGACATTTGTTTCGAGGATGACAATTTAACCTTGTTACATACATTGGTTGGATAATACATTTATTATTGTAATTTTAAATAACATTTTAATTTATTATTTCTATTCACAATAACCTATTAATAGCCCCCTCATCTGTGGGGCCCGCTCTAGGAGCGCTGTCAAAAAAACCGCTGTCTGTGGAGCCGACTCCTAGAGTCGGGTGCGCGATACTAAAATAGATTTCTCAACAGTTGACGGCTTTTTGTGTTTTTCTTTGCCACAGATGCGGCAATTTTTAAAAAAATATATAGATTGTCCTTTAAAAACTTGCTTTAATCTATGGAACCTGTTAGTATGAAACACGTAGTGATTATATTCTCTTTGGTAGTGATTATATTCTCTTTGGTATGAAATACGAGCCGTATGAAAATGACGTCGCTCATTGTTGTTTTTTTACACCAACCGTCTTTTAGAAAATTGTTAAAATATATTTGTTTTGTGCTGTGAATTGTGTTTTGTGCTATTAATTGGATAGGTAAGTAATAAACAAACAATATTTCATGCATTATAATGTGAAATTCGTAAATATTTTATACAAAAATTGTTATTGCATCAAACATGATTTGAAATTTTTTCGTATTAACTAGTGTTTTTTTCATCGTTTGATTTCTAATAAACAAAACAGTTTTAACGCTTCAACTTTCGTTTGTGTATAAGATTATTAACCATAATAAACAATGAGTAACATTCCCGGCCACTCGACAATGGAGTTCTCGGAATTGAAGTGTAAACAAGACCTTTTTTTATTGCCTCGGTCGAGCCCGTTCAAGTACCGCGTTTTTATAAAGCTTGTGGTTTAGAAACAATGAATGGAATGTGTCTTATTTTTTACTAATAATGGGAAGTAATATGAATAAACCTGAGGACGAAAAAAACTTTAGGATAAAATATTTTATATATTTTTTAATTCAACGACTTTAATACCAAAAAATAGGGAAAAAAAAGTTTTACCTAATTTCAATTTGGAATAAGTTATACATTATAAGGCCAAACTAAACCAATCCATAAGTATATGTTAGCTTGTTTCATAGCGATTTTAACGACATATTGTTTATATAATCTAAATAAGCTCATAAACAAAATATTTGAAATATTTGTAATTTGATCCTCGCGCGGATGACGTAATTCGAGACCACCCAGGGGTGCCTCCACAGAGAACGGTTTTTTGAAAAATGACAAACCACTGACGAGGGGTGGAAGATACGAGCTGTGACCGAACTGTCAACTGATTTGTTGGGCACATAGCAGTTGTGCCCAACAAACAAAAACAGGAACTCTGACAAAGACAGGCAATATTGTCGCCTTCCTTTTCCTTCCTTAAAGTTTTTGTATGTTGTGATCTCGTTCACACACTTTATTGACGTATTGTAGCAAATCTATGTATATTCTTTATCTATGGCTTGACGCCACAGGCCACTTGACGCTTCTCAAAATAATTACTCTAATCTATGACGCTTCTCTTCGAAAATCGAAATCATAAATCATAATTCGGCGCCATTTTGTGATTAGTTTCCAAGTGGTGTCCATATTTAACATTTTTAAGAGTAATTGACTAATGTAGATATCATTAAAGAATAAATAAGTATACCTAAATCATATTAAATATCGAAAATAAAATGGACGGCCCTAATCGCGGATTTCGTGGTGGTGGACGCGGTGGCCCACCCGGCGGACGCGGCCGCGGTGGTATGGATATGCGTGGAAGGTAATGCATCTATAGACATTATAATTGCTCATTTCTTTATTATCTTGTAAGGTTGAAACCGTTTGCATTATTCAGTTAGGTATGATTATGATTTTAGAGGCGGCCCCGGCATGCGTGGCCGAGGCGGGCCCGGCAGGGGCGGCCCTCCACGTGGTGGCCCTCGCGGTGGATTTAGAGGTGGGCCTATGAGGGGAGGTGGCGGGGACCGCGGCGGACGATTCCCTCCAGGACCTCAGGGACCTGGACCACATCCCGTGCCTACTATAGAATCTCGTGGCCCTCCACAAAGTAAGTAAAATTACCAGTATACCACTCCTTATTTATTAATACATAATAATGTACTCAATGATTTTACATAGATGCTTTTGTTTTTAGGAGGAGCGTTTAACAATAACAGGGGTGGTCCTGGTGGCATGAGAGGCAGGGGAGGCCGGGGCCGGGGTGATTTTGGGCCCCGCAACGATAGAGGAGGTGGCAGAGGTGGCATGCCAATGAGAGGTACATCTTTTTATTTCCCAACCTTATGTGATGAGAGTAAAAAGTTATTCAACTGTTTAATTTTTATACAACAAAGTTTCTATCTCCAGTGATAAATTATAGGTACTTTTTATATTTACCAAAAATTTACTGATATAATACTATGATCAGTAATATACTGTATCAGACAGGATCTGACACATTTAAAACTGTGCTATTAGTAAAATCATAAGAACATTACAGAAAGAAACAAATAACAATTGTGTATAATTTAATTATTTACTAGGTCGTAGTGGCAGAGGTCATGGACCACCGCCTAACGGTGGCCCTGGCCCACATCCTATGTCTGGACCCCATGGACCTCCTGCCCCCGTGAACAGTGGACCCAACATTCAGCCAAGACAAGCTCCTGCACCTCATCATGGCGGGGGACCGACACAAGGATTTAAACGTGGTGGTGGTCCGCCTCATGGTGGGCCTGGAGGGCCACCTAAACGTGGAAGGTGGTTATTAGTAATTTGTGTATTTTGAGTATAATATAGGTAATAAAAATACTTAAATGTTAAATATGTATAAAAGTATTAAATATATTTCCATGTCTAGTACTTGTAACACAATTTCTTTGCATACTTATTAAGAAGCCTTATTGATATAGACTGACATGCCCATAGATATAATTATTATTTATACAAGACCTTGATGTAGAATACATTTGAAAATAAAAGTTTGTAACTGTAATGCACATTTTTGCAGATTTGATGGTCCTAGAGGTGGAGCTGGAGGTAGACCACCACATCAGTCAGGTGGATATCAACCTGCACCCCACAATGCTGCTCCACAATCAAATGGCTATGGACCTCCTTCGTAAGTACTGCTTATAATTTGCTATAATTTTTTATTTTTTATTCTCAATATGATGATCCAGATAACGATAGGAATGTGCCGTCTGATACACACATGACGCTATTATCTTAACTGAGTATGTTACAAATTACTCATGATATTAAGCAGATCCTACTATTTATGTTAATGAAGTTAATCTTTTCAGACACACTGGCTACCAACCATATGAACCACCGGCGGCCGACCCCTATGCTGCCCCAGGTTATAATATATCAAGGTAAAGAAAAAAACTTTAAAGTTTAAATAAATGTTTTGTGTAAATTATAAACAATGATGAAACTATATTCTTGATAGGAATTGCCGTCTGAAATATAGATGCAGATAATATATTATTTCTGAATAACTTCACATTGCAATATTCATTTCTACTTTTTGAATAGTTTAATCCAATAAAGCAATTTTTTTAGCTCATATCAAGGAAATGATTACTCATCACCAGCCCCGGCTCAGCAGGGCGCGGGATACAATTCTAACTATGGCTCAAATTATGGATATTCCACTGGAGCACAGGGCTACGAAAACGATGGATATGGGTTAGTTACAATTTTTCTTATCTTTGGACTACAAACGTAGTCTATGGCTTTTCAGTTTGTTAATAAATTATTATAGGATAAGTTCGCCTGTTCGCGTCCATCGCCCTATTCTCATTTTGCGGAGCGCCCTATTAAAATCCTCTAAAATAAGTCAAATAACACACTTATCAAACGAAAAGTCATTACCGATTATACCTCAATGTATAAGTGATACGCACGCACCTACAAAAGTTATGTGCATCAAACCAATCTATTTAAAAAATATGTTAATCTCATCCGAGATTGACATATTCAATAAAGAAGCGCTTATGCGGGGGATTTTTAGATAAAAAATAGTGTGCAGAGGCTCGTTTGATGTGATTTTTTAGATACATAGCAGTATCTACACGTTTATAGTGAAAAAAGGAATAATATTACTGATGAATTTGCCTATGTTTTTTATATTTAAAGAATAAAATAAGGTGGACGCGAATTACTACATCGATTTTTACAAAACTTCCACTTTGCGTCCGCATTGGACGCAAACTATACCGATGTTGAATAATAATAAACCATATTGCGTCCACTATTTTTGTTAAACACTTGCTTGTAAAAATAATTAAAAAAAACCATTTGTTTATAACTATACATTTTTTTTATTAAGACGACGTGTTTTTAATTTTAAGACGAGTGAAATGTTCTGTTAAATGTGACGACTTATTAAATTCAGAAGTAGAAGACGATGATAAGAAAACATAGGCTCTGACCTATTAGATGGTGTCATCTAAAATGTACGCAATTTGATTTGGCCAAAAACAGTCATTTGAATGTGACTAGTGTTATTACGTGATTTTTGAACCTTGTGATTTTAGTGTAAAGTTTACAGAACTGATTACTGTTCATCCTTAAAGTTGCAATCAATACCCACTTGCCTATAATTACTTAATTTTAAAGCTAAACCAATGTTAAGAAGAATTATTTTTTTATAGTTAGTTATTTATTTAATTACTTATAATAATGTTGATTTTTTAATATTAAAATATTCTTAAATATAGAAATTGTTAAAATACAATCATTCTTTATAAATTCTTAAAAATATTATCCCTTCAAAGGGGTGATATCCTTTTTTAAACTGCTGGACGCAAACTGGTCCACGGGTGGACGCAAATTGGATTTTGTGGACGCAAACTGGGTAAAACGCTTAATTCCGGAATTTATCTATTTTAAAAGAAAACACAAGATGTTTCGAAGAAAATTTAAAGTTTATCTTAAAATAGACTATATATTGAATACATTACACAAATTTTTCATAGAAATTAGTGCTGGAGCTTTTTTATTATCGCCGTCAAACTTGCCAACTGCACTAATTGGACGCGAAATGGCGAAACGACCCTAATATGTGACAAAAAAATGTTTATAGATGGATTTTTTTTTGTTTTTAAGTATACAATACAATTAGCATAGCTATAATTTTGCTCATAAAAATTTCCAGTAATGCGGGTGGAGCGGGCGACGCTGGCTACGGCCCGGCCGAGCAGACGTATGGTGGTGCGGCTCCCGCATATGACTCTTATTCCCAGCCCGCCTACAACACTTATCAGCAGCCGCAGTCGCAGTACAACAGCAACTATGGAGGTATGTACAACTAGAAAAAAATTACAAGAGACATTAGATATCAATATTATAGGTTAAAGTATAGGAATATGTTATTAACATAATATAATCACATGTTATTACACATGTACTAATAATTATACATAAGAGATGGGATACATAGCTGTTTTAATAAGTATTACAGGGAAAGACGATGAAAATAGAGTGTATGAGTTAAGTTTTCACAATAGTATTATTTAATTCAATAAGATATAGGTACTATTATTAAATATCTGACAAAAAACTGAGGTTGGACTTTAAAAAGCCCAAAGTTATATTATGTAATTATTTGTAGTAAACATTGAAGCTAGTAAGCCAACAAATAATAAAAGATAGAAGTCAATTTATAGGTATTTAGCTAGGGTTTAAGACATTCTTTAAGAAAATAATTATAATATGATAGCAAAAATTTCAAAAATATGTTAAGTTAGGAGCAGAATAATATATTTCAAATAATAGTTTACCTAAAATAAAACAATCCTTTGTAACCATGTAGTAGAAATATTTTGTTGTACATTATTACCATCACACATTCTTGTATTATTAATTGACCGGTGGTTAAGTTTAAAGGAATTTTATTTTAAGTAGGAAGCAAAATATTATTAAAGAGACATTATTTTAGAGTTGAAATTAAAGATACTGAAAACACTTTAAGTAGTTACATAATTGTTTACATTACAGGCAGTTGGTGATCTGATTGACTCTAAACAGAATGTATTTGCATGTTGAATGCAAAAATAATAACTATGGAATATAGTGCTGAAACTATAACTGAATTGAGATTGAAGCATAAAAAGGATGGTCACATAAATTACATGCAAAGTAATTTAATTTACTTATTTATTACAGACTGGTTTAAGTGATATTTATTTTTTAAAATGACGTAGAATTTTGACACACATATATTTCTGGATAATATTAACATTTAGAACTTACCTGATACGAAAAATGATTTATTATATAAGTATTAATTTTAAGGCAAATGGTATATTATTACCATAAATAAACGGCAAGTAGATTATAAGAACTTAATTTGAAATAAAATTATGAAATTAATTGTGTATACTTTATTTTGCAACATTTCTATGAAAAGAATTAAGACAACAAAATTATTTAATTAATTAAAACAATAATATACATATAAATACAATACCAAGTTCAAAATATAATGGACAATAATTACTATTGTAAAATTAAAAAGAAATGAGGAAATAAATACAGGACATTTACAGGAACAACTACATTATATAACAAAATTAGAATATAAAATAATAATATATTTAGTGGCAAATAATTTTAAATTGTTAGCAAACATTTGTTAAAATTCAATAAATTGTGAATGAATTATTGAAAATTGCATACTATTTACTATATAAAATATGGTTATAATTACTGTTCTATATTGAAGCAAGTCAAATGTGCCATCAACATTATAAAAAGTTAGTGCATGTTTGTCTTTTGAATATTTTTAAAATTAATTTAGCCCTTTTTTAGTTAATGTAGCCTTGTCAACCAACTTAAAAATAAAGGATGAAATTTCACTGTCAGATAGCCACCAATATTAAATAAGATGTGCCTATGCATGCCACATATTCATTACTCCTTGTTTGCAAAAACAAAAAAACGGCAGCTCGCAAGTAATAGCTAGATTGCTCTTAAAGTTAGAAGATTGATAAGGTATCAAGTTTTTGAAATAGGTTAAGTCTGAATATTTTATAATTTTCACCACAAAACATAGTGTTAACATATTATTAACTACCATCAATATTCCAAGATGTAGATAAAAAAAACTTGATTTAGCATTTTAAGTTGGTACAAAAAAATATAACCAAGAGCATGTCAGTACTGGGGAAGTCAAGACATGTTTAAGGAGAGTAGCATGACAATTTCTACAGATTATAGTTTAGTGCTAACGGGGGAGAAGCACTTGTGACCTCGCCTAAAATCTAAAGATACTAATTCAGCACTGCTCTTTGTATGCAGATGAGACTACTGATATGTTGATAGTGATGTGCAACAACCACTTTTTTGGTAAGCAAGTGTTAATCCTACCAAAAACTTGTCATGGTGGATTTATTTGAAATGTATTTGTTTTATCTATATATATAAAAAAAAGTCGTGTTAGTTACACTATTTATAACTCAAGAACGGCTTTACCGATATAGCTGAAAATTGGTGAGGAGGTAGCTTAGAGGCAGAAGGAACTATTTATTCTATTTATTCTATTCGACAGCGTTTCCGTGTGACTTAACATAGAACATCATTCACTATAATACGTGGTATAACAAAAAAGAATCAGACTTGGAATAACAAAACGCAAATGACAGCTATGTAATGGACGTATGGATGACAATTTGATTTTTGTAAGAAATCAATATTAAAACTATTTCTCTATACCACTATATACTAATATTATAAAGTGGAAACACGGGTTACGCGTTACGGTTTCCCGGGTTGTGGGTTCCCGGGTTGCGGGTTACGCATTGTTTTTTTTTAGTTGCATTTCATCATAAACAGTTTTTATGCTCAACGAAGTGGGCAAGGGTCAGCTAGTATTCAATAAAGGTATAACATATTAAGACAAATAAGCCAAAGTAACATACTAGGTAGTTGTCTTTATTTAATAAATGACTCGAAAACGTGAGTATGTTTTCAGAAGAATATATACTAGTTTTGTACCTATATTGAAAATTAATATTTTCGATGATTTGTCATGCTTGATAAATATTTTACATAATTAAAGTAAACTACTCTTTTGCAGAAAAATAGAAAAGATTAGAAAAATATTTCATAAATCTAGAAATTACATGCATTCTAGAATTACTAGAATAGAGATAGAAATAATTGAGGTCGTTATTAAAAACTCTTTTAGAATAATTTCAGATTAATTAAATTTGATAACTATCAAATGAAGATATTAAACAATACAAACCATTCTAATATGCACTCCTCTCAATCGCGTTTTAAAATGGTTTATGTACACATTTCAATTTAAATGGCAATACTATATAAGAAGCCTAGTACTTCTCTAAATTGAACAAAAGTGAAGACATATGATATATATAGTTTACAGGTAATCTATTATTATTTATTGCATTAACAAAATAGAATATAATATCAAGTCAAGGATGGACTTAAAGGTACTTATATGAATTTAAAGAATTACAGAAAAAAAACAGGTAAATAGACTCAGTGAGATTTTATTTGGTAAGCGAAATTTGTAAGAAACAAAAATATGAAAGATTATTGGATATGGAAATCAAAATATAAGAATGGTACTTCTACAAAATAATGTTTCGTAATATGGTTTTGCTGTCACTGCATTTAGGGTAATTTTATATACAATATTATGTAATAGAATAGCTGTTAGTGGTGTGGGTTCCGATAACTTCATCCTTACCATGTATACAGGCTAGAGCTTCTAAACGAGGACCAGCCTTTATTACTGATAGCTTTTCAAGTCAAACACGGATGGCAACTTTATTTTTTAGGTAAAGTCCCCTTTTTTAATGTGGGTGGAAGGAGAGACCTAGCTGAATTTTATAGAACTTTTGAAAAAGTCGAGAAATGTTAAATAAATCTAGAAGTAAGAATACAACAGTCATCACTCGTAGTGTTGTCCTGCCGTCCAGATGCCGCTTATATACAGATCACATCAAACCACATTTATAAAGGTTATTACATAATATTACAGACTACAAAGCATCTAGATCTAAAATCGATAACTATGAAAGTGTGGAACCACACAAATGGAATAAAAAAAAATTGCTATATTTCAGCTAAATCTCTCGATGCTCTCGATCTCACACTTGAATTATGTGGGTACTTACCTTTAAACTAACATATAATAAATAAGATATAGATCGAATGGGCTAAGTCTTGGCCATAAATAGCACATGAAACTATTGTGGTAGGTACTATGTACATACATTATGCACATAGGACTGAATTTTGACCGCTTTGCTTAGATCATTATTAGCTAGAAATCCGATATTTGTTGAATATAAAGTTCTTCTATATTACCTACACATTACATCAAATATTCAGGTTGTACTGTTTCATAATATAGAATCGGAATGCCCGTTTCTGTGATGTGTTGAAGTGTTTGGCTATAGACTAATTATTTATTACGTGACAAAAAAAATTGTAAATTAAATACACTTAAAAATAAAGTAAAGATGAATAACGATTGTTAAATATTACGAACAGTTAATATTAAAACAAAGAATGTGTACTCAGGAAGCAGGTTACTACTGGTTCTATTTATGCACAATTACTAAGATCATATTTTAAGTAAATATTATAAAAAAATATTACCTATAAGGAACGACATAATAATTTTGAAACAGAAAAACATACCTATATCTTACTGTCAGTATGATCAAGGGTATTTTTTGAAAATTCTGTACCTATAGGTTATGCAAAATATTTGTTTAGTCTTACTTCAATTCGAGAATGAACCTATGTAGATATTACGTGTTTGATAAGTGTATGAACAAACATTATAAGGAAATTAATATTTTTTTAATGTTTACAGGTATAAGATAATGGATTAAAGAAAAATGTTTGAAATTATCAACATTTGAAACTAAATATTTGATGAGATCGTGGCTTGGGAGATGGAGAACCTTGTGGATTTAGGTAAGAAAGGAATATAAATCTTGAGTGCAAGGCACTGTTTTGCCAATTCACAGCATTTAAACATATTTTTTTATGCATAAATCAGTTGCACATTCCTTGATCTCGCTTAAACTCAGAACGGCGGGACTTGATTCGTTTCGTCACGTCGGAATCAAGAGCTCAAATGGATGGTTATGTATTTTAAAATATTCTACATAGAGCCAAGGATTACATACTAAGGATTTTAAATTAATTGACTCTTAAAAGTTCCTTAGACTCTTGAAAGGCCCAAAGACTCGAGCTTACGCCCATTTAGAACTCCAGTGTCACAAATTTATGATATTGAGGCATTTCTCATAGAAACATGAAAGTAAAAAGTAAGTCTTTCAGTGCTGGTTCTTTTACACTATATTCTAAATAGGAGGCACATACACACCCTAAAGTATTATCACTCATTTATTTTACGCCTTGTAAAGATAACAATTTTAAATATTTATTTCAGGTTGAAAAGGTGGCATTGCAGTGGATACTGGGAAAAAGAATTGATACTATGAAAAGCATAGTACAAAATTGAATACAATTTTCATTATAGCAGGACATGCTTAAACATTTAATGTTAAAAAAAAGATACAACAATATATTATCAGTGCAGCATTTATAAAATTAAATTCAGCTTACCTTCTCACAAACAGTAGTTAAACAGATCAATGAAGACTATTTACTTATTTTAAA
Organism: Celastrina argiolus; assembly: GCA_905187575.2. NCBI lineage: Eukaryota > Metazoa > Arthropoda > Insecta > Lepidoptera > Lycaenidae > Celastrina > Celastrina argiolus. The sequence continues at coordinate 10,046,370 of LR994584.1, forward strand.
TGTAGGCTTTTTGTATTCTCCATGGAAAATATAATATGAATAAGAATTGCACAATACCGTACAGTAATAAATTACCCACATTGATTCAACAATTACCGGCGAATAAAAAAATTGTATTGTACGTTCGAGATAAATTTAAAACAAACTTAAACAAACCCGTCTATGACACAACCATGGACTAGTTAGTAATGCCAATTGGCCAATATTAATACAATGATTATTGTTTCCTATAAATCCATAGGCTTTTATTCTACAATCAAGTGTCAATTTTTTTTCTGTGAAAGATTTTCATTTGTTGTGTTTAAACAACAAATGAAAATCTTTGTTATTGTTTAATTTTTATAAAATGTATTGGATAATGAAGTATAATCCTTTAACATTCCAGTGTAAGTGTTGATAAGTGTGCACAATCTATACATATAATAAATCTGTAGAGGAGTTGTGTCTGTACATTGAAGATATTTGGGAAAAAATATTATAGGGGACCTTTATTTACGCAATAGTACCCAAACAATGATTTTTGAAATTTTTGTCTGTTTATCTGTTTGTCTGTGGGTTTGTGCACGCTAATCTCAGAAACGGCTTATCTGATTTAGATGTACTTTTCAGTAATATATTGCGGCAAGTTTCACTTAACATTTAGTGTTTGTTTCATGTAAATCGGTTCATAAATAAAAAATATGACAATTTAAAAACATCATGTCCTACTTGCCGGACGTTTGTAGGAAGCGCGCCAGCCAGGGAGCCGCGCGCCTCTTCAAATTTTATTCGCAGCGAACGCACTGGGGGAGAATGGTATTCGATAAAAGTGAATTTCATTTATTTATATTAATAATATTATGTTTGTGTATAGCTTTCCTTGCTCACGGACAATTAAATCCCGGACCTTTGGAAGGCATGCGTGGGGCCGAAGCCAACACTCAGAGGCCTGATACACAATTTTAAATTAAATGTAATGTGACACACACATTATTATTATTATTATAAAGGGTTTTTTAAATACAACAATTATTTTTGTATAGGCGTTGGATTGTTTTCAAGTAAACTATTATACAATATACCTTATAAATAGAATTTTGATTTACAGGTATTATAGTTAAACCAAAAAAGTTAGGTCAATATAACTTAGATTTATGTATTTCTTGATCATTTATTTCTTAGTTTTTATACTAGGTAACAATCTAAGTTTTTTTTCTTGAATTTCTTAACTAACAATTTTTTTCTTTAAATCAGTTACGGTAAACGGTAGTAAGCTCAAGGTCTGCTCAACAAATAAATATTTTTATGGTTTCGCAATTGCTTCATTTATCTTTAAAGATTCAGAGTTCCCGGGAAGTAGAAGAGTACCTTTAGGTTTTGATTCCCTTGCAAGTGTCGAAAATGTCAAAAATTTGCGACATAAATAAACGGTTGTAACTTTTGGTTGCGGTGGCTAAGAAGTCTGATTTTTTCACAGCTTCAAGAGACAGATAGATCCTGAGTATTTGATATTTAGCTTGATACCTATACCTACTACATGTTTTTGATATAATGGGTTTTGTAATACAGACAGACAGATGGACCACAAAGTTAAATCCTATAATAAATTAACGAGAAAAATTGGTCGGGTTCATACTGTGTATCCGAATAATATTATCCGAACAACTTCTCTACTATATATAGCTCCGAAAGGATGATAATATAGGTACCTAATATACCCTACATACAAGCGGCTTGCCGGGCATGTCACTAACTGGATCGGGATCATTGGCAAGTATCTATTAAGCGAAAGTCCTCAGCGGTTGCGCCATTTGTTTGTAGTCAGGTGTTCTGTGTACTTTTTGATGCTGAGCAGTTATGTCTGACTATTCATTATATAATTACATCTATTGGGGGTAATCCTATGTCTTCATATGGCATGTCCGAGCCATTATTATAAGTTCTTATAAATAAAAAATAAAGAATGAAAATGATGTCTTTCATTTAAACACCATAATTTTTAACTGACTCCTCGAGAACAGAGAAAGCATTTATGTAAAAATCTATTAGGTATAGCAATTGGCCCATGTTCATGGTGGTAATAAAATACAAAAAGGGTAACCTAATACTCTTCGCAGCATATGCAATGAAAAACATTTTAAAATATGGCAATTTTTTCTTTAGTAATCTAGTACTAAATAATATAGCTTATATTACTCAATAAATTAGCTTTCTAATGAAAAAAGAATTATTAAAACCGGTCCAATAGGTACCTATATAGTAGTGTAGATATTAGTGTAGACAACTGTATCTAGGCAAGCTACCTACCTACTTATTATTACATAGGTATATGGGTTTCTTGTCCTTTAAAGTAAGTATCTACTTATATCCTTTAAAGTAAGTATCTACTTATATCCTTTAAAGTAAGTATCTACTTATATCCTTTAAAGTAAGTATCTACTTATATCCTTTAAAGTAAGTATCTACTTATATCCTTTAAAGTAAGTATCTACTTATATCCTTTACACCAAGTATCCCCATTCCTTCAGCAAAGCAAGCGTTACGCCGGTTTTCATAGAGATCCATAGCCTGCTATTGGCATTTATTATTGCAACGGCAGACGAGATTTCTCCACGGCCGCGCCATCGTGCACGTTACGTTCGCGCGTTCTTTAAAAACGATACATGCCATTCTAATCAGGTTAATGTGTCGAATAAATGGATATAAAAACCGAAAATCCTAGCAACTACAGATAGGTACCTAATGAGAGATATCAGCGTACAAAGAAGCGTTCCGTTCGCGCGGCCCTGAAATTTTATGTTTCGGTTCGATTTGTCTGTTTAAATAACATTTTGTTATATTAATTATTTATTCAGTTACTAGGTTACTACTTACTAATTACAGCTGCAGTGGTTTAGAACTTCGAATCCCGCCAAGGGTAAAAAATGTGGTTTGAGCCGTTAAATTTCAAATAGGTACTTATTTAGACATTACAATAAAATGAAACAGTTTTAGGCATAAAAGAAAAAACATTCTTATGTAATAAATTTATTTCTAGGCTGTGGCTTCAGGGAGAGTGGTAATGATGTCAGAATCTCCAGGGTCCGTGATAGCCAGTGTGCACACCCTGTAGTACTTTCCACAAGCTGTGCCCAACTCAATGTTGTTGCCACTGTAATGGTGGACTCCAGTCTTGGCCAGAAGTGCGTAATATTCAATCTCTGATTTCCTGTAATTAAATATATCTTATAGTATAAACTTTATTTATTATGTAGGTACTTTAGTATTTATTAACTTAGGTCAAAGCTAAACTATAGTACGTCCGAGATAAATTTAACCTAAACGTAAACAAACCCATCTATGACACAACCAAAGACAAGTTAGTGATGCCAATTATTGGCCAATATAATATATTAATACAATGATTTTTGTTTGCTATGAATCCATAGAATATAGGGTTATATTCTACAATCGGCAGTGCCAAAATGGCGTATTTTTTCTGTAGGAATTATTGTTTAATTGTTATAAAATGTATTGGATAAAGTGTAATCCTTTATCACATCTGTGAAAGTGTTGATCAGTGAGCACAATAAGTGAATAAGGGAAAATTTCGATGTTTTCGGTTTGTTTACCTTAAGGTTAAATTTAGCAGGGACAAACTATACTTTTTTTTATATGAATCATTACAGTAACATTAGTAATCTGTATAGGTATAAAAATAAATATAAACAATCACTCATGATCTAAACCATGCTGTAGAATGTGATCTCACCTGTCAAGAAAGCACATGGTTATGACTTCAGACTACTCCATAGTGTTCCCAATTTAATTGGATTCCGTAAGCACACTTTCATTATCTGAACAATATTTTACATTTGCTATTAAATAAAATGTCTTTACAGAATCCATAGGGGAACCATACTTCTTAGTCCGAAGACTCCATATGCTCCCATTGACGTAGAAGATAGGGAACTCTACTTCTCAGTAGTCTCACCTTAGTGGTGGCGCATTTTTAGCGATGATGACCAGCTTAGCCTTGCCCTGCCGTAATGTCTTCAGTGTTTGCTTGTATCCCAAGCAGTATTTCCCTGACTTCATAACCAAAGCCAGTCTGGAGTTGATAGACTCAATGGTCTTTTTCTGAAAATAAATAAATTCTTAGTATTAATGATCTCGAAATAAAGCAACAGTCGCCAGACGATGGCGTTCATAAATAACTTTGATCGTCTAACTTCATAAAAAATTGCCGTGGGATTACCATTCATTACAAATTGTTTTAATGTTACTATAGACTTTTTAAATATTTTATTAATATAGACCGTAGATTGCTAATAATTGTGATACACACCCAGCATAATATGACATTATTTAATTATAACCTCAAATGTCTGATACATTCTCAACCCCAATAACTATAAAAGTTATCAAGCCTATCGAGTACCATTTATTATAGGACTCATTTATTAAGGAGATTATTTAATAATACTATAAATAACCATGCCACAAGTCCAAATTAGCTTAGGATAGAATTAGATGCATTGGAAACGTGGTCATACATACCTGCTTTTTAGCGGCAACCATGGTGGAAGCTTTAAGTTGTACCTATAAAAAATAAAGATAAGTTAAAACACTTGTTCTTTGAATATTTATTGAATTAAATTAAATAAATATTGTTAAAAAATTTTGAAAAAGACGATTCAATATTTTAACGACGCACCTTCACGAGCGACAACGACTTTCGAAAAGAAATAAAATTTTAATTTTAATAGATAGTAGACTCGGAGTGGTGTAGACCATAGATTAGGTGTAGACTATAGGATATAGGGATGTGATTTGACGACATTCGAATAACGATTGCCGAATAATCGATACCTCAAGAATCGAATTAAGGACACAATCTATCTAAAATTTTATTTACCATTTCCCTACCTAAATTTAACTATTAAAATATGTATATAAATAATACAAGGTTAGATGTCGACAAGGCAAGTTCATAAAATAAATCATATTTTGTAATGTGGCAAATAATAATTATTATAGAAGTACATATAAATACGGGACATACTAGAAACTTCTTTCCAAATGTTGTATTATAAGTACATCCCGTTTAATTTGAAGATTATTATAAACTCATAAATGTGTGACCCGCGAAAATTAAAATAATAATATCTATGGGCGCTGCACACCACGTTAATCTGGCTCCGAGCTAAGTATCCGATGAAATTGTGTTACAAGTACCAGACAACGAAAATATATTTAATACTTTTATACCATACACATATTATGATTTTAATTATATTGCACACACATTTAATACACATCCATGAGCCAGGACACATTGAAAACTTTTTGTGCCGACGCACCAACGGAGGTCGACAAAAATTATCTAACAAAAGTCAAAACATTCTCCCAATTTTGGTGCGGGGAGGATTGTGTCTTTACAAACGCACGCAAATAAAACTTGCACTTTTACGTTCGTATTATAAAAGACGTAAGAAATAAGAACTACTTTTTATCATGAGAATCAAACGAGCAATAGACAACAATCGAGTCGATTAATCTGTTCCGTCGGTGTGTGGGACCTTAGATCATATTTTATGCTTTAGCGACGATTTCCCTAGCCGAGATATATATTTAATAATAATCTTTAGAAACTTACAGCGCTAATCCGATTATTAGTGGAACAGTAATATTTATAGGACTTGATAGATCTAAGATAAGTACATGTCTTTCTTAGATAAAGAATCCTATAGATTTGACACAGTGCCACAGCCGAAAGGGACAAACGAAAAGTATATACAATATCTGTGTTGCCAACCCCATTTAAATTTACCCAATTTATTCAGTAATCTTACAACTCGGGACTAACAAAGATAAGTACAGAACAGTAAAATACAAAATTATTAATGAGATAAAGTTTGTATATCTATATATATTTGTTTCCATTAAATTATGAAATTTGGAACGCATAAAGCAGGAAACAATATGTTACGTTTATGACGTGTAAATGTACCAACGGTTCCCATTTGCGCATACAAAGTAGCATTGGCTGCTACTTTGTATGCCCAAAACATACCATACATGATACAACAAAACCCAAGGTTTTAAAAAAACGTCTTTACATCATAATTATTTTCATCACAGACGCGGACGTAATAATAATTTATATATGTCGGTACTCTATTTATGTTATCGAATGTACTATAATTTCTTGGCGGACATTCTTTTTATGTAGTAATAAAACACAAACTATGTACTTGCACTTTTTTTCACTTTATTATAATATATACCTACACCGACGATGACTTCGTCGAAACCGGTCGTGTATTTTAACAAATATAAAAATATTTAAATTAATGTAAAATAACTAATAAAGTAGGTATATACGTAAAAAAGTATATAAAACAAAAGGTGTTTAAAGGTAATCTGTGCATATAGTCATTATTTAAATGTTTTTATTATAATATTTTTTATAATTATTGGTATATTACAACATATATGGGTCGTTATTAAAAATGATTATTTCCGTAACTGTATTCATACCGTTTGCTATTGGAAGTAGATGCACGAATTTCTTCCTCCTCGTTTAAGCATTTGGTATTTTCCTTTTCATGCCTCCTATAGTGTGGATCCCTTACCAGCATTTCCGGGGACATTCATATTATTAATTTATTTCTTATACCAACTACAATTTATAGATATAATCTCATTCGACTATTCACCGCAAGTCAAGAGTTCATGAATGGAAATTTTTGGAGTGACTTTTACGACTTATATTCACTATACGTCTTCCAATAAATATTTCTTCGGCTTTCCTAAAACAAAGCAATAATATATAAAATAGGAGTAGTAGAGGCGTTCGTTAAATGTAGACAAGATTTCCATTTCCATCGTTATTTTACAGTAAAAAAATAGTACTTTTAGTGAACTTATGTAGGTAAATTTCAGTAGGCTCTACACAAGACTCTGAATATAATATTATGTTTATAACATTATAATAATCACTTTTAGAGTACGTAAATAAATACCATAATAGTAACTAACCTGCTCAATGACATGACGCGTAGGAATAGATAACGGGTTTAAACTTGTCATATTTGCTGTTTTTCTAAAACAACTTTGTTCAAAATGTATGGAGCATACTCGAGTATATTTGGTTGGTTGCTAGTTTTGTCAGCCTGTGGCACGAATCCATAATTGGCGGGTTGAAGAGTCCTTTGGAAATCTGTAACAACAGTTTCACTATTGCACAGCTTAAGATTGAATAATAAAATTAAAAATAAAATATATATACGGTCGAATTGAGAAACCTCCTCTTTTTTAGAAAATCGGTTAAAAAAGACCCCACTTTTAGGGTAAATTATGAGTACCTTAGCTGGTATCCCCATTAAATCTTTAACATTACTAAGTCAAAAAGTAGTTTAAAATGGCGGACTGCCTGACATTTGTTTCGAGGATGAGAATTTAACCTTGTCACATACATTGGTTGGATAATACATTTATTATTGTAATTTTAAATAACATTTTAATTCATTATTTCTATTCACAATAACCTATTAATAGCTTATTAGTGTGCCACGGAACACAACCTGTCGATATTTTATCAAAGCAAGGGGTATTTGTTACTAAAAATGGTACTTACGCATGAAAGGAAATATTTCGTGTTTTTTGCTCAGTACGGCTTTTACAGCCGATTATTTAAATTAAATCCATGTAAAGCAGGGTTAGTATTATGCATCACTTAAGATTCTTTTTATTTTCACCACTTAGATCACTATTATTCACTAAAAATCCTGGAAGATACGAGCTGTGACCGAACTGTCAACTGATTTGTTGGGCACATAACAGTTGTGCCCAACAAACAAAAACAGGAACTCTGATAAAGACAGGCAATATTGTCGCCTTCCTTTTCCTTCTTTAAAGTTTTTGTATGTTGTGATCTCGTTCACACACTTTATTGACGTATCGTAGCAAATCTATGTATTCTTAATCTAAGATGTCTTTTTATTTCACATCTCTTTTTATCTGACCATAGATACGAGATATTCCGAAACACCGAAACACGATCAACCTTGTGTCAGGGGGCCTGATTACGTAACTCCGGTCGCTTCCGGTCGTGTGTTCCATAAAACGCTCTGAACGTTCAGAACATTCATAACGCTGACATTGACAGCTGACAGTGCGTGTGGAACCTAGTGAAAACAGTTCAAAAAGATCGTAAACAGTGTTAGAGAAACGCAAATCTGAACGAAAAAAACGTTCAGATCGTTTAGAGTTAGGAAGTGGAACAGGGCCTACAGCAGTCAGCACTATGCGTCAATCTGCCATTTTGGTACTGTTCCGGTTAATAGTTTCTGGCTCGTATATTTTACGTTTATGCCCAGTCCATCTGATTTCTTAGTCATTGACTCAGAATGATCACGCCACATAGATGAATTATATCATAGATTTACAACGTTGTGTCAATAAAGTGTGTGAACGAGATCACAACATACAAAAACTTTAAGGAAGGAAAAGGAAGGTGACAATATTCTCTGTCTTTGTCAGAGTTCCTGTTTTTGTTTGTTGGGCACAATGCAATCAGTTGACAGTTCGGTCACAGCTCGTATCTTCCAGGATTTTTAGTCTTCATCTAAGTGGTGAAAATAAAAAGAAATTTAAGTGATACATAATACTAACCCTGCTTAACATGGATTTATGTTAAATAATCGGCTGTAAAAGCCGTACTGAGCAAAAAACACGAAATATTTCTTAGCATGCGTAAGTACAATTTTTAGTAACAAATACCCCTTGCTTTGATAAAATATCGACAGATTGTGTTCCGTAGCACAGCTATTATAATAATAATAATAATAATATCTATGGACGCTTCACACCACGTCAATCTGGCCCCATGTTACAGGTACCAGACAACGGTTATATATATGTAATACTTTAATACTATACACATATTTAAGATTTTTATTATATTAATACACAAATTTAATACACATCCATGACATGTCAGGCAGTCCGCCATTTTAAACTACTTTTTGACTTAGTAATGTTAAAGATTTTATGGGGATACCAGCTAAGGTACTCATAATTTACCCTAGAAGTGGGGTCTTTTTTAACCGACTTTAAAAAAAAGAGGTTTCTCAATTCTACCGTATATATATTTTTTTATTGAAGTTATACTTCTTTAGGCGCGTTATGAAAAAATGATGAGAGTGAAATTTTAAGATGCGCACAAAAGCGACACAAAATTAACAGTATGAAGTCGTCTGCTTAACCGCTCATTAAGTCTCGAAAAAATTATATATATATATATATATATATATAAATAACTATTTTTTAATGATGCTAAAGAAGTATAACTTCTCACGCGCGTACATAAGTACACGCACCCATTTTTTTTATTATTCACTCTTAAGCTGTGCAATAGTGAAACTGTTGTTACAGATTTCCAAAGGACTCTTCAATCCGCCAATTATGGATTCGAGCCACAGGCCGACAAAACTAGCAACCAACCAAATATACTCGAGTATGCTCTAGACATTTTGAACAAAGTTGTTTTAGAAAAACAGCAAATATGACATATTTAAACCCGTTATCTATTCCTACGCGTCATGTCATCGAGCAGGTTAGTTACTTTTATGGTATTTATTTACGTACTCTAAAAGTGATTATTATAATGTTATAAACATATGTATTATATTCAGAGTCTTGTGTAGAGCCTACTGAAATTTACTTATTTAGTATGCACATATAAGAATTGACTCTGTGTACCGCTAGTAATAACTACCATTTATGTCAGGCACGTCTGTCTATCACTACGGTTATGGTAATACTATCCCCACTCTATGTGTCCTGTACATGGTATATATTCCGGCGATAAAGAGGCAATCAGTTATCAAACACTACATCCCTTCCATATTTAAGTTTATATAATAATAACTTAAAGCTACAGTTTCAAGATAGAAAAGTACTAGAATCAAAACTAGTCGAAATGCATATTCAGATTTATTTAACACTTTCCAAACGTACCTATGGACTTAATCAACATATAACTTTCTCTTTCCTTAACCTTAACCATAAGGATAACTTTATTTCCTTTCGTTATACTCATATAATAGTATAATAGTCATACTTACCCTTTCCCTTTCCTTTTCTTTTTAATTGATTTGGTGAAAGAACATCTATGTATATAATATTTACATCAATGATCAACTCATTAAAATCTTAGTTTAAAAAAAAAATAAGTCCAAAAGTAACTTTGATAATGTAATATAATATTAACTTATTTATTAGCTTTTAAATTCCAACATTATATTAACAACATTATATATAAGGAATATTATAATAAACATTTAAGGCCCATACTTCTTGTTAGTAACAAAGTATGTTACTATCCAGTAATTTATGACGAATAAAGACATAGATACAGAATATACAAATACATTGTAACGATTTAGTTACAATTCTATTAAGTAAAACTTCACAGAGATCAGTGACATCTCAGGACGATTCCATGATACTAACTGTTTGCTAATAGTCATACAGATGACACTAGGCTATTCCTACATCGCGGCATCGAAACGCCGAGCCCTAGTAAAAGAGGCTCACGTATGTAACATATTATGTTGTGCTGAAAAATAGTACGCAAGCAAATTGGCATAGATATAACCATGGACCAATTATACATAGACTGCCAACCTTCATACAAAATTGCGTTCCTCAAATTCAACGTAAAATTCTGACTATTTGTAGGTGGCGTTGTTAGATAGTCAGAATATCAATATATTGCACAAATTAGCGAACTAAGTCCGACATAATCCCTTTTAATCAGTTACTAATCTTTTTTTACCTTATTTCAATATGGTTTTGATTCTCAAAAGATGATATTAAAGATTTTTCTCTAAACACTAAAAAATCTACCTTTACTACAAGTCTCTGCTATTAGTTAATAGATGGTGCTATAATTATAGTATACTAGCTTAGGAGATAGGTTGTCATTTTATTACTAGATGGTGCTTTTTCAAATATCGAAATATTCTAACACACAGTGTAATTTAGCTCCTATTCTGTATAAGAATAGGCTTGTTATAGATTAATACTATTATTTTATAACTAGCTGACCAGTGCCCACTTCGTTGAGCATGGAAACCGTTTTGTACCTATTGCATTTCTGAATTTCAAATTATAAACGTAAGCGTTTACACTTAATGCTTTTTGACTATTGTTATCGGCTTTCATTGACAGAAACTCTTTATAGTCGATACTCTTAAGAATTTTCACTCTTAATGCGTTATGGTAAGAACAATATTTTTTTGCTAAAGAACGATGCTTCTTTCGTCCACATATGTAAATTAACATCGTTCTTACCGTAACGCAATAAGAGTCAAAATTGTTTACGTAGCTCATGACTTTTGTAAGTGTAATACGAGTAACTAATAAGAAATAATTAATTAATAAACAGGTTTTGAACTTGCGTGCATGTTAGGTCATGTTTATAAACAAGTTGCATTTTGCGGGTTGACGAAAATTACACGTTTTGTCACTTTTACGGCTTGTTAAATTACTATGCCTTCTCATTCATTGATAAGAATAACGAAAGGAACAACATGATATTTAACGAATGATTAAGTTTAACATTGCTTGGTGAAACACGTCCTTAGTCTTTACGCAATAATTCGTATTTTAATCGAAATATTGTTGTTTAAATAATAAGTATATAATATACTAGCTGTGCCCGCGATTTCGGTCGCGTGGTTTTTGAGTGACCGTTTATGCAGCGCACGCAACGAAAGTCCCCAAATGTGAATAATTTTCCCCGTTTTTGCAAAATTTCTCACTGACGCTTCGCTCCTATGGGTCACAGCGTGACACCTATTATACCTATAGCCTAAAGCCTTCCTCTATAAATAGACCGGTCGGGCTAGCGTATTTTGAGTTTCTGAATTGCATGTGGATAGAGTAGTACCCAATTAGCTTATTTTTAAGTTTTGTGTCATTTTTGAAGTTTAAAGTAACAACGGGGGCATGTGTAGGATATCATTCGGATTCTGTATACCTAATTTGTGCCATTTTCGCCCATTGCAATTCGACATATTGCCAGTTCGTTTAAACAGTACCTGTAAAAAAATTATAGTCGATGAAACAACTACAATTCAGCTCAGGAGTCTTATTAACCCATGAAAAAAAATTGTGTCAGATTAATCCACGGGTTTCGAAGTAGGTTTTTTTTTGTTGTGTTTGTTTGTTTTGTTGTGTTCATTTTCACGCACGGGTTAAAGAAATAAACACAAAAATATGAAAATAATTGTGAACGGAGTAAATGACGTTGACGAACGCGGGGGCTGCGCGACGCGCGGTGTGTGGTGTCAGCCGTAGTCCGTTTCAAATTTCTTTAATTTCTGTGAGCTCTGTGTTCGCCGCGCCGCGTGACGTCACGTAAGGTAGACGTTACACTCACTCTAGGAAGTAAGAACACTTTCACACTACACTTTTTGAGTTCACTGTAGGAAGTAGGAACTCGGTTCGAATTTTTCTCAAGTTTTATTTTAAAACAATAACAAAAAATACATAATTAATTAATAATTATGTAGTACTTTTATGCTATAAACAGCTCTCCTCTCACACACTGGAAGGAATTTATTTTGTGAATAAAATCCAAAACAGTAATTGATAACTAAGTTAGTGACTGCTCTTTTTACACCATGTATACCACTTTTAAATCATTTGAAATTATTGAAGTAAATGTTCTAACATATACACGAAAATAAATTGCGAGTTGAAATTGTATTAGTAACACAAGTTATTTTATTTCAAATACCTATTAACTTAAGTATTTAATAACTCAGTACCGCCTCCGTGGTCTAGTGGTTCAGAGCTTCGCTCTCAACCCGGAGGTCGTGGGTTCGATTACGGCGTTGGAACAACAAAACTGTTGTTCGATCCTGCGCCTGATCTTGCTAGTCGTGTCGGTTTACCGTCTCAATAGGTTATGAGAGTAAATAGAAGAGAGAGTGCTTCTGTGTATTGCGCACACACTTGGGCACTATAAAAATAACTCCTGCGTAGCTGGCCTGGGCGGCGATTCTCGGGCAGTGGAAAAACGTTCATACTCGAATAAATCGTCGACATTCGGAAATTTTAAGAACGATGCACACTTGGTGTATTCTCAGAACACACTAAAAAAAATCCGTTTATTACTTATTTAATCATAAGTGTGGAATGAGCAAAGAATAATCGTTCTTAGGCTGCCGGCATAAGTGTGAAAATTCTTTGTACATTTTTAAGTGATAAGAGTTCATTGTGTACAATATGCTTACGCATATTTCGCTGCTAAGAAAAATCGTTCTTGTTAGAGGGTAATAAGAGTAAAAATTCTTTACTATTGCATATTACTTTTATAAGTTGTTATATTTTAAACGGCTTATTTTGTACTTGTTAGAACTTGTTAGTTGCGTTTTGCAGGTCGATGAAGTAACGTGTTTTTATTATTTTACTTGACGAAATGTTTCGTATTTTAATTGTTTTGGTGGTGCGTTTAGGTACAATATCGTTGACTTTTAAAGCGTCAATAATTATTGATTATTATTATAATAATTAATCATTTTTATTGTAGACGTTAATAATATATTAACTATTATATACACATTAATAAATTATATAAATACTAGCTGACCCGTGCCCACTTCGTTGAGCATACAAACCGTTTCACCGAATCGGTTCAGTCGTTCTTGTGTTATGCGCTTACCAACATATTTTGCGATCCATTTTTATATTATAGAAGATGTAAGGAAACGTAGTGATTATATTCTCTTTGATGTAAGCTTCACTTCGACAGTTCGATTGGTAATTGTTCTATTGGTACCCCAGAATACGTGTTTCAAGAATCGTTCGAACTTTTCGGTAGTAGAACGGACAACTTCATACCTACATATGGCGGCTGGTAGGTTATCAAATTGGTGGTGCACTTTTCTTACTTAACTTTAAAAAAACTTAGCGTTAAAAAAACGCTATGGGAAACTTAAAAGACATAAAGTGATTTTCTTGTAAATATTGTCCGAAATATTAATATTTTATATGGGTAAGTATAATATTATGTAGGTATTATAAACGTATCAATTACGTATTTCGTCAATCATAGATAGTTAAAATAATTTTTACCCGACTTCGGAGAAGTCAAAAGGAAGGGTACATGATTTTTACTATGTATGTATGTAGGTATGCATCCCTCGCAGCAGCTAAACTACTGGTCAAAATCCAAAAAATTCTAAATTTAAAACTTTTTATTTCCATAAAGATTATTAAATAACACAATATATAGATTTGTCCTACATGATGCCTACCACCGGTTCGGAAACTAGCCCGGCGAGAAGAACCGGCGCCGGCGTAAGAAACTCGCGCGGGGCCATCTTTAGCAAGGTCCGAGACTATATGAATTTCATTATCTTAATTTAATTTTTAGAATAGAATTTTTTAAGTTTAATTTTGAAAATCTAAAATCGTTTTTTAAATATTACACCCACTCTCAATAATGACAACAATTGAGTAATAAAAACTACATAATAAGTTGCTAAAATTAGTAAAAACTGTCAGCTGTGTAGGTACGTTCTTTTGTCGCTTTATGATCCTAGCCCGCAATAAACTTGACTGTCGGCATCATGCATAGTGAACATTCTAAGAAATTCGTTCTTTTGTTTACAAATTGGGATTGCTTGCACGTGTTGACTGTTTTTGACCATTACTAATAAGTAGGAGTCATGGATTATCTAACGTTAACATATTCTTAGTTGGTCACAAACTTTCAAACGGTAAGCGTGGCTAGTAAAAGAAAATCACTGTGTATTGACGAAAAAGTTTTACTGATACGCGCAATAGAAACGGAAAATATGAGACATATCTACTAACACTACCTACATACATACATACATACATACATACATACATACATACATTATACATACATACATACACACATACATTATACATACATACATACATACATACATACATAAATTCATACATACATACATACAAACATACATACATACATACATACAAACATACATACATACATACAAACATACATACATACATATATACATACATACATAAATACATATAATATACATGTATACATATATACATACATACATTATACACACATACATACGTACATACATAGACTGCCAAATTATTTATTTGTACATGTGGATGCGGACATCTACCGGTCCTTACCACTCGTTGGATATCGGGGACTTTTACACGATTTACTTCGACTGTGAAGATCTGAGAATACACATGTGTTTATCGTTCTTAAAATTTCCGAATTTTGATGTTTTATTCGAATATGAACTTTTTTCCACTGCCTGAGAACCATGCGCATTACGTGTTTTATAAACCGCTCGAACGTTTCGGTAGAATGGAAAAAATCATGAACAAATGTCATGCGGAAAATGTTCTAATAGCGAGAATCGCCGCCCTGGTTTCAATGAAATCTAAGAAAGGCTACCGACGCTAAAATCGGTGAGGGGAGCTATTATTAATTCAGCTAATACAAATAATAATAAATCGTACATTTTATCAAATTCCCAATGTCTTGGGAATTTATGAAGTATGGCAATATTAATGTTATGTCCTCCAAGCTTTATACGAATTCTATTTAAAATAACTCGAGTGCCCCGTCAAGGTTACTACGGTACGTTATAATAATTATTATTACACAGGTAGTTCACAAATCTTCAGAAAGTATAAAACACCATCTATCATGTAATAGTATTAGAATTGTTGAAGTCGTTCCACGATAACCTAATAGATGGCACTTTCAATTTCAAATAAACAATTGACCTTGACTTATTTTGAGGAATTGATAAACCTAGCGTCATCAAGCGGTCAGTAATATAACTAACAATTGAGGAACGCAATTTTGTATGAACGTTGGCAGTCTATGTATAATTGGTCCATGATATAACTAATGTTTCTGACCTTTATTTATTACATTAATTATCTAATAAGATATTGATTCCATAAAATTCAACCATTTTAATTCCAGCCACCGAACGAACAGGTTTACTAGTATATCTATAACAGTAAAACGCCATCTAGAACAATTTCCAATACTTGTTTCAATATCAGATATCAGATTGTCTCTCTTTGCTGGTGTATTAATTGTATAATAATATTTTATGATGAATTCCCATCCTACCTTTAATGACTTTTCGCAGTTTAATCCGGGTTCGTACTGCCAGTATTTTATAGTAGAAGGGATGAGACGGTGAGAGATTCTAAAAGATGTGAATGTAGCTCGAGGTCTTTGGTAGATGTTGGACATTAAGGCTTGCTTAGCTCGCAGGTCGTAATCATTATCTGTACTCAAAAGTTATCATTAGATTTGTACCTACCTACGTTATTCATGTTCTTCACAGAACAACAACATAAAATAATTTAAATAATGACTGTATGCACATAATATTACCTTTAAACACCTTATTTTTTATTTTATATACTTTTTTACCTACTTTACTAGTTACTTTATTAGTTATTTTACATTAATTTAAATATTTTTATATTTGTTAAAATACACGACCGTAGGCTGATTATGTATCTTGCAACAGCAATTCGACAGGCGTAATTTGTACAATTGTTTACAATATCGCTGTCAAACGTATACACTTGAGAGCGATGTTGTATAAAATTGTACAATTCACGCCTGTCGAATTGCTGTTGCAAGATACATAATCAGCCTGCCGGTTTCGACTAAGTCATCGTCGGTGTAGGTATATATTATAATAAAGTGAAAAAAAGTGCAAGTACATAGTTTGTGTTTTATTACTACATAAAAAGAATTTCCACCAAGAAATTATAGTACATTCAATAACATAAATAGAGTATCGGCATACATAAATTATTATTATGACCGCGTCTGTGATGAAAATAATTATGATGTAAAGATATTTTTTTAAAACCTTGGGTTTTGTTGTATGGTATGTTTTGCGCATACAAAGTAGCAGGCAATGCTACTTTGTATGTGCAGATGGGAACCGTTGGTACATTTACACGTCATAAACGTAACATATTATTTCCTGCTTTATCCGTTCCAAATTTCATAATTTAATGGAAACAAATATATAGATGAACAAACTTTCTCTCTTTAATAAATTTGTATTTTACTGTTCTGTACTGATCTTTGTTAGTCCCGAGTAGTAAGATTCCTGAATAAATTGGGTATATTTAAATGGGGTTGGCAACACAGATACTGTATATTATACTTTTCGTTTGTCCCTTTCGGCTGTGGCAAATCTAGAGTATTCTTCATCTATGTCTTATAATTTTACCCAGCTTGTTTTTGACGTTTTCTTGGTTTTCAAAGATTTCACTGATCTCTATGTTATTTTTAAGTTATGGTTCGAGCAAATTTATTATATATTCTTTTTTAATATAGTTATTAAGTACTGTTAATTAAAAATACAATGAATAGAATTTATTAGATAAATGAGAATTGACAAATTTTAACATCTATCAGTCTTTCCATTAACAGTAAAGTTTTCTACAAACGTTATGATCGAAAATGTGCTAAAGGAACGACAATTTGCGATATCAATGATCTGAAACGTTTTAATCAAAAAAAGCGTTGAAAGGAATACGCTAGGTACTACTTTTATGTTCTATGGGCGTGTTCCTTTAGGCGCTCTTTTTACTCTGAACGCTCAGATCATTCATAATGCTAGTGGAACGACTGACAGATGTCAAAATTTAACATTTCCTTTATAACCCATAAATTCTATTTATATTTTAAATTAACAATAATAACTACATTAAAAAAGAATCTAGAATAAATTTGCTCGATCCATAATTTAAAAATAACATCGAGATAAGTGAAATTTCTGAAATCTAAGTAAACGTCAAAAACAAGATGGGTAAAAATATGCAAAATGGCGTGATCATTCTGAGCGTTTTGAACAGTTTTTGACAGCTGACAGCTGCATCTGGAACACGGGGTAGATGTCAAAAGAAGAAGAAGAAGAATTTGTCAGTTGTTTGACATTGACAATTGTCTAGACGGTTATTGGTTAAGTTAGTGGTGACGTTTTATCATAGAGTATAACGTTATAAACAGGCAGTGAAGTATTTTAATTTTATGTAAAATTTACAAACCGAGTGTTAAAAATAGTTTCTTAAATTATATTATACGTGTTGCATATATTTTGGGGACTGTGGTGGTTACAAAGTGCAAAGTTGTTAATTTTTACTTCATACAATTTGCATTTGGCTCGTTTTGGACTCTGAACTTATGATTATTTATTCAATGAACTACTCACCTCTACTGAATTTATTTAAGTAAATCAGTTGATTCTGTTCGATTATTAGGTATTCGTGAATTTTAAGAACGGTTACAAGATTGTAACAGCTCAATAAGACATTTTAAAAATCATGGCAACCAAAAGCACTAATAAGCAAAAAAATGCAGAACTTTCCACATTTGGAAAACTTTATCTCATAGCCTACAACACGATACAAACTATTGGGTAAGTATGTTAAGTTTTTACACTCCAATAATTTAATATTATGTTGAATTAGAATGATATTTCTAATATAAATTGAAATTTTACCAGCTACCACAATTATTATGATGCAAGTTTCAACTTAAACTATGGCTACAGAGTTTGAAGGCAGTTCCTATACTTTATGCCATCCATTATTTCCTTTTACCAATCTTAAGTCTTCTTGATGATTTAAGTGATATTTCATGATTTAAGTGATAAAAAACTTAGTGGTTAGTTAAAATAATTGTTGCTTATCCTTGATTACATATAACAATTTCCATTGTAGCATATCCTTCTTAACACATTTATCCTACTGTTATAAATAACTTTCCATGATCTACTCTATGTACTCAATAATTGATATAATATTATATTATACCAATTACCATAATATTTGATTTTGATTTTTACATACTATATCTACTATCTAGTGAACTACTGGTAGTATTTCATAATTAATAAAATATTCAATTTTTGATTTACTTTGTACATTAAATAAAGTCTGAGAGGGTGAAAACTTAATAGCAAAACCAAAAGACTCATTGGGAATAATCAAAGTAAGTAAAGTAACTGGCAATTTAATTATTATTTTAAATTTGTATTCCAGGTGGACTTATTTATTGTGGCAGTCGTTGACTTACTTTTTAAACCGTGGAACATTAGAGAATTTTTGGCAGGAAGTAAACTGGACAGTTACAATTTTTCAAAATGCAGCAATTCTAGAGGTTTGTTATAAGTAATATGTATTTAAATAAAAACTAGTAAAATCATGTCTTTTAACATTGGCATATTTTATTAAGTAAATATTTTTTAAGTATTTATCATCAATATTTACTATATAATAATATAACTAGCTGACCCGTAATGTGGAACCAGCAACTCGGAACCTACCTGTGGAACATTGACAAATAATAATTTTTCAAAGTGGTGGTTCAATATTTATTATTTATATGTACATTAAACTTTCACCTGGGTTATAATTAGAAGTATTTTTTGTGTAGTTTAGTAACAAGGTTTTTTTCAGGTGGTACATGCTGCCATAAGACTGGTTCCATCGAGCCCAATATTAGTGTTGATGCAAGTGTACTCTAGAATATTCCTTGTCTGTGGTATTCTATTGACAACAGAATCTGCTGTAGTTAGCCCTGGTCTTCCGATTTGCGTTTTGGCGTGGTCCATAACAGAAATAATAAGATATGCATACTATGCTCTTAATTTGATCAACACTGTTCCACCCACTTTGCTGTTTCTCAGGTATGTTATTTGCTTATTTATTCTGACTTATCCTAAGCATTTTTTTCTATAATTTTATTAATAAGAGTATGTGATTGTACCATCCAAAATCATTTATTCTAAATATATTTGTATCTAATGTTTTGTATTCATGTTTTTCAGATATTCAACATTCCTTGTTCTATATCCTTTTGGAATCACAGGAGAGTTGCTGTGCATGTATTATTCCCTCAAGGAGGTGGCCGAAAAGCAGTTGTTCACAGTGTCTATGCCCAACACATGGAACTTTATTTTTAACTACCAGTACTTCTTGATGTTCTACATGTTTCTGTACATTCCGCTATTCCCAGTACTCTTTGGACACATGCTTAAACAGAGAAATAAAATGCTATCTCTTGAACAAAAAAAATCACATTAATGTCAGTTATTAAAATTATTGGTTATTTAGACTCAGCAGTTTGCTCAAATATTCTTTATATAGTTTTTTATTTAAAATTTTACTTAAAATGATATTAATATGATTTTTTTTATTCAAGAAGAAGGGAAATAATACAAGTACGTATGATGCTTACTTGACTTTTAAATACATACTAATACTGTGGAATATGTTTTAATGTTTTAAGTTATGACGGCATTTGTTGATGTGCATTTTATGCTTCATTAGTATTGTCATTAATTTTTAATTAGAAATGTTCTATACTTATTAATTATATAAGAATACTTTTACCACACTATTGAAATCCTCTTTTTGATTGTTATTTAATTGAATAATAGAAATGAATGTGACAACCCAAAAAAAAAAATTAAAAAAAAAATTATAAATGGGTAGAGGGTAATTTTGTATTGTGTGGGTGATGGGTAATGATTTTAGCGCGTATACTTCTTAAGTTATAGAATGTACTTTGATATCTATAAAAATTGTATTTATTTTAAAACTTGTCAATCATATTTTGTTAATGCTAGACCTACATAAACATTATGTTGAACTTGTGTATTTACGTTATAATGCAATTTATGAGAAAACGAATGTTAATTTATTTTAGTATTTTTACAATAAACTTTTACAAAGTGATTGAGAATTAAGTAATTTTTAAAGAAAACTAATCTACCTGTTTTTCTATAGAATATGTGTTGTAGTGTGTACATAACGTTATTAACGAAATTTTCAATCACATTTCTGTTTTTTATGAACTTAGGCCGAAAGATATAACTTGCATCCTTGCAAATAAACGGACCTTATTACATTTTTGAGAAAATGCTATTGACTATGATGATTTGTTACATGGGTTAGAATGTACCCATTGATAATACAATATTTACAAATTTAAAAAAGGCATTGTAGTCGAAATCGGCTATTGCAGCTCTCTATGACTTCCCCTAATATTTCAAGACCAAAAATAATCGAATTGGGTCAGCCGTTCTCGAGTTTTAGCGAGACTAACAAACAGCAATTCATTTATATATATATGTATATGTATATAATATATACGGGGTGTAAAAAGAGCAGTCACTATAACTTCGTGGGGTAATAACCAGGCAAGAGATATATCCATTGGTACTAGTCATTTGCTTTTAATCCACTGTATTTAAAATTTAAAAAAATTCAATAGGTAGGTAATGTACAACGTGCACAACACAGCGATCAGCTGATTACGCTGAGAGGTCAATAGCACGTGTGCGTCACAACTGCTCCGCCACGGTAGAAATATGATGAAAATGTTCGCCCAAAATTTAGGCGAAATTTGACAAAATCGAAGGGTCCAAACTAAAAATTTGTCGAAGTAGAAACAAAGAAGTTATAAGGGTTTTAAGTTGGCCGCGCCAACGTAACGTCCACGATGGCGCGGCCATGGAAATCTCAGGAACTACGTGGGTTAGAGATCTAATTCTTTTTCTAGTATGAAGATTGAATTTGGCGAAAATTGTCGAAAAAGAAATTATAAACTAGAAATCGATATTTTAAGAGATATTTACCTCAGAAGCCGTGGCGGCGCAGACGTGCACTTCGTGTTTCTTTAATGTTGATTATTTATTTATATCATAAGACTTAGTATAAAAAACTTATACAGGAAGTAAGGGCTTAATTTGTCGAAACTAATAAAAGCAATAAATACGACGAAATGTTATTTAAACAGACAAATCGGACCGAAACAAAAAATTACATGACCGCGCCAACGTAACGCTTCTTTGTACGCTGATATCTCATTACCTGTAATTGCTAGGATTTCGGTTTTTATATCCATTTATTCGGCACATTAACCTGATTAGAATGGCATATCGTTTTACCCTCAGAATGGTTTTCAACGCGTGTAATCTCCAAAAATGTGCTCTCTCATACAATGTTTGAGTAGGGTAACCATAACTTCAATTTTTATTTGAGAATACTTTTTACTCTACTAGACGAAAATGTGTCTATTTCCTAAATAATGCCAACAAATGGAATTATTACTATTAAATATTTCACACTTAAACGTAAGTATGTAGTTAGTACCTAATACCTATGCCCGTAAGAGGTCAGTTGTAGATACTCGTATGATGATAATATTATGTTAGGTAAGTATACTGTACCTAGGCAGGCTACTTAATATTATGCGTTTCTTGCCCTTGATCCGTTTTTGCGACGACGGGTTATAATTCTTATACACACACATCTATATTTTTTGTCTGTATTTCTGTCTGTATGTGCACGCATGGATCAAAAACCACGAAAGAGATTTTAACCAAACTTGGTTCGATTGTAGACCATATTCCTAGGCAGGTTATAGGATATATAACATAACGATACGATACATAGGAGCCGAGCAGTGACGACAACTTTGAAGCAAGTCGATGAATTTCGCGCGCGAACTGCGGACGAACGGTTCGGGTGGGGCGCGCGGGGGCATCGCTTACAGTACTATTTACATATTATAGTGACGCGAAGCTACAAAACGTGGCACTAAAGTAGATTAGAACATTAAATAAGTAACTAACATGATTTTATTAAAAAGACAAGTGTCAATAATATTAAAACGTGTTGCGTATAGATGTCGCTATTAAGCATTTCATACACGTAACAATTGCTGTTTAAACCATACAGTTTATATTAATGTCTTAAGAAATAATGTTAAAATGAAAAAAGTACGCACCAAATTTTATTCAAACGGTTTCGCCTTCGTTCAACAATATAGTGTACTTATTTGAATATCGAAGGGTTTCGCACCAAAACGCAACGAACTTAGGAATATTAAGTTATTACAACATTACCTACACCACTACACCTATAATAGGTACTGTACCCGTAATGTTATTTGGTAAAGTTTTTGCCACAATCATAATTCCACGCGGGCGAAGCTGCGGGTAAAAGCTATACATAAAATAATAAATCTGTAGAGGAGTCGTGTCTACATTGAAGATATATGAAAAAAAAATATTAAAGGAGAAAAAATATATATTAATTCTGACCGAATTTTTGTATGACGTGAGGGTTGCAGCTTTATTTCTTACCTACGAAAAGTCGGTCACCGACTTTTTTGTAGGTCCGATAAACGGGCCGATTTTTCCTCCATATTATTTTTGACCGAATTTTTGTATACGTGAGCGTTGCAGTCCTATTTCTTACCTACAAAAAGTCGGCCACCGACTTTTTCTGTAGGTCCGATAATCAGGCAGATTTTTCCTCCATATTATATATCTGAATTTAAGTATGACGTATGCGTTATAGTTTATTTTTCACCGATAAAAAGTTGGCCGACTTTTTGTCTCCCACCATTTCTCTGTCGTTAGTAGCGATGCTGTCGAGCGCGACTACAGTCACCGTGGGCCAAGCTGATGATGATGAAACGCTAATATTTTGTATTCATTTCTAAAACTCAACGCCAGCATGGCGGCGTGCATTTTCCAATTATTTTTCAATTGGTGTTATTCCAATTGTATTTGCGTATGCAAAATGCTCCAACTATTCGCTGTTAGATATCAAATGTTACTTTTAAGGTCGAAAAATAGGTATCGGTTAAAAATGAAATATTTAAATGTTTGGACAGTGCGCTTAAAAAATATAACCATCATTCTGGTGCTTCGGGTAAAAAATTACACGAAGCATCAGAATGATGGTTATATTTTTTGAAAGTATGGTTGTATGTGTTATTATATTAATATAACTAGCTGACCCGTTCCCACTTCGTTAAGCATACAAACCGTTTAAACCTTCCCTGGACTTCCACGAATATTTCAATACTAAAAATAATCGAATCGGTTCAGCCATTTTCGAGTTAAAATGCGAGACTAACGAAGAGCAATTCATTTTTATGTATAATATAAATATAATAATAATAATATATGTGGACGCTTCAAACCACGTCAATCTAGCCTCGTGTCAAGTATTAGAAGAACTTGTGTTGCAGGTACCAGACAACGGAAATATATTCTTCTTCTTCTTCAAAATGGCCTCCCTTAAGATATATTCAATAATTTAATACTATAAACATATTTATGATTTTTAGTATATTAATACACATCCATGACCCAGGAACACAGAACACTTTTTGTTCCTTCGGCGGGATTCGAACCTGCGACCCACTCGAGCACCAACGCGCTCAACCACCGCTACGGAGATCGTCGAATTATTGTTTGTCATGCTCTGGAGCCTACGCTTTCAAGTGCAACTCTATGTGACACCTGCCACTTGTCTAATGATGATCACAGCAAGGGTGAAGCTGATGACAGCTCACCCTGTCAGCGGTCTACCTCTATAAGTTTTTTGTGGTGGTACCCACAAAATGTGGTCCTCATGTGTATAGACCTCATGTACCTGTACGCATTACAATATGTTTTATAATATCGCCTCCGTGGTTGTGGTTTCAATTCTCGCGTTGGAAAAAAAAAATTGTTTTCAAGTTTGGTTAGGACAATGCAGACTGATCGGATTGTCTGACAAGATGATCCATGCGTCGGATGGGCATGTAACAAGTCGGTCCTGCGCCTGTTCTCTCGCCAGTCGTGTCGGTTTACCGTCCCACTGGGTTATGAGAGTAAAAGGAAGAGAGAGTGTTTCCGTGGAAACGGAGCGGAGATTTCGAGCATAGTGATTGGTCAATTCGGGCACCGCAAGCTCCTCTAGGCCCTGCTACGCGTCAGTGGAAACGCAACCTTTCATTTTATTACGGAACACTAAAGCAACATCACGATAAGCTATACAGGGTGTAAAAAGAGCAGTCACTATAACTTTGGGATATGATTAATGGACCTTTTCTTATTCTAGAAATGAAGTTCTTTCATTATTTATTTTTTGAAAAAAATATTTTTTTTTTGCAATTTATTATTTCTAGTCGCAAGGCTGAACTGTTTGAAACAACGTTCTGCATTAAATTCTCAAATTTAATAATTTTTGCCCTAGTACGTAATGAACGTCTTACGCGTGCTATTGACCTCTCAGCGTAATCAGCTGATCGCTGTGTTGTGCACGTTGTACATTGACTATTGAAAATTTTTAAAACAGAGGATTAAAAGCAAATGACTAGTACCAATGGATATATCTCTTGCCTGGTTATTACCCCATGAAGTTATAGTGCATTCTCTTTTTACACCCTGTATACTATTTACTGAAATTTTGTTGTTTACTTCATTATGAAAATAATGTATTCATAATTTTGCTAGATAATTACAGGCATTTGAATACAATATTGTGAAGATATTTTTGAAATATGAACGTAGAAATATTTTTGCAAATTTGTAGATGTATCCATTTTCGTGCACGTGACTTGCGCCATTGCTTTGCAGTCATGCTGATGTTCTTTGCACTATTTGATGCTGAATAGTTGTTTGAATATTCAACATATAGTTACGTCTATTGGGGTTAATCCTATGCCTTATTATGGCATGTCTGAGCCATTATTTGAAACTATTATTATATATACATGGTCTCTCGGAGGCCGATAAAGTATCGGCCTCCGAGAGACCATGTATAAAGAAGCATTACTATATATTAGTTAAGTATATAAATACCCCAACGACAGTGTTCATAAACTTCTAATAAAATCACTTTTACACGCGTACGAAGTCGCGGGCATAGCTAGTACTTTTATAAACATCATGGAAACAGAAATATATGAAATAAAATCTAGATCTAAAAAGGCTGAAACAAATGTAAATATTAGACAGATGACTAAAAATGCATAAGTACAAAAATAGTCAAAGTCGGACTCGCTAATAAAATCTAAGCGTCACTTCACACCGAAATACGGTAAAAAAGTGCCTTCTTGAAAAAGCATATTATTCATCTGCCGTTGCAATAATATTAATTCCAATAGCGGGTCTTAACCACGGCCACGGGTCTCTATGAAAACCGGCGTAACGCTTGCTTTGCTGAGGGAATGAGGATACTTGTCGTAGATAAGTAGGTATGTACTTAATTTCAAGGGCAAGAGGCCTAGGTACAGTATACTTACCTAACATAACATATTATCATCATACGAGTATCTACAACTGACCGCTTACGGGCATAGGTACTAACTACATACTTACGTTTAAGTGTGAAATATTTAATAGTAATAATTCCATTATTTAGGAAATAGACACATTTTCGTCTAGTAGAGTAAAAAGTATTCTCAAATAAAAATCGAAGTTATGGTTACCCTACTCAAACATTGTATGAGAGAGCACATTTTTGGAGATTACACGCGTTGAAAACCATTCTGAGGGTAAAACGATATGCCATTCTAATCAGGTTAATGTGCCGAATAAATGGATGTAAAAACCGAAATCCTAGCAATTACAGGTAATGAGATATCAGCGTACAAAGAAGCGTTACGTTGGCGCGGCCATGTAATTTTTTGCTTCGGTCCGATTTGTCTGTTTAAATAACATTTCGTCGTATTTATTGCTTTCATTAGTTTCGACAAATTAAGCCCTTACTTCCTGTATCAGTTTTTTATACTAAGTCTTATGATATAAATAAATAATCAACATTAAAGAACGTGTTTCTTTAATGTCTATTATTTATTTATATGTGCACGTCTGCGCCGCCACGGCTTCTGAGGTAAATATCTCTTAAAATATCGATTTCTAGTTTATAATTTCTTTTTCGACAATTTTCGCCAAATTCAATCTTCATACTAGAAAAAGAATTAGATCTCTAACCCACGTAGTTCCTGAGATTTCCATGGCCGCGCCATCGTGGACGTTACGTTGGCGCGGCCAACTTAAAACCCTTATAACTTCTTTGTTTCTACTTCGACAAATTTTTGGTTTGGACCCTTCGATTTTGTCAAATTTCGCCTAAATTTTGGGCGAACATTTTCATCATATTTCTACCGTGGCGGAGCAGTTGTAACGCACACCAATAGCACGCGTAAGACGTTCATACTTCATTACGTACTAGGGCAAAAATTATAAAATTTAAGAATTTAATGCAGAACGTTGTTCCAAACAGTTCAGCCTTGTGACTAAAATAATTTGCAAAAAAAAAAAAATTTTAATTTAAAAAAAAATCATTTTTAGAATGAGAAAAGGTCCTTTAATCATATCCGTATCCCAAAGTTATAGTGACTGCTCTTTTTACACCCTGTATGTATATAGATAGCGAAAAATGCTGAAATATGTTCGTGATGTTTATAATGAGATCGATTTTGAGACGAACCTATCACGTTATATGTATGTATTTGACGATTAATGATTAAAAGTTTTACTAATCTACACTAATATTATAAAGAGGAAAGATTTGTCTTTTTGTCTTATGATATACAACTCTGATCAACTCTTATGATATAAACCTCTGACAACGTACAGTGCACTTTATGGCATATTATTGATGGAGAAGGAGAGGATATAAAGCGCACTTTTGTCGTTAACCGACAGAGTGCAATGTCTATTGTTCTCTGTTTTCTCGACACATTCCTTTACGAATTTTTTACAATACCTACAATGTAGAGTACAGTACCTACCTACTGTATTACTAAGTACCTACCTACATACCACCCTGTTCTCATCATTATCGGTATATTATATAATAATGACTAGTAGGTACAGAAATGTTAGCTACTAACTTAATAGTAAGGATTTGACGACCTACGTAGCGCAGTGGTTGAGTGCGTTGGTGGTCGAACGATAGGTCGCGGGTTTGAATGCCGCCGAGGGAACAAAAAGTTTTCTATGTTCCTGGGTCATGGATGTGTATTATTATAAATTTGTGTAATATTATAATAAAAATATTAAATATGTGTATAGTATAAAAGTAATAAATATATTTCCGTTGTCTGGTACCTGTAACACAAGTTCATAGGATACTTAGTACAGTGCCAGATTGATGTGGTGTGAAGCGTCCATAGAAAAAAATAAATTTAAACAAAGTACTTATGCACACCTGTTGGTTGTTGACAATGAATAACAATGAAATCGCAGATATGAGTAGGTAGGTACTTAGGTAAATATCGTATGAATATGATACCAATCCGATCCCAAGGAGTAAATTAATTTGATCAATACATAGATAAGATATATCTATAAAATTGATTATGTTGCTAGCTAGTTATAGATTATATCTAATCGGTTTTTAATTATTAAAACTTAAAAAAGGTATTAGGTTATCTGTAATTTTTTTATAGGTACGTCTATGTTATACAGGAGAAAATATTATGTAGTTTAAAAAACTAAAAAACACGCTGAGTTGCGTTGTTATTGGTCTATGACACGTTTAATTTAATTTAAAATTAATCAGACTTCTAGAAATTGGAGAAAAATACGCTACAATTCCTTTACAAACATACATAGATAAATACAACCCTAGCCTCTTTAGCGTGTTAAAACAATTAATTAAAAGTTCGAAGGAATAAGTAAGTATATTATTCTCTAATAATTCAACAGTGCCAAGAAACAAATAGTTTCGAGTGCTTTGACTCGGTCCCAGACCAAGTCTGTTTTTACCCGACTTCGGCGAAGCCAAAAGGAAGGGTAATGATTTTGGTAGTCTATGTATGTATGTATGTATGTATGTTTGTATGTATGTATGTATGTTCCCTCGTAGCGGTTAAACTACTGGTCCGATTTTAATAAATAAGGTGTCAATCGATTCGTAGTGGTCCCGCGAGTAACATAGGCTATATAATTTTTCGAAAAAAATTGGATTTTGAAAATTATAGCTCATAAACTATCTCCAAAAAAAATTAAATTAAGATAATTGTATCGTGTTTGGTATCCAAAGATAGGTATTGGCAAGCACATTACAAATATGTATTTTAAATTTTAATTAGTTATTATATTTTGTTGTTAAATTCAAAATAAGGGTTTAAAATGCGGTCGTACAAATTGTATCTAGGAGTTGTTTAGTTACTTTCTATGTTTAACGTTAGTTTAGTGAACATATAATGTTATAGTTCATGTGGAAACAGAAAAATGTAAAATAAAATAAAAGTTTAAAAAACTATAACCCGACTTCGCAAAAAAGGGGTCTAAAAAGGCTGAAACAAGAAAATAATTCAATTTGAAATCCAGATATGCATAGGTACAGATATGGTCAAGGTAGAGCCGTGGTCGTACCCGCTAAACAAATCTAAGTATAATATTCGTCTGCTGTTGTAATATACAATCCCAATAGCGGGTACGACCACGGCTCTACCTTGACCATATCTGTACCTATGCATATCTGGATTTCAAATTGAATTATTTTCTTGTTTCAGCCTTTTTAGACCCCTTTTTTGCGAAGTCGGGTTATAGTTTTTTAAACTTTTATTTTTGATATTCAAACTTCAAAAACTTTATTGACGTAGGTACTTAGGTAAAAGTTTTAATATTTATTTAGATATTTTTAAAACATTTTGTAATTGTTAAATATTATAGGTTTACTATTATTTTTGCTACAGGTTTCGAAGTGAAGACACGTTAACCAAGTGTTCTCGTATACCTCATCATCATCATTGGCATGTGACATCTACGGTAGATGATAAGTATGTAAGTAGTAGTAGTAGTTCTCGTATAGGTACCTAAGTAAGTAATAAGTACTTACTTAGGTATACGAGAACAACTTTGGTCTCTCTGTACTCTCCACGGGGACAGAGAGACCAAAGATTTTCGACCATTTCGTGAAAGTAGTCCCGTAGACGCGGCGTTGATGATATTTTGTTACTTGGTATTAATTTTATTGTTTAAAACAAGTAAAGGCATAAAGTTACTAGGCATAGCTTCAATAATGAATGAGAAATCGAAGTTTTCTTCCTAAGTTTATATAGAGCAGGTTAATTTTTTTATTCATTAAGGATAAACGGGTAAGTAACTAGGTAGATATGTATAAAATTGATTTTCTAATGTGATAATAATCATTAGACCGAAACCTACTTTATCTTAATACATGTGTTTATCACAGATTACTCATTAGTAATCTAGGTAATTGTTTACGAAATTGTATCTTTAAATCAAAGTTGTTTTGGACACCGACTGAGTTAATACAGTCATTCGCAAACAAACTGTGACGGGAATATGGATAAGAAACAAATTACGGGGCTAATTTTAGCCGTCATCGTATTGGGCGCTGATGCAAATGCTATCAATGGCAAAAATGTGTAAGTACCTACTTACCTACTAAACTCGTTAGTCTCCACATTATTATTTTAACTAGAAAATACTGGAACCTACTGTACTGTCACTAAAAGGCCCATCTTACGACTTTTGAACCTTACAGCTATCTTATAACGGAGAAGGTCGAAAAGTGGTAAATCGTGTGTCGGCGACATACCTAGTACCTATTAGACCTTTATATAAGTTATTTGGACTGTGGTATTTTTGTTTTTCAGAAATGCGAAATGGGACTTTGGTCAATCGGCGACCGTAAATGATTATGTTGATAGCACAATTGGTTTAATTGTTCCATTTATGCAAAATAATGGCCTGGATCCCATGGAACTGCCCGATATTATCGAAGGATTTGAAGTTGTAAGTACCCACAGGCTTTAATAAACTGTATTATTAAATAAATAACCTAGTATCTAAGTCCGTAGGTTCTATGTAGGTGTCTAGTTTAAGAAGCGTAGGTATTAGCCATTAGACTTGCAAAATAAAATGTTTTAAATTCAGTTTTCTTATGCCAAATGATGCTTTTGTCCGTCTTTTTGTATAAAATACCTACCGGCCACGGGGCGTTTTGGAATCGCGCACGAAGCTAGGTAGGAAGTGTATTTTGGATATACACTAGGAAATTTATATGTCAATTATTTATATAGATAATATATTATTTATCCAATGTCGTATATTCATCAGAAACCTCTCCTCATCACGTACAGCGCGTGGGTAAAACTCCATGATGGCTACATGACCGGGCTTGTCAACGTAGCTCGATCTGGCGACCAAAGAGTGAACTATTTTGCTAAAATGTTGCGAGTCCGTGTAGAACTTGAATTCACCAATCTTGAAGTGAGTATATTTTTTTGGTTTCGTAAGTACTTATATACATACTTAATTAAAATGATTTGATACGTATATTACCTGGCTCTATGTTATGTATACTATGGGCCCGTTGGACCCATAGTATAAAGTTTTGGTAAAGTACCTTAGTTCCTACTGTATAATAACAAGTTACCTATGAAATTGCCGTTCTGGTACTGGCCATATTTCATATCCATGCCATCTTTTTACTCATCATGGATACATTAAAATTCGAGTAAATATGGAATACCGTCGCGTCGTGGCAGCAACGCGGCACAAGCGGCACGAAACATCAACGACGTTTACGGAGCTAACACTACAAACCAACGCACCACCTGTTATTGGTTTGCTCGCTTCCGTTCTGGAAATTTGGACCTGAAAAATGAACCTCGCAGTCGTCCGACTTTGGTCGAAAATGACGAATTAAAGGGGATTGTGGAAGCTGATAATGCATAATATACGACTGAATTAGCAGCATTCGACGTCAGCATCAAAACAATATTGGTCCATTTGCATCAAATTGGCAATATAAAAAGCTTGACGAATGGGTGCCCCACGAACTCAATGATCGCCAGCGCGAAGTACGCGTCGAGACGTGCCTTGCACTGCTCAACAGACACGAATGAAGGAATTTTGAACCGCATTGTTACCTGCGATAAAAAATGGAAACTGTTTGATAACCGCATACGCTCAACTAGTTGGTTGAATCCTGGTTCAGCACCTAAACAATGCCCTAAACGAAAACTTACCCCTAGAACAGTGTAGAAAAGCGCCGGTGTGATTCATCACAGTTTCTTACCAAACGGGGTGAGCATTATTGCAGATGTGTAATTTAAAGAACTGAACACAATGTCGGAGAATCAGGCACATCTCCAACCAGCATAGGTCAATCGCTCGTCTCCGACGTCACGACAACGCGCGACCTGATACTGCACAGCAGATGGTCTCCAAGTTGCAAGAACTGAGGTTGGAAGTTCTCCGTCATCCGCCCTACTCGCCAGACCTTGCGCTACAGGCAGAGGCTTTTTCCAGAATTCTTGGCGGAAAAAAAAATTAATACCCGAGAGGCAAATACAGTAAGGAGTACAAAATGCCTTTGAAGAATTCGTTGCCTCCCGTCCAGCAGATTTTTTAATAAGGGCATCAATAAACTGCCACTGCGTTGGCATAGATGCGTTGATGCATGGGTTTACCTAATACACATACCTAAAAAAACATGAAAAAATAGTTAAGGTAAATTTTTTCATACAAAACGGCAATTTCATAGGTCAAAGACGATATAAGATATTTAAGAACTATAATTTATTATTAATAAAATGTATTAAGGAATAATAAGTAAGTAATTAGGTAGGATATCAATATCAATTAAAGATTTTAACGATATCATGCAATGGGATCTAATTAATCAGGTACTGGTGATTTTGCCTACTTTATTATTTTGAAATTATAATTACTGATTGTAGAGTTATGTTAACGTGGGTATATTAATTGATCGATATATACCTATCTGTTACCTGCATTTTATGAATTGCTAAACAATATAATCCTAACTGATAAATAGATAAAACTTGAAATCTACTATCATAGTTATTCGACATAGTTCCAACTTATTCTCTCATATTGTTTACCACCCTAAAATATCCTCAAAAAAACCTTTTTGCATACATACCGTATTATTACTGAGACAAATACAAATACATAGAAGTTCATAAAAACATAAAGACAACATTAGATACTTATAAAATCAGACATGCACACAAAGACTTTAAATCAATTTAAATACCGACTAAGTGACATGTTGTCTGGAAGAAATTGCTTTAAAGTAGGGTACATAACATACCTAATGATTTTTAACATTTCTATTTCAGTTCGTGTTCAAGTATCTTATTAAGGTGATGAATATTGGACCAACTGGTGGTATCATCGGTTCCCTGAATCGATTCTTCATTGTTGCTGATGTGCTGATCGATTTCAACAACGACGAAGTTCACTTACAACAATTCGCTATACAAAATGTCGGGTAAGAATATTGTGAAGCTAACAGGCGAATACTGAACACATAGTAAGATTATGTGGCGCTCATGTCACATGCCGTCCTGTGGGGGGCTCGTAGCTTTGATTAGCGATTTAACCGTTACTTACTTAATAACATTTTTTTGTTTCAGTCGTCTACGAGTACGTCTTACCGGCAATATTTTGACTGACTTGCTACTGAATCCCTTCATTTCACTCTTCGTGACCATTTTCGATACGATTATAATGCTTATTGTCGAAGTCAATATTCGTAACGCGGCTCAAAGCGCTATATTAGCTATCAACGCTGGCATCC